>CM069535.1:40132972-41397972 GCA_035773235.1 Eospalax fontanierii | reverse complement strand
TGTGTTGGAAAAATTTATGTATCAACTTAGCTGATACCTAGATACTTGGTCTCTCATTCTGGATTTTGCTAGTGAGGATTATTTTGGAATGAGGTCAACATTTGAATAGATGGACACTGAATGAAGAAGTTTTCCCTTCCTAATATAGGTGGGCCTCACACTGTCAGTTAAAAGTCTTGGGTGGCACATACCTATAATCCCAGCACTCAGTAGTCTGAGAGAAGAGGATCTTCAGTTCCAGGCCATCCTATAAAAAACTTATCTCCAGAAGAGAAAATAACAAACTCAAACCAACCCTGACCTCCCCCCAAAAGAAGGAATGCTGTCATCTATCTGGCCACCTTTGGACTCAGACTGCCGTTCTCCCCCTCTCCAGCCTGCTAGCCTGCTTTGTCAGAGTTTGGACTCATCAACCTCCACAGCTGCACGAGCCCCTTCTCTTTTTTTCTTTCCTTTTTTCTTTTCTCATTTTCTTTTTATGTTTTTGAGGCACTGAGGATCAAAGCAAGGACCTCACTCACACGGGCTAGTACTCTGCCACTGTGAGAGCTTTTAAGTAACTATACATTTCAAAGCAAAACAACAACAACAAAGGAAATGGAAAAACAGCACCCCCTGTCCCCCAAGTGTGCTTGCATGGTAAGCCTTGCTGTAAACCAATCCTCAGGCTTCCCTTAAGAATCAGCCTATACCGCAAAGCTTTGTCTGTAGGCCTTGCTGTGTTTCAAGCATGGCCTGAGGCCTAGGCTGCTAATGTCCTGGATTCTGATGTAACTGAGACTATCTAGGAAGGCTAGCCACTCACCTGATTTGAGTCACTCTCAGCTGGCTTCAATCTACTTCCTACAACTCTGTGTGAGAGGTAGATTCTTCTTGCTGAACAAATGAAACTGAGGCTGCAGAAAGTTGTCTGACTTGCTTATGTCTACACATCTGGGCAGGAGGCAGAGCCAGGACCTGACCTATTTGTTTTCTCAACTCCAATTTCTTGCCCCTCATCCTAGGGCAGTGGAGAAAAAGCTCCTGAGGGAATTAAAAAATACTAATTAGGTATACAGAAGAGGCACTGAAGTCAGATTATGAGCCTTCAAATTTCAGCTCTGCCTCTCAGTGTCTGTGTGACCATATGTACGTGAATTCCTGAGCCTGTAAGAGAGGCTGCCTCTTAGGAACTCATGATGACACATAAAGTTCTGATGTTATACACCCTGTGTTTGCCTTTAAAACACCCAAACTAGCTCTGAATCTTGGGTAACTCATTTCCTCTCTAACCTTTGGTTTTCTTATTTATAAAGTAAAAGGGTTGGCTTGGATGACACAAGTTTTTTCCAACTTCTAAATTCTTAGGTTTCTGGTCTCTTTTCAGTCACTAGAAAGCTCTCTCAAGTTTCTTCTGTCAAGGACTGGCTGTGTGAGTAGAGGGTTACCTCTGCAGTGCCCATATTGGGGACTGACCCCAAGGCCTTGCAGGTACTAGGCAAACACTCTAAAAACTCTGCTGAGCTGTATCAAGAACACCTGAATGGTAATTTAAACGGTCACATGACTCTGGTCACTTGGCATCTACCACTATGAGTTTGTGCTTTTGGACATTATACATGATTTCAACTTTTAATAATATCCAGTTGAAGTTCATATTCTCTGAGAGACCATTTAAAAATACGGATGGACCCTACGAGTGAAAATGATAAAAAGAGGCAAGAGGTGCACATGGTGTAGTTCGAGTGGCAGAGGTCAGGGCTATGGTCTACCAGAGCTCCAAACGCCCTCAGTCAGCTGAGTCTGCCTAGACAGGCCTGCCTTCCTCTTCTCCTCACTTCGCTATTTTGGTAAGCTGTATTTTCCCTTCTGTTTACTGCAAGACTTTAGGAAAGGGTGGATGATCCCAGCTACTTGCTTATGGAGCAAGGTGGCCTCATCTCCATCCTCCCTGCTTCCCAAAGAGCTTGGCTGGTTCCTCTCTCCAAATGCTCTTCCCTTTAGCGTGGTAACCTGTTGTACTCGTCTCTTCCTCTGTCTCCTTTTGATTTTGTTTTCTTTTCCTTTTGACTTTTAGTTTTTGTCTTTTTGAGACAGATCTCCCTGTCACCCCAGCTTGCCTGGAACGTGCTTTGTGTAGACTCACAGGATCTGCCTGCCTCTGCCTCCTGCTGGGATTAAAGACTTATGCTACCACACCCTGGCAAGGCTTGGCTCATTTTGACTTACAAATATCTTTTCTTTCTAGTCTGGCTGACCCTCTCACTGCAGCCATGCCTGAAGGGTGGTCAGGCTCAGCGAATCACATCTGTCCAGATTTGGCCCATGTGAAAACAGCAAGACTTCCTTCAAGAAATGTGATCATCCAGGAATTCAGGGGTCTATATTGAAGATGCAAACAATTTCTTTGCTCTCTCCCAAGCATCACCCTCCCATCCCAGTTCTTTGTGTTTTGTTTTGATTTTTATTTTTTGAAGCTTTAAACAATTTTATTAGAATTTAAAGAAAAAAGAAAAATCCTCAGATCAGGCAAGCTATAAATCTCAGCAGCTGCCTCGGGGAGGAGAACGAAGGGGAGAAAGAAAAAAGCCATAAAGCCATGCTGGTTTAGAACCAGCATTGGGGTCAGCCAGGTAGCTGACTAGTGGCCACATGAAGGGAGGTTTAAAGAAAGGGTAAGAAAGCCCAAAATGTTGGGGCAGCCCAAAGGGTTAAGGAGAGCACGGTTAGAAAATAGATATAAAGAAGAAAAGGAGAGGTTGTGCAGGCAGAGTTATGGAAAGCTACCTATGGCCTGGTCCATAAGCACTGGCCATGCCAGTTCTTAGCTGGACTTTTAAACAAATGTTCAGGGAGCTGCCCAGGCAGGTTCAAACCAACAGCTGCCAAGAGCAACACACCCCCCTGCTCCACACACACACTTGTCCGTGCTATAAGTACACTGGAATCTATAGCCCTAAACACAGGAGTTAAATTACCATGCTCAACTCTCTACCAAGCTGTTCTTCCCTTTATGGGATTTTGCTTTGTTTTGTTTTGTTTTGAGATAGGATTTCATGTAGGCTGAACTAGAATTTACTATGTAGCCAAAGATGAACTTGAACTCCTGATCGTCCAGCCTCTACCTCTGCAGTCCTAAGATTACAGACAGGCCCACATCATCACAGCCAGCTTCCCTGTGGTTTTTGCTTAGGGAGATCTGAAATCCCATGGGCACCTGGCTCCATCCCAGATTTGCTTGTGTATTTGAAGCTGTTACTCTGTGTGGTGTCTTGGTGTGCTGGCACGTGCTCTGGGCTGGTAATTCCAGGGACATTTGGAATGGAGTGACTTCCATATTCAAAGTCAGACTAGACTAAGGGCTTCCTGGGATCCTTGTTCCTTCCTAAGTATGAGGTTGTGTGGCCCCTAATTAAGTTTCATGTATTAGCATCAAATGAGACTTCACCATGAACTTAAGAAAAAAGTCAGAGGTAGCTGGTAGGGCTGTACAGCCACACCACCCAAAAGCCATGAACACACCGAACTTTTTAGATATTTTTGCTTCAGCATTCTTGGTGAATGCTTCTGCCCTCGTGGTTTAAAGATGCTTTTGGCATCTTCCAGCATCATCCGTGTATTCTAGGCACAAAAAGCGAAAACTGATGAAGGCCAAGATGTCAAAATATCATTTACTGGCTGCATTTGTCCCTCTAACAAGCCTTCTTGGAAGCAGTCTCTATATCGCATTGGCCCCTAGCTACACTTGTGTGCATGAGATGGAGTCTTGTTTGAAGAGATTTTGCCATTTGGGGACAAGTCAGGGTTAGGGTTCTCTCTGTGAAAGGGAAAGGGAAAATGGATATTTTGTAGATAGTTCCTCCTTTCTGCTATACAGGGCTTCTTCCCACAGCATCCCAACCAAGCTTATAAACATTTCCAAGTCCTGCCTACTGGTGGAGATTTATACAGCTGTATAGCATAAGAGTCAAGAGTCTAGACTGACTGGGGAGACAGCTCAGTGGTGGAGCACTGGCCTAGCATGTGCAAAGTCCCAATTCAGCCCTCAGCACCACAAGAGTCTAGACTTTGGGGTCAGACATTCACATGTTCAAATCCATACTCCAGTCCCCATTAGCCCTGTGGACTTGGCCAAGTCATTCAGGGCCACAGATTTCTTACCTATAAAGAAGAGGGGAAGGTTATCAGTATTCTTCCTTCCTAGGCAAGGATGAAATAATGTGAATATATAACCCATGGTACATAACAAGAACTAAAGAAATGTTCATAAAAAGGTTCTATTGAAGGGGGTCAGTGAGATGGCTTAATGGGTAAAGGCAATTATCACTAAATCTGATGATCTGAGTTCAATTCCTGGGACCCACCTCGTGGAAGGAGAGAACCAGCTTCTCTGACCTCCACATACGTACCATTGTAAATGAACACATACAGTATACACACAAATAGATAAATGTACTAATTAAAAAATGGTTGATTGCTGCAAAGATCATGCTGAATTATATTTAAACACTTCTATAAAAATCAGGAACTCTACAAGCAGTTCTTCTCCTGGTTGGTTTTTAAATAGTGAAAATAACTATTTTATACAGATCCATTTGCCTTGTAAAAATTTAAAACATAACAGAGAAGGCTAAAGTCCTCAACAGTCTTATCTCTTTACTATCCCTGGAAGTCAACATTGTTATCAATTTGTTTTTTTTCCTTCCAGGCTTCTGCTTGAACATTGTAGATACCATATATGTACATCTGTGGGAAATATGAAGATGCCATTTGTAAATCATTCTTCATCTTTGTTTCTTTTATATATATATATATATATATATATATATATATATATATATATATATATATACTGGAAATAGAATCCAGGACCATATGGATGCCAGGCAAGCAACTCTGCCCCATCCCTCTTTCTACTTTTCATATTGAGACAGGGTCTTACTCATGCTGAGCTTGAACTTACTTTGTAGTTCAAGCAGACCATGAACTTTCATCCTCTTGCCCCAGACTCCTGAGTAACTAAGATTATAGGCCTTAATACTGGGCTTGGCTTTGATTTGAAATTTTTCATCTTCCCTCCCTCCAACACTTCTTTCCTCTCCCCTCCCCTCCCCTCCCCTTCCCTTTCTTTCAAGATAGCATCTCAGATAGTCCAGGCTGGCCTTAAACTTTCATACATAGCCAAAGATGACCTTGAACTTCTGATCTTCCTGCCTCTACCCATCAAGTGCTGGGTTTACAGTTATGCACCACCATACTCAACTTGTCTGACTTTTGTCTCCCTATGTACTCCTGGTTGGTCTGGAACTCACCATGTAGATCAGACTGACTTCAAATTTGGGGCAGTCCTCCTGCCTCTGCCTCATAAGTACTGGAATTATACTCATGTGCCATTATGCCTGACCTCAATTTATTTCATTTTTTAACTTTAATTTATTAGTGGATTAATAACTAATTTGTTTTTTCTTGAGACGGGATCTCATGTACTACAAGCTGTCCTTGAACTCACTATATAGCTAAGGATGACCTTGAACTCCAATCTTCTTGCCTCTACTTCCCAAGTGCCTGGATTATCAGCATATGTCACTACACCTGGCTCCTGAGACTGTTTTCTTTTCTTTTGTGGTACAAGGGATTGAACCTCAGACCTTGAAAATAGTAGGCAAGTGCTCTAACACTGAGCTACACCCTTATTTATCCTCAGGCCAATTTTTTTTTCTTTTGAGGTAGAAACTCCTGATTCTTCTACCTCCAAGTGTTGGGATTACAGTGTATTCCACTATCTCTATTGCCCAACCCTCTTTTGCCTTTTAATTTTTGAGACAGTGACTCACTAATTTGCTCAGGTTAGCCTTGAATTCATTCTGTAGCCCAGGCAGGACTTGAACTTGTGATCGTTTTGCCTCAGCCTCCTTAGCAGCTGGGATCATAGGCCTGTGACACCAGGCGCAGTTTATACTGTTCTGATTTAGAAAATTCCTTCTGTGGCTGCATCTAGTGCTGTTTCCCTCTAACATTACACTCGGCCTTTGCCGTCCCTTAGAGCCAGAAAGAACAAATCTAATTCCTGTTTCACATGATGTGCCAATCCTGCAGCACACTCGGATTCTTGCCTCCTCCTCCACCATCCTCATTTTTAATTGTTCAGTGTTTTTGTGGAGATAAATGAAATAATCTATGAAAGGAACCTGAATTATTTTCAAGGCTAGAATGTAAGAACAGCAATAGTGCATTCCCAGGAGTGTGTATGTGTGCATGTGTTTGTGAAAGATTTGTTTCTTCCTCTCTCTCTTTACTAGGATACGTTAATTTTTTATTTAAATTTTTGAGGCAAGGTCTCACACTGTAGCCCAGATTGGTCTGTAACTCACAGTTATCCTCCTGCCTCAACATCTGAAGTGTTGGAATTATAAGGATCAGTCACCACATCTGCCTTAGTTTTATGTTTTTGAAAATATAATATGTTCATATAATGAAATCATTTAAAAATACAAAAGGGGGTCTGGCAAGGTGGCAGAAGGAGAGAATAGACTCCTACAGGTTGTCCTCTGTCCTCCACATACAAGAGCATCACGGCACATGGGTGAGCAACCCCCCCCCACACACACACATGCATGCACACACAATAAGTAAATGAATAAATATATAAATAAGTGAATAAACGTAATAAAAATGTATACACTGGTCAACAAGCACCTCCATTGGGGAAATGAAGATCAAAATGACAATGAGATCTCTCACTGTTAGGATGGCCACCATTAAGAGGACAAAAATGCTTATAGAGCCACAGAGGAAGAGGAACTCACACATGTTGTTGAGAATGCAAACGACTATAGTCATTATGGAAAGCAGTATAGAAGTCCTTCAAAACACTAAAGTTGCATATACTTGCAATCTTTCCACCCAAAGGAAAGAAGGCAGAGAGCTGGTGGTCAGTCTGGGCTGCACATTGAGATCTTCTCACAAATAAATAACAACAGAAACTTTAAAACAAACAAAAGATTAAAAGCAAGGGCTGGAGGGATAGCTCAGTGGCTAAGAGCACTTGGCATTCTTGCTTAAGACCTGAGTTCAATTCACATGTAAAGGGACTCTTAATCACCTGTAACTCTCAACTTCAGGGGATCCCATGCCATCTACCTTCCTGGGCACCTGCACCCAGGAGCTCATACCCATACACAGACACACGTATATATAATTAAATATAATAAAGATAAATCTTGAAAAATTTAAAAACAAGGCAAACCCTCCACCCCCCAAAAAACCAAGAGTGGCACCCATCTGTAATTCCAGCACTTGGGTAAGAAGCAGGAGGATCAGAAGTTCAAGGTCATCCTCAGTTATGTGTCAGATTTAAGGACAGCCTGGCCTATTTGAGACCCTGTCTCAAGAAATCAAAGCAAGCTGGGCGTGGTGGTACATGCCTTTAATCCCAGCACTTGGGAAGCAGAGGCAGGTGGATCTCTGTAGAGCTACAAGGAGACCCTGTGTAACTCCCATTTTTAGTTCCTGGCTTCTCTACCCATGCCCTAGGTAACCACTTTAATCGGTTTAGAATTTTCTTATATCCAAGTACTCACATACCTTTTTAAAAGGTTCTTTACTGAGCCCCACTATTGCTCTTCAGTTCTTTGTTATTTGTTTGTTTGTTTGAGACAAGGTATCACTAAGTAGCCCTGGCTGGCCCAGAACTCACTAAGTAGCCCTGGCTGGCCCAGAACTCAACAGAGGTCCACCTGCCTCTGCATCCAAACGCTTGGATTAAAGGCGTGCAACACCACACCTGGCTGCCTCAGTTCTTTTTATTTATTTGACACAGTCCCACGCAACCCAGGCTGGCCTTCAGTCCACATGCAGCTAAGGCTTGCCTTGAACTCCTGATCCTCCCGTTACCACCTTCCAAGTGCTAGGATTACAAGCATGCATCACCATGCCCATTTAATTTTTCTTTATTATTTTCATTATTTTATGTTTTTATAGTTATGTTTTTATTTTGTATTTGTGTTTGGTGCATGTATGCCACAGTTCACATGTAGAGGTCAGAGGATAATGTGTGGGAGTAGGTTCTTTCCTTCCACATGTAATCCAGGCTGGTCTCAAACTTGTGATCTTTCCACTGTGGCCCCCCAAGTGCTTATATCACCACACTCAGATCATTATTTTTAATGGATATTCAGGTTCTCTTACATAAAGATATATCCCATATTTATCGGTTAGGCGGGTGGGTAGTGTTTTAAGACAAGGCCTCAGGTAGCCTAGGCTGGCTTTGAACCTCCTATGTGGCGAAGGATGACTTTGAACTCCTGATCCACTTGCCTCTACCTCCCAAATAACTGGGGCTACAGGTGAATGCCACCATGCCTGGCATCATAATTTATATGATCCATGTTCCATAGATGGATGATTAGGTTATTTCTGTAGTGTAATTCTTTTCAGTAATTGGAATTAGCTACGTATTTGTGTGTCTATCTGGTATTTTCAACCTGCAGCATGGGCCATATTTGGCTGCATGTGACCAATGATAGCTATGAACTTGGCCCAGCACAAAATCGTGAGCTTAATTAAAACATTATAAGATTTTTTGGTAACTCAATTGTGCTGTTCTTGAATGTGAACTTTGTAGATGACAATGTCATTTGAGGTGTAGAAAAGCTGGACATGCCTAATCCTGGGTATTATCATCCCCCAAAAGGGCTTTGGTCATTGTCACTTTCTTTCCTAATAATGTAGGAAACCTTGGTATTGGATGACCCTTGGATTTCTCCTTCACAAGAGAGAGTCTTTAACCTATTAGAGATAGAAGTTCATGCCTGGAAAATTAGTTTGGAGCAATGCAGAAACCAACAAGAAGGGTCATCTGGGGTAGGAAGAACCCTCTGGCACAGTCCAACTTCCTTTCCTCCTGCCTGTGGCCACTGCCTGGTATTGTGCAAGGAGAGGCACAGACAGCTTGGAAGGGAACATCTGAGACAAAGCCTGCAGGAGAAGCTGGGGTGGGACAAGCCCAGAGAACATTAAAGCCATCAGCAGGTCTGCTGAGCGATCTCTTGTGCAATTCTTTTTCTGGTTTTCTCTTCTTTACTCCTTTGCTCCTGGTCTATACTGGAACAGGGTGCTTTGCTGTCCAAAACAAGACATTTTGAGAATACGGCACTGAGATATTACACTGAGATATCAGGTGCCAGCTAGAACTCTCCTGGGGAAACTGATGCATGGTTTCCTGTTTGGGAGTCCTGATTGCATGAGTGTCTCAGAGACTCTTCGAGCCCCACTGGCAAAAAATTGATGGGGCCTTTTCCAAGCTGATAAACTTGGATAATTATTCAACTTCCCTGACCTCAGTTTCCTCATCTATAAAACAGGCATAATGCTATCACAGTGCTCATGTGGAGTAACTAAGATGTGCACTACAGCTAGACTGAAATATCTCCTTGCTTTTTTCTCTCCTTTTCTTCTTTCCATCCTTTGCTCCCCTCGACCCCTCCCCCCCGCCCCTTTGTTTTGTGGCAGGTGCTCATGTATTCCTGGTTGGACTTGAATCTCACTATGTAGCTGAGGATGATCTTGAATTCCTGACCCTCCTACCTCTGCCTCCCAAGTGCTGGGATTACAGTTGTGTATAGCACACCCAGTTTATGAAGTCCTGGGATTTGAACCCAGGGCTTCATGCATGCTAGGCAAGAGCCAGCTATATTTCCTGCCCTGTACTATCCATTTCTCAACTTGGGGTTCTTGGTGGCTGGTGTGGAAGGAGGGTACTAAACATTTAGTCTGTGTGGAGATTACTCTAGAAACCTTGAGAGATGATGTAAGTTTTGGGAGCTTTGGCTTTTTCTTAGTTTGACAGACATAATGCCCACTCATTTGACTTTTCAAGGAATATCCATCCACCACCTAGGAATGGGAGCAGGAGGACACAGGCTGGGGCTATAAATCAGGGGTAGATCACTTGTCTATTGTTCACAAAGACCTGGATTCAATCTCCAGTATAAATACCAGGGAGCTGGGAGAGGAGTGCTTCCTATAGTGCTCTAGAAATGGGGATGAGAAGTAAAAATGAATATAAACCTACCTAAGGCAACGTAGGTAGAGCTAATCTTGGTTGTTGTCTTTGCAGTTTCCAGCTTAATAAAAGAGAACTAAAGGAAAGAGCAGAACATTCTAAGATTAAGGAAAAAAAAAAAGTCCTGGAATTTGCCCTTTCACCTGAATTCTTGGTCCTAGCAATAGGCTTTAAACCTTCTGTCTAGATGGTAGTTTGGTGGTCAGTAGTTGGAGCTCAAGCACCTCTTCCCAAGGCTAATTGAAATTCAGGAGATATTTGGTACAGGGACCCCTTCTTAAAGCAGCCTCCACCTTAAACTTTCTTATCCTGAAGGGGTGAAAAAGGGGTTCTGCTAGCCTGAGAGAATTGCTAGGTTTGCTTAGAAGGTAAAACTTGAGCATGACACATGTGGTCAATCTCAACCTCATTATTATTGCTAGAACAGTTAGAAGATGGGCAAAGGAGCATCTGTTCCCTGAGGCTAAGCTAGGAATCAAGTAAGTAACAGTCAGAAAGGCGCCCAAAGTGGCCGGGACAAAGCAAACTGGGGTTACAGTCCTGCATGAGAGCTCAGCACAACCCAGGCTGGTGTGAAACCCAGCCTTCACCTTTGTCAGCCCTTTCTGGAGCCTGGGGTTGTTTCTGTTTATAGCCTCCAGGCTCTTGGCAGTTCCAGAGATATGCACAGCAGATGTACTGAAATCCTAGGAGGCACATGGTAGGTGCTATTTCTAGCTTGGGATGAACTCAGAAGTCCTAGAAAGAATGCTTCTGACACTTTCTGCCTTCTGGGAATCAGTGAGAGTTGGGACAAACACTGCCTGGATGTGCTCTGCACTCATTGAAAGCAAGAGGCTCGTGTCCATGGCATTAATGGGGCCTGGGCAATGGGAGAGGGACAGTGAAGAGGCACCACAGGGGTTCCCCATGGGGCTATCTCAGAGCAATTGCACATTGGCTGCTTCATCCATTCCTTCATGCTATCATCAAGAAGATACCTCTGCCAGACTTTATTTTGTTTGGGTATATGGGAACAAAATGGACATAATATTTTTGTCTTCACGGGAGGAAGAGAGATGATATAATAATAATAATAATAATAATAATAATAATAATAATATAATCAGGAGTGGTAGCACACACCTTTAAGCCCCAAAGAAGATACAAGTAGGAAAATCAGAAGTTAAACTCATTCTCAGCTACTTAGTGAGTTTGTGAAGGCCAGCCTGGGCTATAGGAGACCCTGTTTCTCATAAAATAAACAAGTAAAAAATATTTTTGAAAGTATAATGAGTTAAAAAGAAATTTTTATGTTCATTTGTGTGTGTCTGCGTGTGTTTATGTATGTGTGTGGAGGTCAGAGACCAACTTTCAGGAGTCAGCTTCCTCCTTTGACAATGTGTGTCTAGGGGTAGAATTTGGGTTGTCAAGTGTAGCAAAGTTCTTCTACCTCTGAGTCATCTTGTCAACCCTGAAATATTGACTATTTTGTAAGGTAATATGTACAAGGGCTGCTGTTAACACAGTAGTAGAGCACTTGCCTAGCATGTGTGAAGTCCTGGGTTCAATTCCCAGTAACATACACACAACCCTTCAAGAAAAGAAAGAGAATAGAGCAATCCTGTGTGCTGAGCGGTAAGGCTTCCATGTCAGGGTGGCCACACTCCATATCATTGAGAAAAGTAGGTGGATGAACCAGGATTGTGTCTGGGAAAGAGTGATCAAGGAAGGACCAATTGCTAGAGCAGAGGCTACATTCAACTTGCCATCTCTGGCAAGTTCAAGGACTACCCCTGGTAGCTGAAGCTAAGGGAGTGAGAGGAGGCGAGAGACCTCCTGAAGGCTGGGGAGGTGCTGAGCCCACAGAGCCACCCAAGCCTTCCAACAATGTTAGCTTGACTGTGAGGGAAAGAGGGAGTCCACTCAGACACTACGGACAGACTAACGGTGTGATCTGGTGTCCTTTTAACAAGAACACACTGGAAGATAGCACCAACAGAATGGTTTTTAGATCTTAAAAACCATGACTTCCAGGGCTGGAGAAATGGCTCAGTGGTTGAGAACTGGCTACTCTTGCAGAGGACCTGAGTTTGGTTCCCAATACCCACATGGTGGCTAACAACTGTCTGTAAGTCCAGTTCCAGGGGGATCTGATGCCCTCTTTTGACCTCCTCAGGTATTTCAAGACATAGGTTCACTTACATATGTATATGCAGACAATACACTCATACACATAAAATAAAAGTAATAAAAATAAATTTTTAAAAAGCATGACTACCCACAGGAAAAGTGGCAGAAAGCCAGGAGTGGTGGTACAATTCTATAATCCTAATCCTTGAGAGGCTGGGGCAGAAGGATTGCAAATTTGGGACCAGCCTGGGTTACGTAGACCCGCCTGAGCTACATAGAATCTGTCACAAAAACACCAAAACTGAACCAAACCAAACCAAATTTGAAAGTTAACAAGCAAACCCACAAAGAAATGAGAGAGAGAGAGAGAGAGTGAGTCCTGGATACCTTTAGTGTCAGCTTGACACAATACACCTGGGTTGAGGGAGCCTCAGCTGGTGAATTGCCTCCATTGAACTGACCTGTGGCCATGTCTGTGGACTGTTTTCTTGACTGTTGAGTGATGTGGGAGGGCTCAGCCAACTGTGGGTGGTGCCACCCCTGGGAAGTTTATTCCGTATTGTATAAGAAGCAGGCTGAATATGGGTGAGGGGAGTAAGCCAGTAAGCAGCATTCCTCCATGTCCTGTGCTCCAGCTCCTGCCTCCAGGTTCCTGTCCTGAGTTCCTACCTTGGGTTCCCTGAATGATGAACCTTGGAGATGTAAGTTAAATAACCCCCGTCCCCCAAGTTGGTATGGGTCAGAGTGTTTTGTCACAGCAATTGAGAAGCAAACTAGGTAAGAGAGAACAAAAAGCTGGCAGGGAAAATAGAAAGAGAACCCCAAACCTTGGGACAATATTCAATTTAAAACTGGGTGATAATGTAGCCTGAAGAACATAATAACAGAGCTGGGGATATAGCTTAGTTGGTAGAGTGGTTGTCTAACACACACAAGGCTCTGAGTTTGATCCCAGCACTCTGGAGGTGAAGGGAGGAAGATCAGGAGTTCATGGTCATCCTCAGCTATGTAGCAAGTTCCATGCCAGCCTGGGCTACATGAGACTCTCTCAAAAACAAAACAAAACAGAAAGGATGTGATGATGGATGGGGGTCCCTGAAGAGATGACTCAGTGGTTAAGAGTACATACTGCTTTTCCAGAGGTCCAGAGTTTAGTTCCCAGCACCCCAACAGGCACCCATTTTGGACGGCTCAGTCTCCTGTAAGTCTAGCTCCAGGGACTCTACTCTAGAGTATATTTATGTTTAGACAATAAGACCCTGATAGAGATGAACCTAGATGGCTAATGGTAGACATCCTAAGGGCTATACCTCAATACAAAATGGATGTCAAGGGACCCCTAAAAGCAAACAGTGATATAATGTTATATAACCAGTTTTGGCAAAAAGCCACCTTTGTGTGGTTTTCTATAAACAGTCATTGGGACCAAGTGCACACTCTGTCTTGCCTAATGGCTGCCTCCTTAGTGGCCTGTGTGCCCTTGCCTGAAGAAAATAGAGCATTGTCTAATTTGCTGGCTCCATAAATCTTTAATCTCCAGGCTCCTCCAGACCTGCCCCCACAGCCTCAGTACTCACCTCCACACTGGCTCTCAACTCTGGCCTTAGCAAACATGCACACTCATGGGCACATACCGTGGCTCCCAGCCCCCATGTACATGAAATTTAAAAAATAAGAAATAAAAATCTTTTTTAAAATCCCAAACAGAGGTGAGCAGAAACACATGACCTAGGACTACAAGGTCAGCATGGTCTCAACATCCAGCCAGAAAAGGGAGAGACTGGGTGGTGGCCCTGGGGATGGGAAGACCACAGAAAACCACAGCACCTCCTGGGAAGCAGAGAGGCCCATGCGAAAAGGCCAGCCTAAGCCAGGGTGTTTGTGGGCTGGCAGGGAGGCTGGCTCAACTGCAACACACCTGTTACCAGCCACTTTAGAAACTGGCCACTCCAGGACGTGGCTCTGCTGGAGTGGATGCTGCTCTAAGTTTATCTCAAACTAGACAGGTCAAGAGAGGGAAGGAGGCCTGGCCGTGGTGGTGCAGGCCTTTAATCCCAGCAGTTGGGAGGCAGAGGCAGAGGCAGGTGGGTCTTTGTGAGTTCCAGGCTAGCCTGATCTACACAGTATGATAATAACAATAAATAAAAATAAAGAAAAGCATAATATAGAAACATCTCCACAGTCATTATGTCAGGAGGAAAAGCTTAAAGAAAAATCTGAGAACCAGGCATGGCAGACAAATCAAAGATGAACAGAATGAGCCACAAATGCAAAAAAAAATGGTAGCTAAACACAAAAAGAAGTCAAAAAGAAAGAAAAGTTGAAGAATCGAAAAGTAGGCCGGGCATGGTGGCACAGTCTTTAATCCTAGTATTTGGGAGGCAGAGGCAGGTGTATCTCTATGACATCGAGGCCAGCCTGGACTACATAGTGAGTTCCAGGCCACAAGGGCTACAAGGAGACCCCGTCTCAAAAAGAAAAGAAAAAAAAAGTAAGTTTCAGCCAGGCGTGATAACTCATACCTTTAATCCTAGCACTTGGGAGGCAGAGGTAGGCAGCTCTCTGTGAGTTTGAGGCCAGCCTGGGCTACACAGTGAGATCCTATCTTTAAAAAAAAGTAGATCAAAAAGAAGCAAACTGCAAGGGCAGTGGATAGAGCTTAGTGGTAGAGCACTGCTAAGCATGCACTTGGTCCTGGATTCAAAATTCAGCACGGCAAAAACAAAATCAGCTGGATATGGCAACACATTCCTGCAATCTCAGTACCTGGGAGACAGTGGCAGGAAAATGGAAAGTTCAAGACTAATCTGGTCTATATAGTGAGACTATCAAAAAACAATAACCAAAAAAAAAATATTTAAAATAATCAAAAAGGTACACATGGTGAGTTCCAGAATAGCTGGGGTTATAAGGAGATCTTGTCTATAAAATAAATAAAATAGTAAAGTAAAATAAAATCACAAAATGGTCAAAAAGATACAACCCAATGAGGATTATAAAAAGAAAACCCAAACAAGGAAACAGAATAAATGCTATAAACATAGTTACTCAAGAATATGTTCTTGGGACAATAAGATGGCTGAGTGGGTAAAAGTGCTCACCATGCAAACTTGATGACCTACTTGACCTCAATCCTTGTAATCCATGGTAGAAGGAGAGAACCCATTCCTGAAAGTTGCCCTCTGATCTCCACATGCATGCCAAGGCAGGGGCATGCCTGTATTCGCACACAAACATCATATACAACAAGAAATATTTTTTAAAAATACATTCTTAAATTGTAAAGAAAAAAAAGATTTGAGACTAGTTGGTGGCCTATAATAAGGCAGGAGGATTGCAATGTCAAGGTAGTTGGGGCAATTCAGTGAGACCCTATATCAAATAAAAAGTAAACGTAGGCCAAGGAATATATCTCTGTGGTAGAGCACTTGTCTAGCATGCATGAGGCCCTGGGTTCAATAACTAGTACCAGTACCACAAATAATTAAATATAAGTAAAATAATAAAGATTTGAAAGTAAAAAATATAAGCTTATATTATGTGATTGAAAATAAACACATGCTCCTTAGTTTACAATGAGGTTACTTTTCCATAAACTCATCTTAAATTGAAAATATCCTAAGTCAAAAATGTATTTAATATATTTAATCTATTGAACACTGTAGCTTAGCCTCGCAGGACACTGTGGTATCAACTGCTTACCTGCGTGATTTGCAGGCTGACTGGGAGCTGGAGCTCATTGCTGCTGCCTAGCATCACTGGAGGGTATGGGATGGAGCACATATCACTCGTCTGGGAAAAGAACAAAAGTAAAAAGTTGAGGTGTCAGTTCTACTAAATATATATTGTTTTATCATTATTAAAAAATAAAACCAAAACAGAAACAGAGACCATTTATATTAGCAAAATTTTTAGACAAAATGAAAAAAGATCTATTGAGCTCCCACTTCTGCAGGGCTAGCCTTTAGTACGATTCCAGACCTTTCCAGATTCTCTGAGAGTGCCCAAATATGGCCTCCAAGTGGTGCCAAGAGATGGAAGCAACCTAAGTCTACCTCAGCTAAAAAATGGATAATGAAAATGTGGTACATTTACACAATCACGTTCTACTTAGCGATAAAGAAAGACGAAATCATGAAATTTGCAGGCAAATGTATGGAACTAGAAACTATTATACTCAGTGAAGTAATACAGACTCAGAAAAATAAATGATAAATGTTCTCCCTTATATGTGGACCCTAGCACCAAATTCTTATATGTATGTATCCTGATTTAACTTCAGGAACCAGGAAAATAGAAAGGAACCAGGGAGGTAAAGAGAAAGAAGGAACTTGAGAGAGAAGAACAATAGGAGACAGGTGTTACTAAGGGAGAAATGGATAAAATGGGGTTATTTAAACAGGAGGGGGAGGAAAGTTATTTACGGGACTTTGGGAATAAAGGGGAAGAAGGAGCTCAAGAAAGGTGAGGCCATTGGAGACTGGTATCATCAAGGGAGAAATGGGGAAAATGGGTGTACTTTAAATGGGGAAGGCATGGAGGGAGGGTTATACAGGGAGAGAGTGAGAGGAGAGATAAATAATGCCTAGCTAGTATAAAATACTGAGGGAATCATATTAGTCCAACAATCTAATGGCAAATTCCACACACAATATCTCCACACGACCCCATGTACATACTGAAAGCTACATGACAATGAACTGTGCCAGACAGAAGAATCCTTCCCTTGAGTTGTTCGCCGGCGTAGAACAAGAGACTCCCCAAATTATACAGACTATTGCTACAACCCTTGATTGCCCTGAAGGTAAGACTCTATTGCTGAAGATAGGGCATCGGACACAGGATTTGGAGAAATGGAGGTAAAACTGACCCAGAAGCCACTTCTCCTGAAGGTTAGCTCTTATATCTTTGGAGAGCACTATGCAAGTTGCTAAGGGAGAACATCAATGGGTGGTCCAGCCCCACCTTCAAAGCCAAATAAGCACATCAATGACTGGCACAGCAAACAACACTGGTGCAGTAGTAGTACTTTTATCTTGGGGCTGATCAACAGCTACATAATTGGACTTAAAGCCCACTTAATGAGAGGAAACTCATGTGTGGTACTGTAAACATAGCCAAATACACATGGCAGGAGATGTTACAGATCTTAGAGAAAACTCCAACTGTCACATCTCTAGACTAATGTAATTTCTTACTAAGTGCAGAATATGGATCCTTAAATTTACAGACAAGTATCTGTGGTGGTTTGAATAAGAATGTCCTCCATAGCCTCCAAGTATTCTGACTTTTTGTCCCTAGTTGGTGGTACTGTTTTGGGAGGTCTTAGAAGGCTTAGAAATGACCATGCTGTATGAAGCATATCATTGAAGGCAGGCCTAGAGAGTTCTTAAGCCTTGCTGGATCTCCAGTCAGCTCTTTGCTTCCTGTGCCTGCTTGAAGATGTGAGCCTGTGCTTTCTGCTCCTATTCAAGCACCTCCTGCTGCCTTTCCTCCTGCTATGACAGACTCTTAATTCCCCTGGAACCGTAAATGCAAATAAACTTCCTTTTATAAGTTCCCTTTCTCATGGTGTTTCTATCATAGCAACAGAAAAGTAACTAATACAGTATCTTAGTCATCACTCATCAAAGAAGCCTCTTTTGTACCAGACAAAGACTATTACAGAGTTCCACAGATATTGTCTGTGAATTGCCCATACCTAAGTGGCACATCTACAAAGCAATCTCTACTCCCAAGGCTCATGGAACATAGAACAAGGAGTAAAGAGGACAGTAATGAATCTCTGTTCTCATTAATGAAGCTCCCTCATGCAACAGAGGGCCTGGAATCGAAAGGTCACAAATGGTCAAAGCACAGATTATAAGAGTCTGCAGAGTGTGGGTCCTTGGACAGGACTTCCATATTAAACTTCACTCACCCAGGGCTCAGGGACCATTGCAGGAGAGGGGGCTCTTACCATTGTAAGAGGCAGGGAGGAAGTGTATGACCACATGGAAATAGAGTGCTACAGGCTCCTGGGACCTTGCTCATATGAACCTACAGCAATGGTGTCAGCATGCACAAGACCTATGAAACTCAAGTAGATAAAACCCCAGCACAGAACTGTGGACATGGGCCACAAACTCCAATCTTAGTTCAAGAATTATTGGCAGTTGCTTACTGCTAGGTGAGGAAGAACTGATCATCATAAAGGAAGGCACTCTAGATAGGCTGACTAGACTCCAGTAGATGAACTTGCACTGACAAACATCTGGGAACACTAACTTGACACAATAGGTCTTAACACAAATGACAGAATGTATGAATTCCAGTGATGGGAGGTGGAGCTGTGGGAGGGTGCCAGCATAAACATGGTTCAGACTGATTGAGATGTTCTCTATGAAATACACAAAAATTCTATTAAAAATTTATAAACAACAACAACAAAAATCTATTGAGTATTTCAGTAAAAGATATGCTTCTTATAAGGAAGAAAAATTAGATTCTTATTCAATTTTTCAACATCTTTGTCTCATGAGCAAATGGAGTAACAGTTAAGGTACTCAGAGAAAGAAAATGTGAACAAGATTTCCTTTTCTTATTTTCATTTTCTTTTTCTTAGTTTTGAGACAAGATCTCTTTTTGCTGCTCAGGCTGGTCTGGAACTTGAGGGCTCAAGTGATCTATCTGCCCCAATGATCTGATAACTTTAACGGAAACTTTTATTTTTAATAAAAAGTGTTGACCAGCATGGATATATGTGTATCATGTGCATGCCTGGTGTCTTCAGAGGTTACAAAAGGACATCTGATCCCTTGGAACTGGAGTTATAAATGATTGTAAAGCCCATATGGGTGCTGCGAACCAAATCCATGTTCTCTGCCAGAGCAGCAATTGCTCTTAACCATTGAACCATCTCTCCAGCATCTGAACTGAAGATTTTAAATCTGGAAAAATAGACACATTTATCCAGATACATAAGCTTAGAGATTATTGCTCTCATAAGCCCTGCTCCAGTAAACTATGAAACAGTGAGCTTCAGTCAACCAAAGTGACTTAAAACAACTGTTGATATTCGACCCAGTCATTTACAGAACTGAAAGAAAGTTAAAACATAGGATATGTAATCATTATATGCTCTGACAGTACAAACTTACAATATCCATTAAATAAGAAAGAAAATAGAGTTCGCATAATCAAACATCTAAAACAGTTTTTTATAATTATGATTAGTGGTGGTAATATTGGTGAAATTGATCTGAGACTGATAATGTATGTATTGATAATGTAGGGTAATACAGGTGAATGATTATAGATCATTGTAATTTTCTTATCTCCCAGTCCTTGAGAAATAGGATTTTCAGAATTTAAACTGGAAATATCTGTCCAGAATTTGACATGTCATCATGAAACATTGAGGCATTTTGCTTCCATAAGTGTATATTTCCCTTCTAGTTCTAAAATTGGCCTGGACATTTCAGGTCTAGGCCACCGAATGTTCAGATCATTTTCCCAAGGTTGCCACATGGTGCGGTGTTTCAAACATCAGACATTCTCACAGTTCTGGAGATTAAAAGTCTGAAACCAAGGTGCTGGTGAGATCAGTTCCTTGCAGAAGCTCTGAAGAGCCATCTGTTCCATTCCTTTTTCTAGGTTTCTTGTGGTTTCTGGCAATCCTTGGAATTCCTTGAGGTTTCCATTGCCATTTTGTGACATTTACCCTATGTATGTATGTCTAAATGTTCCTTTTCTTATAAGGACACCTGCCATGTTGGATTTAGGACTCATCTGAATCCAAAGTGAACTCATCTCAACTTGATTACATTTACAAAGACCCCATTTTCAAATCAACTCTCATGCAGAAGCTCCAGTGGACACTAATGTTGGGGGACCCTACTCAAGTTAGTGCCAGCCTGGGCCTTGTCAGAAGAGCTTGGGAACTCTACCCAGATCTGCTTTTCTGGCTATATTCCAACACCCCTTTTGTTTTCATTGCCCTGACTTACCTAACCTTGTCCCATTTTCTTCAGTCTGTTTCCTTCTAGTTGGTCTGATAGATGATATCAAGACAGTTTTGTGTTGGCGATGGATTAATGGAAGCTGTTTAGACATGTCCAACTCTAGGCTTTTCATAAACACTTCATATGCACTTTAAGCTATGAATCAGAGAAGGAAGTCAGAGGGAAACTCTGGCACTGGGCAGAAGCCGGAGACCACAGTGCTAATACAGGAAGCCCAGTCTCTGCCAAACCAAAGGCTTCTCTGGGGTCTTGCCCAAGAACAAGCTGACACTGAATGCACTGCTGGCAGCAGAAGCAATTTGCTCTAATTGGACCCTTACCCATACCCCTCTCTGTCTCTCTTGGCTACAGTAGATTTAAGTAAGTTACTTAAGTGCTTGCAGTCACATGTGAGCCATTAAGTACTGAGAAAGAAATCTAGAGGGGGTAGGGGAAATGAAAATCCACTTCTGAAGAGTTTTCCAAGATAAAAGCTCTGTCTTGTTTTAGATCATCTTATTAACACACCAGATAGAATCACGATCTCTGGAGCTGGTTCTGGACCCAAAGGTTCAAAGTCATGAGTGTGTGAAGAGAATTTGCTAGAAGTCTCTACATCACCCCACACAGAAGAGCAAGCAGAGGCATTTGATGACAGAAACATAGCCTGTGTGAATTCTGCTCCTCCTTGGTCTTTGAGCCTCAGGTCTCTGCACCCAGTGCTGAGTGCAGCTCCTTAGAACCCACCTGCCCTGACAGACCCTCCTGTGGATGGACATGGATGTTCCCATTCCAGCCCCAGCGTCACAATAGGCAAAGAGCTGGCCTTCCAATGTCATCTCTGAACAAAAAAGAAAGACAATAAAACACAAGAGAAAAAACAAACAAAGCCCCAGAAACACCCAGAAAAGTGTGTTAGGTATTTCTTCTCCAGGAGGGACCATATTTGTGTCATAGTATGTCAGTGATGGTCTCTTCTCTTTCTCCATCCTCTCTGTAAATGCACAGGAGTAGTAGGAATCCTTTCATATCACACGGCCTGTATTTTAAGATTCTTATTTGCCTTGAGAATATCCGTGAATTCTGAAAGTTGCATGAATGTTGATTGCATGAGTATGTTCATTCATTTTTTTGAAGAGTTTGCCAGCAGATTTTATCAGAGACGTGTGTGTGTGCGTGTGTGTGTGTGTGTATGTATGTGTGTGTGTGTGTGTGTATAAAGCTGGGGCTGGAGGGAGGGCTCAATGGTTAAGAGCACTGGCTGCTCTTGCAGATACCTGGGCTCAATTCCCAGTACCTACATGGCAGCTAACAACCATCCATAACCCCAGTTCCAGGGGATCTGACGTCCTCTTCTGGCCTCTGTGGACATTGCATGACAATTGGTGCACTTCCATACATGCAGGCAAAACAACACTTTTTTTTTTTTTTTTTTTTTTTGTCTTTTGAGACAGGGTCTCCCTGTAGCCCCAGCAGGCCTGGAACTCCCTATGTAGACCAGGCTGGCCTTGATCTCACAGAGGTCTGCTGCCACTACCTCCTGAGTGCTAGGATTAAAGGCGTGTGCCACCATGCCCAGTTAATATATCTAAAATTAAAAAAAATAAAAAGCAAACAAAAATCCACCAAAGCTGTCTTTTTACTCTCTCATTTTCCCTGCAAGAGAAATTATTCTCTCTCTCTCTCTCAACTTTCTACTATCTTTTCTCATAATATTCAGTTGTCAGTTATAAATTACAGCTGGGTGTGATGCATGCCTTTAATCCCAGCACTCAGGAGGCAGAGGCAAATCTCTGTAAGATCAAGGCCAGCCTGGTCTACATAGTAAATTCCAGGCTAGCTGTGGCTACAGGGAGACTCTGTCTCAATGCAAACAAACAAAACAAAGCAAAATGATAAATTACAAAGGGAAAATAAAACCCTCAATCTGAACATTTTTGTAATTCCAGCACTTGGGAAGCCAGCCTGGGCTATTTGGAAAAACTTTTCTCAAAAACCAAACCAGGGCTGTGAGATGGATCAGTAAGTAAGGTAGTTGCTGCTAAGCCCGAAGACCTGAGTTCAATCCTCAGAACCCTCAACGTCAAAGGAGAGAACTGACTCTTGGAAGTTGTTCTCTGACTTCCACATGTGTGCTTGACATGTGTGTCCACACATATACGAAGTAAACAAATAAATAAAATCTACCCCTGCCCCCATAAGCAAACAAGAAAACAAAGCGAGGCATATAGGAGAAGGCCTAGGAAACTTGCAAATATTTGCCCGCAGCTTTAGGTAGACGAATCAATGCTTTCAATCCTTTTAGCATTCACAGAGCCCATTATGAAGTTGTGCCATTGTAACTGTCCTGGCAGGAGCAAAGATATCCTAAGGAGAGATACTTAATGCCCTTCCCTTTGGTTATCAGACCACTGAAACAATGAGTCCCCCACCCCAAGGAATTGGAATTTCCCCCAAAATCTTGTGCTGGGGGAATGGAAAGACTGAAGCCTGGTGCCAACCGGAAAAGGAACTTGTCTCCCAGAAAGAGAGTTTTCAGAGTTGTGACAACTTGTCAGATCACTTTGTAGACTAGATCCCAGACAGTCAACATTGGGCAGCACCGTGTCTTGACAGGACTGTATCTTGACAGGATTGTTAGCTATGCATACCTCTTGCCCTCCGTTTAAATCTCAGCTCCAAGTCAGTACCCTGAGGATGGAGTTGAAGGTGGGAGAGGGGTCATTAGGTCTCTGTATTTGTTCGTTTTCCAACATGGTCACATTGCATAAGTTCCCTTTCTCTACTTTCCACTATTACTTGTCTCTTTAATTGGCAAATGGAGTCTGGGTGGCCAAGACTAGCTTGTTAAGGCTGTTAGGACCCAGGCTTTGGCACTCAAAACTCCCATAACATATTGTTGTGCCCAGGTTATAGAATCCTTTCAAAAGACCACCAGGGAGGTCAAATCTGATGCAAGAACAAAGGATCTTTATTTACAAGCTCGAGCTAGGTCCACAGTCTGACACACCGACGCAGCGGGCGATAAGACAGTGGCCCCAAGTGGAGGGTAAGGTGATCTTTTATAGGGTTAAAACAAAGAGAGGAGGAACAAGGGTTGGGATTGGTTAAGGAAGCCCGCTGGCACGAAAAGCATCTTATTCATATTAAGGTTACAGGGCCCGTGGAATGTGCTGACCAAAGGATGTTACAAGGTCTTGTTTATGTCTCTGATTTTAGCCTTGGTCAACCTGACCAGATTTCATGTAGTCCTAAGTAGGGTGTTTTTACAAAACCATGTGGTATTTGAAGGCTATGTCCTTGCAGGTGTTTTCCTATGAGTGTGGGAAAGACTGTTTGTGGTCTTTCCTGGAGCTGGGAAATCAAGCTTACATAGCAGAGGTTTTTCTCTAACAAAATGGAGTCAGGTTTGCTGCAGCCTTCACTTTTCATTTCTGGGGGGTGCTTACAATATGATCACTCTGCTTACAGAGAAGCAAACCAAGAATCAGAGTGGTTAAGTAGAGAGAAATAAACCAAGGTGATTCAGTTCTCTCTCTCCCCAAATCTCTTTTTTGTCTCTCTCTCTACACAGGGCAGATCAGTACAAGTGCTCTATCACTTCATTTGTACTAAGAAGCCAAGAAAATGTATGCGTCAAGAAGAAAAATCTGTAGGCAATTTTGGTAGGAATGAAGGGCTCAAGGTTATTTTCAAGCAACTTTCCTTGGGCCATCTCTAGACACTACTTCCCTAGAGGCTACTAAAGGGCTAGGGTAGGAACAGATTCTTACAAAGAGGAATATTGCCTTCCCACCAAACCCAGGTACATCTCCACTGTGGCCAGTCTCCTTATCTCCTCTGTAAAAGGTAATGCCTAGAGGGAGGTCTGCATTGAGGTTGAAATAGCCACTGCTTTAATTTTTCTGATCCATGGAATAGGACTGTCTTCCCTACTTAACAAACACTCCTGTGTGTCACTGCAGTGATGGCTCCTGTGACAGCAACAATACTGTGCAGGAATACTTTAGTGTACTGAGTGTATTAGTCCATTTCTTATAGGCCACCTGAATTTTGACCTGGTTTAACTGTGGGACTCCTGGAACCCCTTTTCAACCCAATAACTGCTCTCTTCACTTCTGTAAAAATGCCTGGCTATAGGATGTCAGAAAATGGATAAATATAACTCCATCTTGTTCTTTGTTCCTTCTAAGCAGTCACAAGGCCACAAGATTAAATAAGGCTAAAACAAAAACTAGCAAAAGGTTTGAATAATAATCAACACACTCCTTTGCCCTGAAGGCAGCACCCACCAATAAGAAACGTCCACACCTCTATTAACCAATTTTGGTATACAGTTCATTACAACCAATTAATTTAAAATATGCTTGGCGCATGGGCTCCTATAACCAAACAGAATGTAACACTGTTATTCCCCACCTTCCTTTATCTCAAACTTATAAAAGGCTCCTAACCTTTCTGCTCGGGGCTCCCAGAACAGATCCACTGTGTTGCTGAGGTCTGGGGGAACAAGCTTAAGCTTGAATAAAGGCTCTTTGATCTTTTGCATACACTCCAGACTCCGTGGTGGTTCTTGAGGCATAACATTTTGGGGGCTCGTCCGGGATCCTCAGTACCCCCACCGGACCCCGGAGCGTGGAGCCTTCTCCCAATAGGTAAGTGTCTTTGTCTTTGTGTCTATGTTAATTGTGCGTTCGTGATATTTGGGCCTGAATTTGCATATGCCTGTTGGAGGTCTAGGCGGACGCAACGGACGGCCCCAGACTGTGGACACCGGAGATGTCCCTGCCCACTTGATAAGGATTGGATCCTTGTGATAAACTTGGGAGGACAGAGCAGGTCGCACCCGTGGAATGGCGAGAGGCCGCGGTCCTACTTTCTGTTTAAGGCACCAGTCAATCTTGTCTTGTCTGTGTGGTCTCTGGTTTCCTACTCCTGTTTGGCCTTGGTTCCTGGTTTGATACCTTTGATTGAACTTGGCTTCTGGTAGGTTATGTCTATATATGTTCTTTTTTGTTGTTGTTGTTCTACTCCCTCTCTGGAGGTCCCAGTAGTTTATGGAAGGGCCCTTTGGGGTCTCTGCAGTCTAGATTGCTTCTGTTTGTCCCTGCCAGGGATAGGTTTCCTGACTCTGACTCAGCCAAACTCTTTTTGGTTTCTCTTTTAAAGTTTGGCTAGCCTAGAGTTTTCATGTCTGTTTTTGGTTCCTGTCTTGGATACTGTCCCTGGGATCTAGACTTGCCAACAATTCAGCTTATGTTACATCTCTGTGCCTGTTTTGTTTTCATTTCTGTTTGAAATATTCAAAATGTTGTGGCCACCTCTGCCATATGCTAATGTGAGTCTGAGAATGTCACTGAATGTATGCTAACATTCTTCCTTGCAGGAGGTGAGCTAGGGGTTTTAATTTTTAAGTTAAGGTCTGGACTTTGCACCCTTTATCTCTTAGCACCTTACTCTAAATGACTTTATTTATCATGTTATCAGAAAATGTAAATACCTAGCCTTTCAAAAAAAAAAAAAAAAAAAAAAACAATGTTTAAAAGCCATTTCTTTCCTAAGGTTTTTTCTCCATCATGGTTCTCTACACAATTAGAGAACCTGGGACCTGGATCTAAGTCACCAATGAACACCAGACAAAGAATACTTAGAAAATATGGTCCAGAGATAGCTGCTTTTTGAATAGATCTTGGCATTTATATACTAGTAAATAAGGGAAGTCACACACGCTGCTCTGGGGAGATGTGCTCTCAGAGCAACAGCCCAAGGACTTATGTACTGGACATAACTTTTCATTCCTTCTCCTGCTGCTTTTTTTTTTTTTTTTTTGAGTTATTTCCCCAGCAATAAATTATATCTAGGAATGAAGAAATCCAAAGGACACTGCTTCACATTCACCTTTGCACTATGGTAAGATTCTTGATGGAATAATGGAAAAACAAGAGATTCTCGCACAGTCTTTTGTAACAAGGTTAATATATTTTTGTATTAAATTAGGAAGACAATATCAGCATTTTAATATCATTTTGGTCTGTTTCTAATGAAAATTATTTTAAATTCTTACTTTTAACATGGTATTTACTAATTTTTAAAATGACTATTTTTACACTGTCTTTTTTAAAAACATTTAAAACATTTACTGTTTTTTTTAAAAAGTTATTTTGAATTTTCACATCTTTATATGCTATATTTACTGATTTCTAAAGTAATTATTTAAAATCTTACATTGTTTTACAAAATGTATTTGTTAGTTTTTAAAGGGAACTTAAAAAAAGTTTTTCTAGCCATAGGCCTCCAAGACTAGCTAAATACAAAGTGAGCTGACATTTTATGATGGCTAACCCTAGAAAGCCCATATGAATTTACAATACTCCAATGCCAAACTAAAAATCTGCTACAAGGACATTGCTAGAGCAATGGGAGGGAAGCACAGAAGAGGAACTTCTGTTTGAGCCACCTCCTTATCTGCTCCAGGGGAAGCAAAAATAGCAGCCCAAACTCCAGAGGAGGAGGGGCTCAGGCTCATAAAAATAAATAAATAAAAAGTTCAAAGAGGACAGCCTCGGCCTGTAGAGGATTCCACTGTCCTCCCATTGACAGCCATAGGGCTCTCTACTGAGGCAGGGGACCCAGAAGATACAATACTGACCATTTACTACTAGTAACTTATATAATTAAAAATTACAAACAGCCAGATTTTCAGAGAAGCCTCAGGATCTCATTGAGTTGTTGGAATCTGTCTTGTTTACTCACGACTTGGGATAATATCCAGCAGTTGTTGCAGGTCCTATTCACTACCGAGAAAAGAGATCAAATCCTGACTGAGGCACGAAAACTGGTTCCTGGAATGGACGGGAACCCCACTACTAACCAAGACACAACTGATGAGGCTTTCCCCTTAGTCCAGCCAAACTGAGATTTTAATATGGCAAAAGATAAGGAGAGGCTCCGGGTCTACCGCCAGACTCTAATGGGGGTGGTTTAAGAGCAGCTGCAAGATGCCCAACTAATTTGGCTAAGGTCAATGATGTAGAACAGGAGAAAACAAAATCCCCAGCAGCATTTCTAGAGAGGAATTTTGAGGCATTTCATACCTACACCCAGGAAGACAATTTTAATGTTATTACATCTCATTGTACCAAGAAAAAAAAAAAAAAGGTAAACAAAAACATTAAAAGGATATAAAAATAAAAATATTTTATTAAGAAAGATCTATATAGGAAAATTATGATGACTGGATAATTCCAGACTAGAAAAGAAAAAATGAAGAAGTCTATGCAAATGATTAAAGGTTTAAGTCAATATGTTGTTATATAAAAAGATAAAAAAAACTCATGTATATGAATCTTGAAATTTCTAAGGTAATAGTTTGGATGGTCTAAAGAACAAATATATGTTTAATTTTTAATATTAAAAATATTGATTGATGGCAATCCCACTTTCTGTAATGCTTTGCCACCTTAGGCTTGCCCCAAAAAGTAAAAACCTCACAACCCACAGGGACAAGCTATTATGGAGCACAATCACCAAAACATCAAAGCACAATTATAAAAACAAAAAGGGGGAATAGAGAGCCTGTGACCCCACATTCAGCTCCAACTAGCATTGTTTAAAATTTTCAAAAATCCGAAATGGAACCTAAATTTATGAGACATTGGAGTAAACAAGAACAGTGACTTGAGGTACATAGCTGTATGTTACCTATGGATAAGCCATAACCTTTTTGGATCCCACCCCAAAATTTAAAATATTGCAAGACCAGAAACCAAAAAGGACTAGAAAAAGAAAAGAGAGAAATTTAACCCCTTAGGCCAGGAGGTAAAACCCCCTGAGGCCTATGTCTTCTTTCATAGGTTGCCATGACCACCAAAGACCTACTATGGATAATGATGGAGTTCAACTTGGAATTGGACAGGACCAACCCCCACCAACAGGCTATGGTCCAATGGAAAATCAAGTCCAGCACCACCCCACGGATAGCCAACCAGACAACCTCCTTCACAACACCGGACACTTGATGGCCTAACCTATATATAGATCTTTGTGACTTGGCCAGGGGGAACTGGGACATTGGTGACTGGACAGATGCCAGGGGCAGGGGTGATAGGCCAGAATGCCTAAACCCCCGGGAGGCTAAAGCAATGTGCAAAAACAGGCTTAACACGGTGTATTAATGCAAACCTTTTTCAGGGAGAAAATGATTCCTGTGTATTAGCAATAGTCCTACCAAAGTTAAACTATGTTTCAGAACAGGAAATGCTAGCAGCAACTATGGGAAGAAAACGAGAGAGATTTAGGAGCGATGACTATGGGAGTAATGTTAATATTGGGATTAGCAGGTATAGGCTTGGGAGCTAGCTCTTTGGCAACCTCACAAATTGGATTACAAGCTCTCCAAGCTACAATGGACTCACAGGTGGACAAATTAGAGGCCTCCATAAGGTTAATGACGCAATCCTTATTATCCCTAGCCAAAGTCATTTTGCAAAATAAAAGAGGGAGGACTATGTAAGCTTTGGGAGAAGAGTGTTACTTTTATATAGATCATTCTGGAAAGGTGCTACAAAATCTAGATACTATGAAAAAAAATTTGAATCAGAGAGAAAGGAATTGGAGTAGGAACTCCTGGTTTCAACAATGGTTTGAAACATCCTCTTGGTTTACAACTTTGATCCACAATAATGGGACCACTTCCACTTTTACTGTTAGCCTTGACTGTAGGACCATGTGTTTTCCAGCACCTGGTTAATATAGTAAAGGCACAGATACAAGATGTGCAAATAATGGCCCTGAGGTTGAAATATGACCCTGTACCTCAATCTGGAGTCAAAGACTCAGGAGTTGAGGACCAAGAATGATGTACTCTGGGGGAGGACACCTGCTTCCAAAATTGGAGGTTTGGGTCCCCAAAAAGAGTTAGAGTCATTCAAACCTCAAAATGAAAATCAGGTTGGCAAGTATGGTCAATGACGGGCAACTTCAGGAATTATCCTAACCAACCTAAGGCAGGAAATTCAGCGATAAGGGTTGAAGATGCCAATGATGGGTAAGGTAGGATAAGTTCCTGATGACCTAAGACAGACGTACTTGTGCTCCATTTAAATAAAATAGAAAAAGGGGGACATGTTGGGCCTTAAAAAAATCCTAATTGACCAGCTGGCACCTTATGGCCTAGACAAGATGGCGCTGAGAGGAACTAAAACAATGGACCAGCTTTTGCTTCTCAGGTAACCCAGGGGTTAGCAAAGACATTGGGGGCAAAATGGAAATTACTTTGTGCTTATAGGCCCCAGAGTTCAGGACAAGTAAAAAAAAAAAAAAAAAAAAAAAAAAAACTCTAAAAGAAACCCTTACCAAATTAACCATGGAGACTGGCAGGGACTGGATGGATTTCCTTCCCTTCGATTTATATAGGGTGTGAAACTCACCCTACCTGTTAGGATTAACCCCTTATGAAATTATGTTTGGAAGATCCCCTCCTATACTCCCTAATCTAAAAACTGATTTAATTGCTAAAATTGATAATCACCAATTGCTTGCTTCTCTTGAGGCCATAGCTTGTGCCCACCAAAACATATGGTCTCCACTGAAAGCCGTCTACAAAACAGCACCTCCCCCCACACCATTATGAGCCAGGAAATTGGGTCTATGTTTGCAGGCATCGCAGAGAGACACTAGAGCCTTGCTAGAAAGGTCCATACATGGAGCTCCTGACTACTTGGATGGTGGTTAAAATGAACGGAATCACTACTTGTCTACATCACACCCTGACAAACCAGAAGGTCTCCAGGAGCCATCGCCTAAGTCTGCACCGCCCCCCAAAAGGATAAAAAAGTTCACAAGGACATGGACTTAAAGCTAAGATTATCTCGTTTCTAACTCTTTTAATATTTACATTAATATTTAAGGGCACACAGTCCAACTGGGACTAGAACCTATGTAAAGTCTCCAATGCCATACCCCTTACAATAACCCATGACTGGGTTATTGCCATGTACTAGAAAAAGTGGGAAATGTGGGACCCCTGGAACCCCTTTTCAACCCAATAACTGCTCTCTTCGCTTCTGTAAAAATGCCTGGCTATAGGATGTCAGAAAATGGATAAATATAACTCCATCTTGTTCTTTGTTCCTTCTAAGCAGTCACAAGGCCACAAGATTAAATAAGGCTAAAACAAAAACTAGCAAAAGGTTTGAATAATAATCAACACACTCCTTTGCCCTGAAGGCAGCACCCACCAATAAGAAACCTCCACACCTCTATTAACCAATTTTGGTATACAGTTCATTACAACCAATTAATTTAAAATATGCTTGGCTCGTGGGCTCCTATAACCAAATAGAATGTAACACTGTTATTCCCCACCTTCTTTTATCTCAAATTTATAAAAGGCTCCTAACCTCTCTTCTAGGGGCTCCCAGAACAGATCCACTGTGTTGCTGAGGTCTGGGGGACCAAGCTTAAGCTTGAATAAAGGCTCTTTGTTCTTTTGCATACACTCTGGATTCCCTGGTGGTTCTTGAGGAGCCGTTCTCTGGGCATAACATTAACATTTCTCCAACCTTGGAGCACAGTCCACAAAGTTGTACTGCCCTGACTTAGAACTCAGGTTTTATGCTGTTCTCTTTAATCTGTGCCTATAATCCCTGAGTGCTGCCATGTTGTGTGAACTCCCCTCCCCCCAGTGACTTCCTGGAATGAATAGACTTTGCCTCTGGGTCCCTAGGACCACTACCTCTCATTCCCTCCCATTACCCCCAGCCTCACCTCTTTCCTTTCTACCCTGTAATTTTAGGTTGATGTGCAAACATGCAGACTCTGTCTGCTTATGTAAATTTCCTGGTCACTGAGTGGGATGACTCAGCACCAAGGTGGTGCCCTGTGCTTTCCCAGCCTCAGGCAGCAGAGAAACCAAGAGAAAACAAGTCCTGCTAATGGAGCCCAGCTGAGTCTGGCAGTCCACTGAGCTCAGGAGAACTATCCTGGGGCAGTGGAATTCCCCAGCTCTCCAGTTCATTTCCTATTTCCTCCCTCTCCTTCTCACCTTTGGCTGAGGATCAGAGAGGTTCTCATTCAGCTCCCCTTTGCCCTCTGTCTGCTACCTTCAGGGTTCCAGTTAGGAGCTGCATGTTCTTATGCCCGAACTTCAAGTTCAGATATTAAAGCCCTTATCCCCAGCGTGAGGGCATCAGGAGATGGGACTTTTGGGAGATGATTAGGTTCAGAGGAGCTCACCAGGGTGGAGCACCTGTGATGGGATTAGTGCCCTTAGAAGAAAACAAGAGACATAGGAGAAAGATACAGTCTGCAAAACAGGAAGTGCCCTGTCATAGACTTAACCACACCAGCACCCAGACTTCCCACCTCCCTAACTGTGATAAACAAATGTCTGTTGTCCAGGCCACCCAGTCTGCAGTATTTTGTTGTAGCAGCCTGAACCATCTAGACTCAAGCGGGAATGAAGTCTGGTGTGAGAGGGTGTGCTCTCAGGTTGCTGCTTGGTCTGGGCACAGGCTCCCTCTCAGCTTCAGGGTCCAGCATGGAGTGGAAATTGGTTCAAAATGCTGGCTTTAGAGAGGGCAGACTTGGCTGACTTTGGATTTATCCCTGGCTCTCTTTTATCTCCCTTTTCCTTTTCCTCTCCTCTCCTCCCCTTCCCTCTCTTTCCTTTCCCTCCAGTAACAGGTGCTGGCATCCTGCTAAGAGCCTGAAGACCCTAGATTCTAGTACAGGTTCTGCCACTGACCAGGCACCCAGGGTCAGGCAGCTCGCATTTTGTCTGTGTTTTAGGGATCATCTGACGCACACCTGCCTTTGAATGGTGCTCATTCATTCACTAATATCAGCCCGTATTTTATGCAGGCTCTTCCCAGCCTTGGGACAGGTGCTTGACAAGATAGCAGCAGTCCCTGTCCTCCGGAAACCTGCAGAAGAGGGGCCAACAACAAACAAGGGGACCAGTGCTGCACAGTGATCAAGTTTAAGGAAAACAAACCCCGTCCTCGGACTTTGCTCATTTCCTGGCATAACTAGAAAGTGGCTAGAAAGCATGTTAGGATCATGTAAGTCACACAGGAGCTCAATGTTAGGGGTCCCTAAAGAAGGCGTGGAAAAAAAGATGAATAGAGGAAGAGTTCTGGTCCCTTTGAAGACATGGTGACCTAGTCTGTACAGAGAGTCTCCTCCCACAGATGTGTTAGTTCTTTGTCATCCATTATCAAGACTCATCTAGTGTTTATAGAACACCTGCCAAAAACAGGTAGCCCCAGCTCTTTGGGGCTCAGGATGTACCAGCTGCTCCCCCACATCCTGGGGCCTTCAGAGTCCATCTCTTCCAGCTTGTTTGTCTTTGGGCCTGTGTTGGCTATAGTCTGTTTTGTTTGCTATTTTGCTAGCTAGCTACATCCCTTTGGAGGCTAGAGGGAGTGTATAAAAGCACAGTGTTTCCACATGCAAGATCTCTTTCTGGATAAGTGGCATGAGGTGCCTGGAACTATACAGCCATCCTTTAGGAAATCCAGTGACAAACTTCACTGACAGACCTGCTCTGGAGACTGGCAAGGTAGGGTACAATGGGGCTCAGTTTCAGATCACCCCTGGGCATCTTTCCTCAGAGCCAAGTACTCTGCAATGGGACTCACAGTCTCAGGTTCCCACCAGCTAAACACGAGAGCTGACCTCAGTTCTGTATTTCTTCATTCTCTAGGCACGTGGCTTTTAGGGAAGACAGTGCTTTTCTAACTTTAGTGGATGTCAGGATTCTTTAAGAGCTTGTGAGAATGCAGGTTCCTGAATGTGCTGAATCAAGAGCGCAGTGGATGCGGTACAGGCATTTGGGTACTCCCACCTGCACTAAAATATAGCCATACTATGTGTTCTGGTCAATGAAGGACTCCATATGTGATGTATGTGATGGTGGGTGGCCCAGGAAGCTGAAGAAGTGCCATTGCTTAGAGACACCACTGCCGCCTTTTAACAATATTTTATTTATTATATTTATTTTTCTGTGTATAGGTGTTTTTTGCTGCCATGTATGTAAATGCACCACATGCACACATTACTCTGCAGAGGCCAGTGTAAGGTGTCAAATCCCCTGGGGATGGAGTTACAGATGGTTGTTAGCCACTATGTGGGTGCTGGGAAGTGAACCTGGATCCTCAGGAAGAACAGCAAGTGTTCTTAACCTTCAAGCCATCTCTCCAGCCCCACCACTGCCATCTTAATGTCTGATTTAACGCACTCGTGCATTTGTGATAAGGCTGTGCAAATGAATCTATTGTACTGCCAGTCACATAAAAGTATAGTACGCACAGTCACATACTGTACATAACATTTGACTGTAGAAAATACAAGACTGTATTGCTGGTTTGTGCATTTACTTTTATCATTATTTTAGAAAGATTCTTAATTATCTTTTAAAAAATTACCATAAAGTGGTATGCTGAGGCCGGCCACTACCAACTATATAATTGTGTTTATGGTATCTCTTGTTTGCATCATTTTCTTGTGTTGATTTGTTTGTCATCATTATTATTGCTATTATTATTTTTATTATTATTTTTAAGAGAGGGTCTCATCTAGCTAAGTCTGGCTGCACACTCACCCTAAAGCTAAGGCTGGCCTCAAATTTCTGAACCTCTTGCCTCTGCCTCACAAATGCTCAGATTACAGGTATGTACCTCCATGCCAGATTTTCATTTAAACTGCAGAAGCGACCCAAGTTTCTAAGTCAGTTGCTGTCTATAGCTCCAAAAGATGTAAATCAGAGATTTGGGGGAGGGAGGAATTCATCTCTTTCTCCAAAGGCAGCTTTCCACAACGCATATTCTGATGAAGCTTAGTTCTGTAAATTCCCCATAATGAAGGAGTTCCATGCTCAGGTGGAGTTAGGGTATGCTGGAAGCCATGTCCTCTTCTTGGGGTCTTACTTGGCACACTTGGTCTCTAATTGGTTTAGGAGGTGTGGCCTTGCTGGAGGAGGTGTGTTACTGGGGGCACCTTTGAGTGTTTATAGTCTCACCCCACTTCCTGCTCCCTGGGTGTGGATGGAGATGTGAGTTCTCAGCTTCCTGCCACTTGCTGACATGCTTCCTGCCGTGGTGGACTCCACACACACGTACACACCCAAACTCATCCATGTATCATATACACCCACCCACCCAAACTCACACATGCATCATATACATACAAGTAATTTTTCAATCTCAATGACAGGCAACGTCTCAGCGAATTCTGAGTACAGTGAGCTTCATTCAGTGAACCATACTTTGTATACATCACCGAGGCCTGAGAATCCCAACCAGGTATTTCAGGAAAAAGCTCTAAGCCAGATAGATGTTTTTTATTATTATAGTCAATTTATTTTTTTTAAAAAACATACTTTTTTGTGTGTGTATGTATGTAGGCATCAGTGTGGTGTGGTATGGGTATCTAGGTCAGAAGAGAACTTACAAGATTTGTCTCCTTCTACCACATGCGCCCCAGAGATGGATCTCAGGTTATCAGGCTTGATAACGAGTACCTTTATACACTAAGCCATCTCAGGCCCTAGACCTGGTTTTAAATTCTGCATTTAGGACTGGGGATATAGCTTATTTGGTAGAGTGCTTGTCTAACCATGCCCTGGGTTTGAGCTCTAATATTTCAACAACAGGCCTGGTGGTATACATATGTAGTCCCAGCACTTGGAAGATAGGAGAATCATGAGTTCAAGGTCATTCTCAGCTACTAGCTACTTAGTGAGTTTTAGGCTAGATTGGGATACAGGACACCTAGTAACAAAACAAACAACATAAAAGAAAACAAAACAAGGGCCTGGCTTGGCAGCACACGCCTTTAACCCAGCACTGGTGTAATACGGACTGTGCTCTGAAAGACTGACCATGGGTATCAGATGCCTTCTTCCCAACCTCAGTTGCACCCACTTGTCTAGGATCATCACAGTCAAATTAGTTGACTGTTGACCCTCAGCAAGAAAGGTTAGGGGTGGGGTTTCCGATAATCAGTCATGCCTCCCAACTGACCTGTTGGCTAGAGTAGTACATGGGGGAGGGACTAACAGTCCTAACAGTATACAGAGGAGGAAACCAGAGAGAGGCTCACTCTCATTTGTGTGGCAGTTGGGATTAGAGTACTACCTTAGTAGGGGAACCTCCACACTTCTGTAGGTAACCCCTCACCCACTGCTCTGTAAATAAACCCAAATAAACTCCCTGAATTTCCAAACTCTAGTTTTGAATGACAGATTGCTTTGTTATTAGGAACAGATGGAGGAGGGGGCTGGAGGTTGTTCGAGCCTCCTATAAGGAATTTAGCAGCAATTTTGGAGGCAGAGGCATCTTGTGAGTTTGAGGCCAGCCTGTTCTACATAATGAGTTCCTGAGCCTTGGTTTACTCACCAATAAACTGGTATAGGAAAAAGTAGCTACAGAAATGTTCTAAAATTAAACAGTGTAGTCATTGGAAAAGGCTGTCAGGAAGGTGCTCAGTCAATGTTCTTCTAGGCCTCTGTTTTCTATTTTGTGAGAAAGAGGCTGGCTAGATAGCCCAGGCTAGCCTTGAACTTATGATCTAAATTCATGACTAAGAGTGTTTAATGTTATTAAGATCACATAATGTTAGGCTTCATGTACCAGCATGCCCACCTAAGGCTTTTTTGTGTTTATGAACGATCTGGAGGCTGAGTGTGATGACCTACACCTTTAATCCCAGCCCTCTGTAGGCAGAGGCAGGTAGATCTCTTAGTTGGAGGTCAGCCAGGTCTATATAGTGAGTTCCAGGTCAGCTAGGGTTACATTAATAAAACCCTGTCTCAAAAACAAAACAAAACAAAACAAGTAAACAAAACCCACAACAACAACAAAGAACTGGAAAAAAAAAAAAAAAGCATTTCAAGGCAACTAACTAGAAGGATTTGTCAGGAATATTTCACTTAAGACCTTATTTGTGGCCAAAGTGAGCCTAGAGTAATTTCTCAAAAAAAAAAAAGTGTAGATTTTGGCAGCATTCTGACTCGAGGATATTTTTCCACCCCATGTAGTCATGAGCTGCTTAACAAACAAGAATGACGTAGTCTGAGAAATACATTGTTAGGCAATTTCTGCCTTGTGCAAATATCATAGGTCACACTTATACAAACAAGAGATGTAGCCTACCAGACACTGAAGTTATGTAGTGCTCTGCCCACGTAAAGATAGATGTATGATTGTTCCTATGGCCATGAAAACAATGAAACATGAGCTTCAGTCAAGCACAGGAGAAAATGATGTGGCCAATAGGCAAAGGGCTGCGTGTGTAGTCCGCTGCTGTAATCCCATCACTCAGGGTAATGAGGCCAGCCTGGCCTCCATAGAGAGGCCCTCTGTCTTTCTCAAAACAAACAAATCCTCGCCTTCCCCACATAAAAAACAACAACAACAAGACGTATGAGGATAATGCTGGCTTGACATATTTATATGGGAATGCATTATAAAATCATAAAAACTGGCCGGGCATGGTGGCATATGCCTTTTAATCCCATCACTTGAGAGACAGGCAGGCTGATGGGTGTGAGATCAAGGCCAGCCTTGTCTCTACATAGTGAGTTCTGGGCCAGTGAGACCCTGTCTCTAAATAAGAAAAATTGCACAGATCAGTAATATAGTTACTTATTATCATGATAAGGATATGATGCTTTGCACAAAGATCATGTACTGTATATTTAAACAGCTAGAATACAATTGGTTTATTTGAAGTAGCATCATTACAACCTTGAATAATGCCTTGGGATAGCTATAACATTATTGGGTGATGGGAAATTTTCAGCTCTTTTATCATTTTTTTCTTTGGAGATTTTATTTGTTTGAGACAGGGTCTCATACATTCTAGTCTGACCTCAAACTGGAAATGTAACTGAGGATGACCTTGAGTTCCTGATCTTTCTTCCTCTGCCTCCCAAGGGCTGGGATTATAGTGTGGACTATAACACCCAGTCGTTTCAGGCCTGGGGATGAAATTTAGGACTTCCTGCATGCCAGAAAACACTACCCACAGAGTTACATTAACAGTCTTTTTTTTTTTTTTAAAGACAGGTTCTCATGCAGCCCTTATTGGCCTCAAATTCCTTATGTTTCTGGGGATGACCTTGAACTCCGGATCCTCCCACCGGCCCCCCTGCCCCTCCCAAGTGCTAGGATTATAAGCATGTACCACACTCGGCTTTTCTGTATAATCTTCTGGGATCACTGTTGAACCTGAGGTCTGTTGTTTACTGAAACGTTAAGACAGTGTAGATGCTAGAACAGCATCTGCCACCATCGTTACACACCTCCGAGTTCCCAGCTACACCCACACCTAACTCAGGGTCTGCAGTCCTCATTTTGCTAAGAGAATTTCCTGACATCTTACTCAAAGTCTGGTTTTAACTCAGTAGTGACATCCTGCTGCATTGAAAGTTCTGCCAGATGCTCCATTTTCCTGGTTCACAGATTATTATATTGTAGAGACAAGTCTGAACTTGATTTTTTTGAGTTCTACATTTAGGATTTGTTGTTTTATTTTTCTATTTTCTTTCTATTTTCTCCTGTTACTGGTCACATGAGCCAGTGCTATTGCATCCTCTTCAAAGGCCAATTTCAGGTGTTTTGACCTGGAGGACAGAAGATACCAAGCTTCCGAATGTTGATCTTCAAATGCCCACTGGAGAAAGTGGCCCAGCAGAGCTTTCATTGGTGTGCTATGTAGAGACACCAAGTGACTCAGGAAGCAAGCACATGTCTTTGGGATGTGGGGCTGTTGCATGAAATATTCATTTTATATACATATTGATTATGTAATATAGTAATTTCATAAATATGTGTACATATAAATTATTTGATGCATTTGTTTCTAATAATTGTACATAGAATTGAATGTCTATGTATGACAGAGAGGAATAATGGAGGAAAAAATCCAGTTGATTTTTACCAAGGAGTTCAGAACCTTGAAAGAGCTAAAATCATTCTTTCATTATTTTTCCATTTAACAATGATTTTGATTACTAATTGACTAAAGGAACTCTGATAAAGAATATAATGGAAGTAAAAACACACATGATCTCTACCCTTTTATCACTTATATTCTAGTGAGACAATCAAAGAATTGTATCTTCTGTGTATAAGAGAAGGGAACTACTGAAATGAAAAGATAGATTAAGAACTATTAAGTTGGTGTCCCGGCTTACTCCTCCAGCAGTACTGAGGGCTGTACTGCGAGTTTCAGACCAGCCTGGGGCACATAATAATTTTCCTTTTAAATTTTTTACTACATTTATTTATCCATTATTTATCATGTATGTATGTACACTTATATGGGTATGTGGTCACAGGATGAGTGTGGAGATCAGAGGGTAACTGTGGGAGTGGCTTCTCTCCTTCCACCAAGTGGGTTCTGGGAATTGAATTCAAGTCGTCAGACTTGATGGCAAAGCTCTTACCCGCCCCATCCATTTTGTTGGTCCAGTGAGGCTTTTCACAGAAAATGAATGGATGGATAGATGGATGAGTAAATACTGATCTAAGAAGATCAGACTATACATTGCTCTCTGGGGTTTCCTTTCCTTTCCTCCTCTGAAACTCCATGTAAACTCCCATTTACAGCCTAAAGGTTCTAAGGCTTCAGCTCCTTCTCCACTTTAACAAGGCTACAGAGTGGAATAGTAGAGTAGCCTTTCTTTCCTTCCTGTCTCCCAGAAGGCAGGATCATGCCAGCTCTCTAGACAAGTAAAGCCAAACGTGCTTTCCCATCATGGAACCTCCCTCCAAAACACACCTCCTCCTTGTGCAAGACCTTGTGGCCTGAAAGCCCCAGAAAGGCAGAATGGCAAGAGGTATTGTTGAGTTCTTAAGACTGGTAAACCATCAGTTAAGAGCAGTTAGGATATTATTGTGCAGGATTTTATCTGAGACTGGTCTTCTGTTTGCTACTGAGTAGATTTTCTTAGGTGCTTAATCTATTGCTTAAAAACACAAGAGATTTATATAACTCCCCATCTCCAGTCTTTCAACTCCAGAACAATGCAGCATTGTGTGAGGGGAGTTGTTCTTAGTTTTGAATTGGCCTTGTCCTAAATTTACTTATGGGAGTGGGCAGTATAAAGAAGGGAGGACTTAGTAAATTTTATAATTCATCCTAGCATTCAGGAAGCAGAGGCAGGCACATCTCTTGTGTGTTCAAGGTCAGCCTGGTCTATGTAGAGAGTTCCAGGCCAGCTGAGGCTACAGGGAGACCCTGTCTCAAAAAAGACCAAAAAAAAATTTTTTTTCTTACAATTCAATGGCAAAGTGACATTCAAATCTATAACTGATTTCTGGGTCATTGTTCTCCAGTCACCAGATTAGATATGGTTTGTGCACACAGTATTGTCAGAATGCCTGGGGTTCCGGCTGACCAGAAGTTTCTGTTGTTAATTCTAGAGATTGTCACATCCTTGACTATCAGGCCAGTTGTGGTTTAGAGAAAAACATGCAATTCAACTGAGTAAGAAGGCATGGTAACAATTTGGGGTGAAAAAAAAATTTAGAAAAGATTTGCAACTTAAGGCCATAAACATCACATGGAGAAAGAATCATGTAATGGTCAAAGAATAACAAATTAAAAATTCCAGGTGGCTGGGCCTGTAACACAGGCCTTTAATTCCAGCATTTGGTAGGCAGGTGGATCTCTTTGAGTTCAAGGTTAGCCTGGTCTGCATGGCAAGTCCTAGGCCAGCCAGGGCTGCGTAGTGTGACCCTGTCTCAAAAAACAAAAACAAAAGTAATTCCAGGTGACTCTCTGGAGTCCATTGGTAGTTGAAAGGGCATCTGAATCCATTTGTATGAAGTTGTTGGCCTCTCTTTTGTATAACCTCCCATCTTTCTTTCGTCCTTCCTTTGGTTTTCTCTTCTCCTTTGTTTGTATCTTGGCCTTGACCTCTCTTGAGAATTCCTTTGGGTTGGGCTTCAGTGGTCTTCTAATGTTAAGAATGAGTTAGTGGTGTGACACTCCTTTAGACAACATGCCTTTGGCAACTTCCTAGCAATTGTCTGGGAAATGTTCGAGAAGGAAAAGGTCCTGAACTAGAGAGAAAGCCAGGTTGGCTTCCCAGGGATCCATTAAATATTTATGGAAAGCCAGACCCAGGATTTATGCTCATTGTTGAGTTGTTTGTGTGGCCCGTCCACCTCCGGGGCTCAGGTGTTGCTGCCTCCTGGACCAGGCAGAGGGCTGTTTTACATGTGGAGAGACTGATGCCTAATCAAACAGAAGGCTTCTCTTCCTTCATGGTTAATGTGATCAGGCCAGTTCCAGGATTTAAGCTGAGGAGCAATGAGTTCTTCTGGAAAATGCCATTAGTCAGGGGTACTTATTTCTTAGTAGCAAAAGTACCATTGATTCTATTTTAGTATAATTGTTGGTACAAGGCTGCTATCCCTGATTCTTATTCTAGATCACAGGGAAAGGGGTAGGGTCAGGTGTTTGCCACCATTAAATCTACCCTTTTTGTACGTTAAGCACCACACCCTCACCCTACACACACACCAGACCTCTCCCTCGCTTTTCGACTCACTTTAAATGCCTATGTGAATTTTCATATATGGTCTAGTCATTGTATCAAGAGTGCGCTAAATCTCAACATTTGCCTAGAGGAAACAAGGAAGTGCTATTAGGAAATGGGTTCCTTAGGCTCTTGTTTGACTTTAGCCTATGACTTCTGTTGTTCTAGCTGGCTTTATAATGACACAGGCAGGCTTGTCTTTCTGAGTCCTTATTTTGAAGGCCCTGCTGATGTGGACACCCGCACCGAGAATGAATTTTTATTCTTTCTCTAGTCAGTAGGCAAACTCACATGCCGATTTAGACTGCCGCACCTGCTTAGTGTCCTGAATTATTTGAGCAGGCCACCTGCTCAGTCCTCCTTTGACTCAAAGGCTTAGAAATCTTCTCTTTAGGAATGTAAAACTGGCAAAGGAATATTAGAATTCTTTCATTACAGATTTCAGGAGTACATAATCACAGGCATTAAGAGACAAGAACAGTGATACTTCCTTGAAACACTGGAGACACATTCTTGTAAAATTGGAAAGCTGGTCTTCTGACTATGTCCTTGAGGAGACCAGGAGTTGAAGTTAGGCAGGGAAAAGTAGATAGGAATCTTCATGTGCTCCAGCCAAAATCAAAGCTGACACCCAGATTCCCCTTTCCTTTCTCCTCCTCCACCAATCTACTGGGAAGTTCGGTTGGTGGCTCCTCCTTCAAGGCCTGTCTTGCTGTCCTTTACTTTTTCTGTTTTCACTATGGCCCCCCCTAGTCAAGGCTCTGCCATCTCTCACCTGACCAACTAGAAAACATCCTTCAACTAGTTTTTTTTTTTTTTCTTTTTTTTTTTAAACAGAGTCTCTTGTAACTGAAGCTGACCTCAAACTCCTGTAGCTGAGGATGTCCCAAACTTCTGATCCTCCTACCTCTGTGTTCCAAGTGCTGGAATGGATTACAGGCACGTGCCACACGTCCAGTTTTATATGGAGACTGAACCTAGCTTCATACATGGTAGGCAAGCTCTCTACCAGCTGAGCGACATCTCCTCCTTCTGTGTATATTTTATTTTCTAACTCACTGAGAGACTGAGAACGCTCTGGTAGTCCCAGTTAGGGCTTAGCATTGGTGCTAGATTACAAACTCTGGGTTTTCTGGTTCCTGCTCACCTCTTGTCTCTCTTCTCTCATTGCTCTCCACTGTCTTCTGGAGCCAAGCATTTTGTTTTCATAGTTCCCTCTGCCTGGAATGTTCTTTCCTGTTGCATCACATGCCTGGCCCTCTTCATACTATGGATGCCCACTTCAATACTCCCTTCTCCAAACTAGCTCATATTCTCTAAAGCACCGATGCTGGGGAATGTTTTAGAGCACTCTCTGATCTCCCGATGACCTGAGCTTGGCTCTCTGCACTCACACTGGGCTGCTCACAACCACCTGTAACTACAGCTCCAGAAGATTTGATGCTCCCTTCTGGCCTCCTGGGGCACCCATACGCATGGCACATAAATAAAATTATAACTAAAATGAAGCAATATTTCCGCATGTATGTAGAATGTCAGACAAAAAAAAATGAATAGCCAAACTGGGTGTAGTGGTACACACCTTTAATCCCAGCATTCAGGAGGCAGAGGTAGGTAGAGGTTAACCCTGTAGTGTGACTACAGGGAAACCTCATTTCAAAAAGCAAACCACATAAATAAATTAAAAACAAACAATCAACCAGGTATGAGTACCCAGGAGGCAGAAGCAGGAGGATCTCCAGTTCAAAGCTAGACTGGGCTACATAGAGACTTTGAGGCCTGGGCTGCACAGGGAGACACCAATTTAAATATATGTATATTGGGCATGGTAGCCCATGCCTTTAATTTCAGCACTTGGGAGGTAGAAGTGGTCTAATCTCTGTAAATTGTTGGCCAATCTGGTCTACATAGTGAGACCTAGTCACACACACAAAGTGGCAGTGTTTCCATCCTGCTCCCTACTTGCTATCTCATCACTAGTATATCTTTTTCTAGTATGTATAGTAATCAAAATAATTCTGTTTACTAATATATTCACATACCTATGACCCTCCCTGCCCTCACCCCAGTATGTTGGCATGGGATATTTTCTCTCTCTAGCTTTGGTTTTCTGAGACAAGGTCTCATGTGGCCAATGCTGGTTTGAAGTTTACTATACGGCCCAGGATGACACCTAGCTCCTGATCCTCTTGCCTCCGCTTCCCAAGTGCTGGGATTACATGCGTGCACCATCACCCTGAGCTTGACATAGGACATTCCTGGGTAGATCTGTGCTGCCCACACTAGCACCACTAGAGTCACACATGAATATCAAGAGTTTGACATGTGGCAGGTCTGAATTGAATGTGCTGCGAGAAAAAAAAATTGATCAGATTTTAGAGACATGAAAAAAAAAGAAACATCTGTGAAAGAAAAAAAAACATCTGTGAATTGTTTTAAATGTGCCTCTGAGGGATTTTAAATCCCATACATGACTCACATTGTATTTCTACTGGATGGAGCTGGCTGGATCATCACAGACATTCCTCAGGATGCAAATGTGTATTCACCCTTGTTTACTGAACCAGTGTTTTATTCTTTTCTGTTTCCCCTTTGCAATTTGCAAAAGATAAGTGGCTTTTAGAATTGTCCAACTGTTCACATTTCCTTGTTCAATCTATTTTGAATCTGTTTTTATTTTTCATGTCTCTAAAATCTGATCAAGTTTTTTTTTTTCTTGTAGCACATTCAATTCAGACCTGCCACATGTCAGAGATCTATACCACCAGCAGCACCATCATCCAAAGAAGTCCCAGAGCCTTCAGATCTTCAGCTGCAAGAGGAGGAAGGCAAAGTACAGACTAGGAGCAAGTGAGTGACCTGGAGAGGGGCAGGAGGGAGTCAGCCATTTCCAGCAGCCAGAGATCTGTTCTTGGGACTAGGAGGTGACATAATCCATGTTCCCATTCTGACACAAACAATAAATCAAGAAAACAAGGCAGAAGGGTGGCCCTGATCTTGGCCAATCATGGTGGGAGATTTCCCACATAATGTGAGTCAAGTTACTGAAGGGTATGTTTACTTGTCCATCAGCTCCCCTAAAAAACAACTTTGTGCTAGTGTCAAGGGCAAAGGGAACAAGTGCATGGAATGGAAAAGGCCCCAATGATCTCTCTTTTCCAGCTATCCTCCTAATACCTCCAGAGACAGAGGGGGTTAAATCTCAAACTAGGAAGGAAAACAAAATTAGTTAACAAATCATCAGTTAGATATATTTAATTCATTTTGGGGAGCCCGGGTCACACTTTAGTATAGGAACATTTACTTAAATATGGAGAGTTTAATAAACCATAGGACCCACCCTCATTCCTGGGCTGGGGCTGTGAATAGAGGGAGAGCGTGAGGAATGAGATTGAGCTGACTTGTTCTGCGGACAGGAGAGCCCAGCATCAGGGTCAAGCTGACCCGAGGCTTGAAACAGATCATGGCCTTCTATCCCTTGTTGCTTTCTGTCAGCGTCTCCATCCCTTCACTCCACAGACACTGAGGGCTTGCTATGAGTCAGGCTTTGTCAGGGCTACAAATTGGTTCCAGTGTTGAAGCAGGTATGCAAGATCTCCAACTTCTTGAAACTTACATTCTGATGGAAAAGCAAACAGTGACAGTTCTGTGAAGCTACTCAAGTGGCCTGTCAGCAAAGACCTCTCTGAAGAGTGACATTTAAGCTAAATCCTGGAGGAAAGGTATTTTTTGCTGCCTTTCTTACATCTTGATATCTTATGAATACACTTATCTATCCCTCAAGTATTTAGCTAGTGTGAAACACCAGAAGGAATAATATTAGTTTGACAACCTACTGACAGATTCCACATGTGATATCTCTACATGATCCATGTGCATAGCTGAAGGCAACATAACAAGAAACAGTATCAGACAGAAGAAACCTTCCTTTGAGATGTTGGTGAGGGTAGTTCCAGAGACTCCCCAAATTACACAGGCTATTGCCATAGCCCTTTGACTGCCTCCCAGAACTTGAAGGTAAGATCCTATTACTAAAGACAGAACATCCTTTGGACACAGAATTTGGAGTAATGGAGCTGGAACTGACCTGGAGGCCACCTGCCCTGAAAGCTGATTCTCATAGTTCTGGAATGCACTACACAAGCTGCTAAGGAAGAACATCAATTGATGGTCCAACCTCAGCTTTAAGGCCTAATAACCACATCAATGACTGGCACAGCAAGTGACACAGGTACAGTAGCGGAACTTTTATCTTGGGGCTGATCAACAGCTACCTAATTTGACTTAAAGCCCACTCAACGCAAGGAAACTCATGTGTGGTACTGTAAACATAGCCAAATACACATGGCTGGAGAGGTCATAGATCTTAGTGAAAACCCCAAGGTTGTCACATTCCTAGACAAATTTAATTTCTTACTAAGTACAAAATATGGATTCTTATATTTATAGACAAATATCCCATTTACCACACATCAAAGAAGCTTCTTTTGCAATAGACGGAGAGTATTACAGAATTCCACAACTGGTCATAAACAGAGATTGTGTGTGACTTGCCCAAGTCTATGTGGGACATCCACATTGCAACTTCTACACCTAAGGCTCATAGAACATAGTACAAGGGGTAAAGAGAACACTATACATCTCTCAGTTCCCATCAATGAAGCTCCCTCATGCAACAGAAGGCCGGGAACCCAAAAGGTCAGAAATGGCCAAAGTATAGAGACTAAGAGTCTGCAGAATGTGGGTCCTTGAACACAACTCTTATAATAAACTTTGCCCATTCAAGTCTCAGGGACAATTGTAGAAGGGGTGGAAAGATTGTTAAGAGCCAGGGAGGATATGAAAACAGAGTCCTACAGGCTCCTGAGACCTTGCTCATATGAACCTACAGCAATGATGTCAGCATGCAGAAGACCCGTGCAAACTCAAGCAGACAAAAACCTAGCACAGAGTTGTGGAAATGGGCAGCAGGCCCTGATCTTAGTTGAAGAGTTATTGGCAGCTGATTGCTGCTGGTTGAGGAAGAGATGATCTTCTTAAAGGGAGGGACTCTAGATAAGCTGACTAGACCATCATGGATGAACTTTCACTGAATGATGTCTGAGGACACTAACTTGACATGATAAGCCTTAACACGAATAACAGAATGTATGAATTCCGGTGGGGAGGAGTGGGCTATGGGAGGGTGCTGGTGGGGAAGTAGGTATGAAGAAGGTCTATGTGAAATACACAGAAATTCAAAAAAAATTTACAAAAAAGGAAGATACAAATCTTAGTGTTAAAAGAAATAGTTTAATGAGAAATAAATATTGTAGAAGAAAGTAATATATTTCCCTTATTTATTTAAAGAGGTAACGCTAAACACTGGTTGAGAAAAGACACAAAAGTAACAGAAAAGTATAACTGTGTCTAACTGAAATTCTATGTGGCATGGAGCCTTCAGAAGTGAAGTCCTAAAAATCCAAGGAAAAACTGTATTTTTATGTTGATTACAGTGAAGGAAATGGGTAGTGACTGATCTAATGATAGTAAACAGGAGTGGAGCAGTTCATTAAAGCCTTTCTGCGTGGAAAAAAAAGTTTGTAAAGCAATAACTCAGTGTGATTTAAAAAAAATTAAATTTATTGTTGAGCACGTTGTGGCACACACCTTTAATCCCATCACTTGGGAGGCAGAGGTCATCGAAGTCATCCTGGACTACATAGTGAGTTCCAGGCCAAGTGGGGCTACAGGAAGACCCTGTCTCAAAAAGAAATAATAAACGGCTGGAGAGATGACTCAGTGATTAAGAGTACCGGATGCTCCTGCAGACAACTCAAGTTCAATTCCCAGCACTCACATGTTGGCTAACAACCATGTAACTCCAGTTCCAGGGGATTCTGATACCCTCTTCTGACCTCTTCTGGCCTTGCATGATACGAGTGCATTTACACACTGCAGGCAATATACTAATACACATGAAATAAAAAATGATAAAATATGTTTTACAAAACTGACTTGTGGGAGTCAGTTCTCTCCCATGTGGGTCCTGGAAACTGAACCCAGATTGTCATCCTTGGTGGAAAGTGCCATCACCTACTGAACCATATTATCAGCCTTCAGTACAACTTTATTTTATTCATTAGTTTTGTTTTGGATTTGAGTGTATTGCCTGCATGTATAAATGCAGTGCTTGCTGAGGTCAGAAGAGAGTGTTGGATCCTCTAGAAGTGGAGTTATGGATGGTTGTTAGCTGCCATGTGGGGTGCTGGGATTTGAACCCAGGTCCTCTGCAAGAGCAGCCAGTACTCTGAAAAGCTGAATCATCTTTCCAGGTCCTTCAATGCAATTTAAAAAAGGTTTTATCTTAACTAAGGTGGAAGAAAAAAAAAAAAGAGAGAGAGAGAAAGAGAGAATATTTATAGATTTTTCAGCTCTGAGCCATGATTCAGTCTCCAGGAGACAGAGGAGGAGTCATTTCTGTGATAAGAGAACTCTGGTGCCTCCTTGATCTTGCCCACTGGTCCACCTCCCTTGCTCCATGCAGAGATTCCTTCCTGCTTTAAGGGTGGCTTCTGTCCATGCCTGGGAACTTTGAAGATTTTCAAAGAATGTGATGTGTGGGGGCAGGGGGAGAAGTCTGTATGTAGCTGGGGTGAAGATTGACTTTCTGAGGTAATCCCAGGAGAGATGAAGAACAATAGGGTTGTGAACTTTGCTGAAGAGTGTGGAGGCTGGGGCCTCTGTGTGTGATTGGAGCATCCACTTGATCCCTAAGGCAGAGGCAGCAACCATTCCTTTCATGTTTTGGTTGGAGCATTTGGAATTGCTGAGAATAGGGAACTCATTCATTATCGTTCATCACATCCCCACTCAGATGGGTGGGGAGCTAGACTAGATGAAGTCATTACTGTGACCATAGTTTCCAAAATCAAAATACAATCCTCTATGGCTCAAAAATTACTTATATTCAATTGGCAATTTTATTTATGTCAAAAGGCATGCAAAGGTGAAAAATAGTGAACTTTCCTTGAGTGAATTATCCTTATGAGAGACTTGAACAAAAAAACACCAAATGCAATAAAAATATCTTAATTCTAGTGCTGGTGGTACATGTTGAAATCCCAGAGGATTAAGAGACTGAGGTGGGAGGATTGCTTGAGTTCAGAGTTCAAGACTAGTCTGGGCAACATAGCAAGATGCTGTCTAGAAAGGCAAACAGCAAACAAAGAAATGTTTGTCATGCTGTCATGTGTCATAATATAAACACTAGTGAAAATTTAGTTCTTGTTTTTTTGCCCATTTTCGTACTATTTCTATTTTCTTTTCTTTTTTTTTTTTTGAGACAGGGTCTCATAGATGGCCTGGAACTCATTATATAAACCAAGCTGGCCTCAGTCTCACAGACAGCCTCCTGCCTCCAGAGTGCTGGGATTAAAAGTATGTACCACCATGCCTGGCTTGTTTATTTTTCCTACTGATGTCTAAAGGGATCTTAAAGAATTCTAGCTAGGTTTCTCCATCTTTTAATGCTTTTCATGGATAAACAATATTTAAAGTATTTTTAGACATTTTTAAATTAGTTTTAAAACAATATGTACGTGTGTGTCATGTGTGGGTATGTGCACATGAGTGCTGATGCCTGCAGAGTACAGAGAAGGACATCGGAACCCCTGGAACTGGAGTTACAGGTGCTTGTGAGCTGTCTGATATGGGTTTTGGGACCTGAACTTGGGTCTTCTACAAGAACAGTACATATTCTTAACCATTGAGCCATCTTTCTACCTTAGCATGTTTACGTTTTGATAGAAGTTTGTTCTCATTTTTTTTTCTTTATGGAGTATGTGTGTATGTGTGTGTGTGCGTGTATGTGTGTGTTTGTGTTTTTGTCTCTATTGTCATTATTTTGGTTTATTTTCTAAAATATTTTATTATTTTTATTTTATTTTATGTGTATGACTATATTGCCTGCATGTATGTAAGTGTACCTGTAGAGAGAGAGTCTGGCCCCAGGAACTGGAGTTATGGACAGTTTTTAGCTTCCATGTAGGTGCTGGGAACCAAACACAGGTTGTCTGCAAGAGCAGCCAGTGCTCTTAACTGCTGAGCCATCTTTCCAGCCCCAATTTTAGTTTGTTTTTGAGAGAGCATCTCATGTAGCTCTGATTGGTTCTGAACTCTTGATCTTCTTTGTCTCTACCTCCCAAGTATTGGGATTACATGTGTATATGCTCACACCTGGCTATATGTTCTTTTGAAGACATCTTTGTTATTCCCAAGTGATGAAAACATTCTGTTTTTGTCTACAAGCTTGATTATAAAAGATGTTCAGATTGCTAACAGATATTTCACATTACATTATAATAAGATGAGTTAATTCATGAAACAAAATCTTATGATATTGTGTTAGAGAGAAACCAGAATGTTCATAATCTCCTTGTAAGTCAGTAAGCTGACAGTGGATCGGAGCAACTTTCTGGCAATATCATCTACTAAAGCTGAACATAAATTTACCCTGTGACTTAGCAAGTACACAATAAGCATACACATAACAGAAATGTGTGTATATGCACCAAAACACAAAACTGCTTTCAGCAGTCTTATGCATAATAGTCCTAAATCAGAGGCAATCTACATGACCATCAATAATAGAATGATTTAATATATATGGCAGATACAGTCAATAGCAACTATAGAACAATGAAAAAAAGACAACAGTTATATCCCAAAGCATGTATAAATTTTAGCCACGTGGGCATGGCACATACCTATAATCTCAACACTTGGAAGACAGTGGCAAGAGAATCATTTGCAGGTTCAAGGCCAGGCTGGTCTACATCATGAGTTCCATGCTCACCAGGCCTTCATATTGAGACCCTGTCCCCAAACAAAATAAACATCAAACATAAAAAAAGAAGGCAAACTATAAGATTTATTTCTGTGAAGTTCAAGAACAAACAAAACATCTTTGGTGAAAGTAGTTAGAATACTGCTGACCTTTGATGGTGGTGGGGGACTGAGGTTGATTAGAAAGGGGCAGAAGGAGGCTTCTGTGGTACTGTAATGTAGAAGATGTACATATTGATATTCATCTCAGTGGCATGTTTATACATTTGTAAATTTTCATTAAATGTCATTCCAAGAGTTGGTTGTCATTTGAAAAAGAAGTTCAGGAAATATATTAGCTAATAAAAATATTTGGGTTTCAATTTCCTTCTCTCATTGGCAGTAGAAATTGATATTGTTTTTCTTACATTTGGTTATTTGAATAGAGAGGTTTGCTTATAAGTTATTGTAACCCTCATTGATTTGACTTGACTCTTCTGGATATTTTTTAAAAATATTAGACTATCTGTGAACTGCCAACAATTTATAGGGTCTTCTATATTTAAATTTTATAAAGTCCCATAAAATACAAGGAGTATATTTAGGGAGCTTCTAAGATATCTTCTGGTTCTAAGATATAAATACTTACTTGAGATTATATATATGTATATATATTATCGATGAATATATTAATATAGTATTTTATTGTAAAAGTAATAGTAACAAGATATAAAACTTCCTTGAGGCTATATGTGACAACAACAGCAGCATCCTTCATTATAAAGGCAATGTTATATAGAATATTTTGGGTTTTATCTTATAGAAAGGTTGACAAAATTTGTATTGAATTCACGGTTTTCTACAGAAAATATTCCGACTATTTAATAGTTCTTATCTTATATTTTTCTTCTTTCTCCTTTCCTTCCTCCTTCCCTTCCTCCCTCCCTTTCTTCCTTCCTCCCTCCTCTCTTTCCCTCCCTCCCTCCCTCCCTTTCTTTTCTTTTCTTTTCCTTTCCCCTTCCTTCCTTCCTTCCTTCCTTCTTTCTTTCTTTCTTTCTTTCTTTCTTTCTTTCTTTCTTTCTTTCTTGTCTTTTTGAGACAGGGTCTCCCTGTAGCCCTGGCTGGCCTAGAACTCCCTGTACAGACCACACTGGCCTCAGTCTCACAGGGATTTGCCTCCTTCTGCCTCCCAAATGCTGGGGTTAAAGGCATGTACCACTACACACAGCTTTATCTTACATTCTTCAAAGAGTTTTTCTAATAATGATATGCCTTACTCTTACATGCGGGAAGAATGAATGACTGAGCAAAGGAGCACACTATTTCTTTGTGTGAGCTCAGTCCTACAGTCATAGTAGTGAAAAGTGAGGCTACCCTCTTTACCTGTTGGGTGCTCAGTATTCTAATAGGAGACAGTGATCTCAAACAACCAATACAGGGACATGAATGCCAGGAAAGGAGCGTGTGGTCTAATCTAGACTGGGAATATATCCCAAAACATTGATAAGAGTTTCCTGAAGAATTTTATGCTGAAAGGAGAGGAATTCAAGCTTGCCACATAAAGGAGGAAAAGAGATTCCTGGCAGAAAACGGTACATTCCAAAATTGTAAGAATAGAGAACAACAAGTCTTGTTAGAAGAAAAACAAAACATAATGACAACAACAAAACACATACAATTATTTGGACCATAGTGTTTGAGGAGAGACCTAGCAGCTATTAGATGTGAGGACTCTGTTGTGGTCTTGATACTGGACTTTATCCTAGAGCAAGAGGAAACCAACAGAAATTTAAACATGATAATCATATTAATATTGTAAGAAAGTCAGACTAGAGTAAGAAAAGCTCCCTGTTTGGTCAGATTTAGGGATTAGAAGTGGACTCTGAAGTAGAAACCCAGCTTCCCAAGGGCCTGGGCTCTTATTCTGAATTCCATGCTGTTTGTCTCAAGCTAAGCAGAAATGGAAACTTGTATTAGAAGAGATGAGAGCTTTGTTAATCTTTTTCTTCTTTGTTGGCACCATGGCATGTTCTACAGAGAGAAGACAGCTGGCTTCTTACCAGGTCATGGCAGACCTCTTACAGAGAAACCCATGTCATAGGAATTATGGCTTACATCTTGCCCACAGCAAGACTTTTACAGTAGAAACACTTTTTCTATAAGGGCATAAATGCTACAAATCATAAATACCCATAAATCCCACTTAGATTTTGTAGAAAAGCAGATGTGACCTTGGAGAGCTATAAAAATCAGCTGGTATATTTCCAGACCACAGGAGACAGGTGTTTCCAAGACAGACAACTAGTATTTGAGAAAGAAAAATGGGGTAGATAATGAAAACAGCGGAAACACAGCTTCCAGAAAGCACACTCTACTCCCCAATTCTAGTTCTTCAAAATCAGTCCTGGGAGTTCTTGAAGATTTCTCTTCTGCTCCCACGATTCGACTTGATTCCATTCTGGCTGCAGCCTACCCCCTGCAGCCTAGCAAGCTCTTTGGGGCTCAACAAAACCAGTCATCTGTACTCTAAAACACCAATTCACTAATTCTGGGTGCTGTGTTCTGGAAAGAGACTAGTAGAGTTTTATCATCCTTTGAAGTTGTATTTACTATTTCACTCAAGTAGGCGTTGTAATTTGAGAGTTTTCATCTTTACATTTTATTCGTTTGATCCTTCTCTCCAGGGGAGGAGAAGGCTCCTGTGCACCTTTCGTTCTGGGTTCTGTTTTTATCCATCTCTAGCTGGCTTTTCTTGTTTTGCAGCATGTCACCTGCAGGGTCCTCACTGTGGCTGTGCTTTCTACATTCACTGAATAATCATCTCTACTCTGTGTACCATCAACTGATCATTGCTTTTTTCATATTTTAAATTTTAATTAATTATTGTGTATGTTGTGTGTATGCGTACACTCAGGTCAGAGGACAGCTTTGGGGAGTTGAATCTTTCCTTTCACCTTTATGTGGGCCCCACAAATTGAACTCAGACAGTTAAGTGCTTGTGCAGCAAACGCTTTTTACCCATTGAGCCATTTTACCTGTTGGGTAATTCTAATGAATATCTGTAGCTTATACCTCTCTGGGCTTTTGCTCTACAGTATCAGTAATTGCCTTCTGGATTTCTTCACCTAGATGGCTCCAAACTGTGCCATATGCCACAAATTAACTACCAAATTCATTATGCCCAAGTATCTTCTTTGTTCCATTTGAAATATTACTCCGTTCCTATTTCCTGTTACTGAAACTGGGTACCAATGTCTGTCTAGACACCACCTTCAGAGATTGGGTTTCAACCTTCTTTTCTTTCCTCTCTTTCTTCTAAGTTTAATAGGTCACAGAGTCCTGTAAATTCTACATCCACGATCTTCCTTCTTATTCACCTTCCTTATTTTTATTTCTGTGTGTGCCAGTGTGTCTGTATGCCATGTGTATGCAGGTATCCTTGGAGGCCAGAAGAAGACATGGTATCTAGAGCTGGAGTTACAGGTAAACCACCCACTATGGATTCTGGGAACTGAGCTCTGATCCTCTGAAAGAGTAGGAAGTGCTCTTAAACTCCGAGCTACCTCTCTAGCCCGTTTATTTAAATACAAGCTTTCTCCATGCCATCGAATTCCTCCATATTGCTATGATGTAGACCAGGTTTGCCTGGGACTCACAGAGATCTTGCCTGCCTCTGTCTCCAGAGTGCTGGGATCAAGGTGTGCATCACTACACCTTCCATGTTGCTTTCTAATAGTAACCTTGAGAGCACACATCATATCTGATTGCCTTTCTCCATCTCTTCCAAGGTAGACCATTGCCCTGGCCAGAGGCACAGAAAGTCCTTTACCTTGTAGTCTTAGCTTATTTCCTGGGGTCTCCTCCTGCCCAGCACTTCTGCTGGAACATATATGTGGCCTGCTCTTTGGCCCTTGCTGCTTTCCTATGCAATGAGGGCTTTGCTCTTTCTCCTCACCTAAATAGCTCCTTTGCTCTTCAGTGCCTAGGCCAAAGCTGTAACTTCTGATGTTCCTCTTTAGTACTGCAACATAAAGAATTACTTTTTGCTCCTACAGTGTATTGTATATACTTGTATTACAGCATTTGTTGTATTGTTTTATAAGTCTTTTCTTTATGCTTGTCTCCTCCTCTCTCAGAGACCTTTCCTTATTCATTACTGTACTTCCCCAAAGTTCTGGCACACCATAAGCATTTATTTTATCGCTTCCTCTTTCTCAGTTTTTTCTTTTGACCCCTATGAAATCTGATGAAGGTGTGGATAAAGTCAATCTCCTTTTCTTTTCTTTCTTTTCCTAAGCTGAGGCAGTTCAAATAGGACATAGAAGGCCCTGAGAAATACTAATAAGAATGAAAGATCAAGGGCTTGGAGAACAAAGAGCACATTGAGTTTTTTTTTTTAGTAGGGATGACTGGAATTGCACCACCCCCAAGTGCTTGCTCAGAAAATAACAGTCATACTTTATAGCCTAATCCTGTCTTACACTGTCCAAAGTGGAGGCCAGCTGGTGTTAACAACATCTTGATGAAGAAGCCAAGGGCTGTGTGTGTGCTGCTCAAGGCTTTTTGGCAACTGGGGGAAAGGTATTGTCTCTGTTTGGAGATGGGAAGTCAAGCTGGCGTTGGCCTATTGATCCCAACACAGGATTGACCAATCTTTTCTGTAAAGAGAAGTAGTTTTAGCTTTGTGGGCTCCAAGTTCTCTGTGGCACCTACAGCTCTACCACAGGCGCACAACAGCAGCCTAAGAAGACACATAAATGAATGTGATTGTCTTCTAGAAAACAAACAATGAACACTGAAGTCTGTCAGATTATAACGGGTTGATATGGCTTGAAAGAATTTTTGTTGTTGTTTGAGACAGGGTTTCATGTAGCCCAGACAGGCTTCAAACTTGACATGCAACAGAAGAAGACCTTGAACTTCTGACCCTCCTGCCTCTGTCTCCTGAGTGCTGGGATTACAGGTATACATTACCATGTCTCTTTTTGATTTTCCCTGCTCCCCCACACCCCGACAAGGGTTTAAAAATGTGAAAATCATTTCACAGCTAAGGCTGCTGTGATAAAGGGGCAGCAGGTAGGGCAGTCTGTACCATAGTTTTACCTCTGATCTGAGGTGTTGTTCATCATTACACCATTGCTTCTGTGATCGGAGGAGATCAGGGACATTCGGAGTGGTACTGTCATAGACAACAAGAGAGTAGACCATTCAGAATAGCTGTGTTTGGAGCAGACTTCTGTGGAGGGTGCTGACTTGTGATGGGATAGTGCCAAGTGCATGCCAGGCTCTGGGTTTCAGCAGTAGACAGCTGTGCAAAAAGGAGCCAGGACTGTTCCTGCTTTACAGATGCTCGCCCAGCTATAACTGGCCAGCCAGGATTTTGCTGGGTGCCTGGTGTGAGGTATGTGCCCATACTACTCCAACACACTGCCTCTCCTAGCAAATCATTGCCAAGGAAATGGTGTGTGATGGGTCACATTTTGCCAAGACATAGACTATCACATGACTCAATTTTCCTAACAAAAATTTGTATACAAGTTTCATAAACAGCTAAGAATTAGATTGACTCAGAATCCTTCAGATCTTTAAAAAAGAATATTTTATTTTTTATTTCTATTTTATCTGTGTGAGTGTATTGCATGCGTGTATGCAAGTGCCCCTGTGTCGTGCAATGCTCAAGAAGGTCAGAAGAAGTCATTGGATTCCCTGGAGTTGGAGTTATAGATGGTTGTTAGCCACCATGTGGGTGCTGGGATTCAGAACCCGGGTCCTCTGCAAGAGCTGTCAGTGCTGTTAACTGCTGATCCATCTCTGTAGCCAGAATTCTTCAAGTCTTAATGAACTTTCCTGGATAGTTATATATTGCATTAGTTAAGTATTTGGTTACTGAAGATTGAACCTAGGACGTCACACATGCTAGGCAAGCATTCTAGCACTGAACTATATTCTCAGTCCTATTTTACCTTTTTTTTTTTTTTTTTTTTTTTTTTTAAGACAGGACCTTCCTAAGTTTCCTAGGCCAACCTTGAACTCACTTTGTAGTCTAGATAAACATTGAATTTTTGATCCTCTAGCTTGAGCCTCCCAAGTAACTAGGATTAAAGGCCTATAGCACTGGGCCTCACTCCTGATTTTTTAAATCAAGTTCTTTACTCCATGTATTTAGAGGCTGAAAATAATCCTCTAATTCTTCATAAAGACTTCATCTTTGCACAGTGCCCACTTTGTGAGATACACACACAGTGTGAGACCCAGGGTTTAATCTCTAGTACTGCTAAGAAAAAGAGAGAGAGAAGGAAGATGGGAGGGAAGGAGGAAAGGAGGGAGGGAGGGAGGGAGGGAGGGAGAGACAGAGGGAGAGAGAGAGAGAGAGAGAGAGAGAGAGAGAGAGAGAGAGAGAGAGATACTTTAAGGCCAGGTTAGTTTGGGCTACATACATAGGGGAAGACCCTCTCTTAAAAAGAGAGCACAGGGCTGGAGAGATGGTTCAGTGGTTAAGAGCACTGGCTGCTCTTGCAGAGAACTGTGGTTCCATTCCTAGCACCCACACGGTGGCTAACAACTCTCTCCAGTTCTAGGTGATCCAATGCCCTCTTCTGATCTCTGCAGACATTACACAACACAGGTGCACTTACATCCACGCAGGCATATGTGCAGGGCATAGTGGAGTACACCTTTAATCCCAGCACTCAGGAGGCAGAAGCAGGCAGATATCTTTGAATTCAAGGCAAGCCTAGTCTACATAGTGAGACACTGTCTCAAAACAAACAAATAACAATAACAACAAAAATACAACACACACACACACACACACACACACACACACACACACACACACGGGCCTTCCGCTCCTTTATTTGTCATTAGTCTCTGGTTACCATTCCCTGAGGACCCTTCAGGACCAGGAAAGGTGGACTGTTTTCCCTGTGGGATTCACCACACTTCTATTCCTGCCTTTGCAACCCTCTGCTCCACCAGACACCCAACCCCATTGGGCCCTACCCTGAGGGTGCCTCAAGAGACAAGAGACCACAGTACAGGAGGAAGGTAGGTGGTATGGGGTTGGGCTCGTTCTGCTGCTCTCTCTGCAGTTCTAGGAAGTCTACCTATTTACCCGCTAGCCTGGTGTCTGCCCTGCCCCCACAATGCTCCATCCTCCCCTTTTCAACCTCGACCTCATAAGTCTCCAAAAACTGGGTCTTGACTGTCACCGGGGGCAGCCCAGGCATAGCTGCAGGCCCTGGAGAAACAAGCTCAGTAGAGGGTGATGCAATGGGCTTGGGTTGGGGGTGGGAGCTGGAGATTCGCAAGGGAGATAAGAGAAGTACAAAAGAGTTAAAAACATCAGACAAAGAATAAGTGGAAAGCTTGGAGCCACCCAGGGAGTGGGCGTCCCTGAGCTGAGCCTGGGGCTGGCCTCGCCCTGCCCTTATTTCATGGCTCGCTTTCAGACTTTCCTGCCTTGGAACTCTGCCAGCTCCCCAGTGAGGTAGTTTCAATGCTATATGAGAAAAAAACCCCTTCTTGACGTTTTTGCTGGGATCCCTTCTGACTCCCTAAATCTCTTCGGGAAAAGCTCTGGGGGTAACCAGGGCTTGGGACCTAGCTGTGGGGCCCCTGGCAACCTGGGTTTGTTTCTGAGTTGCCTGCTGGCCTGAGGGCCCGAGCCATTTCTCCCAAGTGACTTTCAATTCACCCTCTGTCCTAAGATAAAGTTAATGGCCTTCATTGGACCTTGTGTGGGAAAGACAGGGAGAAGAGACTGTGTCATGCAGTCGCAGGAGCTGAAGGCCTTTGTACAAAGTTTTCACTTCTCTTCCTTCACCCTCCCCCCTTAACCTCCTCTTCCTCATTTTTTTTTTTCCTTCTCCTATCTTGTTATATTTTGTTACATTTTACCATTTTTTTTTTGAAACAGTGTCCTACTATGGAGCCCAAGCTACTCTAGAACTCACTATGTAGCCCAGTCCTCCTTCCTCAGCCTCCCAAGTGCTGGGATTGCAGTTGTGAGTGAGCTCTCATAGAGATTCTTGAGATGATGTGAGGAAAAGGGGGCTACATTTGGAAAACACTTTTGAAAAGTTATTCCTTCCCCTCACTGCTGAGACACATTTGCTCACAGTAAATAACTGAATAGCACATCAACATAGGAAAAGAGGCCAAGATTCCACAGCTTAGAGAAAACCTCTCCTGGCACTTGGGCGTATTTCCTCTTGCTCCTTGTTCAGCGATAATCCTTGTCTCTATTGCTGCCTGTGACACGTGGTATCTAGTGTTGGTATCTGACTCTGTCCATTGGCATTACTTTCTGAGTATTTCTCCTGAAAATAGTCTTCTTAAAGGAGTGGTCAACATTTAATGGATGTATCATTGTTGCCTTCTAAGACTAAGGCCACATTCTTATGTAGGAATTAATGTTGAGTAAGCACTGAGAACAGTAACATCCTCACTCAGCCACTGCCTACCACATATCAGGAAAACAGGTGGGAAGGGGCACTCCTGTGAGGAACAGACTTCCCAGATGAGGTGTGTAGGCATGGTGTGGGGCAGGATACGGGGTGTGAGAGGTGGGCATGGAAGGAAGGATGCTTTATATTTGCTCACTGACCCCTCTGGAACATGCCCCCACCCTTGACCAGGGAACTTCCTTTGAAAGGGAGTATCAGTCAGTTACTTGACAAATAGAACCAAGACTCAAAACTATGTGGGTGTGTGTTTTGATGCTGAAGAAAGGAAATTGCTCAACATGAACTCCGCAGAAACCCAAACTGAATCAGGCAGGGGAATTTTATCTGTTCTCCCAAGAGTGCCAACATTCTCCTTCCACATCATCGCTTATTTCCCTGGTTCCCTATGTTGTCCTTGATCTTGCACAAGTTCCAGAACAAAATGAACCCTTTTCTACAGAGATGGAGGCCATCACTGCCTGAAGGCTACTCCATAGTCACGTGTATCCATCCAGTTCTCAAGGGGCAGAGTTCTTGGTGACAGTTTGGATTCTTAGGACTAGAATAGGGCAGGGAGTGGAGGTGTAGGTGGGACAGGCATCCAATAGCAGCTGTAACCCTAGCCCCAAGAAACCTGACAGGGAGCATTCTCAAGGAACACGTTCAAGAACCAAGCTTCTCAGGTTTTGGGGGTGGGCAACTGAACTCTGTAGGGACTGAGAGAGAGGACTGAGAGCAGAAAAGAAGTGACAGGAAAAATAAGGGCCAAGATGAAGGAACAGAGGCAGGGCTGGATCACCCATGATATGAACCATTATTTATGAAGCATTCAGTAAGCAAGAAAACCACCAGTTTTTAACTAGCAAAACATAAAAACGTAAGATTTAATATTGGTCAAAAACCACCCATGGGATTGTCTCGGGGGTAGAGGCAGGGGAGCACTGAGGGGAGAAGAAGGCAGCCCTTCCTCTTGGTTATTGAGACCTTATTTACTTTTAGCAATAAGCATCTCAATTGGTTCTCAATAAGCAAGGATGTGGGAAAAGAGGGTGAAGAAGGGGCAAAGTGGAGGATAAACAGAAGAGCAAGCATGGAAACCGCTTACAGACTGTGTAAGTGTCCGCTATGTTTTAGGTCTGTGCAAGGAACTAGGGCAGCAGAGCTGGAATGCTTAGCCTCTGCATTCAGAGCTGTATACCACAGAAAATTTGTTCCTCGGACTCTTACCCAGGTGGCAGCTTCTGAAGATCTTCCTTGAGTGGCTGCTGATTGTAGACTTGAGTTCTGTTGAGACAGAGATTATGTGCAGACCTCTGGTGTGCCTGATGAGCTGGCTCCCAGCTGTCATTCCTTTATAACTGCCTGCCTGCTGAAGGAAGCATGGCCTCTTTGTTTACATGTATAGTCATGAGCCATTTAATGACACAGTTGTCACTGGTGGACCATATATATAAATGGTGTTTCCATAAAATAATACCAGGGCCCAATATTTCTAATACCATCAATATTATATTCATCCTAATGCCAACTGAAATGCATTGCTTGGGTGTTGGTGTTTATAGTAAGTGTAAACACACTGCTTACGCTGCCAGTTGTGTAAAAGTATGGTAGCATGCACTGAGTGCTAAACTGTGGAAGAAGAAATGGGTCATGAGACTCAGAAATGGGAGCATTGAGGGGCTGGAGAGATGGCTCAGCGGTTAAGAGCACTGGTTGCTCTTGCAGAGGACCCGGCTTCGATTCCCAGCACCCACATGGTGACTAACAACCATCCATAACTCCAGTTCTCAGGGACCCAACCCTATTCTGACCTCCTGGAGCATTGCATGATACAATTGCATCTACATACATAAAGGCAATACATTCATACATGTAAGTAAAAATAATAAAATCTTAAAAATACAAATAAATAAATAAAAAGAAATGGGAACATTTAATTTTAATTTAGGATAGGATCACAGGAAAATTCATGGAGGAGTTATTCATTTTAGCTCAGCCTACTGAGTAGGATTTCACTGATAGAAAAGATGGAAGGAAATTTTTGGGCTGATGTGCCTGGCTGAGAATACCATGTTTGTCTCTTCTTTAACTCCTTCTGATGGAACAAATGAAGAAACATACTTAAGCATCAAGAAATCTTCTAGGGCACATCTACAATGCAATCCCTACACCTAAGGCTCAGGGAACACAGTGTAACGGGGGCAGAAAGAATATTAATGCATCCCTCAACTCTCAGCAATGAAGTTTCCTTATGCAACAGTTTGTAATTAACACAGAAAATACACCTGGCCAAAGTGTAGAGTGTGAGAGACTGCAGAGTGCTTATCATTAAATAGGACACCTATATCAAGCTTCTGCCACCCAAGGCTCAGGGACCATTTCAAAGAGGGGTCAGAAACACTGTAAGAGCCGGAGGTGGTGGATGACCACAAGGAAACAGTTTCCAGACAGCTGGGAAGTTACGCATATGAACAGCAATGGTGACAGCATGTACAAGCCACACAAAATCCCAGCTTCGAAGTGCGGAAGTGTGTTAGCTGGGGCCAACTTCAACTGAGGAGCTATTGGCAATTGATCACTACTGGGAGAGGGAGAGTTTTTTTTTTTTAATTTATTATTTTTATTTATGTGTATAAGTATTTCCTGCATGTACGTAAGTGCACCTGTGTCATGCAATGCACGTGGAAGTCAGAAGAGGGTGTTATATCCCTTGGAATTGGAGTTATGGATGGTTGTTAGCCACCATGTGGGTGCTGGGATTTGAACCTGAGTCTTCTGCAAGAACAGCCAGTGCTCTTAACCACTGAGCCATCTTTCCAGCCAGCCCTCTTGCCCCCACTTTTTCTAAGGCTGTGACACTAGTTAGGTTAACCAGGTTCCAGTGGATGAATGCACACTGAAGGACATCTGGGGATCCACACTTGACTTGATAGGCCTTAATGTATATGAGTATGTGTAATTTGGCTATAATAGGGGTATAGTTAGGGGAGGGAGTCTAAACATGATTAAAATATATGGTATAAATTTGTAAAAATTCAGTAAATTAAAAAAAAGATTTATTAATTTTCCTACATCTTCAGAGTATTATTTCACTTTTCCGTCTACATTGTGAAGATATTACTTCTGGTTTATATAATTTATGATGAAGACTTTATGTTAATTCTGAACTTCTTAATAAAAATTCTTTAATCAGTTAAAAAAACAAAAGTTTTCTAGGGCTGGTGAGATGGTTCGGTGGGCAGGTAAGGGTACTTGTTACTAAACCTGATGACCTAAGTTTAATCCCGAGGACCCAAATGGTGGAAAGAGAAGTGACTCCCTTGAGTTGCCTTCTGACCTCCACGTGCTTGCAGTAGCCTTCACATTCACTTATCTATGTGTGCATGCATATACACACCTCCCCACACAAATACATACAAAGTAGAATAGAAAGTTTTCTAAAGTCATGCATTTCACAAATAGCTATTGATCAGGGCCTACGTGTAGACTCCCGAGCTAGATGTTGCAGGATATTGAAAGATGCAGTCTCTTAAAGAGAGCATAAAAGAGTAGGAAGGTGCTATGTAAAGAGATCAAAGGTTAAGCAACAGTTCAAGATAAGAAGCCATCAGGAGACTGTGCACCATGGATGGCTTTTCTTGACCATGCGTGCTGGGCACCATGTGCTGGCAGGCATGGAGTGCTGTGAGCTCAGAGGAGGTGAGGGTATGGAGGGCTTGCCTGGAATGGGAAAGTTTTGAGAAACAGGAGAAAGAGGAACCAGATCTGGAACATATTTAAGATTTGAAGAGGCAGAGAAGAAAAGAATCATGCTCAATAACAACCAAATGACTCAAATAGCCATGGAACAAGAAGAACAGGGGCTGCAGGAGATCTAGTTTGATTGTGGAAAGGAGTCCTAGGGTGTAAGGCTTAGAAAGATGGTGGATACAGGTTCTGAAAAGTACCCACAGTCAGGCTAAGGACTGAATTTCCATTGTAGGCAATGTCTTCTTCATTGTGTGCTCTGGGCCATATAAGCTTGTGTCCCACACCTACCCTTCATGTTTAAAATGCCACTTATGCTTTAGTATTTTTATATATAGCCTATACAGTTTTATTTGTGGTATGATATGTCACATTTGTCTTAAGCAGGTTTGTAAATTTCATAGGACAAGTAATATAGAGGTTTCACAAGCTGGCCTTACTTAATGAGGTAGCCTGTGTTAAAGGCTGGGAGGTAAGGAAGGCTGGAAACGCTGGGAACTTGCTCTTCTGAGGGTTCACAGTAAGGCTCAGCCTGATCATTGTCTTCTACCTTGAAGCTTTTCAATATTGATATATTAGTTTATATATCTTTTTAAAGATTGAATCTCACTATGTAGCCCTGGCTGGCTTGGAATCCCCTATCTAGATGAGGCTGGCCTTGAACTTGCAGAGATCTGCCTGCCTCTGCCTCCTGAGTACTGGGATTAAAGATATATGCCACCACATTCAGCCTTCATCACTGATTTTAATGTGCTTGGCTATCTGGGCCTCTATAAACTGTATTTTGTTTTATTTCCCATCTGAAGTAGAAGAGACACATTTCTGCTGGTTCCGGACATTTCAGATTCTTTTGTGTTTTTCCTGATCAAGCTTTTTTTTTTTTTTTTCAGACACAGGATCATGGTAGTTCACACTGGCTTCCAATGACTTTCAATTCCTGATCCTCTGTTTTCTATCTCCTTAGTGCTGGGATCACATGTGTGCAGTACCAGGTCTGGTTCATGCAATGCTAGAGATGAAACCTAGGGCTTTGTGTGAGCTAATCAAACACTCTGCCTTCAGAACAATATCCCCAGCCCCTGAATAAACTTCTTGACCTTCTCCAAACCAACACAGTCTCACCATTTAAAGAGAGAGCTCTTATGTATCCCTAGTCATCTTACCATCTAGCATCCCCTGTCTTTTGCTTTTTCTTACCTTCAACTCCAGGAGGAAATCAACCAGGAGCCTTGTGAATCAGGTGACCAAGGGCAGAAAGCAAGCCATGGGCAGAGCAAACACCGGCCTGCCTGCATGTTTGCTTTGGTTTAAAGAGTTACTGGGGATAGTATACTAACCTTTTGTTTTGCAGGGAGCTTTGCTTTCCTTGTAAATAGCTGTTTTAAAGGAGCAGCCTTTTCATATGCCTGGTCCAGCCAAATCCTTAAAATAGACCTGACATCCTCTGTAATCAGCAAACATGGCAGCAATACCGCCAGGGCCTTTGCTCCCAGAGCCGTGCCAGGAGTGTCTGTGTTCCTTTTATCAGGGTCCAGCCCTTCATCTTACTATCTCTTCAAGTCCTAGTCTTTGATGACTCCAATCACGACCAAGTAGTTGATGCCTCTCATAGGTATCTGTGCCCAGACATGACTAGAGACCATTACGACAGGATATGAATGCCAGTGGTCTTACTGGTCTTTATTCTGGTTTTGCAGATACTTCTTGACCTGGTTTTCCATGAAGCAAAGGTAAGTGACGAGAATGAGGATGAAGCTTAGGAAGAAGTCATTCACTGTGGTTCCTACAAGAAAAAGGGCAGACTCTTCCCTCTTTAATGGGAGTCAGCTCAGCTGAGGGTCTATGGCTGATGGTTCCACTGGCTAACGCTAAGCTCTCAAGGCCCTGAAGATGCTGACCATCCCCAGTCTGTTCCTCTCCTTCCAGGCCATTTCCCATTGGAGCCTCACCAGCTCTTTACAGTTAGACACATACACACATCTTGGGCCAATTCTTGCCTTTGTTGCTAGTGTTCTTTTCTCCTGATAAGTCTTTCCCTTCCTCCTGTATCCATTCAGACTTTTCCTATCCTTCAAGGTCAACACACCCTTCCTCCTCCACAAAGCCTCCCCAGAATGTTCTTCACATTTAGTGCAGACTCTAGTCATCTTGTTTCATGTGGGTCAGTTTGTTTTCACCATATAATCTTCAAATTCTGGGAGGACAGAGGCCCCACTGAATGCTTTTCATGTATTTCCTAAATCTCCTCAGATAATTCTCATTTCTTATTATAATTTCAGTTTTGTATTCACTTCTGAAATGCCTCTAGCTACTTGCCTGAAATTAGAGATCCATCATAACTTATATTTAAAAGAAGAAAATAATAAGCAAAATGGCAAAAGGCTGAGCATGATCCTTGTACCCTATTCTGGGTCTTTGAAAACAAGCACATTTAAACATATTTATAACCTTTGTGTACATTTATCTCATTGAATTGCCTACCAAGAGTTTCTGACTCCAACTTCTCTTGTGGTCAGTAAATATTAATTGAACATCTGTTAAGATTACCTGACTGTGCTGGATCCTCATGCATCTGAGGCCCTGCCTCTGGAGAAGAGGCTGGAAAATACTTCCTAGTCATCAGTTACTCATTTCTTTCCCAGCTCTAATAGGAAGTGAAGAGAGCAGCTGCCACAGAACAAGGGAGAGATAATGAAGGAGAGCCAAAGGGTCAGAAGCTAGAATGAAGGACTTCAGCTTCCAAGAGCACAGACTGATTCTCAAAGCAAATATTATTGGCTTAAAGAGAGACTGAAAGGACCAATTATGCAAGTGGTATAACAGTCACCAGAACCAGATGAGACCTCCAGGTGAGGGGAGTCAGCCCTGAGCTCTTTCTGGGGAATGGCCAAAACTACCATGGCCATGGGACAAAGTTGAGAAAGGTCTCTTAAAATGGCTAAATTTATCCAGGTGCCTGAGGGCGTGAACTTCAAAGGGAAAGGTCAAATGAGAAATCACTCAGTAAGCCAAGAAGAGAGACAAAAAACCATAGTACCTATGGCTGGTGATTCACTGCAGCTAAAGAGGGCGGTCTCACCAGTGCTGACCAGTAGCAGTTGGCCATACTACAATGTGTGTGTGTGTGTGTGGCGGGGAGGTCTTTAGACTGAGGACCTTGAGACCTTATGGAGATTTAGCAATCAAGGAACCACATCAAGTTCCCATGCTTGCTAAGGAAACTTAGAAATGTGATGTTTTCTCAAAGAACTGGGTAAAGGGCTAAGAGTTGCAAAAACATGTCAGCTTGTAACAAAAGGTCAGAGCCTGTAATACCAGTATGTGCTAGCTTGGTGACACAATGGGAGAATCCCACCTACCAACAGACCACAGAGCTTATTGTTATTCTGGACCACGGGTCTAATTTGTAAAGAGTTGGGGAAAGCCATGATAAAAGTGGCTCTAAGTGGTGCTCATGAGTAAGGTGGACATCAGGAGGTGAGCTGAGAGCTCTTCTTAAGTAGCTAATGATATCTTTTTGTCACTCAACCCCACGAGGTAAGTATCACCAGTTTAGAGATAAGAAACGGAGATTCACAAAGTTGACACAACTTTAGCAAGGTGACACTGATAGCAACGGGTTCAAAAGTGACTGTCAGCTACCAAGTCTGGGCTCTCCCAGCCAGGGAGAGTCTCCAGAAAGCCTAGGTCATAGGGGAGGGGATGGGGAATCTTGCTCATAGGATCTCCTGAATCTTGGTCTAATCAAAAGCTAACATAGTCAACACTCTCCTCAGGGCTAACACTATTTTCCTACTCAGAATTTCTATTTCCTCTAAAATGACTTATCTCTGATAAATTCACTTGTCATGAAAAAAGAATATGCCAGTGACTTTTTCTTTTCTCTTTGCTTTTAGCATATGATTACCTTTCTGGTCACATCCCAGTCCCCTTGATCTTTGCCCTCAGCCCCTGGAAAGTGCATGTTTGTCCGGTCTTTATGCCACATGGCTCAGAGTAACTAACACATGCTCTATCTGGACTAAGTCCACTTAGCAGAAGGGTAGGTGGCCTTCTACTGACTCTTTCCGGAAACCCTTGTACTCCCTGGGTTCCCTTAGCCCTGAGCTAGTGGGAACAGTAATATGATGGGGCAAAGGAGGCAAATGTCAGTTTTTCCATTATAAATGAAGAAGTGGCCCCAAGACTAATCTTTAGTGCCTTTATTCACCCTTAACTCTGCCAATCCCCCTTTCCTTAGTTCCAGACATTCAAGACAAGTATTCAGAGATGTTGTTGACTTTAGGAGTCTCTTGTTCTTTACTGTTCCTGTCTTAAGACTGATGTTTCTTTAGAACCTTGTCGTGGGCATTTTCCCTTTTCAGGGAACTCATTCTCCCTGGGAAACCTTATTCTTCAGTATGACAGTGATCATCACTGAAGAGTTAATCACTCTGAGATCTTTCTTTGCAGACCCCATCATCTGCTTGTTCACTAGATGCCGCCACTTAGAAGTTCTAAGACAGAGTGAGTGTTCAAAATTTGTTGAATAGTGAGGGTCAATTAGTAACTCAAAGGCTGGCAGCTCAGGCCGAGGTAAGCCTCCGACTTGTCAATTTTGTAGTCTCCCTTTTAGCCCTGTTACTCTGTAAGGTCATTTGGAGTTGGGGATGTATCACGAGACTGAGATTACAGTTCCTGACCACCTTCTCTAAATCTATTTCTGTCTATCTGAAGATTACAGGTCAAACTGAGGAGAGCAGTGTGGAGTCCCAGCCAGAATTCTAGATCTGGTTTTGGGCAGATCCCTTTGCTTCCCTGGATCTTAAGAGGTGGTTGAACTGGATGATATCTAAGATCTGACATTTACCTTTCAGCAGGAAGCATTCTAGCATTTCTGAGAGTATTTTCTGGACTAGTTAACTGATAGCTTTTACTGAGAAATGATATTATAATCTTCAGCAATTTAGCAAATTTCATTCTGTTTCTCTTGGCTTTGTCTAGACTGCTCTGGCTGATGTTGGGAACTACTTGTTGGTTTCAACACTATCCAAAATTCAGAATCCCATCGCAATAGATGCATAGATAAGAGGTTTCAAGATGAATGTAAAAATGTCTCCATCTGACACAGACACCCATGTTTACCTCGCTTGCTCTGTCCTCGTCCAGAGCAGCCAGAGTTTCCCAGTGCAGAGGACTGTATGCAAAGGAGCCATAACTGCAAGTTGATTCCCTCTTGACAAGCACGCTACAGGCAAGAACAATGCATCTAATGAACCCAGGTGAGTCATCTTTTCAGCAATCTGCCTTGGTAAGTACAGGTATTCTAAAGCTGTTTGGAGATTATTTCAGAGAGTAAATCAGTGTCAGTGTTAACCAAAGTTTAAACAAGTCATATGTGATAAAGTCTAATAGCCTCCAGAACCCCCATATTTTGCTCCCCAGGGACAAGTACGTTCAAATCATTCAGATCTTCCTAGTGATGTAAGACTTTCATATATGTATTTCAATGCTGGAGATAGAACTCAGATCTGTGTCCATGCTAGGTGATCGCTGTACCACTGAGCTGCCTCCCCATTAACTTTTAGATATACTTGTTACTAATTTTGAATTTGTTCCTTGACAATTCCATACATGTATATAATGCATTCTTATCACTCTCTCTTCCTACCCTGTTTTATCTACAACTCCTCCTCCTCCCTACTAACCCTTTTCCTTGATTTATGACTTTTGGCTTCTTTTTATGACCCATCTAGTTTAACAGGGGCCATCTGTGTGGTCACTGAATTGGAACTCTCTACTGAAGCCTGGTGGGGTCACCAGTGGGCACACAACTGAAGGCAATGACTTCTCTTCTCCCTGAATCTATCAGTGGCAAATAGTTTATCTGTGAGGGCAGGGCACCTTGAGTGCCTTCTCCATCTATGCCTGTCAGACCATGCTTTTAAGCAATATTTACATATTGCTGTTGCTTACTAGTTTGACTTTGTCTATTTTATGGCAGGTGAGGATCTCAATCACAGATACGTTCTGCTCACATACACTTATCTCTCTAGGAGAGAGACCTATGATTTCCACCTTTTGGGTCTTCTTTTTTAGATTTTTTGAGACAAGTTCTCCCTGTAGGTCCAGCTGGCCAGCTGGCTTGTAGCATGCTATTTAGACCAGGCTGGCCTTGATCTCACAGAGATCTGCCTGCCTCTGCCTTTTGAGTGCTAGGATTAAAGGTGTGTGTTTCTAAGCCTGCACCATTTAGTTTTTTAAAAGATAGTTAATGGTGTCTACTTTTTTTCTTCTCCCTAACATTGTTTGAATCTAAAGCTGAATCCTGACACCTCATTCAACATCCTTGCTGTGTATCACTTCATGTGCTCAAATCACATGGGCCATAGGGATATTTTTATTTAGTACTTATTTATTTACTTATTGTTTTGGGGTTTTTGTCCCTCCCTCCCCCTGCTTTGGTATTTTTGAGACAGGGTCTCCCTGTAGCTCCAGCTGACCTGGAACTCACTATGTAGATCTGGCTGGCCTTGAGCTTACAGATATTCACCTGCCTCTGCCTCCCTAGTGATTAAAAGGCCTATGCCATCATACTCGGCTTATTTATTTATTTAATTTATTTGTGTGTTTGGGCTCTTGTACTTGCTAGGATGTGAGTGTGGAGGTCAGAGGACAACTCTCAAGAGTCAGTTCTGTCCTGCCACCTTGTGGGATCCGGGGGGTCAAACTCAGGTCATGATGCTTGCCTGCAAGTGCCTTCGCTCACTTAGCCATGTCAGCAGGACTTAGGGATATTTTAACTCATCTTACAGCTGTGTGCGCAGCTCCTGTGGTTTCTGCTATAGCTTGTCCTCCTATTGTACCACTTTGGACCGGCCCCCAGGTCCATTGCAAAGCTGCCCACGTAGGACTTCCCTTCACGGTCTTCCTGAAGTTTTCCAGTTTATTTCCCCCTCTTATGTTGTATTTCCTGTTTCTTTCATTCCGTGCCTCTTCCTTTCTTGAACTATATCCTTATCTCGCTGGATCATGCTCTTAGAAATCTCTGATAAAGGGTTATATACAAACTTTTTGAAGTCTTCTTTGTATAAAACTGTCAGTATGCTCTAGTCACAATTTATTGAAACTCTAAGTTGAGAATAATTGAAATTAACATTTCCTTTAAAGGAATTTTTTTTGTCTACTCATTTCTAGCATTTGGTATTGAGATAATTAATAATTTGAGACAGAGTCTACCTATATATCCAGGCTGGCCTTGAACTTGCAGTGATCCTCCTGACTCTGCTTCTCAAATGCTGAGATCTAGACATACACAGACACATGCAGTTCTCTGCTGTCATTCTTCCTTCATGTTTCATGGCATGTCACTCATTTCTTTCTTCCTGAAAGCTTTTGTTTATTGTATGTTAAAATCATATGATGATGAACACTGGTGTAAGTCTATTTCACTGTTGTGACCTGATGGGGCTATCTAATCTAGAATTTTGTGTTCTTCAAGTTCTTGTATTCTTGCCTCTTCCTTTTGTTTTCCTTTTTTTCAAACTGCCATTGGTCTGAAAAATAATTCCCTGAATTTTCTCCATTTTTAAAAAAGTTGAGGTCTTGCTGTATGTCTCAGACTAGCCTGAAACTTGCGTTCTCCTGCTTGTGTCTCTGTGCTCCAGGGAAAGTAGATGTGGCAACCATGTCCAGTTGATTCTCTGTTTTAAAAACTACTTGTCCATCATTTTGCACATTTTTTTTTAATCTTTTGGGATATTTTTTTCAGCCTTCCATCTCCCATCTTCCACTGAATTTATTGTATATTTAATTCTCATTTATCCTTTTGTTTTGTTTCTGTTTTGTCATTGAGTACCCCAAGTCAGCCATAAACATGATCCTCCTGCCTCAGCCTCCAGACAGCTGGGACTACAGGCCTGTGTCACCATCATTAACTCTGTGATTTTCATCTTATTCTTTGTTCATGTATACAATCTCTCTCCTGTTTCTCTAAAGATACTAAGAGAACCTGATAGTTTGGGGTTTCTACATAGTTTCTGCTCCCTCCAGATTGTTTCATCACCAGTTTCACCTTTCATACTGGAGGGGTTTCCAAAGTATGTGACACTTTTTAGTTATCTCTTTTCACTCAAAAGTGAGGTTTGTTACCTGTTGGACTATGTTTCTCATTTTAAAAAGATTTATTTTTATTTATGTGTATGCATGCCCTGTGTGTGTGTGTGTGTGTGTGTGTGTGTACGCGCGTGTGAGCCCAGGTACTAACGAAGGCCAGAAGAAGTTGTCAGATCCCCTAGTACTGGAGTTACCGATGGTTGTGAGCTACCCGATGTGGGGGCTGGGAACTGAACTCTGGTTCTCCTGAAGAGCAGCAAGTGTTCTTAACCACTAAGTCCCTGTAGCCCCAAGCTGGACTACATTTTAAGGTCACTAGGTGGCAAGTAGGCTTCCTCACATACAATTGGTCACATTTGAAATTCAGTGCAAAGACTAGGCCCAGTATATGAAGAAAATGTTCAGTATGCTTCCCTCTTTGATCATGAGTTCAAGGCCACCCTGGGATACATAACAATGTCCTGCCTGCAACCAACAGACCAGATGAAAATTATAACAAAATAATGAAAATTAAAGATACAGTAAACACAGTGGAAAAATAATATATAAAGTTAAATCTCCTTAAAAGTAAAAAAATGTGCAAAATGTTGAAGAAGTAAATTTTAAAAATCAGACAGCAGCCAGATATGGAAGTACACTCCTGTAAACCCGGCATTGGGAGGGCTGAGGCAGGAGGACTGCAGCTTTAGAGCAGCTCCCCCGACACTTGGCTCTCCTGAGGACTTTCAGATTTTCCCCAAATTTTGGCATTCAGGAACGTGAGTTCAAGAAGATCTTCATCTCAAAGAGGGCCTTAGATGCCACATCAGCCAGGGGTGTAGGCTGGATGTGGGGCTGGAGCTGGAGGGTTTTTTGGAGACAGTTTTATGTATCCTAGGCTGGCCTTGAACTTGCTATGTAGCTTAATACCTTGAACTGATCTTCTGCCTCCACCTCTCCAATGCTGGAATTACAGGCATGTGCTATAGTGCCCAGTTTATATGGGCTAGAACCCAAGGCTTTGTGCATAGTATGTGAGTACTCTATCATCTGAGCTACATTCTCAGTCAAGCTGTTCTCGCTGTGCTCATTGAGCCTGAAGATTTGAAATCGGTACAATAGCCATTGGAAAAAATTCAAGATTCTTTGGAGCTGGGCATGGTGTACTTACCTGTAATCCCAGCATTTGTGAGGCAGAATTAGGGGGATTGACTTGAGTTTAAGGCTCATATCAGCTACACAATGAACTCCAGGCCAGCTTGGACTAAAAGTGTTATCTATTTCTAAACAACAAGAAAAAATAAAAGATTACATGGAGATTATGACTCCCTTTGGAATTAGAATCAAAGTGATTGTTCGAAGAGGAAAAGTACAAGTACACAGAGATACAAAAATTTAATATTCTGTGGGTTTTTTTTTTCCCCTTTGATTTTCAAGGAAACAACTTTGTGTCAGTTGCTGAAGGATTGTTACTGTTGATGAAGTCATTTGTACCAGGAGATAAGAAATTAGAAATTTAATTACCTACAAGTAAGTAGAACTGTTTTTCCATTGACTGTAAAAAAGGGTTTGAGACCTGTGCTCTGTAGGTTCTGGCCATGATCTGTCCTGTAAATGCACTGAGTCTTTCCCTGAGCCTGAGGAGACTGCCTCTCTTTTGTCCATCCATTCATTTATCCACCCAGCACCTTATCCTTTCCCGCCTACTTGAGAGGCTCAAGTCTAAGGGCTTTGCTTAACCATCTATGTCTACTGATCTCTTTTCTTTGAGTCACCCTATTGCCCACTCTCATTTCAGCATGCAGCTGCTTATGACTTGGATTGTTTCCAAGTGTGAACATAAACAAGGCCCAGGGAATAATGGCGATGAGGTTTATTCCAAAAGTCAGACTACAGTGCTCAGAACCTGTGGACTGGAAAAGGGTGTGCTCAGAAAGGAACAGCCACCTTTCACCCCAGGCAGTTTCCACATGCCGTAAATTCAGGTCAAGGGATAGATCCTGTCCTCTATTATTACTTTTCTTTTCTTAAAGGGCTATTGAGTCTAATTTGTTTATTTATTTTGAGACAGGGTCTTACCATGTAACTCTAGCTAGGCTGGAACTCACTATTTAGACCAGGCTGGTTTGAACTCACAGAGGTTTGTTTGTGTCTATTTCCTGAGTCCTTTAATTAAAGGTATATGCTGCTGTGCCTAGCTGTTTTCTTTCTCATTTTTTTATAGTTTTGTTTTGCCTTTTTGTTGGTTAAAATTTTTTAAAGTTATTTATTAAAGCTATTTCAATTTTAAATTTAAGCTAAAATATATTTATTATTATTGTGTATGTGCATGTGTGTATGATATGTGTGGAGGATATGCACATTCCATAGTGTGTGTGTGCAGGTCCAAGGTCAATTTTGTGGAATTGGTTCTCTCCTACTTTTGGGGGGCTTGGGATTGAGTTAAGGTCATCAGACTTGCATAACACACACTTTATCCACTGAGCCATCTCATTGGTCCAGCCTTTATATTAAAAAAAAAAGATGTTTCAGTTTTACAAAAGCATGGTGTAGTGAGAACACAGTGGGTGTTTCACAATGTAGTTTGCAGCCTCTGGCACGTCTTTTTCTGTGATGTGGTGAATGTCTCCAGCTCTGTGTTTCAGAATTTTATATGGCAGCTCAGATAATAGCCCTCACATACAGTATGAAGATTACTGGCACATGCTTGTCCAGATTTTTAGAATACCGCATTGACATCAAGCACAATTGCTACTTGCAGGTGATATAAAAAGACCAAAACTCATTTACGTATTAAAGATTGCCCTGTTTCTAAACCTGGTGAGGCACTTGCATGGCAGGTTACCCATTTCTCTACCTCCTTTAAATAACTCCATGCCCCACCCTCTTCAGCCAGCCATTGCTTTGTAGCCAGGGCTGACAGACTGTTTTACCATCAGTCTGCTTCTTGGTCATCCTTCCACACATCCTTATCTTCAGAGGTCATGGTCATCAGGTCTACCAGTGACCTGCTTGTTGAGTACAGTGGTACAAATTGGTCCCAGCCACCCTTTCAACTGATTTGCATTAGTCCATACTAGTTTGATGCTATTGGCCATTGCCTTCTTCTGGGAATTCCTACTTTTGTTGATCTTAATGACTCTGGTCCCTCCTGAATTTTCTCTAACCTCGCTGGGTGCTCCTCAGGCTCTGTTCAGTCCCACCCCTGTTGGTTTTCTGTCTGTGCCATGCCAGGCTCTCTCCCCTCCCCCTCCACACATTCACCTTGGGTGACCTCTCCACTCATGACTCTCCCCCACATGAGCGCTGATAATATCCAGTTCCCGTCTCCGCTCCAACTCCAGACTCATCTCATCAGCTGCTTTCTGGCAGTGTCTGTCTCCATTGATGCTTCAAACTCCAAGCATTCAAGGCTGAGCTCATCCTACCCACTCAACCTCCCCTGGATATTCTCTCTCTCTCTCTCTCTCTCTCTCTCTCTCTCTCTCTCTCTCCATCCCTGTTTCTTGTATAGGACATTAGCATCCACCTAGTGGGTTAAACATGAACTCTGTGTCTCTGTCCCAATGTTGGATTACACCATGAACAAGGGAGCATGGGCTTCGAATACAAAGAAAACAAAATCAGGGTGCCAAGAAAATATTTTGAAAATCTAGTGCTTAAAAAAAAGTATCAGAGTGGTGATGCAGGCAAAACCAGAAACATGTTGGACTTCCTAACACCTACGTTATGATTAGATATTACCGCATTTTGGATGATGTATGCAGGAGAGTGAATGGACATAACCTTTTCAGGGCTCAGAACCACTGAACTTTTAACAGCCCAGTCACTCTAGGCCGCCTCTTTCTCATGCTCAATTGGTTCCTAAGCCCTGTTGATTTTGCTTCATTGATAACAATTGAACCATCTCTAATGTTATCTCAGATTTTGCTGTCTGCAACCTAAATTGCTAGAGTAATCTAACCAGCTCTCCCTTGCCATTCATCTCTCACAAAGCTGTGATCTGCTTCCTATGTGTCACTCTCCTTCCTGAACTCTTCACTGCCACTTAGTAATGTCAGGGAAGTTCCACCCACCTCACCTAGCTGCAATCCCTGTGTACTCTGGCTTTCTGATCTCAACCTCCGCCATCAACTCCTTAGGATTTCACATGTAGCTTCCTTCAAGGTTTTCTATGCTTATTCTATCCTGTGCAAGCCTCATCCTGTCCCCCTGCCAAGCCCTCCACAACCCTCACCCCCCAAAGGAGGAAACAGTCTGTGAGAAGAGACAGGAGGCTTTAAACCTCTGGTCTCCAGAAAGGAATGGAATCCTGCTACTTTCCTGTCTCTGCCATTTTCCCCTTTCAAACTGGTGTTAGAATGTAACTCGTTTTGCAGAGTATTAAGAGGGTAGAAAATTAACCTATGGTGCTTAGAAGGGGCCTTCAGGAGGTGAGTAGGATTAGGTAAAGTCATCAGAGTGGAGCCACCCTGATTAATACTGGTGACTTTATAAGTAAAGGGAGAAAGACCAGATAAGACACGTATGTGTGTTGCCTGTGTGTCACCTTGAGTTCCCTACCTACATCAGGTCTCCGCAGCAAAGAACAGCACCAGATGCAATCCCTTGACCTTGGACCTCCAGAATGATGAGTGAAAATGGATTCTATTTCAAAACTGTTTTTAATTAGCATATATTAACTATACACAATAATTGATTTTTTTTGAAAAATTTATTTCAATTTTATGTGTTTGTGCATCGTGTCCTGTAACACCCATGGAGGCCAGAGGAGGGCTTCAGATGACCTGGAACTGGAGTTACCAACAGTTGTTAGTTGTCCTCTGAATGATGGGAGCTGAACTGGGTCTTCAGCAAGAGCATCTAGGGCTTCCCAATGAACCATCTCTCCAGCCCCATAATAATGGATTTCATTATGACATTTTAATGTAAATGTAATGTATTTTGATTGGTTCTTTAAAAAACCCCTTCTCTTAAAAGCCTCAAATAGAGACTTAATCAAATACTCAGGTTAATGAAACAACCTAGAAACCTTTTCCTCTTCCCCCAGGCCTGTCTTAGGCCTTCACTGTGTGCCCTAACCGGAAGGTAGGTTCCTTACTGAAGACCCATGCAGAAGAGGGCCACTGTCTTCTCAAAGCTGGCCCAGTGAGGGCATCTTCATATCCCAAGTCAAGAGCAAGCCTGCTCAGCTGACAGAACCCATGTCCTCTGTAAACAGTGCCCCTGGAAGAACGTGTCCTGCGCGTTCAGTCAGGGGCCCTTCATCACGGGGCTCCTGGGGCGAGGGCGGAGGGCGGGAGAGCACTGGGAGAGCCAAGCTGTTTGTTTTCTCCTTTGTGTTAACAATACAACATCTGTTCCCCAGCCTGGCAGCTGGACCCAAGTGAAATGATGTGAGCATTCATTGCTCTCTAGATCAGGGGCTGGGTGCCGGGGAGGAGAGATGGGAGGAGGTGGGGAGGAGGGCTGAGAGGAGACCCAAGCCCTCCCTGGACAAGAACAACAGCATTGAGAATATCTCCCACTCCCCCTTGGCAGGCCCAAGGCCAAGAGCCTACAGAGCTGGGGACTTGATGTCCTGGCAGATTCACTTATTGTAACCAATACACTGACCAGCGGTTTGTGTGCATTTTAAAAAGAATCACTCAATTAAAAGGATAGTGTTTACATAGTAAATATCTATTTTGGCTCATGCACTTTGATAAAAAATGTCTTTATTTACCTAAGAGTAAAGCTGACAGAGGTGGAATGAGACCAAAGGAGTGTCACGTGAGTTAGAGACGAACAGCCAGAAGGGGTCAGAAGATCCAGTGTCCTGGTTTGCCTGGTTTGCCGCCTGTCTTTCTTCTAGTCCTACCCGTTTGGCTGAAAGCTTTTCAGCAACGAGGTCTGACTGGCAGACAGCACAGGTCAGTCTCTCCTACACGTACTCATGCTCAATATTCTCTCCATCCTGTTGCCAACAGATTCCCAGTTTATCCGCCTGGCCCGCACCCATACCCTAACTCGGCTTCCAGCATCTAACTGATGGCTTACCAGCCCCCGATGGGTGTCTCAGGTCATATAAAGCTAAGCATCCCCAAATGAACTTGGTGTCCTGTGTCCTGCAGACCCACTCATCCAAGTTACTTAATGGTAACTTCATTCTTAACTTCTCTTGTTTCTTTTCTCGTTCATTGTACAGTGACCTGCTGAGCCCTGTGGATTCAATGTATCTTGGGCTTTCTTTTTACTTCAATGACTGCTCTCTGTTCTGAGCTATCAATTCTTTTTAAAAAATATTTTATTTATTATTTTTATTTCATGTGTATGAGTGTATTGCCTGCATGTATGTAATGTACCTGTGTCATGCATGCAGTGTCAATGCCAGAGGAGGGTGTTGGTAAAATATTAAAACAAATAAGGGCTAAAGAGATGGCTCAGCAGTTAAGAGCACTGGCTGGTCTTGCAAAGGATCCATGTTCGATTCCCAGCACCCACATGGCAGTTAACAATCATGTTTAACTCTAATTCCAAGGGATCTGATGCCCTCTTGTGACCTCTGTGAGCACTGCATGACAGGGGTGCACTTACATACTTGCAGGCAATATGCTCATACATATAACATAAAATATTAAATAATATTTTTTAAAGAAGAGGGCATTGGATCTGGGTTGGATCTGCCATGTGGGTGCTGGGAATCAAACCTGATTTCTCTGCAAGAGCAGCTAGTGCTCTTAACTGCTGAGCCATCTCTTCAGCCTCAGCAATCATTAGTTTTTACCTGGATTTTACAATGGCCTCCTGACTGATATGCTTCTACTTTTGCACACGCTCTCCCTATTTTGTTTAATTTTTAAAATTTTGCTTGTTTATTTATTTATGTGTGTGTGTGCATGCATGTGTGGGTATATGCAGATATACATGCACCTGCAGGGGCCAGAAGAAGGTGCTGGATTCCAAGCTAAGATTTCAGGTGTTTGTAGATGGATGATGGGCTCTTTATGTGGAAGCTGGGATCTGAACTCGCCGAACCATCTCTCCAGCCCTTGCACCCTCTCTTCTTATCAATCTATTTTCAACCTGTACAATGATCATTTTGATCTGGTTCTTCTTTTGCTTAAATATTCCAAACAACTCTCCTTTGTACTCAGAGTACAGGCCTTTCAGTGGCCTATGAGTTTCCCTTGTGCTCCGTCCCCCTTAGCTCTATGGCTTCTCTTTGGTTACTGCTTTACTCTCCTCTTTCTGCTTTGAGAACGTACCAGGGATGCTTCCAACCCCGGCCTCTTCCTGGATCATGCTTGCCTCAGGTTTCTGTGTGTCTGTGTAGCTCACCTTCCTCAGGTTTCTGTGCGTCTGTGTAGTTCACCTTTCTCAGGTTTCTGTGTGTCTGTGTAGCTCACCTTCCTCAGGTTTCTGTGTGTCTGTGTAGTTCACCTTTCTCAGGTTTCTGTGTGTCTGTGTAGCTCACCTTCCTCAGGTTTCTGTGTGTCTGTGTAGTTCACCTTCCTCAGGTTTCTGTGTGTCTGTGTAGCTCACCTTCCTCAGGTTTCTGTGTGTCTGTGTAGTTCACCTTCCTCAGGTTTCTGTGTGTCTGTGTAGCTCACCTTTCTCATCTCTATGTCTATTCCAGCATCCCCAGAGCTTTTTTTTTTTTTTTTTTTTTTTTTCACAATACTTGCCACAGCTACAGATTTAGATCCTCTACTGACTTGCTTGGTTTATTGTCTCCTCCAGTCATGAAGGAAGTTGTACTCAGTCAAGGATTTTTGACTGCTGTATCTCCATTTCCTGGAGCGGTGTTTGACACATAACAGGTACCCAAAAAGCATTTGATTTATGTTGAATTGACTGATAAACCAATAAGTGAATACAAGAACTCTGCTATTGTTTATGGCGGAATAGCTAGGCTACTAGAGGGTTGTCCCTGCCTCTTTGGACCAGTCTTTTGACTTTTGAGAGTTTGTTTTGGGCGTAACATCTCTCTTTCCCTGATGAAATAATAAATTAAGGGGGCAAAGTGGATTTCTCAGTCCTGGGTCTCATTGTGTTTCTTAGAGAAGGGTTTCAGAGCTGCCTGGTAAAAGATGAGAACAAAAGCTTCTGTTCCAGCTCAGAGTTCCCTCCCATAGCGTTTGTAGTTTGGTTGCTGTTGAAGACTCCTAAGCAAAGGCAGTGCTAGATTAGAGATGAGAGACAGCCATCACTCCAACACAGGGCAGGAGAAGGCTTAGAATTCAGGATGTCTCATTAGAACCTGAACTTCACAACACAGGGGCAGACCACAGCTCTTTGCTCTACAAGCCTATTAAGACTACTTTTGGAAAGGGGTGACTGTTCATATGGCATTGTTTCTTGAGTCTTCTTTTTCCATCATTTAGGACCCAGAGCTGAACGAGAGAAGATTCATCCATGATGTCCTCATCAAATCTCCCTTGTATTCACATAATTTGCTAAGCACTTCCATTGCACACTTAAATTTTTTATTAATATATAAAAATTGTACAAGGTACTAGGCTTCAATGTGTCATTTTCACATAGTATGCAACATACTTGGATCCTATTCACTCCTCCACACCATGTCTTATGACCCTGTCCCTTTTTGAGGCTTGTTTTGCTTACCATGATGATCTCCCTACGTATATTCAAGTTTTCTGCAAACAGCATGCTTTTGTTCCTTATGGCTGAATAATACTCAATTACATATGCACACACATAGACACACAAACACAAGCATCACACAAGCTATCGTTTTTTTCTATTTTAATTTTTAAAATTATTTTTATTTTATGTGTATTAATATATTACCTGCATGTATATAAGTGCAACCATGTAGTGCAGTGCCTGTGGAGGTCAGAAGAGGGCACTGGATCCACTAGAACTGGAGTTACAGATGGTTATTAACTGCTATGTGGGTACTGGGAATTGAAACTGGATCCTCTACAAGAGGAGCCAGTGCTTTTTAACCACTGAGTCATCTCTCTAGTTCCATGACATTTTTTCTTTATCCATTTATCTGTAAACACTTATGCTGATCCTATTGCTTGTCTATTGTTAATAGTGCCCCAATAAAAATGATGGGTCTAGATAGATGGCTCAGTAGTAGTTAAGAGGACCTCTTTCTCAGGACCCAGGTTCAGATCCCAGCATCCACATGATGGCTAACAGCCCTCCATCACTCCAAGTTCCAAGTGATCTGATGCCCTCTTTTGACCTCCTATGGCACTGAATGACATGGGTGCAAGTACATACATGTACGTAAAACATTCATACATAAAATTAAAAGAAAATGAATATGCAGGTATCAGTTCACATGCTGAGTGTATATGCCCAGGAGTGGTATAACTGGGCTATGATAGTTCCAGTGATAGCTTTCTGCCAAAGCTGCATATTTATATCCAAAGTAGTTGCCCTGACTTAGGATTCCACTGTTTCTGAGCTGTGCTGGATAGGTTAGTGTCAACTTGACATACCTGGGTCGAGGGAACCTCAATTGGAGAATTGCCTCCATTGAACATACCTGTGGTCACAACTGTTGGGCATTTTCTTAATTGTTGAGTGATGTAGGAGGGCCCAGCCCCATTGTGAGTGGTGCCACCCAGGCAGATTGTTCTGTATTATATAAGAAAGCAGGCTGAGCATGGGCTGGGGAACAAGCCAGTAAGTGGCATTCCTTCATGACCTGTCCTGTAGCTACTGTCCCCAGGTTCATGAGTTCCTACCTTGGGCTCCCTATGTGATGAACTGTGACCTGGGAGATGTAAGCTAACTCTCTCCTCCCTAAATTGGTATCCATCAGTGTTTTGTCACAGCAATTTAAGCAAACTAAGACAGAAATTGGTACCAGGATCATGGGGTATTGCTGTGACAGATCTGACCTTGGTGTTTTGGGGAGGATTGTGGAAGCATTTGGAACTTTGGGCTAGAAAAGCCATTGAGTGCTTAGAGTATGTTGTTGTGGAGCTTGGAACAGTTATGCTGAAAGAACTGTGGATGATGGAGGCCTGGATTGTGGAACTTCAAAGGGAAGCGGAGATATCAGGACGTTTATATGATATTTTGAATGGAGAATCTGTGGGTTCTGGTCAGCTGGTGCTGAAGAATCACCTGTAATTAAGAAGAGACCAGAATTAAAGTGAAGCCTTTGCTTCACTGGGACAATTGATGCCAGTTTTTAGCCCAAATTTTTTAGCTGGGGCTGAAAAAACTCAGCTGTAAGTAACAAGAGACCAGCATCACTGTGGTGAGATCTTCTGGGAAGTATATTTCTTCAGGGTCAGCACACAGAAACTGTGGTCCAGGGGGCCCGAGTCTTCATCTAAAGCTGAAAGCAGGACTTGGTATGTTTAAGAGTCTCCTGCACGGTTCTGGTGTTGAAAGCGTGAATAGGTCACAGAGAGCAACTGAGGCACTGTGAGAGAACGGGAAAGGCCACTGGTTAAAGTGCAGCCTCAGCTGCAGTGAAGACCCCACAATTGCTGGAGTTATGGGGAGAATCTGAGGTTTTGCATCAGGAGAGATCAGAAGAGCCTGTTGGTGGAGGTGCAGCCTCAATTTCAGTGGAGACCCCAGCTTTTTGGAGATGCCAGGACCATGAAATGACCACCAGGGACAGCAGCAGGTATGTAATGGAACTGACCTGGGCCCATGAGACAAGCTGTGTGTGCTATGGACAGAACCAGAGAAGTGGAGCTGCTGAAACCCTTTGGAGTCCAGAAGACGGTGAGTGAATCCCAGACGTCTAGCCTTGAGCTACTTTGATGAACTTAAGTTTTGCTTAGGGATGCCCCATTCTTCCCTTTGAAATAAGACAGTACTTGTTTTGGATTTTACAGGAGCCCACAATTAAGAGACTTTTAAGAGACTATGAGTTTTTAAGAGACTATGAGTTTTTAAGTGTTTGGATTTTTTTAAGGACTGTGGGACTTTTAAGGTTGTATCGTCTTACGTTATAATATTAAGGTTAACATCATATCTTTGGGAAAAGAAATGGAAAGGTTGTGGTTTAATAGTGATATGTTTGTGTGTCAAGTTGACAAGGGGTCAGTTGTGTTGGATAGCTTTAGTTTTAACTTGACACACTTGAGTTGAGGGAACTTCAGTTGGGGAATTTCCTCCATTGAACTGGCCTGTACATGTCTGTGGGGTATTTTCTTGATTGTTGAGTGATGTGGGAGGGCTCAGGCCCACTGTGAGTGGTGCCACCCCTGGACAGATTGTTCTGTATTGTATAAGAAAGCAGGCTGAACATGGCCCAGGGGAGCAACCCAATAAGCAGCGTTCCTCCATGGCCTGTGTTTCAGCTCCTTCCTCCAGGTTTCTGACCTGAGTTCCTATGTTGGGCTCCCTATGTGATGAACTGTGACCTGGGAAATGTAAGGTAAATGAACTCTCTCCTTCCCAAGTTAATATCCATCAGAGAGTTTTGTCACAGCAGTGGAAAAGCAAACTAGGACGTAAGTGTTCCTTCCATGGCTCTTCATCCTTGCTAATATTTATTGTTTTTTGTTTATTAAAATTTTTTTGATTCATTTCTTTTTTTTTTCTGCATACAAGTGTTCTGCCTGCATGTATGTAACTGCACCTGTGTCATGCACTGCCTGTGGAGGTTAGAAGAAGGTGTCAGATTGCCTGGAACTGGAGTTACAGATTGTTGTTAGTTATCGTTTGGGTGCTGGGAACTGAAGCTGGGTCTGGAAAAGCAGCTGGTGTTCTTGTCTACTGAGCCACCTCTCCAGCTCCAGTTTTGTTTCTTGATGATAGTGTTTCTGACTGGATGAGATGGATCTCAGTGAAACTTGATTTGCATATGCCTGGTAACTGAGGATGACAAGCAGTTTTCATGGATTTATTGGCAACTATACCTCTTTTGTGTTAAAGATTTGGTTTGGCTGTGGTGATGTAAGAGGTAGGGGCTAGTGGAAAGAAGTTAGGTCACTGGGATATGTCCATGTAGGGATATAGGGTAGTTGATCCCCTCCCTTCCTCTCCCCTCCCCTCCCCTCCCCTCCCTGGCTGACATTAAGAGGACAGCCTTCCCCTGTTACTTCCATGATGTCCTATGCCACCATGAGCCCAAAGCACCAGGACCAAGTGATCATGCTGAAACTTCTGAAACAGTAAATCTAATGAAGTTTTCTCTGTTTTAAAAATTATTTTTACTTTTTCATGTGTATGAGTATATTGCCTGCATCTGTGTAAGTGTACCTGTGTCGTGCAGTGTGTGTGGAGGTCAGAAGAAGGTGTCTAATTCCCCTGGAACTGGAGTTACAGCTAACCCGAGTTAGCTACCTCATGGGTGTTGGGAATTGAACGCTTTCTCTGTAGGAGCAGCCAGTGCTCTTAACTGGGGTGGGGGAGGGGAGTCATCTGTCCAGCCCTAAACAATTCTCCTTTTATGTTGATTATCTCAGGTGTTTTGTCACAGTGATGGAAAGCTGAATGACAGTCATTCATAAATTTAAGAGCAGAGGGAGTAGGCACACTGAGAGAAACTGCTCAATGAAGGCCTTCACATGAAAATTATTATCACAGGGCATGGTGATGCACACCTAAGCTCAACTTCTGGAAGATCTCTATGAGTTTGAGGCCAGCCTGGTCTATACAATGAGCTCCAGGCCAGTCAAGGCTACATAGTGAGACCCTGTTTTCAAATAAATAAATAAATAAATAAATAAGATGAAAATTATTCTTTAGATATTTTTCATCAAATTTCCTTCATTTATGATTTTTCTTCATCGTTTTTCTTTCTTTTTCTGTTTTGTTTTGCTTTTGAGACAAGGTCTTGCTGTGTAGCTCAGGACTGACCTGAACTCAAGATCTTCATCCCTCAGCTTCTCAAGTGCTGGGATTATAAGTGCACACCATCTTACTCAGCAAATATCAGTATTAACTTTGCAATATTAAATCCATCTTTCTTTCCATTCATGTGTCATCTGGAAAAATAGGACAGGTATTGTGTCTTGATTCTCTCTGGTCAAGGCAAATATTTAATTGAAAGATCTTGGTCCTGTCTCAGAAGCTGATGGCTGCTGGACTCTTAGGTACAAATCAGAGTCCTGTTGGGCAAGCTCCTGAGACAGTTTCAGGAAGAGATGGCTGGAAGTAGTGGTAATAAAATGGAGTCTCCTTCGAAGCACTGGCTCAATTCCAGACCAAATACAGTACACTGATTCCACTGGGAGAACATTTTGATGCCCCAGGTTTATTTTGCTTTAGAAGGTCTTAGAACAGAGACCTGGATGTAACTCAGATCATTTCTATGTTCTTTTAAAAAACATTTCTGGCATTTTTAAAAGAAAGTAAGTTTCTTGTAGCTAAAGGAATGTCAAAGACTCCTCTAAAGTTTATTCCTAAATGATAGTGCATCAAGTATTTAAAGATAGTGCCTATGACTCTTGAATGTATAATTTTCTTGCTTAAATATCTTCCCATTATTAATGATTTCTTATGCTACAGGGTGGCTCAATTTTGAGCGTCTTGCCAAGTTATCATTCAATGCCCTGTCAGTCTTCAAGAGTGGCACCTAGAAATGAATTTACTCATGCAGACCTGCAGAACTAAATGGTATTTCCTTGGATCCTAGCCAGACCCTCATGAGTCTGGCAGTCAAATCACAGCTTTAACTCACACCATCTTGTAGTTAACTGAACTTTGTAAAGGTCTGTTGTGATTTCATTTTCTTAAAGAAAACTAATTTAAAATTATTTCTACTTTGAAACAGGTAAATTTACAAGAACTTGTAGAGATAATGCAAAGATGACCCATCGGTTCCCCACATCTTACTTAACTGTTGCACAGTGTCCAAACTAGGAATTTGACCCTGGTACATCATGCTGTAGTTCTCTGACTTACAAGACTACGTTTGAGTTCATTGAGTTCCAACCCTGTTACTGTACAAACATTTCAGATTTATCTTTCTCTCCATCATCTGTAATGATATTGTCAGTATTGAATTTTTGAGAGTCTCATTTCATTTGCACGTTCTTCTTTTAATGTTTCTTAATGACTTCTTAACAGAAAAACCAACTCAACTAACTAGTGAAACCTCCCCTCAGTGACTGTCGTTATCAGTTAATGGTACCACCGTTGACTCAGTTGCTTGAGGTAAACTTTGGGGAGATGACTCCCCTCCTTCTTTTCACTTATACCTTATATCCAACCCATCAGCACATTTTTCTGATTTTGACTTCTTTGACAATTCATCCACACACCAAAAAACGGAAAACCTCCCAAGGAACAATTTTAAAATGATTGATTTATTTGTATATATTTAATGTGTGTGCATGGGTGTATGTGGGTGTCAGAGGGTAATTTGCAAGATTCTGTTCTGTTTTTCTACCATGTGGGTTCCAGGGATCAAACTCACATAATCAATCTTGGTAGCAAGCAAGGGGATAGTTAAACTATTACATTCTGCCTAACATCTCTAGTGGTTAAGTATTTATTTTTAAAGATTTAACAGCATATATTAGTAATACAAGCTAATGAATGGGGGGCTTTATTATATTTCATGCATATTACATGCATATCACATACTTTGATCATATGTATTTTCTCTATTGCCCTTTCCTCTCTCATTTGCTCCTTTCTTTTCCACTTCTCTAATGGTCCTGATTTCACATTCATGTCCACATATGAAAGGATGTGGTAATTTTCTTTCTAAGCCTGGCTGATTTCACTCTACATTATGACCTCCCTATCTATTAATTTTCCTGCAAGCAACATAATTTTGTTCCTCTTTATAGATGAATGGAACTCCATTTTATATATATATATATGTATATATATGTATATATATATATTCTTTACCAGTTCATCTGTTGATGGACTCCTGGGCTAATTCCATAACGTGGCTCTTATATCCGGATAGTGGTGTATTCAACATGGATGTGCCAATATCTCTGTGGTATGCTGACCTAGATTCCTTGGCATACACCCAAGAGTGGTATAGCTGGACCATATAGTAGTTTCATATTTAGTTCTTTAAGGTATAGAAGTCCCACACTGATTTCCACTGTGGCTCTTCCCACCAACAGATTACAGGTGTTCCTCCTCATCCCTCTGTCCTTGCTAACATGTTCTACTTTATGTCTTCTTGATGACAATCCTTCTGATTGGCTCAGCCTCAGTGAATCTCAATGGAGAGTGTGTTTGTGTGTTTGTGTGTGTGTGTGTGTGTGTGTGTGTGTGTGTGTGTATGCACATGTGTATGTAGAGGCCAGAGGTCAACACTGGATGTTTTTCTCAGTTGTTCCCAACCTTATCCTTTGAGGTTCTATCTCTCACTGAACCTGGAGCTCACTGATTCAACTGGAGTGAGCTCCAGAAAGTCTCCTGTCTCCACCTTCCCAAGACTAGGATTAAGTGTGTACCTCTGCACCTGGGTTCTTACAAAGGTGTTAGGGATTCAAACTTTACTGACTGAGCTGTCTCCCTAGAGCCCTCCATGAAATTTTGATTTTTATCTCTGACCCCTGAAACTGTTGAATTTTTTTCATGTTTCATTGACTATTTGTATTCCTTTATTTGAAACGTGTCTGTTCAAGCTGTCTTGCCCATTTACTGATTAGACTCCCTGGAGATTTTTGTTGAAGATTTCCTCCTGTTCTGTCGAATGTCTCTTCCTTCTGTTTACTGCTTCCTTTGCTCTGCAGAAGCCTTTTCATTTGATGCAATCCTTTTTGTCATTTCCCATTATTGTTTTCTGAGCTAGCTAGGTACATTCAGAATGGCCTTATTTGGGACTTAACCTATTTTTCTTGTGGTTAGATTTTGTTTGGGTGAAGGGGTGTCACAGTGCCCCCTTTGTCATGCTTCCCTTTGGATCAATTGCTGAGTTCTCATTCCGTGCAGAGAAACAGGTTTTTAAATTATTTCACCTGACCATTGTCAATTGTTTTCATTTTGAAAAGGGACTCGGATTCATTTCATCTGTATTCTTAATATCTTGTCTCGTAGACTTACAAGACTTTAACAAAGGTCTCTCTCACCATGTCAGACCCGAGTCTGATTTCTCACAGTTGATTCAACCTTGATCATCTGAGGAAGTCTTTGCCCTACATCTCCACTATTAAATCATTCAACTTCTTCTTTCCCCATCCTTTTCCTCCTGGACTCTCTGGAAGAAGTCGCTAGTCACAGGCCACACTTGAGAGTGGGCTCCACTTCCTTGAGGGTGGGTTAGCTACAGAAGTTATTTGGATTTTTATTTATTTAGTTTTATTTTATGTGTATGACTGTTTTGTCTGCATATATTTAAGTGCACCCATGTCATACAAAGTCCACAGAAGCCAGAAGAGGGCATTGAATCCCCTGAAACTGGAATAAAGGACAGTTGTTAGTTGCCATGTAGGTGCTGGGAACTGAACCCGGGTCCTCTAGAAGAGCTCTTGTCCACTGAGCCATCTCTCCAGCCCCAGTTATTTAGAATTTTTCTACATGGAAGATTTCCTCATGTATTCAGTCATTAGCCTATCAACATAGACTCACAGTTACTTATTGTGTACCTAGGGTCATGATTTAATTCTGCTTTCCTGTATCACCCCAACATGTGCAGATCTGGTCTCTGTAGCTTTTCTCTTTGTCCAGTGCTTTTTTTGACACACTCCCACCAATACTTTTTTTTTTTTTTTTTTTTCTCTTTTCTTGGTTTTGAGCACTTCCTTACTTTCTGGCAGTAAAGATGTTTTGAACTTGTCTGTTTCCTGCTTGAGTTGTAGAGTCAGTCATTTCTCCAGTTTGATCTATTCTTTAATAATACTTATCACTATCCTGACATCATATGACGTATTTATCTGTGGGTTTTCTTTTGTTCTTTCCTCTCCCAACTACACTGCAAATCCCATGAAGATAGGTACTCTACTGTATTTATTCCTGGTCATAAAATCCACTTTGTCAAGTCAGCTCTGACCGTAGAACCAGAGGTTTTAAAAAGTTTGTTTGTTTGTTTTGCTTTATGAGACAAGGTCTTGCAAATGTAGCCCCAGTTGGCCTGGAACTTCCTCTACAGATCGGATTGATCCTGCCTCTGCCTCTGGAGATTTGGGATAAAAGACATGTACTACCATACCCAGCCCAAAAGATTTTTTTCTCTGAGCTTTCATCAGCCCTTCAGGAGTTAGGAGTATAAAACTTGCCATTCACTTGTTTGGCTATTTATTTATTTAATTTTGAGACAGGATATCATGCATCCAAGACTGTCCTGGAACTCACTATATAGTCAAGGATGATCTTGAACTTATTTCTTATTTATTTATTTTTATTTTATATGTACGAGTGTATTGCTTGCATGTAGGTAGGTACACTCATGTCATGTAATGCCCACAGAGATCAGAAGAGGGAGTCAGATCCCCTGGAATTGGAGTTACGGACAGTTGTTAGCCAACATGTGGGTGCTGGGAATCCCAGGTCCTCTGCAGTGGCAATTAGTGCTCTTAACTGCTGAGCCATCTCTCCAGCCTGATTTTGAATTTCTTTAAAAAATTTTAAAAATTAATGTTTTTAATTTTTAATTTTGTATTTTTTTTTTTATCTTTTGGAAGCAGGGTCTCCCTATAGCCCCAGCTGGCTTGGAATTCACTATGTAGACCAGGGTGGCCTCGAACTCACAGAGATCTGTCTGCCTCTGCTGGGATTAAAGGCACGTGCTGCCACACCTGACCTATTTATGTTTATTTTATGTGTTTTACTGTTGTGCCTGCTTGTATATAAGCTCATCTGTGCATGCAATGCCTGTGGAAGCCAGGAGAGGGTGTCAGATCCCCTGGAACTGCTGGAGCTGGAGTTATAGATGGTTATTAGTTGCCACATGAATGCTGGGAACCAAACCCAGGTCCTTTGCAAGATCAGCCAGTATTCTTAACTGCTGAGACATCTCTTCAGCCCCTGAGCTTGGACTGCTGATCCTCCTGTCTCATCCTCCTGAGAGCAGAGATCACAGGTATGAGCCACCACTCCTGGTTTATGTGATGCTAGGGATTGAAGCCAGGGCTTTGTATATGCTAGGTAAACACTTGATTAAGGGTGCCACACCGGAGCCCTTGTCTGGCTCTTCGGAGTCTGGCCTATCATAGTCATCTTTTCCTAATGTTTTCCTTATCACTGCATTCCTAAGGACTCCTTACTTGTTGATTAAAATTAAGCCTAAAATAGCAGTTCCTTTATTGCTTCTTCAATTCTGTATGCAAGAGAAGAATTTAGAGAAGTTCTGCTTTTAGAAAAGAAAAACAAGATCTGTACCAGATTTTCAGATCTAGGAAAGCAACCACTCATCACATCCATATTTCCTTTGTTGTGTTCCATAGCATTGTTCTCAGTCCAGCATTGCTAATATTACTGGCTTCCCGTTTCTTCTTCATCTTAAGATTGCTGTGAAAGGTTTTGCTTTGTCCTTCTATCCCCCATTAGGTCCAGTGAATCTGCAAAAGCACATCACTGTTCCATGGCATGAGAGACAGTCCCAGATAATTCACTAGCTATTTGGAAAATGCATGAAGCTGTATTATATTCTTTTTTTAAAACAGATTTTATTATTATTTACTTTTTATATGTATGAATGTTATTGCCTGCATGTGTGTAAGTGTACCTATGTTGTGCAGTTCCCATGAAGGACAGAAGAGGGTGTCTGATCCCCTGGAACCAGAGTTACAGATGGTTGTTAGCCACCATGTGGGTGCTGGGATTCTAACTTGGGTCTTCAGTTTGCTTTGCATGTGAGTTGGAGTATTGCTATGGAATTTAGTTATGTTTCTTTTCTTCTTTCGGTGGTATTTCTTTGCTACTCTTTTGCTGTGGTGGTAGTTGTTTCGAGACAGGGTATCATACTATAGCTCAGGCTGGCCTGGAACATACTATGTAACCCAGGCTGAACATGCAATGCTTCTGCCTCAGACTGTGGAGTGCTGGGATTACAGGTTTTCACCATCATATCTGGTTTTCTAATACTCCTAATAGTCTGTATTGTTTTGTAGTTTTACCTAGAGATGTTACCTTACCCTCAGATACTACTGGAAAACCCACTGTTCACATGGATTACCATCTCCTCCATCACTTTCTTCCTGACTCTGGCTAGATTCATTTTGTCTTTTGGCCAGAATTTCACCATCTCTTGTTAATTGCAGGTTAGAACATTAATACTCTGAGGTTGTCTACTTTTGTTTTCAGTGTATTTTCTTAGTCATTGTTTTCCTTTCTGTGTTAAGAGATAGCTTTTGAAAGTTTCTAGTGATAACAGCAAGGGAGAAAAGGAAACACAGACCAGGAGTACATGAAATGGCAGGGTGGAGGCTACTATTTCAGATAGCATGTCTGGTGAAGGCCACACTGAGAGGGCGCCTTCTAGTTCAGTGTTGGAAATCAGAGAGCAAGCCATGTAGCTGCCTAGAGAGGAGCACATCCAACAGAACAGCAAGTGCTGAGGTTCTGCAGGAACAAACCTGAGGCAGGAGCAAACCTGATGTCTATGGCTGGTTCAGCAATCAGTGTGGCTAGAGCCCAGTGAGGGAGGAGGATCAGGAAGTTAATGGGACTGGAACAGGTCATATAAATCCTACTATAGCAAGGACATTTTTGGCTTTATGCTGAATGAGTGATGGAATGCAGTCAGAAACTGAGTGTACTTGTTTAAGAGGGCTTGTAACCTCAGTAAAGCTGAAAAGATAGAATATGACTAAAATTGAACAAACTGAATTGCAATTTCTTCCTCTTAAATGGAGACGGGGGTCATTAAGTAGGGGAGAGAATGTACAAGTGCAACAGTCACCAGGCTACATCATAGTCTGGAGTACACAGTGAGATTTTGTTGACTTGTTTATTGAGGTCAAAGGGGTTGGCAAAGAACTGCAGGCATTTTAGGCTCAGTGAGCAGCTTCCAGAACGTATAGATACTTCTGGGAGGCTCAGAATGGGCAATTGTCATCATGAACCCTGCTCATCTGTTTTCCTTTTCATCAGCTGCTTAAAAGATGAGGACCGGATTGCAACCCACCTTTGCTACGTGCCTGGGATCCTGCATACTGTGGATGGTCTGGGCCTACCCCTATGGATTTGCTCATACTTGCTTGCTTCCTCTCTGCTCTAAGAGGATACAAGAAGATGCTATCTGAAAATCAGGAGCAAGTTCTCACCAGATCTACTGGTACCTTGATTGTAGCTTCCTCAGCCTTGGAAGTTGTGTCTGATGTTTAAGCCACACAGTATGGAGGCACATTTGTTAGAGAAACCATAACAAAGACACACTGTTTTGTATTAGTTTCATTCCAGGCTCCATCTTGTGTTCAAAATTGTGTCCTTTTTCTTTATTTCCAGCAATTCTTGCTTTACTGTGGTTTATGTTATCATTTTGGAAAGTCATTTCGAATCCAATTTTGGATGGAGGTGTATGTATAACATGCACGTAGGGAAACACACACAGGGAAAATGGCGGTGGAACAGAGGGAGCTGTGTCTCTTTCTTAGAGTCTTTACAACAGATTTCATCTGTCTGGAATGATTTTAACTTAGACAAACTCAGAACTCGTGTGGGACTTTCTTTTCTTTTGGTACATGACTATGATTTTGGAAGAGGTTTTAGTCAATATTATTTGCAGTAGTTACATTCTGTAAATTGCTGAAAGCACTGAATTGGTGATTGCTAATGCTGCTCTTAGGAGAAATTAAAGACGAGGTGCCCAAGAACCTCTGCCACCACCTTTTCAGCAGCAATCTTTGTCTCCTGTGATTTATTGAATTCACAAGTATCACTGTAACCCATTCTTTGAAGCACACTCACCTAATGAGGATCTGCTCCCCATAAGGCCTGTCAGCACTCTTACACTTAGGAACACCAGATAGCAATTTACCACAATGCACCAGGCCAGCAAAGCTGACAAAAACAATCAACACCAACAACAAAGCTCCCAAACCCCCAAACTCAAACCAAACCAAGTCAAAATAATCCCCCAAAGCTGGTCAACCAAAACCAAAAACCCCCTACAAAAATATGAAAATATGGTACTGACAAAACTGAAAAATGAAACTTATTTTAGTTTGAAAGCTGAAGCAAGAAGGCAGGTCATCACCCCTGTGGTCTCAGACGATATGCTGATGCAGCAATTGAAATTTGTATTCTGTATTCTGCCTTTGTGTGAATGATCAGGATAACATCCCAAGTATTGATTCTGGGATTATGAATACATTTTAGTGAGTAGGAGTCTTAGTTTCTTTTCCTATTGCGGAAATAAAATACCCTGACAAAAGTAACTTCAGGAAGGAACAGTTTCTTTAGCTCACAGTTCAAGGCACAGTCCATCATGGTGGGAAAATCAAGGCAACAGGAGCCTGAAGCAGCTGGTCACATGTATACAAGCAGAGAAAGAAAAATGCTAGTGCTTAGCTTGTTTCCTCCTGTTTATCCAGTCCAGGATCCTCTGCCCAGGGAATGAGCCTACCCACAGTGAAGGAAATAAAGATAATCCCTCACAGGTATGCCCAGAAACCCATCCCCCAGGTGATCCCAGATCCAGTCAAATTGACAGTTAGTACTAACCATCACAACAGGCAAATGTCCAAGCCCACAGTCTCAACTGATAGGACTCGACTGCTTCACTTTTTACCCTTTGAAGTACTCCAAAGTAATCTCAGTATTGTGATGTGTGTCAGTAAATACGGGTAACATTTCATTCATTTACTGAAAACCTGAAGTAGGGGAATTCCTATATTTTTTCTAGTGTGAAAAAATGCAGTTCAAGGAAAGCTGGAGAGATGGCTCAATGGTTAAGAGCACATACCACTCTCACAGAGGACCTGGGTTCTGTAACTGGTATCCATGTTGACTGGCTCACAACTGCCTGTAATTCCACTCCAGGGGATCCAATGGCTTCTTCTGGACTCCAAGGGCACTTCCTGACATGTGCATAGATTCATACATGGATGCACACATACACACACAATTAAAATATTAAAATAAATCTTTTTTTAAAGAAAAGTTCAATTCATAGTTCAAGTTTATATACACCAAGACACTGCTGATAATGGGAAAATGATTTTCACTACTTGAAACAAAGAACTCATGTCATTGGGAATGTTTGAGAAATGAGTTAAAAAACTTAGTTTTCCCCTCTGTCATATCCCCAGACAAATGTAAGTTCTTACTGTATGCTAAATATGGATCCTTATATATTACAGACACATATATCATTCAGCACTCATCAAAGAAGCTACTTTTTGCAACAGATGGAGACTATCACAGAATTCCGCAACCGGTCCCACACTGAGAATAAGTGTCTAAGAGATGCCCAACCCTAAGTGACACATCTATAATAGAACCTCTACATCTAAGGGTCATGGGACATGGGGGGGCATAGAGAGACTACTAATGCATCTCCCAACTCTATTTAGCAAAGCTTCCTCATGCAAAAGTGTGATGCACACACGAGGCAACAGTTGGTCAAAGTGTAGAGAATAAGAGACTGCAGAGCGCATGTCCCTGGATAAGACTCCTATACTAAACCTCACCCACCCAGGGCTCAGGGACCATTGCAGGAAAGGGAGTGGAAAAATTGTAAGAGCCAGGACTGGTGCATGATCGTAAGGAAACAGGCCTCTGGGAACTTGCTCATATGAACTTACAGCAACAGTGTCAGCATTCACAAGACCCATGCAGACTCAGTGAGACAAAACGCAGAACTGGGGAAATGGGCAGCAGGCCCCAACCTTAGTCAAGGAACTGTTGACAGCTGATTACTGTGGAGTGAGGAAGAGTTCATCTTCTTTAAGGGTGAGACTCTAGATAGGTTGACTAGACTCTAGTGGATGAACTTGCACTGAGAAACATCTGGGTGCACAAACTTGGCTCAATAGGCCTTACCACAGGTGACCAAATGCATAAAATCCAGTGGGGTGGGCTATGGGGTTGTGAATAAAGATGATTAAGATGTTTTATATGAAATGCCCAAAATTCAATAAAATATACATTTAAAAAAATACACTAAAAACTCAGTTTTTGGTGGTTTTCCCAAAGGAAGTTAAGAAATTGGAAAGTATGATTAAGATGGCCAAAACCTAGTTCAAAATTTTCTTGGAAGCACTGTAGAGAAAGGAAAGTAAAATCATCCATCCTCTTGTAAGGAGTCTGGGCTAGAAAGCCAGCCTCAGGCTTGCCATGATGAGGTGGAGGAGAGCTGGGCTTTTTATTCTTTTCTCCATTTCCCTTTGATCCATGCTTCTGGTTTCCACTGGACTTAGTGATTAGTCATACTTGCTGCTTCTTCCACTTAAAGCCTCTTGTGGTTGAGGTTCTGCCAGCATTCCCTCTTGAATGAGGACCCTTCTTTCTATGACCACAGACCCTCTCTTAGTCTGTCTTCATCACTACTGTCCAAACCTATTTCATTAGAAGCCTTGTGGTTATCTCCACTGCTATCATAAGCACTTTTTAGTTTTTTATTAACATATATTACTTACACATAATTATGAGTTTCTTTATGGAATTTTCATAAATTTCATATATTTTGATCATATTTATCCCTGTATCAGTTACTTTTCCTGTTGCTATAATAAAATGCCCTGACAAAAGCAACTTGAAGGATAAAGGGTTTACTTTGGCTCACAGTTTAAATGTATAGTCCATCTTGGCAGGGAAGTGATGCTTGAGGAGGTTGGTCACATTGTGTCCACAGCTGGGAAGCAGAGAACAATACTGGTGGCCACATCATACCTTTTTCCTTTCTATCCAGTTCAGACCCAGTCCATGAAATGGAATGGTGCCTTCCATAGTGAAGGTGAGTCTTCCCATTTTAACTAACCTAATCTAGAGTAATCCCTCATAGGCATGCTTGAGGCTTGTCTCAGAGGCAATTTTAGATCCTGTCAAGCTGTTAATTAGTATGAACCCTATAACCTTCTCTTGTCCTCCCACATTCCTTCTGATCCCTTTCTTCTCCTCAGCCAATCCCCCTTCCATTGTCATCTCCTCCCCCCCCCCATCACCACCACTTCTTCGTCTTTGTCATCTTCTTCCTCCCTAATTAGGGTTGTTCAGGAACAGGGATAAGAGATTATTTATAGGGACATGACAACTTTACCAGTGACTATACCACTTAAGAAAATGTCTCTACCTCTCTCAGTAACCCTTAACTTCATTTATTTCCTCAGGGAGGAATAAGGCCTCATAATCCTCCCCAACCCCACAGAATGTAGACAGACTCAATTTTGTGCTTGTTTTGTGCTGATAATCATAGCTGCTGAGAGTTCAAGAGTGCAATGACTATGTCCTGCCCAGGAAAAAAGTGTTCCACAACAGTCCACCCCTTCCTCTTCCTTTAAACATTGCTTCCAATTCCTCTTCCATGTCCCTGAGCCCTGGAAGATGTGATATCAATGCCCCATTTAAGGTTTAGCTTTTGACTGAGTTCCATCTCTACCTTAACTCTCCAGCAATCATCTTCCTCAAAGAACCTCTTGTAAAAAACCTATTCTGACTCCTTATGTGTACCAATTTAAATTCAAACACCCTTGTGTTAAGATTCCTCTCCTGGCATTCATAGCCATTCCTCTATGGTCCTAGGTGCTTTTTCTAGTCTTATCTATCAGTAATCTGTGTTTATATTTAGGTAAACTGTCCTCCTTACCTTGTTCAACATTTCCCACCCCCTACTCTGAGTCATCCTATATTTTCTCCTTGTACGTCTTATCTCTATTTAAAAGATCTACATTTATTTACTCATTTATTATTTTCTAATTCATTATTATTTATTTATTCCTATGTGCATGTGAGTATGCTACAAGCATGCTGGAGAGGTCAGAGGACAGCTTTCAGGAGTCAGTTCTTTGCTTCTATCATGTGGGTTCTGGGGATAGGATTCAGGTTAAATGTGGCAGTAAGTACCCTTACCACTGAGCCATTTCACCGGCCCTGTCCTTATTATTTAAAACACTGAGCAGGTTTAATGACATATTTCCTAATTCCCTTAGGACAGTTTTCTGTACTCCAAACCTACAGAGCACTTTTGTCTTAGTGGCATCTTCACATGTTTTACTTTATATTATTTTTGTCTATATTGTTCTAACAGTAATTCACTCTAAGGGATGATATTAATTATTTTTGCATCATCACTATGATATATATCACCTGATATAAACAACTAGTAAGAGGAAAGGTTTGTTTTGGCTCATAGTTTAGGAGGGTTCAGTCTATGGTGTCACTGTGAACAAATACCTAAAAGCAACTTAAAGGGAGCAGTTACTTGTGTTGGCTCATGATCGCTGAGGCTCCAACATGAGAGTGATGATAACAAATAGGGGAGAGGTTTGTTTATCACATAATGGGCAGGAAGCCAGAAAAGGGGCTTTAGGAAGGGGCCAAGACAAGGTATAGCCAGCAAGGACATGCCTCCAGTGACATACTTCATCTAAGTTGGCCCCACTTTCTACACTTCACCATCCACCCCAAATGCCATCATCGCATGAGTCCATCAAGGGGTTTATGCGTTCATTGGGTCAGAGCCCTTGTGATCTGATCTTCTCTGGAAACACCCCAGAAGGCACACCCAAATGTGAGCTTTCGTAATCTCTAGACATTTCTCAGTCCAATCAACTTGACAGTTAAGATTAACCATCACAGGATTATAAAAGTTCCTGTTGCCATATAATTCTGTAAGGAAGCCTTCCACAGAATAGAAATTCAACAAATACTTATGGAACCTGAGGGTGCTATTAACCTTTCCCAGGATAACTTGGAAAAAGACAGGAAGGGATGCCAGGAGGATTTTGTTCCTGAAACCACCATAAAAGGTATAAGATGGGTCATGATAAAAGTGAGGAATGTACTTCAGATCTCAGATGCCTAAGAGGCGACAGAAAAAACATGGGGTGGTAGAGATGGGGGCTGAGGGGCTTGTGTGAAGCTGAAAGGCAGATGAACAACCCAGTCCAGGACAATTGGACTTCCAAAACACTTCTGGTTGGATCCTTGGCTCTTCATGCTTTTTGATGTAGTGGTAATTTTCTTTGTGTATCTTTCTTCTTTACTGGTTTGCCTCTGGAGCAAATTCTGAAAACTACACACTTCTTGAATAAAGATAGGATTGTGCAGTAGCTGAATTTCAAACCTCTAAGGAATCTTTATTTACCTTTACACAGTCTGGGGCCAGTGAGATGGCTCAGCAGGTAAAAGTTCTTAATGTACAAGCCTAATGACCTGAGTTTGACCCTTAGAACCCATGGTAGAAGGACAGAATCAAGTCCTGAAAGTTGTTCTGTAATCTCCATACTGCACTGTGGTAGGTGTGTGACCACACATATACCATAATACAACAATAATAAATATCATGTGTGTGTGTGTGTGTGTGTGTGTGTATGAGTGGTTTGCCTGCATGTATGTAAGTGTACCCATGTGTGAAATGCCCACAGAAGCTAGAAGAGGGTGTTGGATCCCCCTAGAACTGGACTTTCAGACCATTGTTAGCTGCTGTGTGGGTTCAGAAGACCAAATCCTAGTCTTCTGCCATGAGCAGCCAGTGCTCTTAACTGATAAACTATCCCCTTAGCCACAATCATTTTTTTAATTATTTAAAATGAAATAATCTTACATGGGTTGGAGAAGTCAGTGGTTAAGCAATCACTGATTGTTCTTATAAGGATCTGGATTCGATTCCCAGCATCCACATGGTGGCTAATAACTGCTTGTAACTCCAGTTCCAGGGGCTTTGATGCCCTCTTCTGACCTTTGAGGGCACAGAATGACATGGGTGTATTTACACACATGTAGGCAATACATTCTTACACATAAAATAAAAATAATAAATAAAATAAAAATAATTTTATACAATTGTTAACTCATTTAGAAAACTACTAAATGAATAGTGATTAAAGCCAATCAGAGCTAAGATTTTAAAATGAGACCCATTGGTTCATGTTTGAAAACTTTTTCCAACATCTGATGACTTTGCGGGGGCTTTGTGCAGACATATTTGTGCCTAAAGGTTTGGGGTGTTCATTAAGATAGAAAGATGCCTTTCTTCTAATAGTTTAAGGGTTAATCAAAGTTTAATTAAATATAAATAATATGATACATAATGAGGTGAGGAATCTATAAAGCCAGAAGTAAGTTACCAAAGGGCAGAGGATTTTGAGACAAGAAACAAGGTGCTATTAGAATGTACAAATTTTATACAGATAAGATAGCCTACAAGGTATATTCTCAAATGTGTTTAGTTTTTAGATTGAGACTCTTAGGAAAAGACACTGTGTGGTTGGGAAGCTGATATAGCCATGGAGAAAGTACCATCCCAAAGTGGAAAGGTAGAATGCATGTCCTATTATCTGGATGTTGCCCCTTAATTTCTTTTAAACTCTTGGGCTTCCTAAAAGGGAATGATGTTTTTAAAATATTTTATTTATTATTTTTATTCTATGTGTATGAGTGTTTTGCCTGAATGTACGTAAAGTGCATTTCCCGAGGTCAGAAGAGGGCATTGGATCCCCTGGAACTGGAGTTAACAGGCAGTTGTTAGCTGCCGTGTGTGTTTGGAATTAACACAGGTCCTCTGTGAGAGCAGCCAGTGCTCATAACTGCTGAGCCATCTCTCCAACCCACAAACCACAGTTTTAAAAATATTTATTAGTTTATTATTATTGTGGATGTGTTATGTGTGTGGGCCTCCCTATGTGCCATGGCATGTATGTATCGATCAGAGAGCAACTTTTGGTAGTTGAGTCTCTTTTTCTACCATGCCTTCTATCAACAGAACTCAGGTTGTCAGGCTTTTGTGCCAAGCACTTTTGCCTGATGAGCCTTCTCACCTGCCTCAAACTGCATATATTTTTCAATACTCACAATTTAAATACTTCAGTGAAGTCAGTGTGAAATTTACCATTCAACAGATACTAGACATAATTTTAACAGAGCAGTGGAACAAAATAAAAATTCTTGTCTTTATTGCCGGAGCCCGCTGGCAGAAATCGAACTGTACCTGAATTGGGGAGTTAGGATTGAGAAATAAAGAGAGAGATAAAGATAGTCTCGGGAGGGCGCTCAGTCAATACTGAGGCCCAGACTTTATTATATCCAACGTAGTTATAGTCTTACAAACGTATGAGGAACAATACCACCATCAAGAGTTCAAGCAAAAACAAACATGCATTTACATATGTGAAAATATTCAAGCCACTCACATCTACTAACAATGGGTCTTCAGCCTTGGGCTCAAGGCAGACTCCCATTCAGGAGTCACAAGATTCTTACATATCAAAGCACCCTGCTCCCACAGCACTTCTGTGGCTCTTCTGTTTAGCCCTAAACTAGGGCATAGCTCAAAAACAGGCAAATGGCTCCGGACAGCTCCCCCTTTATTATTTTTTTTAAAAAACCGTAGCTTTCCCAGCTATGGGCAGAAAGACTGTGCCTGTCTTAGGTCATTCTCTCCAAAACATAAACCTTACCTGTCATTGGCATGTGAATGCCCACCATTCACGCCCTGTCTTAGGTTAGCTTAGTTCGAGAGAAGGTTGCCCGTCTCTGGCTACCCAGCCTCTGCTAGGGGCAACTCTACTTAAGATAGAGTTCGGAGCCCAGCATTTTGCACGTCAGCCTTGATAATCTAGGAATGTGCTGAGGATATCACCAATGGAGGGAGCATGCAAATTCTAAAGAAAACACAAAGGCCCAAGGCTATACTACTTTTTAACCATGAGGTTAAAGAAGACCCTGAAAGCAAACAGGCTTTCAATTTTGCTAACAACTCAGCAGTAGTTTTTGCGGAGTCAAATTTAAGTGGCCAAATTTTCACTATGCTAAACCCCTTGTAAATGCACTCTTTTCTCCAAATCACATTGACTGTATATCTTAGGAGTAACACAAATTCACTGATAGTCTGCATGACATACCAAACGAAATTTTGTAACTTTTACAAGCAAACCACAATAAATGAAATTGCTGAAACACCATAACTTACATTCTTATGGAAATGCAAATTAGACAAGTTACATAGACCACAGTAAACATTAAACCTGATAACATCATGAGGAATGCTTAATTGTCCAATGTCCTGATTGTTTTTTGACCAGTCCATAATATATCTGAATAATTAAAGTCAGTTTTTTGCTGTCCGATGTAAGAATGTCTTGACAGGTGAGTATCATTCTCCATCATTGCAACTTCCTTTTCTTCCCATATGGCTGGATGCAGCATAGTTGAATCTGGTACATGAGTCCAATACGCTCTCCGTGTATCATCAGGTGAACTGATTCCATCTCAGACAGCTACAACAGCGTCACTCTTCCTCCTTTCAGTCCCTGCGAACCAGACCAGCCTTTCTGGAAGCCACCTGGCATTCTCAGCATCCTGTGGAAAAATACAAACATGCCCTCTTCCCCAAATTAATACTGGGTCTGGACCATGCCACTTTCCATCAATTGGATCCTTCCATCTCACTCGTGTGTAGGTATCCAATGTTTTGGGATGCTACAACCTATCTGCAGCAGAAAAACCAAGAGCATCCACATTTAAAAAATTTAAAATAAAAAGAGCATGATTTAAAGAGTTCTGTGGAGATCTGGGATATAACTCCCCCCTTTTTATTTTTTGTAATTGATTTTTTAAAACTCCATTGGCACGTTCAACAATCCCTTGCCCCTGGGGATTGTATGATATGCCTGTTTTATGCACAATAGATAACTGAGCACAGAAACGTTGGAAAGTTTCACTAGTATATCCTGTGCCATTGTCTGTTTTTATAACAGATGGCAAGCCAGCTACAGCAAAACATTTAATGCAGTGTGCTATTACATGCTTAGTAGCTTCTCCAGTTTGAGCGGTGGCCATAAGAAATCCTGAATAAGTATCAATGGACACATGAACGTATTTTAACTTTCCAAACTCAGAGATGTGAGTTACATCCATTTGCCATAATTGATTAGGCTTTAATCCTCTAGGGTTTACTCCATAATGAGGTACCAAATGATGTTTAGGACAGGAATGACATTGTTTAATAATTTGTCTAGCAGCTTCCCTAGTAAGGCGAAACTGCTTCCTCAAACTTTGGCTGTTTTGGTGATGAATAGCGTGAGATTTTTGTGCTAATTCCAACTGAGATAAACCTATGAGCCAAGTGGCTTTATCTGCTAAGTCATTCTCTAAAGCCAAAGGACCTGGAAGCCCAGTATGGGCTCTAATATGTCCTACAAAGCAGGGCTGAGAATGGGCATGTAAACACTTTTGTATCTGACCAAATAATTCCTGAACTTTGGTATTACTTGTCTTGATAAAAGGCACAGTTTCAAGCATCTGTAAGGCTCTAGCAATATAATGACTATCAGTATACAGATTAAAAGAAGTAGAAGCCATAAGCTGAAATACAGCGGCTACAGCTCAAAGTTCTATTACTTGAGCTGAAGTTGGAGAAGTTTGAAAAACATAAGATTGCCCCTGCATTACATAAGTAGCCCTACCATTAGAAGACCCATCTGTAAATATCACTAAAGCATCCTTAATAGGTTCCTGTTTCATAATTTTTGGAAAAATAAAAGCATGACTATTTGCAAATTGTAATAACTTATCTTTTGGATAATGATTATCAATAATGCCAGAAAAATGAGCAAAAGCTATAGCCCATGAATCTACATTTTGAAATAACCAATCTAACTGTTGTTTTGTAAATGGAAGTCCCATTATATTAGGTTCTTTTCCAAAATATTTCCAAGATTCAACTCGAGCCATTTGAACTAAACATGCTACAGCCTCATAATAAGGAGTCAATACTTTAGCAGGTGACACCGGTAAATGCAACCATAACAAAGGTCCTTTCTGCCATAAAACTGCAGTTGGAGTATGAATAGTAGCCAAAAAATATGCTGCCCACTCTTGGCTATAATCTATATATTGCATTTGTTGATTCAATAGTTTGTTCTATTTGAGACAATGTCTTTCTGGCCTCCTCTGTCAAGCCTCTAGCTGATTTAGGATTTGGATCACTTTTAAAATGTCAAAAAGAGGCTTCAGTTCTCCTGTAGTAATTTTTAAATGAGGTCTAAGCCAATTTATATCTCCCAATAATTTTTGGAAGTCATTTAAAGTTTTTAACCCATCTTTCCTAATCTGAATTTTTTGAGGTAAAATCATTTTAGGATATAACTTATAACCCAAATATGAATATGGAGATTCTGTTTGTATCTTTTCAGGAGCTATAATTAGCCCTTGTTCTTTCAGAGTCTGCTATAAATGAGCATAGGCTGCAAGTAAAATTCCCTCCTGCTTATGAGCCAAAAGTATATCATCCATATAGTGAGCCATATACATTTGAGAATAAGCTTGTCCAGTTTTTGCAACTGCTTGGGCCACAAATTTTTGACACAGGGTGGGGCTGTTTGCCATACCCTGAGGTAGTACTTTCCATTGAAATCTTTTCATAGATTCCTTAAAATTTATTGAAGGCACACTGAATGCAAATCTTTTACAATCCTGAGTCACAAGAGGAATAGTATAAAAACAATCTTTTAAATCTAAAATAATCTTATAAGTATCTTTAGGAATAGCAGTAGGAATGGGTAATCCAGGTTGCAGAGCTCCCATCAGCTCCATTGTCTCATTAACCTTTCTGAGATCTTGTAATAACCTCCACTTTCCTGACTTCTTTTTTATAACAAAAATTGGTGAATTCCAAGGTGAATTAGAAGGCTCGATATGGCCACTCTCTAGCTGCTCCTGTACTAGCTGCTCTGCAGCCTGACTTTTTTCTGCAGTAAGAGGCCACTGATCCACCCACACAGGTTCCTCATTTTTCCAGGTTATTGGATCTGCATGGAGTACAGGTTGTCCAGTGACCCCCTCTAAAAATACCCTCGTCCTGTTTTAGGAGGTCTAGGAACAGGTAATGGTGGCTTTTTCCATCCCTGACTATTCTTTCCCAATCCCTGATCTGGCAAGAGTCGCTGATTGAACATTTGATTAGTAACTACATTACTAGGACTACAGAGGTATACTCCCATGTGGCTCATTACATCTCTCCCCCACAGATTAACTGGCAGTCCTGGAATGATATATGGCTGAAAAGTTCCCTCATGTCCTTCCTCATCTCTCCAAGTTAGTATATTGCTACTCTGCTCTGGGCTCTTACTCTGAGCAATTCCTTGTAACTGTGTCATGGAGGACTGTTTTGGCCAGTGCGAGGGCCACTGATTAGCAGTAAGCACTGAAACGTCAGCTCCAGTATCCAATAGACCTTGAAACTTTTTTCCATTGATGGATAATGTTAGCTCAGGTCTTTTGGCACCTATAGCCTGTGTCCAATAAGCATCTGAGGATCCGAAACCTGCATCACCTCTTTTAAGATTTTTTACTGTATTTTTAGTAATGACTTGAGGAAGTAATACTAACTGAGCAAGTCTTTGACCTTCCTTAATTACCGATATCCCGCTAGGAGAATGAATCATGATCTTTATCTCTCCTTCAAAATCTGCATCAATAATTCCTGGGGCCACCATAATTCCTTTCATAGTAGCACTGCTTCTCCCTAACAATAGTCCTACAGTCTCCTTGGGCAAAGGACCATAAACCCCTGTGGGAAGAGCTTGCATTCCCATCTCTGGAGTTAATACTGTGTCGGCGGAGGAACTGATGTCCAGTCCTGCGCTGCCCGGGGTTGCTCTGAAGAGGTCCTGAATGGATTTCCTTGCTGAGGGACAAAATTCTGTAGCGCCCCGTAATATTGTTGCGGGGCCTGGGGCTGGCCCGTCCTCCCGTTTCCCTGCTGAATAGAATTTCCCATGGCATCTCGCTTTGATCTACATTCATTAGCCCAATGCTTTCCTCTTTTACATCTGGGACACAAGCCTGGCTCCCTTTTAGGAGAGTTAGCACTTTGTTTATTAGGACATTGCTTCACTTGATGTCCCGATTGTCCATATCCAAAACAACTTCCTGGGGGACCAGCAACCCTGCCTTTTACAGGCATTTGCTGTTGAAAAAGTACTTCCTTAACTGATTTTCCTATTAAAGCAGCAGCCAATGCTACACCTTGAGTATGCGAGGGCCCAATATCAGAGCAAAGTCTGATATAGTCTGATAAATTTCCCTTTTTTCTAAACGGTCTCAAAGCTGCTTGACAGGCAGAGTTTGCATTCTCATAAGCTAGTTGTTTTACCAGCAAGAGTCCTGACTCTGAATCTCCCAGTAACCTACTTGCTGCCTGCATCAGTCTAGCTACAAAATCCTGATACAATTCATCAGGCCCTTGTCTAATTTTTGACAAATCTTTAGTCCTACTTTCTGCGGATGGAAGTTTATACCGTGCTTTCTTAGCTGCAGCACTGACCTGTGCATACACAGCAATATCAAATGCCAGCTGATTCCCTATACCTTGGTATTGTCCTTCTCCTGCTAACATATCAAAGGTAATCTGTATCCCTTGAGCTCGATTTGTTTCAGCTGTGGACTGGCATTGTTCTGCATACTCAGATTTCCACAGCAAATAATCTCCTCCTGACAAACATGCTCTAGCCATTTGCTTCCAGTCCCCTGGAGGAAGCGCTTCAAGGGACATGGATTCTAATATTGCCTGTGTGAAAGGAGTAGTTGGTCCATATTGTGCACAAGCAAGCTTCAACTCTTTTAATTAAGTAAAAGGAATGAGAACATGTTCCCTCACCCAATTTCCTTGTCCATCATCTCACTCTATAACAGGGAATAATAGAAATCCTTGAGTGTTTTCTCCCTTTTCTGCCACTTTACTTACAGCAGCTTGCAACGGGGATAGAGAAATTTGCACTAAGGACAGAGAACAAGGTCTACCCACTGGATTTACTCTAGGGTGAGGATTATATCCTGCTTGGCCTTGTAGTTTCTCCTGAGCCTGCTGTTCCTTAATTTGCTGCATTTGTACAGACAACATTTCTATCCTTTCCTGTAAATTTTGGATTTCTCCTGAGTAAGTTTCCTTCTGATCTGTTTCCGTTTTTGCCAATGCCTCTTTCCAATACCTAGCAGTTCTCTCCTTCCGCTCTATTTTTTTGGGATTTAATGGCTCACTCCTGGATAGTTGCTCAATTTCAGGCTCCATAAGAACTACCTCCTCTAACGGAGGAGCAGAAGGTTCAATTTTATATTCCTCCTCTGTTTGAGTCTCTTGTGACTTGGTGTCACTCACTTCTTCTTCTGCTCGAACCCTTTCTATCTCATGTCTAGGATCTAAACTATCTCTAATTAAAGACCACAAACTGAAAGTATCCACTGGGACTTCACTTGGTCCATGAACATCATAGTAATCCTGAAGTTCTTCTCCTACTTTCTTCCATGTTTTTAAATCTACAGTCCCTTCTTCAGGGAACCAAGGACAGACTTCTTCTATGAAATCTAAAAAATTACAGAGCTGCTGATGTCCTACCCTAACTCCTCGAGCATGCAGCATATTTTCCAACATATGTACAAAAGACAGACTACTACTACCCTGACCCATTTTACTCCCGAAGTTACTCACCGCACCCTTTTTCCTTAAACTTGAGCTCAATTTTCCTTTGCAGCATCCTTAACTGCATCCTCAGTATTCAGGTCCCACGTTCAGGCTCCATATGCCGGAGCCCACTGGCAGAAATCAAACTGTACCTGAATTGGGGAGTTAGGATTGAGAAATAAAGAGAGAGATAAAGATAGTCTCGGGAGGGCGCTCAGTCAATACTGAGGCCCAGACTTTATTATATCCAATGTAGTTATAGTCTTACAAACGTATGAGGAACAATACCACCATCAAGAGTTCAAGCAAAAACAAACATGCATTTACATATGTGAAAATATTCAAGCCACTCACATCTACTAACAATGGGTCCTCAGCCTTGGGCTGAGGCAGACTCCCATTCAGGAGTCACAAGATTCTTACATATCAAAGCACCCTGCTCCCACAGCACTTCTGTGATTGTTCTGTTTAGCCCTAAGCTAGGGCATAGCTCAAAAACAGGCAAATGGCTCCCGACACTTTATGAAGGTTACTTTTTTGTTTGCTTGTCTTTTTAAAATTACTTATTACATTTTTAATTGAATCATTGTGTATTTCATATAGAACATCTCAATGAATCTTAATCATCTTTACACCCCCTTTCCCACTGGCACCCCTTAATAGCCCCCAACTGGAATTCATACATTCTTCCATCTATTTTAAGGTTTATTGTGTCAAGTTAATGTCCCCAAATGCTCCTCAGTACAAATTTGTCCACTGAGGTCTCATCAGTCTATCCAGAGTCTCTTGCTTTAGGAAGATGAGCTCATCCTCACCCAAGAGAAATCAGTTGCCATCTTGTTTGCTTGTCTTTTTAAGAGATAATTATGGCAGGCCAGTGAGATGGCTCAGCATGTAGAGGCACCTGACAGCCTGAGTTTGATCTCTGGATTGAACAAGGTGGCAGAAGAAAACCAGCTCTGGAGAGTTGTCTTCCAGCCTTCATACATGTGCTGTGCCTACACACACAGAGACAGAGAGACAGAGAGAGAGACAGACAGAGACGGGGAGGAGGAGAGAGTAAAACAAATAAATAAATAAATACAATTATGTTAATTTAACAGAATTTACTTTCTAGGCTTGATCAGCTCAAATCTAGTCAGGAAGGCCACACTCCCATAGCAGCTCCTGGAAGCATTTGGAAACCATGCCTATCAACCTTCAAAGTTTTATATCAGGATATGAGATCATGTAACACGACTGGGTTTTGGGGAAGGGAACTAGCGCAGGGAGGCTGAGGAGGGGTGAGGCAGTTGGGAGAGCGGGGATGAACAAAGTGCCAAAGTGAAACCCATTACTTTTCATAACTTAAAAACTAATAAAAATAATAGGTAGTGGAAACAGACACTGCAGTGTCATAGATTGATGAGAAAAGCATACAGTTTAGCGCACTGCACTTGTGTCTTCAGGCTATTCTGTCTACAGAAAGCCTTTTATGGAAAGTGTGGTTGAAATATCTTGAATTTGGGGCTTGGATGACTCTCAGTTTATTAAACAGCCCACATGACCAGTGTGTGTGCTGTTCACTAAGAATTTTCTATAATAAATGTTTATGTATATCACTTAAAAAAAAAGATGAGGCTTAGTGGGAGTGTGTGATTGGGAATACAGTGTGTGACTGGGAGTGGAGTGTGTGTGTTCGTGTGTGTGTGTGTATGTGTGTGTGTGTGTTTGTGTGATTGGGAGTGCAGTGTGTAATTGGTAGTAGAGATGGAAAAATAGAAAGGCCAGAGATGGTTCTATCAGCTATAAAGTAGCACATCTGTTTTCTTTAAAGTATCATTTTCTTAATTTAATGTTAACTTCTGCCTGTCACGCCTGCACGACCTCGGGTCCGAGTCTCTGTGAGGGACGTCGGGATTGAAAAAGACACAGCACTCCAATCTTGTGGTGGCACGAGCAAGCTTTATTATCCCCCACCAGTATATATATCCTCCCTCACTCGAGCCTCACGTCACAGGGGATTTGGTAGGGGGCAAAGGTTCAGGCCCCCAGGGAACAACTGAGTATGTGACCACACCTGGTTCAGGCCACACCTGGTTCAGGTCAATTGGGATTAGGCCTCTGAAGGTCAAATTGTCTCCAGGAAGGAGGAACTCATAAACCTGGCCCCAGGTGCGGGTTGAGTCATAGGTGGTCGATACTAACTCAGGGGGTTGTGTTGGGAGGCCTGCTTTCCCCACATCTGCCCAAATTGCTTTCATTCATTTACTCCATGAACATCCATTGAGTCTACTTTGCTGAGTGTTGGGAGACACCACCAAATGTCACAAGCTTCTTGTCTCCAGGACAGTGGGCCTCACCTGCAGGTCATGATCTCAAGCCTGTCAATGTTCTTCACTGCCCCGAACCTGGTAATTTCCACTTGGGCACGTGGGTTGGAGAGATGTCTCAGCAGTTATGAGCACTGCCTGCAGGATTTGGGAATGGATGGATGCAGAGGAAGAACTTTGGTACTAGCTTTTCACTGGAACAACAATACTCCACTTAAGTGTGTGTCTGTGAGAGTCGTATCAGTGGCCAATTCCAGGCTGCTGGGAGCCCTCTTTGCAAATGTAACATGAGCCGGTATATTAATTTCTCTAGTTCACTGTGTTTTTTAACCTGCACTTTCTATTCATTCTCCAGAAAAATCAAACTAAAACAAAACAAAAAGCAGAAATAAAACAAAGCCAAGAATCAAATAACCAAAGCAATGCAAAGCAAAATACAAAATAGAACAAGAAAAACTGGGGGGCGTATTTCTTCATTATGTTTCCTTTCCATGCCCCCTACATGTGGCCTCTGTCACAACTGGCAGCAGAATTGCTGACGTTTCTTGAGAAAGACTTTTCTGGGGGACGTGTGGCCTGGGCAGCGGTCACAGCAGTCGGAAGTACAGGAAACCTCATGAGATGGCCTGTTCTTGAATACTTGCCTGCTTGCTTCTGCAGACTCATGAGGGTGACACGTCCAAGTTACTGTGGAGGTTGTTGCAAAAGAACTTGTTTGATGCTGACCCATAATTGGCACAGGAACCGCAGGGCACAACTGTCAGACCTCCAGCCACACCCACAGTCTGTGCTTATGGTAGGGCAGGTTGAAGTATTTGCTTCAACAGTCTGAAGCGCACAGGAACACAGCAGCTGATAGTGGTAACAAAGGGCAATCAAGCAAGCTTTATCTGCTAGTGTAGCCCTGTGCTGGCTCAGTAAGACACTGCTACTGAGTTCTTGTGAGGTCACATGAGAGGGGAGGAACATGGTCTGTTTCTGTAGTGTAAAAGGGTGGCTGATTATGATGGAAAAGAGGAACAGTCTGTGTTAAAGATTAGAGATAACGTGTTTGGAAGACTCAGGAACTGGGGCTTGTGACCACGGTTTTATATTTCTGGGCCATTTAACTAACTGGTCACACATGATGGTAAGCTCGTGCATGAAGATGCTGATGTTATATCAAGCCAGCAAGACATCCACAAGTTTCATCTCCTTAAGAGAGAAAGGAGGGTGGTTAAGGAGAGGTTGAGGAGAGGGAAGGACAGGAGAAAGAGAAAGAGATTTTCTTTTGCTTTGTCTGTGGGAAATGTTTCCTGAGGCAGCAGCTCCTGTCTCTGGCATGACTGGTCTCTGCAGAGTTTGTGAAAAAGCACTGCATGAAAGCTAGCATAAAAAACGGGACCAAGGCAAAAGACTGACCTTCTCAATCCATCCAGCTCTAGGTCCCAGCTAAAAAACCCTTTTCTAGATTTGTGCTGCAAAACCGATCACCTGCTTACTGATCTTGATTGCTGAAAACTAGGGATAGTTTGCCTCTGTCTTATATATTATAAAAGCACGGGGCCAGGCATGGCCTCTACTGAAACCAAAAGAGGCCACCTTCAAACAAGCCTGACAGGTCAAGCTAATCTGGAGGGAGGGGGCCAGTTAAAATATGGGTAGAGGGACTGTAGAGATGACTCAACGGTTTAAGGCAGCCTGAGGACCTGGGTTCAATTCCCAGGACCCACATGTCTACAGCTCCAGTTTCAGGGGAATCTGATGCCTTCTTCTGTACTTCTGAGGATGTGCTCCTCTGTGTGGGGAATATAGGATTTTCATCACTGTCTCCCTGGGTGAATGTCAAGAACTAGAGCTCTTCTTATCATCACCAGAGGATACAGAAATCACCCATAAACTGGCCACATAGATTGCTTTACTTTTTAAATCTTTATCTACAAACTAGGGTTTTTGTTTTAAATTGCTTTTTTTTTTTTTTTTTTTTTTTTTGGTTTTGTTTAAAGTAAAATCCTTTTAGAAATAGTAACATCACAAAAGGCCTAAATAAAATGAAAAGTTTAGGCCTGGCATGGTGGCAGCGAGGCAGAAGCAAGTGAATTTCTGTGAGTTCATGGTTCAAGGTCAGACTAGTCGACATAGCAAGTTCCAGGTCACCTGGGACTACAGCGAGACCCTGTCTTGAAAAGTTTAATGGGAGTGAGAGGGGAAAGAAAGGTAACACAAAAGTGAGTATGACTGAAATCTGTTACATGCATGTATGGAAATGTCTTAATGAAACACATTATCATATATAATGTTTGCTAATAAAAGCATTAAAGTAAGTTTCAAGTCCTTGCCCATGATCAATGTTTTTAAGCAGTATCCAAAATAATGGAGCTGAACAGATGGCTCAGGGGTTAAGAGCACTTGCTGTTCTTGCAGAGGACTTGGGTTCAGTTCCTATTACCCATGTGGCTACTAACAGTGGTCTGAAATTGCAGTGCCTTCTGCTGCCCTCTGTGGGCTTTGCACACATGTGGTGTCCTTACATACATGCAGGCAAAACATTAATACACATCAAATAATAAATAAATCAAAGTTGCACCATTTTGTGGTGAAATATTGTTGGCATTGTGTGATTCTTTTCATTTGCCTTGAAAAAAACAGGCTCATGAGAAGGATTTTTCCCTGAGCAGAGCTTTGGTCAAGGGACATGGTCACTCAGTTTGTATGGAGAGAAAAGCAGCCTCAGGTTAAAATGTCTTTGGACTTACACACTAGAAGGCAATTCTTCCAAGAGTGAGCTCTCGTGTCTCACCCAGCCTTACAAGTCAGATGTTTGGGATTTTGGCCGCAAGGAATGACCTTGGTTCCCCCAGGGCAGCTTTGATTTCCCTGGAAACTGATCTGGCTCTCTAGGGCCCCTCATGACCTGGGCAAGACCACTCTCTCCTTCTAAGGACTTAATGGTCCAAGATGCAAAGAGCACATAGTCCACATAGAGAACATGCCAAAACAAATCCCTCCTGAAACTCCATCCCTAGCTCTGAGTGAGGAGGGCCCCACTTGGCTCCGACTTCTGAGAAGCTGAGCCAGGCCATGTGACTTTCTGTACCAGGATTAGCTAAGAATAATCAGTCCCATTGTAAGAATACACAGGAATATGGGGAAAGAATGTCAAAACTTGCATTTATAACTGGTCAAAAATTGAGGGTAGAGAGAAGAGGAGCTTCATCACCTAAGTGTTTCAGGTTACAATTCAGACCTTAGATTAGAGGAAGATAAACAGCTATGCCGAGATATTCTAAGACATTTATTTAATTGTGAAGTGCCATTTCTTGAACAAGGAAAAATTGGTCTAGAAAGCTATGTGTTCTCCTCTTCTATTTTTGTAGTCACCTCATAGTCACCAAGTCACCAGGAAAACCCAACCAAAAAGTAGCTGAGGACGCCCCTCTAGGACCCTCTTTGTGTTTTTGTTGCCATATTCTTTAACTTTTATTTAAGACATTGTAATTAGGAACAATTGCTAAGTAATAGTATATAATTACAGTGTGTTATAAAAGTCTTATAAAATTAAATTGCTATAAAACATGCAAGAATAGTGGTGACCATCACAGTTACTGAATCAAAAATGACAATATAACTGCAACCTCTGATTTTCAGCTTTTTCTTTATAAGTGGGGAGATTTAAATGAATAGATATGTGGAATCTATCCTCTGATATTCAAAATTTTGAAAATTACTGTTTGGTATACAGAATATTGTGATTCATCATGGAGTCTTTGTACATATGTGCCATTGTCTATTGTTTTCATTTGTTCCCTTCCCCTCTGCCCTCTTCCATTCCCCCTACCCCCAAGATTCAGGTTTTATAGTTCTGGGAAATATCTTGTGTTTTTATACGGTAATTTAATATGCAGCCTGGGTGGGGAATCACTGAATCAGACCTTGACCTTCTACTGTTTGATTCCTATCCCTACAGAAGAATATCCACAGTGTGTATGTGTATGTTGGGAAAGGGAGCTATGTTGAAAGAACCATCAAAAACAGCTCTAGGAACCCTCTAGAAGCCAGGTTTTTAGTTTTTAAAATATTTTATTTATTATTTTTATTTTATGTGTATGAGTGTTTTGCCTGCATGTATGTAAATGCACCTATGTCATGCAGTACTCGAGGAAGTCAGAAGAGGATGTTGGATTCCTCTGACACTGGAGTTACAGATGGTTGTTAGCTGCAACATGGGGGTTGGGAATCGAAGCCAGGTCTTCTGCAAAAGCAGTTGGTGCTTTTAACTGGGGCCAAGCCATCTCTTCAGCTCCTAAATTCTGTTTGTAATGATAGTCTATGAGACTCTATATCAACAAAGATACTTTTGAACTTCTGAAGTACATTATTATATAAAAATTCACATTTCAAGTGTTGATGTCAAATTGTTGATAGTCTATAAATGTAAGGCTAGTGCTTTACAATGTCTTTCATTTGAACTCTGCAAATGAGAAATAGAAAAAATAGAAAAATGCCAAATAGAAAAAAAAGAAGACCCTGTTCTGTCAGTCTTCTCACAGAGGGTCTCTAAGGCACAGCAGGCTGTTGATGAATTCCACAGTGGTAGTACCTGTGACATCACATTGCTTAAAAAATCTGTGACGTGGGTGTTTTTTCTGTTCTTGTTCCTGAGTAAGCTATATATCTGGGGATTTTTCATCTTTAAAATGGGCATGATAGGGACCCATAAGATAAGGTAACTGTCACCAAGTATGATGGCCTGAGTTCATTCAGAAATTGTCCTCTGACCTGCACATGGGTGATGTGGCGTGCGCATGTACCCACACAACATACAAATAAACATAATACAAACTTTAATGTGTATAATAATGATTATCTAAATGACTTGGAAAAGTAATTGTGATGCCAAATTAGACTGGAGCAATTTCTTTGCTTTTCTTTTGAGTTAAGATTTTCCTGTAGCCCTAGCTGGCCTGGAACTTGACCAGGCTGGCCTTGATCCCAGAGAGATCTGCCTGCCTTTGCTTTTCCAGTACTGGGATTAAAGGCATGTGCTACCTACCATGCTTGGCTCAGATTAAAGCATTCTTTAAAAGAGCTAATCATTTAACTTTATTATTACTTGTTACAATTTTGTATATTTTCATTTCATGTATAATTTGACCCATAGATCTTAGCCTTATTCCACAAAAGGATAATTTGGGAGATTTCTCTTCTTTTTTTTTTCTCCTAAGTGCTGGGATTAAAGGCATGTGTTACCATGCCCAGTGAAATTTCTCTTATAATCATCATTACTAATATCCACTTTTTTTTTTATTTTAGTTGGTGTTCTTATCTTAGTACCAAGGTGATGCCAACAACATGGTCTCAGCAAAATGACACATAGACAAATTATTTCAATGGAATCTCTTTCCCAGGTTATCCAATATTATTTTATCTAACCTTATCTCTATTTTCATAGTATGAAAATATCTGCTTCCAGGATACGAGAGATGGCTCAGTGGTTAAGAGCACTGGCTACTCTTGCAGAGGACCTGGGTTTGATTCCCAGTACCCATACAGTGGCTAACAACCATTTGTAAATCCAGTTCTGGTGGCTCCAGCACCCTCTTCTTTCCTCTGCTGGTATGCATGACACAGGTGCACTTACATACATTCAGACAAAACACTCATACACACACTCATACACACACACACACACACACACACACACACACACACACACACAAAGGAAGGCTTAGTGATTTCATTATACATGATCCCAGCAACAGAACTGTCATCGCTGTTGGCACAAATGAGAAAGTAGATGTGAAAACACTTTTCAAAGTGTGACCCATTTGATGTATATGAGTGATATTGATGGCGATGATGGAGATGAGAGAGATACAGACCAGTCTTCCAACCTTGAACAAGGTAAGGCCATGATCTACTGATTCCTACCTGAGTAGTAGATATACTAAATGAGCCATGGAAACCTCCACATAGAAGACACCCCCTGCAGAGGAAACCTTAGCCTGGCTGATAAGGATGATGACAGTTCTAGGTTCTCTGCCACCACTGTCAAGTCTGAGAACTATCACATAACTTGCTTCTCCATCATACTTCATTTTAGCTAGTTTTCTCATAGCATTGTGTGTATCTTCTCTTATTTAAATTCCTCCTCCCACTCCATCTGGGTGGCTTCTGTTCTCTAGACTATAAAATGGCATGTCAGCATTAATCAATGGGGAGTATAGAAAGATGGGCAGAACAGTGAGGATGCTCACTAATCCCCAGTGCTGGGGTTTGAATATATTCTTGAAAATTCAGGGTTGAAAAGATGTTCCTCAGTCTGAGTCAAAAGGCCATCAGCCTCTTTAATGTACCAATCAATACTGCTCTTGCAGAAAGTCAGTTCCTTATAAAAAGGGTCACCCCATCTCCTCTCGTTCTTTTTCACTCTTCAGTCTTCCAGTGTAGGATGACCCAGGAAGAAGGGCATTGCCAGAGGCCAGCCTGTTGGTCTTAGGCCTTCAGTCTGTGAGAAAAAAGTAATTTATTCCATTATAAATTATTTAGTTTCAGGTCTCCTTTTCTATAAAAAACACTCTTTACAAGACACTCAGGAAAATTCCATGACTCAGTGGCCCTTGCAGCCACTAACTGCTCACTCTCTGCTGGCTGAATCTTGAGACACTTGCATACTTGGGAGGAGGCCTGGGCTAGGTCTGAGTCAGCAGCTAACTTTATACGTGACTGTGGATAAGTCAGTTTTGTTTCTGATATGGCAACAGGGATTAACAGTACTTATACCAGAGAAGTTCTAAACTAGAAGTCTGCAGGTTGGAATTTAGCATACAGAGGTATTCTGCTTTAGGGGTATTTATGGAAAAATAAAATTTCTTACTGCCTGTTGCTTTTCAAAAATGTTGGTTTAACTCAAAAGTTTAATGAGAGGCTTCATTGGTGATAGAATACCCAGGAATTCCTCCACTCCTTTAACAAACATCTCACTGCTTCATAAATGCCAGGCACTGCTAGAGCCTGAGGCTGTGGAGAAGAAGAAGGAGATGTCATGATAGAATTGGAGGACTTTCTTTGTTGGGAGAACAAAAACAAGGTAGAGCACTTTGGAGCGTGCATGCCCAGGTGCCCAGAACAAGAAGCCACAGTTCAATTTTTGTTGGAAGATTGAAAAAAAAATAAAGATTGTATGAGGAAAAATTGAAAACATGGAACTTAAAACAAGATAAATATTTGTTAACATTCCAAAGAGGTTTGCTTTTTTGTTCTTTTGCAAATAAGATAAAAATATCATTGTCCTATTTTATTTATTTTTAAAGTTTTTATTATCATTATTATTTTTTTTTAATGTGTATGAGTGCATCGCCTGCATGTATACAAGTGTGTTCATGACATGCAATGCTTATGGAGGTCAGAAGAGGGTGTCAGATCCCCTGGAACTGGAGTTATGGGCAGTTGTTAGCTGCCATGTGGGTGCTGGGAACCAAACCCAGGTCTTCTGCAAGAGTCATCTCTCTTGCCCCTCATTATCCTATTTATTTATTTATTTATTTATTCTTTTTGAGACAGGGACTCCCTACAGCCCCATTTGGCCTGGCACTCACTATGTAGACCAGGTTGTCCTCAATCTCACAGAGATCTGTTTGCCTCTCCCTCCAGAATACAGGGATTAAAGGCGTGTGTAACTGCACCTGGTACATTATCCTATTTTCAATACAGGGAAATATGCCAAAATAATATGAATACATATAAGGTTAAGAGAAAGAAAATCTTGGTGGTGATTCCTAGGCTGATGAGTTCTCTCCATGTTGAACAGTGGTCTTTGGTTCTTTTGTTCGCCTGAAATCCCCTTGGCTTCAGCACATCTCTGCTGTGGTTCATATTTTGATTTCACTCTTCCTCCCCCAAGCTTTTGTCTTCCGTTTTTCCACACAGACGTGGCCCAACCTTCTGTGGTCTTCCTCTCCTGAGTCGGTTTCCTTGCCCCTGAGTCCCTCAGGGCATTTCTTTCAGGCTGAGGAGGGGTAGCTATAAGAACAGGGTGTCTGGTATCTTCATTAGAGCAAACTTTCTCATGATGGGATGGGGATAGGACATTCTTTATATTGACGTTTGTGTGTGTGTGTGTGTGTGTGTGTGTGCACGTACCATAGTGTGCCTGTGGTGAGAGGACAACTTTGGGGACCTTGCTGAAGCAGAGTATCATTATTTTTTTGCCAAGTTATATACTTGAGGCTACCTGGCCCAATTCTCCTGTCTCTGCCTCCTGATTCACCAAAGTAGTGCTGGGATTATGGATGTTTGCCACCATATTTGGCTTTTTAACCTGGGTTGTGGGGAGTAAGCTTAGTTTGTCAGGCTTATGCAGCCCTTTTACCTGCTGAGCCATCTCACCACCTTCCTCCACCCCACCTTATTTATTTATTTATTTATTTTTGAGACAGGGTCTCTCACTGAACCTGCAACTTGCCATTTCAGCTAGATTGGCTGACCAATGAAGCCACCTCACAAGATCTACTCGTCTCCACCCATTGCTGCACTCAGTTTTTATGTGGGTGCTGGGGATCTGAATTTAAGTCCTCATGCTTGTACATCAAGCACTTTAACACACTTAGCCATCTCCTCAGCCCCGTACTGACTTTAAAAAAATATTTATTTTTATGTGTCTGAATGTATTGCCTGCTTATATGTAAGTGCACCTATGTCATGCAATGCCCATGGAGATCAGAAGAGGGTGTCAGATTCCCCTGGAACTGGAGTTACAGATGGCTGTTAGCCACCATGTGGGTGCTGGAAATGAAACTTGGGTCCTCTGCAGGAATAGCCAGTGCTCTTAACCTCTGAGTCATTTGTCCAGCTCCCGTATTGACTTTTTAAACTATAAAGTTTAAACTATAAAGTTTAGTTAAAAGTTTAGAAGTTCAAACCTACAGGAAGGCTTTGTGATCTGCTATAAGATTTGTCTTTCCCTTGGCCTGTCTATAGGTTTGAAGTGCTCAACTCTTAACCAATTTCTCCCATGCATAGATAGGGAAAGGAACTCTACGGAAACCTCCTGAAGGCTTATTCTCAATCTCAGCTCTACTGACTCTCTGTAGAATTATGGGTCTGAAGACTGTTTCCCATGTGGTCACTGTGGCCTCTCACAGCACACTCTGGCTTTGTAGATGTAGGCTGTCAAGTGAGGCCATGAAGGAGAGACATTATGTCCTTTTTTCTTCTGAAACATGACCTAATAAAAGCCTATCTTTGTTCTAACTTTTTAAGAGCCAGTAGATAAGAGTTGTGATATTTCACCTTGGGAAGGCTAGAGATGACCAGATTTTGCAGAGGCATATTAAACAACAGTAACACACAGCTCAGGATTTGCTCAGGTGAAATAAAAAAATGAATGAACAGAAACAGCAGTGAAAATACTTTTCATTAGACTACCTCCCCAAACAAACTAAAACAAAGCAATGACAACGGCCAAAACAAATAAATAAATTAAACCCCATCTGATTCCCTAGTTCTTGATAGGCCCTACTTAGTGTTGTATAGGGAATGGCTTTGTCTGTGAAGGTGTGTACATATGCAATACATGTGTGTGTATACAGGTGCACATGTACATGTGTGTAGACCAGAGACCAACCTCGGGATTCATTCTTCAACGGCTGTCTGTTTTATTTTGGGGGATATGTTTCTCACTAGGACTTGGGGTTCATCAATTAGGCTAGGCTGACTGTCTAGCAATCCTCAGGAATCTGCCTATCTTCTTCAACACTGGGATTATGAGTGCACATTACTACACATGCTCAGCTTTTTACATGGGTACTGGGGATCAAGTTCAGGTCCTCATGCTTGTGTGGCAAGCCCTTTACTGACTGAGCCATCTCCTTGCTCCATTTTGTTATCTTTTCTAGGAAATTGCATATTTTCTTGTCTGATCTTACAGTTAAAACCATACTTCTTGCAGTGAATGCTAGCAGAGCTCTACTCAAAAAGCTCTTCCGAGGGGCCATTCCTGCCCAGACTCTCCACTGCGAGTTTCATTTCACTGAAGGGATCCAAGTGGTTGCACTAAGACTCTTCACACAGACAGTAAAAGTCCTCAGTGCCTAAAGGACATTTCAGGGAAAGTCAAGAGTTGACTGAGTATCATAGGCTGGCCAGGAGGATTCAGTCCTGTCTGCCTATATTGTTGAGTGCTCATGAAACGGGAGCAGGTAGCTTGACCTGTTTGGACCTTATGATCCATCACTTGAAACGTGGGAATTTTGCCTAGATAAACTGGGATCCTTCTCAGCACTGACATTTATAATTCACTATAATTCATGCTCTCCTCTGCTACAGCTGACTTGGGTTCAAGCAGAGTCACATTAACAATGGCAATTGCCCTTTCATGGATCCTAGTACCCTCTACTACTACTGTGAGATATCGCCATTCAGTTTATTTCTGGGATTCCCAGAGATCTCTTGCATGTGTCATATGATCCCATGTAGCCTCTGCCATGGGCTTCTTGGTTGTGTTCTTTTCATTGACGTTCACTGCTCAAAAAGTCACTTAAGATCCCTAACTGCACTGCAGCCAGTGACCTTCCTGATTGTGCTGATGTCTGCAGGTGCCACTGTTCCGTGTCCCCAAAGCCTTAGATCAAACCAGCTGGTACTCTCAGAACTTGGTATGCCTCAAATGCCATGACACTAGCACAGAAGTAAACAGAGCCCTGCTTCTTCCCAGTCTCTGCTACCCTTTGCCGCCTGGTATGGGTTGTGCAGTTGACGTCCCCTCCAGATTCTGGAAACTGGTTGTTGGAGCTTCAGTTTGCTGCTCTTCTTTTCTTGGGCCGTGAGAAGGATCTGCTAATGCATGGGAAATCTAACCCTGTTCTTCCTCAGGTTCTACACTGCCACTAAAATCCCCTTCCAAAGTGTCTCTGACTCTTGCCCCGTCTTTTGTACACACCTCCAGACAGGTTTGAACTGCTGCCAGAACTCTGTAGACAGAGGTGGACGACTTTGATATGCTATTTAAATACAAAAATCAAGAGAATCACGAGACTTTTGAAGCTATTCATCTTGAAGACTATTCATGGAAGCAGGGGAACTTAAACACTACGTTCTTGAATATGTACCCTCCTCACTTGAGGATGGGCTATTGTTTTCTTCATAATGACAGTTTACATCTGGGGTTGGGGAAGTGGCACTGGCATTTAGTCAGCTCAGCTGCACACTGCCTATCAGGTATCAGGAGGAAATGAGGACAAAGCTGCATTGTCAGGAAGCCTAAGGGCTGACCCGAACTCAGCAGAGTGCAGAAAATTATTTTGGAAAATATTTCCAATATAGCTGCCTGTGGTTGTTTAACCTCATTCTTAAAATGGACTGGAAGAGGAAAACTGCTTATCACCTAGCTGAAAGGCCTCTGTGGCTCTATTCCATCAAGAAGAGAAACACAAACCGAAAAATAAGAATAAAGGTGTGAACCACCGTTCTCCACTCTGCTTCCTCCTCAGGCTGGTTTAATTCAAGCAGTCTTTTAACTCTGAGGGCAGATGTCATCTAAATGAAAGGTTGATTTGACTTAGACACACATGGTGCTATTGAGGAGCTCCTGCCTGCCTGTTCATTTGATGAACTGGGGACTGGAAGAAGGCTGGAATTCCCAAGGGCAAATGGAACTCAAAAGTGAAGCTAGACTCTCTATTAGTGAATTGTTGCCTGGATAGATTGTCAAAATGGAATCTGAAATGGGTTGGCCCTCAGTAAGTCCTTCTGTTCCTTTGGACAATCACGTGGAATTTCCTAAAATAGATTGAAATGTCTTATCAGAGGACACAGAGGGTTTTGCAACTGTGCATTTCAGCTGAAGTTTGAGTTGATTTGTCAGGATTCTTCTGATTGAATTTTTTCGTGGGGCTAATAAATCAATTCCACCTTCTAAGCATGTGTGAGAAGCTGTGGAGGAGGAATCCTACAAAGAAGAATAAAGGTGACACTCCTTATGAAATGAGGAACAGACCTGCCATTGATGGCAGTGGCTTCTGCGAATTATTTATTCCTTCATTCTCATCATGTATCTGCCTGTTCACTCAGTACACGTTCATGGAGCCCTGTGGTTTGCTAAGGACTCAAATATTAAGGGTAGATTGGTGAGTCAAATGAACAAGCTCACTGATTCCTTGAGCTCTCAGCCTGGTGGAGGATCAGACTAATGGCACAAATGCATCGTGTCATCATACTTGTGTTTCTCCTTCCTAGTGCTTGCCGCAAGATGCTATGAAAACAAATAGCAAGAGGGCGAAGGATCAGAAAATTTTCCATGAGGAAAGCTGAGCCCTGAGGGATCAGCTGGACATGGGGATGTGCTCAGGGTGGGGACATACATGATAACAGGAGTGAAGGAGAGGCAGCCAAACAAATCTCAAAGAAATGAAGTCAGAGTCAAGAGCAAGTAAGCAAAGATAAATGCACAGGAAACAAAATAAAATCAAACCCAACCACAACAGGGAAGAAATGGGCTTCCAAAAGCCACAGCTACGCTGGAGTATACACAGGGCCTCTTCATCCATCCTGGCTTTGGCCTCTGCCATACTGAAGGTAATAGATGGCTTTTAGAAGCTGGAGGACAAATCCTTTACATCCCCAGGATGGTACCCTGAGGCAGAAGGATGGTATGGACTTGTTTTCTTTTTTTGTTTTTGTTTTTTGTTTTTAATAGACAGGGTCTTACTATGTAGCTCAAGCTGTTCTCAAACTCATGGTCCTCCTGCCTGAGCCTTTGAAGTGACGAGATTACAGGTGTGTGACCAGGTTCAGTCTCTGCATTCTTTTTAATACTGGTTATCGAAGGTTGAATGGTAAAGTTAGAAGTAGGGATAACACTAAGCTCAGTTCCTACAATGGAAGAGGCACTGCAAGGCACTTTGTGTTTCTTGTTTTACACAACGTTCCAATGTTCCTGCATGGTAGATATTATACATCCTATATTCTAGAGAAGAAATGTGGCCCTTAGAAGGAGACTGAGCTGCCCAAAAGAGATAGGTGGAGGTGAGCCTGCTAAAACCAGTCATGGGGTTTCAGGACTCCCACTATTTTGAATGCCCACCCCCTACCCCCTGCCCCGCCCAGCTTGTCAGAACCAGGCCAGTTACTATGTACAGGAGATGGAGACTTACAGAGGTTCCGGGACTCTTACACACTAGGAACTAATGACAGGTGTAGGACTAGACTTCTACTTCAACATTGTTGATTTATTCCTATCCCCTGTGCCTTGCTGTTTTAAAAAGCATAGTAAAATCACATAACTTTTAAATTATGAGGACTCCAAAAAGATGCATAAATTCCTCATTATTTTTATTGAGTTTCACCATTTTTCAATGAAAAATGTAGTGAGAATTTTCTATTATAGCAAAACAAAGTAAACCCTCTAAATGACACATTTTCTTTTTTTTTTTTGAGTTTTAAAGAGAAGTGTATTACAGATTCATAGGTGGGAGCTTAAGAGGGAGGAAGGGAAGAGGAGAGATGGAGGGAGGGAGGAAGAGAGAGAGAGAAAGAGACTGACTGAGACTCTTGTATAGCAAGAGGGTTCTTAGGGAATACAGTACTGTTGGCCTTTGCTGCCTTGGGGTTAATAAAGTATTTTTCTGGATGGAGGAAGTAGATAGGGGAGGATGAGCTGACCAGTTCAGTTCCCATTCCAGATGTTGCAGCTAAATGACACATTTTCTAATGAAGCAATCATACTTTACTGTGTTTTTAAAATTTGGAGTTTTGTATTTTGATCACTCAAGGGAGAACTCACTTGTATTGAAACTTTTTATATATCTTTCAACATTCTTCTAATAAAACACCAAATATAGTTATAAGTTTTTCTAGTAAAATCTCGTATCCAGACTAATGTCAATACTTTAAATGAATAAAAACCACTAAAGATCAAGAAGATGAAAAACGGTACCCATTGCTCCATCAGAGGAGACTAAAACATTTGCTGTTGCTTACAATTTGTTTTGACTGTAAGCACATGACTTCCATCTTCTGGTCTCAAGTTTGGCACTAGGGAATCGAGGAAGTTATACTTGATGACCTGTGTACTATGTCCTGGCATTGAAGTTCAGAGACAGTGGGTCTTGGAGATGTGTTCACAGGCAGTCCACCCTTCCCCTCTTGGTTAACAGCCTTCAGCTAACATTCGCTCCAGCTAGCTCCCTTCATTTTAATTTCTAGCCCTTTCCTGGAAGGATTTTGAATACTAAAAGAAACATCTGAGATTTTCAATTCCTGAGCGCCCCCTAGGCTCACAGAAGTAAACTGTGACTTGCTTGGCACGACTCAGGATTCTGGGAAGTTGATGTCTCAGGTCAGCATCAAATCCTTGGACTTCCCTGTTTGTGTTATGAGGTAAGAATTGTGGGACTTTCCTGTACTGGGTAGGGAGAGTGCTGGGAAGGAGAAGGGGGAAGAGCCGGCAGGTTCTGTATCAAGCAGGCACTGCCACAGCTTTGCAGGGTTGTTCCTTCAGACGACAAATAGGGTGAGAACGGGGTAGGGGTGAGGGGTGAGGGTGGGGAGATTTGCTAGGCACTGAGCAGATGCTGCCCAGTGGTCAGTGGCACACAGTGAGCACATGGGGAATAAACAATAACCACTTGAAAAAGTTTTCTAGAACAGAATGATTCAAAGATTAGTATATGTTAATTGTTCTCTCGTTCCTGTGAATGTCATGCATTTGTTTCAAAAAACAATTTTATCTCTGTATATATAGCACTTTTTGCTGCTTTAAAACATTTCCTTTGTGCTGGGTATGGTGGCACACGTCTTTAATCCCAGCGTTCAATAGGCAGAGGCAGGTGGATCTCTGTGAGTTCAAGGCCAGCCCGGTCTACATAGAGTTCCAGACCAGCTGGGCTACAGGGAGACCCTAACTCAATCCCCCGCTCAAAAAAAAACAAATTTCTTTTCTGTTTTTCATACTTACCTTCTATATTCATGGCCTATATAACAATTGCTTGAAGTTTTTTGTGATATGATATTTTACAGTGAGAAAGTTGTGGCTGAACATGTGTGTATGGTGCATGTTAATAGTTCTGTATTCATGTTGTTGTGTATCTATGAATATATATGTGCTATATATGATATATAGATATATATCTTTGAGTCTCTGTGGTATATGCATGTGATGTATGTGGTATATGAAATATATGTTTCTTTCTGTGTGGTATATTTGAGTGTGTTAGTGTGCTTAGTGTATCTATTTGTGTATATCTCTGTATTTCTGTTGTATATTTTTCTGTCTTTGTTTATGTGTGATGTGGGTGTTATTGTATGTGGTGTATGTTATTGTATATGGTGTATATTTGTGGTGCATATGTTTTTTTCTCTGTATGTGTTTACATGGTCCTGTGTGAGGGTGTGTGTGTGTGCTGTGTGTGTATATTCCTGTTGTACTGAGTCTAGCTTCTCAAGTCCATGTTCTAAGCTTCCTTCCTCAAGGCTGAGCAACCATTATAAAGAGACCTCCAAGGCACTCCTGGGACTGTGCCCAGCCTCTAAGGTGGAGGAGGCAAAGCCTTTATGAGCATGCACAGTCACTGTGCACGGGGTGTGGCATACAGCTTTTGCAGAGGACGACATCTACATTTATCAGCAGAGTCAGCCTACTCAGAAGCTGTTATCACAGGCCACAGAGTGCTTGACTTCACAGGGCATGTGTTTTTCTCTAAGATATATTTTCATTTCTCTACTAAAAGAAAAAATGTCCCTTGGGTGGATCTGTATGGCTTTTTCCTTGTTAGGCCTGTTCACATAAATGGAATCCTTTTGCAGGACCAGGAAGGAATGGCACACAACCAAATCCGCAAGGTGGCCTTTCCCCTAGATTCTGGCCCCGGTTGGTTCCTTCTTGGTGTGTACACATAGCTCTGCCTCACCCGACACAAGTGAGAATATCTTTCCGTGTCTCTTGGTCAGCCTCCTGCCTCTTGACCTGGATCCTGCTCAGCAGATGAAGACACTGTCTGAGGCCAAAGCATTCTAGGTTTAGTTTTCTTTTTCATCCCACAATAAGTAAACTCTTTTAATAGTCATCCAAAAGGCTTGGCCACACGCTAGGTTAGACAGGGGAGAGGAGGAAAATACTGATTGTTAAGAGCATGGCTTAGAATAAGATAGAACCCACACCCATCTTATTCTACCCTTTATCTTGTGACACGGGATATGTAAGGTATCTTTCTTAGGGACCTGCTTCTTCATTTGTACCTGCCTCACTGGATGCTGACCAGATAACCTGGCACAGAGTCTGTAACCTAGTGCCATAAGACATTCAATTCAGTGAGTGAATTGGCTCACTGGACCCTCATCCCAGCCTTTTTCTGAGGGAGAGGAGTTTGGGAGCACTGTGCTTCCTAGACTCCTTTGTAGTCAGGGTTCTAGAAGCAAATCATCATCCATCAAGTAGCTCCCCTCAGCATAAGATGTGCAAGGCTTCTCTTTTTGAGTCTTTTTTTTTTCTTTCTTTCTTTGTGTGTGTGTGTGTGTGTGTGTGTGTGTGTGTGTGTGTGTGTGTTTGGTATATGCATGTGTATATGGGTGTGTGTGTGTGACCATGTGCACAAGCCAAGGCCATAGCTGAACACTGAGTGTCCTATTTTATCACTCTTTGCTTTACTCCCTTGAGGCAGGGTCTCTCACTGAGCCTGAAGCTTCCTGTTTCAGCTAGGGTGGCTGGTGGCCAGCAAGCTCCTGGGATCTACCTGTTTCCATCATCACTATGCTGGGCATTCTTGTATCCTCAGTTTCACTGGCTGTAAGTGGCAGAGTAGGCAGGATTGTAGCTGAAACAGCAGAGGTTTCTTGATTCTAGAGCAGCCCTGTTCATGCTCAGGGGTGCAAAGCCCCCAATGCATCATTTCTACATTGTTTTTGAAAGCCCTAGACCAGAACCTGCTCCATTAGTCCTTTTAGTAATTTTGCAAGTACCATAATCATTGATTAAATTCCATCCTACTAAACATAAAGCAATTATTGTTTCCTGCTTTGCATCTTGATGAATACAACTATTATTATTGAATATAGAAAACCCAATGAAAATAATTATAGCAACCGCATATTGGTTATATTGGAAGTTCAGAGTTTTATATGTGGTATCAAATAGTGTTTTGCAAATCTTGTACTCATTGAGAGGTCTAGTTAGGACATGATCCTACATCATTCTGCCACCAAAGGCTGGAGGCCTAATCACCCAAGTCTACCTTTTTCACCCTCTAGAAGAGCTCACAGTTCAGTGAGAATATATTCAGGCCAGTGGAGAAATACTGAAAAGACTCAGAGGTCAAGGGCTATGGGAGCCCAGAAGAGACATTTCTTAATCTTACCTAGGGTTTGGAAGTTCAAGATGCAGACTGTGTTTCACCTTAGTAAGGGACTAAAATTCTAGATTTTTTAATCATGTGTGTGTGTGTGTATGTATGTGTATGCATGTATGTGTGAATCTGCACATAGCGGTCAACTTGGGGGACTCAGTTGTCCCAGCCATTGGGACAGCAACTAGAGCTTGAGACCCTTTAGATGTACCTGAAATGAAAAGGGACAGACAGACAAACATGCAGAACAGACGACCTGGGAGCCTTTCTCTTCAGGCTGCGCACCTTTATTCTTCTACTGGGTATTTATACAGAGCTTTGGAGAGGCAGTAATACAGATGCACCCACACAGGAATGTGGTAATTAACAGAGAGACACTATTTCTAACCTTCAAAGCCCACCATAAAGTTGTATGCATATCAGGAAGGTGGCACTAAGAGGGGAGGCAGGGGCTTTGAACCAGAGGAGAGTTCTAGACCTTGGCACCCGTCAGGGCTTCCTTTGTAGCTCAGCTCCGGTGAGATAAAGAAGGTGAGCCATTTGGTCAGGCCCCAGGACATTCCTGTGAAGCTTAGTTACAAGGATCAAAGAATGAGTTTATCAACATTACCTACAGGTGGTCGCAGGGGGTGGAATTTTCCTAGAGCTGGTTTCTCTGAGATGGAATCAAACTATAAGCTGGCTGTTTTCTCTGACTTATGGCTTACAACAGTCAGTTTTTTCTTTCCATCATGAGGGTCCTGGGGATTAAACTTGTTGCAGGCTTGACTGCAAGCACCTTTCCCCACTAAGCCATCTCACCACCCTGTACGATTCTAAACTTCTGAAAATGTTCATGGCCTCTCACTCAAAGCTCCAGTGGCCTGTTTCTCATGTAACCAGGATTTAGGATCCCAGATCTTCATGTCCTAATGTCAGATGAGTCACTGCAGGTCATAGGACATTTAGATCTCTCTGAGGTTTATTGTTGCTGGCTGGCAGTGCAGCCCATAGAGACAAGGATCCAGCCACCCTGGGGCAGAGGAGTGTGCTCATCCTCTGGTCTCTCTATTTCCCATGAGGTTCCTCTGCAACAGCAGTCTTAGGAAGCTGGTTTTATTCAGCTCTGTGTTCTGGAAACTAAACACATTCCAAAAGTGCAGTGGATGAGACAGTCCCAGTCTGCAGCTGAATTTGATTACCCAGGAAGCTGGATCTTCTTTTAGTGTGTGTGTGTGTGTGTGTGTGTGTGTGTATTGTATGTGCACGTGTTCAAGGGTGTGTGGCCACTCACACACATGAAGGTCAGAGGAGGATGCTCGGTGTCCTGCTCTATTCCTTTCCACCTTATTCCCTTGAGAAGGGTCTCTCACTGAACCTGGTTAGGCTGCAACTAGCCAGCCCCAGTAATCCTTTTGTCTCTTGCCCTCCCTCAGTGCTGGGGTTTTAGGGGAGTGTGCATCTACAGCCCACTTTTATATGGGCTCTTGGATTTGAACTCAAATTCCTTGTGCAGCAAGTGCTGTTACCCCTGGAGCCAGCTCTCCAGCCTCACCCTTTGCATCTTATTCTCAGATCTTTTACTGCACTTTCAGGTGCCAAGGGTTTGCTCTTACCATGCACATCTCATCCTCCTCCTGCATTGGAAACCTGGGGTTGGCCTTTGTTTGATGCTTTCTTTCAGCGTCCAAAAAAGAATAAATTTATCTTATCAGGAATTGAAATAAATGTATTCTTTGCTCTACTTGAAACACACACACAAACACACATACACACACAGCCTGAAGATTTTCAGTGTATTTCCAAAAGGCCCTTTGACCCTGTGACAAACAAGGTCTTCTTTTAGCTGCATTTCTCTCTCTCTTTTTTTTTTTCCGGTCTTTTTGAGACAGGGTCTCCCTGTAGTCCCTGCTGGCCTGGAACTCACTATGTAGCCCAGGCTGGCCTGGAACTCACAGAGATCTGCCTGCCTCTGCCTCCTGAGTGCTGGGACTAAAGGTGTGTACCCCATGCCTGGCTCAGCTGAATTTCTAATGGAAATCAGAGGAATGGGTTGTTCATTGGGTGTGGCAGTGATGTCTGTATCCTAGTACTTAGGAGGTGGGGGCAGCTTGGAATAGTCTCTCTCTCTCTCTCTCTCTCTCTCTCTCTCTCTCTCTCTCTCTCTCTGCCTCTCCCTCTCCTCTCCCCTTTCCAGGGTCTCCCTGTAGCTCCAGCTGGCCTGGAACACGTTATGTAGACCATGTTGGTCTCAGTCTCATAGAGATCTACCTGCCTCTGCCTCCTGAGTGCTGGGATTAAGGGCGTGTACCACTAAGCCCTGCTTTCTCTTTCCTCTCTTTCAGACACTTGTACACACAAAATAAATAAGAGTGTAAAAAAAAATCTGTAGCTCAAGTTGCTTGATTCTGGTCTATTTGTTTATCTGGGAACTCAGCCTCCTGTGAATTTTCTGATTAGTTCTGGGAGTCTTTAGGAGATATTTTTCATGAACTCAGACCAAGGCTACTCAGATGTTTCTCTGCTGGTGGCCACCTTTGTTCTACTGGTCCCTATGAATGTCACACCACCCTGGACTCTGGCTCAGGGCTCAGGGACAGTGCCATTGTTTCCTGGAACAGGCTTTTCCTGCCACCTCATCAGACCCAGCAGTCTTTCTGATAGCATCTTTTTCTAGTTCACAGGGAGTCAAAGACATTTAGTGGTCTATGGTAGAGTAATGGTTGTGGCTTCCTCTTGTAGAACTGTACTTACTAGACATTTGCAAAGCCATGCTAGGATGATAGAGGTAACTGAGGCACCTAGGCCAGTTGGAATAGCCTCTCTCTCTCTCTCCCTCTCCCTCTCCCTCCCTCCCTCTCCCTTCCCCTCTCTCTACCTCTCCCTTTCTATGCATCTAGAGGTAGGCTTAGGATAGGTTTAGCATTCACAAAGAAACTTGCCTTGCTTTCATTTGGTGTCCTCATGACAGGGCCTTGTTACAGGCCTCTTTATGAATCTCTCAGCTATGTTGAACTCAGGAACCCAATGGACTCAAGGCTAGTTTTTGCTAAATTCATTGTTCAAAGCTGAGCAAGTAAGCATAGCTTGGTAGTTTACTGTTCTGAAACATGTACATGCTGCTAGTTAGATGGAGAGGCTCTCTTGTCCTGTTCACTCTGATATGTTATAAAGTATGGCTGAGCAATGCACCAAGTGAACACAGTCTTTGGTCTAATGGTCTGACTGGTTAATTCTTGGGTGCCTGGATTCTTCTTTAATTAGGATGTGTCTTTCCTGGGAAGCTGAATCTATCTACTCTCCTCCCATTCCCTACCTTTATCCTCCACCCTACTGCTTGAAAAGAATGGATTTAAATTTTTTTTTAGATAATTGTAGATTTGTGTATAGCCATGTGAAACAGAGATTGAGTGACCTTCTTAGAAGTTCCCTCCAGTGGAAGCAACACACAGAACTAAAGTACAGCATCACACACGCTTGGGATACTCATCTCAACACAGTCAAGATACAGGACTTTTCCGTAACTGTAAGGACCCTCCATGTTGCCTTTAATTGTCTTCTCTCCATCCCAAGTCCTTGATCTAGAGTAATTACTAATCTGTTCTGTGTTCCTAAAAATCTGTCATAAAAGTTTCAAGAAAATTATGCTAATAGAATCCTACAGTATATAATACTTGAATTGGCTCATTTTTTTATTCTGTATATTTCTCTTAAACCTTTTGAAATTCATTGAAGTTGTTTTATTTATCTGTGGATAATGTTCCATGATGTAGCCGTGTCTGCTTTGGTTTCTCTGTTGCTTTGATAAACACCAATAGCAAAAGCAGTGTCAGGAGGAAAAGGTTTATTTGGTTTACAGCTCATAGTCCATCATTAAGGGAACCTGAGGAAGGAACTCAAGGCAGGAACTTGGAAGCGGGAACTGGAAACCATGAAAGAATGTTGCTTACTGGTTTACTTCCCCTGGCTTGCTCAACTACTCTTATACCACCCACAGCTACCTGCCCAGTGATGGTATCACACACAGTGCGTTAGGCCTTCTCATATCAATTAACAATTAAGAAATGCCTCACAGGCATGCCCCTAGGCCAGTCTGATTGAGGAAACTCCACACTTGAGGTTCCTTCTTTCTAGTCTGTGTCAACTTGACAGAAACTAACCAGAATGATCAATCTGTTGTCAACCTGACAAACACATCTCTATTAAATCATAACTTTACCTTCTTGTTTATCCTCATGATCTTACATTTAATATCATACTATAAAACACAATCTAACTTTTAAAATATTTTATTTATTTTTATTTTACATATATTAGTGTATTGCCTGCATGTGTATAAGTGTACCCATGTTGTGGGGAGACAGAAGGTCAGAGGGAAGCGTTGATGGGTGGTTGTTAACCACCATGCAGGTGCTGGGAATCCAGTCCAGGTCCTCTGCGAGTGCTTATCTGCTGAACTGCCTCTCCGGCCCCATCATAGCCTTTTAAAAGTCTCGCAGTCTTTTAATAAAATTCAAACACTTTAAAAGTTCCAAGTCTCTTTCTAAAGTATCCAAATTCTCAACTGTGGGCTCTTAGAAAATTAAAAACAAGTTAAATACTTTCTTATTTCAAAAGGGGAGAACTGGACAGACTTAAGCCAAATCAAAGTCTAGCATTGTAGCTCCAAAATCGTGTAGCTCAATGTCTGACATATGGGACTCATTCACAATTTTCTGAGCTCCAAAAGGCGTGGGCAGTTCCACTTCTCCAGCTCTGCCATCTACAACACATGTAGCCTGCCTAGTAGGCTCAGGCTGGCTCCATGCCACACTTGCTGCTGTTCTTGGTAGTCATCCCACAATCCTCGCATCTCCAATATCCTGAGGTCTCCATTTCATCTGGGGCTGCATCTTTACCCATGGCCTCTCCTGGCCTCTCACAGTTCCAAGCTTTCATGCCGCCAAAACCAGCACCTCATGGGAGACTTAACATTACCAAGTTCAGCTTCCAGATTGAGATGCAGTCTTGGCCGTCTCTGGGCCACAGTTCCCATGTGCTGACCTTGAAGAAATATTTCTCAGAAGATTTTACCTCAGTGATGCTGGCCTCTTGTTAGTCACAGCTGAATTTTCAGCCCCATCTCGATTGTCCCAGTAAAGCAAAGTTTTCCTTGCAGCTGGAGACAAGAAACCACAGATTCTTAATTCTTCTACTTTCCCACCAACAAACAAGGTACAAAACCCACAAAGTTAGGTCCATCACAACACTACTCCTGCATAATTTCTAATTCTTTGGAAAGTCATTGAAGTTGTTTTATTTCTCACTGGATAGTGTTTCATAGTGTGACCACATAACAGCTTATTTGCTATTCTTTCATTGTCGGATGTCTGGGTTGTCTCTAGTTTTAGTGTGTAGGTGGGTGGGTGTGTTTTCAGTATTGGAGATTAAACCCAAGAGCTTGTGAAGCCAAGTGTTCTGCCACTGAGCTATGTCTTCAGCCCTTTTCATTATTTTCATTTTGCGGCAGAGGTGTGCTAATTTGCCCAGGTTAGCTTTGAACTCTCTATATAGTCCAGGCAAGACCTGAACTTATGATCCTCCTGCCTCAGCCTCTCAAGTAGCTAGGATTATAGCCCTGCCCCAGCATGTCAGGCTTTGTTTACAGTTTTTGATTATTACAAATAAATCTGTGATTTTATAGGCTTCTATGTCAGGATGTTTCATTCTCTGGAACAAATGCCCAGGAGTGTAATTGCAAGGTCATACAGTGGTTTCAGGTTAGTTTTTACAACTTTACCAAGCTGCTTTCTGGTGTGTGTACCATTGAATGTTGGCATCAGTGATGTATGAGTGATTATCCTAGGTCGCATAGTCTTACCAGCAAGTAAATGTTTGACTAGCTATTCGACCAAGCTACCAAGCAAGTGGGCATCTAACAGGGGACAGAGTGTATCTCTTGCTCCCAGCATTCTTTTTAGTCAGATGCAAATTAACTTCCATCCAATCTGTCTCGAGTATCTTGGGCCAGGTTCAGACATACCTGAGGTCTCAGCCTTGGTTAGCAAGAGCCTTAAGCTCAAACTACACCTTGTAGTAAGATATTTTAGGGTTTGATCCCAGAGCTCCTGAAGAACTACCTCTTCCTATGTACCTGATGAAAAGTAGGCCCCAGAGACAAGTTTGTACCATGAACCCCTTTATCATCTAGCAGAAGGGAGACTAGTAAATTATTTAGAGACAATCTCATCCCTTCTCTTTGTGACTATTTTAAGCCTCTGTCTGATGGCTCTCTCTTATAGCTACAGTCCTACAGTGCAGGTCGTAATAACTACTCTCCCTTTTAACCTGTTAGGCAATTAAGTTGGGATAGCCTCATTCATCAGGCCCTTGCTAGACACTGCAGATAAAACTGTAAACTAGCAAATAAGGTCCCTTCTCTCATGAATCTATTTTTAAAACATTTTTAGAAATGTGCCTCTGTGTGTGTGTGTGTGCTTGCACACTCACATTATGTGCACATGTGGAGGTCAGATAACATCTTGCAGGAATTGGTTCTTCCCTTTAACCATGTGGTTCCTGAGGATTGAACTCAGGCTTAATAGAAAATGCTCTTACCCCTGGGACATCTCATTAGCTCTCTTAGGAAACTTTCATTTTATGATTAAAACAACAGAGTAATTTCACATGCTAATAAATTCTACAAAGACTTGACACAGGGTCATGTGACAGATACTGGTCATATTGGAAACTCTCCAGGAAGTGGACCTTTGCCAGGATGGGGATCCCTATGGGCTTCTTTCTTTTAAAGTTACATTATTTCTATTTCTTCTATTATTTTTTTATGTGATGTGTCCTCTGCCTCCAACATAACACAGTTAATCTTCCTGATATGGTTTGAATATTAAATGTCCCTCAAAAGCTCACATATTGAAGGTCCAGTCTGCAGCTGATGGTGCCATTGGGAAGTGGTGGAGTGTTTAGGAGATGAGTCCTAGAAAGGAGGCCATTGGTGAAAATTCCTGAGGAAGATATTAGAGCTCCTGCCCCTTCATTCCCAGGCACCGTGGTATGAGCACCTTCACACTGCCACATGCTCCTCACCATGAAAGTCTTCCCGATCATAGGCCCAATGTGATGGGTGTGGACGAGTTTGGGTTGAAACCTCCGAAACAGATGTAATAAATCTTTCCTCTTTTTTAAGCTGCTTACATCAGATATCATGTCATGGTGATGAAAAACTAACCAGATACTTTGCTACTGACTGATTTTTATTTGTTGAAGATCTTTGAGTAATATTTTCAAATTTAAAATATTACTTCAAGACTGAGAGCTGGCACAGCCATTAAAAGCTGAAGCTCACAAGCAAAATATTGCCCCAAATATGGAATATATGCTACAGGTAGAGTGAAAATACTTTGTTCCTTAATTTGGATGCCATAAATCCATAAGTACAATTGAAGACTGCAGAGATCCTTGGCCAAACTCTGTCCTCGTTGACTGTTGTTTTGTAAGAGGTTATCGGCCAGGGTCTCTTTATGTCTTGAGCTCCTTTTCTCGTAAATACTGAAAGCGACACCTCTTATATCTTGTGCTAGTGCAAATGATTTTGGGCAGTAAGGAATTTAAAGATATGCATCAAACTTTGTCTAATGAATTTCAGCTTGCCAAATACCTCTGCCACTTGAGCCTGTTGTTATTTCACATAGGAGGGGCCTCTCCTAGCATCAGGTCATTTGTAAGTATGATGACAAGGGCTCTAGGAGCAAATGCCAGTTTCAAGTGCTGCAGAAGGTTGAACATCTTGCCTTTAAACTGACATGCTTCACCTAGGCCTTCTGGAGCTTGGTGCTTAGTGAGTTAGGAAGTCACTCTGTATGCTTCCATCCTGCCCATGAGAATATTATGAGACTTTCAGCCAAATTTTTCTCAGATAAAACTGCATTACATTGACTATTTGATAATTCCATCAAAAATGCAAATAAGTATTTGATGGGACTTGTTCTTAATGATCCTTAGTTGGCTTCTAGCATTTTCTAGTGTTTTCTAGTATTACACTATCTACCTCTGCCTTGAGCAAATGGCCCTTTTCTTGTTCTTCTTTCCTTGAACACACACAAAAACAATAATTTGTTGTCTTTAGGATTTTTGCAAGTCTTGCTTTTCCTGACATTATTATTCTGTTAAGTCTTTTGTGCTCATTCTTCTAAAATCTGAATACTCCAGACCAACCAAATTATTTTTTACACATACACGCACACAGAATTTGCATTTACTTATGACTATATTAATAGGAAAGCAATCTTCCAGGTCCCTTGAAATGCCTTGACTTTTGGAATAATTGGTCACAGGATCATTCTTTTGCTTCTGTTTTTTTTTTTTTTTTAAGTTTAACATGTGCAGATTATTTTTAGAATTCCTTTTCTAAATTATTTTATTATTATTTTAAAATTGTGTGTATATGTGTGTGTCTATGTGTGGGTTTGTATACTTGAGTGCAGTACTGGAGTTATAGGCTGCTGTGAGTTGCCCAATGTGGGTGCTGGGAATCAAATTCAGGTCCTCTGGAAGAGCAGTATGTGCTCTTAGCCACTGAGCCATCTCTCCAGCCCTTAGAATTCTTTCTTAACTCTGTGGTCTTTAAGATAGTGTGGTTCCCCTTTGTGTCTTAGGAAGCTGGATTAGGGCTGGCAAAATGACTCAGTAGGTAAAGATGCTTGCTGCCATGCCTGACTACTTGAGTTCGATTCCTGGGACCCACATGGTGGAAGCAGAGAAGGGACCCCCCTCAAGTTGTCCTCTGACTTCTACACATGTGCATACACAGACACACACGAACAAATAAAAAGTATAAGAAGAGTCTTGATTAAATAGTGTGCTTTCAAGACAGATAAATTTGGGTTAGGTGCTCAGGTATTTTATCATAGCTTTGTGCCTTGAATTCGTTTACCTGTTTGTCCCTCAGTTTCTTTACCTTTGACATGGGAATGGACTCAAGGAGTGTGAGAGAGCTGAAGTAATTCTCAGCACATTGTGGGCATTTAATAGCTTTTTCATTACTCATTACTTTTATCAAACGTATGTGTCCTATAAATCAAAGTTATTTTGTTTTATGACTCTTGTACATATGACTGAAATGATTTCTTATTTCCTTTCCTTACATATTAAGCTTGAATGATGTTCTGTCCAATGAGGGAATCATTTCCTCAAGTTACTTTTGCTTTCTTTAAGGAAGGATTTTACCAGATTATTTTTGGAGTATCAGACTTCCTGGTATTCAGATAGAATCCTTCTCTATGTGTTGTTAGTGCCGATTTTCATGTGAAAGCCTGGGCCCTGGCAACCCTAACAAGCGGGGCTCAGCCACTCATCCTCTATACATCAATTAAAGAGACAGTCATTCAATATGCACATTGGAAAGAGGAACAAATAAAGAGATCCAGTGAACCCATTCCCCCTCCCCCATCTTTGGGGTACTGACATAAGGTTTAGATTTAAACAGAGTTACAAGATATATGCAGTCTGGGCCAAGGTATGTTCCTGCCCACAGACTGGACTAAATCTGTTCTGCAAAGTGGTTAGATAAATTGTCAGAATTGCATGAAATCTCTTCCTGGGAGACAAGTTCTTCATCTGGTTGGCACCAGGTTTCAGCCTTTTGCTTCCTCTAGCTGGGATTCCTGGGGGAATTCCAGTCTCTTGGGGACCATTGTCTCACTAGTCTGATAGCCAATAGGAGGAGGCAGTGTCTCTTTTCAGAGTATCTTCACTCCTGCTGGGACAGCTAATTAAGTGTCTTATTACATCAGTTTCCTAATTTATATTTTGTCGTCATTCTATTTCTTTAATCTTTAATTCTCCTTTAAAATTTTCTAGCCTCTACATTATTGATATCTCTAGAGATGCAGATAATTCTCTTATGTATTATAATTTTTTCATCCTTCAATGAATTTATGATTACTTTGGGTAGTGGAGTCTCTGCCAAGCAGGACACATCCAAATAATGGCAGAAAATATATTTTATTATTATTAGTTTTAAATTATACTTATTTATCTATTATTATTATTATTTATGTGTTGTGTGTGTGTGCAGAATGTGGAGGTCAGAGGACAATGTCAGATGTATTCTTCAATGAATTTTGCTCTTCTTTTATTTTGTTGAGACAGTGTTTCTTACTGAACTTTGTGCTCATCATTCAGATAGGCTGGCTGGTCATTAAGCCCCAGGGATTTACCTGTCTGTGCTCCCCAAATGCTCAGATTATAGACAAGGGCCTCCACACCCAGCTTTTGAGAGTTTCATATATATATATATATATATATATATATATATATATATATATATATATGTATGTATTTTGATATACTTACTTCCCCCTCCAGCTCTTCCTGGACACTCCCCACCCCGACATTTCATCTTCCTCTCAATTTCATGTCCTTTTTTTGGAAAAATAACCCATTGAGTTGAATCACTGCTATATACATGCTCATGGGTGTGGGGCCACCTACTGGAGTATGGTCTACCTATAAGGGGCTATGCCCCCGGAAGAAAACTGACTCTCCCTCCCCTTGAAGCCATAACTGTCAATAGCTCCTCATTCAGCGTGAGGATCACCTGCCCTCTCTTGTCCTTTCTGGAATGTTGAAGGTCTGATCTTGAACAGGTCTTCTGCAGGCAACTGTAGCTGCTGTGAGTTTGTGAGTGCAATGACCCTTCCGTATGTGGAAGACACTGTTTTGTAGCAGCCCTTCCCAATCTCTGACTCTTCCAGTCTTTCTATTCCCTCTTTGATGATGGTCCCTGAGCTTTGCAGGGGTGTGATATAGATTTCCCATTTATGGCTGAGCACTCCAAAGACAGTTATTCTCTGCAATTGACCAGTTGTTAGTCTCTGTAACAACCATTGTCCACTGCACAAAAGAACATCTCTGCTAAGGACTGAAAGCTGCATTAGCCTGTAGGTAGAGAATACTTTAGAAAAACTTTAGAAAGCAGGTTGATACGATATGCATTTAACAAAATAATAGTAGTAGGTTCTCCCCTAGGTTCTATGAGCTCCTGGGCCATAGGTACTTGGCCAAGTTACAGTACCAGGCGTGTATTTCCTCCCGTGGAGCAGGGTTTAGAACCAAATCAGAATGTGTTTGATTACCCCATAACATTCATGCCCATGGGCATATCTTTCTTGGCCAGTCTTTAGTAGGGTTCACAACTGGGTAGGGGTATTGATAATTTCCTCCTCTGCCCCCAGCAGCCACCCTCGTACCTTCTGGCGCTTTGAAAGCTAGATAGTAGGGAGGAAGCTTCCAGGTCAGTACCAGTTTGATATGCCCAGGTTTTTATGTAAGTTATGGGGATCTGAGTCCAATTCCTCATGCCTGAGTGGCAGACTCTTTAATAACAGAGCCATCTCCCAAACCATCTTTAGTTTTGTTTTCTGAGACAGGGTCCCCTCTAGCTACCACTGGCCTGGAACTTGATCTCACAGAGATCTGCCTGCTTCTGCCTCCTTAGTGCTGGGATTAAAAATGTGTGCCACCATGTCCGGCTCCAAGCCACCTTTGAACTACTCTTTTTTCTTAATATTGGAAACATTACAACTGTACTCTTACTGAATTTACTATTAGGGCAGAAAGCTAGGTGGATAGCAAAAATACTCCATTAATTTTCTTTTTGACAATTTCATACATGTTTATAATGTATCATGCTCACACTTCCATTACCCTTTCTTCTTTTTTTTTATTTTTATGTGTATGAGTCTAATGCCTGAATGTGTGGAAGTGTACCCATGTTGTGCAATGTCCTTGGAGGTCAAAAGAAGGTGCCAGATTCTCCAGAACTGAGGTTTTGGATGTTTGTTAGCCATCATGTGGGTGCTGAGATTTGAACCCAGGGTTTCTGCAAGAACAGTGAGTGCTCTTAACCACGGGGCTGTCTCTCCAGCCCCTCCATTACCCTTTTTTATCATCCTTCCGCTCAGGAACATCCCTTCTTCTTCCAAATAGTGCCCCTCTTACATTCTTTTTCTCAGTACTTCTCTGGCATCGAGTCTCTGCAATTACCATTGCCAAGTGCAAAAGTGTCACACTAGTCAATGGATGTAATAATTAGAAGGTGATTTGACAACACATCCACTTAGCAAAAGAATAGTAGCAGGTTCCTGATTAGGACTTGTGATATTCTCATCTGTTTTGACCAGGTTTATGATACCAAGTATGAATTCCTTCTTATGGAATTGGCCTCAAATCCAATCAGAAAGCAGTTGATCACCCCATAACAGTTATGCCACTATTGCACAGGTGGGTATATCTTGCCTGGCAGGTTGGCATAATGGTGCACAGGGCCCATAGCTCGGTGAGACTGCTGATGACTTTACTCCTGCATAGCCTGCACAGCACCCCAGCACCAGGAAAGCTAGCCAGCAGGGAGGAAGCTTCCATCTCAGTTCAGCTTGGTTCCTCTCTGTCCTGTATCTGAAATGTGTGGTATCAGTAGGGTCCGGCCATTTAATTTTGGTGAGCAACCAAGAACAACGGCAATAACCTGTATTATTTTGGGAGCTTCAGGGGGTTCTCTGGTCAATAACTCATAAGGTGATATACCACACCTCATATTGTAATTTAAGGGGAAAAAAAAGCCTGCAGTAACAATCAGTGCAAAGTGAACTCTCTCACTCCTGACTACACTCTGTTCTTTGCCTTCTCTTTTGGTGCCAGTTGAACATCTACTTCATGTCTCAGGAGAATCTGTGACTGCCTGGACCCCTTTTTGACTGGTAGCACTGTGAGCCTTTCTACCTACCCATCTCGCCAGAGCTTCAACCCAAAGGTGCACAGCCCCTGTCCTCAGGTTGTCAGAATGAAGTCACAGGAGGCCTCTCCAGGGTTATCCCTACCTGACTCCGAGAAACACCCTCAAAATGAAACAAACAGAACAGAACAAAACAGAACAGACAAACAAGCAAACAAATCCCACTTATGCCTTCTGGGAGGAGCATTATCCAACCATGCCTGATACTTTCACTGAAACTATTTTTTTTACTTATATTTTTCTAGTTCACATACAGAATAGTAGGTTTCCATATGGGTTTTTAAACATCTTAAGTTAACCTTCCTGCATCCACATCTTTCCCTCATCCTTCCACCCCATCCCTCTTTAAACTTTTCTAAGCATAGTACCCCCCATGTTGTCCTGTCCTTCCCCACTGAGCCCCTCTCATGGCTCTTTTCCTGCTTCCTGGTCTCTACAGACACTTGCTCCAGTCTAAGCACAGAAATTGGGAAATTCAGAGCTAAGATCTACATATGAGAGAGAACACACAGCACTTGTCTTTCTGAGCTCAGTTCCCTCCCTCAATACATTTCCCATTTCAATCAATTTTCCTGTATATTTCATAACTTCAGTTTTCTCTGCTGCATTGTCCTTATCCAACTAATTCCACTTCCCATGAATGTGTACGTTTTTCTAGTATAATAGGAGTCCTTTGGCTACATACCCAGGAGTAGCTGGGTCATGTGCTAGTTCTATTTTTAGCTTTTCGAGAAAACTCCACAGTGATTTCTATAATGGCTGCAGCAGTTCAAACTTCCACCAATGGTGAATAAGAGTTCCTCTTTTCCGGCATTCTCACCATCACTGAATTTCTTTATTAAAGTTACACTCCTCTTTTTAAAACCATGCCTTTTTAAAATATGAACCCTTGAGTTTTCATTTCTTGTGCATGCTGTATTAGCTTTCCATCACTATGACTAAATACTTAAGGTAATAAACTTAAAAGATAGAAAGATTTATTTTAGATCACGGTTTCAGAGAGTTCAGTCCATGATGATTTTGCTCCATTGCTCTGTACCTGTGACAAGGCAGAAAGTCATAGTGGGGAGAATGTGTTAAAATAAAGTAGTTCACCTTATGACAATAGGGGAGGGAGGGAGGGAGGGAGAGAGAGAGAGAGAGAGAGAGAGAGAGAGAGAGAGAGAGAGAGAGAGAGAGAAAGAGAGAGAGAGAGGAGAGACCAGTGTCCCAAGATCTCTTTCAAGGTCGCACTCTTAGTAACATAATTTCTTGTAACTAGTTCACCTGCTAAAGTTTCTACCACCTCCCAACAACACAATCAGCTGGGGACTAAACAGTCAGCACATGAACTTTTGGATGGCATTTATGATTCAAACCATGATGCATATATAACACATATCTGAAACCAAGTTTCTCTACCCTTTCTCCCGGGAACAGCTGGGGATGTTTATCGTTATCGGTTGCTCTGTTTTATCACTTCAGTTCTCCATTCTAAGTAGTTCTGTTTTGTGTGAATCCTTTTTTTTCTCTTTATGAAATGTCATTTGTAAAGCCTTTTGATCAGTCATGAACCTCCTGCCAAGCTGCTCTTACCTCCTCTTTCTCTTTGTCAAGAGCCCATTGATCATTATCATCATTATCATCATAAGCCATAGACCTGTTTTTCAGATTATTTTCTGAAACTAACACTTTCCTTCCAGTGCCTCTTTTTCTCCTCCAAGAGCATTACTTTCAGCTTGAATATGAGACAAAATGATCTTGAGTGGATTCAGTGGGGACCACAGATATTTTGTCTATGATTTCACAGCTATCTTAAGTACACCCCTAAATTTCTGGTTATGTCTCCCTCTTCATGAGGATGGGCGGCAGTGAGTTAGTGACCTGATGGTTGTCTTGGGGACACATACATTTCAAGCACCTGTGTAAAAATAAATAACCAAATTGATAACCATTATAAACATTACTCTTTCAACCTTTTAAAATTGTGTGCTGTGTGTGTGTGTGTGTGTGTGTGTTTCTATGTAATGAAATGTTGTTGAAATAATATTGTACATAGAGTTCGAAATCTTCTTAATATTATGGAAGAACTGTTCTCTCTTCCTCCATTTCCTTCATAGTTCACATCTCTGCTCTTGGCATGGAAGAGCCTAAGCTAAATCTAAGTAAGCCTTATTCCTTAATTTATCATCTAAACTACAAATTCTTCCCATTGGGTTTGGGAGGATGTAAGATGACATTGGATCTTGATTTAGTTTGATCCATTAAGACATTTTTTTAAAGGTCAAACTTTCTTTGTTTGATTTTTAATATAATATTGTAAATTTATTTTTGGGAATTTCATACATGCATAATGTATTGCAATCATATCCATCCCCCACTCCTTCAATTCTCCCTGGATGACCCTCACTCCATGAAATCGAACTTTTTAATTGTTCTATTATCCTTCACTTTTAGGTTGCCATTTGCTATTATCTCCCCCTTTTTTTTAAATTGCAGAATGTCATTTTGTTCTAGACAGTAAAGTGCTAAAGAAAAGGTCTACAACTTATGATGCCTTGCAGCTAAAGGGAGATCCCCCTAAACCCCGGACCGCAAGCTATATAGACTTTACAAACAGCTCCTTCTCTATAAACAAGTCCTTTGAAGACCCTCAATGAAAAATGTGGGGCCTAAGTCCTTTACAAAAGTCCCCACTCACTTTCCATGACTCTATTTACATACACAAAAGTATTTGAGCCCTCCTGTTTGGCCCCTGTGACTATTGCAGACTCCCTTAGATCAGTAGTCACCTCACATTGACTAATAAAAGTCAAGTTGGATTACTGAAACTGGTTGCTTTCTTTTTCTACCTGTGACTCTTTCTGCTTCTATTCCTAACATTTTGGTGCTGAAACTCAAGAGAGAATTCTCAGCAGGATCTGGTCCCTGGCTGACCTCCTTCCACTCCTAATTCTTATGATAGCTAGATGTGGTCATGTTACTGGTGCTGGCCAATGACATAGAAGCAGAAGTGCTTTATGGGGCTTATGAGAAGATGGCCATAATCTGATGACTTAATGCTCTAACAACCATCTTGGCCTTTAAATTGACACTGAGAATGGAAATCACTGTTGGATTTTAGAAGTCTGGATTACTCACTTAAGAATGAATACTTTTACATTGCCCAGGAAATAAATATGTTGTTTGAATAACTGTTCTTTTAAATTTTGGAGAAGTTTGAATCAAAAGGGCAGTGATGATTATTTATTTGGAACTTGGAAGACTGCTTCTACAATCTATATGAAAAATTAAGGATCAAGAGTAGATAAAATAGTCCTGAAATATTATAAGGTAGACAAACTTGATCTATGAAATACTCATTTTAAGTTACTGTCTATATTAAAACAGTTGCTTTTCATGAGGAATAAGGACATTAATAGAAGAAATAAATAGAAATTCAAGTAACAGAGCCACAATTTGTGGGATCCTGATTTATAGGCGGACATGCGTACGCATCACAGGGAGTGTATGAGTTATTGAGGAAAATGTGTTGAGATAACTGGCTGTTCATATGGAAAAATAATGAAATCAGAGCACTATCTATACAAAAAATGATTTTATCAAGTTCAATACTTAAATAGAAATATACTCAGCAAGTGGACATGAAAATCAAAATCACAAAATTATTAGAGGTTAGGAAGTTTTTTATGAACTCAGAAGAGGAACAAGTATCTTGAAGAGAATATAAAACTTGCTAATCAGAATAAAAAGGAGTTCTAAACTTAGTTACCTTAAAACTTAAAAAGCTGGGACTGGAGAGATGGTTCAGTGGTTAAGAGTGCTTGCAGAGGACTCAGGTTCAGTTCTCCACACCTGCATCTGCCAGCTAACAACCAACTCTAACTCCAGTTCCAGGGGATCAGTGCCTCTCCTGGCACCTCTATGCAGGAGGTGCACACATGTACACTTAGCACACACACATACATTTAAAAAAACTAATCTTAAAAAAAAATTAAAACCTGCCATAAGAAAGAACGTAAAGGAAACAGCAAATTATAATCAAAAGGAAGATGTTCACAGCACATTAGACTTCATGAACAGACATTCCCATAAAAGAAAACATGTTTGCTAAATAAACTGGATGACACGGTCAGCATATTAACAAATAAGGAAATGCAAATCAGGAATGCAATGAAGCACTGTTTTACACCCACTAGATGAGGAGAAATTGTTACTGTGGGGTACTGAGAAGACTGTGAAGCAATGGGAAATGGTGGGGGTGTAAATTGGTGAAATCACCTTGGGAACGATTTCTCACATCCATGACTCAGCAGTTCCATCCCTAACTGTATGCCCTAGAATCTCATGCTTATGTATTGGGGACCGTGTTATAAGACCATTCATAGTGCTGTTGTTAACCATAGTTAAAACAGGAGGAAAATGAATGAACAACATATTCACAGACTGCACTATAAGACAAAATGCAAAATAAGAACATCAGCTCCATACAACAGCCTGAATCAGCTTTAGGAACTTGGTGGTTATTCACAGGCAAATAGCCTGAAGTACGCCTGTTTATAAAAATGTGTATGTAAAACAGAGTAAGACTGTAAACATCAGGATAGAAGTTACTTTAGGTTTTAGAGTTAGACAAAGAAATGTGAAAAGTAAGGCCTATCTATTAACAATAGTGATAACGCTTTCCTGATTTGGCTAGTTTTGCCAAGCACCTAACCAAAATATAACCCCAGTTATGCACAAATATTTTCAAAAATTCATTTCATGAGGCCTAAAGGACTCTGACATCAATTTTTGACAGAAACATTAAAAGCAAATTATAAACCAATACATCTCACAAACATGTAAAATTTTTAAATAATATTTTCCTGGGTTAAAGCAAGGTGTACATGCCTGTAATCACAGTACTGAAAAGGCCGTTGCATAACCAGTGCAATGGAAGAGTTGAAACTTTTTTAATTCACAGAGGATGTGCTCATATATGTAGAAAATCATCAGAAATCCAAAACAAATTAAAAATCATAAGGACCAATGAACAAATTTCACAAGGTTTGGGATATGAAATTATCTGGGATGTTAAACAATCATTTAGAAAAATCAAGTATTTCTCCATATTACTAATTAAAATCAGAAAACTAACAAAATGTCATTTATAATAGCATTGAAAATACAGACCACAAGGCTGGAGAGATGACCCAGCAGTTAAGAGCACTTGTTGGTCTTGCAGAGGACCTGGCTTCAGTTTCCAACACTCACATAATGGCTCACAACTGCCTGTAGCTCTCGTTCCAGAGGCTCTGACACCCTCTTCTGGCCTCTGGGGGCTTCTGCTTGTATGTGGTATACATAAACTCATGAAGGTACACATATATACTCACATGTACACAAACACAAATGTAAATATTTTAAAAGTACAGATCACTTAGTATTAAATTTAAATAAAATATCTGCACACTGAAAATTATAAAATATTACTGTGAGAAATGAAAGAATACTAAATGAAAGGAAAACTGTAGTGATTATGAATGAGAAGTCAATATTATAGATTTAACAGTTCTCTTTAAATTCATCTGCTGAGCTAACATAAGCCCAGTGAGTACCTCAACAAGATCCTTTTTGTAATGTGTGTGTGTGGCAGGGCAGCTTTCCACAAATTGATTCTACAATTTATATGAAAAGGCAACAGACATAGCATCCTCAAAGTGATTTTGGAAAAAGGCTGGTTTGAAGACTTCCTATAAAGCTAAAGTATCTAAGTTAAGATAGTATTGACCTAAATATGGTCACATAGATGGCTGGCAAGATGGCTCAGCATATAAAGGCACTTGCCACCAGGTCTGATGACCTGAGTTAGATCCTTTGTACCCTCATATGAAAGGCAAGAATTGCATACACGCAATTGTTCATAAATGGAAGCAGTTTATTTTTTATTTATTTGAAAGAATCTTAATATTTTCAGAGCTGGAACCATTCTGATATAGAAAGAGACCCATAGGGTGTTGTCATAGTCTTTTTCAACTTTACACAAACTTACACATACCTGAGAAGAATCTCAGTTGAAGAATTGCCTCCATCAGATTGGCCTATGGGTGTGTCTGTGAGTCATTTTTTTGATTGCTGATTGATTGGGAAGGCCCATCCCACTGTGGTCAGTGCCATGCCTGGGCAGGTAGGTGTGGGCTGTATAAGAAAGGTAACTGAGCAAATCAGGGGAAGCAAGCCAGTAAGCAGTGTATCCTCTGTTGTTTCTGTTTTCAGTTTCTGCCTCGAATTCCTGTCTTGTCTTTCCTTGATGATGGACTAGCTGTAAGCCAAATGCACCTTTTCTTCCTCATATTGCTTTTGGTTAACAGAAAGCAAACAAGTGTTAAAGCTGAAAGCAGCCTCAATATTTCTCCAGTTCAACTCTTTTTCTCAGGGGAAGAAACGAAGTTCCAGAAAGGTGAAAGGACTTGTCCCAAGGTCACACAGGAACAGTTGTGTAACCTGACTTCTTTTTAGTTGTGTCTGCTCTTAGACACCAATCCATTAAGAGAGAACACAGCCTGCCTGCCTTATTTAGTGCAGATTTATAAGAACGCATTTTCTCAACTGAGTATAGGCACATATCTACTAATTCCAGCACTTGGGAGGCTGAGGCAGGAGGACTGAGAGTTCCAGACCAGTCTTGACTTGTGGTTCTCTGAATCACACATATGTGACTAATGACAGACCTTTCGTCCTAATTTTACATTATTTAATCTGTCCTTACAGTTCACCATTCAAGGCAGATAAATAGATCTGAGACACAGAAAAAATATGTTTAGTTTAATTAGCTTGTTTTTTCTTCATTTTTTTAAAAATGTCATTTTAAAGGAAATATAAGTCTCCAGATAAACAAAATGATGCTTTTAATTAGAGACATAGAATTACGAAAAAGAGGGCTGGAAGGATAGCTCAACCATTAAAGAAAGACTCAGGCATCAACCAAAATAAATAAATAAATAAATAAAACCCAAGAAGAAGAAATTAAATTTCCAACCACTATGGAAGCAAAGCAGTGACGATGATTAAACATGAAAATTGGTCAAAACTTTATAGCAATCATAGGCAAGGATGAAGAAAGGAAAAGAAGAAGGGAGAAAGGAGAGATAGAGGATTGATAGAGAAGAGCTGGTGTCAAGACAGGGTCTTCCTTACATGGTTCTGACTTATGCTATTTCAGACTCCTCTGTTTCACATGGCCAAAAATGTGAAAAGGAAAATTCTAGAAACACATCATTTGTTAGTTTTAAATTGTGAGCTGTCTGAGTAGTGTAATTCCATCCTACCCAGGAATACATGCCGTGTTTGCTGTATCCACATTAGCTGCTTAATAATTGTCTGTTCTTGGACCCACTGCTGGAGTATTACAGTGCTTGTATTCGGGTATCTCTTATTTTACCTCTGAATAGCCTCAAAGCCCAAATGTCATGCCAAAGAGAAGCTGTAAGGTGTGGTGCTTTGATTGAGAATATCCCCCATCTGCTCAAGTATTTGAACACTTAATCTCCAGTTCATGGTGCTATTGGGGTGAGGTCAAGGAGCCATTAGGATGTGTGGCCACGATGAAGCACATCATTGGGGGCAGGCTTTGAGAGAATATAGCTTCCCGCTTCTAGTGTGACTCTCTACTTCCTGTGCCTGCTTGAAGATGTGAGAGCTCGACAGTCCGCTCCTGTTGTCTCTCCTGACATCCCATCCCATAATGATGGATTCTTACCCTCTGGAACAGTAAGCCAAATGAACTCTTCTTTCTATAAGTTGCCTTGATCATGATGTTTATCATAGTAACAGAAAAGTAATGGATACAAAGTATAAAGGTGAATGATCTTGATTTGCTAAAAACAAAACCCCACAAGAACTTGATAAAACTAGTGCTTCTCTGAACAGGGGACCGAAAAGCTTCTTTTTGCAGAGGATGATAGTTAATACAGAGACACATATCTGGCCAAAGTGCTGAGAATACTGTTAAGTGCTCCGTGGGACATTTATATCACTCCCTCTAAGGCCCAAGGAACATCACAGAAGATGAGATATAAAGATTGTAAGACCTAGAGGATGAGGAAGAGGGCATGAAACACTCCCATCCAGATATAACCTAGCCATTGCAATCATGATCACACAGCAGCAATGGATATCTGCACAACACTGTGTCCTTCAGCATTCTAGCATCAAAAGAAAGGTGCCCATAAGGGGCTCCTGACTGAGGGGCTACTGACTGCTAATTGTTGCTATGGGAGGGGTGTCAGTGGAGGACTAGTTAGGAAGAAGGGGTTCGGAGGGAAAGGAAAAAGGGTAAGAAAGGGTAATGGGGATGAACACAGTCACAATATAATGTATGCATGAACCTACTATAAAATAAAAATAAAGGCAAAATGAAAAGAAATTGGACGCACAAGGTTGCTACAATCTATAGTATAATGAATCTATGAAACGGTGTAGAAGAAAACAGAAATTTTTGCTAGTTTTGCCACTGAATTTCAATGGCAAAAGGCAAAGATTATTGTCACAGGGCGGGATAAAGGGTGAGTTAGGGTGGGAAGGAAAGACATTGAATTTATGTATGAATGTGTGGGAGAAAACAGTATATACAGAACCTATCACCATCTGGAATTTAGGACATCCACTGGGGGCTTGGAGCTTATCCATAATGGATAAAGGGGAATTATTGTATGATATAAGGATCTTAGTGTCAGTTTCACGGTGAATGGAATTGATAAGACTAGTTCTCATGACAAGTTCTGATTAAAGCGTTTTGATAAAAGATGGAGAAATGTAACGACAGTATCTTGGGAATGATCAGGTGATAAAGTTCTTATTCATAGTCTAGCCTAATAGTCTTTTGATAGTCTAGCCTAATCTGGCAATAAAAATGGAATATATAAAGCTATCACATCTCTTAGACTCTTAACTAAATAGTAAGTATAGTAACTCTCAGTTGGAGTTTGAATGAGAGTTGATGGATAATGTTAGACTTTCAGAAAGGTATACTCTTTTGCTCATGAAGACAGATGCATATGGTTTGGAAATCAGGTCAAGGTTTGTTACAGTAACTGGGGAGCCACAGGGATGGAAGGCCTATCTTTTCCAAATACAGGAACCTGTTATAATTTGTGCTTAATGGAGACTCCAAAATGCCTCCAGAGAGAACAAGATGAATATTTCAAGTTGGGCCATGACAGCTTGAGGAGAATGTCTACAGAATTTTGGTGGATAATCTAGTTTTAGAAAGCATGGCTTCCTTGAGAGTCACTGGAATAAATCAGACAAAAATAACCTCTCAGGACACTGTATGCATCACTCACCACAGAGAGTTATGGTATGTTGTCCAAGTAGATCTCAGATATAGTTAATTGTTGGGCATAATGTAGGATGGGTCTAGCTAGGCCACCTGCCAGGAGGAATGGAGGAATGGCTCTCGTGGGTGTGGTGCTCCACACCTGTTGGTTGTGAAGCCAGTTTCTGCCCAGCACCTGGAGGGAACCTGATCCACCTGGGAACAAACTGTGATTGGCTGTGGTCAGGACCCCACCCCATAAGGCTATTGGCTAGCAAGACCTATAAGACTCTCTGCTCTTTCTTGAATAAATGAGTTTGCAGCAGACCAGCACTGCTGGCTTTCCATTCAACTCCCAGAGTTGGTGTCTTGATTCCATGCCTACTGGCCCTCTCACCCCACGGCAGAGACCCTTTGGTCCCCCTTGGGCTGGAGTTCTGGGACCCCCAACAGTTAGTGTCATTCTCTTTTTCCTGCTCAGTGCTGCTTGTATGCTTAGGCTGACTATTTAATTGTGACCTGATATTTGTAGAAACTGTTCCTTCCTGTTGATGTTAGCAGTGCAGTTAGAATGGGGATTTTGCAGCTTTATGGTGGGGGGCCTCCATGGAATTCTTCTATAGCTTAGTTCCTAGCTAATACTGGCTAGGATTTACTCTTCCTATTAGTTAGACTCACAAAATATTTTAAAGGATATTCTTGATTGATTGATTGATTGCCCGATTGTCTTAATTAGAGGGCTGTGCTTCAGAAAACTCTTCACAGAAGCCTTAGGTGACGTATTAGTTATTTTTCTCATTGCTGTGACAGAATATCAGACATAAGCAACTTAAAGGAGGAGGGGTTTGTTTTGGATCATGTTTCTGAAGATACAGATGTTGTGGGGATGTTGCTTGCTCATATCTTGGAAGATCAGGAAATACAGAAAGGGAGCTATTTGCACTCAGGTGGTTTTCCCTTGTTCTGTCTGTCACTCCCATCTATGGGTTGGGATACCAACATTCAGGATGGGTTTCCCCAACTCAGTTAATCATTACAAATATTAGTGCTTCATTAATGGCTTAAGCATCTCTTAGTTCAATAACATTTACAATTAAAATGAACCCCCACTGAGATCATTTACATTGTAAATCACGTCAGGTCAACACTCAATCAACGTTTCATGCCTTCCCATGACTCTTAGGTGAATTAAAGTCTTCCACATGGCCCCTTAGGCTTGTGTGTCCTGGCTTTGCTGTGTTTCCATTCATTCCATCAGCCATACTAGACTCATCTTTCCTATAGAAAGGCTGTTGCCCAGCTGTCCCTGCTGTTTGGGATGCTCAGCATCTGGGTAATTCTTTCTTGTCTTTGTGGTCTCAAGTTAAATGTCTCTTCCTAACCTTTTCCCACTCCCAATTAGAGTCTCCATTAATATATATATATATATATATATATATATATATATATATATTATAATATAACTCTTATTACTGTGCTTTACTTTTCTTTTGTAACCTTTAGCAAAGTTTTAATTATGACAGCTATTTGAATAATTATAGTTACCAGTAGATGACATGTTCCAGCAGGTCAGAAGCCTGCTTGTTTTGTAGAGCTGAATGCCCATGTGGGAATTCAGTAAGGATTTATAGCATCAGGGCATTAGTTCTCATAATTGTGGCTGTTCCAAGAAGCATTGTGCTTTGAATAGTCGTTATTTTTTATAGAGTAGGTTGCTAGCAATCACTTAGAGATAGAAAATTATAATATATTTTCTTTCTTTCATAGCACTGTTTACATGATCTGCAAACTATGCAAGGAAAATAGCTTCTTCACAAACAGTGGAAGGGGAAGTCATTCTTTGACCAGAGAGAGAATGGGAGACAGCGTGGGATAGAAATCAAGCATCTTCTTAGTTCAGAGGAGGGTCTGAAGTGTCCTGGCAGGCCAAAGAAGGAGGCCAGGGCAACCAGCAAGGAGCTGCATCATTTGGGTGCCATGCAATCAGAACAATGAACAGAAGCCTGGTCTTCTTCACCTTAGGGAGACTGGAGGATAATGTCTGAGTTCTGTTTAGATTCTTCAGGCCTGGGGCTTCCCTCTGAAGCAGCGTTCTTTGAGAGGAAGAAGCCATCAAATGGCATACGAACCTGGTGATGAAGGATGTGATTGATTGCACACTAATAGGAAACATAAAATAATCTAAGCTATGATCTTTCTGTTTATTTGTCTACCAAGTCTGAATTTTGTAAAAAATAAATATTTCATTTGTAATATATATATATGGACTAGAAGGTAAACAAACCCACGTACTGTCTCTTTGTGGGAAGATGTTACATGCTAAGAAGGGGAAGACCTGGTTTAGAGGTGAGTAGAATAGTAAAAGCTCAGGGCCAGAAAATCAGGAGACTTGGGTCCTCAGTTTCTTCACTATAAGTTGTAGGGCTTGGACAGGACAACAATAGGATTGCAGCTGTTTTAATGCAACATGATTCTAAAAGGGGGAAGAGATGGAAGGGAGGGAGAGAAACAGGGAGGAATGAAGAGCAAGAGGGAAGGAGGAAAATGGAGAGATTCCCTTTACCCAGGTGGGTCTAGCTTTGTGTTGAGTTGACAGAAGCTGATGAACACAGAATGTTAGGATTAAAGGTGGGCACCACCATGCTAGTTTATCTTTCTCTCAAAGGAATATATAGAAATTGACTGTGACTTTAATAGAGTGAGGGACCTAGACTCCATCTACCTGTTTACTCTGTCCAGTAAGATGCCTATAGCCATGGCTATATTCTGAGCCAGGATGGCAGTGAGTCACTGCTTATACTCTGATAGTGAGAACTCAGTCTTATTGCCAGTCAACCTGGAAAGAGACTGTTGCATAAAGTTTTATTCTAGATGGTTGTGAAGTTTGTACTTCAGAAAAGTCAGAGAGAGCAGATATTAGGACATAAATAGAGGCCTTTATAGAGATTCCCAAAAAGTGTTGATTAAGGAGAGGTATAAAAATGATAGAGCAGATTCTCAATCCTCAAATTGGAATGGAGATCATCAATTCTGCTTGTTCTGTAATTTAGCTACAGTATAATAGAGCAATCAGCTTCCTCAGCATCTTAGGGAAAGGCAAGCTTTAGTCTGAGATAAAAGAGAAAGGCATGGTTAACAAGAAAAGAAAAAACAAACTCTTAGGACCTTGGATAAAATTAGGGGCAGGATGTGCCAAATGGTGCTGGGAAATAGTGAAAGCTGGCCACAGAGAAGATCCAGAACCAAGAAAATCTAAGCAAGATGGAAGATGAATGAAAGAGATCAAAACAGTACTCCAACAAACCTGCATGCCTATGATTTGCTTTCCAACCTGTAGCCTACACTCTTGAGCTGGTATTTATATGTAAAATTGCTGTAATGCATGAGAGATAAGAGAAACAGAAGAAGCTAGAAGACGAAGGAATTTAGGTAGATGATTGAAGTCCTAGGAAGACAGGAAGGGCTTTCCTTCCTTACCTTCTACAAGTTTTGTGAAAAATGGCAGAAGAGCTGGTGCCCAGAGAAAGCTGGGAGGCTTCAAGGGAAGACCAGATAGGGTAGAAGGGGCGTAAAACTTGTATAGTTTCCCATCTGTAGTGACGCTTTGGACCTGGCCTCCTTATGCTTCTGCCTTTGGAGTGAGGATGCTGTAAGCCTGGTGACTAAAGAAGGAAAGCAGAAGAAAGATTCTAAAGCTACTTGAGAGTCTGTCTTCACCTATACAGGAATCTCTCTGGACCCTTATCACATCTTTCAGCCTTTATCACCTTAGAAATCAAAGAGCAGAGAAAAAAAACAGGAAAGGAAGAAAAAAGAGAAGGTAATTGTATATATTTATTATGTGAAGTGCTATAACAGCTTAATACAATAAAGTTTGTTTCTATATCATCTCGTCTAATTAGTGGAGGGATAGAGGAAACTGGGGAGCTTAGGCCCTGTCTTCTTCAGATTATGGCTGCCATCATCATCCTGAGCATCAGTCTCCATTATGCAGCAGGAAGGTGTGGGACACAGTGGGAAAGTGGGATGCTTTCTTTTAAAAATACATCTTTCTTTTTAAAAAATATTTATTTTATGTGATGTGTCTAAGCCTGGGTGTATGTATGTATACCACATTCATGTGGGTACCCCCAGAGACCAGAAGAGGGCATCAGATCCCCCCAGAACTGGAGTTACAGGCAGTTGTGAGCTGTCATGTAGGTGCTGGGAACCAAACCTAGGTCTTCAGCAAGATTAGAAAGTGCTCTTAACAGCTGAGCCATTTCTCCAATCCCAAGTGGGAAGCTTTTATCACAGGTATGGGAACTGTGCATGTCACCCCTATTCGTGATCCATTGGCTTGAATTTGCATTTAATTCGAAGAAGACTGGGCAGTATGGGCTATTTGTTTGCCCAGGAAAGATACTTGCAACTTCTACATGGCATCCAAAGACCTACTGGTTGAATAGCTTCTGTGCTGGGCATTAAAAAAAAATCTTAGAAGATAGACCAAGTTATCTATTAATTAAACATATTTTTAATTCATTCTCTATTTCAGCCTCTAGAATACAAGGTGACAAAAATTTTGTCCTTGGAAACATCAAGAAAACCAACAACCTAATTAAAAACTGGGGCATGGAATTAAACAAGGTTTTCAAAGGAAATATGAATGACTGAGAAATATATATATATATATATTATATATATATATATATATATTAATGTTCAACATCTTCAGCTTTCAGGGAAATGCAAATTAAAACAACTTTGAGATTTCATCTTACCCCATACAGAATGGCTAAGATTAAACAAAACAAATGGCAACAAATGCTGGTAATCGGCGTGGGGAATGGGAACCACTTACTCACTGTTGACTGGAGTACAAAATGGAAATCTATGGCAATTGGTATGGCGGTTCCTCAAAAGCTAAGATCCAAAACTGACCAGATGATCCAGCAATACCACTCCCAGGCATATTCCCAAAAGTTTATAACCTACTACAGAGACACGTGCTCATCCATGTTAAATGCTTCTCTATTTATAATAGCCTTTAAATGAAAACAGCTTAGATGTCCACTGACTGATGAATGGTTAATGAAAACATGGTACATATATATAATGGAATATTGTTTAGCTGTAAGAAAGTGAAATTATGAAATATGCAGGCAAGTCATCTTGAATATGGTAACCCAGACTTCAAATGACACAGATTTTTGTCACCTTGTATTCTAGTGGCTGACATAGAGAATCAAATTTTATTTAATTAATAAGTTGATAACTTTTGTTCTATCTCATATATGAATAATAAATTTAAATCTTCATATATGTGTGTTTAAATTGGAGTACATATAGAAGGCAAGAATCTACTAGGGGGAGATTTCAAAGTAGAAGGGGCTAGAACACAGGGGTATGAAGGAGAAAAGGAGAATAATTGAACAGGAAGAGTTTAATGGGATGGAAGATGGAAGAACAGGATAGAGGGTGAGTGTGGGGAGAGATAACTAATGACCTTTGTAAAAGTAATATGGAAACCTACACTGAAAAAGCTTCTTGAAACATACACACACACACACACACACACACACACACACATTCACTTACACATAAAAGGTGTTTGCTACTTTCACAGCAATACTTTTAAATTCTCTATAATGTGGGGACAATGCCTCCTTCAGACACCGTAGGAGGGGCAATGCTTTTCCCAGACACCATAAGCTATCAAATAAGAAGCACAGTGCCAGGTCTTAGTTACCTCTTTTAGAGTTGTTGGTCAGTGGAGTCCCATAGACCCTCACTCCCAACAATGTAATTGCCATTACCCTTACCCTTGGCTAATCCCTAGAAATTGATGGTGAGATCCCGTTGCCAAGAACATGACATATTTGAGTCACAGGATGTAGAAAAATCAAGCTGTTAATGACCTGGAAGTTTAATTCTTATTAGCTACCTTTCAAAGTGCTGGAAGGTGCTATACTTGTTATCAAGGATGAAATAATCAAGTCTTACGCAGCTGTGAACTCAGTGAACTACAATTTTGTCTGACCTGGCAAGAGATGCCTAGTGGTACAACACTGGCACAAGCATTATGAGAGTAACCAGTCACGTTCTGATTGAATTTAAGGCCCACTCCAAAAGAGAGAATGCATGCCTGGTACTAACTATGTAAAAAAAAAAAAAAAAGAAAAGAAAACGTGGCTGGCTAGGTCATAGGTCCTAGGGAAGAAGGTAATACTATTATTTTGCTAAATGGGCAGAGTAATGAACTGCCCCATAAGTTCCTATTTTTTAAAAAATTATTTTTCCTTATGTGTATATGTGTATGTTTGTGTGGATTTGTACAGGTGAATCGTTACTGGGGATGCCAGAAGAAGGCATCAGATCCCCTCAAGCTGATGTTATAGTGGATTGTGAGTTGCCTGTTGTGGGTGCTGGGAAATAAACTTGGATCTTCTGTAAGAGTAGCAAGTGCTCTTAACCACAGAGCCATTCCTCTGGCCCCAGAGAACTTATCTTTATATCCATGGAATAATACATTTCTCTATCCTTATCAGAGAAGCTTCTTTTTGTAGTAGATGGTGATCAATACAGAGACCCACAAGAGGTCAACATATACAGAATAAGGTACTGTGGGGTGCTCACTTCTAAATGGGACAGCTATATCATACTCTACCCACATAAGTCAGAGATCCTCATGGAAGAGGGAGTGGAAAGATTTTAAGATCCAGAGGTAATGGACACCTGAAGCAAAACAGTAGTTGCTGGACATGACAGTACCAATGTACACATGGGCTCACAGTGTCTGGGATCACATGCATAAGACCTACACAGGATCAAGTCAGCAAAAATTCCAGCATGTATGGGGGAGGGACTCATGAAGTTCTGTCCTTAGCTGAGGAGTGATTGGAAATTTATGACTGTTAAGAATCAGTGTTCAGGGATGAGGCCCCTGAGAATCTACCAATGTTCCAGTAGACGGGTTTTCATCCATGTACATACCGGCAATACTAAGTGGTCTCAGTGGGTTTTGAGGAAAAGGAACATATGAGTTTTGAGAAAAAACTGGTGGTGGAGATGGGGGTGGAATTTGAGGGTAGGGAAAGCATGGTTAAGTGGACAAAAATGCATTATGTTAGGCCTGTGTGTGTGTGTGAGTGTGTGTGTGTGTGTGATGGCACTAATGTGCACTGTGCTCATGCACAGGTCAGAGGACAACTTTTGGATGTCAATTCTCTCCTTCCACTGTGTGGTCCCTAGAGGACCAAACTCAGGTTTTCAGGCTTGGTGGCAAGTGTCTTTACCCACAAAACCATCTCAACTGGCTTTACTCAGTTTTGAATACATTTCTTTGCAGCTATGTTAGTTAAGTTGGACTGTAGACTTGACTTCTGCTGGAGGCACTTGCCATCACTCCCTATTGTAATTGCCAGTGATTTCCCAGTGATCTGGGTGAACTGAAAGTGTAATTCTGCAGTCTTCTCCCAGACCTGGCTGTAGTTTGAATACTATCCTCCCCAGATTTCATGGGGTGGAAACAGTCCTTTGCGGCACTGTGTGGTGTTGGGAGACCTATGGTCTCATGAATGGTTTGATGTCACTGTAGAAAGGGCTTGTACAAGTGGGATCTCTACTGGTCTTTTTTCATGCAAGGAACAATGTTTTAACCTTTGGACAATAGTGTATTCAAGGTACTATCTTGGCAGAAGAGCCTGGATCCTCAGACACAAAACCTGCCAGCATATTGATCTTGGATTAATCAGACTCCAAAACAGTGAGCAATACTTTTCTGTTCTTTATAAATGGACTAAGAGAAGCCTCAGTCAACCTCACCCTGATTGTCCATAGAAAAGTTACCCCTAATTCTCACTGGCATATGGAAACTGCCCACACGACATTTTCTAAACCCACTTCTCTCCAGGGAACATTTTAGAGGCAATTTTCCATTGTAAAATTGTGCCTTCTCTGCCTTTCCCTTTTAGGCTTCTAAATTCTGTGCCTGAGTTCATTTCAAGACCTGTAACTGGATCATTCCGGAGCTGAGCCTGCTACAGAGCATCTCAGCATCCTTTTCCACGTTCATCTCAGAATAAACAGACACCAGAACTTACTACTCATTGCAAAACTTGCCTATGATCCTTATTTCAAAAACACTGCATCTGAAAAATGGTCACATGTCTTAAAGCCACTGCCCACTTTGTGTCACCAATTCAAAATATGATATGTATCTAGAAACAAGGGTGATTTCAGCCTTGATTTGGACTATACTCTAAAAGGTCATTTAAAAGCCATCAAGATCATCTTCCCTGACTACTTTCCACACTAACCCCCGTTAGTGCAGACTGTTTCTCACTAAGAATGTCTCCCCAACCGATATTCCAAATTCTGTTGTGGAGTTGTCATTAGGAGACTGGCAAGCAAAGCTTTTCCTAAACATCCCTGTTATAGCTTACAGGAAAAGCTCATTATGTTCTGAAACTCTACTCATTTACCCTCTCCTGGCTTTTCTCTGTTTTAACCAACTTTGGAATGTTTTAATAAAGGGAGGAACGAGCAGGAGCCCCAGGAAGTGACTGGGGTTCCCCTGGCACTTGATGTGCCTTATTCCATTTGGCACCCGCTGTGCACACACACTAGATTCCTTGGCTATCACAATGCTGCATACAAGGAAATGAAGCAGAATGAGGTTAGTCATTTGTCTAAAGCCCCTGCACTGGCAAGTGAAATTAAAATTTACACATGTTTGATTTCAAGGTTGAAACTTTCTACTGCTCCATCCAATTAATTTTCCTGTTTGACAGTTGGAATTAATAAGGCATATAACTTTGGGCAAGCCATTTAACCTCCTCTGAACCCAGTTCCTTCTCAAATGAAGAAACAGTGAGATGAAAGCCTGTGTGCTTGTGGTGATTTGAATGAGAAATGTGCTCCCTGAGTTCAACTGCTTGAATACCTGGCCTACAGTGGGTGATGCTGTTCTGGGAGGTCATGGAGCCTTTAAGAGGCATGGCCTTGCTGGAGGAATTGTGTCACCTCAGGCTGACTTTGAGAGGGCATAGCCTCACCCCACTTCCAGTTTGATCTCTCTGCTTCATGCTTGCCATTGAAGACATGAGCTCTCAGATCCTGCCTCGCCATTATGGACTCTCTCTCCGGAACCCACAAGCTCAGATAAACTTTCTTTCATAAGTCACGTTGATCATGGTGCTTTATTACAGCAACAGAAAAGTAATACAGTAGCCTACCTATAACATTACCTCTATTCTTTTTATTTATTTTCTTGAAACATGGTCTTCCTGAAGCCGCAACTGGCCTGGAACTAGCTATGTAGACCAGGCTGGTTTCAGTCTCACAGAGATCTGCCTGCCTCTGCCTCCCAAGTGCTGGGATTAAAGGTATGGGCCACCACGGAACATTATCTCTATTCTTATTGCTCTAGTACTAGTTGTTTCCTGAGAAGAGAAGTGCAACAGTCTTTAGCTACAGTTCCAAGGTAAGCAGTGTCCATTAATTGATTGCCAGTTCTACATGAAGTGAGTTATAATTTTATTTTAATTCTTCTAACAAGACTATAAAGGTCTGATAATTATCCTGTTTTATGGATGAGAACTTCAGAAGCATACCTTAAGTCTAAGTCACAGCCATAAAAAGAAAATCTAGAAGTCTCTGCTTTGCAAGTCCATCTACATATGTCCATGTTGTATTTGCATGTGAAGGATGGGGAAGGTGTGGAGGCCTGACAGGAATTGTCATAAATGTTCCTATAGGGTCATATCAAAACATAATGTGATCTCATTAACTCGATCAAGTTTATGTTTTTATGTATCAGTTTAAAAGAAATGTAATTAATTATGAATATTAAAATCAACCAAAAGGAGAAAAATTAAGAGTCAGACAAATTTGTGCCTGTGGTGAAAGGGTGACCAGAGGGAAGTCAACTGAAATGACAAGGGATGCATGGAAAGAACAGGTACAGCACTGTCCTGGTTTGCCCATCTTTACTCTTTAGGCCAATGCACTGTTTGCTGCTGTACAGGAGTGCTCCCTGGAAACTTTGCTTAGAAGAGCTTGGTTTAACATCAGTCTTGTTCATGGAAGCTGTTTTGTCCTCAAGCACTAAACCTTATGGCCCTTTCTTATAACTGGGTCAATAGTTTTCCGATTTCTATGAACTTTCACTTAAATAACTCACAGCAGAAGAATTACTATACCCAGTGCTTTTCTGGGACTAAGTCTTGGTGTATAATAGAGAAGCCTTGGTGGAATATGAAATTATCATCAGCCATGATGAAAGACAACAGTCAATGGAAAATAAAAATGAGTCTCTGGTGAATAACAAAGGTTCGCCATGCATTGTTCAGAGGCCAGTTGCAAAGGACCAGGTAGATGTGACTTTGGGTAATCCTTCACTTGTCCCTGCGTCTGGCTTATAACTTATAACCTCAGTCAGTAAAATGAGGACTGGGACTTAGTAGGGTGGCTCTAAACATGATCAGAAATAGGTGTGGTGCTTGAGCACACCATAGAGACAGAAAGGATGCAGGTCCTCTTTATTATTATCAAGGAAGTAGTGTGAGTCTTTTCCTGCCATGAATACTCAAGCAGGCATCACCATTTTTCATGCTGTTTTGCTTGTCCAAAAGCTAGGGTGTGGCCATTTGGTGAGTCAAAGCTGCCATTATTCACTGGACACTAAGCAAGTCTCTGGAATTGAAAACCAGCTGCCGAGTCTGCCAGAATATACTACTCAGAACCTGAATGGGGAAGTCATAGAGCTTTTAAGGGGCAGGAGATGATTTTGAAGCCTGCTTTTTTTCCTTTTCAATGTAGAGATGCAATTATTATCTGTATTTGACTGTTCTACAAGGAAATAAAGGAATGATAGCTCAAAGTCAGTGAGAAGACAAATCAGGAACAGTACAAAAAAATCACCTGTGAAGCAGGGCAGGTTTGAAAAGTCAGCAGGTGGTCTCATGTTCTGTTTAATGGCTTGGTTGAGGAATTGTTGCAATATCAGCCTGTTTAGTAATCAGTGATATCCCATGTAGGTCATAAAGTCCTGAGTCACCTATTTATGTAGAATCACTCGCATTTATATGGGAAGAGGAAATATATATGCAATTGAGTTACAAGGGTGTCTCAGGACACCCTTGAGAAGAAACTTCCAGAACTTAGCTCTGTGAGTCAGCACATTCTTCATATTTTTACTAAGCTTACTCATGACTACTTAGGCTCATCTGCTGCCTAATGAAATGGAAGTGGAGTCAGAGGAGAGAACAGGAGAATGCAGGAGTGAGGCAAGGAGGGTGGGATCCATCTGAAGAGTCACAGCCTCCTTAGTCAGTGGTTTGATGCCATGAAATCAAGTGGAGAAGTGGATCGAATGATTGAGCTTGTTTGCTGATGCTCTGTCTTTCTGGAAGGCAGAAGTAGTGAGTGGACACCATTAGTCAGTGGCCTGGCTTGGCCTGAGTCAGTATTTCCTTACTTCACCCTTCTCACATCAGCATGATCTGGGGTTCCTGTGAAGGGTCCTAAAGGAGATTATCTTGTTCTGACCTTTGAGCACTTAGAATATCTGGTGTCAGTCCAAGCCTCACTGGAAGTGAGTTTGGGTGGTGTGGGTATGACTTGTTGATCTAGGATATACACAAAGGCAACCTCCTCCTCCCTGGCCTCCTCACCTCAGGCCTCCTGTGTCTATTTAAAAGCTCTGGGGTAGTCTGATCTGATGTCTGTCCATCTTGTCCCCTCCTTGTTTACTGGAACATTAGGTCACTGCAGTGCAGCTGGAATGTGAGCTCTGGGCAGGCCAGCAAAGCCGAGGCATCATGTCATTGCACTGTTTTTCCTTCCCTCCCACTGAGTTTTCTTGGAAGTTCTGAGCCAGACTCAGTGTGTATCTCTAGATATGCATTCCAAATTCCCAGCTGCTTGCAACTCAGCAAGTCTCATGCCTCTACTTTCAAATTCTTGTGTCCTGTATGGTTAGAGATGAAAGTGCCTGCATGTAGAGAGAGAGAGAATGAAGGACTGTGTGATCCCAGGGAAATTCAAATTTCCTTATTTTTAAAAATATTTATTATTATTGTTATTATTAATTTAAAAAAATGTTTATGTGTGTGAGTGTTGTGCCTGCATGTAGATAGGCACCCATGTTGTGCAATGCCCGTGGAAGTCAGAAGAGAGTGTTGGATCCCCTAGAACTGGAGTTATACAGATGGCTGTTAGTCACTGTGTGGGTGCTGGAACCAAACCTGGGTCATCTATAAGAGCAGTCAGTGTTCTTAACAGCTGAACTATCTCCAGTTCCTATTTTTATTATTTTTAACTCTGTATATGTATGCCAATATGCTTGCATGTGCACATGGGTGTAGGTGCCTGCAGAATGCAGAAGAGGGCATTGGATGCACTGGAGTTATAAGCTGCCTGACATGAGTGCTGGGAGCCAAACTTGGGTCTTATCCACTGTATGTGCTCTTAACCACTGAACTATCTCTCCAGCCCTGGCATCCAAATTTTGTGCTGTGGTTTGTGATCGTCTACCATCATATACTGTCTAACCATCACCATTTCCTCTCTTGCAAGGCAAAGAGAACAGTCTTTATGTATGGTGCCTTTGTAACTCAGTGGAGGAGATGAAGGAACAAACTTGCCTCCAGTTTGTGCCCTGGGCCGGGTTGAAGGGGATCTGAGTGTCTATGTTGCCTTTTCCTCCCTGAGCAACGATCTTGTATGATGTTCCTCTACCTGAACCCCGGTGATCTATGGCAACCCTACTCTCTGTGTTTCTTTGGCCTTCCGGACCCCTTATTTTTCCTTTTAACCATCTCTCTTTATCATAATTACTTCATTTTTTCCTAGACTAGAGCAGATAATGTAGTCAAGGTAGGAAAGAAAAAGAAAAACATATCAACTATTAAAAATCATATTTAGGGGCATGGGAAGTGATAAAAGGTTTGCTTACAGGGTCTCATGTAGGCTGGTCTTAAACTTACAATGTGGCTGAGGATGAGCTTGAATTTGTGATCTTTCTGCCTCCACCTTCTCAGTACTGGGATTACAGGAATGTGTCATCAACCCAGTTTTATTCAGAAGTGGGGATTGAAGTCAGGGCTTCTTGAATGCTACCAACAGAGCCAGATTCCCAGCCAGGAGTTGTTCTTACTACCTGAATGCTGCATTGATAATTTACAGTTGAGACTCAGTTCTCAAAGTAGCATCCCTTGACCTGCAACATCAGTGCCTCTTTAGACCTACCGAATCTGAAACTCTTGAAGGAGAGCACAGCAGTCTGAAATTTTGACAAGCTCATAGGCATCTGAGAAGCCTTGAAGTAGATGTTTATCCATGGACTGGCAGTGAAGGGTGCTGAGGTTTTGCTGTGTCCTTCAGAGCTGAGGAAAACAGAGTCGGTGTCACATTCACGAGGTATAGCTCATCATTCACCTTGTCTTTCAGTCTGGAGCAAGAATAAGCATGAATGGGAGAAGGACTGTGGGGTGACAGTGGCCATGTCTGAAGTTCTAGGTGAGCTAGCTTCACCTGCCATCCCCTGGTGAGGAATGAGGAATTGTCTGATCATTGTATTGTGCCCAGCACCTCTCTAAGAGCACAAGTTATGAAGTGATGTTGATTCTGCCATTTGCTTCTGGTCTGCCTTAGGCAGCTAAGCTGACTTCTAGTGAAATGGCAAAGCTAGCTCCATTTTGTTCTAGCTGACTCTTGCTTTATCCTGTGTTTGGGTCTAGCCTTTCCCACTGTAGCCAGTTAGGCAGAACATCTCATGCAGGTAGTTTCAAGAAGTACAGTGTTTCTATAATACTGAGAAATTTATAAGTAGCCAGGTAGTATGTCCAGATAGCACATCCTCCTTCCTAGCTGTATCTGCAATTCTGTGGAGCCTATTGATGCTACAATTCTCCTTGAGTATACACCTCATGAGCTCGAAGGAAAATGGGAATAGTAGGAATGGTGTATTCGGAACCCACATAAAGAGGGGTGGACTATGATATGGGAAAGGCCTCAAGTTTTCTAAACTTAAAACGCCTGATTGAAGCAGAATATAAACGAAGACAGGAGACGTCTAACTTGAGGATATATAGTAAATTGTAAAGGGCCAGAGAAAATGCAAGCTTTATTTGCTTTGGTTTAACTTTGATTTGATTTATTCAAAAGGATGATGATTCCTTACTACAAAATATTTCTGTCTAAAATGGGATTATATTCTTTAAAGGAAAGAGGAAGAAGAACTAGTGCCCTGTGCCGTCCAGGTTTATGATAGTGACTAATGCAAGTCAATGTTAACCATTACATGAAATATCTACCGGGAAAACAAAAAATCAAGAAAGACTGTAAATAAATCGCCTCGCTAGAAGGTGAGGCATGAAAGAGTGCTGTTCCTGCCTTCCTGTATCCCCTCATCTTCTTCTTCTGGCTTTGGGGGCAGAATGCTTCCATCTGTTCTTAGTCATAGACTGTCTCACCTCACGGTCCTGCTGGCCTCATTAGGACTGACAGGGTAGACAAATGGAAAGTCATGAAGTGGGATAACAGGGCGGACCTCAGAGCACCCTTGCTGTCCCTTCCCTTCCATCCTGGCTGTTTTCCCAGTCCTCATACTTCCCATAAATCGATCAGGGGAATATTAAACATTTCAAAAGCCCCGAGTAATTACTAATGCTGATGGGAAACAGTGGTCTTTGGGGTCCTTCCTCCTGTATTCTATAGTTGTTCAAAAGCTACTGCTTCTCTATCTAGGGCTGGCACTTGTCCCTTAGGTCCTGGCCTGCATCCTGACTTAAGGTTGCTGTGAAGCTATGACTGTTCTATGGACTCCTGTATGTACTAGAAGTGCCCTAAAACTCCAAGACAGCTTTCCAAAACCTCCTTTCATGTGGCCAGGTTTCCTGTTACCCTTATCCATAGCAGACAGACCAGTACCACCAGCCACCCTCAACTAAACTGTGAAAGGGAGTCCAGGGGCGTCTCCTCAGTGCCACTTACCTAGCGCTGTGTTACTTACCCAAGATGCTACAAATGTGTATAGTTGTCCTGTCAAACTCCAGCCTCCCTCCCCATTTGCCTTCTACCCTGAGCCCCAGATCTGTCAGGGCCCCAAGGGAGGACATGCAGGACCTGTGGCTTGGATGTTCACAGGGACTGCTCTGCTGATGCCTCTAGAGACCTTGAAAAGATTCCCACCACACACCTTTTTTTGAAATGAGGGATCCACTGTCTGTCTTCCATCCCTGTGCTGTACTGGATTTCTCTCTTTTTCTCTTCCCTCCCAAGAGCTGAGGGCCTCCCTGCTCATTCTGCTCTTGTCTGCCATGATAGAGGGAGCCTAGAAGTGAGCCACTATGACCACCTACGGGGATGTCATCTGGGCTCAAGCCTTGCCTCAGGGCACCTCCACATAAAAGGTTGAACTGATCACCTTCACCCAGGTGCTACATTGGAAAAAGGATAAGCAAATGAACCTCTTTACAGACAACAGATATGCCTTGGCCACACTTTCATGTCCACACCTTGATCTATAAGGAAAGAGGACTCTGACACTTCCATGGCAGAAGGTAAAATGACCCAGAGGGCTGCCAGACTCCTTGTTGAACCACTCCTGCTTCTAGGAAATGAAAAAGGACCCCATGGGATGATGGACCCTGTGAGACTTCAGAATCATCCTTTCTCCAGCCCTTGGATGCCTCCTTATAAACCAGCTTCATCAGACAACTAACGTGGGTGCCACCAAACTGACTGAACTAGTTTCTGGTATTTGTGGATACATTCTCTGATCTGATGGAGGTCTTTCCCTCATGATGGCAAAAAAACTCTTACATAAGAGAATTCCTAAGTTTGGGCTGCTTCTGTAAATTGTCTCAGTTAATGCTAAATTAATCTTAGAGACCAGTGAAAATGGACCCAACCTCCTGCCCCTGGTACTCCTCAGATTTAAATAAGCCTAATAAGCTTATAAGCTGGGTTTCACTCCTTATAAGATTATGTTCAAAAGGGTACCTCCCCTACTAAAGGGGGAGGACTAAAGGACCCTGAAAAATGACTCATCAGTCTCTCTTAAAGTACCTCCAACAGGTCCAGGTTTCAGTCCATTTTCAGAGACATGGTCTTGATTCCCTCCTCTACACCCTGTCACCTGTTATGAAAGGAGAGAGAGGCCAACAGTGCCTAGTTCTATTGCTGGTTTGATTGGAACCCATGGCTGACTACCTTGTTTCCAGGCCTAACAAGACCTCTTGTCCTTCTCCTCTTGGGTCCAATAATTGAGCCTTGCCTGATTAACTTGTTGTTAAAGTTTACATAACAACAGATAGATAGCCTCTGTCAAATTAATGTACCTGAAAGCCCAGTATAAGCCCCTGTCAACTGATATTGAGTCAACAGTTTGACTCTGCCCTAAGGCCATGGGGGAATGAAATGGCAAAACTAACTCCATTTTGTTCTAGCTGACTTTTGCCTTACCCTGTGTTTTTGACCAGCCATTCCCACTGTAACCAGCCAGGCAGAACACTTCCTGCAGTTAGTTTCAGGAAGTACATTGTTTCTACAATACTGGGAAACTTGCAAGCAGTCAGGTAGCATGTCCAGAGAGCACATCCCCCCTCCCAGCTATACCTGCAGCTCTAAGGAGCCCATTGACTCTACAATTCTGAGAAACTTATTTTATCCTTTATCCTTACTGAAACATTTTGGTAACTGAAAACCTATTTGTTAATTGACCTGCCCCTGATCTGGTACAATTATGGTGATCTGATGTAACTATGGTTATTGACTTGCCCCTAGCATGATGTAATTATGGTTTTAAGCTTTATAAGCTCTACCCTGATTCTTCCTGGGGTCAAGAGTTCTTTTGGGCATTAAGCCCCCTCTCTGACCACTGACCATTAATATAAGATTTCCAATTTTACCATCACTCTGTGGTGATCCTCGGTGCGTCTTGCTTGGTATACACTAGGAGTAGATAGAAATGGTGTTATCTATTCTTTTAATTTTGCTTTTCTCTTGTTGGCTTAAGTATTCTTCATGTTGGCAATTCTTGCCTTTTAGTCTTTGAGACACTCTCAAAATGAGCCCTTAGGATTGTAAACAAGGTTGGGATTAGGAATTTATTGCTTGTCAGGATCAGTTTGGTAATGGTTAGTCATACATGGCTATTTGAGCAATTAAAATGGGGACAGCCAGAATCGAGAAGGACTATAAATGCAAAAAGCACACACTACTATGCGAAGATGTTGTCCAAAGAAGTGTAAATTATCTCATTAATAATTTTTATATCAATTTCATATTGAAATGGTAACCTTTTAGATATAGTGTGTTAAATAAAAAATAGTAAAATTAATCTCAGCCAGTTTTCTTTTTTACCTTTAAAAATATGGCTACTGGAAAATCTAAAAGTACAAATGGGAGCTACATTAGTGACTCACATTAGATTTCCATTAGCTCATGTTGGTCTGGTTAGTCTGAGGCTATAATCAAACTCAAGATTTAGAAAAGGCAAGCAGTTCTGCCAGAAGGAAATACCAAGGATCATATAAAGTTTAACATGAATGTTCATGTGAATAAGGAGCAAAACAGGACAACTGAGCTACCTGGATCTAGACATATCAGAGTTGAATCTAAAATCAGCCACTTACTTGGGAGAGTAGTTTACCATTTCTCATTTCTGAATTCCCCTCCCTTCCCCCTCCTCGCCTCTCTCCTCCTGTTCTCCTCTTCCTTCTTCTCCCCTTCCTTTCCTCCTCCCTATTTCTTTCCCTCCCTCCCTCCCTCCCTCCCTCCCTCCCTCCCTTCCTTCCTTCCTTCCTTCCTTCCTTCCTTCCTTCCGATACTGAGGATTGAATCCGGGGCCTTGAACATGCTAGGCAATACTATGCTGCTAAGCTTCATCCTCAGTGTTTCAGTGTTTTCACCTATAAATGGATCTCCTCAGATTTTAAAATATTTGATTTGTTATTTTTATTTTATGTGTATGAATGTATTGTCTGCATGTATGTAGATGCACTGTGTAGTACAATACCCGCAGAGGTCAGAAAAGGGCATCAGATTCTCCTAGAACTGGAGTTACAAACTGTTGTTAGTTGCCATGTGGGTGCTGGGAATTGAACCTGGGTCTTCTGCAAGAACAGCCAGTTCTTAAACACTGGGCCAATCTCTCCAGCCCCATGATCACCTCAATTTTAACTCAGTGAGGTTTTGCCCATCATTATTAAGGCAATACATGTAAAAAGCTTAATGCTACTCCTGGCAGCTAGTAAGTACCAACACTAAGTCTCCTTAAGTAAGAAGAGATTCTTCTACTAGATACAGTAGGCAGTGACTGGAATTTCCATTTATGGGAGTCTTTAGCATTTAGATTGTCTTTTGCCCCCTAGCGCATGTAGTTACAGCTAGATCACCTGCCCTGCTTTTCAGGTAGCTCACATAAACACTCATGTTGTACTATGCACCTGCTCCCTCATATGCTTCCGGCATATCTACCAGGCTTCTCTAAACCTTCTGTGAGGAGTGTTTTGTGAAATCTAGCCCCAAAGCATGATGCTCATCATACCTTTTCAACATTTCCTCAGCTAGAAACCCACAGCTGGCTTTGGGCTCCTCCCCTGAATCTTTACCATGGTACTACAGGTCCAAGGAGTGAAAGACAAGATTTTGTACAAATTGTTCCTGGACAAAGACTAATCTGGTTTGTTATGCCTATAAAACTTGACAGTTTATATGACGTGGACAGTGGATGGTCTCTGGCAATGACAAAAGACAGCATACTTCCTGAATGGTGAAACATTTCTTTGCCTGTAATCACTGCAGGTGAGGGAAGCTGAAGGAGTTGGGTGGGGGACTGTGGTGCTATCTGAGACAAGTGATACTGTGAAACACGGAGATTAGATTCTTCTCTAGAGAAGACTGTTCACTCACTGTGTATATAAGAAAACAGAGTAAATAAAAAAAATGGGGGAAACCCCAAGCCGACAGAAATAGTTGGTGTCTGGCTCCATTTTGAAAGATGCTGAGTGTTATATCCTAATAGCATATCTCTAGGTATATGGAAAGTCTCTGAGCTCCCAGAATTCTGACACTGTGATTAAACCTGTAACAGTTTATTATTTAGCAGGAGCAGCAACAGCAACAGCAGCAGCAAACTCTCAGCTTTCCTTCATGGATTCTGTTCAAAGCTACTGCAGATGCAGAAGCAGAGGCCTTCCACCCCACATGGAGTGTTTCAAGAATTTACTCTGGGATACTTTCAACTTTGAGAAAGGAAGGAACAGAATGTAGAGATGACGTGCTTGGCTGAGGAGAGGATTAGAGTCTTTGGTCTCTCTTTGAGCTATCCTATCTCATTCATCACCCTTGTCATCATTGTTATTGTCACCATCATCAAAACAGGTGCCTTTTATTCAGCTCTTCCTGCATGCCAGAGACTTGGCTAACTTCTTTTCATAGTTGATCTCATTTAATTCTTTTGACAGTTGTGAGGTAAGTACTGCTATTAAGTCATTTTTACAGATGAGGAAACTGAAGCTTGCTCAAAATTACTACCTGCTGGTAGGCTTGCTGGAACTTTCATGCTCAATGAACAGAGACCTGAGATTGCATTACTACACATCAGAGAGGGATGCCTAGACTTGAAAATTGTAACCCTAGGTTAACTCCAAGATCTCTTTTTAAAGAAATATTTCATAACATAACAGATGAAATTCACAAATTATATAATTCTCCTAAATACACAGTATTTGAAAAATTAATATTTTATCATAAAGAAATATAAGATGCATGTATTTTATATGGAATGTGTATTTTATGAATAAACATTCAAATATATGAAATTATTAGATGCTTATACCTATATACAGAATTATCAGTGAATGTGGGGGCTCCCTTCTGGGCGCTGATGGCTCCCCAGGACGCCGCCACAGAGAATCAGAAGCCGTGTCCTTTTCCTCCTTAATGGGTTACAGCCCCTTAACCGGTGGCCAGCTGGCAGGAGCTGAGCTGGGAGAAGTCACGTGTGTGGCCTGCCATGGATAAGCCTGCGCCTGCTAAGCTACACAGACCCGAAGTGTGGCTGATGGCCAGGACACCTCTCAGGCGAAGCCGGGGCCCCTGATCAACCCAGGGAGAGACCGGAGTCTTCAGCAGAAGTCTTAACTCTTTATTGTGTTGCAATTCTAACAGATGATACAGCTCTCCCCAAGCGCAGATTCCGCCTTGCAAAGCTCAAGCATGCTTTTTAATGCTCCCCTTCCCCAATTAGAACATATTTCCCCATTTCTTATTGTCCTATCATATTTGTACATTTTCAAGCCTTGCTTTTCCATCATAAGGGCCAGTTACAAGGGGGTTGCAAAGGGTGGTTACAAAAGGCATCAATGATCCAATGAGTAGACAGCAAGCATAAGCTCAATTATCATACCTGGGGGGGTTAGGTTTTGATTTCCCCAAGGCTCACTCAACTTCTTGGAACTGCTTGTTTGTCTCTCCAGCCAGGGTGGTCAGGTTTCACTTCCTCTAAGCGTCTATTGTTACCAGGCGTTTAATGAGACCCCACAAATGAAGGGCTAAAGGGATGACAGTGGGGAAAGCACTTGCTGCACAAGCATGAGGACCTGTGTTTGAATCCCCAGAACCCATGTAAAAGCCTAGCATGGTAGCACATGTCTATAATCTCCATGATCTCTAGAGATGGGAGGCAAAGGCAGGAGAATCCTTAGATGCTCATGGGGTAGCTAGCCTGGTGTACACAGTGGAAACATTAAAGAAAGGATCCTGTCTCAAATGCGGTGGAAAGTGAAGACTAACAACTGAGGTTGTCCTCTGACCTTCACATATATGCTGTGGCATGCACACTCCTGCAATCAATCATGTACATGAACGCACATGAACATGCCACGTATCGTAAATACACACATACACAGAGAAAGAATTACCAATGAAAGTCACATGTAGAGTTGTATCCACTGATGTCAGTGATGCAACTATCTGAACAGGAAGACCACTCCTGAATAGAATAAAGCACAATTTGTATATGATGATTGCATTTTGAGAAAATTTATCACATATTAAATAACAGTATGAAAAATACTCTGTGTTTAAGGGTTTATGTTCTAACTCATCTACATTCCTCATATGTGTTACTATCCAGTAGAACATTTAAAAGGCAGAATGTGAACTAACTGACCCAGGTATGGAACAGCATTACATCCACATCTACCTCCTATCCCAACCATGAAGATGCAAGTAACAACTCTGCCTCAGTGATTTGACATCAGGGGTACTATGTAAATTCCCTAAACATCTTAGGACAGAGGTTCTCCTTCTTGGTTCCACATTAAAATGACCAGAAGGAGCTTATCTCAAATACTGATTGGTACTCTATATGAAGAGTCTGATCAAATTGGCCAGGAACATTGTCCATTATCAAGGTTTCTAGCAGTTTTTTAGTTTAGTCTACTTAATAGCCCTAGCTGAATCAGAATATTAGACCTTTAAAATGGTAAACTTTCTTTCTGTCTCCAGAGCTGGTTCTTGGTCAGAAAGAGTCCAAAGCCTTCTGAACCCAAGGAACACCAGCCTTACTTATAAAGTAGTGCAGGCATTTGTGACTAGGATCTGAGAAGTCAGAACCCTGTTTTGAAGGTGTTAAATAAAGTATTAATAGTTACCTCCAAATGTAGAAAGAACAGAAGATCAGTGTTAAAATAACTAAATAAAAGAAACATGTCTGATAGTTAGGGAAAGCCTTAGTCATCTCTCATCAGGCTAGATTTGGACCTTTAGCCTTATAGGAAAAACAGATTAGAGTTGCTCTTTGGTCTGGAAAGAAGATCAGCTAAATCCTTAAATCAAGAATAGCAGGTACATTTTATATTCAGTGCCAACTTTAAAAGAATAAGATATAACTGACAAATTCTATCAAACTTTATTCCCTCTCCTATTTAATATAATGCTCAAAGTCTTAGCTATAGCAGTTACACAAGAGAAAGGCATAAAACCAGGAAGGAAGAAGTCAAACTATGCCTATTTGCAGATGACATGATTCTATACTGAAAAGATTCTATAGAATCTATTAGAAAACTCCAAAATCTAATCAACATTTGTTTTAAAAAGTAGCCTCCATATATATCAACAATCTACTCACAGAGAAAGAAACTGGGAAAATATTTCATCCAAGAGAACTCAAGAAAATTACACACCTAGGATTACAGCTCACTAAAGGAGAGAAAGACCTCCACAGTGTAAACCTCAAGACACTGAAAAAGGAAATCAAAGGAGATACTAGATGATGGAAAGACCTTCCATACTCCAGGATTGGTAGGACTGATGTTGTGAAAATGGCCATCTACCAAACTAAATCCACAGATTGAGTGAAATACCTATCCAAATTCTGATGTGATATTTCACCGATCTAGAAAAGACAATCAAAGAATTCATATGGAACCTCAAAAGACCATCAGTAGCCAAAGCAATTCCAAGGAGTAAGAACATAGCTAGAGGTATCACAATGCCTGACCTCAAATTATATTACAGAGCTACAGTGATAAAGACAGCCTGATGCTGGTATAAAAACAGTAAACAGACAAATGGAACAAAATAGAAGATCCAAAAATAAACCAAGAAAGCTATACTCTCCTAATTCTTGATAAAGAAGGCAAATACCTACACTGGAGAAAAGATAAACTGCTTAACAAATGTTGCTGGAAAAATTGGATATCTACCAGCAGAAACATGAAATTAGATTCCTATTGTTCACCTTGTACAAAAATAAATTTGAAAACCTTAATTTAAAATCTGAAACACTGAAACTTCTAGATAAAAACATAGGGATACTTTTCAAGACATGGAGGCAGCCAGTTTTCTGAACAGAGCACCAATAACACAGAATTCTTTTATCCCTTAGTGTGGGGGTTCTAAACACTTTGCTTTGCAGATATATGCAAAACAGCTTAAGAGCAGAGATGTGATGTCTTCCTATATTGAAACAGACTAAAAGTTGCTTTTCCTGGCAAAATCTCTCATGGCATTGCCATCTTTATCATTTGAATCATTCTCCAGAGAGACTTCATTCTTTTCTAATTCTTTCTCTTCCAAGATCTCACAAAACAGAAGACTAGTTGGAATGCCTCTGCTTCAGACTAGACCTGTCCAGAAAATGAGGTATTGTTCAATACTTTCCACTTTCAATACTTTCCCACTTCACCAGATAACAGCCCTGACCACCACTTTTGAATGTAATCCCTATATTGTCTACAAAATATTCTTCAATGTAGGACTCAGGGAACAGACCATCAACAGGAAGATGAGGCTTGTGAGTGAACACTGTAATTACAGAGGCCAATGACATTCAGGCTAAAGTCTTGCTCCAACCTCATGCTGTGAACATCCTGTAAACAGCATTGCTATATAGGAACTTTTATAGGGAGTTGGAGGAGGAGGGTGCTATGCAAAAGATTGTGTTCTCTGGATTCATACAGCCCTGAGAAGACTTGATTTTAGAGCTGAAACTGAAAATGCTTCTGTCTGCTCACAAGTCTAATTGCAAATTTTATACCATATTCCTGACCCTTTGACATTTGGGGAAGAATAAAGGAAGCAGGAAACAGATTTTGTTCGATCTTTAGATATGTGGAAGACTCATGTCCTTTGCTGTTTGTGTCACATACTCCTCATTGTCCTGGTGGGAAAGACTTCCCTCTCTCCCTTCAGATCCTAACCCAGGTCTTTTTCTATGAATCCAACTACTCAGGCATTCTCTGTGATTTTCTCCTTTCATTGTTTTAAAAAACAGTAGTGATACATTCAAAAGGTCAGTAGCTAGGAGACATGCTAGAGTACAGAGAATATTAGGACACAACTCATACCTATTAGGAGGTTTCTATTCTGGTGGAGGTATCAGATGTGCCATCAAGTTTTACAGTGCAGTAAGAGATATGTACCACATACAACAGGGACATGAAAGTTGGTCACTTAAACAAAAACCAAGTGATCTTTGTAACTGATTTTCTCTAGTTATGTTTAAAGAGGAAGCTGGCTATAACAATGGTGAAAAAGGAGAGCTTACTGATCTAGTGTGTAGGTATTTTCAATTTTAACAGGCACGCCAACTTCTTGGTTTATTCAAGCAAACTAGTGCAGAGAGTCTGTCCCATTCTTCCAGTTACTCCGGTTTATACTAAATGACCATTTCTCTTCATTTTCTTCTTTTTCCCACTAGGAAGCAATGCCATTCCTGTTGCTCTCAAGTACAGGGGTCTTTTCAAAAAAACAAATATAAAACACACACACACACACACACACACACACACACACATACACACACACAGTAGGAAAAAAAAACACCTTATGCACTGATCTTGCTCAATTAGGAATATGTTGGCTGATGAGTCTTGGCTGATAAACCTAAAGTTCAAGACAGAAGATTCTAGAACACACAGCTCTGACCTCCAGTTATCCCCAAGGAACTGCCTTACGTACCAATGAAAACTGTCCCTGAAGCATCTTCCTGATGGGTTGATTTTGCAAGCAGCAGCTGGCAAGTTCAAAGATTACAGAACTCTGCCGTGGGGAAAGTGTGTTTGGAGGGTGGTGTGCTGTTTTCCCATTGAATTTTATGCAACCTTGGGTCCCTAGAGACTTTTCTGCAAACCATTTAGGGTGTGCTAGCTCTCTTGTTGTGGCTTGTTTTTATTTCATGACAGCTGCAGTATGTGGTTCTTGTGTTTATGTTAGTAACTTAAAGCCTCTTAGTGCAATAGAGATGCAGTGCCCCAGAAAGCTATCAAAATATGCCCGAGGCATATTCTTCTGAAGGCCCAGGTTTTCCATATGACTTCTGCCAGTGGTAACAGGAAAACCCAAGACAGCATTTAATTTGATTGTTATCAAATTGTTTTTTGTGCATTGTTTGGGCATCCTAGGCTGTCCTGGGAAATATTTGTCAACCATTTCAGCAGAACATTCAAAAGCTTGTGATGTCAGAGAAGTTTAGGTTATTTATGAGTCATAAGAAGGAACAGCCCCAAGGCCAAGGACATGGCCTTTCTCACTCAGAGATACAGCTTCTGTTAAGATAAAGCCTTGGCCTGGTTTCCTGATCAAGTCTTTTAAAGAAAGATTTACTTTGACAGGATACTAGTGTCAAGTTGAAGATTAAAGCTACTAAGTATGTGTGCCCGTACAGAAAATATAGTGTCTCAATTGGAAATTCAGCCCTTTTCTTTTCTGGAGTCTGACCTGGATTTTCAAGAAGCCAGGAGATGTGCATTTGGTAGAGAACACATGAAGACCAGAGTTCAGACCCCCAGTGCCCATGTAAAACTACCAGGTAAAGTTGAGTCCATTTGTATCACTAGCAGTTGGAGGTACAAGGGACAGGTAAATTTCTAGAATTTGCTGACTAACCAGTCTCACTAATCAGTGAACATCAGATTCAGTTCTGTACCTGTCTCAGAAAATAAAGTGGAGAGTGATAGAAATTTTGTTTTCTATAAGCATAAACATGGACACACTCATACACACAGACACCACAAAGAGACACACACATGTACATACAAGTCATTTCTGCTCTTTCAGCAAGTGTGCACTGAACTCTTCCCAGGGCTATCATAAAACCTCAAGGCGACTTACAGAAGGAAGAATTTACTGGGTTTTCAGTTCCAGAGGGATAAAAGTCTATCATGGCAGAGGAGGCATGGCAGGAGGCAATTGGAGCAGAAAGTTGAACACGCACATCTCCAAGCGTGCACAGGAAACAGAGACACAGAAAACTGGAAGTGGGCAAGACTGTGAACTCTCAACCCTGGCCTCACAGCTGCGCTTCCTCCAGGAGTCCCGAACCTCCTAAACTTCCAGTTTTTTTGTGTCAGTCTTCCATCACTGAAACCAAACTAGGGTACCTGTGAACAACAGTATCAAACTGTATGTTGGATTAACATCCCATTCCTGTATAGAGACATAGCTTGAAGACACTATGGGTTCAATTCCAGACCAGTGAAACAGGACAAATACCACAATAAAGTGGGTCATATGTTTTTTTGTGTTTCTCGGGGCATAAAAAAGTTTTCTTCACATTATGCTATGCCTATGAAGTGTGCAGTTGTATTCTATGTAAACAATGTATGGATCTTATCTAAAACTACCTTGTGGTTTGAATCTGAAATGTCCTGTAAAGGCCTTTGTGTTTCAGCACTTGATCCCCAGCTAGTGACAGTGTTTAAGAGGCTATGGAACCTTTGGGACATGTGGCCTAGCTAGCAGTGACCCTAGTCACTAGTCACCTCTGGGGGTGACACTTGAGGGTATCTCTGTTTCTCTTCTATCCAGAGCTCTTTAATTCCTGTTAAGCTAGTCACATTCCTGCAACATGGACTGAACACTCTCACCTCTACATACCTTCTCTACCATGGTGGTCTGTGCCCTCTGAAACTGTGAGCCCAAATAAATCTCTCCTCTCTTGAGCTGCTTCTGTCTGGTATTTTACCACAGCAACAAGAAAAGTAATGAATACACACTTCCTTGTCATATGATTGTCATACAATCATATGAACTTTTAGAAAAAATTTACAAATAGACTTGTATACAACATTGCCACAACTCTTAAATTTATAAATAACACAATGTCTATGAAACACACACAAAAAAAAATACAATAAAATACAGTTGTGACTACTGAAGATAGCTTCAATGCCAGTGAGGGCCAAGTGTGTGCTGGTGAATAGTTTAACAACTGGTTTTCAAAACAAGTGAAAAAATAGTTTGTTCTGGAGGTAATCAATTGTCCTCCAATTGGATTTGAGGCCCAGGGAGTGGGATAGCCTATGTCTGGTCTATAAGCTTGGCTCATAACCCAGGCCTAGGGAGGTAGTAGGCCCATGTGGAGAGCTTATTACTGATGGTTAACTAAAACAACATAGCAGCAACCCGCCCTTCAACATCTAGACAAACATAGACAAAGCAGCTCCCAACCTTAAGCAGAGAAGCCTCTCCTTATAATGAATGCAGTAGTGAATACAGAGATTCATGGCTACCTAAGATACAGAGAAATAGTGGTGGTTGTAGACTGAGCTTAAAACAAGACATTTATACCACTCCCTCTGAGGCTCAGGGAACATTGTGGAAGATGGGGCAGGAGGTATGTAAGATCTGAGAGGTAAGATTAGAGGCTGAGAAATATTCTCTACATAAATCACTGCAATCATTAATGTATAACAACTGTAGCTACCTGCTCTGGGCCCACACAAGACAGGCCTTATCAGTAATCAGTCAAAGGAGGGGGAAGAGCTCAGAAGGCCCTGCCCTTTACCTCTGAGCTTTTGGCTACTGGTAGATTCTGGAAGAGGGAGAATTGCTGTCTTTAGTTGTAGATAACTGCTCTGCTCACCAGTACCCATGTATAGCTCCAAACCCATGCTCACACATATGGCCCTGCCTAATCTGAGTGAGTCATAAAACACAATGAATAAATGATATGAGAGAGAGATCTGTGGGGAGGAGGCGGGGTAGATGTCGCTGAGCACAAAATGACAAAGAGATGTACACAATGGCTCTGAGGAGCCAGTACAAGCTGGCTGTAGCCACTATTGCCTCCTAGAATAATGGAACTTTTAAATAGAAGGGATGGTGGTCTTTTGGCCAAATGTTCTGGGATGTATTGAAACCAGATCTGTGTGATAGGTCACATGTAAATTGACATAAATATTATATTTCCTTAATCATTTCACCAATCCCACAAACGCAGATTCTGTGGCAGAAAAAATTAAAAATTTCAAAATATTTTATTTGCTACCAGAGAAAAGTAAGTTTCTTTCTTTTCAGCACTTAAATATTCTTGTCACTGGCATCTACCCATGAGCAGGTTATTGTGGTGGGAAGCTGCTGTGTTGGAGCACTTTACCATTTGTCTTGTTTAGCAGTGACCTTTATCTGAGGTATATTAAGAAATAACTGGGCTTTGTCTGCACTTCCTATTTGAGTAGACAGTTGTACTTCTCATTAATTTATGTACTGATGACTATGTATCTTAACAACAACAAACAAACAAAAGTTTAAGACCCAACAAAGGATGCCTGTTTCCTAGGGACTACAATTTGGTAAGTGACTCAAGTAGGGATAGAGGTCAGTTACAGTTTTAACAAGTACTATAAAAGAACACACAAATTGTAGGAAGAAAAAAAGTCATTCTTAGACATAGTAAAAAGTTTTATTTTTTTTTTTAATAGAATGGAGCTAAACTTGATGGCAAAAGTAGGGTAAATAGTTCAAGCAGAGGAGCTTGTAGGCAAGCACTGCAGAAGGGAGATTGTGTAGAAAAGGGTTAGAAGACCACGTAAAGATAGCAGTGAGCTATTGTCTCTCTCTAAAGCAGTGTACGTCTTGGTGGTCAGGAAAGACCTAAAGACCTTCATAAACACTAGCATAGAAACTATGAAAGTGCTTCTCATCTATCATTGGAAATTTTAAAGTACTAAATTTCAAAACAATGTTAAACCCAACAGAGTTCTCATTTCGTGCATTAAGCACAGAAACTCAAACATTGAATTAAAAACAGTATTTGAGAGTCTCTGATCTGGGGCTTCAGAATAAGAGAATCTTTGTTGCAGAAAAAAGTCTCTCTGAGGCCTCAAGGACAACACCATGCATTTGGTAGGAACAGCTGCTTTGGGGAGCTCACCAAATGGCAGCCAATGGAATTATGGCTGTTTTCATCCACTGATTTCTGGCCACTAGAATCTCCTTGGGATCCTTCACCATGCTCCTAACTTGGCATGCAACAGAACAGAGATTGTTGAAGATGGCATAGCAGGCTCAGCAGCTAGGCCTCAGTGGAGACACATGATGCTCATTCCCAAACCACAAATTCTCATGGTGGTTTCTAATACGTGGTGGGGAGGACAGGGAGGAGGAACGTATGTGTATTAGTTTCCTATTGCTGCTGTAACGTACCACCACTAGCTCAGCAACTTAAAACAATATCCTTTCTAGTTCCATGCAGAATCCAACATGGATCTTGCTGTTCAAGCCAGGCTGTCACCAGAACAGCATTCCTTCTGGAGGCTCTAGGTTATTGGTGCCCAGTCTTTTCCAGGTTTTCAAAACTGGCTTTTAACTGCTTCCTCATTCTTGAAAGCCAGCAACATTGCATCTTGTTCATACTTTATCTACTAGATAGTATGCTGATAGTAAGAGTCAGGATTCTGTATATCCATGGTTACTTCATCATGTTTTATATTTCTACTCTTCAACAATCAGGCTCTATGCTTACGGTTGACATCAAAAGAAAATTCTCTTGTTTCCAGATCATGCTGAAAGGTGGTTTCCATTGCTCACACCTGTGCAGACAAAGCTGGCTCTGGAAAGTTCTCTCTGATCTTATTGATGGCTTATTAAGTTACTTCTGTTGGTAACACCACGTTGGGTTGACTTTTACTTAGTATATTCCTAAGTAATATTTAAAATATCACCAAGGTATTATCTATACGCAACACTGAATTGAAAAGGTCCCTGTAAACATAGGTCAGGCAAGCAGAGGAGAATTACATTTTGCCAGAAAAGTGAGCCCTGTCTACATTATTCGTTTTTGGTTTTGGTAAAGTAACAGCCAAGTATCCCTCAGAACCTAACAAGGGTTTAACTTTGTTGCTGAGGGACCCAAATGGGAGAGGCTGGTGTGAGCAACTCCTGAATCATGACTATATACACTCCCGGCTGATTTGGAAGAGAAATCGTTTAACAGTCTCACTTTGTAGGCCAGGCTGGCCTGGAAGTTGAGATCCTCCTGCCTTGGGCTCCTTAATGTTGGAATAGTAAGTGTGTGTCACTATACTGAGCTCAGGTCCTATTCTGTATGCCCTGATAGCCTCACATCTGCATGTGCTCTGAATGCAGTCAAAGCTCATGCATTTGCAAATTTTAGTAAAATGTTGTGTGCTTGTTTGTCTGCGTTTGCAGACAGGACCATATCGTGCTTTGAAACTGTCATATAATAGAGCAAGGGTCTCCTCAACATATCTTTGTTTATTGGTTCAAAACAGCTTTGGAAGACCTCCTCTAAACCAAGCCATCCCAACTGTGAACCATCCCAAGTTACCAAGTAGGACAGCTATGAACCTCCCCAACAGATTGTACTACCCTGTGTGAGGCTCAGGGCAGACCCAAGCCAAAGCTCAGCTATCCAGGACTTCTTCCCGTTCAGTGGTGTGTGGCCTTCCAGCACAACCACTCAGGTGCTCATGTTTGTTCACATATCAGGATTTTTAGGAACAAGCTGTTCATGTTTCTTTGGCTCAGCTCTCTATGTTCCTATACTATTATTTATGATGTAACTTAGAATCTATTTTACAGAACTGAACTCAATTCAGTTTTTAAATTGTGTAAGAGGTCTATCCCACCCATTTTCTTTCCGTTAGAAAGAGGGGTGTGGACAAACAATTTGTTAAGGGTCCCTGGGGTGAGTCCCACCCATTATTTCTCCATGTCCTTATAGCGCACAGAAAAGGGTGGAGGAGAACAGGAAAGGGGAAATTTTCTCTTTCCTGAATAATTGTTTGACTGCCTCCCTCACCCCCATCTCAAGAGAACCATACTCTGCCTATCAAAAAAGCAGCTTGCATAGTCATCCCAGGGTCAGGGCCAGGTGTAAGGAACAGTCCACATCGGGAAGTGGATATGAAATTGGGATGGAGTTGATCGGGGGGCAGTGAGTATTGTCAAAAGGCATTGTATACATGTATTGGGTTTTTAAAGAATAAATTTGAAATATTATATTAAAAATAAGTAGAAGGTACCTATTGTAAAGAAACAAAGGGCATGGCGTTCTCTAGTTACTCCCCAGCTCACTGCTCCCTTATAGTTTGCTCAGTATTCTTTAAAAAAAGCCAATACAAGCAGAGTAAACACGTGAACCAGCAGCATGATGATTTCCTATCAAGTATCATGTATTGTACATAATTGCACGTATACAGTCTTGTTACACCTGTCTCATCTCAAATGTGTCAGCGATATTCTGCGCTATGAATCATGGTCAAGAGACCATGGGAAAATTTTCAGTTCTATTAGAATCTTGTGGTATCATCCTATTTACTATCCTTTGTTGGCTAAAAACATTGAAATTGTGTGTGTATTGTTGTGGCTTGTATGATTTCATATGGCAATTGAGCTTCCTGATTATAGCTGCTGAGAGGAGACATCTGCACTGGGCAACAAAGGAGGTCAATTTGCAATGCAATTCAAGCTAGAAGGCTACTTGGGTAGGAATGAGGGGAAGGGTAAGTCTCTGTCAGACAAGGTAAGTGCGAAGGTGTGTGAACAAAAAGTGTAATTCAAAGGCAGGGCAAACAGAAAGGATCATTATCATTCATTTTATTTTAGTTCTATTTGTTCCCTCCACAGACTAGGTAATGCTGCCCAAACTGATAAAAATAACCTTTGTTCATTGTGCAAATTCAGCATTAGTTCTGTAAACATCACAAGCACATCCAGACACAATACTTTAGCAGTCACATTAGGAATCTCTTAGCCCAGGTACATCGACACATGAAATTTACCATCACAACATTCTCACTAGCAGTTGGTATTTATGGTAAGCAGACTAAGTCTCCCGAGTTGCTCATTACCCAGTCCTCCGAACCTGTGAATGTTACCTTACATGGGAAAAGGGGCTTTGCAGCTGCAGTTAAGGATCATGAAATGAGGAGACTATCCTGGATTATTCAGGTGGGGCCCACATCATCACGGGGGCCCTTGAAAGTGGAAGATGGAGATTAAGAAAGCCAGAGAAGTAGATGGGAGAGTGGGATCAGAAGGTGGTGTGATGCGGTTTCAAGCCAAGGACAAGAAAAAAGCAAAGAGGTCTTCCCTTCAAGTGCCTTCAAGAAGGCACGCAGCTGACAGAAACTTGATTTTAGTCCTGAAAGGCCCTTTGCAGATTTGTGACCTCAAGAACCATAAGACAACTAATTTTTGTTGGTTTAAGCTTGTACTTTGTTATAGTAGCAATAGGAAATGAATATATATATATATATACATATATATATATATGTATATATATACACACACACACATTCAATGTCTTATTTACTTACATGTTGCTGAGACAAAATATCTGACAAATGCAAATCAAGAGAAAATGGGTTTACTTTGGCGGAAGTTCATCAGGACAGGGAAGGCATGGTGGCAGGAGTCGGAGGCAGTGGTCTCATTGTCCACAGTCAAAAAATTGAGAGTGGTGAATGCTTATGTTCAGCCAGCTTCCTCATTTTTATACAGTCCAGGACCCAGGGCTGGGGAATGCTGGCACTCTCCTTTAGGTGGGTCAACCTAATCAAGATAATCTCTCACAAGCATGCCCTGATGATAACCTAATTTAAACAACCCCTCATATGCCTGGAGGCTTGTCTCTTGTCTCCTAAGTCTTCTTAGGAGCCTGTTATGTTCACTGTTAGTATTAACCATCATATTGGATTAAAAAATTGTAATCATTCAGTGAATACATGTTGGTTCTCAGAAAGATTTGATTTGTGTTATTTATCTAATAATGTCCAGCATCTTTAGAAGCCACTCCTCTATCTCCATTTGTGAAATGTCTGTTCAAGGTTTATTGTTCATTTTAATTGCATAATCATATCTCTCAGTTGTAGACTTTTCTATTTTTTGGCTACTAAATCTTTTTCAATATGTGAATCAAGATTATTTTCTCCAATTATTTGCTTTTATTTTTTTAATGTATATATTTATGAATTTCATACAATACTTTTTAATCATATTTAAATTTCCCCTATTTGTACCTCTCCCTATAGACAACCCACAGATTTCATGCATTCTGTGTTATATGTTAAAGCCTATCAAGTCAAATTTGTGTACCTAGATGTCTCTTGGTGTGAGTTTACCCACTGGAGCCTATTCAGCCTATCTAGCATCACCCCTTAAAGAAGATCAATTCAAGCCAGGCGTGGGGGTGCACATCTTTAATCCCAGCACTTGGGAAGCAGAGGCAGGTGGATCTTGGTGAGTTCAAAACCAGCCTGGTTTACATAGTGAGTTCTAGGTCAGCTGGGGCTATATGGAGACCCTGTCTTAAAAAGACAACAAAAACAACAAAAAGAGAAGATAGATCAACACTCCCTCACTCAGCAGTGATCAACTGCCAATAGTTCCTCGGCTAAAGTTGGGGCTGGCTGCTGCCCATTTCCCCAGTTCTATGCTAGTTTTCAGTCTGATTGATTTGTAGGTATTAGTAGAAGCTCAGCCCTCCAATATGACTGTGTTGCTTTAAAAGGTCATGAGGGTGGGGTCATAATCTGACAGAACCAGTGTCCTTCTGGGAAGCAGCAGCAGAACTCTCCCAGGGCATGTGATAAAAAAAGGCCCCTGAGGTCACTAAGAAGGCTGTTATCTCCCACACAGGAAAAGTGTCTCCTCAGGAACTGAAATAGCTAGCACCTTGGGCTAGAACTGTCACCCTTTGGAGCTTCTTACTGTGAAAAGAACTTAGCTTTTTCCAGCAATCTTTCAACACACATGCACATGCATGTGCACATACATACATGTATACACATGTGGTACATGCTCACACACGTGTGTACACATGCACATAATCCACACAGGTGCACAGGCCAGTCTTAGCTATATAATGAATAACAGGCCGGTGAGAGCTGGAGTGGGACACTTTCTCAAAACAACTGCAAAATGTTTTTCCTGACCTGCAGTTCAGAATGGCGCTCTCTTGTTCCAACCGCATGCTTAGCAGAGTTCAGTAGCATTCTATGGTACATCTCTGGCATCATGGCTGTCCTGGGCCATTCATTCACTGAGAGGTGGTCCTGAAGCAGCACCTGTACCATCACCTTCCTCACCAGAAAGGCTTTGTGATAGTCACTCAGCTTCTTCAGCAGTGATGTTTTCAAGCCTTGAATTTTGGCTCACTGTGTGGCCTGTTAAATTTTCTTTTAGAACCCTCAATTTCTCTCAATAAAAAAATCTATGAGATGGGTTCATTCCTCCTTTAATACAATAATGCTTGTAGAGATATGAAAAAAAAAGAGTTTTCAAAATTGTGAGTCAAACAGCAATGTCAGTATCAAAGTGGGAAAATGAATACACTTGTCATCTGTGCTGGCAAAATGCTGCTCTTGGTGGACAGATGCACCCATTCCTTGAACTTTAGGCTGCATTTCCAGCACCTCAGCATCCAGTTAAGGAAGTGCTCTCATCTTGGTTTCCAGGATACAGTGCAAAGCAGACTTGCTTTGTGCTTTAAATGAGTAAATCACTAAGATCAGCTAAGGCTTCCAGTTCCCAGTAGCTCACCCATCTCACTGTGTAGTGGCCATATAAAATCTGAATGGATTTAAGTATCTATCTATCTACCTACCTACCTACTTACTTACCTGGCTTCCATCCAGTGAGGTCAGCAGGTTTATTCTCAAGTGAATAAATAAAATGATTCAAAAATTTATAATAATCCTGGCAGAATTTTTCAGGGCTGAGGCTCTAGCCTCAGTAGGTGAGTACGAATGGGATTACAAAATATCATTTTGCTGAAGGATATCAGTGTTAGGACCCAAATAATTTCCCACTGAATTAATTCAGAAAATTTGTATTGAGTACAATCCACATTCCAGCTCTCAATTAGTAGATAGATTAGTAAGGATAGTTAACATTTATAAACATAATTAAACATTTATAAACATTACTAAAACATTTGGCATTCTACATGCTTGCATAAATTAACTTTTAATTCTGATAGTGATCATACAGTGCTACTATTACGATTTCCATTTTGCAAATGAGAAAACTGAGGCACGGAAATAGTAACTAACATGCTTAATCTATATCCGTGGAAGGATTTTGGCCCTCTCTTAGGGAACCACTGGCAATAAGTGGAGCCATTTATACTTCTTGTGATTGGTGAGGTACTGTGTAATAAAGCCTCGGGACCTTATTCATAAATCTGCCAAACACCCTACCAAGCACAGGACAGTCACTACCAACAAATAGTAGCCCAGCCCCAGTGTCAATAGTACTGCTACTGGGAAGTTTGATCTGTACCCATCAGCATGTGGAATTCTTCTGACACCTCTTAATGGGGCAGGGATGGCCATATGATGATGTACACTGGCCTAATCAGGTTAGAAGAGAGGGCTTTGGGAATGGCATTTTCACTCATTATTTCCTACCTGGAATGAACGAGAAAGGAGAAACCTGTTAGAAGGGCAGAATCTTAGTACAAGGAGAGCTGGCTTTCTCCTGAAGCTGGTGCTGAGGACAACAATGTGAGAAGCAGAAAGAATATATGTCCTTGAGAACATTTTTGAGTTTCACTGAATCGTATCGTTCTTGGGGATCCCAGCTGTCCCTGGATTTCAAGTTGTGAAAGAAAACACACTCATGTTATTTAAGACTGTTAGAGGGGGAGCTTTCTGTTTCAAGCAACTGAAAGTGCCATGACCAACTTTTGTTGCTAGTCACAGGAGATGTCTTAGATAATTCAACAAGGTCTCTTTTCCATGATCAGATCACTTTTCAGAAATTTATACTTCACCTTTCTAGTTAAGCCTTATCTCATGAGATTAGGAGACACTGTCCTCAACTTGATTCTCTGGCTGTCTGAACAAACATTTACAAAGTAGAAGACTGTAGCCAGTAAACACACAGAGAGAAGAAAAGCCATCTTCTAGGAGAGTAAAGAAAGGAGGTCAGAGAAGGAGACTGCAATGTTCTGAGATGTGTGGAACATTACTCACATAGAAAAAGCACAGAGAACTGAGCTGTTGACCTCTGTGGTAGGGACAGTATGTCTGCTGCAGTGTAGGAAATGGAAAGGCTGGAGTTATTTGAGAAGGTGGGGCTTGAGACTGAAGCTATCCCAGCTATCCCAGGTAGTGAGATGTGTTGAAGGAATTGAAGAAAAATTATCTTTAAACCTTGCTCTAGCCTCACATGTCGTGCCCGCCTTGTCCAGCAAGGAAGACGCGACCCCGGACTCTTCCAAAAGCAGTTTATTCAGGAACCTTGAACAACCTTTTGGCTTTTAACTTTCTAACTTCTTCTTCCCTCTCCTTACTGTTTCTTCTTCTCCTCCCGGGGAAAGCCCGCCACAGAGTTAAATTCCCTCCTGCCAGCCAACCCCAAACTACCACGTGGTGAAAGCAGATAGGCGCACACATGCAGAAGCAGGGCCAGACCTCAGCCACAGCCAATTATGGAGCTGTTTGCTCCAGAGAGCGCCCACCTCGGGATGGTGGGAGGCGGGAGCAGGCGCCATCTTTAAGACGCAGCAATCCGCGGCTCTCTACATCTCCCCCTTTTATTTTATATAACATAGCAGAAACGGGCGAAGATAGAGGTCTGATCCCTGGTGTGCACAATTGGGATTATGTCCTGGAGACACCCACAGATTCATCACCTGCGGTGACCCAGACCCATCCCGTACCAATTTTCCCAGGGGAAGGAGCTAAGGGTACCACCTTCATGCAACCAGACATGTCTTCCAAGGAAACGCTTAAACACCAGTAGGCGAAACCTTGTGCAGTGCTTAGCCTCGCATCCCATCCTCATAACTCCTTTATGGCAATTAGCCATGCTTGGGGGGACTGTCCAGCTTTAATGGCTGTAAAGGCTTGAATGATCATAGCTGCATTCTGCTTTTGTGTGGCTCTAATCTTACATATACACCACAGGCAGACCAGGGAGGCCATAATCAGGAGACCTGCTAACACTCCCATTCCCACCCACTCTTTCAGATGGTTCATAGCAATTCTTTTAGGGTGTCTTTAAAATTAAATGTCCAGTTCAGCATTGGCTTTGGAAACACCGACAGGATTTTCCATCTCGGTTTCATTTTCCCTAGTTGGCTCATCAGGGCTGGAAGCAGGGGTATCGTCATGCTGACTTTTGAGCTGAATTTTTCTAACCAGGCGTTCAGGTACCCATACTGGATCTTGTTGGTCCTGTGGAAAAATACAAACAGATCCTCGTGCCCATGTCAGCACGGGGTTAGGCCCACGCCAGAGGCCCGTTAATACGTCTTTCCACTTAGTCATTCCTTTTGCAGGGTCATGATGGTCCTGATGTCTATCCGCTGCTGAGCGGCCTTGAGCATCCAAATTCAAAAAATTTATAGTAAACAAGGCTAGGGAAAGTCTTTCCCTTGGGGTGCGGCCGTGGCCTACTCCCCCTTTTTGTTTTTGAGTTTTTAGCTGTTGGGGCTTGCCCCATGCAGCCCAGGCCTCTAAACAATGAGTTATAACATTGCGTGCCTTTTTTCCTGTCAAAGGTGTAACGTGTAGAATACCTGAACAGGTATCCACAGACACATGAACATATTTTTGGTTTTTAAGCTTCGAAATATGTGTCACATCCATTTGTTAAACTTTTAAAGGGAGTAAACCGCGTGGGTTAACTCCAATCCTAGGTGGATGGTGAAAAGTTACACATTGAGAACAATTTAGTACTACCTGTCGAGCATCTGCTCGAGACAGGTGAAATTTTTGTTGTAAGGCTCGGGCATTTACATGAAACCTGTTATGAAAACATTTTGCCCTTTCTATAATGGAGCTTAAAAATATACATTCCATTTTGGTCCATAAATCTACTTTATCATTCCCTGTACTCAAAGGTCCTGGCAGGCCTGTATGAGTCCTAATATGTTGGATAAAAAAGCAAGCCTGTCTTTGCCAAATTAAAGTCTGTAATTGTTGAAAAACCTGCAGACCGGACTAGAGTTTTTAATTGGTCCGGCCACTTCCAAAACTCTTACTGCATTAACGGCATAAGCTGACTTTTATAATTATGCTTAACTCAATTAACTGTGGGGAGCCAGGCTGAAACTGTCGCATCATTGGCTCCTGTTTACAAAAATTTTGTCTTTTAAATTTAAGATAATTTTATAAGTATTTTTAGGAATAGTAGAAGGAATAGGTAACCCAGGTTGCAGCTATTTAAGAACTGTAAATTGTATTAGTGACCTTTTATTGGTGTGAGAAAATACAGAATTTTGTGAGTTAGTTTTGTTATAAACATGTAACCATCTCTGTTAAAATTAGTTTATTGCTTAGTTACTCTCAACAGTATAATGTCTTTACTCTGGGGTTGTTTTGCACAGGGTCAGGTGGCCAGTCTCACCCTTTGCAAACAGGATTGAATCTGAAGTAAAATGGCCAGTCCCACTCCAGAGTCAACCTCTCAGTGTTATCAATATGATTTACACATAGACATAAAAATGTTTGTATTCCTTTAACTCAGAGTTTGTATGGGACAGAAAAGCTGCTGAGTTCAGTAACCAGCAAGCAACTAAACAAATGAGATGTGGGTGAGAATTGAGCTCACAGTCTTTTTTTGTAAAGGAAAGTGCCTTAGGGCAAGGTGTGGAGAAAATTAAGAAAATCTGCTATCATGGTCCTTTAATGTTTTAAGGCTCTAGTCTCCTTGACCATGAGTATTTTTAAAGATAGAGATTTAACTACGCCCTGTAAATGCCATATTTTTTGTCTTTAGTTTAGTCTTAGGCTTTGTTTAGGCAACAAATGGTGAAAATTTTTCCTTTCTTAGATATCTAGTTGTTTTCTTTCTTTTTTTTTTTTTTTTTTTCCTTTGGGATTTAAAGACTTTTGAGTATTTTAGGTTTTACAAAAGCTGGCTTCTCCAGCCCAGTGGAAGGTTTAGTTTTACTTTTTAGGTTGTTTGGGGCGCTGCCCTGCGGCTTGATTAGTGGCAGCTTGTTCATTAGTATACTTAATTAAGAATGACTTTCAATCTAAGTACTGCCCCGGGCTCAGACATGCGCGAGTCAGCCCCGCCCAGTCTTAAAGATGGCGCTGGAGCGTCGGGCCCATACCTGGCCGTTGCCGGCAGTTCGGAACGGGACGGGAGCGGCGCGCATCCCCGTGCGCGCGCCTGGACCCCGCGGACGTTACGCCGCGCTGAGGGCCCCTGCGGTGAGCCTTGAAGCCTAGGGCGCGTTTTTTTTTTTTTTTCTTTTAAAGCTGTACATTTTCCCCAGATGAAACTTTTTTTGTTGCTTGGAAAAGTGAAGTACAACCGTGAGACTTACGAACATTGCGAACCACGGTGCAATGGTATCACAGTCCTCCAAGAATTTTTCCAAATTGTTTTTTTTAAGCTTTAAATTTTTAGAACGAAGTAGCTCATTTAGAGCCAAAAAAATTGGGTGGGAACTAGTATTTCCCGTAACATTTTTTTGGGTACCTCTTGTACATTCTCTACAAAAATAGGCAAAAATAAGGTACCAGAACACAAAACTAATGCCCCTTCCTATAGCAACGATCATATAAAAATCCATTTTTACTTTCGGTTCACTATAACCTCCCAGCTGTCCCCGCTCCATCTACAGAGGGAGCAAAGCACCCCGCTTTGTTGTGGCCCCCCAATTTACTTGAGGACTTAGCTAAGTACCCGCTCTTGACGGATCCCCAAATTTAATTGAGGACTTTTCCACTTTTGTCGTGGATCCTTATCTTACCTGAGGACTTTTCCAGTGCACTGCCCTGACTGCAAAAGGTTCTGAGTCCCTCGATGAGTTCTCCTCCCCGTACGGGCCGCCACTTGTCCCCGGTTTCGGCACCACTTGTCGCGCCCGCCTCGTCCAGCAAGGAAGACGCGACCCCGGACTCTTCCAAAAGCAGTTTATTCAGGAACCTTGAACAACTTTTTGGCTTTTAACTTTCTAACTTCTTCTTCCCTCTCCTTACTGTTTCTTCTTCTCCTCCCGGGGAAAGCCCGCCACAGAGTTAAATTCCCTCCTGCCAGCCAACCCCAAACTACCACGTGGTGAAAGCAGATAGGCGCACACATGCGGAAGCAGGGCCAGACCTCAGCCACAGCCAATTATGGAGCTGTTTGCTCCAGAGAGTGCCCACCTCGGGATGGTGGGAGGCGGGAGCAGGCGCCATCTTTAAGATGCAGCAATCCGCAGCTCTCTACACTCACATGCTATCATTTAAAATGAAAGGCAACAGAGACTTGAACTGCTTGGCATCGTATGGCAGCTCATGGATTCCGGCAATGCCACTTCTATTTATTCTGCAAACAGCACCCTTGAATATTGCCCAAGTACCTATATGAGGTGGAGGGGAGAGAAACCCACCCTCTTCATCTGTGAGAAGTGAGTGGAGAAACCTTGCCTTAAGGGGTTGAAAATGGCTCAGACAAGCATGTTGAATGATTCTTAACAGCCATATCACATTAAGGAGTGTCCTGGAGTCTGCACAGACAGGCATTATTTTGTTTTGAAAATGAATTCTTACTTTGGTTTCTGAATGCTGAAAAATGTAATTATTTCAACATGAGCTACAAAAAAAATGGTGTTTTTATGGTGCCTGGTTCTTGTCACTACAATGTGTAGCTTCCCCCCCCCATGACCTCAATGATTGTCAGCACCTCTTAGCCTGGGTTTGACTATCAGCAGCTGTGAGTACAGGCTCCACCGAGGATATCTTCTTCAGACCTCTGCGACATTCACAGAGAAAAACAACAACAGAGAATTCAGGCAGTTGGTTCCAGCAGTCTGCTTCCCAGCTTCCTGGACAACATAACAAGAAAAAGTGAGTTAGCGGTGGGCTAAGCGGTTGGGGGCAGGGAGGGTCTGAAAAGTACACCATGCGTAAGCTCAAACAATTCTTGATGTTTTTCTCTTTAAAGTGGTTGCGAATTCTACAGACTCCTCTCCTTACTAAAATGTTTAGAAAGACCCCAGAGTTGCCTGTTTTTGCCTCTTTCCTAACTGCCCAAAATTAGAGTTGATTTGATAATTCTTTAGAGTGGCATCCAAGAAGAATGAGCTTTATTCATATCCATGCTCAGTGTTTCTACTGAGGAGCAGACACATGATCTAGGCCTCTCCTGCTGCCCCTTACCCATGGCCCAAGGCTGGTGCCCACATGATTCCCAATCCCTTCCTGTGTTGCCACATCAGGCCTTTTTCCTTTGAGGCTGAGAGAGACTGATCTGCTTGGAGACTGTTGTTTCTTGTAGAAGGAATCTCACCTGAGAGTGGTCTTAACGCAATGGCTGGGCATCAGACACACTTCAGTAGTTTCAGACTTTACGGTAAGATTTATCAGGGGGTCTTGACACAAATTTAATGGATTCTAACCACCATCTTAAAGACAGAACTGAAGAGAGAAGAAGAAGTGAAATAGCACAAGAGCATGCCTGTGAAAGGGCAAGTGTTGCTGAATGAAGTGCTACTTGTTGCTTCAGGTACATGAATTCATCAAAATGAATGCACACATTGTGTCATGATGTGAAATCCATTTCTTTAATTTACATTTAAAAAATTTTATGTGTATGAGTGTTGTACCTGAATGTGTGTAAGTACATCTATGTAGTACAGTGCCTGTGGAGGCCTGAAGAGGGTGTCAGAACCCCTGGAACTGGAGTTATGGACGGTTGTTAGCCACCATGTAGGTGCTGGGATTTGAACCCAGCTCTTCTGCAAGAACAGCTAGTGTTCTTAACTGTTGAGCCAGCTCTCCAGCCGGAAATTTCTTTCTTTCTGTGGGTTGCATTCAAAATAATGTGACCTGGGTGTGATGGTACATGGCTATAATCCTGGTACTTAGGAAAGCAAGAAAATTTTGGCTTCCAAGGCAGTCTCTGAGACTTGTCATAAAAGAAATAAATAAATAATTGAAAGCTACTGAAATATTAAATTGGACTTTCATATTACTAGCTCCAAAAATTATCATTGGGAAGTGACACATATGTTAATTATTGAGTTAATTAGACAGAAATGCTCTTAGTCACAGCCCAAACTCAGAGCCCATATACCTTTTAGGAAGTAAGCTCTGTACATTATCTAGGAAAATGCTTGGCTGTTCAACAATCTTCCTTTCCTCTGGTTCTCTCAATCTTGTTTTGGAACCTTCAAGAGGAGCAGTTATCAGGACATGTGATTAATGAAGCAAATTGAAAAATCAAAGCAGATCCCCAATGCTTTGATAAAAAAATTACTGTAATATTCATTTATATGACTACAAAGGGTCACTGTTCCTTAATAGCTGTAGAACAGAGTAGATTGTTCAAGAGGAAGCAGAAACTTCACCCACTGCTTTAACTTCCTTTTTCTTGATGTTTCAGATTTCTTATTGCACAGAACATAAACATGACCATTCGAACCATTTTTATCAATTAAAAAAAAACCAGTTTAACTGTGTAAGAAAAGGTGTGCACTCATGTCCCATCCAGCAGGACAAATAACAACACACGACGATGATGTTGCTTCAGGCTGTAGCAGCCTCCTCTTTATTTTTTCCCTTATATACACATGCATTATGTAAGCAAGATATGGGCCAACCAATCAGCCAAAAGGTCAAGTATTACATCAAAGTACACAAGGCTCCCAACCCATAAAGAATCCTTGTGATCATGTGCTGCCCACCTGCTCATCATGCATCCGGATCATCCAATCACAATACATTTCCTTAAACTAGAGGTCCTCCTCCTGGCCAGCTGCCAGCCGCCATCTTAGGTGACTATTTTGAAGCCGGCCGGTCCCCAACACACTCACTAGTGTATCATTTATCTGCCACATTCTATTACTTTACCACCATAATGGTAGAAGATGGCTATTTCTGGAAGTTACAATACTGTACACATATGTGGAAATGGATCACCATTGCTGTTTTAGCCATTTTTTAAAATAAATATTATTTTTATTTAATGTGTATGAGCATATTGCCTGAATGTAGGTAAGTGCACTTGTGTTGTACAGTGCCTGCAGAGGTCAGCAGAGGGCATTGAATCCCCTGGAACTGGAGTGACCGACAGTTGGTGTCCACCATGTGGGTGCTGGAAATCAAATCCTGGTCCTCTGCAAGAGCAGCCAGTGCTCTTAACCGCTGAGCCATCCCTCCAGCTCCTGTTTTGATCATTTTTAAGTGCAGTTCGATGGTGTTAAGTCCATTCACATTCTTGGGCAGCTCTCTCTGGGATCTTTTCAACTCTCCCAACCAAACTCAGCATGAATTAAATAAAATCTTCCCATTCTTCCTGTTCCCAGCCCCCTGGTAATCACCATTCTGCTTCTGCTTGTGTGAATTTGACCCCTATGCTACCTCATGGAATGAAGTCAAGCAGCATTTGTTTGGGGGATTGGCTTATTTCCCTCAGTGTCCTGCTGTCCTGGTTTGCTCAGCTGTAGCATATACTGGAATTTCACTTTGAATGCTACTCTAGAAACATACTCGGCTTTTCTCTGGTAAATGTGCGTTACTCATTTTGTGCCAGTAGCAGAGGGAAGAATATTGGGGAACTATTCTTGTCCCTCAAAGACCTGGTGACATTGGAGCTAAAATACCACAGCCACGCAATCTGTCTGTCTTTTGCCAACTCTGGAAGTTCTAAAAGGTTCAAACATTTTTTTTTCTAGGATGCCAAACTTAAAAACCTGTTGAGGCTTTTTTGGTCTACAGGTCAGGGATAGGCCATGAGTGGCATCCCTCGAAAGCAAGCTGATTCCTCTGTCTTGGGGCTTTGAGAACAAGTCTATGTTCTCAAAGTCTATGTGGTTCTTTATTTCAATCATTTGAACACGCTTCCTGTGTTCTCAATGGATCTCGACTGCGATTTCTACGGCAGAGGTTCTGGTATGTGCTGTTTTTCTCTTTACCTCACCTTCTAGGTTCTAGGGGGCTGAGATACTTGGAGAGTGAAGTGGACATTCTCAGAGAAGGGATTTGTTCTAATGAGACTGGAAGTGAGAGTGAAGGATCCTGTTTGTACATCTTACTTAGGACTTGATTTAGTGACAGATTCAAATGTAGAAGTCTGACTGGGTTCATGTTCTGAGAGGTCAAAGACCCTTGAGTATATCTCATTCTGGTCTCTATTCAGTAACATAACTATATTTGCATCTTGGGGTTGAGCTGTTTCTAAATGCTTTATGAACAGTCTCTCATTTAGGCCTCACAGTATCTCTATGGCAGGTTTTATAGTGATCCCCATGATAGAATGAGGGCAAGGTGAAAATTTTGTATGAAGTCACAAAGTTAACAGATGCAGAGCTGGGGTTCCAGCTTAGGTGGCTGGGGTCTACAGCCTATATTCTTTACTCAGTTCCATAACTCAGAAGCATGAAAGCCCAACCAGTGGTCTACCTCAGTCTTGTAAATACCTCAGAAGGCCTGGCTAATTCCTCTGCAGAATTATTACAGGTGGCACGTTTGTGCAGATACCCTCAAGGAAACACTGCTGGGCCCTCTTTTAGTCACTCTATCATAGGAACAGATGGTGTTGCATAAATCCTCCCCTCACGCTCTAGCGGGTGGGATCTAGTTAATCCAGCTGGATAAACGGAAAAGTGATCTTCTATTTAGAATGATTTATTTATTTACAAAGGTATAAGTTCTCTGGGGACGCGCACCATGCTCTCCCGCCAGCCACCAGCCTCCACAGTTTGGAACTGCTGTGCACCGAGTGCAGGCTCCTCAGTTCATTTTACTCACGAGATTCTTGGATGGCGGATGGGGGGCGGGCTGTGGCACGCGGCCTCCGCGGTTCCTGTCTGTCTGCGTGGGCCTGGGATGGGGCATTTTCTCTTCCCACATGGATCTGAGTAATCTCCGCTTCTCTCCTCCGCTTGCGGCCATGATGGTTCCACCTACTCCAGCCTCCCTCCTCCCCCTATTGGTCAGAGGGCGGGACTTGCCATAGAATGAACCAATAAGAAACAAAAATTCCAGAGAGACAGTGTCTCCGACTCTACAGATGGCATATATCAAGTCTAGCCTGGTAAAAGCTCACAGGGGCATTAAAATAATCGAATTCCCTTTTAAAGTTCACTGATTAACATTGCCAGTCTGAATATCTATTAGATGTCTAGGACCATACTACAAATTATGATGGATACCAAAAAAAAAAAAAAAAAAAAAAAACCACCCCCAACCTGACATTACCTTCACCCTTCACTAGATAAAACCTAGAGGTAACATACAGAAGTGAGTGCTAAGTTTTTCAGCACTGTCTATCTATTCAGGGAATGATTTGTTAACTTTGTTGTTATTGTTACTGGTGGTGGTGGTAGTGGTGTGTGTGTGTGTGTGTGTGTGTGTGTGTGTGTGTGTGTGTGTGTTTAAGAGTACAAGAGATTATGTGGAAGTCAGAGGTCAAGGTCAACATCAGGTGACTTCCTTTATCAATCTCCAGTTTATTTATTTATTTTTGAGATAGGGTTTCTCACTGAACCTGGAATCTCTCCCATTGGCTAAACTGGCTGGCCAATAAGCCCCCAGGATCCTCTTGTCTCTGCCGCCCCAGTGGTATCATAGGTGAGCACTACTGTAATTGGATTTTTTTATCCAGTTTTTTTATCCAAAATGTGGGTGCGAGGGATCCAAGCTGAGGTCCTTATGTGAGCCTGTTATCCACCGAGTCATCTGCCCAGCTCAGCTCTGTGTTAACTTGAGTAGGTGGTAGCAGCACATTTCCCCTAGGAACGTTATTTTCACTATAAGGTTTTGCTGTGTAGTCCAGGCTGGCTTCAAATTTCTGATCTTTTGCCTTTGATTCTTAAGTGCTGGGATCACAGATCTTCACTTAATTAAAGCAACCAGAATCAGATAAGATTAATAGTGAAAAGGCTTTGTGGTACACAAAGATCGTCCCATTTCAGCTAACTGTTTTCAGGAGGAAAAAGTAAGATCCTGTACCACTTCCTCACCTTCAGCATTGAGAATATGCCTCTAAGCTTTTGGCCATATTAATTTCTGTTCATTTTCCAGATTCATTTCATATGACTTTGCCTGTGTCTCACTTGGGCTGCTAGAACCAGAAAAGGCAAGCAGCAAACCTCCGTGAGTCATGTGAGTCAAGCATTGCTCCATTGTTCTTAGAGATCCCTGAGCCAGTCCGGAAGAAGAAACAAAGCACACACTTCCCCAAAAGGACAACCAGACCCTTCTTAGGAAGTTGTGTCAGTCAAGAGAGACTGAAATGTACATGCCAGCTCTGAGACACCTGAGAGGCATCTTTGGGGCTAGAACAGACCTTTCTTCACACAAATGGAAGAATTCACTAATGTGTCTGCCACTCAGTTGAATCCAAACTACATATTCTCAAAAGTTTGCTTGTCTTGTAGCCTTGGCTACAATGTAATCTAGGTGTTCCCTGAGAACAGTGATTTCCAGTATGTTCAGCATCTGCTGTGTTTGAATAAGAAATGTTCTCATGAGGGCAGAACCAGGGTTGGTGCATGAACCTAAGGAAACTGTCTTTTAGGCCTCTGGGAACTTGCTTCTACGAACTTGCAGCAATGCTGTCAGCATGCACAGGACCCATGCAGACTCAGCCAGACAAAAATCCAGCATAGAGCTTGAGAAATGGGCAGCAGGCCCAACCTTAGCTAAGGAACTATTGACAACTCTCCCTCTTAGTGAGGGAGAGTTGAGTTTTAAGGGAGGGACTCTAGATACACTGACCCCAGTGGATGAACTTACACTGAGGGACATCTGGGTACAAAAGCTGGACTCAGTTGGCCTTAACATATATGATAGAATGTATGAAATCCAGTGGTGGTGGGAGGGTGGTTTAGGAGGTATGGATGGGAGAGGGGTCTAAATATGATTACAATTTATTGTATGAAATGCACAAAAGTTCGATAAAATATACATTTTAAAAATGCCACCCACAAGCTCAGATGTTAAATGCTTGATCTCTAGCTGATGGTGCCATTTTGGGACATTTTGGAAAAGTTAGCAGATGGGGCTAGGTGGGGGGAGACATACAGACATCCGGTCCCTAGCCCTCCCCCACTTGTCTGGTTTTTAGTGCTCTGATAAAGCACTGACTAAATGCAACTTGGAAGAAGAAACAGTTTATTTAGTCTTTTTAAATATTTTATTTTTATTTCTATTTTATGTATATGAGTGTATTGCCTGCACGTATGGAAGTATACCCATGTCATGTAATGCCTTCGGAGGTCAGAGTGTTGGATCCCCTAGAACTGGAGTTACAGACGGTTGTTAGCCTCCATGTGGGTGCTGGCATTTGAACCCAAACGTCTGCAAAAGCAGTCAGTGCTCTTAACCCCTGAGCCTCTTTATCTAATCTTATAGGTTACCATCCATTATCAAAGGAACCGAAGACAGGAACTAGAGACAGGAACCCGAAGGCAGGAACTGAAGCAGAGACCACAGAGAGCAATGCTGCTTACTGGCTTGCTTGCCTGGCTGCCTCAGTTATTTTTTGTTTTTTTAAAAAATATATTTTATTTATTCTTTTTATTTTATGTGTATGAGTGTATTGCCTGCATCCATGTGAGTGCACCCTTGTCATGCAATAACCTAAAAGGTCAGAAGAGGATGGGGATCCCCGGAATTGGAGTTATGAATTGTTGTTAGCTGCTATGTAGGTGCTGGGATTCGAACCCGGGTCCTCTGCAAAAGCAGTTGGTGCTCTTAACTGCTGAGCCATCTCTCCAGCCCCCAGTTATTTTTCTTATACAACACAGGACCACAGTGGGTTGGTCCCTTCTCTTCAATTAGCAATTAAGAAAATGCCTCACAGCCACAGATGACTACAGAGCAATTTGATCTGGGAAATTCTTCATTTGAGGTACCCTCTACCCTGGTGACTGGTTTGTGTCAAGTTAACAAAAGCTAACCAGCACACTCTTCCTGTTTTAGTTTCTTTCCATGTTGCTGTGATAAAATATCCCCACAAAAGCAACCCAAGGGTAAAGGATTTTTTCAACTTAGTGTTCAAGGGGACAGTCTATCATGGCAGAGAAATCAAGGCAACAGGAGCTTGAAGCAGCTGGTCATGTCATATCTACAATCATGAGGGAAAGAGTGATGAGCACAGGCTGCTGCTCAGTCTCCTTTCCTCACTTACATAGTCCAGTATCCCAGCTAGGGGATGGTGCCATCCACAGTGGGAAAATCCTCCTGTTTCAGTTAATGCAATCAAGGTAATCTTGGCATGCCAAGAGGCCCATCAGGTTGTTTTAGATTCTATCAAGCTGACAATTAGCACTAACTAGCACACTCACCTTCAGGAAGTGAGCTAGCTCTCTCATCCATCACCCTCTCCCTGACATACAGGACTAAAACCTCTGATACTGTATCTACAAACAAGTTTTTTCTTCTTTAACATATTTTCTCAGGTATTTGGGCATTGAGGAAGTAACTGTCTAGCATCTGCCCAAACCTGCATGAACTAGGATGCTTGTGAAAAATGCAAATTTTGAATTCTATTCAAGGCTTAATAACAACAGATCTTGGGGATGAGGCCAGGCATCGGTGTTCTTTAACATTCCCAGGATGTCTTTCTCTTTCTTTAACAGTCAGCCTCTGAAAGGGCAGAGGGACTTAAGCCAGCTCAGATTTGAGAGAAGGGCCATTAAGTGGCTTGGGAAGAGTATGGGACAGCAGAGTTTGCTTTCCAGCAGGGGAGGATGATGACTAGGGAAGGGCCAGGAGGGAGAAGTGACCTGTGGGATTTTCCTTTTGGCTGTGAGAGTCTTGGACAGATGTCAGAACTGGAAAGGAATCAAGAAACCCCACACAGACTGATTATAGATTTGCCTGAGGATCCACTGGCTTTTAATTCTCCAATTATATAAAAACCAGATCTATTCTTCACATTCCTAAATACCTTCTTTGATCTCCATCTCTCCAGGCAGCTCACACCCAACCTGTATTTTACCCAAAGCATGTGCTAGATCCAAGCGGAAAGTTTGCTAGAGGAAAAAGAAGGGGCTGTGAAGCTGCAGGGGAAACTGTTGGTTGCCATGGGAACTCTGCTACTGCCGAGTTTGAATGGCTTTCTGTTTGCTGACGTCCATTCTTTAAGGCAGGCTCTCGCATTGGCAGGGAATGGGCATCCTCTGTCTCCCATTTCCAGCATCCGGCCTGGTGACATGCCCCCCACCAGGTCTCCTGGTAGCAGGCAGAGGGTCCAGGATTGAATGTTTCCTCCTGACCTCTCATCCTGCTTGCTGCTGCCCTGCCCAGCTGGGAACTGAAGGGAAGCAGAGCGTGTTTCTCGACTGTTTGAAGAGAGAGTTCTTGTTTTCCACTTGCATTTTATTCTTTCCTCTCCTGTCATCCAAACATGAACCTCTGGCCATTTGCCTGTCTCCTGCTGGCCAGCAGTCTTTGCTGTTCTAAACTGTTGAATTTCTATTTATATTGTAGGAACTGAAGAATTTGTTTTTATCCAGTTTGGTACACTGAGTGAGCTGCTGTCTCCAGTTTAGTCTCTTAAATCTTGCTTTTAAGAGCTGATTAGAATGGTTGAAATGACCACCATCCAATGATCTGGAGTCACATGAGACAAGGTTGGCCTATTTGCAAGTTTTGTTAGACTAGGTTGGGAATGCCTAGGGCTTCTAGGTAGCTAGCTTATACTGTATGTGTACTGTGTGTGTGGATACACTTCAGGTCAGCATCTCATACACCAGTTCACCCAATTGCCAACCATCTTTATGCCTCACAGTCTTCACAGGCTATTGTTTCCTGCTTGGGAAAGTCCTTGCAACAGAATTTTTGCTTTGACCCACCAAGGTCTGAATGGACCGGCCCTTGCCGTTCTCTCTCAGAGCACGTCACACCCTTTCCTTTTCTTATTTACTTGGCTTGAGAAACATCAGTCTTTTGCAGTGCCTAAAACCAGCAGCTTTCTGCTTGAGGATCAAGCTTCCCCTTTCTAAACGAGGTTTTCTTTTCCCTAAATTAAAAAAAAATTTTTTTGACAGAATGCATGAAATCCAGTGTGTGTGAAATACTCAAAAGTTCAATAAAAATATTTTAAACTTCACTCACAAGTCTTTAAAAAAAATAGGAATTATACTGAACCTGCTTCAAATGCAATAAATCACAAAATCATTGTTTATGATAAAAAATTTATTTTTAATTTATGTGTATGAGTATTTGCCTGCATGTATGTTTGTGTAATGTATGCTTGGTACCCACAGAGGCCAGATGAGGGGATCCCTGGAACTGGAATTATAGGTGATTTTGCACTGCCATGTGGGTTCTGGGAATTGAACTTGGGTCCTCTGCAAGAACACCAACTGCTCTTAACTGCTGAGCCATTTTTCCAGCCCTACTGAATCATTCTTTATGGTTTGGATATGGCTACTATGTGTTGAAAGACTTAGGTCTCAGAGTTTCAGTGTTGAAAGGTTGTAGAAGCTTAAATAATTGGAATTACTGGAAGGTCCTTACATCCTTGGGCTGTTCAGGAACACCATGAGTTCTTGTAAGAGGGCTGTTGTAAAAGAAAATAAAAACCTGGCTTGTCACCTGCCTCTACTTCCTGGCTAGAGATGCAAGCTTGCTCCTCCAAGGACTCCTGCCTTTGCTATCTACTGTGAGGTGGTACAACCTTCACCACAGAGCGTGGGCTATACTATACTGTACTCTACTGTACTATTATAGTATACTATATCTTTGAATTACCAAAACTTTGAAGGTATTTCATGGTGGTAGTGGTACACATTCTCTCCTGCCTTTCCACATGGTGAGTGCTTCTTACCCTTCAGAGCCTCACAGTAGCTCTGAAGCAAGTCCTTTCTCAAGCATTCTAAAAGGATCCCTCTTTGCTGCAGGTCTCAGGACCCTTTCCAGCATTTCACAGTTTGTAACTATTTGTTTCTGTTTATTGTCTTATTCTTTTTGTTTTTTGTTTCCATCAAGTCTGTACTTATGCCTTCTCACAGAATTTGGTGCATTTGAGTCTCATCAAACATTTGTTGAATAAGTGGAAACAGGCTCATTTCTGTTCATTATTTTCACATCCATCCTGAAGTCAGTTGCCTCTTTGGCTAAAATGTTTATTGACTTCCCCACAAGTCTACCTCCCTGAGTAAGGAGTTTTCTTTTACCAGGACTCAACCTCCACATGTCAGATGGCATGTTCCCTCCCATTTTTGGAGATCAGATATAGGACATTCTTCTGTTGAAAAGATTTCCTTTCCTATTCAGTGGTGTTGGTACTTTCTTTAAATCACGTCATCCTATGTATGAGATATTTATTTCCAGGGTATTTATCCCATTCCCTTGTTTCATATGTCTGTGTTTGTGTCAGTAACTCTTTTTCTGGCTTACTATACATTTACAGTGCCTTTTAAAATCAGGAAATGCAAGTCCTCTGACTTTGTTCTTTTTCAAGATCCTTTCGGCTACTAAAATCTTGTAAAATTCTGTGTGAATTTGAGGATGTGCTTGTCTATTTCTACAAAAGTATCTTGAATTTCAATGTTAATTGCATTCATTTGTAGGCTGCCTTGGATAACGAACATCTTAACAATATGAAGTCTTTCAATACATGAACACAACATGAATTTCCATTTATTTATGGCTTCTTTAATTATTTTCAACTATGTTTTGTCATTAATTGTAGTCTTTTACATCTCTTGGTAAGTTAGTTCCTAAGTATTTTATTCTTTATTTACACATTTTTATTTTATGTAGATGAGGGTTTTCCCTGCAGTTATATAAATGTATCCATGTCTGTCCGGCAAAAGAGCAATTGGATCCTGTGGAACTGGACAATTGTTAGCAGCCATATGGGTGCTGGGATCTGAACCTGGGTCCTCTGCAAAAGCAGTCAGTGCTCTTAACCACTGAGCTATCTTTCCACCCCAGTATTTTATTCTTTAGATGCTATTGTAATTACTATAGCTTGAATATAGTAACTCCCACAGGTCTGTGTTAAGGACATGGTCCCTAGGATTGTGTCACTGAAAAGTAGTGGAGCCTTTTGGAGGTGGAGCAGGCACTGCATGACACAGGTGCACTTACATACATGCAGACAGTATACTCATACATATAAAATAAAAATAATAAATAAAGTATTTTTGAAATAATTAAAGAAATAAAAAGATTAACCTTTACACATTCTATTTCATAGTTAAAACAATTCTTTGTAAATACATTTACATACATTAGTAACTGAAAAATAGTCTTTTGATATAAGGAAAATGTTATTTGCTCCATTTTTACAGATTCAGAAATAGGACCAGATATATTCAGGGATTTGCTTAAGTTCACATAGCTAGTAAGTGTCCAAATGTCACTATATACATCCTCTTGTTGCTAGGCTCTGTATCCTTCCTATTACATTTACTGCTGACAATCCATCTCCTTCTTTTGTCCCAATATTTCTTCCTTTTGGGTTATTTTTAATTTCAGGCCACATCTTCTCCACCTTCTAGTCCTCTCCTTCTTAGCCACGTTCACTTGCTCCACAGCATCAAATTGCCTTCCCATCAGCAGCGCTCCTCACTGGACAAACAGAGCCACAGTCAGAGTTACAATGTGTCTGCATTTTCTTTATGAACTTAGTCTCACTTTCTGCTTTTTTCCCATAATCTTTTTGTTATTCTGTTTTTTTTTTTTTTTTGAGAGATTGTCTCACTATGTAACCCAGGCTGGCCTTGAACTCATGTTGCTCCTGCCTGAGCTTTCAGAGTCCTGGGATTACAGGACTGTGCCCATAATCTTTAAAGACAAAATCTACTTCAAGTGGGAAAGGAGATTATTCTAAACTTGTAGAAGAGCCTGAGAAGCCTGAAGTTAAGGTTCTCAGCCAGGCTTCTCTTGTGTCCTAGAACATCCATAGAGAAGACTAAAACTTCTAGGAGTTTAAACACTAGAAAGTTAATGTTAGTCACCTTGAATTTTTTAAATTCACAAAATGGTAGAGCTGAAACACACCTTTTTGTGTTGATCTTTTCCTTCTCATTACTAAGGAATGAGTTGATATTCCAAGAGATATCTGAAACAATATCTACCCAAATATTTCAAGATTTGAAAATTGGATATTATAAAAATATTCTAATGATAGGATCATTTCACTTGTAAAGGAGTTCGGGGCTGGAGAGATGTCTCTACAGTTAAGAGTGGGTACTTGAAAAAGACCTGAGTTCAGTTCTCAGCATCCATATCCAGCAACTCACTACTTCTTATAATTCCAGGTCCATAGAGATCCAGTGTCATCTTCTGGCCTCTGTGGAAACCTCTACTCACAGACACATACTCCCCCCACAGACCCACATACGTACACATAACTAAAAGTAAAGTAGATCTCAAAATAAGAGTTGGGATTGTTTGGGGCTGGAGAGATGGCTCAGTGGTTAAGACCACTAGATCACTGGCTGCTCTTGTAGAGGACCCAGATTCAATTCCTGACACCCACATGGTGGCTCACAACTATCCATAACTCCAGTTCTAGGGGCCCCAAGGCCCTCTTCTGTCCTCTGCAGGCAATGCATGTGTTGGGGTAAATTTATAGAGTTTCTATCTGCCTCGAGGAACATGGGCCCAAAAATGTGATTGACACAGATGAAACCAATAGAGTCAACTACTTTCCAACCAACCAGTGACTTAGGGTGGAGGGTCCATTGGGAAAGTAGAAAAAGCTGGGTAGGAGACGTGGGCGGGGCGCTGAGGGTCTCCAGGTGGTGTGTGTGCTGGTCTCTCCACAGGGATGAATCCTTTGTAAGTAACCTGGAATAAACTGGTTTCTCCAATTGGAGAGCATTCTTCATTCGTTCGCTCAATTGTTTCAAACCTGGAGGCGGAGGAGGGCTGAATGCCTGGCCTCACGGTGAGAGGAGAAGTCACAGGACAGCATGTCACAGGTGCACTTACCTACCTGCAGGCAATACACTCATACACATAAAATTTCTATTTAAAAAAGAGTGTGGGCTCCATGACTTAATTTATCTTTAAGATCTTTACTAAATCCTGCCTAGATTACCAGCTTTTTATCAGATATAATAAAGGACCAGGAAACCTGAGAAACTAAAACTTGTCTCTGTCTCTCTTTACTGAATTCTATATATCTCTGAAATGTCACATAATAGTCATTCATTTATTAGTCTCTATGTGCCAAGTATTTCACTAGGTCCTGAGACACAGAAGTAAAAGTTGTCCACATATAGCTTATCACCATCTGTTTCAGATAAGGACATTCCCTGGGGCAAACAGATATCCTTGTTCAAAGGATGAAGGTAACATATACCTAACACCGCATACAAATATTAACTCACAATGGACCAAAGTCCTAAATGTAAGACCTAAAATCATAATACTCTTATAAGAAAACACTTCACTACAGTGAATTTAACAGTGATTTCTTGAATATGACACAAAGGGACAGGAAATTTAAAAATAGAAAGAATGGACTAACATTTTGAGCCTCAAAAAAAGATTCTATCAACACAGTAAAAAAGATCACCCAGAGAAAGGGAGAAAATATTCAGAAATTGCAAATCAAACAGAGATTGATATCCATATTCAGAATCCCTAAAAAAAAGTAACAACAAAATCCCCACAGCTATTTAAAAAGTGAGTAAAAGTGCTCAGTATGGTGGCATGTGCTTTTAATCCTAGACAAGGGTACATGTCTCAAAACCATGTCTCAAAAACAAAAACAACAACAACAAAAGAACAGATAATTTTCCAGAGAAAATATGCAAATGGCCAGTGAGCATATGGAAAATGTTCAGCATCATTAATCCTTACATGGATGCAATTCAAAACTACAAGGAGATGTAATACTATTTAGAATTGGTACAGGTGAGAAAATAGAAAGTAATAAGCCTTAGTGAAGATGTGCTCCCAACTGACATCAAAGGAAAGGTATAGCTTCTCTGAAAAACAGTGTGGCAATTCCTTAAGAATTAAAAATAGAATTACCATGTGAAGCAACAACTCCACTCCTTACTATATACCAAAACCACTGAAAGCAGGATCTGAGGTACTTTCCAAATTTCATAGCACTGATATTCTCAATAACTAAAAAGTGGAAGCCAGATGTCATTAATGATTGATTGGATAAGCAAAACATAGTGTACACAGAAATACACACCACACTTATACATACACAATGGAATATTAGCTTTAAAAACGAATGGAGACTGACACATGTAACAACACAGATTAGATGTTGCACTGAGTAAGATCAGCCAGTTGCAAAAAAGATAGATAACTGTCTGATTCCACTTACATGTGTTGTTTAAAAGGCACAGAAAACAGAATGATGTTTGCCAAGAACTCAGATTTGGGGAAATGGGAGTTACCATTTCATGTAATTTGCAAGATGAAAAGGATTATGGAGATGATGGCACAACATTCTGAATGCATTGAACAGCACTGAACTATACATTAAAAAGATTTTGAAGGGGATGGATAGATGGCTCAGTGATTAAGAACACTGGCTGCTCTTGCAGAGGACCAAGATTTGAATCCCAGCACCCACATGGAGGCTAACACCTATCTGAAACTCCAGTTCTAGGGGTTATGATGCCCTCTTCGGACCTCCTTGGGCACTGCATGACATGGATGCACCTACCTACATGCAAGCAATATACTCAAACACATAAAATAAAAATAAATGTAACTTTAAAAATGGCTTTGATGATATAATTTTTGTTGTGTAGTTTACCATAATGTCTTTCTCTCTCTCTTGCTCACTCTCTCTCTCTTATATAGGAGGGAGGGAGAGAGACTATATATAGGAGAGAGATTGTGTTATATAATTTTTTTTTTGATTGGTCTTGAACTCACTATGTAGCCTCAGAGACCCACCTAGTTCTCGAGCACTGGCATTAAAGGTGTGTGCCAGTATTAAGGGTGTGTGCCCCATACTTTCAATGTGCCCAGCTACAATAAAAGTAATTCTAAAACTTAATTTATAATAAAAATTAGTTAAGAAAACAAACTGTTTTCAAGAGCTCCTTAAGTACTTTGGAAAGACATATTTAGGTTTTGACATGGACTTACTAATTGATTAATAATTGTGCTAGTTTAAAATAATTGTTCTGATTACAATGTAACATCCTTGATTATGTTTAGGATTATATCCTTTATTATATACTATTAAACCCATCTGGGTAGAGGGTCAAGAAAAAGACAGAAAGCAGAAATGATAGCTCCAGATGAGAAAGACGTTCGGGATAATACAACAAAAGCGACTGTATTAAGGAAATACTACCAGGAATTCATAACTCACAAGGAAATAGATCAAAGAGGTTAAGGAAAGTTTCCCCCACTCTCCATGGGCTTGGTCATATTTTCCAAAGTATTTTAAAGAGATAAATTAATAAATGTTATCTTTATTTTGCCCAAAGGTAACTTACAGGAACTGGAAGGGTTGGGCCAGGACAATGGGTTGACAGATAAAAACATGCCTTTGATGAAACTAAATCCTAGATAATTAAAGTCCTGGAAAGATTCCCTGAACTCAAAGCCTGAGCTAGACTGCCCTTCAGTAATCCACACACTCAGCTAGAGCAACAGAAAACCAGTTGACCAACAAAACTAGACTCCAGAGGTCAAGAGACTAGATAGGAGGGATGTGTCTCAAGGAGGGGGCACTGAAAAAGGCTAAAAAGCTCATCACCAGATAAGAACATAGTTAAAGATAAAACACTGTTAAATAATATCAAGTAGTGTTGAACAGGTTGTGAGTTAGATTTTTAAAGTTGGCCAATCACATCTGGGGAGTGGGGAGGCACATACCATCTCTATTCTGGGCCTTGTCTGGTTCAATGATACCTAGAGATGTTCTGTGTTGCCTGAAGCCCTTGCTTTGGTCTTGTCCACTTTTCCCTTTGTCATACTGTCCCATACATATTCTATATTGTTATTCAGTCCCCTAAACTTGCAATCTCCATTCTTCGTGCATTAAGCGTCTTGCTTATATACATGGGACTGAGGGTCAGAGGGAGGCAGTTCTCAAGGGTCATCACTTTTTCTTCCTCTCTGTGGACTCCTAGAGTAGTTGTCTATAAACTATTTATGTCGTTGGCCAAATATTCAATATCTGAGACTCTCTGGGATGTGTGTATGTGTGTGTGTGTGTGTGTGTGTGTGCATTTGATGCAACTGTTAATTTTGCTAGTGCATTCCAATAGAAATTGACGGTCCTGAAAGTTAAATTTCATATAATTAAAAAATATTTTTTTTATTTTTTTATTTTTTGTCTTTTTGAGACAGCATCTCTCTGAAACCCCAGCTAGCTTAGAACTCACTATGTAGACCAGGTTGGCCTTGAACTCACAGAGATCCATCTGCCTTTGCCTTCCAAGTGCTGGGACTAAAGGTGTGCTCCACCACACCCAGCTCTTATTTGCTTTTATTTTATGTGTATGAGTGTATTGCCTGCATGCATGTAAGTGCACCCATGTCATACAATGCCCAAAGAGGTCAGAAGAGGATACCCTGGAACAGGAATCAGATGGTTGTTGGCCATGATGTGGTGCTGGGAACTGAACCTGGATCCTCTGCAAGAGTTGCTCTTAACTGCTGCATCATCTCTTCAGCCTCCCTTCCCCCAAATCTTACAGTAACCTGGGTAAGGTTCCCGATGTTCTTGTACCATGAGACTGATATTGGAGGATGTAGTAACAAGCAAGGGGTAGAGAGGGGCCTTGTATTGACCCTCTGTCTTTCAGACAGTGAGAATCGGTTTTCCTTGTGAGGCCTACATGCTGGGTTAATTCCCTCATAATCTGTCTCACTTACCACTTCTATTGTTTTTCCTCAAAATCTGATCATAGAGTTATTGGTTGATATCTTCCATGGACTTGCTAAGAGATACAGATTGCCAGGCTCATGCCCAGAGATACTGACTCAGCCCCACCAGGAGTCCCTTAGGTGATTTGCTTTCTCTTGTTCCTGAGGTGGACTTGGAATCCTAATCCATATGTGCTAGATAGTGCCAGTCGTCAACTTGATACACCCAAGACAAGGGAACCTCATTTGAGAACTTTCCTCTATTGGGTTGACCCATGTGCATGTCTGTGAGACATTTTCTTGATTGTAGAGTGATGAAACTAAGTAAGACACTATATGACATATGTGTCTTAAATATGGTAGAAAAATAGACTAAAATTAAAATGAGTCAAAAGTCCTTATTTTGTAAGCACTGTGGTCCTCTTAAACAAAGTGATTACACATGTAACAATATGATTGCTGTACCTATTAATGGAGAATCATTAAATTCCTCTTCACTTTGTATGTGCATGGAACAAATGTGATGGTTTACAGTTCTGCTTTGCAGTACGGACCAGAAATTCAGGCTAAATCATGTGCAAACTTTAAATATTGGATAAGATAAACTAAATGCTCAGTTTCTTTTGCCACTTTTGAGTGTTTGCTGGTAGTATTGGTACATGTAACAAATGATGATATCTCTCTAAGAGATATATATATATATCTTAAAAGGATGGCCAGTATAATCTTTCTACTAAATGCAAAAAAGAGTTTTCAAGTTATGTTGTGTTTAAGCAAACTACACAATTATGAGAGAAGATTCCATACTTTTTCAAGATGACCAATGCAAAGTTCTGTTGCGATCAGGAAAAAAGTTCAAACTTTCTCAAAAAACTTTCAATTTTGAATAAACAGTTGAATGTCAGAATGTCAGAAAGGTTGTCAGATGCAAACTACAAATGTTTTGTTTTTTGCCTAGTCTTATACAAACTCAGTAATCTATCATTCAGATTTTCCTCTGTGTGTCTGTGTGTCTGTATGGGGCGTGTGTGTGTGTGTGTGTGTGTGTGTGTGTGTGTATACATGTGTTTGTGCATGTATAAACCTGTACACTAACATGTTTGTATACAGAGGCCAAAAGAGGCTTCTAGGTGTCCTGCTTTGTCACTCTCTACCTTATCCCCTTGTGACAGGGAAGAACGCAGTAAGCAACATTCTTCCGTGATTTCTCTACTTCAGTTCCTGCTCTGGTTTCCTTCAATGTTGGATTGTAACCTGAAAGTGAGAGCTAAATAAACTCTTTCTTCCCCAAGTTGGTTTTGGTCAGTGTTTTGATCACAGTTAACAGAAAGCTAACTACAACAAAGTTGGTACCAGAGTGAGGACTGTTGCTTTAAAGAACATGTCCATGCTGTGTTTTTGAGGAATATAGAAACTTTGAACTAGAAAAATGGTTGAATGCTGTAAGCAGAACTTATTAAGCTATGGTAGGAGGGTCCTGGAAGAGAATAGTTCTGAGAGTAAGGTAGACTGTAGAAGCCTGGTTCAAGAACCTTCAGAGGGGAAACAAGGACTTAAATAACAACTGAGCTGGAGGCCATTTCTGTGATATTCTGGCAAAGAATCTGGCTGCCTCCTGCCCTTGTCCTAAGAGCTTGCCTGATGCAAAGTTAAAAATGAATGGACTAATTTCTTTGGTGTAGGAAATTTCAAGACAACATAATGGTGAATCTGTGATTTGATAATTATTGCTAGCACTCATGCGGGCCAACAGTGAAAAAAGAGCAGGTAGTACAGAAAGAAATACAAAATGTACAGTTTGGAGAGAAAAAGAGCATGAGGAAGCTTAATGTTGCAGCCAAGGCATGTGCTAGAAAGAGACTATACTTTTTAGAGATTTGTGTCATTAAGGAGCAACTTTCACTCTGCACTAGAACAATTGGAAAGATGCCCTCATGGAAAGACCCCACCCAGCTAAGTCTCCAACTTGTGAAAGGAAAAAGCCTAAGAAGTTTTCTGCTCCTAGAAAACAACAGCATACAAAAGCTGCTGCAAATATGGTTACAGGGGCAAGGATCCATCCCAAGTTGACAGCCACACTCAGTAGTGTCATCTACATGGTAGTGACTGGCTTTAGAGGCATGGAAGGTGCAAGAGTGGTGGATTATTTCTCTGTGATTTCAGACAGTTGCTAAGGTAATGTGTGTCAGGAGAGTCCCTGCAAGCAGAAGGCCCCGATAGGCCAGAAGACCCTCAAAGACCATTGTGGGAAGCTTTAAAAATAAAACTTGGATTGCATTGGGGACCCCAATTGTTGGAGATGCCAAAGTCATAAGACATCTGCCAAGGATAGCTGAATACAGGGTGTGGAACCAGCTTATGAAAGAGGTGTATGCAGACAGCAAAACTGGAGGGGCAAAAACACCTGAGCCCTTTGAAATTAAAGTTCCAGACTCAGAACATGGAACTACAAGATTTGGTGTCTGCTATTCTGGATATTGGTTTTGCTTTGGTCCAATATTTCCTCACTATGTTCCCATTTCTCCCTTTTGCAATGGGAATGTATCTCCTATGCCATTGTATGTTGGAAGTATATAATTTGCTTTTTGATTTTATAGGGGAAGTCATGGGTAGAGATTTCTCTGAGTTTTTAAAGAGACTTTGGACTTATGAGGACTCTTAAAGTTGTACTTAACATATTTTACATTGTAATATGGCCACAAACTTTTGGGGACAAGGGAGAGGAATATGGTGATTTGGATGAGAACTGTCCTCCATTGCTAGGCCTCATGGGCCCAGACATGTGGCCTGGTGCAGCTTTCTGAGCCTCACTAGAGTTTTGCAGCCTGTCTCTGACACTCCACTTCCACATAGGAGTAACTCAGCAAGGTGTAACAAAATGGCCTCTACCTGGCTACAGCCTACATGGTGAAAAATGATTGGTCCTTCACTTCCTATGTTTTTAGCCCAACCCCTACCCTACATAAGACTGTGCCTAATGCAATAAAGCGAGAATCTGCTTCGACAGTTCTCCTGGCTCTGTGTGGTGTTTCTATGGAGTGGAGAGGGTCCGGGCCGTCGACACTCACCATCCCGCTCAGCCCCTGGAGGAGGCCTGCTGGACTGGCTTCTCCACCACCCTACCTGTTGGTGAACCCAGCACTTCACATGCTCGAATATTTGAATACTTTGTTCTCAGTTGGTGGTGCTGTTTGGGAGAGATCATGGCACCTTTATGAGGTGTAGCCTTGGTGGAGGAAGCACATCATCAGGGGAGGGCTTTGAGAGTTCATAACTTCACTTTGCCACTTGATGTTTGGTGGTTCACTGCTTGGTGTTGGTGGTTGAAGATGTAATTTCTCAGATTTTGGCTCCTGTCACCATACCTGCCACATGCTGTCATGCCTTTCTACCATGATGGACTCTTCTTATCCCTCTGAAACTCAAAGCCAGACTAAACTCTTCCTTCTATACCTTGATCATGGTGTTTTATCACAGCATCAGAAATATAACTAATATAGACAGGGTCTGTCATCAACCCTGGAGCTTGCTCTTTTTCAGATTGACTGAATGTCCAGAAAGTCCCAGTAATCCCCCTATCTCGTCTCCCACAGCACAGGGCTTATGGGTATGTGTGGCCATGCCCAGCTTTTTATGTGGGTGATAGAAATTCCAACTTTGGTGGAATTCATGCTTGCACAGCAAATACCTTACCTACTGAACAATCTCCCCAGCACCTATCATTTGGAGTCTTAAAGCAGCTAGAGTTATATGATTCTGAAAAAGAAGTTGAAATGTTCCAGGAAATAAGTAAAGAACCACCATTTACATATATATTCACTCACCAGTATGTAACTACTTAGATGAATGCAAACCCATAGAAACATACATAGATTCTGCCCTCTAGTTTGATCTAGAAGAAATATGAAATAGTGCAATGAAAATCCAACAAAAGTGACAGATACCACATGAAGACTGCAAGGACACAATTTGATGGTGTTATTTCACATGGGAGTGAAATCATTTCTACCTGGGAGCCACCAAGAAAAACTTCAAAGAAACATGGACTTTGAGACAGTGGTAGAGTGCAGGTTTGGGCTATGAGAAGAGGTTGGACTTAGTGGAGGAAAGAGAAGAATGTTTCTGTCTACAGCATGGTGGGAAACCAGTGGAAGATACAGGGAATAGTTTAGACTTGCCAACACTCCTGTGGTGTAAGGTCAGGAATGAAGGTAGGAGCTGAAATTCATTAATCTTGTATTAAAAGTAAGGATGATTCTTTAATGATTGAAGATAGTAACAATAGCCCAAATAAGAAGAAACAAATAGTATATACCAATCTAACAAAAATTATTTATTTAAGATATTTAAGGAGAACATATGTATTCAAGGGAAATCTAATTAACCAAAAAATCAGACTGTTAGATTAAAAGAACTAAATAGCTTCTGGGAAACTCAACCCTATGTTATGTGATCAGTGCCTATTAGAGAGTGTAATTCTCCCACAAAATGCCTTAGTATTGTAATATAATTGGCTTGAGGCTTGGATTTTGGCTTCAGACAGATCTGGGTTCAAGTATTAGTCTATAACATGTAAGGTATATAGTCTTACAACAGATTGCTTTAGCTACGATCCAGATTCATCTGGAAAATGGTAATTATAACCACTCTCTTACAAAGATTGTGAGAACTACCATAGTAAACAGTTAATAAGAAGTGCCTGAGAAGTACTCAGCAGAGGGTCAGGATGCACAGAAGATGTTGTTACTGCTTCTGTTGAGTGGACCCTGAGTCCAATGTGGGGTGACAATCACTCCAATTTATATCTAGCATTTTGACTGAGTAGGTGTCAGAGCCTATCTACCTTCATAACAAACACGAATGCTGTTTGTATTGCCCTCAGCAACATGCTCAATGGCTGCCATTCTGTCTGGAGTATCTAAAGTCTTCAACTGTTAAAATCAGAAATCCATACAGGCTTGTTCTGCTTTGTCCCCAGTACTGGGTTGAGAATTGGAAGGTTTTGAGAGTGAGAGCCACATGAATTAGCTAGGAGAGCGATAGGGCCAGGCTATAAGAACTTGGGCTGAGAAAATGTGACATTCTAGGCCAATGTCACAATTGGAATAATAGGGAAAAACAGCTGGGTCAGGTAAAAGAGAAAGCAGAAGTTGGGTAAAAACATCAAAATTCACAATTGTTGGGAAACAGGAAAAACAAGAGCTGCTTTCTTAGTCATTCTCAGTAAGAGATGGTCCAATCTGGAATCCACAAGAATGTTATCTGGACTGGCTAAATACTATAGTCAGTTGTTTAAACAAGGCTTGGATATGAGGGCCAGTCCTAAGAATCTATAAAGAAATGCAGTGGGCAGAGTGAGGAGATTAACTGAAGTGAACTTACTTTACTTGTTGCATGACAAGAATCCCAATGAAACAAGATAAGGGAGAGAGATTTTTGGCTCCTGCTTTAAATATTTTATTCCATCACGGTGGCAAGGGGGTGGTGCAGGACAGCTCATGTGATGGGGGCCAAGAAGCAGGGGGAAGGAATGCTTCCCCTAGGGGGCTTTTTCTTTTTTCTCCCTTCATTTCACTTAGGGGACTGGAGAGAAGGCTCAGCAGTTAAGAGCACTTGTTGTTCTTCCAGATAACGGGATTCAGTTCCTATCCCTCATGTGGGGTGGCTTGTAACTACTGTAACTCCAGTTCAAGGGCAGCAGATCCCAGCTTCTGGCCTCCTAGGGCACCCAGACACATGTGACATTCATATACACATGCACGCATGCGCACACTCACACACACTTAAAATGAAAAGAAAAATTTTCTTTTACCTAGACCTCAGCCACGTTTAGGGTAGGTCTTCCTTTCTTAATTAATCCTCTCTGGAAACACTGTCATAGACACTTCTCAATCAAATTAAATTCCCAATCACAATCAAGCACCACAAGTTTACTTTTTTTTTCAGCTTGATGCCCAAGCTGAAACTCATGAAACTATTAACCTTCTGCCTCTGGGCCCCCGGTGGCTCCTTTCTTTAAAGTTAATTTTTAAGTTAACAGGCAAAGCAATAGGCTCCATTATCTATATGTATATGTATATTTGCGTGTGTGTCATTATACTTTGTTCTAATTTGCCCATATGTAAAGCCCCTATAGTCTTAAAGTTCAAATATTGCCCAAAAGTTCTAATTTGAAATTTCTTCAGAGACTCAAGGTAAACTTAGCTGTGAGTTCCTGTAAAGTCAAAACCAAGTTGCATACATCCAACATACAATGTCATAGATTGAATTTTCCCAAAAGAAAAATTGGGGCAGAGAAAAGAAAGTTGGGGCAAAAAGGAACCAGAAAACCAGCCGGACAGACAGTAAATCCTGTAGTTCCATGTCTAACACATGTTGGCAGCCATATCCCTTTATTATCTGTAGCCTTGGGGCCTCTCTCTTGGACTGGCTATACTCTTTGCTTGTGGCTTTCCTTTACAGCTGTTCCACATTCCCAGATTCTGTGACATCCTGGGGATTCTACTGTATATTTTGCTTCATAGCAAAGATATGTACTGACCACTCAACTGCTGTAGGGATCCCAACTCTATCGCACATTTCTTGACCTCCTAGGCTTTCCTTGAAATCTTGGTGGAAACCTCAATGATCCGATAACTCTTGTATTCTCATGCAAGAAAACCAGCATCATGAGATTATGTCAAAATCTTCCACCAGCTCAAGAAGTAACTGTGTTCCCATGGATCATAGCTGCCATGACCTCTGGGTGCATGGATGGCTGAATGCACTGAGATGCCTCCCTAAGTGATCTTTTGCAATCAGAGATCCCTGGAACCCTCTTCTTAAAGCAAAGTCTTTCAAGTGACTGCAAAATATGTAGAAGCCTAACCCTGGGACGGGTAAGTTACATTATCGCAATATAGTGTTTGAGTTACCTTTAATGGTGTTTGGTCTTTTTAACAACCACATTGTCTTTGTCTTCAACTTTACACAAACTGTTTTTCTTGGCAAACTGCAAGTTTTCAAACATTTTTGCTTTGCCTCTTGCTCTTGCTTTCCACTGTAATGTAGGCTAAAGGCAGTCAGTAGTGCCAAGGCCACTGCTAAATGCTGTGTTGCTTTGAAATCTCCTCTGCCTGGTTAACTAGTCCCTCATCTTTTAATTCAGCCCAATTACAGTCTTAGCACATGGGCAAAAGATAAGTCCTTTGTCCCAATATAACACAAATGTTCATTGTCTAATTCCCAAGAGAGCGTTCATTCCTGGCTGAAATGTCATGAAATGTCATGAGCAGTCTTTACTGTCCACATTTCTATCTGCATTCTGGTGTTCTGAGCCCTCACTAGAATCATCCATTAAACTTGACTTAATAGGCATCTATTTTCCAGGGCATCTACAGCCTGAATTTCCAGACTTTGCTAAATTCTTCCCACAAACCGTTCTAAAAGCACTTGAAGCACCTGATGAGATAGCAACAATCTCTCTTCTGTGGTATCATCAGTTACTTTTCTTATTGCTGTGCTAAAATACTAGGCACAACAACTTAAGGGAAATTTTATTTACTTTGGATCACATTTTTAGTGATTTCAGTTCATGTTGGAGGAGGCATGGCAGAGCAGCTCACATGAGAGCGACCAGGAAGCAGAGAATGCCTGTTCTGGTGGGCTGTCTCTTTCTTCCCTTCCTTCTCCTAGGTTCTAAGCCTATTGGATGGTTCTGCCCACATCCAGGGTAGACATGCTTCCCTGTTGACCCCTCTTTAAAACACCCTCATAACCATACTTTGATGTCTTCTCTACTAATCTCCTTCTCAATTGACTCAAGTTGACAATCAAGATTAACCATTGCATGAAGTGACTTAGCAGAACTCAAGATCCTTTCCCCATCACAGAATGCTTTTGTTGTGTGTCAGAGGTCCTCCAAGAATACTTACTGCAGTGGAGCAATGAGATTTCCATGGTAATGTGAGGTTGGGGCTCTTCAGGAGTCTCCTAGGGCCTCTGTGAACTCATTTCTATGAAGTGAACTCACCTCCCATGGTAGTTTCTCAGGAAACCCTTGATCACTAGTCCTTGGGGGGCACCTTCAAAAATCCTCCATCTCTCCTCATCTCCACTATCCCTTATCCCCTCCTAAAACAGCCCCAGGCCACTTCAGGGGCTTTCTTGTTATATTTCCCCTGGTTTTACATAGTTTTAAAATTGTCTTGAAAAGAAATGCTAATGCTCAAAAGCAGAAAGAAGTTTAACCCTAGAGGACAACAGTAACTACAACCTTCAACACTGGATCTCTGTTTCTAGAGCCCTTCACCAAAGCCCCAGTCCTATAACATAGACCCACTGCCCAGTCCAGCAACCTGGTAGACACACAAATGCCTTCTCATTCTTGTATTTCTTTGCTGCACCCCTTTCCTTCCATCTATCTCTTGTCCTGGCACATCTCCCTACAGCGAGCTTCACATCTTTAGAGCTTTCTCTAATCACCAGAGAACTTCCAGAATGAAGCAAGAACAGGAAAAGAGCTGCAGTATCACAGATGCTCAACGAAATATTTTGGGTTTAGTAAAATTTTAAAAAATGCTTAGGAACATAGTCAATGAAAATGAAACCCAAAGACATCCATTTTTCTTTAGTGTTTCTCCTGTTCCTTTGTAAAGAGTCTACAATTGTTTCTTAAGCAACCATTAAGTGCTGAAAACGATATGAAGTTCTAGTAAAAAAAAAAAAAAAAAAGAAGTAAACCAGATACGGTCCTTGCTTAAGGAATTTATAATTAAAGAAACTTCAGTCATACATAGTATTTATTCATGCATGCATTGAAGACCTATTTTTGTAATTCAGGGTTTTTTTCTTTTCCAAACATAGTATATAGGTCTAGCAGAGATAAGTTTGTTGGTACAGGAAAGGAGATGGGAAATGTTGTGTCTGCAGTTGAGGTAGGGTAGTGGAGAAGCTGGTCCAGCTGGCCTCCTCCAGGGGCTGAGCAGGATGGTGAGTGTCAGCGGCCCGGACCCTCTCCACTCTGAGAGAAACACCACACTGAGCCGGGAGAACTGTTGAAGCAGGATCTCATTTTATTGCATCAAGCACAGTCTTATTATATAGGGTAGAGGTAAGGGGTTGGGCTAAAAACGTGGGAAGTGAAGGGCCAATCATTTTTCACCACGTAGGCTGTAGCCAGGTAGAGGCCATCTTTCGTTGTACCTTGCAGAGAGAGGCCACAAAACTCGAATGAGGCTCAGAAAGTTACAAAAGGCCACATGTCTGAGCCCATGAGGCCCAACAAAGGAAGGGAGTAGGGTCAAGGAACAGTTCCAGGAGGGGCAGGAGTTATGGCTTCTTTTTAGGTACTGAGTGACTGGCTACCCCTCCACATACTGTTACACCTCTGTCCAAGTCTACTTTGCTCACCATCTAAGCTTCCAGCTAGGGTTGGGCTCATAGGAATCTCAGGAGGCAGAGCATCCTATCCTGGTCCCCTACTCTGGATCCAAGACTCTTGGCAGGGCTGTCACCTCAGTCTATGTAGTAACTCCTACTGAAGCAGAGATACTTGGGAAGCAAGGTCCAGGCATTGATGAACACATCTGAACTTCCGTCTCCAACCTATAATTAGTAGGATAGTCTTAAGTCACTTGACCACAGAGTCTTGGTTGCTCTCAGTTTATGATGAGGATGGGATACTTAGTTACTGGGTTATTATGAGAATTAAATAACTTAATCCCATATTACATATAGTTCATGCTCAGAAATGGGTAGCTGGTGTCTACTCCAGGGAGCTGCAAAATGTGTCTTCTAAGTACTCAAGCATTTTACCAAACAAAATTTCAAAAAAAAAAAAAAAAAAAATTGGCCACTATCACCAGCACATGACTACAAACTCATCTGAATGACTATCTCAAAATCATTTTGAATATAGGGATCCTTAGACAAAGACTGTAGTATCTTTATTTTTGTAAACCAGAACGCATCTGTGAGGAGATGACGAATCCATGTGTTTCATAAATTTTCTCATGGTGGGTCCTGGCTTTCAGCCTCACCCTGCCCTCCAGGTCTGAACCAACTGAACGAGTAGAGAATGCTCTTTTTAGAGAATTAATTTATTTAGGGCATTTACAAAGCTACTGATTATCAGCGGCTCGCCAGTAAAGTCTGGCTCTTAGTTCGTGGCGCAGAGCCCTTTGTTCATGGCACCATGCTCTTGGACCATTCCCAGCCAGACTCACATGATCCTTGGGACCGCCGGGACTTAGGACGCTGCCTCCTGGGTTCTGGCCTTCTGCATGAGCCTGGGGCCGGGGCATTTTCCTTCCCGCGTGGGTACAATCTCTGCCTGTCCCTGGGACTCACCACCATCTTGTTCCTCCTTACTCCCCGCCTCCTTCCTCCCTTACTGGTCAGAGGGCGGGACTTGAAAAAAAACCTCAGAGAGAATTCCCGATTCACTATACACAATGTTTACTTCTAAACATTGCAGGTAACTCCACACAAGCCAGGACTGATTCTGGAGAAGACTCATTGAAAGGGGAGTTTGCTGGAAAGAGCCACTTTCATCATTTGGATTTGGAATTAAATTTTAGTCCCCAATGTACTACATGGGGGAAATAGTTGCTGTCTTTTAAAAGTATTTCTGACTATACTCCAATACATAGGAATTTTAAACCCATGAGTGCTGTTCATTCTGCTGCTGTGACTACTAATTACTATGATAGCTAATACCCATTGAGAGGCAGGCATTGATATAAAGTGTTCTGCATGCAATTACTCATTCAGTCATCAGAAACAATATGGAGACTGGTATATTGCTAGCTGTATTTCACAGACAAGGACTAAGGCACACACATGCTGAGAGTCTGACCCATGGCCACACAGCTATGGCCTTCTGCGTGAAGGCAGCTGGCCCCAAGAGGCATGTGGTCCTGTGGACAGCAGTCTCCTATTAGACCCAGCTCTCTTTATAGCAGTAATATTGATTTTATACTTAAAGTGATGCTATAAAGTTTACTTCTATTTCTTTTATTTTGTTTCTTGCAGTGCTGGAATTAAATAGAGGGCTTTGGGCCTGCTAAGCAAGCACTCTATCACTGAGCTACAGTCCCATCCCATTAAAGTTTACTTCTGAAGCACATTGATTTAATATTATGTGTGTAGTGTGTATGTGTGCCTATATGTGCCTGTGTGTGCCTGTTTGTGTATGTGTCTGTGTGTCTGTATCCATGTGTATATGCTTAAATGAAAGTGCTGAAAGATTAATTAACATTACTAAAGTTCATAGTTATGATTGAACAGGTGAAAGAGCTATGACCCAAGGTTTGCTAAGTACCACATATAGTCAAAACAACCTCTCTGTCTGGTTAGTGTGCTAGGGTTTACCTGGAAAAGTCTAAGCAGAAGATGATGCAAAGGCCATTAGCTAAATTGACAGAAAGTGTAAAGGACAGGAAAATGGACATTGAAGGCCAGGGTAAGAGCAATTAGAGGGGAAGCACATATGAAAAAGAGGTTTGGAAATATTCTGATATGCCATGAGTTTCTAGATGTTCACAACTATTCCTCTGCCCACCTGTGTAGGGTCAGTTGCTGTGCTGGATAGCTTCAGTTGTCAAATTGACACACCTGGGTAGAGGGAGCCTCAGTTGAGGAAATTCCTCCATGGGATTGACCTGTGGGTCATTTTCTTGATTGTTGAGTGGTGTGGAGCCCAGTCCACTGTGGGCAGTCACACCTGGGCAGGTGGCCCTGTGATGTATAAGAAAGCAGGCTGAGCATAGGCCAAGAGAGCAAGCCAGTAAACAGCGTTCCTCCATGGTCTGTGCTTCAGCTCCTGCCTTCAGTTCCTGCTTGGGCTCCTTCCTGGCTTTCCTTGATGGACTGTGATGTAAGTCTATGGTGAAATAAATTGCTTCTTCCTCAAGCTGGTATGGTTAGAGTGTTTTGTCATATCAATAGAGTAGCAAGCTAGGGCAGTTGCCTTCCAAATGGCAAGGACGGTGCTATTTCTTTCATCCTAAGCTCAATTTTCAAACTTGGATTGCAGAAATCCTAGTCTGACAATTGATTTGTATTTTTTTGGTCTTTTTGAGCTGGGGTCTAGCCTGGAACTCATTTTGTAGGCCAGGCTGGCATCAGTCTCACAGAGAGAGCTGCCTCTGCCTCCTAGGATTAAAGGCAGGCACCACCATGCCTGGCAGGTGAGTGTTCTGCCTTTTGGTTAGTGGCTTCTTAAAGGTTATAGAACCTTTAGAACAAATGCCTTTGAATGTGGCACTTAACATTCAAATCTCTGACTTAATTGTGACCTTAAAATCCTATCTAAGGAGAAACTTGCTTTTGGTCAGATACTAGTCAAAGGTAGGGGCAGAGACCTAGCTCTTCTGGTCCAAGTTCAGAATCTGCCTTGTACCCTGTATTTTCTTCAAATTTAGCTTAGAGGATTATGAAGAACATGGGCAAGGTGAGCTAATTACAAAACTCTCTCAGGCACATCTAATTAGTGATGCATGTGCCCATGAATGTGGCCCATCACATTCATAAAGTACAATGTCATATCACAGTGTCAAAAGGTTGGGCATCCCTGCTTAGATCAAACACAAAACAAGTGTTGAATCCCAGAAGTCTATGACGTGGTAGATACCTATGTCTGATGCTCATTCGATGGACTTCCATTGGGCAGCCACTGTGTCACTCATTCAGAGTCAGTTTGACAGAAGACCAGGCATCATAGAAGTCCCTGCAGTTCTTGTCCTTCCTCTTTTTGCCACTTCCACCTAAATTCTTAGGACAGTCCCCGCAGCAACTCTTCCAGTGAACTCTGTGTCGGTCAAGAGTGAGGCTGGAGGTCTACTGCAGGATCCACAGAGGTGAGGGGGCATGGAAGGATTTCCTTCTGTCTATCTAGGGGCAGTGGATTGTCTTCCAGGACCCAAACAGAAGGGTCCTCAGCTAGCTCTGCTATGCATTCTCTGCTATGGAACTGGAGGTGAAACACATTAGCTTTTGGGTCTCAGTTTCTTCTCATCCACTAAACAAGGCTGCTGTTAGGCTATTTTAAGGTTCCTCTAGGACTGCTAATTGTAATTTCTTTTCCCTTTATTAACACAAGATATGAATTACTGCTTTCAGATCCTTTCTGGACAGTAACTTCTAACGCTGGGAAAACAGAAGGGATGCTAGACCTGGGATGAGGAAGCAATGTCATCACCAGAAAGTAAAGAGAGTTGACCTGGCTGGGTACCAGAGGCTAGCCCACTCCAGTTGCCCTCACTATCCTCTGAGGTCAGTTTTACATTCTATGCTCTTAAGTCACCTTGGTCCAGTTCTTCTGGGGCATTTGATGTAAATACAGGACTCCAGTTCCTTCTAGGGGTAAACATGTCCATTTCAATGTTGTTATTGAAAACATTTATTTTAATACTTCTCTAATAAGATGGAAAATTTTCATGTATTGCCTTGGAGCTGATTTCCTATCTGCTGCTGCCAAAACCAAGAAAGATTGAAGCTGAAGACGGTACTGATGAGGACAGAGGAGAGAAACTCATTCAACAACTTAGGGTAGGGACCCCTGAAAGGGACGAAGTTTCAGGAATGTCCTTCCTGGAGGCCAGGCATGCCAGAAGAGAGTTGCTTCCTAGTCCCTTGTTATCTCTTCTCCTAAATGAGCATCTCTGTTTAGAAGTAAGCATGTGGTTGAAACTCCAGTCCAGATGCTAATCCCTTCTGGTGAACTGCTTTAGCATTTTCATGGTGGCAATGGGGAATATCTATTTTCTAGTTTCAGCCCATTGCTTAAATTATTTTCAGGGTCCCCATTCTTGAGGGGGTAATATTATAACAAACTTGGAGGCCACTGGAGCTTGGAACCCCACCTCCTGTTTCCTTGATAACACTAGAAAGGTGAACATCAGTTATGCCAGTCCTTAAGGCCCAAGGAATAGAATACCTCTGGCCTTGGGTAGTGACATGATGTTCTGATAGGCTCTGAAGATTAGAATCTTTCATAATATGATCTCCCCCATAGTTTGGTCTGTTGGTAATCTGGCTAGGAGATCACTCCTCAGGAAGACAGGCTAAGGAGATGGGAGGAATCATTATCACCTTAATGAAATAATGTACATTTCCTTTCCTAAAACTGTACTCACTTGTGGTTACTTACAGAGTCATGGCTCTGCAACTTTGCTAAGTCTGCCCAGAAGAGAGCAACACTCTCTCTTCCTTCCTCCCTCCCTTCTTCCCTCCCTCCCTCTTCTTTCTTTCTTTCTTTCTTTCTTCCTTTCTTCCTTCCTTTCTTTCTTTCTTTCTTTCTTTCTTTCTTTCTTTCTTTCTTTCTTTCTTTCTTTCTTTTTTTCTCTTTCTTTCTTGATACAGACCAAAATCCAAGCATGTTTTCTCCAGCATTTTGGACTTTTTCATTCTTCCTCATTTTTCAGTGTATCTTCCCTGATGTTTTCTCTCAGGCTTTGAGAAAATTGTCCTTGAGCTTCTTGCTGAGTCAACTGTAAAATTCTTTTTATTAATAAGATTAATAATTGAGTTCTTACTCAAAGAGGGAACCCCAGTTTTCCTGGTAACACCAGTCTCAATAAAGACTACACTTAAACACTCTTTTACATGCATGCCCTATCCTTATCACTGATATTTCAGTTTTCCAATGTTTAAAACTGCATTTTGAAAGAAAACGAGAAAGCAGAGCCAGAGTACAGCTTGTAAAACCATGCTGTTTACTGCTCAGAGGAACCAGAAGTTCATGGCAGCCCAGCTGGACTAAGGTCAGAGAAGCGGAAAAGTCCCAGAGGCAGCAAAGCAAGAGCAAAGCATTTTAGATCTGGCCGGAGCTCCATGTCTCCAACCTGCCTTCCTCCTGTTCCTCCCCTTGCTCCAGACCTACCCTGCAGAGCAGCAGCACCCCATGCAGCAAGCTCTCCGCAAGCTAGCGCTCTAAGCCCCACTGGTCAGGCCACCTACATAAGGCAGTTCTGCCTGCTGGCCTTGGCTCCCGAAGAAAACAAGCCTAGGCAGGGAAAACATACTGTTCCCTGCAATCTGATCACCCTAGTGCAAACCTTTGGCCACACCCGGGGACACCAAGGCCCAGAGGCAAAGCTGATTAGACCAGGCAGGAAAGAGGAACTGGTGACTCTTTGGACAGATGAGAAACACATTGTGAAGAAGCGGGTTATGCCAGGTTGTGTGAGGTAGCTCAGTTGCAGGCTGGGTGGGTGTGGGGCAGAGGCTGCCCTCAGGAGGGGCAAGATACATAAATGCTATTTGTACCCCAAGAGTCCAGCTCCTGGGGTGGCCTCTGGCAACTGCTGAGGCCTTGCAGTGAGAAATCTGCAAACACAAAGACTCTGAGACAAAAGGGTCTCTGGCCAGAGGGGTTGCTGGCTTTATAGGCCAAAAGCTTCACTCCTGAGGGACACCAGGAGCAACCGGAGTAGGCTGGGGGCTGAGAAGCCAATGGAGCTTCCCAGGAAGAAAGCGAAAGGAGCAGGCTCGGCATTTGCTTGGTGCCAGGTACAGTGCTAGGCTGTTACATATTTCATGAAAGTAGGGGGTCACAGTATGGAATTTTCACCCAATCAGAAAACGGGAAGCAAATAGCGTTCTGCTTTCCGGGTTAGTGACACCTAGAATTGCCCAATATCACCACCAGCACCATTTGCTTACAAAGTTAAACAGAAGCCAACTAGGAAGTGTATCACTGGGAAAACAGAACATGCACTTGAGCTTTTGGTTCAAACAAGGATGTTCAGGGGTGTGAAGACCAAAGTACTCTGCCTCTCAGTTACCACCCATGGAGCTTGCTGGTAGACCCCTTCTCTAGGATCTGGTCATTTCTTCAGTCTCCATTTTCCACAGCTTCTACTCTAGCGCCACCTGGTGACCGTGACTGCGAATGCACGCTGACCTGGCTGGGAATTTCTGGTTCTTACCAGCTTACATACATCAAGTTGGAGCCCACCTGTGCTTTTGCTCTGCCCACTCTCTACATCAGCCCTCTTTCTACATTTCCATAGATTTTAGCTAAGGCACCTCTAGCGTTGTTTTCAAACAAATCTGCCTTCCTGTTTCCCATACATCCACTTTCTCATTTGAATGTTTCTAGTTTTCTTCTTTCCCTCCCTCCCTCTCTCCCTCCCCCCCTCCCTCCCTCCCTCCCTCCCTCCCCCCCCCCCTCCTTCCTTCCTTCCTTCCTTCCTTCCTTCCTTCCGTCTTCTATTTTTCCTTTTTAGTTATGAAATTATCTTTGTTTTTATATTTTCTGTTGTACTTATTCCCTGTGGTTTTTGGTGTCATATATAAGAAATCATTGTCAATTCACAATTGTCAATACAACATTTCTCTTATATATTTAAATGTATTTATTTGTGTGTGTGTGTGTATGTGTGTGTGTGTGTGTATGTGTGTGTGGTGCATGTGTGTATGCTGGCAAGCTCATGCCATGTCATCTATGGAGGTCAGAGTTCAACTCCGGAAGTCAGTTCTCACCTGCCATCTCTTGGGATTCAGGTCATTGGGCCTCTTGGATGGCTTCTTCCAGTTTCCTAGAGGACCTTTTTACCTTCTTCCCCACAAAAATTTGTAATATGTTTCTGGAAGCTTGTTTTGGCCCTGTATGAGTGGCACAATGTTGAATACCACCCAGTTCATGTTTCTCATTGGTAATCAAGATCCAGATCCAAGGACTGAGTTTGGGATCACTGACTGAGTCCAGTCATGGGGCAAGTCCCTCGATTGCCTTAGAGCCCTCCTTGAGAATACAGATCAGTCTTTTTGTTTTGATTTTGATCAGAATGCTCAGGTCCCAAATAGGATTTGAATCCTTAAAGCCTAACCAAACATAATAGGAAAGTTGGCTTTAGGTCCAATGGACATTGAGGACAAGCTTAAGTGAGAAGAGAGTTCTCTCAGAGTGGCAGGTGTAGTTGCGTTGGGAAGGGCAAATGTTCATTGCAAGGCAGGAGGGGCACCAAGGCCAGAACCAGAGAGGCAGGGCCAGGCCAAGGAGATGAAGAGAATAAGAGATGTGAGAAAGAAGTGAGGTCCTGTTAGAGACAGACACTGCAGCTTCTTAGAACAAGGCTTCTAGTCCCTTTCCACTGTTCCACTATAGAGTTTGTTATGGTTTGAATGTGAAACACCCCCCACAGGCTCACATATTTGAACTTAGTCCCTTGCTAGTGGCACTGGTCAGGAACCTTTTAGAAATACAGTGATGCTGCAAAAGCAGGTCTTAAGATTGCAGTCTGGCTCTGGTTCTCCTCCTTCACTGAGATGTTACAAGTTATGCCTCTAACTTCTGCTGCCAAGGAGTCTCTACTGCCAGCCTTTCATTACCACTGTAGAATATTTCCCAAATAAATCATCTCAAGTAAAAATAACCAAGTAAATCCTTGCTTTTCTGTTTCTGTCAGGTATTCTGTCACAGCCATGAGCTAAGTAACTAGCATAGATATCAACTTGCACAGGTTTGATATCAAAACCTGGATTTAGGAGGTAGAAAGACAAATGGAGGTAGACGCAACAAATGTCATAGATATAGATTCTAGGAACCAAAATGGCACTTGAAGGGCTGGAGAAATGGCCCAGCAGTTAAAAGCACTGACTGCTCTTGCAGAGGATCTGGGTTCAATTCCCAGCACCCACGTGTCGGCTAACAACCATCTGTAATTCCAGTTCCAAGGGATCCAATGCTCTCTTATGACATCCATCAATATTGCACAACATAGGTGCACGTACCTACATGTAGGCAATATGCTTGTACACATAAAATAAAAATAATAAATAGAAAAAATTACACTTGAGACAGAGATCATATACAACATTTATTGTCATGAAGGGTAGCTGGAAGTTCAATATACACAAGGTGGATTTTCCTCTGTCAATGCAAATTAAATCAAATGTCCATTCGGATGAGAGATCTATGTCAGTGGGGGCATAGGCTCTAGAACTTCTAATTTGGTAAGACCATCTGGTGGCCCAGGTTAACTTTTAAATGGACATTCTGAAGTTTAGCTCAAAACATAGCGAGGAGTGAAAAGCAAATGAACCATGGAGGGAGGAAATCAACAAGATGCTAACCAGAGAAGAACAGAAGAGCATGATTTTGGCTTTGGGGAGGAGCATTGTCCATCCAGGCAGCCCTGTGCAGAGCCTTTCTTGGCCAGCTCCTACCTACTGGTAGGAGACCAGTGCTTGTGATGAAAAAAGAACAAGATTAGTATCTGTTTGACTTCTAAGACTTCAGCTCAGGATAGACAGAAGTGATCTTGATAAGACTCACCAGCAGTTCAGCAAATCAACTGTCTTTGGTGACATGGACCAATGGACTCAAAAACAAGAAATCTCAGTTGTCTTACTGATTTATCCCCCAAATTCCACTTCTGTTTAAATGCTACATCCTTTGATTGAAAGTGAGGAAGCACAGGACAACCATATACAAACTGTTCGCTGAGCTCAGGTAGGTAAACATCAAGGTCCAGGCCAGGTCCTGGGCCAGCTCACCTAGCCCCTGGTTCTCATAAACAGAAGTTGCTGGCATTTCTCCCCCTTAGATAGCTTTATCCAGGTCCCCCTTCCCAACTTCTGTTCAAACCCATCTCCCCTCTGTGCTGTTTTCCTCCTCACCTCATTTCCAGACTCTCCTGACTTAGATCCTCTCCTCTGATGGTCATTCTCTAGAATGTTCTGTCTGAAAATTCAGACAGAACTTCTCTTTTCTTCTGGATCCCTTTGCTCACTTTTGTACTGCATCCCATTACGAGATTCCTGGAGCACCAGGATCCTGGGTATTAGGGCACACCATTTCAGTTTGTACCCAGCGCCTCGGGCTTTTGCTTGTCAAAAGGGCTGGGCTCCACAGCAGAAACAGGGCCTTGGGTGTTTCTATCCGTCATGTGCAGGTCCTTGAAGTCAAGAGGCTAGAACAAATTAGAATGCAAAGAAGGAACTAGGTCCCAGGTGCTGTAGTCAATACGAGTGCAGTTTTTAGCTTCTCTTCTAGGCCAGTAGGCCTCAGGCAATGGATTTGCCTAATGGGTGAGAATAAGGAGGATCAATGGTTATCAGCCCTGGTTGGATTTGAGTTATCATGAGAACCTTTAAAGAAAAGCATCAATATCCTGAGCAGTTGTGACAAAATCTCTAGTAGTGGCCACAATATTTTTAAAAAATACTATTTTATTATTATTATTATTATTATTATTATTATTATGTGTTTGAGTGTATTGTCTGCATGTATGTAAGTACACCTATGTGTACAATGCTTTTGGAGACCAGAAAAGGGTGTTGGATCCCCTGGGATTGGACTTATGGTCGGTTGTTAGCCAACATGTGGGTGCTGGGAACTGAACCGGAATCTTCTGCAAGAGCAGCCAGTGTTATTAACAGCTGAGTCATTTCTCCAGTCCCCATAATATCTTTTTGAAACCTTTTTAGAAGATTCTAGTATGTAGACAGTTGAATAAACTGAGATGATAATGATAGAATCAGATCCCTTTGTCGTGTCCCAAGGTCAGGTGCCTCTGTCTTTCTCAGCCGCAGCTGGCCATATCCTTTCAGAAGCAGCTGAATGACTGGAGAGAGCCAAGGCCTTGGAATCATATGAGTTTGGATCTTGGCTATATCACTTAGTAACTGTGACCTTGGGGATGTATTAATGATTCTGAAGGTATCTGGAGAATTAGGTATTATGGGTTAGCATCTGGTATGTGGCAGGTTTAGAACATCGGTGTGTTCCTTTCCCTATTGCCATCCAAATAGATTTCTTTACAGGCCCTCCCTGAGTGCTGTGGTAGTTCTAGAAATGATGGAATGTGTTTCAGCTCAATGGCCACATTCAGTAGGAGCAGAGGGAGACCTACCATAGATGCTGAGTGCCCACAGTTTCTGAAGCTCTGTTCCATTCTCAGACTTTCCTAGGAGCCAGTGTTGCTAGACTTGGATGTCCACATTATCCCTAAATTGCATAATTTTCCCCTAGCTTCTCTGTATTCCCATGTATCATCTAGGTTTCTGTATTGGGCTTTTCACCTGAGCTAGCTTTTCTCTACTATTTCTTCTCTTTGTTTTTTCCTGTTATTTTTATCAGTCTCAAATGTGTATCCCAGACTGGCCCCCGACTTGTGAGCCTCATTTGTTCTCATTAATTTTCTATCACTATGATAAAAACACTGACCCAAACCAATTTGTATAGGAAAGGGTTTATTTGGCTTAGAGCACAGTCCATCATCAAAGGAAGCCAAGGCAGGAACTCAGGGCAGGAACTTGGACCACAGGCCATGGAGGAAGGATGCTTATTGGCTTGCTCCTCTAGCTTGTGGTCAGCCTGCTTTCGTATACAATTCAGGACCATCTGCCCCAGGTGGCACTGCCTACAGTGGGCTGAGCCCTCCCACATCCCTCAACAATCAAGAAGATGCACACAGACATGGCCACAGGCCAGTCCAATGGAGGAAATTCCTCAGTTGGGATTCCCTCTACCCAGGTGTATCAAGTTGACCACTCAAACTATCTAGCACACCCCTGCTTTCTAAATTCTGGACTTACAGTATGAGCCACCATGTTTGGCTAGAAGTCTTTCTTGAGCATCTAGCTTAATATCTTTATTTCTCTTTGCCACCAGCACATGACCCTCACATTTTAATCTCAGTTGAGCTTCTAGTCTATCCTGACACAGCTTCCAGTACCAACTTCTACTCAAACCTCATAAGCTCTGGGCATTGGGATTTTTTTTCTCCATCTGCCTGTTGCTCTACTACTGAGAGAGTTACACTGCCCTTAACTCTGCTCCTGGAGTACCCACTGCCTTTTTCAGGTCCAGCCTTAAACCAGGATCAGTCCTTCTTATTTCTTCCTCTCCAAAGAATGCATATCTCCACTAGATCCAGCCAGACTCTTCCCTGCCTCCCAACACCGAACTTACCATTTTCTATTCCTGAGCCATTCCGAGCCATACACCATCCATGATTTAAACACTCAGTGACAACTTGTGACTCCTGTAGAATTTGCAGGTAAAAGGAATGGCAGTCATGGTAAGATGGAGCAGCTTGTCTGGAAGGTCTGTATAAAAATGCTCTGTCTGGGAAGATTGGATACTTTTAATGTGTTATAGGACATCCATAGGAATACATTAATTTTTCCAAAATGCAAAGCAACTGAGTCTTCAGCCATGCTTCTGGGTTCTGCATTAATTTAGGTGATCTAGACAGGTGCAAGGATGTAACCTGGGGACATAGTCTTTTTCTGGAATCAATTCTGTAATTTCCTCCTCAAAGTCATTCTTTATAGATACTAAACTCATATTAGCAGCATGTGGATGGCTTGGACCTTTGGTAGTTTTTCTATACCAACTAAATGATTGATGAGGCTCAGCTTGGGAAAGCAAACTAGGGAAATCTTGTAACATACAAACTGCAAGTAAATGTGCTAGAATATAGCCAGTGGTGGTAGATCAGCATTAGACATCACTTACTCAGCCTTGTGGTACTGAGTCAGCATCTAACTGTGTCTGGATGACATCACTAGGGTAAGTCGTCACAAGGGCAGCAATTAGTTCCATCTCACTTACCCATCTACAGTGGCTTCCCTGACTACTTAGACTAAAAGAATCCAGGAGGTCCCTGCCTGAGTTATGCGAAAGAGAAGGCAATGAGGAATTGATAATGTCTGCCAAGAGCAGGACAATCTAATAGCCCTGAACATGAGTGACAGAGTCAGAGAGTTTGAAATTCAAGCCTTGTCTGTGCTAATTAGTCACGAAGTGATATTTAGCAAGTCACTTAATCACCTTTAGACGTATTTCTCAACAGGAAAATGCAATGGATTATAGCTCTTGCTTCATAGTGTTACTGTGAGGATTAATTGAGATAATTCATGCCAAGTGCTTAGTACATTATCTGGCACAGACTATTTAATAAACAGCTGTTATTACAAATAAAACCTGGGTTAGATGTGGACAAAGTAGCTTGGTTCAGCACATCTGCCATCTGAGGTGAGGATTTATGAATCCTTGTGATTAATATACTTTGTTTTTGAAATAAGGCTTCACTGTGTAGTTCTGGGAAACCTAGAACTCATTATATAGACCTGGTTTTGAGCTCACAGAAATCTGACTGCCTCTGCCTTCTTTGTGCTGGGATTAAAGGAGTGTGTCAGCAGGCCTGGTGATTAATACACTTTTAAAGGCACTTGAAGAGGTGGTTGGAACTTCTTAGTTTCTAGGGTATCAGCAAAAGGTTTTCAGTTGATCCTGACATTTAATATATATGATTTATATATCCAGCAGTCCAGATCATCACTGTAAGTAAGCACCAGGCTTATCTGAGCCTGTGACTGGATCTTAATTTTTAGTCCAAAAAGAATTCGTTGGCTTCCTTTGCCTGCTTGTGTATGTGTCTTGTCTTTTTATTCTCTCCAATAAATTCCTGGAACCCTAATTCATTATATTTGTGTCCTGCAGATACTGTTTATGTCTAGAATCCTTTCTCTACATTGGTTGTCTAGATATTATTTTCTGGAACAGTTTACATAAAACTGGGATAATTTATCCTTTGAATATTTGGTCAAAGTTGCTGGTGAAGGAATCTTGGACTTGGGTTTTCTCAGAAGATTATTACAGATTTAATTTCTTTATTGGTTAAATTTTGTTCATGGTTTAGATATAGTCTTGAATCAGTTTTGGCAAACTACAGCCTTCCTTTGAGTTTTGAGGAACAAAAATGAATCAACCTTGCTATGTGATCTCTCTTGTGGTTTGAATATGGAATTTCCATCAAATACTCACATACTTAAACACTTGGTCCCCAGCAGGGGGCAGGCCTTGAGGCTTCTTAACCCAATCCTGTCCTCTTTGTGTCTTGACTATGGACATCATGTGACCAGCTGCTTTTCTCACTTGCTGCCTCTCTTTTCCTATAATAAGGGACCATATCCCTTTGAACTGTGAGCCAAACAAATCTTCCCACCCTTGTCAGGTATTTGGTCACAGAAACGAGAAAAGTGCCTATTTGAGAGAAAATTTTCAGTAAATTTATAAATTTTAAGTATAACAAAATGTGTGGTTAGTTAGGCAACCTCTAAAAATGACACTTATTTGGGTTTCTAACCATAAAATTGTGAGTGGCTAGGTATTAACTCATTAGAAAAGCTCAAGGTTTTAGCTAAACATTTAGTTTATTTAGATTCTGTAGTAGGGCATAGTACTTATTTGTTTTCTCCATCAATAACGGGGAAGGAATTTTAACTGAGTAGTTTTCCATCTGGATGAAGACTCCTTGTCTAGACTTTGAGAGAATTAATTGGGCATGTATTTCCCAGTACCTTTTCTTTTTCTTTGGGAAATGGCTGAAAGTGGCTCTATTTCTTTGAACCTTATGATGATAGCCACATAATGAAAGATATCACAGAGCCTTCCATGGATCCTAGACCATCAACTTCTACACCAATATGTAGAGAAGAAATGAACTTTTTCTTGTTAAGACCATTGCACATTTGAGATACATTTTGCTGCAACTGATACAGTTAATAATGGCTCAATTGCAAGTGTTGCTTCAGTATACAAATTTAATTAAATTCAAAAGACATAAATCAGTCTGTCAAATTTCTATTAAAGTTTCTAAACACTTTAAAGTCCTTATTTTAATTGCTGTAGGAAGTCAATAAATCCTTCAGAGATAGGTACCAATGCCTGAGAAGAAATAGCCCAGAATGAAGAGCTAGTGTTGAACCTTTTGTTTCAAATTGCACTCTCTGGAGTGGGAATTTTCCTTTAAAAACCAGACTTTATTGAGAAATAAAGCACTTTATGAATTCCTCAAATCTCCAGGTACCAAGAACAAGGTTCAGAGCTCTGCTTATAGGCTGTAAGGCATGGTATTGAGATAGGCAGTTTAGGACTTGGGACTTCCACCCCTGAGGAGAAAGGAAACTAGAGTATAGGGAAGGTAGCAAGGGTTCTAATATGAGCATCCTGTTTCTGTCCTGACAGTCAAGTCTCCTTGAGTTCATGGAAGTATAAATTCTGACAACCCTACAATGATTTCTTTGGGCCCACCTTGGGAAAACTTACTTCTCTTAGAGAACAGAATCATGTTTACCATGGTGTAGAAACAGATGCCTGTCATACTGGAGGCAGGTATCCTGAGAGATGTCCCTGGTATAACAAACTAAGATTCAAAGCCTACATATGCTAACAGCTAGGTCCAGGAGTTCTAATTCATCCCTGTGGGAACATGGAACTACAGAGGATCTTTTTTGGTGGGAAGAGTCCCAGCGTGGAGGAAACAGGGTCTTTGCAGCCATAGGCTTTTATTGTTAGCAGAACCTACTTCATTTTCAGAAGGAGATTATATTCAGTCTTGCTATTAATCAGCATTATCTGACAATAAACTCATGGCTTAAGACTGATTCTTTGATCTCTTTTGATCTGGTTTTGTTTTTCCATAAAAACAATCCCTTACTCCGTGAAGATGTCTCATTATGTCAGAGGAATGAAGAGGGGAACATGATTCATTGATAGTGCCTTCTTAAGGACCAAAGACCCTCCTGTCACTTTTCTAGGTCCAAGCTTGCCATCCCTGAGTTTACTATCACAGTTTCCAATAGGCATCCCTGGCCTAGAGTAGCACTTTACTAGAGCATCCTCTTTCAGTCTACATGGGAAGTTTAAATACTTGGGGTCACTGAATCCATGTTAGTGGGGGGCCTAGTTTGCTTGAAATTAATGTATACCTCACTATAAATCTCTACTCCCACATGGGCAATGTCATGGCACTGGCCTACCAGCCCACATAGGGGCTGGTCTGGTGATGGCTTCTGAGGCAGACTTCCTAAGCTTGAAAGTAAGCATGTCAGGCCCTCCAGCTGCCATGATTAGAATGGCTTTGAAGGCAGCTAAACAGAAAGTAAAGAAAAGTGTCCTGAATTTAAAAAAATTTCCATTGAGATAATCAAGTCTTTTAGTCACTCCATTCTCTAATAGTTTCCTTATGGAATTTAAAGCCCATAAAATGAGATATGTGCATCATAGTTCACAGAGGGACTCTGTTTGTCACTAGAGGAAGGACAAGAGGTTGTACCCTAATTTAGCCATGGCATCAGGAGCGTGGGAATAGGAGGGTGTACTTCTCAGAACAGAACCATCTAGATTCAGCTAAAGAACCAGCTCCAAGTGTCAAATTGTTCCACTGTCAGCTAGGAATGAAAGCAGCAAAACGAAATTGGGTTCAACTTCAAGGTTAACCAATTGAAAAGAAGCAAGCACAGGACAAAACCCTGTCATTCAAATAAATTTTGCAGAACTAAAGATCAGTTTAGAAACATTATAGCAACGATGAGGGTGGAGCTCAAGCAGTTCCTCTAAAGGGATGGAAGGCCAACAGCTGAAGACCAAAAGTCAGCAGCATTCTGAAGTAGGCTTCATAGGCCCAGGTACTTTCTAAGACATGGCCAGAAGGAAACTTCTAGCTTACTGTGAAACTGTCAAATGCATGGTAATATGCATCAGTGTTATAGAGCTAGACAAACCCTGTGCCCCTAATCTAATGTGCTCTGTTTGCACGGAGGGTAATGAAAGCTTAGAGAAATTAAGGGACAAGATCAAAGCCATGAGGCAATGAGGGACAGGTCTAGGAAAGGCCAGAACATCTGTTTGCAGCTGATTGTTTTTCTATCTCAGTATGTTTTTCTAGTGCAGTTTTATTTCTAACATGTCGCTTCTGGGAATTCTTGCTTACCAATGTCTCATGCAGCCACTTTTAGCCCAGCTGACCTCAACTTGTCTTCCTGCCTCAGCTTACCAATGCTTGATTACAGATGTGAGCCACCACACTTAGTTTCTTGCATACTTTTGTTATAAATTTTATTTTTTGCAGGTAACAATAGTAGCAGTATTAAATAGCCCTTTTGGTGGTAGCAACTGTCCTAACAGTTTTACTTTTTTAGACTAGACATTGACTAAAGGTGATTAAAAGTACAACTTCCCATTTCCATTTTGGTAAAACATATTCCCCAAACGGTGTTGCTTTCTGAAGCTTTCTCTGGGGTGGCAGGTAACATTTCGGATATTCATTCAATGGTAACAAAATGTCATTTTCTCATAGTCACAAACAACTAGTTTATTATCTAGCCCAGGAATGAAAATCGGTGGATAGAGAGAAGCAGTGACTCTATAAGACAGTAGATCTTCAAACAAAAATGATAAGTTCTGTGGAGTTCCTGAGATGAGATCAGCAAGGGCCAGGGTCATCAGGGAAGGCTTCATATGGGGGAATAGGACCTGTGCCCTGTGGTAGATAGAAGGGGATTGGTCTAATGAATGGGGACCCCCCATGCCAAGGAGTGAAGTAGATGTGGAAATGATCACAGAATCTTCATGAAGAGATGGCTAGACTGTGAAGGAAGGGCACATGGACTGAAGAGAAGAGGGCTGAGAGAAATGGTTCCTGGCAACTCAGAGAGGAATCCCTTCAGGAAATGAAGCCACAGAGAGATTTTAGGCAAAGAAGTGACAGAAATGTAGTTTGGATTGTTCTGGTATGAGAATAGATCAGAGGACAAATACTAGGATCTTAGGAAGCAGGTATCACATCCAAATTGTAAGATACTGGTATGGAGCGTCAAGGGTCTGAATAAGGTTTCCCAGGATAGGTGGAAAGTGAGTTATAAGCATAGAGACATTTCAAAGGACGTATTGATTCCACGCCATATGCTCATGTTGTCCTAATGGACTATCTCCATTCTGCCACACCATGAAACAATGCATAATTTAATTCGAATATTGCGTTTTTAAATGTCTCTTTCTGTATATCTCAAGATTTACATTTCTCGTGATTCTATTTCGTTTTCCAAATGTATTGGATGAAGGTTCAACATTTTGCATGAATTTTATAAAGTAGTATTATATCTAAAATTTTCCAATGATATCTCTAATATTTTGAAATATTTGATTGCATTGAATTTTCAATAGGTGTTATATTAGTCAGACACATCAGGATACAGGATCCAGAGATACAACGATTATATTAAGTGATGGAAGTTTACGACTGGGATTCACAGGGAAGTAAAATGAGTCAAATGTCACCTTGGGCCTCAGAGACTAATCCAGGGCTTTCAGAGAGGGACCCATAGTAAGTCTAGCTTGAACCTGGAGTGATGGAGCAGATGGAGGCCCTTGTGAAACCTCCTTCTCTGTGAGCAACATTCATGCTCCCACAGAGCATTGTCACACTGTCACAATCCCACCTCTGGGAAGAGTTTCTCCCCAGTATACTGCATAGGGGCTTATTCAGTCAACTTCATAGTTCCCCTGGACTTAGATGACTGAACAGGAGCCTAATTTTTGTTGTAATTAACTGTAATCTCTCATTGCAAATAACATTAACCACAGTAATTCAGACAGAAAGAAAAAACCTGGGGCCACTTTTCTTGGCAGGGGTCTATGGCAGACATCCAGAACTTCCAGTCTAGTTGACATGGGCATGGACAATGGTAACCAATAGAAATGTGTGTAGAGGCAGTGGGAGGACTTATGATCAGATAGAGTCATGATAATCCTCCTGAGTTTTAAACTTACAAAGTGAGCTTGGTCTCAAATAGGTAAAGATTCCTATGTAACTTGAGATTACACTAGCTTCTGATTATCTGAGAATTCTTTTTTTTTCCCTCTCCTCACCAGGAAACACAGTCACATAACGTACCTGGCCACTGTTCTAATTATTTGAGTTCTGTTGTGGTTGTTACTGGAGTTTAGATGCCAGCAGTGGTTCTTTTTCCCCTGTTGTCAAGGGTTTATATAAGTGAATTCGCCTGGAGTTACAGTCAACAACTAACCAAGCAAAATGTAGTGAGTGAGTCAATTGTCAGCTCTAAAACTGACGTCTTATGATTGTCATGTCATCTAGTGACTCTGACTTTCTGGAGTGGCTCCTGCCATGTTTTGAGTTGAGAAAGGATACTAATTGCTAAGTACCCTCTGAGAAGGAAAACTGGCTGTTTATTAGTGACAATTACTTAATCACAGAAAGGAGGCACGGTGCTGTACTTGGCTAACTTATGCCAACCTTCATATTCCTTTATCATCAACACATTCTCTTCCTCACCTCATCCAAATTGCTAGCGCTAGGTTTGGAGATTCCCTTGATGCTTGGCTTCTTCTACTTCTTTTCCCCACTCAAAAGGCACCTCTATTAATAAAGTCTTTGTGAAATCTTGCTCCCTTTGAACCCCTCCAACTCTACACCTTGTCTAGGTCATTTTTTTAAAAAAATTATTGTTTCATATTATTATTGTTTTAAAAGTGTATGTGAGTGAGTGTGTGTGTGTGTGTGTGTGTGTGTGTGTGTGTGTGTGTGTGTGTGTGTGTTTTGAAGCCAGAGGACAACCTCAGGTGATACTCCTTTGGAATGCTATCCATCTTATTTTTGAGACAGGGTCTTCCATTAGCCTGGAGCTCATCCATTAGGCTAGGATGGCTGGTAAAGGACCTGAAGGAATCTGCCTGTCTCCTCCCCAACAGTAGGATTAAAAACTCATGTCACCACATATAGCTTTATAATATGGGTTCTGAAATTCAAACTTGATCCTTATGCTTGTAAGATAATCACTTTACTGACTAAGCCATCACCCCAGACCCTAAGCCAACTCTTTTAGTCTGTCAAAACTGTTTATTATAAAAGTAGAATAGTCCAGGGGATGGCAATTGGATACTGAGAAATAGTCTCAAGAATGAGGGCATTCTTAGGACTGTTACCACATTATGAGGGCATTCTTAGGACTGTTACCACATTTAGTTTAGGGATCCTCTTAGTCCTCCTGGTCTACAGACTCAATTACAATTAGTACCTCAAATTGGACTCAGGGGGAACTGATTTATATGAATCAAAGTCATTGGAGACTGATGTATTCAACACTATACTAAAAAAGTACTTGTTTTAAAGCAAACTGCAAAGTCATCTGATGTATGTATTTGTACCTGGTAAGGAATCTCCATGCAGACGAGGACTGAGGACATGATCAGAACAGGGTTTGGTGAACATGAAAATCAAGGTGGGAGCCAGCTATGTAATCTAAAAAGAGTCAGGCCACGTTCACCGGGCCACCTCGCCCTGCTCAGCATCATAGCAAGCACCGTCAGTGCCCCATCCCCTCTCGCTCTCATACTGGTCATGCTACGTGCCTGTTCTTTACCAGCACAGATCTGACTTCAGCTACAGAGAAGTCATTCCATGCACTTTGCTCTGATCAACTGTCTTTTACTTTGGAGTGTTGCTTTTCTTAGCTGAACCCTTGCAGGCTTTGGGGTTTCCCACTCTCATCCCTGTCTAGCTCACTGCCTAACTGCTTAGCTATCCTCATACCACCAGATGCTACTAGTTTATTGACCTTAAAAGACTTTTGATCATTTCATAATAACTCACATTGTATGAATCACTAGATGACAAACACTTTCTAGGCAGTGTGCACATATTTCTCTCCATGGGGCTTAGCAAGTAGGTAAATCATACATTAATTTGCCCACTTTACAACCATGCGACTCTGAATCATGTATCCAGTATCCTGGTCCACCTGCCCAGGACTAGGCATTGGTCATATCTCCTGACTGTGGCCCAGGTTTTCTCTGCTTCCCTGCCCTTTGTTCTTTTTCCACCAGAGATGTTGTTAGAGGTTCCCAGCCTCTGCTCAGAGTTGAGAGAGCTTCCTAAGGACAGTTTGCAGTCTGCCACCCAGAGTCTTCATTCCGCCCAGTCAGGTGCATCCCGGTCCCCGTCCCCTCTGGCCTAACTTGGCAGAGGCAGAGCAGAGAGGAAACGAGCTCAGAGTGTGCTTCTGGATGCCATCTGAGCGTCCTTCCCTGAGCTACATGGGGTATCAGTTTGGCAGGTCACCTTCTTCTGGCACTGAGCTCAGGGACCTTGAGAAGGGGCGGGGTGGCAATTGACCGAGAACTTAGCATTTTCAATGCAGGCTTGATTCTCATTTCCATTCAGGGCTCCTCATTAAGCTACTGATGCCCCACCGACCTGTTCTATTTGGGTTGGCAGGGCCACCATCCCATTAGTAGCAATGTGTATCAAAAGTATTCCAGTGAGAGGAAAGAGCTGAAAGAACTGGATTTTCTACTCCAATTTTTAAAGAAAGGGGAATTCAAAGCCCATAAGCCCCAGAAGCATTTCTTCCCTTGGCTCATTCACATGTAAATACAAGTCTAATGATAATTGACAAAAAATCATGGCCACAATAGCAGGAGTCAGTGTGGCTCCAGACCCTTAGTGTGGCTCCAGACCCTCAGTTCTAGCCCTGTGTGTCAGTAGAGCTCACCCTCCCCACCCCCAAGTTACCAACATCTGCTGAGAAGGCGTTAATGAACCAAGTATGGTGACACACACTAGTAATCCCAGCACTTAGGAAGTTGAGGCAGGGGACTACTATCAGTTCAAGCCAGCCTGAGATACATAGTGAGCTCAAGTCCAGCCTAGGGGTACATTGTGAGCTCAAGGTTAGCCTAAACTACATAGTGAAACTCTATTTCAACTACAACAATAAAAACTTTAATGTTTTATCTTTGGATACTTGGCAGGAATAACCAGAAATGTTCCAATTAGTGAACTATTAAGTGCTTGAGACCCAGAGCAGTCCTTCTTGGGGCACGTACTCCCAAGGATTGGATGCTGGGAAAATTCTCCATCAAACACAAGAATCCTCTTTGATTGTTGTATTCATGATATGGAGCAGAACAAGATCCACAGTAATGACATTGGCAGACATTGTCCTAGACTCACTCAAGGGCTGTGTACTCTGACTGGGATGAGCCCACACCAGTGCCCAGGTTAATGCTGAGGAGGGAAGCTGAAGATCCTTCTTGAAACTCAAAGAAGCAGATGCTGAAACAGAAGGAGAGAAAAATAACACTGTCTCTACTATGACCCCTCTGCTTTTGCTTAACCTTTAAGTGCCCTGCTCTGAGCACAGCACTGTAGATTCTGCATAAGGATATCCAACTTGGGTCAGTGACACAACTTTTGCCTTCATTCACAGGATTCCCAGCCATCCTCACAGTGCCCCAGCAGGCAGGCTGGATGGTGTTACCCTTCCTACCCTGTGAACTATGTCACCAAGTCTTTTTGTGTAAGTATACCCATTGTATCAGAGTAGACACTCAGATCCAGGACTTCTGACCAACCTGTAAGACTTTCTTCCAAGATCTTACCTTCTGGAAAGCTCTCAAGCTAATTATTATGGTTTGGATTAAGAAGGGAAGTCAAATTTGGAACTATGAATAACTCTTACTTTGAAGACAAGTATTAGGCCATCTGGGTTTGCCAAAGAATCAGCAGTTACCAGCCTGTTTTGAAAAGACCCCAGCTGAGGCTTTTGTCTCAAAAGACAGTCTGATGCTAGAGCATCAGAGCAGAGCTGCTGGTCCTCCGGCTGTCAAAGCTGACTTCCCACACTGCAGTTCATGTTCTGCCTTCCACCCCGCATCTGAGTTTTCTGTTGCCTCTTGCCGCCTATTTGTGCCTCGTTCCACACATGTGGCTGCCTTATTCTCTTCTTCCCCTAGGTTTGTTTGCCACCTGTCCCCTTGCCTTCTCCACCATGCTGTTTAAGGGTATTTGTTGATTGAAGGCAGAACAGTTTTCATTAGCACCTTGTGTCCATTAGCAAAAAGAAAACAGAAAAATGTATTGAATAGTGTGTCCTGCAAGCATCAGATCCACAGCATCTAACCTAACTGAGAGTCTTTACCTATCAAATGAGAATGGTGCTTTGGAGTCCTATAGCAGGCTTTGGTCACCTTACCTTCCTAGAGCCCCACCTGGGGAACAGAGGTGTTGGGAAGCCAGAAACTGTTTGTCAGTAGTAAGATGGGAGCTCATTTCTTCCTGTGTGAGTCTTAATTTTTCCATAATTTATATGACTGAAGCTCTGAGAGGCATATCCCAAACCTTTTTAGATGGGAAAATAACACATGTAGGTAACACATTGCTTCTAAGGAATACAAGGAGGATGTGGAGGTATAAGAAGGAAATTCCCCTAATGTGAGAAGACAGTAGCTCCTCATCTCCTTTCCTTAGCACTCCAAGGTGCCCATCTCAGCTTACTTCTCTAATAGGTACTGACCTTTACTGGAGAATGCATATTGTAAAGCTCAGTCAGTTACTGCATTCATGTTGTCCCCTGCTCCCTGACTCATGCCCACTTGCACTCCCATTCCCCAGGGCTGGCTCCAGTGCCATTGAGAAACAGAGGAAGGGCTGAGAAGACTTTGCAAGGTTCAAGAACATTGTAGACACAACCATGACAGTTATGAACTCACAGCAGCTATGCACACTGGCACTGGGTCCACACAAGTTGGGACCTCCTAATAGTCAGGTATAGATGAGGAAGGGGCTCATAGCCCTATCAAATGCTGATCTATTGGCAACTAATAGGTTTGGGAGAGAGGGAAACCTAGTATCCATTTGTGTACCCACTGGTGAGTCCACCAGGCTCTAATGGATGATCCAAATCCTGGGCCACACAGACTGCCCTAGTAAGAGTCCATGGAACGTAAAATCTATTTATTACAGAAAGCAATAAATATGGGAAAGAGATTTGTAAGGAAGAAAGAGGGCTGGCGGGGTGGGAGGGGAATAAGAGATGTTGGGGGAGGAGAGTAACCAGAATGTATCTCATACATACGTGAAATTATCAAAGAACAAAACTTAGTAATGAGAAAACAAAAAAGTCTATGAAAATGTTCATTTTCATATTAGCTACAAAGTAACATTGTTAAGGGCTCTGCTTTAGACTGGGAGGTTTGAAGACTAGTAAGAATCACCAGTGGATGAGAACAGCTCTCCATCGTTTTCATCTTCAGGTCTTTCTCCACCCTTCACCTTGGAGTCTGCATGTCCTTCCTAGGGGCTGCCCTAGGAACCGACATCCTTCACAGTGTGCTTTCCTGCAGTCTCTGAGGGCTGGCTTCTGAGATAGACAGCCTTGTGCTCGGTCCTCTTTGCCAAGTGTCTGCTTATCACCAGGCTAGGCAAATATTGTTGGAATGTTTCAAAGTACCGCTAACCAAATTCCAACATAATCCAAATCACCTGGTTAAGTGTTCTGATCACTCACAGTCCTGGCATTCACAAGTCCTTGAAGGAGGTCAACATCGTCAATGAAAATAATTATCGGACTTGCCTTTTACAGTGCACATTGGAAACCGAGCTACAAAACTAAATTCTCTCATAGTTACTCGTTGTGTGTGTGAGTGTGTGTGTGTGTATGTGTGTGTGTGTGTGTGTGTGTATCAGGGGCAAGAATACTTACAATCTACTCTCAGCAAAAACTTTAAAGAAAATATTTTTAACTATAGTCTTTAGGTTCTGTTTAGAACTCTAGATATTCATAGTGTATCTGATTTAAAACCTGTGACCGGCACTGACATCTACCTGTTTTCTTTTCTTTCCCTATCTGGGCACTGGTAACCACCATCTTATTTTTCAGTCTATGTATATTTTACTATTTTTTAATGACTTCATGTGTAACTGAGATCATGTAGTGTTTTTCCTTTCTTGTGTAGCTTATTTCACTTACCTTAAAATAGGCTGTCTTAAGTTTATATCATAATTTTTAATCTACTTCATTGATGAATACTTGTTTTGTTCTCATATTTTGGCTATTGTGAACATGCTGCAATAAAGATGAATTATAAGGTGATAATTTCATTTCTTTTGAAATCAAATATGTATATATACACAGAGACATGAAAGAAACTGATGTGTATTATGGTAACTCTATTTTTAATTTCTTTAGGAACCTCCATATTCTTTTCCCACACTGTCTGCTTCCCACCAACAATGTAGATGCCTTCCCTGTTCTACACTCCCTTACCAGACTTGCTATTGTCTGTAATATCTCATGGGTAACATATTTGCATTTTCCTAATGATGAATTCTGTTGATCACCTTTTCATATATGCATGTCAGACCTTAGAATGCCTTCTTCAGAGAATTGTCTGTTGACCTTTGCCCATTTTTAAATTAAGTTATTTTTTTTTTATTTAAAGTTGTCTGAATTTTTTATATGTGCTGGGATTAAAGGCATGCACACCATGCCCAGTTCTTTGTACAGAATTCTTAGAGCTTGACATAGTTCAACTTATTTATTTTGGCTTTTATGGCCTAAACTTTTGATGTAATTTCCAAAGATACCATTGCCAAGCCTGATCTCAAGGAATGTTCTCCAGTGTTTTCTTCTAAGATTTTGATGAATGTTTTTTTATGTTTAGCTTTCTTATCCCTTTTTGAGCTGATATTTGTGTGCGATGAGTCTAATTTCATTATTTTCCATATGGATATCTAGTTTTCCCAAAACCATTAATTGAAGACTCTGCCCTTTCAATATTGCATCTTCTGGTGTCTATGTTGACATTGCTTGGGTTTTCTTCTGGGGGCTCATTCTGTCTCACTGATCTGTTCCCACTGTACTGTTAGTAAACGCCATTTAATTATTATAATTGTAAAATATCATATAAATCAGGATATGTTATGCCTCCAACTATGCTTTTCTCTCAGAATTTCTTTGGTTATTTAAGGTAGAAAATTTTGTTGATGCTTCCACTGCAATGTGCAAATCATAGTCTACTAATTCAAGGGTTTTGAACTGGTTTATGAGCTTGTCTAAGCCACATCCTTGTCATGATATAGAATATTTCCATAACCAGAAAGTTCCTTCATATTCTTTTGTAGTCAATAGACAACTGATGACTTGATTGCTAGCCTTAGACATTAAACTTACCTGAACTTCAGCTAAACAAAATCACCTAGAATGTACTCTTCAGTGCCTGACATCTAAGGACTCAATATGTTTGGATATTTGCCTATGCTATTGCATGCATTCTTAGTTTTCCTTTCTGTTGCTGAGTAGTAGTGTATGTGTGTGATATTCTATAATTTGCTTATTCATTATCTTGTTGACTTAAATTAATTTTTTTCTAATAAGGGGCTATTATGAATAAAACTTACATAAGCATCCTTGTATATCTTTTCTTGGGTAAATACTTAAAGGATGAAATTATTGGAACATAGAATAGTAGGAACATTATAAGAATTGGTCAAACTGTGCTGGCAAGATGGTTCAGCAGGTAAAAGTACCTGTGGCACAAGCCTGAGTATCTGAGTTTAATCCCTGGAACCCATGTATAGGTAATAGAGAACCTCCTCCTCAAAGCTGCTCTCTGACCTCCACATGCATGCTCTGATCCATATGCTCCCACATACACACATGGGGCACGCTTAAGTATACTGGTGAGTAAAAAGAAAGAATTGGTCAAACTATCAATGATCTGAAAACAAACTTTTGAGATCAGTCCAGGCACATTGTTCTTGTTTACTTCTCTTTTGCTGTGACAAAAATGCTCTGATCAATACCAACTTGGGGAGGAAAGGGTTTATTTGGCTTATGTTTCCTGGGTTTACAGTTCATCACTGAAAGAGCCTAAGGTAGGAACTCAGGGCAGAGACCTAGACTGCCTACTGGCTTGTTCCCCCGACCCATGCTCAGCCAGCCTCCCTATACAATACAGAACCACCTGCCCAGAGATGACACATCCCACAATGGGCTGGGCTCTCCCACATCACTCAACAGTCAAGAAAATGTACACACAGACATGGCCACAGGCCAGTCTAATGGAAGTAGTTCCTCAGTTGAGTCTCCCTCTACTCAAGTATGTCAAGTTGACAACTAAAGCTATCCAGGACACACATTATTATTTTAATTTGAAGTGTCCTTAACCTTTCTTCGTTAAGTCTTATAAAATTCATTTTTCAGGATTTCTCCACACCCTACACAAAGACTTCCCTAATTATCGCAGTATTTACTCAACATTTTTAATGCTCAACAATGCTCACTGATTATGTAATAGGCTCCTTGTGTTTTGCTAGAGCAGAAAACAACTCTTTATGTGCAGGTAGCTCACAATCTGGTGGAGAAGGTCAGCAGTGGAGCACAGAGAAGTGTGCCTAGGATGGATCACAGGAACCACAGATCACAGAAAGCCTGGGCCATCATAAGGCATATGGACTTTACTATGCAAATAATGTAGAACAACCAAATGGTTGTAACTCTAGGCAGATAATGTGTGCACAATTAATGTCCGTCTTACTTTTCTACATGGATTGACTTGGCCCTCTTCACATCACTGTCTCAATGTTCTTGTTATTGCTGTGATTTGTACTCTAGGTTCTGACTGGCCCACATAGAGAATTTTGTTTCTTAGTGATTTCCATGACCCTGGATACATGTTAGCAATCGTGCATTCAGTAGGCACAGTGCTGGTGGGTATTTAATACAGAATTGAGCAGTGAATTCCTGGAGACTGTTGCTACCCTTGTAGCTGCTAGGCAAGAATTAAGGAAGGGCAGTGGTAGAGCTAACTAAAATTAATCTGAGGGAAAACTGAAATCTAAAATTTAAAACAAAATCATAGAGGACCGAACACCCTGCCTTGCTCTAGTCCTAAGCTTCTCCACCTCCCACCCAGAATCTCATGGGCATATCTGGGCTTCTCTGCATTAAAACCTGGTTGCTTTTCTGAACTTCCTGGAATTTCCATCTAGTGAACAGATGGCATTGTTTTCATGAGAAGTAGAGGAATTTTCATGTATTCAAACACTGAAAGCTTGAGAAAACATACAGAGTATGGGGAATAACTACAGTGGGGAAGGAACATGCTATGTCAACAGTAAGCTAGACTTCATACAAAGAAGAGTCCAGTGGGAGTCTTGGTGGGCAGTCTGAGCTCTGCAGGACATGTGAAACATGTGCAGACATACTAAAACAGGTCCTGGATCCAGCCAGGATTTATTTTTTTCTCTCTCTAGATGTAGAAAGTTCCTATTATGTACTTGGCCCTGAGAATACAGAAATGAAAATCCAGTTTCCATCTCCAGGGACTTGAGCATAGAGGTGGAGATAGACTCATAAAAGATTTACACAGAGGGTTGGAGAGGGGGCTTAGCAGTTTAGAACATATATCACTCTTGCAGAGGACCAGAGTCAGTCCCTAGCTCAAAGGGATTCAGTATCTTCTTCTGGACCCCCAGGGCACCTGCACACAGACACACACTTATACATATAACTGGAGGGAGGGAGGGAAGGAGGGAGAGAGAGAGAGAGAGAGAGAGAGAGAGAGAGAGAGAGAGAGAGAGATTGAGAATTATAGAAAGTAAGACTTGAGAGTGGAGTCCTCCCGCCTTGCCTGGAGAGATCAGGGGAGTCTCCTAGGAAGGTGCTAGGAGAAGCCCAGGAGAGTAATGAGAATGAAGCAAAGTAAAGTAACAAGGTCAAGGGTATGGCAGACTAGAGGACAGAGCAAGCAGGAGCATAGTGGTCTCAGAAATGAGGCCAGTATAGAGAAGTCATTATGCAGCTTGGCCCGGTGGAGGAGTAGTGAAACAATGAGGCCTGGGAGGTATGCTGGGGATTCGAATGCATCAAGCATTCAGGAACATCTGAGCACAACCTTACACAAGGTCAGGCAAATCACTTGCAAAACAGGTGTGTCCTGTCAGTAAACAGAATGAGGACATATTTGGTAATAGTGCCACATTGCCAAGATCAATAGTTTACGTGTACAATTATTCATTTGATCTTAATGCATACAGAGAGTGAGAGCTAAGTGCCAGGCACTGGAATCTCCATGATTAGTACCACATTCTCGACAAAAATCCCTGAGTACACCATCCAAGGTGAATCTGTAGGGAATTGTTGAATGGGTAAACAAATGATCAAATTGAGGCCCTGTCCATGGAACTTACAGTTTCTGTTGATAAATCATGTTTTTCCTCTTCTCTAATTACTCTGCCTACTTAGAGAAGTAAGTTGGTTATTATATCAGCTGGTTATAGTTGGGATGGACCAGGAAATCCTAAGCATGTCTGCAAGAGCCAGGCAAGTGGAGCGAATACAGAAGGAGTTGAGCAGTTGTAAAACAATGGGGAGACGGCAGCAAGGGGAGAGTGTGTGCTATGTTAACACAGATCAGCTGCTGGCCCAGTATAAGCAAATAAGGAAAAAGAAAAAGAAGCTGCAAATTTCTGGTTTTAGTCAAGTGACATACCACTGTCTAAATTCCCTGCCCCCACATCCCCAGGACCTCAGCATGATTAGCCCAGTACCTACATAGCAGTGAAGTCATATGGAGATGCATTAACTAAAAAGACCCAAAGCTGACAAAAACTGTCTTTGGGGATGAACATGTCATTGAATTCAGTGATCTCTGTAGTTAAAAAGGAGCAAATTAGTCCTCACAGACAAGAAAGACAGTAAACAGTGTCAGGAGTCAGGACACTCCCTCCACTGACAATCCTCTCCCTCTGACTTCTGACAGCTTGGTCTCCTGTGTACCTGGAGGCTAATATCTGCTCTCAGGCCTGGACCAAGCTCAGGAACACCTCCTCCCCCAGATTGCTGCTGACCTGTGAGGCAGTTGCTAATTCCCTGTATGTTTGTTCTGCAAGAAGAGACAGAAGACTACAGTGTGCTGGAATCCCGCCCTGCTCCCTCTGCATGGCCTCCTCCCCCACCACATGAAAGCTGCTGAGCAAACAGAGAAATCAAAGATGATTATACACTGCTGGAAACCCACGAGCTTCCGCTCGGTTGAGTCTCCCTGCCAAACTGTTATGCAAGCCACAGACCCACTCAGGCCTGGAACCAAACAGAGATGCCATTGACAGCCCTGCTGTGACCTGCTCATCACCTACAGCTTTCCTGAGCCCCAGTCTCACCTGGAGTAGACCTGCCCCAGAAGGGCCTTGCACCGTCTGCCTGACAAGCTACTTTTCTATTTGATTTGGGATATCCCTATCTCTTTTCTCTCCCAACACAGAAATATGGGTGGATCATGGCCAGTAGTTTACTTTGGTCAGATTCCAAGTGACTAAGATATTTTATGCTGGAAAACTCCATTTGACAATCCAGGAGAGATGGTTGTTTTTCGGCCTCTTAAGTGAATAATTCACTTTGGTTGTTTAGACCTCAGAGCTGAAAAGTAACTCCTAGAGCCCCAGATGACCTTCTAGCTGGAAAGGGCCTGACCATGTTGCTCTGATAACCAATATTTATTTCTATTTAAGGATAGTGGACACATCCCACAGCCCCAAGTCACCTAAATGAACTTATAAGAACTTTTCCACCGGTATGCCCGTGACTTCAGTTAGATGAGTTGGTTTCTCAGAGCTTAATTTTTTCTCTGTGATTTTCTGGCTTTGGAGAATGACTGACCCTCTCCACCTTGCACTGGTTCCATCATAGAAAGGATGCGCAGGAACCTTCACTGGTTGCTGAGAATGCCCCAGAAGTATGAAGTTGGACTTCAATTTTGGGACTCAGCATTTGTTTCTGGCCCTCACCTCTTCCATTAACCTAGGAGGTCGACTCTGACAGGCTAAGACACCAGGTAACTGTTCAATACTTTTTCATTCTGGATGGATGTCTAAAGTTCCAGATCTAATAACTGCTGCAGAAATCCCCTTTTGGGAAGATGGTGGAAAGTTCACTTTCAACAAGTTCAGACCAATAAAAGAAATTGCCTTTTTGCCCCGGCCCACAGGACACTTATCAAAGTGGGTAATCCTGGTGGGGGAGACAAATGGGGGACAGGAGACACAAAGAACGAGAGCAAGTCTAGGAAGCTGATCAAGCTCTGATTTTATTAAGCAAGGGCAGGGTTCTTATAGTAATGGGAGAGGGGTTTTTTGGGGTGGGAGTGGCAGTTAGCTAGGCAGGAATGTGGCAGTTAGTCAGGCAGGAACTGTTGCTAGGAGATGTGTTATCTCTGGTCTTTTAGGGCCGACTGCAGATAGTCATGTGTTTATCAGGAAATGGCTTTAAGAAGAGAAACAGAGGCTTGAACTGGGTGGGGGTGTTTTAAAGTGGTGCCGCTTAGGCCTTTTCTTTGTCAGCTGGGCTCCTGGCATCTCTTCTCTCTCTGTTTACTAAGCCGTAAGTCGTAATAGGTGAGAAGGACTGTTACCATTAAAAGGTAATGGGCTTTTACCAGAGGCAGGAAACAGAGGCCTGATCCTCCCGATGTTCTCGGAGTCTTTTTGGGGAGGAGAGGGACATCAAGGTTTTTAATTCTCGGGTCAATGCTCCAAACTCTATGCAGTCAGGCACGTTTCTCAGGGAACCCAGAGTCGGACTACGTGGTCCTTCCCTTGCAGTGCTTTGCCTCGCACCCCTGGCTGGTGCCCATCTGCGTCAGCGGGCATAGCTCTGAGTTCTATGCTGTTCCTGAGGGAGTCTGTTCTCTTATGGCTCGGCTACGTTTCGATCGGCTAGATCAAGGCTATGGTAGTGGACTTGAATCGGTTTGGAGGCCAGGGAGTCTATTTGAGCCTTGATAAACCCCATCAGTTTGTTAAAAGGAAAGGATCCTAGCGACAAAATAATCAATAAGCCAAGCAGGGGGCCCAGGAGGGGGAGGAGGTAGGGGAGGATCCCGTTCCAGGCACTCCAAAAGGGCTGATCAAATAGTTCCCTGCAGTGTTTTTCAAGTTCCTCTTGATGTTTTTTAATCCGGTCTCGAACAATGTCTGATTTATTGGCGTAGAAGGAGCATTTCTCCTGTAAAGTTAAGCAGATACCTCCCTTGTCCGCATTTAGTAAGTCTAGGCCTCTTCTGTTCTGTAAGACTACTTCTGCTGGGGAATCAACTTGGTCCTGTAAATCTTGGCCTTAATCAACATTGTTGATTTTAACATTTTTATAGCATTGGAGGCTTTTTCACCTGACATTACTAAGGCATAGATAAAGCCAGAGTAAGTATCCATTATTACATGTCCCTGTGCTAATTCCAATTGAGATAAACCTATGAGATATGTGGTCTTATCTGCTAAATCATTCCCTAAAGCCAAAGGACCTGGAAGTCCAGTATGGGCATGTAAACACTTTTGTATCTGACCAAATAATTCCTGAACTTGTGTGTTAGTTGTCTCGATGTAAGACACAATTTAAATCATCTGTAAGGCTCTAGCAATATAATGACTATTAGAATACAAGTTAAAAGGAGAAGCAGTCATAATTTGAGATCTAGTAGTTACTGCATGGAGTTCCACCAATTTGCACTGTTAATTATTGTATGCTATGCCGCCAAAGCTTGGGCAAAAAACAAACATTCTTAAATAAACCTTGGTTAGACATATATTTTGTTCTTTAGACTATTTGACTATTACTTTAGAAATTTTAAGATTACATATACATAGTTTTCTCTCATCTTTTATATACCATAACATTTTGACTCAGATCTTTAATCACTTGTATAGATTTTTCATTTTAAAATATCTCCATTCCCATATCTTTTTAATATTATCTTTCACCCTTTTATTTTCTTTCTTAGTACTATGAGCTGTAATAACATTACAATGAACCAATATTACCTGTATACATTCTGTAATTTATAAGTTTCTAGGTAAACCTTAAACCATTACCATTAGTTATTTTTGTTATAGACATTTTATATCATGAGATAGCAATAACTTTTGTTGAAATTAATTCATCTCTCCAGTAATTTTTAATAGTACAATATCTTTTACTCGGAGGCTGTTTTGCTCTTTTGTTCTCAAAGTGCTAAAAAACACCTTGGGATAACAGGCAGATTCCAAGGCAGGAGGGCCCATCCCAACCCCAGAGTCATCTTTAATAAGCTCAAACAGCACATGATGATCTATCAGTATTATTTATTTAAAGAGGCATTTGTTTCTCTTTAGGATTTAATTCAGTGGTTTGCATAGCACAGGAGAGCTGTTAAGTTTAGTCACTATTAACACGAATAAAAGTATCTATAACTTGAAAACAGAAGATTATTAAGATATTATTTTATTTAATATTTTTTAACTTTATAAAGCCATGGGTGTTTGGTGAGCACCCAAGATCAAGCATGACTAGGCTGACAGGAGATTTTGCCTTTTCACTGTCAGACCTTAAATTCTCTCTGCCTATACTTGATGTGACCAGAGGCATTTGAGAGGGAAATATTTTATTTTAGAAAAACAATGTAAGATTTTAAATAATTATTTTTTGAAATTAATAAATATATAAAGATGTCAAAATTCAAAATAATTTCCTTTAAAAACAGATACAGATGTTATATAAACAAATATCAGAATTTAAAACAGTTTTCTGTAAAAACCAGTTAATGCATAAAACAATGTAAAAATAATCATTCTAAAAAACCGGTAAATACCATATCAAAGGTTATAATTCAAAATAATTTTCATTAGAAACAAATCAAAATAATATTAGAATGCCAATATTTTCTTTCTAATTTGACATAAAAATATATTAACCTTGTTACTAAAGACTGTGTGAGAATCTCTTGCTATTTTAGGATTCCATCAAGAATCTAAAAATGAAAACCAAAGCAAAAACATAAATTGCAATAGGATTAGGACATATGAATAAATGCCTGTGGTCCAGGGAATTCCCAGATTATCATGATTTAGAACCAGTAAATTCCCGAGTGTGGCCATTTTGAATTATGTCATGTGGCTGGATAAGGTAGTGGCAAGGTTAAGCAGGTCAACGCCATTTTGAAAATTTTTGTCCATGTGACTGTCACCATATTGATTGAAATACACATGTAAGATATGGGGACCAGACCACATGGTTTCCTCTTTCCTAGTAAAGGCACTGGCCATGATCATGAACAAGCACATGGTATATAATAGAAAACTTTTTTTTTACTTTTAGAAGGCACCCAGTTAAATGTTCCATGCTGCATGGTATATGACTCTCCTGTTCACGAAAACTTAAAATGCTTAGCTCTAGTTAGAAAGGCAGCTGTCTTGGGACCATGGTGACTGAGGTCCCAAGTTCAGGCCCTCTACTGGCTCTTTTTCCCCATCCATGAAGAGAACCATGGTGGAGAGAAAGTCTAAGGAAAGAAATAACTTTTAAAACCTTTTTTTTTTTTTTGTAGAGAGGAAATTACATTTTCAAATAACAAGCTAGATAAAGGCATTTAGAAAAGTTGGTCAGTATACATTTAAAAGTAGTGGACTCACTCTGGCCCACAACGAAGCAATCACAACACTTAAGACAAAACAGACACAGACAAGTAACACAAGCTGGATTGTTGCTAAGTCACAAGAGACAGGATCCGAGACAGGAACCAAAGACAGACACAAAAATTCTAGGCTAGCCATTTTTACATGTAGGGGAACCATGGTGGTGAGAAGCCAAAGGAACGGAATGTCTTTTAAACCATTTTTTTTCTTAGCTCTTAGAGGCAAGGTATTTATGGATTTATCATGCCCTGAGGCATAAAAAGCTCTAACTAATGGAGCTCAGGCCCTCACCTGCAGCTTGATGGAACTGGTGCTTTGTCCATGATAGGAAAGGAAAGAATCATGTAATATAGGAAGAACATTCCCTGGTCTGTGGTCACAGGGGGATTCAGTCCAGTATACACATGTAAGCCTCACTGCAAGTTTAAGAGACTGGCGACCACTCTAATGGTCTTTAACTGGTCATTGCGTAACCAGGTTTTTGATCAGAGAGAGTTAGATAGGAGGTCGTTCCCCACACCCAGTCTGGCATTCGGGGTCCAGTCAGAGAACATGCAGGCCTTCGGCTAACACAAGAGAGTCGCCCTGGTCAGAAAGCTTCAATTACCCCATGGCATAACTGGTCCCTCACGAGGGCTCAGACTGAAGGAAAAAGATGGAAGTTAGAAAGAAACCATGCCTGTCCTCAGAGTGCGATAGGCTCAGTGGAAGCCGATGTCCCTCGTGGGGATTTTCTTTAAATCTTTTTTTTTTTTTTAACCTTAGTTCCTTGTGTCTTGAGGGACTCCTTGAGCCCCTTAAGAAATAAATCATGCTTATTCAATGCCCATCCCATAATTGTGCTGTTTGATTCTTACCTCAGATCTGACTCACAGGCAGGCAACTCTGTGGCGATCGCAGACAGGATCTTCTCTCATCTTCTCTCGTCGATTAGGAGATGCGTCAATCCACTGGGAGATGGCCGTCAACTGGTGAACAGCATTCATCAGAACCCCCATACTGGGGCCCCACATTGGGCTCCACGTGCCCCGGCCCACAGGACACTTATCAACGTGGGTAATCCTGGTGGGGGAGACAAATGGGGGACAGGAGACACAAAGAACGAGAGCAAGTCTAGGAAGCTGATCAAGCTCTGATTTTATTAAGCAAGGGCAGGGTTCTTATAATAATGGGAGAGGGGCTTTTTGGGGTGGGAGTGGCAGTTAGCTAGGCAGGAATGTGGCAGTTAGTCAGGCAGGAACTGTTGTTAGGAGATGTGTTATCTCTGGTCTTTTAGGGCCAACCGCAGATAGTCGTGTGTTTATCAGAAGAGAAACAAATGGCTTGAACTGGGTGGGGGTGTTTTAAAGTGGTGCCACTTAGGCCTTTTCTTTGTTAGCTTGGCTCCTGGCACCTTTTCTAGATGCCAGTCTATGGAAGGACTAACAGTTTCCTAAATCCATATAAGAGAAGAAGTTTATTGGGATACCGCACAGACACCAAGGCAGAGAGAAAACAACCCGTGTTACGAAAACTACTTTTTTCAAGGATCTTATGGTATGGTAAGTGTGCTGTGAGGGAGTTGCCCTTCCTTGACTGCTTCTAAGTTGGATACTCCACCTTAGATCCCAATACCTTTCTCAAGGAAACAGTGCTTCAAGGGAATCTTAACCTGGGAAATAAGTGTGGGTCTGAAGGCAGTAAAGCTTGGGATATTTTATTCTGTGTTTCTTTCTTGGTCTGGAGAGATGAAAATCCTTGCTTCTGGAGGTCAGCAGCCTCTCTGATGAGTTCATGCAGCCCCGGTTGGCTTTCTAAATTAATAATTCCCCCATGGCAACCAACATTGTTATTCTAACCTTTAAAAGAGATGAATGACTGGTATGGTCTGCATGGGACCAACTGTTTAGACAGCTTTCCCTTTCTCTTTCTGCTGAGGGTTGCCAAACTCCTGCCTGGCTACACAACATCCAGCAAGGACCCCTCCATCTCCTACTGGAGAGAGTGGATGAGAGCAAAATGTAGTTGAGTAATTTTGACTGAGCATACTTCATGAAATATGCTCCCTTTAGCTTGCATGGAGATGGGGAAACTAGATGAGGCCAATAAGAAGAAAAAGCTGTCCTGTTGAGATACAGAAGCTGCATTCACCAAAGCTTCTCTGTTCCTAATGGGGAACAATCAGAGAACAGTTTTGCATGCCTGAGAATGAGTGGTGTAAAAAAATAGTAGATATGAGCTTGAATCTATCAGCCTTTTGGAAACCCTTTCTTCACTCCAGGTCTTTTGGATACAATTCAATCACTGTTAAGAGTTAGACAGAGGAACTTTATTAAGTTAGAAATTTGTAGTTCAAATGGCTATAATTCCCGAAGACATGGATAGTGAATCTAAAAAGGTTTGATGGGGCACATGATTTTTGTCAACCATACATTGTCTATAAAATTAAAAAAAAACAAGTATGTGGAATCACTGGCATCTATTATTGTCTGGCTATCAATCTGTCTCTACCTATCTTCTATCTATCTATCATCTATCTAACTATCTATAAGACTTAAATGTATACAAACATTCCACTACAGAGTTTTGGAACTTATGTATTTAACTTTAATCATTAACAATTACTGCTCTGTTTAAATGAAATTAATTTTATAGTAAATAAACTATTTCTGGAAGGTTCTAAGAATTCAGAAATATGTATGTGGCTTTGGAGGATGAATTTTTAATGGAACTTTTTTCTTTTACAACAGCTTTATATTTATATTAAAAATGCCAGTGATGGTACAGTTTTCATCTGTTTCTTACCTGGTTTTCATTATCAATAATATCTTACTTGAACATAATTTATTTGTTATCATTAACAAATCAATATAGATACATTATGATTACCTCAAGTCCATATTTCAGAGAATAGGGTTTTATAGGAAAGTAGCATTAAAATTCCTGATAATTCTTTCTGTGGGGGGCTGGTCTTGGGGATCAAACTCAAGGCCACTCATGTGATAGGCAAATGACCTATCACTGAGCCACATCTCCAGGCCCCTAATTTCTTAGAGAAATTATAAATCAAACTTCACATGGTAGACAGAAAACTCTAGATGACTTTGAAGGTCCCCTTTGGGAATACTTAAAGCAGTCTGCTGCTTTCCTGGAGGTTGGATCCCTGTACAGCATTAACTCAGAAGCATTTTATAGTGATGTGAAATGGTCAAGAGTAAAGATTCTAGAGTTGTTGTTGTAAACTGTTACTTTTTTCTTTTTTTGGTTTGTAAAGTATAACTAATAATAGTACCTTCCTCACTGACTTCCACTGAAAATATTTTTCTGAAGTACTTAGCATACTTCCAAGCAAATGGCAAAAGTATAACAACAGTAGCTACCATTATAGCATAAGAGCTAAGGCCCTTTGAGAGGCAGTCAAGCTCAGCAAACTAGTCAATGAGTATCTAGATCAGTTTGGTGAAAAGTAGCTTTTTCAACAAGTATCAGTTTCAAAGGTCAGAGGAGAGAAGACAAATGGTTGTATAAGCATAAACTTAATCGCTTGAAGGATTTTCTTCAAATTAGAAAAACAAGGCAATTATAGAGACTACCGATATAAACACCCATGAAGAATTACTCCTGGGCCTTTTCTGCTTTGCCGTTCTGCTCAAAAGATCACAATATCAGTGAATGTTTGCAGCAGCAGATATCTTTGTTGAGCAAGAAATAGTGTTTCAGGACTAGCTAGTAACACTAAGGACATGTGCCTCATTGCCTATCTCTCCCCCTCCTCCCATCTCGTCACATCTTCCAATGCTATAGGTGTGTAGACCAAGCACAACAGTCAGACATGCAAGTTCCCTTGCTGGCCACGCCTCGCACGCTCCATTCCTACTGCCTAGGTGTAGCCCAACAACTTCATCTGACTGACATATTTTCAAAATTAAAGTCAGGCATCATTTTCCTCAGAAAGCCTGCCCTTGGTTAGCGCAAAGTCCCATAGGTTATGAGCTTCTGTGCTGCTCTCTTCTTCCGTCTGTGTGAGTGTTGTTGGTGCCCAAAGTCAACACGGTTCCCATAAAATGATGAATGCTCAAAAAATTTTAGTGTTGAATTACCCACCAGCCCAACAGCCTTTTTTGCTTTTGTATTTAGAGATAGTGACTCACTGTGTAGCCCATGCTAGCCTTGAATTCCTTATATAGCCTAGGCAGGTCTCCAACATGTAATCCTCCTGCCTCTCAAATGCTAGGATGCCACCATGCTTGGCCAAAGGGCTTTTGTTCCCTCAAACTCTGAAGTGGCAGCAGTCAGGGGAAGTACATAGATATGGTGGAAATTACATATTTATATATGAATCATAGTGGAGGAAAGGTCAATGTTTTCTCTTTCAAGAATACAGTTAAAGTCAGGGTGGGATTAAACAGTAACATAAATTAGTTAGGACAGTGGTTTCCAGGTTCAAGTGCATAAAATGATGTTGGATGTCTATGAAATCTTCACAGGTCAATGAGAATTTCTTCTTTAAATAAAAAAAACAACAACTGGGTTGGAGAGATGGCTCAGGGGTTAAAAGCACTGGCTGCTCTTCTAGAGGACCTGGGTTCAAATCCTAGTACCCACATGGTGCCTAACAACCATTCATAACTCTAGTTCCAGAGATCCAAAGCTTTCTTCTGACTTCCTTGGGCATTACATGACACAGGTGCACTTATATACATGCATGCAATATACCTATACTTGTAAAATAAGTTTTAAAAATTAAAAACAACAACAACAATGAAAGTGCCACTTGTGGGTTGGAGAGATGATTCAGCAGTTAAGAGAACTAACTGCTCTTGCAGAGGACCCGAATTCAATTCCAGTACCCACATGACAGCTAGCACCTATCTGTAACTCTAGTTCTAGGGGATCCAATACCCTCTTCTGACCTCCGTGGGCATTGCATGACATGGGTATACTTACATACATGTAGGCAACACACGTATACACAGAAAACATTAAAATAATAAATAAAAAAATTTTAAAGTTCCATTACTCCTTTGTTCCGTGAATGTGCTCTGTGCTAAAAGCAGAATCTCTGGACTAAGAATGGTCTCAGATGGAGTCTCCCTGCCGGCCACTTCCCTCAATTCTCCAAGACAGGTGCTTCATCATCTTTTCCTGCCCACCTTCCTGAAATCCAAGACCATTATGATTAGTGCAGCCAAGGTAACAAAAGTAAAGTGCCTTCTTTGGGGTCATACAAAGCATGATCTTTGAAATGAGTTCCATGCCCATCAGCTGCACTCCAAAGAGCTACAGAATCAGGTCTATTCCGCAGGTCCCAGTGTTCTCAGACTGGAGCCCACTAGTGCACTCATAATTCAGGAAGTATTTTTAGTTCTTTTATTAATTATTAGTATGTGTGGGTATGTTGGGAGGAAGCACACTACAGCGTGCATGTGGAGCTCAGAGGGTAACTTTGTGTAGCTGGTTTTCTCTTTCAGCCTTTACATGGGTTCCTGTGATGGAACTTAAGTCACCAGGCTTGTGTAGCAAATGCTTTTCACCCACTGAGCTTCTCACCAGCCTTCATTTTGGAAGTATTTATGCCATCTGATCCTCTTTCCTCTTCATCCTATGAATCCCTCTGGTGTTGTGTAGGAAAACAGCATTCTAGGATGGATAATAATATCTCATCATATTGAAACTTATCCCACATCAGGATCCATTCTTCACTTGAAGATTACAGTAGAGTTCGCAATAGTAATAGTGCCATGGGAACAGTAGATCTACCATGGACTTAAAAACTTTCTCCAAATGGATTCTCTGACAACAGCATGTATCTCCTTAAATAGATGAATCACTGCTGATGTTTGGGAGTTTGTTTTAGTGCATAAGATTCTTTGTTCTAATTTTGTCATTTTCTTGGAATGGCATTTAGTTCAATATAAAACATCCACTATTAGGACACATGACTTTTTGATTAACTTTGTGTTATGGTCTGTAAGTGAAGGCAGCATGATCTACAGCAGCAGTGTAGGCTCACATGCAAAGGGCCTAGCATTTATATATTCTCTTGGTGTGAGTCCACACACAGCCCTGAGCAGTGGCTCTCCAGCCCCAACAGACTATGTCTGGAAAAGGCTCCTTAATCTTGCTGAGCATCTGTATTTAGAGGAGACATCACTATGTCCTCTCAAAGTGATCATCTCTGCTGATAGCATTCTTTATCATCAAAGTGTTGAGGTAGCTCCGCAATCAAATGCTAGCTGATTCAGAAAGGAAAGCCCATCAGTCAGTAATAAAGCAGACAGAAGCAGAAGACAGCCTGAGCAAGTGCAGCCGGGCTGCCCGCTTCCTGGGAGATTAGTCTGTGGTTTTGGCATAAGACGACGACTTGGGGGAGAAAGCAAGGTCTATGGATGTGGTTGCCTTTTCTCTCCTAATCTAACTAGTGCCTTGTTTTTCTGAGAGCCTGCCACTGTGGGAAAGCTGCTAGAGTGTAAAGTTTCCTTCTTTGTCCCCAGCGCACTTCATTCACTACGGAGCCAAGTTGGGAACAGAGCAGCCTCTCACACAGCTCATGAATGACTCCATTTTCTCAGGGCAGCCTCTGCCTGCCCATTGTCTAACTGTCATGGCCTCTTGTATAGGTGTTCCCTGCAGTCCGGGCTGTTATGTAACGCCTGGGCAGGGAACATTGCCTAAGAGAAAGAAATCAGAGAAGAAAAACCCAGAGGGCAACCCAGACCAAAACATCTTCCTGAAGGGAGGGAGAGAGAGGAGAGAGGGGAGAGAGGGGAGAGAGGGGAGAGGGGAGAGGGGAGAGGGGACAGGGGAGAGGGGAGAGGGGAGAGGGGAGAGGGGAGAGGGGAGAGGGGAGAGGGGAGAGAGAGAGAGAGAGAGAGAGAGAGAGAGAGAGAGAGAGAGAGAATTTGTCAGCTTTTTCTTCTGCCACACGTTTGCTTGAGTGATAACCTTTGCTGGTGTGCAAAGCCCCACTGCCAGCACAAGTGACGGCTTCCGTTCCCATCCGTAAGTCAGGACATGCTGTGCCCTCGTCAGTGCAGCTGTCACCTAGGTCCTCCCTGAAGATGCTGAGAAGAAATTCTCCCCTACTTAATGCCTCAGGCTCCATGGTCTGTTCCTCTCCCCTGCTGTCTCACTGTCTCCAGGAACCTCTCAGCCCTGTCCAGTGAGGCATTCACCTGTGGCAGTTTCCAGGTTGCCCTAGCTCTTCATCAAGTTCATTGTGGAGAGGCAGCCATGGCTTGGCATCCATGATCGCAGCCATTGTCTCCCACGCCTGCATCTCCTGTTTGTTTTGTTCTGGGCTTGAATGTTTCCCATTTTCTTCTTTGGCCATACTGCCAGTACTATGGTGGAATGAAGGGAGTAGGGGTGAGGCCTGTCATTTGTTCTGTCACTCCAACATTTTCCCCAAGCTTGTTCTGTAGACACATAGCCCTGCACCACTAGAATAGACTTCATGACAAGTAAAATGGGATTCTATGCTCAGAAATTTTTGGAGACTGTGTACACTCTACTCCATTCTTAGAAGGTCACAATGTATGTTGCATAACAAGACCAATGTATTTGCAGTAAAGGCACCTGAATCACTTTCATGTAACATTTCCCAACTCTACTATATGCTTCCTGAAAACAGACACCCCACTTGTATGCTTGAATTTGTGGTTCACGGCTCTGTTGTAGATGTTTGCACAATGTGTTAAATTACACTGAAGCAAATTTAATTGAATTTTCTTTCCAAGTCATAGCTGTTAACTTCACAGAACTAACATCCATAAAACGTAACTGGTGAGTATTTGTCTATGACATTAGCTAATTCTATCAATAAAAATGAAAATAAGGAAATAAAAGGACAGGGAGACCCAAGAAGAAGACGTTCTGGTCTTCATGTAAGAAAAGGCTTCAGGAGGTGGCTGCACACTTGTTCCTGAAAGAATATAATCCAGATGAAAGGGGCCAGCAAGAGTAGAGGGAAGGGATGGGGAGTTAGTGAGGGAAGATTGAATATGAACATGGTACAATGATGTCTGTATATGAAAATATCATAATGCAGCTAATGAAATGAGGCTCAGGAGCAAAGGCACCTGCCACCAAGTCTCACATCGTGAGTTCAATCTCTAGGACTCACTTGGTGGAAGGAAAGAACCAACTTCTGTAAGTTGTCTACTGACCTCATGTGCACTATGGCAAGTTTGTCCGCAGACATAGAAAATAAATGCATAAAATGTAATTAAAGCTAAAAAAGAAAATATAATGAAGGCTATTATTTTGTATGCTAAACAAAAATTAAGACAAGCAAACACACACACAAAAAAACGTGGTCCAGAGTAGGAAGCACTCAAAAGTCACAAGAATCCTAGGGCAGCACCACAGTCACCCACCTGTTCCCAACTCAAGCTTTTTCCCTAGAAGCCCAGGAAGGAGCAGGGGAGAGGGGAGAGAAAGGTCTTCCTCAGTGGGAAGCATTATAATTTGTGAAAAACAGGCCTTCACATTCTCTGTGGATTCATGAATAGCTTCTTCAGAGAATCAGGAATGGACTTTCCTGCCCGCCGGTATGAAGGCACCAAGCATGCATATCTTGTCACATGTTTCTTTTCCTTTTAGACCACAATTTTCTTATACTTGGGTCTTAAGTGGGTCTTAAGTCCATATGAGTGTTGTAAAAAATTTAGCAACAGTGAAAGCTTTCTGAATGCATACTGGGTGAAAAAAAGCAACTCTAAATATGTAATGAATCTGCGGTGTTTCTGGCAGTGTTCATCCATGTTGCATGGTGGGACTTCACTGAAGCTTTGGTTCTGAGCATTCAACAGGTACACTTTGCACTGTACACAACATCATGTCACTCAGTTCCAGCAAACACTGCCTGAAACTCTTCTGCTCAGGTTCAAGATCATCATGTGTTATGGATTTGCAGTGTTTTTCGGCACCTGTAAGTTTTTTTTGCTTCTTATAGAAAAAGAATGGCTTAATTGGAAAACAAAAGCTTTTAATAGTTTCCTACCATCATTCCTAAGCATGTAAGTATCAAATTGGTATTTCTTTGAATTGTGTTGTGTTAGATTGTTTGATTTTAAAAGCTGCTGTCTGAGTTGCTAATTTGAGTTTCACTTAAAAAATCACTGAATGAATCTTGGTAGGGATTCAGCCAGAATTTCCAACAATTTCCTAAAAGATCCTATATATATTTAGTCTATTTTGTTCTGTCTATTTAAGCAAATTGTCATTCTCAGCATTGGCGATTATAAAATCAAAATAATCATATACTCTGGAAAAATTCTGAAGATGCTTGAAGTCCTACAGCATCAACTATTCAGCCATTAATTCTTTAAGAACAAAATCAACACATCCATCCTGCTAGCATACAAATTTGATTTTGTCTTTAATAAGTGATAAAATTATATGTACGCCAAACAATTGTTTTAACATCATTTTCTTTATAATTTATTGTCAGTAAATATTAAATTTGTACACCTGCTAGATGTGTCAGTATACTCAGAGTTGCATAAAATTTTCTTAGGCTGAAGGGGTCATGAATGGACCACATCAATCATTTCTTTCTTTTTTCTTTTTCTCTTTTGTTCTTTTTGAGATGAGGTCTCCCTGTAGCCACATCTGGCCTGGAGCCACTATGTGGACCAGGCTGGTCTTGAACTCACAGAGATCCACCTTTCTCTGCCTCCTGAGTGCTGATATTAATAAGGCATGCACCACCATACCTGGCCACATCAATCATTCTTTAATTCTTTCTTCCTGCAGCCACCGAGAGCCCTGCAAGCTCTTTCCTGAGTTATTTGCATGTAGTGGCCTCTACACAGATTTGAAACTCCACTGACTTGACATTCTACTCTATCTCAATTTTCTACTTTCCTTTCTTTCAAAACTGCATTAAATACCAGTTTGGGTCTCAACTCTGGTAATGACGGGTGCTACTCTGCATATTTCTGCATGAAAATTCCCTCTGGAAATGTGGTGTCTTGAAACACCTTTTATTTTGTTCATGAGTCTGCATTTTCAGTAGAAGGTGCCAGGCTCAGCTCACCCTTGCTCCCTGTGTCAGCTGGGGCTTCTCAGAAGCCCCAGGATGACATGAAAGTGCTTGAGCTGCCCAGATCCCAGCACCCACCTTCATCTGTGAGAAGATGCAAAATTGGCTCTCCTTTCTTCCTCCTTCCATTCCCTCCTCTCCTCTATTTTCCCCTCACCTCTCCCAGTCTTTTCCTTCCTCCTCCCCCCCTTCCTCCTCCCCCTCTTCCTCCCCCCCCCACCAGTCATGTTCATGTGACCTTCCTAGCATGCAGGTTCAGAGCAGCTGAACTTTAAGAAAAGCTGTGTTCCCAGGGTGTAGGCTGTCTTTGACCTGCCGTCAGAAGTGAACTATGGGTACTACTGTCATGTCATGCCCATCAGGGCAGCCACAAAGACCACTCGAGTTTGAGAGGATGAGGCCTGGACTTCCCTTTTTGTTGAGAAGTGACATGGTTAAACAGCCACTTTTTTTCCCCTGTGTGTTACTTCTTCACAGCACTGCTGACAGGCATGGAAACAGACACCACTGTTTTTGTTAATCAGAAAGTTAAGGGAAGCTGGGATTTGGGGCTCAAAGGCAAGCAAGTTGGCAGTGGATTATTGAAGAGGACCAAGCTAGCTAGCTCCAGCAACCGTCATTTCAGCTGAGGGAAACATTTTCCTCGGAGGAACCGGAAGTGTGGTTCCATGACACACACAAGATTTGGTCTGATTGTGGGAAGAAGGAAGGCAACAGACTATGTAGGTTCCTAATTCTACTAGTAAGGAAGGTAATGCTTTAATAAGAGTGACATGTTAATAAGTGGAATACCACGCTATAGGACACAGTAAGAAACGAAAGTCTCTTTTCATCTTCTTACTCAAGAAGATGGGGGGAAAAAGTTGAATATGAAGACTCTAAAAAGAGAAAATGAGAGAACTTGATATCATTGTAGCTATCTGGTTGTATAAAAACCTCAACTTTTAATACAATAATGGTATAGCTTTTCAAAAATATATCCCCTAGTTATAAATGTTACTAAAAATGAAGGGACAAATATGAAACTCAAAGAACAACAAAAGAAATTGAAATGACCAGGATATCTAGACAAAATATATCTTAATTTCTAATCAGTTTTTAAAACTATTGTTCTTGAGGCTAGAGAGATGGTGCAGTTGTTAACAGCACTGGCAACTCTTACAGAGGACCCAGATTTGGTTCCTAGCACCCAGATTTAGTTCCTAGCACCGCATGGCACCTAAAATCCATCTGTAATTCCGGTTCCAGGGATCTAATGCCCTCTTCTGGCCTCTGTGGATATTGCACTTATGGATGATGTACTTACATACATGCAGACAAAACACTCATATACACAAAATAAAAACAAATAATATTAAAAAACTATTGTTCTACAAGCCTTTAAACTATTATTGATAGTTGTTCAATTCTACCAGCTAAGGAGTGTCTTCAAGTGAAGACTGCACCCGTAAAAATGATTTTAATCTGATGGATTATGTGGGTTTGAAAATTATTTTATTAGTTCTTATTAATTGTATATAATAATGGATTTCATTATAAATTTTCATAATTGTATATAAAGCACTCTATTATGCTATTATCAATATGTATTGCACTTTATTTCTGTATTATTTTTAAATTTTATGGTATGAGTGTATTGCCTGCATGTATGAAAGTAAGTGCATCCATGACATGCAATGCCTTTAGAGATCAGAAGAAGGCATCAGACTCCCTAGAACTGGAATTATGAGATTCCTTGGAACTGGAATTATGGATGGTTGTTAGCCCTCATGTGGGTGCTGGGAACTGAACCCAGATCCTCTGCAGGAGCAGTTAGCACTCTTAACCACTGAGCCCTTACTGCAGCCTATATTGCACTTTTCTCTCCTAGTCCCTTTCCTATTCCTAATAGTCCTCCTTTTACTTTTATCTTTAAAATTCCATATAGGAGAGGAAACATGTGATACTTGTTTTTTTTAATTAATTTATTAGTTTTATTTTATGTGCATGAGGGTATTTTTATTTTATGTGTCATGCAGTGCCCGGAGAAGTCAGAAGACAGCGTTGGATCCCCTGAACTGGAGTTACAGATGGCTGTTAGCCACCACGTGGGTTGTAGGATTCCAACTCAGGTCCTGTGCAAGAGCAGTCAGTGCTCTTAACCCTAAGCCATCTCTCCAGCCCTATATTTGTATTTTCTGATTTCACTTGACATGATGAGTTGAAGTTCCACCCATTTTCCTGTAACAATATGCATTCTTCCTATTGGTTGCATAATACTCTAAAGTATGTATATATGTGTATATATATATTACATATATGTGTGTGTGTGTCTCACGGTTTCTATTTATGCATTGGTGGTCACTGTGATGATTAATCTCAGTTTTCAGATTGATGAGATCTAGACTTATCTGAGCGATGAGCTGCTGGGCATGCCAGTTAGGAATTGTCTTGACTAGGCTAACTGAGGTGAGAAGATCCATCCACTATAGGTGGTGCTATTCTGGGATGGGATCCTGAACTGCATACAAAGGGGAGAGCAAGGTGAGCGCAGGCTTCATCCCTCTCTGCCTCTTGACTGGATGCAGTTTGACCCACCACCTCAGTCTCCTGCTGCTGTGACCATGATGGAATGTGATCTAAAACCATGAGCCCAAATAAACCCTTTCTGCCTCATGTTGCTTTTGTCAGGGTTTTTGTCAAAGCGATAGAGGAAGTAAGTGAGACAGTCACTCAGGCTGATTCCATGCATTCACTATTATGAATAGTGCTAGGTATTCTGACTTTGGCTCCTTCAGGTGAATACCCAGGAATGGTGCAGTGGGATCATACAGTAGATAGATTTTAAGTTTCTGAGGATCACGTATGCTGTTTTTCATAGAGCAATTTATATCCCCATCAATAGTGTATACTACAGGGTTCTTTACTTCTATAGTCTTGACAGCATTTGTTGTTGTTTCCCTGATGAAAATGATTCTAATTAGGATAATATGGAATCTCAGTGTAGTTTTTAATCCTTTCTATATTCTGGTTATTAGTCTCCTGTTAAATGAATAGCTGGCAAAGATTTTTTTCTCATTCTGTTGACTATTCACTCAGATAGTTGTTTCTTTTGCCATGCAGAAGTCTTTGATTTGATGTAATCTTGTGTACTAATTTCTTGATTCTATTTCTTGAGCTCTTGGGGTCTACTCAGAAAGCCCTTACACATGCCTGTGTCTTGAAGTGTTTCCCTCCTGTTTTCCGTTAGCAAAGTGTCAGGTCTAATATCAAGGTCTTTGATTCATTTTGAGTTGAAACTGAGAAGTGGGGATGAACTTTCAGTCTTTTACATGTAGATATTCAGTTTTTCCTAGTACCACTTGTTAAAGAAACTGTCTTTTCTCCAATATAGGTTATGTGTTTTGACTGAGCTCTGCTTTGAGAGTCTAGTGAGGGGTCATTCAGGCTAGGCAGAGAGGGTGATTCTTGAAGAATAAGTACAGATTAAACAGGTAAAGAGCTGAGGGAATATAAATTTATGCAGTGGGTATAGTACGAATGTGTAACAGAATAGTATGTTTGATAACAAAACACAGTGGGAACAGACCTGGAAGTTAGGTAAGGGCCACACCATGGAGAGTCTTACAAGCAGTGTCAAGGAGCTCAGACTGTCAATAGAAGAAAGGAAAGCACCAAAAGTGCTTAAATAATGCTGTGCAGGAGTCTGATGACTGAATGGAGGGTAGTTTACAGAGAATAGAGTTAAGATCAATTCAGAGGCCAGAGCTAAACTCCAGGTAGATAGAGATGAGAGACCATTAGAATTGGCAGAGGAAAAATGTCTAGGACAGGAACAAATATGGGATATATCTTGAGCACAGACTCATCAAACTTTGTGATTTGGGGTGGACTAAGGTTCTGTTACAGAAAACTGGGAAGATGCATTGGCAATGAATGAAGCATAAAACACAGAGAAGAGAACTAGCTAGTAGAAGAGGTGATACTGAGTACAGTTTGCGGCACGTTAAAGCTGCATCTCATCTAGTATTTTATACTGGACCAGTATCTAATGATCTTCCATAGCACTAAAGACTCCTGCAAAGAAACTAGGCCAGTCTTGAAGCGTGGACTTTTTATATGATTTGGGAGGGGGTGACAATGGCAGTGGGAGACACAGACCTATGCCGCCAGCAGTCTGAGTGGGTTTTGTTGCCCGTCCCCTGCAAAAAGAAAAACTCTTTGCCCGTAAAGCTGGGATCCTTGACCACACTGCAGAAACAAATTTTAAGATAAGTCAGTATGAAGCAAAGTTAGAGTTTACTGAGAGAATGTTTAGCAATGATTTAAGCCCAAGGGTTAAGAGAGGAGAGAGACGTATGAGGACGGTAGAACATACCCTAAGTGGGCTTTGGCTTCTGAAGAGACACGGCACTGCTGTGTCTTAACAATAGCTATAGATCCAATTTTGACAGCTTTATTTTTACTCACAGAGATCCACCTGCCTCTGCCTCCAGAGTGCTGGGATTAAAGGTGTGCACCATCATGCCCTGCCTTTGGATAACTTTTGAAGTTACATTGTTCAACAGTTTTGAAAGATGAAATAGAAATATTTTGTTACACTTATTTTTATATAGGAACTTTTCTTCAGTAAAAGGGATAATAAGGTGGTTTGAAGCATACTTTATAGGTTTTTAGACCCGTAAAAGAAAAATATAGGCCAACAGGCTCAAAGGGAACCTTAATGTACACTTAATGTAAGGGACATCAAGGCATATGTTTTGAGTACAAGTGTGAGTCATGATCTTGTGAGATTGTTGCTGACTGTCAGCCAGCAAGGACGGATGACTTCTTTCCCTTGCTGTTTCTCCTTAATTTTTCTCTGTCTTTCTATGAGGAGTTGACAGTGCAGGCCCTGAACTCACAGATGTAAGTTCTCATGCCTCTTACAAGTTCTATTTTGAAAGGGGAAGTTAGATGGTGAGTACACTGATAGAGACTTTGAGATAGGGTCTCCCTGCAGCCCCAACTGGCCTGGAACTCAATCTATAAATTATACTGGCCTTGATCTTACAGAGATCTGCCTGCCTCTGCCTCCTAAACGCTGAAATTAAAGGCGTGTGCCACCATACCTGGCTTTTCTGATAAAGACTTCTTAGGTGGAGAAATGGAATATATACAGTCGGGTTTTACTTCATCCCTTTACCTATGCGTCATTATTATTATTTTTTTACTTAATAAATATTGTCTACCTACTTCCCTGGCTAGGTGCTAAAGATATCATGAACATCTTTAAGGGACTCATAAAGTAAGCATTAAATCATTTGGACTTCTATAGCCAACAATGAAGAACTCTGGTTCAATTTTTAATGATTTTTTTTAAGACAAAAGTGATTTTGTGTAAAATAAAGACAATAGCCTTGTCTGAACTATTTTAGTGGCATTTCTCTAGGTGATTAAAGAAAAGTTGGTACCTACCCAAGTTGGATAAAGGTAAACTAGATAATTTGGTGATATTTTCTTGATAACTAGGATATATTGAGAGATAACAAGAGTGAAAATTACAGAATCAGTTTGGGAGTACCAGGAAATAAACTGGAAAATAAGTCTGTTTTACCCTGTGAGTATTTACCAATTCATGAGGAGTTGGAGAAAAGCAAAGGTACAAAATTAAAAAGACTGGATTATCATCCAGCATTTGCCAAGGTAAAAAGGATTGCTTGTAAATATTTCTACTTGAGTTGAGACAGTAAAGAAGAAATGGTAGACTAAAACGAGGTAAAGCCTCCCAGAACTGGAATAATGACAATGCTCTAGCAAAGGAATATGCAAATCGTCTTTAAGATGTTTTATTTATTTATTTATTATTTTTAATTTATGTTTACAAATATATTACCTGCCTGTATTTAAGTGTACTCAGAGAGTTGTTAGCTGCCATGTGGGTACTGGGAACCAAACCTGGGCCTCTGCAAGAGCAACCAGTGCTCTTAACTGTTGAGCCATCTCACTAGCTCCATCAATCTTCTTTAATTGAAGAATATATTTACAGAAGCAGTCTTTCTACCTGTAAAATGAGCATATTTGAATAACAAAGCAGAAGAAATAAAGGATAGCATAAAGAGATCCTCTTGAAGACCAACTTCTGAATAATCAAAAACACTTAGAATAAAAACATATTAGTAAGCTTTCCAACTAGAAAGAGATGGCACTATCAAATTATGATAATATGGGGAGAATTTAATAAAGGAATGAAAGCAAAAGAATAGAAAATGTATATTGGACAAATAATAACTGAAAAAACATTCCAAGTGATTAACAATTTCTACAGTGCTACATCAGAGTCTACAAATCAGAAAGAAAGCTGTATCAGTATCACCCAAAGCAGAATCTGTACGAAGAAAGGCACCATCGGGACAGAAACGCAGTTACATCAGCCCCTTGCAACGATATATACATCTTCATGTGTATATATGTGTTCACTGTGAGGTCGCTCACAATAGATGCGATGTAGAAAGAATCCAACTGTGTTTTAAAATGAGAAGATAAAGACATTATACATGTGCGTGCGTGTGTCTGTGTGTCTGTGTGTCTGTTACATACTCCATGGAATATTATTCTGCTTTAAAATGACAGAGTGAAAAAATACTGCATAATCTCAATTATGTGTAAAATCTAAAAAGAAAAAAATCTTTGTGTATAAAAACAAACTATGGAGGGACTGAAGAGATGACTCAGGAGTTAAGAGCACTCTTACAGAGGACTCAAGTTTGGAGTTTGGTTCTCAGGACCTAAATGGCAGCTCACAACCATCTGTGGCTCCAGCTTCAGGGGACCTGACACCTTTCAGTCTTCTAGGGCACCAGTGCATGTACACAGAGAAATATAAATAATAAATCTTTGAGAAAAATAAACAGTCTGGTTCTCAGGAAAAATGAGAAAGAAGTAGGTTAAAGTTGTAGACTTGTAGTTTTGAAGGATCAATGAGTCTAGTGATCTAATATACAGCAGAGGACCCAGCACCCCACACAGTGGCTAACAACCATCAGTAACACCAGTTCTAGGGAAGCTGATGCTCTCTTCTTACCTCCTTGGGAAGTGCATACACGTAATGCACTTACATTCAGGCAAAACACTCATATGCTCATATACATAAAATAAAATGATGTGCACCCTCCATAAGTATAGTAAGTCACTAGTACATATTAAGAGAGAACCATTTCATTATGACAGTGTTGAATTTATCAGGAAAATGTGACACTTCTAATATCATATGCACTATGAACATAAGATTAAAACTCACAAAGTGTAAATTAGAGAAATGCAAAATTATTACCATATCTGGTAGGTTTACACACTTTTCACAGTAAAGAATACAGCAGACAGACAAGCCACTCACCATATAAAGTTCAACAATGCAAATATACTTGATCTAGTAGACATATAAGACATGAATACTATGACTTCATTTTTGAAGCATATAAGAATAATTCACAGAAATTTACCATACACTATAGCATAAAGTAAGTTTTAATAACTTGCAAAGAATGCTTGCAGTTCAAAGAAGAAATCATGACACAAATAAGAACTCAAAGTACTTTCCCCAGAAATTGATCTACAGATTTAAATGGATCCTTTCCAAAAAAAAATTACAAGAGGGTGTGTTTGTGTGTGTGTGTGTGTGTGTGTGTGTGTGTGTGTGTAAATTGACAAACTGATGCTAGTGGTTTTGTGGAAATGGAAATTGTTAACTAAGGACATCCAAGATGCCCTTGAATAAGAAAAAAATAGAAAGATTTATTCTAATGGATCTGAAGACAAGTTACAAAGTCACAATAATCAGAATTATGGAATTGAAGCGAGGATGGACAATGAACCTATGAAACAGCCACAAAGACACCCCATTTGTTATGAAGATGACACAGAGTAGTGGGAAAATGCATCAACAAATGCAGTGATGCACCTTGGATATCCAATTTGAACAGAAAAAGAAATTTAACCTCTACCTCATGCCACCAAGAATCAAATTCTGGAGTTAATTAGATGAATTAAATAATAACTCTTCTAGAAGACAACCATAGGGGATACCAGTGTGACTTTGATACAAGGGAAACACCTTCTTACACAGGACATGAATGTTATAAATCACAAAGAAGAAACATAAATTGACCACATTCAAATGAATAACTTCCATTTACCCAAAGATTCCATTGACAGCAAAAACATTCCACAGAATGAAGATATTTATAATACACGTATCATCTGTTTGTATCTAAATTACACAATAAATTGTTACAGATGGGTCACAAATGTGAAAGCTGGCTTATCAAATTATAGACTGTTCAAAGGAAAAAGGAAAACTGAGATACTGCTGTATATCCGCCAGAGTAGAAGAAGTTAAAAAATAATGAATACTAAGAATTTATGGGGCTATGGAGATATAGAGACCCTCACAACTGCCTAGGAACACTGATATTACTATAGTGTCTCATGACCCAGGAATTCCACTCCTAGGCACATACCCACAGATGGGAGTTGGACACAGAAAGACATGTATAAAAATATTCATTACTGAATTACTTTTGAGAACACCCAACTATAAACAAGCTGCAAGTCCATTGATAATGCAGTAAGAAAATTAGATTCTCTTCATATAAAGAACCCTAACAAAATCAACATGAGAAACTCCAGCTGCAAATGACAGCATGAATTCAGTTTATGAACCTAACATTAAGCAAGATACAAACAGAACATATGCAGAATGGATATATATCCATTCAAGGGTCAGAACCAGCAATCAAATGATACTCAGACGTTTAAGTATTAATGTATAGGTGGCAAAACTGCAAAGAAAAGCAAGTAAGTGATTTCTATAAAAAAGTCAGGATAGTTTTTCCTTTGAAAGAGGAAGAAGAAATAACAATCGGAAGTGCCACTTCTGGGGTTTTGGGAATGTTTATTTCTTGATTTTATATGGGTGTGTTTTATGAAGACTTACTGAGCTGAATACTTGTTTTGGGAACTCTTTGGTAGTTGTTATATTTTGTAATAAAATATTTAAATACACATATAAAATTCTAACACAACACATTCTTTAGCACCTAATCCCTCACCCACCACATAATTAGATGCTTCAAGAAAATTAGGCCACTTCTTTCCCCCCACTCCTCTTTCTATCAGAAAGAAATGGAGAATAAGAAAACATCTCACTTCTCAAGTATAGGCATGATCTTGTTCTCTTGCAACCATTTCGTTGCCATGGCAACTGAACTCCAAGGTAGAGCCTGTGAAGAGAAGGAGAAGTGCAGGGTGACAACCTGAACTTGAATACCTCCTTGTGTGAGGAAATCCTTGCTAACAACTGAATTGCTAGAGCCCTAAGCCTGAAGTGCCCATTAACAGAGACTATGTTTTCTATTTCATTTTTCCTTTGCTAAAAACAAAACAAAATCTTTGTTTAAAGGCTTACCTTTGCTGTGGGTCACAGTTAATCCCATAATCACCAGTCAAATGTTTCTCAAGCTAGAGTTTCATTGTGCGTCAGAGACGCAAGAGACAGGGCAGTGGAGGCATTCACTGGCTGGCATGCATTGTACTTGGAGGAAGGTATCAGCCCGGGCTCAGTTGGCTGTGGGCTACAGGGAGCTGTTACTCTCCTGCTTAGGTGGTGTGCTCTGCCTGCAGGGTATCTGCATCCATTCACATGCTCTTTAACCCCAGTCATTGGACATGTTTGGAATGAGGAGAAAAGTTCATAATACTTGAAGATATTTCAACTCTATTGGATGAGGAATCAAAGGTATCTGAAAATGAAGCAATGCCAAAGATTACTTACAAAAGATCTCTCTTTGCACTCCACCTACCCACCACACACAACCAATTCACCCGAAAAATACTAATCTCAGAAAGACATGAAAACACAAGATTTCTGGGTCTGCAAATGACTAACAAGTCCAAAGATCCCCAAACTGAAATCTCAAAAGACTTCCAGCTAACATTGAAATTCCTCATGTGCATTCAAAGGAAATTCTGCCTTGGCAACAATTTGTTCAGCAAGGGGTTTCAGACTAAAATTTCTTATGGACTGGCAAAAGGTAGGGTGGATGGAAGTCAGGAGAGGTCATCTTGACCCAACTTCTTGGGTCTGTGGATATAGACAAGAGGCATTCTGCTGGTTTAGCAAGTGTGGGGAACGCTAAAACTGAGAGTGTTTGCTAACTGACTCAGCACATAGTTATTGAGGACCTGTAGTGTCCTTGTGCTGTGCCGTGTGCAGGACTGGAAGACCACAGAGTATTCCCACCACCCACTGAACCTATGGACAAAGGGTACTGGAAATGATAGGCACAGTTTTAGCTACTTTTCTGATTACTGTGACCAAATACCTGAGAAGATGTAACTTAGGAGAGGATGAGTTCATTTGACTCATGATTTGGGGAACACAGTCAGTCTTGATGGAAAAAGCATGGCCCTGGGATCAGCTCATAGTTGTAGAAGAAGGAACATGCTTACATCAGGGGGACCAGGAAGCAGAGAGAGGGGACTAAGAGTGGTCTGCTGGCTTTTTCCTTTTCCCCTTTTGGTTCAGCTTGGGAATCTTGCCAAAGAGACTGTACAACCCATACTAAGGGTGGATCCTCCCAGCTCAGTAAAATCTACATGGAAACACCCTGACAGACATAATTAGAGGTGTGTCTCATAAGGGATTCTATACCCAGGCAAATTGACAATGAAGATTGATATCATACCCAGATAGATTCCAAATCTCTACTGTAAGTTTGGAGATCTGAAAGGAGAAGTAGGGGATGAAAGAAGGATGAAGTTCTAGAAGTCTTGTAGCCATAAAGACCTCACTTGTAAATGGTCAAGATGATCTTTTACAAAAAAAGGAAACTCGGAAACAGTGCTGGGAATATTGATAGTCTGAAGTAAAACCAATCAGAATAGAAGACAGTTCAAAAATCTAAGCAAAACCATCTTGCAAAATAGTCAAAAGAGAATAACACTGTAGATACTTGTCTGTCTTCATCTGGAGAAGGATGGAAGAGGAAGACAAAACCAAATGTTGCTGACACACCAGGCCAACACTCAGGGGATGGATGAGAAAGGCACGTGCTACCAGCCTGCATGGGGTGGAGAGGTAAAGGGATGAGGTCCCCAACTAGCCACAGGGATGTTTTACTTGTTGATTTGGTCACAGTGGGATTTTCAGAATGGACTAAGAGAGAGCTAAGAGAAATCCACATGTTTTAGTCTTGATTCTGTGGTGCCTTCCTACGCATGACCCTTGGAAAACTTCTTTGCTCAACAATTTCCTCATCAGCAAAGCAATGTAAACACTGTGGCAATTCCAATGTGATTACCTTTTTTATGCTCAGTGCCAAACTTAAACAGTGTAACAACAACCTGCCCTTCCTGATTCTCCTCTATGACATCATCTTAGTACTCAGGATGGGTCTTTCAGACAAGGCAAAGCAGGGCGAGCTAGATGTTAGTATCTAGTTGGAGATGTGGCTGTCTCTTTTGAAAATGCCAAGTTAGGGACCCTGAATAGCTTCTTACAGATGGCCCACAAGCACTTTGGGTACAGCTCAGTAAACTTGGCCTTTTAAGCAAAACAGAGCTTTCTACCCCCTCACGCCTACAGTCCTACACTCCTGGTAGGACTGTACTGTAGAGAGCATGGGCTGCTAATGCAGAGTTTTACTCTTTAAATATACAAATCTTTCCTGCATTGTAGGATCATTAGTAACAGAGACTCGAGGTTAATCCTTTTCATTATTCTGTAGGTATCTGGAACTAGTGTTAAGTGTTCATTAAATTCTCGTCCACAGAGCAGATTCAGCCGACATCCACTAAATGTTTATTCAATGGTTCCTTTATGATCAGCATTGTACTGAAATAAATAGGTGTTATTTTTAAAGGTTCAAGGAGTTTTCCAGTTAGTGCCAATTATGGCAACATTGCTGTCCATTTGCTTTTTTTTTTTTCAAATGGCCTGTTGGATCAATGCTTATCACTGATAGATTCAGTCCTGAGGTGATGAAGCACAGAGCATACTTCTCTGTCTCCACATGGGCTAAGTGTTCACTGCAGGGTGGGCCAGTTCTTCTGTAAGTGACTCTTGCTGCTGTTGGGATGGACAGCCCAGAAAAGGTTGTTGGTATAAGCTCTAGGAAATACAAGGTCTCAGGGTCACTCAAAACACAAAGCCTGTGTGCTGGAACAGTTTATTGTGAACTGAATTTCATCTCAAGATTCTAGTAATAGGATCAAATAGAGAAAGTGTGGTGGGAGGGACGGGGTGTTAGGAACAGGGAGAACCAAGCAAGGGGAACATTTCAGGGTGACCTCAAAACTGTCAAGTGTTTTCTTGGATGGTTACAAAAGCAAGAACAGCAATTACAGACTATTCTTTTGATAAGATGAATGGAATAGAAACTTTGACGGCTATAGTTTTGCCAGATCAACTCTTAGGAAGGATGCCTAGACAATCTCCCTGATGACTAGTCTGACTATTGCCCCACACCCATGTAGGTACCTGAGCAGACCCAAGCAGGTGCATTGCAGGCAGAGCTGTCTTTGTCAGTCTTATCTAGGAGTTTAGGCACACTGGGGCAGGATGCATTGGCTTCTGTATCTTTATCAGCATCCTGAAAACTGAGATCAGGCTGGCTTTCTCTATGATTTGATGGATTTCCTAGAAAGCTATTATTTAGCCTTTGGAGGCTTGCTGGACAGTTCTGCCCATAGGTCCTTTCTGGCCTGCTACTCTTCTCTTTATTCATGGCCAAGTGGCCAAGAAGCTGAGAGTTATGAGACATTCCATCATTTCTATGGTCCTTCTCTTCATACTCCTGACGACATGCCAGGCTTCAGAGAATTTAGACCTGCTCTTAGAGCAACATCAAAGTGGCTTTAGTACAAAGTTGAACCTCCATGTTCAAAGGGGAAGGAGATATAAGTCTTGTGGGTAGAGTACCCATGGCTTCTCAAATCAAAATGTCTTTGAAAAGAGCTGTCTTATGAAATTTATTCTCCACGCCTTAGTGGGTGGGATCTGGTTAATCCAGCTGGATAAAATGGAAACTGATCTCCCATTTAGAGAGATTTATTTAGCGAAGTTTACAATGTTGCTGGGTGCCAGCGGCCCGCTCACAAAGTTCGCAACAGCCACACTCCGGTCTCTTAGTCCGTGCCCAGCCAGCATTTCACTTTCACTCACATGATCCTTAAGATGGCAGGGACTTGGGATGTGGCCTCCTGGGTTGTGGCCTTCTGCGTGGGCCCGGGACAGGGGCATTTTTCTTCTCGCGTGGATACAATCTCTGTCCCCGGGCCGCACCGCCATGTTTCCTCTTCTTCTCCCCATCTTCCTTCCCCCTTATTGGTCCGAGGGCCGGACTTGCTGTGGAATGAACCAATAGGAACCAAAAACCTCAGAGAGAATTCCCTATTCATTATACAAGAGACAAAGCCAAGATCCTTCCAGGGTAAGATATGAAGAGGAACTCTAGTTCAACTCCTATGAGACTGTGTGACCAAAGATGCATTGTACCAGAAGTCATGGGGAGGGGTTAGAAATTTCTTTTCTGACCTCTGATATCTCAAAACATGCCTATCTCAGTCAGTTTCACAATCTACCTGCAGCGAAAGGTCTTGGTTAGCCTGGTAGCAAGACAATTAATTAACACATCAGGTATACAGAATAGCAGGGGTCAGGCTCAGAGATGGAAGAAACTATGGAGCCTCTTCTATCTTTACTGTTCAGAGATGCAAGTTAGCCCTTAAACACTAAGGCTGAATGAACATCTTTTCTTTTGCTTTTTTCTTCATTATATGTTTCCCTTTTCTCTAGGCTATATATTCTCAGTTTCATTAGTCATGCTTTGTAAGATACAATGCCAGGCATGGGTATGTGACCTGCCATGATCCTGAGTGCACAAAGATGACTAAGAATAAACAGGGAAGGTAATATGTATAAATCCCTGAATGCTTTGTGGAGACCTATGCCAAGTGCTGTGAGGACTGCAGGGAGAGTGTAGGATACTTTACCAGGAAGGATTCTCAGAGTGTCAGACATCTGAGCTGGGTGCTTGGAAGAATGAGTGGAGTTTGCCAGGTGGACAAACAGGAAGGGAAGGCATTGTAGACAGAGGAACTAGTATTGACTTATTAATTCTTTCACTCATTAAATTAATATTCACTCTGTACCTGTTTGTCCTCACTAGGAGAATAAGAGTTAACAAAAAAAATTGTTCCTTCCCTCAGGTATTTTGCAGTCTAGTTTGGGACACATACTGAATAAAGCAAGAACACCACATGGATGATTCAAGAGTTGACAGGTGGGCACTGGATCCATATGTAAGAGCCTAGTGAGAATGAGCATGGTTAGCTCAAGAACAGGGCAGCTAGAGCACAGTGCTCACTGGGAGAGTAGAGGGAAAGGAGGAGAGATAAGATAGGGTTCGAACATGGAGAGTCTCGAGTTTTATTTCTTAGGCAATGGGGAGAGAGCTCTAAGGACTTCAAATGAAAGAATGAGGTCAGTCTATGTAGGTACAAGGAAAACCACTTTGTGAGCAATATGGAGAGCCAATTGGACAGGCACAAAGTGAAGTGGGAAGCCTAGTGGGTTGCTGTGGTTTACATGGGTCCCTACTTTTCTATATGCACCCAGCATGTTAATTTTCTCCTCTAAGGATGGTGGCAGAATGGAAGAACATTCAAAACGTAGCAGTACTTCTTCACTCTTGGGCTTTTCTTCAGTTTCTAGACTCGCAAATCTAACTACCTGTCAAATTTCTCTTCTTGGATGATGTATAGATATTTCAAACGTAATATATCCCAAAATAAACTCTTCTTTCCCTCCTAAACTTGCAGCTGTGCTCCTGTAGTCTTCCTGCTTTAGCTGATGACGCTCTATCTCTCTGCCGATCAGGCCAGACTTCTTGGAATTAACCTTGACTTTTCTCTTCATGGCCCCTCTTCTTTCAGTCTCTTAGCAAACTCCAATTATTTCTGTCCAGAACTGGATTACTTCTTGCACAGTATCTCAGGGCCTCCATTATAATCAGTCTGACTCAACTCATCATCCCTGCAAGGTTTCCTGCAATAGCGTCCAAGCCCCACTGCTGCCACCACAGACTTTAGTCAATTTGTTTTGGCAAGACCTTGTTAAAATGCAAATCTGAGCATATCATTTCTCAGGTCAGAGGTCAAACAGTCTCTAGGTCTTCTCAAGATCTTCAAAGCTCTCCCTAGTCTGCCCTCCTGATACCTCTGTGATCCCATCTCTGTCTTCCAGTCTTTCTATGCCAGGCACACTGACTTCCACACTGTGCTGGGAGTACACTGGTCACACTTCCTTCTTGGTCTCTTTGCACTTCCAGCTCCTTCTTAGGAAACACATCTGTTCTGTCACAAAACCATTCCCTGAGTCACTCTTTAATGTTAAAGTCTTCTCCTTTAATATTGTGTTCCATCAAGCTTACTTTTTCTCCATATCACATTTATAGCAGCCAACATACTGAAATATTTATCTCAAGCTAGACATGGTGGCACATACCTTTAATCCAAGTACTTGAGAGGCAGAGGCAGACAGATCTCTCTGAGATCCAAGCCAGTCTGGTCTACATAGCAAGATCCAAGCCACCTGGTGCTACAGGGAAACCCTTTCTCAAACCACCCCCCAAAAAAATCACCATTAAAAATTACATGTATTTCTCTGCTACACTTACAAAACTGAAGAAAGCATGGGTTCTTTTATTTGATTTGCCCATGTATTCCAGGGCCCAGCACAGAACTCAACATACAACAGGTACATAGCAGCACAAGACAAATAATCATATAGTCAGAAGTTTTACCTGAACTTGATAACATTAAGAAATTCTTCTATTTTATTTTGAAAAATAAAATTTATTCATTCTTTCAAGGGAAGTCTTTTAGACTTCCCTTCTGATTGCCATGTTTCATAGATTTCCTGTGTAATCCTTGTTTGGGGAGAATTTCAGTGTTTTGTCAGATGCTCCTGCTTTTTTTGGTCTAAAATCATTCACGTTGACAAAGAAACTAGAAACAAAAAAGAAATGGATAGGACTGTTTCTTCTGTCACTCACTAACATCTCACCCTGTATCCCTGGGAGAAAAACTAGGCCTCCTTTGTTCTGTCCAAACAAAGCTTTAGAAAACTTCTGTGCCATCATCCCTCAGATACCCTGGTTTGGTGTTCCTGATAGTACCCTTTCGGCTCTAAGCCAGTCTTTCATATTTTTATGCTTGTTTTTGGCCGGTGGACACTCTTTCAATCTTGAGTACATGCTTTATGCTGTAAAACAAAGCTCAGCTGAAACTGTCCTGGGTAGACACACCAGCCTGTCTATCTGTTTATCCATGTTTATTCAACAGCCCTGTTAGATGTCCCTTTCTTCTTTAGACCTTGCCTCCCACTATTCTTCCACACCAGGAACAGCTGAGATCCTGTTAATGAACTTTATTCTACAAAGCCTCTTACTGGGAACTGGCATGCCCATTTTGTTGTTACTAGGAAAGGTGTTCCAGCAGGAACTACACTATGCTGGCCCACTCAGGACAGAGGACTTCTGGGACTGACTTGTTGCCTCTCCATGCCCACTCATCTCCATCTGATGCTGGGCATCTACACGCCCACTGCTTGTTAAATCTAAAGTGCCTCTGCCAGTTTGAGTGCCTGGGGACACTTTCGCAGACTGTATTTTGCAAGAATAAGAAGTGAACCTCTATTGTATTAAATCTCTGAGGAGTGAGAATTTGCATATTGTAATAGCTAGGACACCTAACTAATACAAATCCTATGTCAGTTCTTCCCCCAGTCTACTGAAATCCTCACTCTAGAGAAGGGGCATTGAACACAGGTTCCTCTTTTCCCTATGGCAAAGGAAATAGTGACATTCTTTCAACAGCCCCTCTGTATCTACATTGCAAACAATTCTTTACCACTTCTATAATATACACAAAAATTCAATTAAAAAATTTAGAAGGCAAAGGATAAAAGGATACAGGTTGGGAAAGGACTGGCTGGATCCTGTGAAGAGGGACAAGAGAGTAGGGAGAACACTGCAGGGGCCGCTGTCTGCCATCATCCCAGGAAGAAGTCTGGAATAAGCTCCAGGTATGACAAAATTTTCTCCGGATCCCTAGAGTCAGGCCAAAAAGTGGGTACTTGTCGGCTCTGCATCTGAGGCAGAAGGCAGCCAGGGGGGCTCATCTGTACGTTGTACAGCTGTTGTGCTGCACTGAGCCCAGTGTGTTCCTGGGACACATGGGTAGATAAGAGCAGAACCTGAGTGGGGAGAGAAAGCAAGCTGCCTGGGCTCCTCAGTCTTACAAACCTCTGAGAAAGCCCAGTTTAAATGCCCTGCCCTTTATAAGGTAGCTGTGTGGCTGGGAGCCTAGAGCCTGCAACAGCTGCTGGAAGCTGCCATCTTTTCTTCCCTCCCTCCTTCCCTCCCTCCCTCCCTCCTTCCTTTCTCCCTTCTTTCTTTCCCTCCCTCCTTTTTCCGTAGCCCCCCTCCCTTCCTCTGCTACTTCCTTCTTTCCCTCCCTTCTTTCCTCCCTCCTTTCTACTTCTTTCTCCTCCTTTTCCTCTTTCTCCTTCTTCTTTCCCATTGCCTCCTAACATGAGAACAAAGTGATGATAAACAAAAATTAACTGGCATTAACAATGGTAATAAACTAAATGCTTAAGGAGCATTTACTCACCAACAGTTATGAATACTTTACACAGATTAACTTAATTAATCCTCAAACAAATTCCATGAAGTGGCTACTTTTCTAATCCCACAATCCTACAAGTGAGGAAACTGAGGCCCACCAAGGTTATGCACTTCAGCCCCAAGATCACAGAGGAAATGAGACAGTGCATAGAACTTAAACCTAACTGACTTCTGATTTCACATTCTCAGTCCCTAGACAGCACTGCCCAGAAGTGCTCCTGAGGAGGATACATGGAGGAATGTGGGCATTGTGCCTGATACAGCTGATCTGACTACAGCTGGCTCTCCAATCCTGCCTGGGCTCCAGCTGGGACTCAGACCACATAAAGGGTACTGAAATTTCAAAGGAGGCAACCTTTGATTGGTGGCAAAACACTGAATTGAGAACAAAAGATCTATGTCTTTGTTGCCTTCATGATATTAGGCAAGTCATTTAAGCAATCTGAACTTCATTCTTGTATGAGAAAAAGGTGGCCTTAAAGTGTGGTCATGAAGCCTAAGAAGATCTCTTAATGCTACCAGCACTCAAGGGAGTTGAGTATGAATCTGATGCAGAATTCAATTCTAGGCACATGAAACATTGCAGAACAGCCAAGGGACTCTGGCATGGAGAAGCAGTGCTATACTGACGCTGATTTAGAGTGTTAATGTCCACAGAAGTCATTTGCTTTAGCCACTGTCTGCTGCAATCTACAAGAGCAAAAATTGACTCACTCTGGAACATCCTCAAGAAGACCATTCTGATGACCAGGGGACAAAGCCTCTCGAGCAGAGTTGGCCTTCACCTTCCCTGTTCAGAGTACTCAGTGCAATCCCATTTCTCAAAAGGTGAGGCAGAGTATTCGTCTAACGCACAGCCCTAGGTCCATGAGCAATCACAGTTGCATGGCTGCTTCCTGTCTGCAAGCTGTCTTCCCACCCTCTGCCACCCCAGAGACCACACTCAAATATCCAAATTGGAACTGACATGGTCTTTTCTTCTTTTTCCTCTGTCTCTCCTTTTTTTTTTTTCTTTCCTAATTGCCATTAAATCTGCTACTTGCTACAAAGCCAAGGGATTCAATAATAGGCTTTGATCTGACCTGATGACATAGCCTTTGGTCTGCTGTATGATGTTTTTCATGGATTTACATGTCTTTTGAGGTCTATGAGCTACAGGTGAGCTGTCCAAGGAGCCGTCACAGTTCTTAGGATCCTTATTCTCTGGACAAGGTTTATCTGCACTGCAGGGTGTTTCATGTGTAGCAGAGTGATTAGAATTCAGAGAAGGAGCTATGTCTGCTGAGTGATTGTGACAGGAATATGATGTTTAAGCCAATATCAACCAGTGCTCCTTTAAGCAAACACCCATGAGTAGATCAACTATGTATTAGTTTTTTGTTACCATAATGAAACAGCTGAGGCAGGCCACTGGTGAAGAACAGAGGTTTATTCAGTTCACAATTTTGAAAGTTCAGGGTTGTGGTGCTGAACAAACTCTGGTCAGAGGCGTGTTGGTTACATCACATCACATGAAGGCAAATGGTAAAGGCAAGAGTGCATTCCAGGGCAAGAGATTGCATCTTGATACAGGAAGCCAGAGAGAGCTTGATGGGGTGAGGCTTATGCCTTGTAAAACAGCCTTTCCTTGGGAATGATCTCAGAGAAGTTCCTTAATCCCTTCTGAGGGCATGGTTCCCATGACCTCAGTTCTTCCCACCAGGTCTCCTCACTGGAAAATTCATCCTGACATTCTGGGGACCAAACCTCCAACTCATTGGCACTTGGAGAAACCACATTCCAACAGTCAGCAAGAAACTGTGAGGTCCTGAGGATGACTAGGGAGATTTCCTGGTTCTTTGAGTGTGATCTTGAGACACAGGGCCCAGGGCAGTGTCAAAAGTTGCACCTGCTACCAAGTGCAAGATACAGTTTCAGAATCCAGAATTGGCAGACCCAGTAGCGTCTCTAAGGAAATCTGGACTTCTGGAAGGGAGCATGGTATTAATCTCACGAATTACCTGGAAGGGTGCTGATCTTGTCAGGTGCTTGGTGAAAGACAGTGGAAATAAGAAGGGGAAATACAGCAATCCAGTCACTGTGTGTGAGTTAAATTTAAGAAGCCAATTCAGGGTTGTTGTTTTTTCCCTTGAGAATTTCTCAAGCATCTGTAAGTATTCTCTTTCTTCCATCTATCAGATGACCTTACAAATGTTGTCTCTATGTGCTAAACACTTTCATACTGCAAGAGCTCAAGGGACCACAATCAGGCTCTGGAGAATAGGCCAGGCTCTGTGTTAGAGTATTCAAAGTTAAATAAGACCCAGAGTTGCCATCAGGGAAGTACAAGCCAGGAAGGAAGCAGACATCCAAACACATGTATGGACATTAACAGAGTGACTCACCCGACTTGCAGGACAGAGTATTGAGGGTGTATGTGTGTGTGTGTGTGTGTCGAGGGAAGTAACTGTTGTTCTCTTTAAAGTCAAAAGCTCAGTTTTTCTTCCCTTCTTTTTTATATTTTATTTATTATTTTTTAATTTTATGTATGAGTGTATTGTCTGCATATATGTAAGGGCACCCATGTTCTGCAGTCCCCATGGAGATCAGAAGAGGATGTCAGATCCCCTAGGAACTGGAGTTACAGACAGTTATTACCTTCCATGTGGATGCTGGGAATCACACCCAGGTCTTCTGCAAGAGCAGCCAGTGCTCTTAACCACAGAGCCATCTTTCCAACCACTGTTGTTCCTTTCTACAAGTGTCCACAATGTCACTTCCACCCAATGGGCTGTACAAACCCCTGGATCAGTTCTCCAAGGCAGTAGCCACTCTGTGTTCCCCTCACTTCTAAGATGCTGTTTGGAGCCAAGAATTCATGTTCTCAGTCAGAAGACACAGAATGCCTACCAGGTGGCAAGCACCAAACTGAACATCAGAGTTGGGGAACAGAAGGTTCCAGGGTTAGAAGGACAGACCCATGTACAGATGAACTCCTTCAGAAGGAAGAACCAAGCTATCTGTGTGGGTGCCGAGGTAGCGGGGGAGCAAGCCTGAAATGTGTGTTGGGGAATGAAGATCTGCGGCCTGTGGCACAACACTTCTCTTCCTGGGGAATCCACCTGGCACCATTCTGATCTCACTATTGCTGCCCTTCCTGTCCCTCCTCATACAAGGCATGGGAAGATGCTGATGTCAGAACTGGCAACCAAGTCCTACACTGAGTTTCCTGCTGCCACTTCTGACACTTCTGCTTTTCTTCCTGCTGTCCAGGGATGGGCCTGACTTTGGTGGATTTTAAGCAATGCCCTAGTTGCACCTTGGGCTGGGATCTCTAACTGGAGTGACAAGCTGGTTGTTTGCCCTGTAGTTGCTCTCCAGGTTACCTGAGTGACTCATGGGAGGCTGTAGGCAGCCTAGGGCAGAGGAGCGGTTTGGCCAATGGCCAGTCTGGGTTCTGAGCCATGGCTATCCCGGATGCCTGCAATTTGCTGCACTGTGAGGACAAGAACCTGCTGCCACATGGTCATGATTTTTCTGTTTTTCAAAGCGTAGCAATGAAGCCTGATAAAAGGCCATAGAGAGGCCCTGAAGGAGGAAGAAAGGCAAAGCATGGAGATACACATTTTCTGGCCAGGGCTCCATCAGATAGTACAGAAAGAGCACATTTTCCCTCCAGAAAGCAAAGCACACTCTGTCCTTGTGGGGCCATTTTCCCCAGACAATGGACAGACAAGTACAGAGGGCCCTACAGTAGTCTGTCACAAGCTTGCAGCAACCTACCCTGTCCACATGTGCCCATGCCCACGCTCAGGGGCTGTGGCTTCTTCGGCAGCTGTGCCGGGAATGCCAGGTTGACCCTTTCCTTGTCTTAAGAAAGCTCAGAGGGAAGTGTGGCGTATGAGTGAGTCCAGGGTACAGTAGAGGAAGGGAGCAAGGCTTATTCACCTGTGTCCCTGTTCTCCATTCTATTTGTTTTCTTCTTCACTGCACAAAGACCCCAGGCTTTTCAAGAAAGAGGAACAGTTAACTATAGCCTGAGAATCTGCCAATAATCTACCTCAAGAGTGAGGGTGAATGGGGGAAGTTCACACAAGTGCAGAGTCCCAGGGATGTCACTTCTCAAGCCTTCCCTCCCTGATGTTAGGGTGTCACTTTGCTGTGCTGGTGTCAGACAATATCTCCATGGCAACTCTACCTCAGGCAGTGCTCTGGGTTGGAAGTTTTATATCCTTTTTTGGTATGAATTGGACCTAGGACAAAAACCTAGGTTTTGCTGTCCATATATACCCCATCCTGGGGGTTTTACACATTCCAAGAAATTGTCTTGGAGGTTAACCTGGAGCATCAGCAAGCCTGTGGATGCTGACTGGCCTGCCCCACACATGGACCACTGTCAGTCCACTAGAAAATTCCAGCCAGCACCAACCTGACTTCGGAAAGCTCTGTGCACACACTGGTGAGCCTTCACCTCATCAAGCTCATTCTTTGGAGCTCGGATAATTCCCCCTTCCATGGTGAAGTCTTCTCTGCCACCAGCTTCTCCCTCCCTGCACAATTCATGATAGTTATTACTTACTTATTCCTTACAGTGCTCCCTCCCATCATGTCCTCACAAGGTGCCAGACACAGGGGTTGGGGTATTAACACAATACCTCTGTCCCTTGGAGTTGCTTCTAGCTTAGCTGAGAAGTTTGCATACACACAGATTAAAAGAAAAGGCTAAGGGGCTAGTCAAAAATACCCCACTGACCTGGGGTGGGGGTAAGCAGCTGGCTGTTAATGGTCCCCAGGTAGCATCTGGGAAAAGACTTCCTGAAATACAAGATTTGGATGGCAGGTGGTCAGAGAGTCTGTATAGGAAAAGAATCTCTGGCAGGGAGAACAAAGGCATGGAGACAGGAAACAATGGAGCCACAGAAGAGTGGGATTGGGGGCGATGATGGGGACTGTGGGGAAGCACATCAGGCACATTAGCTTCTCTGTTAGTGTCATAGGTCTGGACTTTGCTCCAGGCTTTACTGCCTAGGGCCATCTGTGGGCAGTGACTTCAGCAGGCATTAGGAAGCAGCAGCAATGTGATCACCTGTTATTAAAACCAAAACCATTTGCCAGGTTTGCCATGCACAGGCAGACTTATCAACTTGTGCCCTGGTCAACACTGGGATGCTCAGTGTGGACCTTGGTTTCACCCGGGAGTCTTGAGCTATTGCCTGCTGGGCAAGTGACAGCTGTCCGAAAAATGAAATATCACCCTGATACCTGGTTTTCTTCTTGACACTTATCATCGAACTGAGTGAAAGACGACTAGCATGGGCTGGACCCTGTCATACAGCCTGAAGAAAGGAGGGAAGAGAGAGAGGAACATTCACTGGGAGGGTGGCTGTCTCCCAGAGGGCTCTGTTTGTCTTTTTAGCCAAACCCTCCTGCAGACTTTTCAGAGGTAAAGAAACCTCCCTCAGCTACCCAGAATGAGGCCCTGGAGCACATAGTGTGGTCTGTGGTTCATTTTCCTAGTGGATAAATGCAACTTTGGGATTGCTAGGCAGGGCCTTTTGGGCACCAGTCTCACAGAGAAGTTTGGTTTCCTCTCTCAGGCCCACTTAGGGATTCCCGGGAGGTCTGTTTCTTCTTTTCTGCCTTCCCTCCTCTCACTCCCTTTCTGCCTTCTAGAAGCATATAAGACCCCTAAGCATGGAATAAGAAAGAACTGGGAGCACCAATGGTTATGGATGCCTACTGTGTGCAGGGTAGCAGGGTCCCAGCTTTGTGTCTCAAATCACTCTCACATTGGCCTATGGGAAGCCTCCGGTAGGTGGCTTCCCTTTGCTTCTGTCTTGGAGTAGGGAGTCCCTCATCCACGTATCAATGCTGCCACCTACGGGTCAGTGAAAGACAATCCTAGAAAGGATGCCTCTCAAAGTGTGGTTCAGCCACCTGAAGTAGAGAGGGCTGGAGGAAGGTGGCCGGAGCCTACCATTGTTTCTTGCCCTGCAATGGAACACCATGTTCTGATAACTACATTGTCCCCTAGTCATGTGCCTCTTCTGATACCTCAAATTCAAACTTGTTTTTCCTAAGCAGGTCCCTGTTAACAGGCAGATCTCCCCTACCCACCACCTTGTCTTGATTCAGTTCCTATTAGCTTGTGTTTGTGAATCACCTAATGGGAGCTAGCATGGCCACAGGAGACAGTATGCAAAGTTGTCCTTGTGCAGAAAGGACTGAGAAGTGACTGTAATGAATAAATATGAATAATGTCTATCTGAGGTGTTGTCTGAGCAGAGTGCTAAAGGATAAACCAGAGCAAGATGGTTGAATAATGGGAAAGAAGATTCCAGGCCAAAAGACAAGCAAAATAGAATATTCTGGCTGTCCTTATATGTATTAGAACCAAATATTTTTTGTTTGAAATCTGCTTCTTCATTGTTTCCCCCAAAGATGGAATATGAACATTTCCTCTTAATCTCTGGGAAAGCTTAAAGAATAAGTCAAAGGGAAACAAACTTTTCAGTTGCCAACAGTTAAGCTGTGAATTTTAGGGGCCTTCCAGTCTGTTGGGAAAAGACCTTCTAAAAGGATGTTTGTGTCTTCAGGAAGAAGCATGACCCAAGGAAACTAGAGGTAGAGGGTGTGTCTCCCCTAGAAGAGAGTTCTCTAGGCCAGTATAGGAAGAGGATTCCAGATCAGCATCCCCCACCCCCAGCCCTTGTATGCCCCAAGGTAGTAGCAAGACTCCAGAAGGAAGTGGCTGTATTTGTCAGGAGGCTATCACAATGAATGTTTAGCCTTGTAATGAATTCCCAGGTTCCAAGGATGGCAGAGAAATATCTTGGAACCAACACATCTATGAATTGCAGATTGAGAGAGCCCAGATTTTATCCTGGTAGTTCATGTGGAAAATGTCCAAGAATAAGACCTTGTTTTCCTATGAAGAATTCAAGAACCTTGTCATAGCTTGAGATATAGAGAAATACAGTTCAAATCAGTATGAAAAAATAACAGGAACCCAAGGTGCTTGTATACCAGGGTTTACAACAGATTTGGATAAATGATAGACATGAAGAAGGTCAAGGCAGGGCCCTTGTTGTAGAGAAACTTACATTGAGAACAGTGAAGTCCTGAATGTTTTGGAGTGAATCACTATCTGTCCTTGATTTAGTTTCTGGTGCTAGGATGAGGAAAGTGAATTGCATAATCTCTAAGTCTAAGATAATACAGATGGAGGCTGGAGAAATGGCTCAGTGGTTAAGAGCACTGATTGTTCTTGCAGAGGACTCAGGGGGTCAGTTCCCAGCACCCATATGGTGGCTAACAACTGCCTGTAACTCCAATTCCAAGGGATCTGACATGGATGCACTTAGTGTGCATATACTTAGACAATACACTTATACACATAAAAGAAAAATAATAAATAAAAACATTTTTTAAAGATGACACAGACAAAATGTGCTGAAGGAGATGAAGGAGGGTCATTTGGATCTACTGGAGTCTCTAGAAAAAAACCTTTATGATTTATTTTGAAAGGTGGAAAGAAACAAAAGAAAGGTGAAGGACACAGACCTTAGGTGATGGGAAAAGTTGGCCAGGTGATGGTGTGCCTGGACCACCGAGTGGGCATGCCTGTCTGGGATGGGAGTCTAGAAGGAGGAATAGCATGGGCAAGGCAAGAGAATGATAGGAGGTCAGAGTTCCATCTCTCTAGAAGAGAAAGTGAAAAGGCAGGACTCACAGTAAACAAGACTGATCGCACTTAGACTTCTAGGGAGTTTTGTCTTTCTCAGACACTCTCCTAAACAACTCTAGTGTTGTGCTCTCACCGCTGAATGTGACGGGTCTTCACTAACATCCTGTGCATGTGCCATGGAGGAACACAGCAGGGACTCCTGGCTGCATATGCGGTATGGTGGGTTACAAAGTCTTTGCTGCTGGCCACAGAAAACATTGACTGAGACCTTCGCTGACCAGGCCAGTGGAAGCCAAAAGTAAGCAGCCAGCACCTGCAACCCACTGCCTACAAAGCTTCTCCTCAGAGGCCCTAGGCCTGGTCAGAAGTGAGTGTCCTAGCAGTGAAGCCCTCTAGTTCGTGGTGTGACATATGAGAAATATGCCTAACACCGATGTTATCGGAATCACACTTAGTTGTAATGTAACAACTAGAAGGAAACAGATTTAGAAGAGGTACAAACACTTGTACAGACCACAGGCTTTGGAATCAGACTACGTGAATTTTAATATTTGCTCTGTCACTTATTAGTTTTGTGACAAAGGAAATTACTTACCCCGTGCCTTATTAGTTCCTTCGTATGGAGACAAAGACATCCTGTGTGTGTTGGAATGTGAACCTACCACCTGGTAAGCACCAGACTAATGCCAGGGAGGAATCATTTTGCAAAGTTTCATGGTGTTATCTGTGGTGTAAAATCAGACGGAGGAAGCATAAAAGCTCACTGTTTGGTAGGAGACTGGGAAAATGTTGCAATGTCTGGTTAATTATTTTCTTGAATTTAGTTCTGACATCTGAATAAAATGGGGAGGGTATACCAATTGTAAATGTGGCTAATGAAACTGTCTGAGTCGTGGGTGGGAGTCCAGGACATTCTGTGGCTCAAGTGCTTCTGAGAACCTGGCCAAACTTTCCTCTAGACAGTATTTAGATTTGTTTTGTGTTCCAGAAGTTTGTGATTATCTGAGGTAAACACAAAATGGGGAGCAAATCTGAGGCTATTTGTCAACACAAGCGTTATATACCTTCTGAAGATAAAATAAATCCTCTAATGCCTCTCCTCTCTTAGTCCCAAGGTAAAGGTCAAACACGTTAGCAGGTCCCAGAGGTCCTACAAGAGTACCCTCATCAGTGAGAACCATCCTTGTGGTCCTCTACACTCTAATCATCCAGGAGGGCCCACAGTTCCCTGTTTTCTCCCCACTGCCTGTGGCCCTTTCCTAACTCACATTTCAGGCCTACATTAGCCATTTTCTGAATCTATGACGTGCACCCTTATCATAGTTTAATTAAGGGTTGCTCTTGTGTGCTCATTCCTGCTATGTGTTTACCTCATCACAGCCTTTGGCACTCAAAATCCACCTGCTCTCTCTTCATGTGCCTCATCCGACTATGAGGGTAGACTGTGTGTGAATTACTGTTGCTTCTGTGGCACCAAGCACAGCACCCTGATTTAAGGAGGGTATTTAGCAAGGTTTCTTAGAGGAAATGATACTCAGCTTAAGACCTAAGGGATTGAGGTAGGGGCAGAAGTTCAGCTGTAAGAAAGGAAAAGACATGTCAGCAAGTGCAAATACCCAGGGTGAGAAAGGCCTTGGAACATCCGAGGAACATGTAGATATCATGTGTCTGAAGTGGAGGGAAGTAAGTAGCCAGGTCATGGCATTTGGCTTAAGAGATTCAAAGCAACACTGAAGCAAAGAATGAAAATGCAACATGTTCCACTGTACAAAAGAAGTATGATATGTCAACACTTCCCTCTTGACTTTCTTTGACCATTTCTCTCTTCTGCACCTCTTCAAGTCTTTTTCTCTTCCACATCCTCCCTACCATGGGTGGAACAGGTGTCCTCTTCATTGTTCTGTGCAATTTCAGATCATTTTCCCTCTTCCTTAAAACTGTCCATCTTTGGGTCAGGAGAATAGCTCAGCAGATAAAGCACTTGCCAAGCAAGCTTGATGGTGACCCGAGTTTCACTGCTGGAGCCCATGTAGAAAGCTGACTGTAGTGACATGCATCTGTAATCCCAGCACCCCTACCATAAGATGGGAAGTAGAGACAGGAGAATCAACTGGAAGCTCACAGATCATCTAGCCTGGAGGTTACAGCACAGCACAGCAGCAGAAATAAAGAGAGACCCCCCTCAACAGGGTGGAAGGCAAGAACAGACTTCCCCAAATTGTTCTCTGATCTCCACTTATGTGCCCTGGCATGTACACACACTACACACACACACACACACACACACACACACACACACGCCAATCAATCCATCAATAATTAAAAATAACTTCCCAGCTTTGATGTCAAGTAGCCTACAGTATCTGCCACCTCTCAGTGCCATCTCCCACAGGGCTCTGAATGTTCTCGCATTCACGGTGTGAAATTTAGCACCTGGCTTACTACCTGCTGTGGTTCAGCTACCGTTTCCAGGAGGTCTGTGGATTAAGGGCATAGTCTATTGGGAGGAAATAGGACCTTTAAGAGATGAGACATAAAAAAAGCTATTTCATTGGGAGGGGTGTTGTTGCATAAATCCTCCCCTCACGCTCTAGTGGGTGGGATCTAGTTAATCCAGCTGGATAAACAGAAAAGTGATCTTCCATTTAGAATGATTCATTTATTTACAAAGGTATAAGTTCTCTGGGGATGTGCGCCATGCTCTCCCGCCGGCGCTGGACCCCATAGTTTGGAACCACTGTGCGCCTAGCGCAGGCTCCTCAGTTCATCCCACTCACGAGATCCTTGGATGGCAGGGGGCGTGGCACGCTGCTTCTGGGGTTCCTGTCTGTCTGCGTGGGCCTGGGATGGGGCATTTTCTCTTTCCATGTGGATCTCAGTAATCTCCGCTACTCTCCTCCGCTGTGGCCGTGATGGTTCCACCTACTCCTGCCTCCCTCCTCCCCCTATTGGTCAGAGGGCGGGACTTGCCATAGAATGAACCAATAGGAAACAAAAATTCCAGAGAGACAGTGTCTCCGACTCTACAGGTGTACTTGAAGGGGCTACTGGAACCCTGTCTCTTTCTCTCTCTTTCTGCTATTATGCCACAGTCTTCTTGGTCATGCATTCCCTGCCATGATAAACTGCCTTGCTATGAGCCCCAAAACAAGAAGCCAACCAACCATGGACAAAGGCCTCCAAAAGAGTCAGCCAAAATAACCCTTTCTTTATGTTAAACTGGTCATCTCAGGTGTTTGTTTCAGTAATCATGGCTAACTAACACATTCGCAACCCTCACCAACACATCCTTGTCACCAAGGCTGGGATTATGATCCCAGAGGGCTTGCCTTTCAGCTCCCCAATTGCCCCAGCTCCTTTCCTCCAATGGTCTTGTACTCCAGCCTACCAAATACTCAGACGGCCAGTTTCTTTCCATGGTAATCAAATCCTCTCTGTAATCTCAGTTTAGTAGATCTCTCTCTACTTAGTTTGCTGCTTCTGAAGTCCTTCACCACCACTCCTTCAACTCAGTGGATCCATGAAACTTCTGCCTTTTGACTCCTACTTCATCTGACGGGGCTGCTGACCTGTGGTTTATCTGCTTAATCACTTCTTTTTCATAACCTTCATCTTCAGTACAATTCTTTAGTTTCCTGGTGTTTGTCCAACAAAACCCTGTTTGTGGCAAATCTAATGCTCTGCCCACTCCTTGTGTGTACCCACACACCTGATCTTGGCTGAAGGAAACACATATTCTTCTTGGTTGAAGAGTAACTTTAACATGCAACCACTAAACTCAAGTGGGCTGGTTATGATGCCTGATGGTTATGGACTATTTCACTCTGCTGTGTGAATAGCGAATATCTTTTTTCTCTTTAGACTTTCCACACTTTCTCTCCCACCCTCTATTTTGGCTGACAGCCGTGGTCCTGGTCCATTGAGAAGAAGCTACCCTCACAAGAGAGCAAGAGAACTTCTTCACACTTACCCTCTACTTCTACCCAGACACCACCAGACTGTGTCCTTGAACTCTCCTCCTTCACTGTGGATGGAGTGACTGCAGAGGCTGCCCCAATGCTTGGGCCCATTCCTTTTTATTTCCTTGAGTCCCATCTCATTTCTTTGTTCATCACAGTAAAACTCCTTGAGTGATCTGTTAACACTCACTGACTGCAGTTCCTCTCCTTTCTTATGAAGTCTGCTGTAGTCAGGCTTTGATCCCCATGTAGCAAGATCAATGATCAGTTCTGAAGCCTTATTAACATGAACTCTTAGCTGCATTTGACAGCAGGGACCACACCCTTCTCCATTTTCTTCCCTTGATCTTCTGAATGTCACACTTTCTGATTTCCTTTCAAACCCCTTTTGCTGATTTTTTTGCATCTTTCCTTTACCATTCTCATCTCGTTTGCTCATTAACATGCAATTGCTATAAGGCTAAGAGTTCTGTAACTTTTCTCTGTTGCCTTCACTTGGTGACCTGAATAATCCTTTAACTCTATAAGCACATAGCACATTGATAAATCAAATTTTACTTTCTACTAAGAGTTCCTTCCTGATGTTCAGATGACTATATCCTGTTGTTTCTTCAATGTATCCATGTGGAAATCAGATCCAAACTGGAGTTTCTTGATATTCTTTCTTAAAATCTGCCTCCCACAGTCTTCTCTATCTCAGTTGAACAGGCCAATAATCTTAGAGTTTTCCTGGCTCCTCTCTCTCACATCCTACATCCTATGTAGTGCTAAATCATGCTAGATCTAAGAAAAATAGGCTATAAATTCATCATGCCTTATCATTTGTGACCCCTCTGATCCAAGCCACCATCACTATTCACCTTAATGACTGCAAAGCCTTCTCTTTTATTACAATTTTCCTTTATTCTTGAGAATTTCAAACATGCATACAATGAAATACAATCACATTAACCTCTCCATTTCCCTCTGCCAACTCCTCCCATATACCCCCCAACATATGTCTCTCCAAATTTCATGCCCTTTATTATTGATAACTCACTAAGTCCAATTAATGCTGCCCATATGTGCATGGACGTGAGGCCAACCCCTGGAACATGGGAAACCTATCAGTGGGAGTATCCTCAAACAAAAATAGCAGCTCTCAATTGCCAATAGCTCCTTGGTAAGGGTGGGGCCTAGAGAACACCTCCCTACCTATACTGGAATTTCAGCTGGCTCGATTTTGTGTAGGTCTTGTGATGGTAACCATAAATGCCTAGAATCCACGTGTGTGATAGCCATGTCATGTCAAGAAGACAGAATATACAACTTTTAACCGGGATTCCAGTCACAGTCCCAGGGATGGGATTCCCTCCTATGGAGAAGACCTCAAATTTAATAAAAAGTCAGTTAGTTAAACCATAACAGCCACGCCCTAATTGCTGCAGCAGTGGCATATGTTGCCTTGTAGGTCAGTCTTTTAGGATGCAAGATCTAGCACTTGGTGAGACCAATAATGTTTTTTCTCCCCCAGCAGCAGACATAGCATCTTTCAGTGCTATGAAAGCTAGACAGTATGGAGGAAGCCTCCTGGTCAGTTTAAGACTGATTTCTCTATGTCCTGTAGCTAAAGTGTGTGATATCTTCAGCACTAGAATTTTACCATGTAGCTATGGTGAGTGACTAAGGCCAGCGACAAAAGCCTATGTTCTTTGGAGATCTCTGGTACCTCTCTGACCAACAATTCATAGGTAGATAACCCCATGCCTAACTGGAGGTCTTTTAACCAGTCCTCCTGAGCCTACCATTTCTCTATTTGTTTGTACCCTTCCCCTGTTTTAGTTTCAACATTGTTCAAAAGTCCAACTTCAAAGTCTCCTCTGAGTCTCAAGGTAAACTCTTAGCTTTGAGCTTTTTGAAGGAAAATTATATATTTCCAATATGCAGAGACACAGAGTAAGCATTCCCTTTCCAAAGGGGAGTAGAGGGTACATAGAAAGGAGATGGGTTCAAAACAAGACCAAAATCCAGCCATATAACATCTAGCATCCAAGACATGTGGTCTCAAGATATTGCGGTCTTGCATTTTGCAGAGCACAGGGTCTCTTTGGTCGGCTCTGGTTGCTGCCTACAGCTTTCCTTGGTAGACATTCCATGTTCCTGGCATTTCCAATTTCCTGGGTCTGTTCTGAAGCCTGGGCTTCACTTGTACATCTTCACACCAGAAGCTTCATCAGAAGCTGTTTTCAAGACTTTTGACTCTGTCCTCCTAGGCCTTTCTTTGGAGTCTAGCTAGAAACCTCTATGACCCCACAAATTTTGAATGCTAGAATCATGTGGTTGACATTAACATGTTCCATAAGCTGGAATAGTTGTCAAGTCTTCCAGAATCCTGGCTGCAGAGGTCTCTGAGTACTTGTGCAGCTGTGTATGATAAAATGAATCCTAAAGAAACAACTCCTTAGGCAGGTCTGAGTATCCCCATGACACTCTTCTCAAAAGAAAATATTCCAGCTGAGTTTACAGATTGATATCCTTGAGCCTGAAATGTGTGCTGTTTTGCTAATTCTTAAGATGCCCTCCAGACATCTTTCATATTTTCTGAGTTCAAAGGACCCAACTTCTTTTGAATGGCACCGATCTCTTCAACAATATTTTTAAACCATTCAGCTTTGTTTTCTTCTTAACTGCATAAAACCCACATGGCAGTCTGAATGGCAGGTTGCCTTGAACTCACCTCTGTCAGATAAATTAGTCCAAGACTTTTAAATTCAACTTCCACAAAGTCTCAAGGGAAGGATCAAATGCAGAAAATTTCTTTGTCAGAATATAGAATGCAAGCACTCTAATTCTCAATAGAGTCTTTGTTCCCATCTGGAACATCATGAGCACAATCTTTTTAAATAAATTTTTTAGCAGAGTGAACATAGGTTTATTAAAGAAAAATGAGAAAGAACTCTGGAGAGGGAGAGGGGCTCCAAGGGAGGAACACTCAGGAACACAGTCTTTACCATCCAACTTTATTCCAGCATTCTGGTCTGAGCTTCCCTCAGAATCATCCATTAAGCTCTGTGCACAGTGTTCTAGGGCTTCTTTAGCTCCAAGCTTTCCTAAATCACTTTCCACAAACCCGCTACAAAGGCTACAGCATAACCTCTATCTCTCTGGTACCAATTTCCTATGCTGATCATCCTTTCTTGTCATTGTGACAGAATGCCTGACCAGACAATTTAAAAGAGGAGAGAAAAGATTTATTTTGGCTCAAGATTTCAGAAGTTCAATCCATCATGGCAGGGGAGGTATGGAAAGCAGAGTGAAAGATGGAGGGAGGAAGAATGGAAGGGACAGAAGGTGATGGGGAGAAGAGCTGAGGGAAAGAGAGAAAGCCTGAGCTAGCAAGCTTTGTCACTCTGCCCTTTTATTCATCTGGGCCTCTAGGCTATGAGATGTTGCCACCAACATTCAGGATGGGTCAACCCTACTTAGCTAACCCTCCCCGGAAATACTCTCATAGACACACAGAAATGTGCTTTACTTAATCTTCTAGGCACTTCTCAATCCAACCAAATTGTCAGTCAAGATTAATCACTACATTGGAAATTTCTGTATCTTCTTCAAAGAAATGTGCGTTCAAGTTCTCTGCCCTTTTTGAAAATTATTTTTGTTGTTTTTGAATTCGGTGGTTATCTATATAGTCTGGATGTTAATTTCTTTTCAGACGTATGATCTGCAAATATTTTCTCATGTTATATAGATTCTTTTCACTCTGTTAAGAATGTCCTTTGATATAGTTTTCAATTTTCAAAATTTCCAGCTTACCTGTTTTTCCTGTTGCCTGTTCCTATGGGGACATCCAAGAAATCACTGCCAAGCCCAGTGTATGAAAGCTGTGTCTCCTCTGAGTTTATAGTTTTAACTCTTGTGCTTGGGTCTTTGATTCATTCAGGGTTGATTTTTCTATAAACTGTTACTTAAGGGTCTATCCTCATTCTTTGGTGTGTATCCACGCTTACTAGTATCATTATTTGAAAGTCTATTCCCAGGGAATGGTCTTGGCATATTTGTCAAAAATCATTTGAATAAACATATAGGCTTAGTTCTGAACTTTGTGTCTTCCCCATTGGTATGTGTGTCTATCTCTTTTTCATGTGTATGTATGTGGTGTGCATGTGTATGTATACTGGTATGCAGGGGTTCATGTGCTTGTGTGTGCATGCGTGGAGGTCAAAAGTTGATATCTTGTGTCTTCCTCCATGCTCTCCACTTTATTCTTTGAGTCAGGATTTCTCACTGAACCTACAGCTCACTGTTTCAACTAGGCTGGCTGGTCAAGGAGCCTGTGAGGTCTCTCTGTCTCTGCCTCCCAGACATGTACCCTCTGGCTTTTATGTGCTGGGAATCTGAACTCAGGCCCTCATGCTAGTGTGGCAGGCATTTTACTAACTGAGCCATCTCCCCAGCCCAGTCTGTGTCTGTCTTTATGCGAATTCCACTACTTTGATTACTGCAACTCTGGAGTAGGTTTCTTGTTATTAAATTGTCTGTCATTTTAAGTTTTAAAATTTATGACTAGGTGTCTCTGGGAATGTATACCAGAGTGGACAAGTGCCCATGGAGCCAAGAAGAAGGTGTTGGATACCCTGGAGGTGGAATTACAAACAGTGATAAGCCACCAGATCTGGGTGCTGGGATCTGAACTTGGGTCCTCTGGAAGAGCAGGAAGTGCTCTTAGCCACTGAGTTATCTTCCAGCTCCAAACTCTGAAATCAGGAAGTATGAGTTCTCCAATTTTGTTATTCTTTTAGAATTTTTTCCCCTATTTTTGTCCTTTAAGATTTCATGCAAATTTCTCATCGATTTTTCTATTTTTGATAAAAAAAAACAGTTTTGAGGATTTTTATAGACACTCCAGTGACTCTATAGAATGCTGAGACTATCCAGAATGCATTTCTGTTTGTTCCTGCTTTCCTTGACTTCTTTCAGAAATGCTGTGTGGTTTGCATTGTTTAAGTCTTTTGCCTCCTCAGCTAAGTTAATTCCCAAGTATATAATTTTTTATGCCATTGCAGATGGACTTGTTTGGTAAATTTCCTTTTCATATTGTTCATTGCTAATGTATTTAAATATGAATGGTTTTGTGTTGATTGTGTGTCCCCTGCTTTGAATGGACTTTACACACAATTTTCAACATTTTGAGTGGCACTTGCACTTTAAAAATTGATTGATTAATTAATTTTATGTGTATGTGCCTACATGTAAGTGTACCTGGGTCATGTAATGCGCACAGAGGCTAGAAGAGGGCATTGGATCCCCTGGAACTGGAACTGGAATTGTTAGCATCCATGTCGGTGCTGGGAACTGAACCCAAGTCCTCTGCAAGAGCAACCAGGGCTCTTCACCACTGAGCCATCTCTCCAGCCCCATGACATATGCATTTTGACCTCACATTTAGGTAGGTAAAATCTGATATTTTTCCATAGGCCCTTACTTAGTTTCTTGTTCCTCTTTGTGGCTATACACTATGGCTAAGAATCAGATCTGTCCTGTTCTAAAGGAATTTTCAACCTGTGGTGGAAACACAGATCTATATAGAGAACTTCAACAAATTAAAAAAATAAAAAGCAATATTAGGGACATGTAAATTTTTTTGTCACATCATAGCATTCCATTAACAAAATGTACAGAATTTACCACCAAAAATATCTGGGCCTAGGGTTTTCTCCATGTGTAGATTATCACTAAAAATTCAGTTTCTTGAATTAATGGGAAGAAATTTCAGTTTTTCTCCTTGAGTAAACTTTGATAGATTGTTTCAACATTTTTTCATTCTAAATTGTCAAATTCATTGGGATAAATTTATTTATAATAGTCCCTTATCTTTTTAACATTCATAAAATCTCTAAAGATGTCATAACCCTTGTCCTTGATAACAGTAATTGGCATTTTCTCTTTTTATATGATTGGTCCAACCAAAGGTTTATCAATTTTATTTATTGAACCAGTTATTGGTTCATTTTTTAGCACTTTTTATTCAAAATATTTTGTTTTAATTGGTTCACTTTTTATTTAAAAGGTTTTGCTTTGATTTTTTTTTAAATTGACACATAAAATTGTACATCTTTAGGGATAATATGATATTTTGATACATGTATACATTATTGTATTTGGATCAGTGTAAGCAAATCTAGATTCTCAAATATTTGTTATTCCTTTATGATAAAACTTTCAAACTCTTTCTTCAAGCTTTATGGAATAAACAGTACATTATCTTTATCTACCCTCCCCTCTGGGTAAGAGTATATCCATTTCTTAGTCCTATCAAATTCTAATTTAGTGCCCACTGATGGAGAGTTCTCCATCCCTAGACCCCTCCCCCTCCCAGGTTTCACGGTTACTGTTGTTACTAGTCTTTCAGACATTTTTATTTTATTGATTTCCCATTTTATCCCAAATGAGGCTGATTCTCCGCCTTGTCTTCAGGGCAATACATAGTCACACCCCTTCTGTGTCCTCCTTCCCTGGTGTCCTTTCTGACATATGCTGTCCTCCTGACCTCTTTTTTAAATTTTATTTTGACCCTCATACATGCCAGGGAGAATCTGAACTCAGGGCCTTTGAATTTTCCATCCTATCTGAACACTTTCTCTCCCCAAAGTGTCATGGTTCTCTTCTTCTCCCTTTCAACTGTTGGCTGAAATCAGCTCTCAGACCCACCTGCTTACCTCCTGCTCTCTGCTCCATTCTCTTGTTCTGTCCAGACTCACTTCCTTGCTTTACGACTAGCACTTCTTGGGCTTTACAACTCTTTAAAGAACTTTTTAATCTATATTTGATCCCAGGAGAATGTGAACTCCATTCAAACAAAGATAGTGATTTTTCTCTTTCTTTACTTCTCCCTTCCTTTTTTGTTTCTTTTTGTCTCTTGCTATAGTTCCAGATGCTGGAGCAGTTCATAGAAAGTTCTCAATAAGAGCTGTTGAACACATTCATGACTCAAAAAAAGATCACTATGATTGCTATGTAGAGTAGAGTGTGGGGGGCAAAAACTCAAACAAAGGTAGAAATACTATCTGCTGATTCATGAGGCAGGAGTAGAGAGAGAAACCACAGCCAAAGGACAACTCCTGAGTTTAAATCCACGTAATTGTTGATTGTGCCATTTATTTGAGATAGTGATGTCTGAGAGAACAGGTTTTGGGAGTTCAGCTTCAAGTGGTTAAGTTTAGGATGTTAATGAGTAAAAGTACGTTGTTGAATATATACATTTAAAATTCAGAGATGTATATTTAACAGTTTTTAGAATAGAGATAGATTTAAATCCACGGGTATGGATGAGATGTTGTACAAATGATATAGAGAGAAATGAGAGGAGAAGGAGAGAAAGGAGGCAAAGGAATGAGGAAGGGGGAGAAAGAAAGGGAAGAAGAGGAAAAGAGAGGCAGAAAGGCTGAAAGATGAGATGAGAACTTAGGTGTCATGCCTGGGTACAGAATTCTATTTCCCAATGAAGCTGTGCTGCCCAGGAGGCATTTGCTATGCAGATGGGGGAGGGGAGTGTGATAAGTAGGCATCCTCTGGCTGTCAGCTTCCCCAGGGTTTGGCTCAGCTCATGGAGGAGCCTGCCCTAGATTACACCCTCAGCATGCTCCCTGCCTCTCCTGATCTGCATGTGGAAAGACTTGTTCTCCTCAGTTAATGCTAGACACTCTGAGAAGCAAGATTTGCTCTAAGGCTTCCCTGCCAGCTTGGCTGAATCCCATCCTGCTAGCCTCCCCCACTTGCCTACAGGAAGGCACTGTTCTTCAGGAGCTTTAGGAGGAACTGACATAGAAAGTCCTCCAGTGTCTTGACTTCTTGTATATAGCATGAACCCCTTACCACTGTCATTAGTTGTCACATATGCCAAGGGTAACACACAATGAAGGGCACATGTTTGTGACATCAGGGCTTTGGTAGCAGTCCTAGCTCCCCATGTGATTGTTTGACTATTCTCTCAGTGGGAATGCTTGATGCAAGAAGACCAGAATCAGATCAGAAGAATGATAGCTTTCTAGAATCAGGAGCTTTCAGACCAAGTGTTCTGGGGCAGCAGAACGAGGCAAGGACACCAGCAGGTCCTGTATGCTCAAGAATAAAGCATAAGAGTTATGAATTTTTGAAGTCACTAGGCTGGGCGTTATATATTAGTAAAGTTCTTCCTACATGTGCATGAGGACCTGTGTTCCATATCCATGACTTACATAAAAAAGAAAGCTGCACTTGGTAGCACACTTGTAATCTGAGGACTGGTGAGGCTGAGACAGGTGGATCTTTGGGACTTACTGATCAACCAGTCTAGCCTACTCAAGTGAACTTCAGGCCAATGAGAGACTCTGTATTAATAAACAAGGAGGATTACTTCTGAGGAATGGCACCTGAAGTTAGTCTCTGGCCTTCACATGCACATAATGCATGTGCTCATATACACATATGCACAGACAAAGAACAGTTACTATGTAGCTAACAGTGGAGTAAATGCCTTCAAAATAGGTTTGTATGTTATTTTCACAGCAACAATATCATGAAAGTATTTATATATTTTATTTATTATTTATTTTTGAAAAATGGTCTTACACTATATATCCTAGATTGGGCTTGAACTTAATATGTAGCCCAGACTACGCCCCTCCAACCCAAGATCTTCCTGCTTCAGCCTCCTGAGTGCTAGGATTACAAGTTTGGGCTACGATTATCAGCTTCATAAAGGTGTTAATATTCCCATTTTATAGTTGGAAGCCTGAAGCCCAGAGAATTTAAGTCAGTTGACTAAGACAAAGATCAAATCAAATGGAACTGAGATTTAAAACCAAGTCTATTTAACTCAAAATTGTGTACCAAGTTCTGTTATACCTACAGCTTTGCTCTGTGCATATACACTCTTAACAAACTTTAATGTCTGATAGAAAAATAATATTCAAAGAGTCCTGACCATGTGAAAAACACCAAAGTGAATTCATGAATCTTTACCAAGGATGATAAAAGGTCAGAGTATAAAACATATGGTACTGTATATTACCGATGTTCCCAGTGTTTGAAAGGAGCCAGGGCCCTGTGCTGACAGCTGCCTGCAGAGCACAGGGGACTCAGGGTGGCAGTCCTGGCTTCAAAGCTTATCAACAGAATTTGTGAAACTTGTCAAACATCCAGAAAAGTTGGTCATCCAGACATAGCCATTGTTCACGGACTCAATCAAGATCCCACACTTTCTTCAAAGAGGAGACTCAGTGCAGCCTTTCTTGCAGTTGTGCCTCTCAGCTCCACTCATCCAGCCTGTGTGGCTGACAGGCTTCACTGAGCTCTGGCTTGGTGCCTCTCAGGAGGCCAATGCACCATCCTGTTACTGGGCCTTGGACTTCTTCCTCAATCTCTCCTTTTCCTCTTTTCTCAGACAGGAAGGCAGATTCTTATTTGTACTACTGCCAACTTGGACAGCTCAGGGAAAACGCCAGATTTTAAGGCAGACTTACATACAAAAGTTAAAACCACTCACTTGATTGCATGCCTAAAGCATTGGATAGAATGATAGGTTCCTGAAGGTTTATTTATTTATTTACTGTTTATTTATTTGTGTATCTAGAGTGTGTTTGTGTGCATGTGGGGAATATGTATAATGTGAAGGTCAGAGGTCAATGTTCAATGTCTTCCTCAGTTGATTCTCCACCTTGTTTTTGTGAGCCGGTGTCTCCCATTGGCCCAGAGCCTGTCTGTTAGGTTAGATCAGCTGGCCAGCAAGCCCCAGGATCTTCTCATCTCTGCTTGCTCAGCACCTGGATTTTAGATGCATTCCACTGTATCTGGCCCTTTATGTGATGTTGGAGATCCAAACTCAGGTCTTCATTCTCATGTGGCAAGCACTTACTGACTGAGCCATCTCCCCAACTTCCAACTTCTTAAAAAGAAGGCAAAAGATGGGGTCTGCACCAATGCCTCATGCCTCGTTGCCCTTAGAGAGTGAGTTTGTAAAGATGAAATCAGACAATAAATGTGCTTGATTTGCCAAAATGCAAAGGACCCAGGAGTTCTTGAACTGCACAAACCCTCTGTTTGAGCTCAACAATGTGGTAAAGAATCATAGATCGAAAAGATACATAATACTTGAAGACAAGGTTTTCAAGATGGCTCAGGGAGTATCTCAGGGAGGAAAGCCAGAGACAGAAGGGGTTCACATTGTCTCTTAGTGTAGGTAGCATCCAGGTCACTTCAGATACTATTTACCACAAGGTTGTCTGCCCATGCCAATGAGTCAGTAATGCCAGTGTGTCTTGAAAACCAGAGAGGAGGTGTGGAAATTTCACATGGAGGCCCTATAGCATATGGCAATTAGTCAGTTGTTATAATTTCCTGAAAGAAAGCATGATGGAAAGTCAAGCTGTTGAGGTTAATGAGAATGAATAGGACTTATGGAAATCGTGTCAGTTAAGCTTAGAGACAAGAATATCTTCCAGGGAAGTGACTGCCAAGCCCCCGCATACACAGTCACACCGCCTTGGGTAGAAACACTAAAGGTTTCCAAGGGAAAATGAGTCAGGAGTTAGGCAAAGGTCAATCAGGCAGGCTCTGAAGAGACAGTTTGGAGTGTGGTCCAGCCATGGTCTACAGTGAAGATCCTAGGCTAAGGACATACTCAGTGGTAGAGTGCCTACTACGCATTCACAAGGTCCTACGTTCAATCTCTAGTGCCACAACAAGAAAAGAAGCTAAGCAAAGAAAAAGAGTGAAACTCTGATATTTTGAATTTGAATTGTATCTGTGACTGTGAGTTGGGTACTTCAGTTATCTGGGCCTTAGTATTCACAGACTTTAACAAGGTCATCATCGACAGGGGCCACCCCATCCTCAATGTGATGAGGATGCATTGAGATATCTCAGTGGTGTGTTAGTACCAGTGTAGTGTTAGAACTAGTTAGTGTTTGATAAATATACCACACTACTGAACCTGGACCATACACGCTCAGCCCACTTCCAGCTTTCCTCTCCATAGGCCCCTTTACCAATCAATGAAGAATTAGTGTTTTCCTATAAAGGTATCTGAAGTCCAAAGCCTGAATGGTATGGCTACTTGAGGCACTTTGATTTTGGTCAAGTGTTGGAATGTGGCCTTTGTGAACACTGTTCCAATGTTGGGACTCAGAGTGAGAGGCTAGTTTTGGCTTCCTGCCTCTTCCCTCTGAAGCCATGCCTGCAAAACACTAAGGGGCAGAATGACCTACTTCTCTGGATCATAGATTCAGTGTTCCTACCGAAGTACAGTTCTAATAAGGGCCACTGATGCATAAAAGGAGTCTCAGGTGCCATGTCACTCCCCAAACCAGTAACATCAATATAGTAATGGAGTCAGTTAACCGACAAACCATCCTCCCTCCTTTCCCTATCCTTCACTCTCCTCTCTCTCTCCATCCTTTATTTTTCTTCTCTCCTTCCTTCCCTCCCTTCTTCCCTCCCTTCCCCTGCTTTCCTTTCTGCTTTCCTTCCTTCTGAAGTTGGCCTACAGCTCATTATATAGTACCACCTAAATTCAAACTTGAGATCCTTCTTCCTCATCCTCAGAGTTTAGAGATGTCAGGTGTGTCCCACCATACCTGACTTAACAGCTAACTTTTCTGTGCACCTTACTGTGTTCCAGACACAGCATCAGGCATTATTGTATTTAATTCTTCCAAGAATTAAATGGTAATGATACCATCCAGATTGAGACTTTTCAGATGTGGAACTAAGGAAACAGGGATTGAGTAACTTCCCAAGGTCACACAGATAGTGAATGGTAATAGTCAAACCAAGACCCAGAACTGTTATGTCAGCCAGTCTATTTTTGACTACCTAGTGACATTATAGGCACTTTACTCCCAACTCCTATTTTAACATCCCCAGCAGTCATAAAAGAATATTCACTTTGAGCAGATATAAATTTTGAAATACTCAGTTTTATATCCTGGGTTAACCCTTCACTTCAGAAGGAACCTACCTGAGTGGGAATCAGTGATGAAATATGGAGAGAGATCTCAGACAGACCTGGCATCTGTACACATGAATATTAAAAAAAAACATTTTCCAGTACTTCACACACCAGCTAAACTGCTACCAGCTTCTTTGAGGCAATAACTTGACTAATAATTGAATTCTATGACCACACCCCATCCCTGCTCAACCCATAGCTCTGCAGAAGTTGGCAGCTAGAATAGGGTTCTCGAGAAGATAGGTACTAGAATGTAGAAATGGAAGGTAAAATGAATGCTGTCCCTGAAAATGTGGTGAGCCTGGTGGTCCTGAGCACAGCAGGGCAGGATGGAAGGAAAAACCGCCTTCTTTGTGAGAGGAAGGTGTGAGAGCAGACAGGAGGCCTAGTGCCATGTTCAGGACTGAGCAGCCTCAGAGGAAGGGGTGGGAGGGAGGAGAGCCAGCTGTGGCAGGAAGGGAAGGCAGGAGCTGAGGGAGACTGAGGGTCCCTTCAGACATCAGGAAGGCATCCCCACTGTATTTTCCAGGCTTGTTTTGATCAAGGCAGGAAGGCTGACTGGCTCCACATCCTCAGGTTCTCCTTGAAGCTTCCAGACTGGACACAAAAGGGTGAGACAGAGACATTTCTGAGAGCCATGTGTGACAAAAGGGCAGAAGTGAAGAGCAAGGCCCCAAGAGGGGAGAGAGTGGGAGGTGACTGCCCCCAGTTGCATTTAGCACAGGGTGGGAAGAGTGCAGGGAGAGGAGCAGGGGTCCAGTGGGAGCTGAAGCAAGCCCAGGACAGGTTTCTGAAGAGTGTCCACATACTAGGTGGGAGACCCAGAGCCTACACTAACTAGCTGATGAGTGTGATTGAAGTTCCAGGAAATGCCTGTGCTCTGATGACTTGGGGGACCAGCACATCTGTAGATCAGAAGGACCAGCCACATCATGGCTTCAGGTTCCTCTTCTTGACCAGGGGTATCTGTTCAGACTTTGTCAGATAATTCTCCCCTGAGTCCCTGTTCCTTTCCTACTCTTCTTTGTGGTTGAGAAGGGGCAAACACCTTGGACTGTCACAGAAGGGAGAAAACAGGGTGAATATATTCACTGGATTTGTGGGTTCACCAGAGAAAGGATCCTGAACTTGAAAAGGCAATCTGCCCTCAGGCCCCTGAGAGGGGTCAGCTAGCAGAAGGCTATGTGCTGCCCTTGAGATGGCTCAGGGCATCGGAGAAAGGGAACAAGTCACAGGTGTGGCAAATAGGGTATATATGGATGAGGAGTGGGTGTATTGAGCTGTCAGTGGATCAAATCCAAGTGAACAAGCACAACATGTTGTCCCACAGAGAGGATGAAACCCTGAGCATCTGTTTCATACAAATTCAGCATTCCATTGCTCTCCAGCTGGGAGACCTCAGACCTAACCCAGCATGCTGGTTCAAGGGAGTCATCTGGAGTTCAGAGAGCTGTGTGTTCTCTCTGTGCACTAAATATGCACAATGTACCCACTTGCTCTCCAAGATCCCACAATACTGAAATTATGTCTGGCTTGATTTTCTGTCAAAACATACACCAGCCATACTCTGACATGTTATAAGGACAGAACATCATGGTAAGAGGAATGGCTCGTGGACTTCAGGACACAAAGGGACATGAAATGCTGAACAGAGTCCTCACTAAATCCACAGCTTCTACTGTATACAGAATAGAAAGTGAGGTTTCCTCTCCACCACTTGCTGTTCCACCCACACAATAGCTGGGCAAAGAGCAGGCAGGAATGTGGAAAGGACAATTTAAAGGGAGAGGCACAGGACACATCAAGACTGCTTCTCTTGTCCCTGCTGAGATGAGGTAGGCAAATGGCGCAGGTAGTGAGGGAGTTTGGTGAAAGGAACTGCTCAGTGACTAACACTCCTGATCACTCCAAACAGCAGTCTGTGCAGCATGCATCCTGGCTGGCACAATCAGCCCTGGCCTCTTTCTCCTGCAGAGGGCAATCTGGGTCAGTGAACACAGGGAGGAGTGCAGTGCTGAGCCAGCAAAGCCAAACTTCCTTGGCCTAGTAAACACAAGGGGCTTTGGTGCCTGCAGAGAGCAGAAGCTTTTCCCTCCAGAATGCTACGGCTGCTCTTGGCATTCCCTAACCCCAGGGAAGGCTTTGCTCTGGAGGCTATAACTGTGAGGTAGTAGGGCTTGGGACTAAACATATAACCTCAGAATTGAAGAGAAGTACCAGAGCTGGTGTCTGTGAGCTGTGTGGGCTTGGGCAAGTAGAAAACCTCTTGAAGAGTCAAGGTCCTGTCTATAAACCAGAAAGAATGGTATATAGTAGTATCCTCTATCTGGAAGGTCACCGGAAGAAATAAATGGAACTGCTTCTGGGAAGTATTCAGCATGGCATATGTGTCCAGAGAAAGGGAACTGTTAGTACTTATCACATCTGGAAGTCTCAGGAGATTCCTTCCACCCTAAAACAACTCATTCTACTGCACAATGACTAATGCCTCATACCCACTGCAAGGCCCCAAGTAATTCCCATCTCAAGTCAATCACTCCTGTATTGTGTGTCACTCACATAAATGTTCTTGTTTACTGACCCTCAGCAGGCTTTCTCTTTGTCTTCAAGCTAATGCAAACAATTTGAAAATAAAACTCTGATGTGTCTCATGCCTTGCTATCAAAACCTACAGTGCTTGCTTCTCAAATTGGGGACCATATACCCTTGTGGGATCACATGAGGCCATGGGTATAGAGATGGCACACTTAGGGAAAGGCATTGAAGTCAAGTACTGTATTTTTTTTAAAGCAAATAAATGTTCTTGTTTACTGACCCTCAGCAGGCTTTCTCTTTGTCTTCAAGCTAATGCAAACAATTTGAAAATAAAACTCTGATGTGTCTCATGCCTTACTATCAAAACCTACAGTGCTTGCTTCTCAAATTGGGGACCATATACCCTTGTGGGATCACATGAGGCCATGGGTATAGAGATGGCACACTTAGGGAAAGGCATTGAAGTCAAGTACTGTATTTTTTTTAAAGCAAATATAGCATAGATTGTAAATTCCCATGAATGTTTAAAATTAAGTATTATTTCAAAGAGAATTCTCAGTGGGCATCCCTTTTTCCCTGGATACCTCTGTTTACACCCCAAGCCCCCAGGAAGTTAGGGGCTTTTCATTGCAATGATCTGAGAAGTCTTGAGGCAGCTTGGAAACCCATCCAGTGTCTTATGGGCTCATGCTATCTTTCCGGGGACTAATCTTTGCCTTCTGAAGAGGTGGTCCACACAGCCCAGTGTCTGAGGGTACAGCTCCAGTTGTCCCATGACAGGATGACAGACTTGTACTCCTGTCAGGGACAACAGGAGCCAGCCTGGCTTCCAGCTTTCAAACTGAGGGACACTGAGATTGTCTGGGGTGCACCAAAACTTTCAAGTTCATAGAGCATCTGTTTTGCTAGCATTTGGAGTGTGAGCACCCAGCAAATTTCCCTACCTCTGACTAACCCTGACAGCATAGCTAGTGTCTGAGCTCTTAGTGAACAGGATGTCCAAAGAGAGTAAGAGTGACTATGGCTGGTTCAGCAGAACTCTGCTTCTTCCTGGGCCCATGATGCTCAGCAATGCGAACAATATGCCTGGCATGAATTCCAGTTGAAAGAGAGCTATAGTGAAAACCTCAGCTCCTGTGACCGGGAAGAAGGAGATTAAGCACATTCCTTGTCATTTACATCTCACACTCCCCCACTTCTTTTTGCAGGCCCTTTCTAGAAGGAGCAAACAACATAAGTGCCTGCATATCATGGCAAAAATGGACTTCCAGGACAGGTGGAGCAAAGTGTGTCTCCACTGCTTGATTCATGATACCTGGATATTGAGTATGAACTTAGTGAGAATGAGGATGGCAGTGAGGTCAGAGATGGAAGAGTTCCCAGGGAGCTGGTGACCTCTCCAAGGGGTCATTCCCCAGTAACTCAGAACAACCCTGACTTACAGGGTGAGCCTCCATCCTGCAAAGAGGAAGAGAAATGGTCTGAATCGTTCAGTGCTGGGGATGTGGGGCAGAAACCTGTGGGAATGCCTGGGAAGACTGCCAGCTGGGAAAGAAAGGAGTCAAAGATTCAGGCTCAAGATTCCCCTGGAGCAGGCAGGGCTCAGAGCAGGCTTCCCAGCAGCCCCTCAAACAAGTCTTTAGTTCAGAAACAGCCTCCTAGGGACTCATCTAAGGGTGATGATGGAGACTCAAACCAGGACACAGTCTTAGATGTCCCGTCCAGCTTCCTGGGCACTGAAGGATATTTGTGGGCATAGAAAAGTGCAGAGATATTCTCACCAGATAACAACTCTCTAGAGTACTTTCCCAGGTCCCAGAGCATCCCAGCTCATGCAGCAGCATTGATAAAAGTGCTGGGCTGCAGAAAAGTCCAGAACCAGGCAGATATGGGAGACAAAAGGCTGGCAGAGGCGTGTCTTCACCAGAGTGTGCAAGAGAGGTGGGTCTTCCAGAAGTCCAGAGAACTTCAGGGTCTCATGGAACACCGTGACGCCAAGCCCTACATGTGCGAGCTGTGTGGGAAGGCTTACACCCACAGGGGCACGATACAACAGCACTGCCATCTGCACACGAGTGAGCCTACCGACGCTGCTCTGCGACAAGGAATACACCTGGTCCTCAGACACATCCGCACCCATACTGGCGAGAAAACTTATCCATGCACGGACTGAGGGAAGACCTCGGTGTATTCCCAGGACCTGCGCAAACACCTGCGCAACATGCATAGCAACAACAAGCCCTTCCTGTGTGCCCAGTGCGCCTGACCTTCAACAAGCCACTGTTATTCCTGCGCCACCAGCGCTCACCCCTGGACGCCAAGCCCTTCAGATGCTCAGGTGGAGCATCAGCTCATGCACTCCGATGAGCGCCCCTTCCTTGCTCCACCTGCAGCAAGTGCTTCACTAAATCCTCCAACCTGTAGAAGCACCAGAATGCCTGACTGCAGTGCGACATTGGCCTTCTCTCAGCTCTTGCACCTGATGCACCATCAGTGCCTCCACAGGGGTGAGAGGCCCTTTCCTTGCAGGCAGTGAGGCCAGGCCTTTTCTAGCTCTTCCACCCTCTAGCGACACCAACAAAACCACTCTGAAGAGAAGGACTTCCTCTGTGCTGAGCGCGGCAGGGCCTTAGGCATTACTTCTGAGCTTGTGCTGCACATCCGGATGCACTATGGGGGAGAGGACATACCGTGAGAGAACTGCGGACAGGCTTTCACTTGCTCCAACCATCTCCAAAGACACGGAGACAAGACAAGCGTGGCACCTGTAAGAATAAACCTGCCCATTCCTCCTCAAACGAGTGAGCGAGAGCACCCTTGTCTAGCTACTAAGTGGAGACATCCTCCACCTCATATCAGAACTTGGAGCTCTTGTCACATGGACCCATCCGTATCCTGTTCTATCCTCAAAGCCTTAATGCTCTGATCAGCCTCTCTTCCCGCCAGTTTCTGGCCTTGGGGTGATCCATGCACTTCATTTATTTGATCTGTTGCCATAGAAAGTAATTTGAAGGATGGCACCCAGGTGCGATTTCTTGCAACTCCTCTACTCCTCAAAGGCCATGTACAAATGGAAAAGGGTAAGGTGAAGAAGGAGGGTCTAGTCAATAGCTGGTTCTGTGGGTCGGGGGATTTCAGTCAATGAGAATTTATGGGATTCTATGCTGGTACCATGAGCACAGTGATGAAAAAAGATCATCTTGTTTTATCCTCAAAGAATATGCAAATAGTCTCTCTTTAGAGAAATGTGTCTTTTTATTTTTACATAAAAAGATCTTCAGAAATGGCGTCTGTGATGGACTCTTGTAAAGAACAAGGCCATCCTGTGGGTAACTCAAACCTATCCAGACATTCTAAACCATGCTACTTGACTGCTAAAATGACTTTAATCTTGGGGAATGTCTGTGTGGGTCAAAGTCCTCAAACATGTACTTGTTCTTGTAAGGTCAAGAGTTTTTAGTTCTGTACCTTGACTGTGAGGAATCTGTGACTTTATGAGATCATTTGGCAGCCATAGACAAATGGTACTTCTCATCCTTCCAAAGTAAGATATCCCATAAACAGACATAGTATTGTTGTTTGGGGGATATCTTTAACATATTCCTAAAATTATCACCACAGCATGCTATATCTGAATTTCTTAATTTTTTGGTGTATGTGCACGTGTGTGCACTTCTGTGTGTACCCACGCAGAAGTCAGAGCAGGATATTCGGTGTCTTCCTATATTACCCTCTGCCATATCTTTTGAAACAGGGTCTCTCACTGAACCTAGAGTTTCAGTTTCAGCTAGGCTGGCTGACCAGGGATCCCCTAGGATCCACCTGTCTCTATATTACTAGTTTTGGGGTTACAGGTCCCATACCTGGCTTTTACATGGGTGGTGGGGATTCAAACCGAGGTCCTCATGTTTACACAACAAAACACTTTATCCACTGAGCCACCTTCACAGCCCCACACTCCCCGAGTCTGAAGTTGTCTTCAACTCCACCTGATTTGGACCTAGGGTATGACTGCTAAAGAACATTCTTATGATACCAAAGGGACAAAAAAGAAGTAATACATACAGTCACTGCCTTATTTGACATAAGCACCTTTTGTAAAAGAGCTATGGTTACATTCCTGTATATCTAAATGTTAGAGCTAGGCTTAGGCCATCCTTATCATCTACCAGCCACATCAAGGTAATTTAGCTTCTACATTTATCTAAATTGTGAAATAGGGATGATGAAAACAAGTAATAATGGTTGGAGTCATTCTAACAGATGATAGATACTGTGATTGAACATACAGCATTAAAGTGGCAGAGAAATCACAAGAATGAACTTTTATCTATGAAGAGATAAAAGGCTGGTATATAATCAGTGAAATATTTGAATATTCCTTTGTAATCTTTTTGAAGATGATTGTTAGTATACTTTTTACTAATTAAAAAGTTTGGTTTGAATCTATAGTTTTTAAAGCAGTTGCTCCCCCAAGGCTAATTCATATAACATTTGCATAGGAACCACTTAAACTGGCTATTTAACTACTGAGTTTGCTGAATCCTAACCTTGAGTATAGAGACAGGACTGCATTGAAGTATCTAAGTACCACTTCCAGATGGGCACACCTTTGAGGAAATCCTGAGTGTACTCCTTGTTAAAAGACAGAAAAACTCAATTAGCATGTGTCACGTATCTTTGGTGTTCTGAATTCACCCTAGAAAGTCATCAGAATCTGCAGTAATCATGACCTGCCTTGTTTAGGTAATAATGAAATTAAGGAGTGCTTCACAGAGCACTCAGTATATGTAGAGATGTGTTTTACATATAGAAAGCATGTAAAACAGAGTAAAGAATTCATGGAGGCTATGAACCTCCTTAAATTTCTTTTTTGTGTGTGTGTGTATGACAGGTCTCTCTGTAGCCCTAGCTGACTTGGAACTCACTATGTAGACCAGACTGTCCTCAATCTCACAGACTTGCTTCTGCATCTAGAGCTGGGATTAAAGGTGTGTGCCACCATGCTTTTAACGCCGCTTTTTAAAGGTGAGATAAACAAGAAACAAAGAAGTTGTCCAGGAAGTCATGTCAAGAAATAGGCTGGCAATAGCTGCTTCTATTTGGTATGGTATGGAAGAACATTTGGCAGCTGTTACTGATGGGTATTTATAAGAGTTAGGAAGACATCATGATATGCAAAATAAAGTACAAGCTGAAACACAGTGTAGAGGAGGTTATACTTTCATTCATGGAGGAAGACCTGAAAACCACTAAGAATGAGTCTGATATTGCATGAGCTGGCTGCTATCAATCATTAATTGTTCGATGAAACTATCAATAAGCTGGTCAGAAGGAATGCTTTGGAGACAAAGGAATGCTGTGTCCTTGAAAGCCCACCAGAAAGAAGCATTCTGCAGAAGATGAAGAGATGGCTCAGCTGTGAAGAGCACTGGCTGCCCTTGCAGAGGACCCAGGTTTGGTTCCCAGCATCCACATGGTGGCTAATAATCATCCTTAACTCAAGTTCCAGGGAATCCAATGCCCTCTTCTGACCTCCACAGGCACTGCACAACATAGGTGCACTTACATACATGCAGGCAGTATACTCATAGACATAAAAAATGAAAATAGTAAATTAAAAATATTTAAAAAGAAACATTCTGTGCCTGTGTAGTATATAAAGAAATATGCCAGGACTGGATCTTTTTAATATTTTATTTATTTATTTATTTTTATGTGTATGAGTCTTATGCCCACATGCAGGTAAGTGTACCCATGTCATTCAGTGCCTGTGGAGACCAGAAGAAGGCATCAGATCTCCTGGAACTGGAGTTATAGACTGCTGTTAGCCTTCATGTGGGTGCTGGGATTCAAACCTGGTCTTCTTCAAGTGCAGCCAGTGCTCTTAACCACTGAGCCATCTCACCAACCCTGAATCTTAGCACTCAATGTTTATACACATTTTATAATTTCAGTACTTGTACATTGTAAAGCTATACTACTCTAGTTACGGCCAGGATATGACCCAGGAGTTCCACATGGACCTTGTAAAAATTCTTTTTTAGAAGGAGTTTGCATAAAGCATCTGTTTAATTCTCAGAATGCTCAAGTAGATGTCATTGCTAAACTCAGTATGAGGCTATGAACCACAAACTCAATGATCCACGGTAACATTGTCAAAGATGGAATAACTCAAACTCTTTTTATCAATCATAAAATGGTGCCTGTTTAACAGGGATACCTATTTTTAACATCAGTTGCTTTCTGTCCATTCTGCATGAAACCACAATGCTTCAAATTCCCTACTGTGGTTGGGTAATATGTTGTAGTTCTCTTTGATTTTTTTTTTTCTTTGAAAAATCAGATCCTTTCCATCCTCATTCAAATCAGTTCAGAGTTTCATGGGCTTAAAAGTTTCAGGAACTCATTAGTTTGGTTCAGTGAATACATGGAGGATCTATAAAACATAAGATGCACCTAAGATGGAAATAAATATAAATGGGTGGATGGGATGGCACAGTGGTTAAGAACACTATTTGCTTTTGCAGGGAACCGGGTTCAATTCCCAAGACCCACAAGGCAACTAACAACTGTTCATAACTCTAGTTCCAGGGGCCAGATACCCTCTTTTGGTCTCTGTGGGTATTGTACAACATGAGAGCACTTACACGCATGCAGGCAATACACTCATACACATTAAAAAATAAAAAAACAAAATATTTAAATAAATATAACTTCTCACACAAAGCAAAGAAGTGGAAGAGCCTGACAGAAAGGAGGGTACAAAGATCCTGCCATGATATAAAGGCAAGGATGTTACAGCGGACGTGATGGAATGCCAGCGACTTCAAAGCTGGAGTCAACAAAGCTTACTGAAAGGTTAATGTGAGTTATCATTTATTGAACACATAGTTGGAGATCAGGCATTACATTCATTATCTTAATCCTTATAATAATCTTCTGTGGGAGACAAATGAAATGTATTTCTACATGCTGTCTGTAGCAGTTTTTTTTTTCTCAAAATGTAGACAAGATTCTTAAGTCACAGTTATTACCTGTTCATTGTTAAGCATAAGAAATAGGCTGCCTGTGTGTAGCAAGGGGAACACACAGCACATCTCCTACCTTTTAGTTCAGAAGTCATGCTGCTCACATTTCCATTTCCTATAATTGTTGAAATTTATAAGATAATAGAGTCACAAATCCTTGACACTCCTCCCTTTAAGTACACAGCCTAATTTCATTCCCTTTTAGTGTGAACTGGAACTAGTGATATTTATTTATTTATTTATGTGTTTATTTAATTTTTAAATTCAATAACTGTGTGTTTCATATAGAACATTTCAACCAATATTAATCATCTTTATATCCCTTTCCTTACCAGTGACCTCCATAACATCCTAACTGAAATGCATACATTCTTTCATCTGTGTTAAGTTAGTATCCCTAAATGACCTCAGTGCAGGTTCATCCAATGAGGTCTAGTCAGTCTACCCAGAGTCCCTTGCTTTAGGAAGACTAACTCATCCTTAACCAACAGTAATCAGTTGCCAATATTTCTTAAACATACATTGGAGTCTGCTACCCATTTCCCCAGTGCCATTCTGATTTTTTGTTTGTTTGTTTTTTTGTCTGCTTGAGTTTGCATGGGTCTTGAGGATGCTGACACCATTGCTGTAGGTTCATATGAGCAGGGTCCCAGGAGCTCTTATGATTCTATTTCCATATGGTCATACACCTCCTCATTGGCTCTTAAAATCTTTCTGTCCCCTCTTCTACAATAGTCCCTGAGCTCTAGGTGAGTGAGACTTAATATCAGAGTCCTGTCCAGGGACCCACATTCTGCAGACTCATAATCTCCATGCTTCGGTCATATTTGTGACCTTTTGTGTTACTGGCCCTCTGTTGCATGCAAGAGCTTCATTGATGAGATTGAGAGATTCATTGATGTCTTCTTTTCCCCTTGTTCTCTATATTGCCTAGTGACATTTATGAAGAGAATAAGTTGAATGGTTAGTGTGTGGCACCTGAATCTAAATTAATAAATGGTTCCCTCTTCCTCTTCTCTTTTCTCTCCCCCTCACCCGGGCCCCCAGTAGAATTCGGCCACCATGCCATGAACAGTCTTACAAAGAATGAATGTGGCAGAAACTGAGGTTTTCCTGCCTGCCAACCACAGCATCATCAGTGAACTGGTAACAAACCCTCCCATCCTGGTGACAAGTTCAATGACAGCACACCAGACCATCTGCTTAACTGAAACATCATGAGTGGCAGCCACTCCTCCTCCCAAGGCTGACTATCCATTTAAGTATCTCTAAATTTCTGATCCTTGAAAATTGTGTGAAATAATGTTTTCTTTTTCAGCTGTCAAATTTTGGTTGGTAATTCGTGACAGAAAAATTAGCAAAACTACAGAGAACTACTTGCTTCTAATGAGTAAGAGAATAGTCATAAGATGTCACCGTGAGCCATGATTCCTCCTGGTAGGAGGTTGGAAAACAGTTGTGCTTCCAATCAGCACCTTCTCCCCTGTGGTGGTCTAATGAGAAATGTCCCTGATAGGCTCCAGTATTTGAACAGTTGATACCCAGTACATGGCACTGTCTGGGAGGAAGTCATGGGATCTTTAGGAGGTATAGCATTACTGGATGAATCATGTCACTGGGGGTGTGCTTTGAGGATTTATAGTTTCACCCACGTACAGTTCACTCTCTTCTTGCTTGTGATTGAAGGTATGTCTCTCAGCCTCCTGTTTAAGTTGTCTGTTTCCATACCTTCCCACTTTCATGGACTCTCTCTCTGGAACTGTATCTTCAGTGGCTGGTGGCTAGACTGGTTGAGGTTCAGTTGTACAGATAACTCAGTGTTATTTGTACCCTGTTAGACGAGCCATTCCAACTACAGAGCCCAAGAAGAAGGGCTTTGAGTAGGGGTCAGAAAGCCTGTGTGTAGTATCAGGATAGTAGACAGCAGTAAGAATGAAACCCATCCCTTATAATTCACAGAGACAGGAGTGTCCTGTGTGTATTAGTTAGGGGTTCTCTAAAGAAACAGAATCTGGATGTCTCAGCAGTCCCAATCTGGCCTGATAGATTTCAGGAGATCGGTTCCTCTATATTGGAATCCAAAGAAGCTGGTCACAGCAGCAAGATGAACCCACTAGTGAGAGAGAAGGCAAGCTACAAAGAAAGGGCCAAGCTTCCTCCTGCCATGGCCTATTATACAGGTTGCCAACAGAAGGTAATACCCACATTTAGGGTGAGTCTTCCAGTATCAAATCATCAAATCCAGAAGATCTCTCTCATTCAGTTAATTCCAGATTCAGTCAAATTGACACTCAGGATTAGCCATCACACTGTGCATGCTGCTTCCGAGAAAGAAGAGAAATCCCATATTCTACAGAGCCTAGAACACAGTCCTTTGAGATAAGTATTATTACCATTTGCAGGTAAGAAAATAAAGGCATAGAAAGATTAAGCAACCTAAGTTGCAGAGTTAGTAAGCATGGAATTAGAACACCGGCTCAGAATTACAGAGCTGTACTGATCCTCCCTGAGATGGTGTAGGAGCTAAGACATCCTAGGTCTCTCTCCAGGAACAGAGACCCAGTGTCCTCTTTACCATAATTGCTTCCTCTCCTACCCTCTGTTCCCACCTTTCTGCATTGGACACTCTGAAAGCACCCAAAGTAGCTTTTCTTCTTTTCTTTCTCACTCCCACTTTCCACTGGCAAAGACCAAGGATGAAATTGGAATGAGTCTGTCTAGAAATCACTTCAGAATTTCCAACATGCTATGACAACCAGACCTGCAACTGTCCCCTAAATCTGCATGTCTGAAAGTTGTTCTCGATTTTTTCTTGAATAACAGATTCCTTGGGAACCTTGTGGATACCATGGATTTATCAAAGCCCCATATTGCTGATGTTACCATTAGGAATTCAGCAAGTACATAGATTTCTCACAGTTTATCAGTCAGCCTTAAATTAAGACTTTCTGTGTGATTCCACTTCCAAACACATGTCTAGCACAAAACCCTGAGATTTGAATCAGTGGGAACAGGGCTACTTACCACAGACCTACAAAGTAAGTTACATAGAAAACTAATTTTTTACATGATTTTTGTTTTAAGAAAGCAAAGAGAAGATAACCAAAATAGTTAACACTCCAAAGGAATAACCAGATTCTTTCAAGCACCTAAGTGAATTTAATGCTGATATAAGAAATTAGCTATGTTCTCTTCTGTAAAGAATAGTAATCTCTTTTAAAATAAATGACCTGGTATATGAAGTTTGAAAAAACATCTCAACACCCAATATCAAACTTTTAAAAAAATACTATATTTTGAAAAAGTCACCAATTAATGGCAAGGATAAGCCAAATTACAAATGTGCTTTACAAAAGGCTACATTTACATCCAGAATTGCATGCAAACTAATATCCAAGTAATTAAAAAAATCAGGAATATAAAACTCAAATTATAACCACAAAAGCTAACCTATTTTTAAAATCTTATTCTCTTTTTCTAATTTGCCATGCCTGCACGGCCCTGGGTCTGAGTCTCTGCGAGGGGCGTCAGGATTGAAGAAAGACGCAGGACACTCTTGAGTCAGGTTGAAGGAAAAAAGGTGTTTTATTTTTCCTTTTCCCTGCCTAATATCTATGCCTTTTTCCCTGGCCCACGTCAGCAAACCACCAGGAAGGAGGAACTTGACCTTTACACAAAAACCTGATCTGCATAAACAGGGCCTCCTGGTGCAGGTTGAGACATGGGACCAAGGTCTCGAGTGGCTAAGCAAGATAACCACAAGTTCCCGATAGCAAGGTCTCTGTGAAACAGCCAGTTCTCATAAACATCACTGAGGAAACTCTGTGATCTCAATAACAAGGCATTAGAGCAGAGGCAGCTATGTACAAGAGGGGGATTGTGCTGGGAGGCCTGCTTTCCCCACACTAATTTTTAAAATTTACTTTTATTTTACACATTTGAGTGTTTTGTATGCATTTTTATGTGTATTCACGTTGTGCAGTGCCGGCAGAGGACAGAAGAGGGCATTCGATTCCCTGGAACTGGAGTTACAGGCACTTATTAGCTCTCATGTGGGTGCTGGGAAATTGAAGCCTGTTCCGGCAAACGCAGGCAGGGCTCTTAACTGCTGGGCCATCTCTCTCTAGCCCCTCACACCTTTTCCTAATTTTAAAGAAATTTCTGTTTATGTATTTTACAGGTATTTTTGCCAAATCTTCAAAGAATAGACTTACTTGTTCTAATAAAAACCCTCTTAGAAAATAAAAACAAACCCAAAATGGGAATTTTTGGTATTTTTTGAGATGGGGGTCTCCTTGCAGCCCCAGCTGGCCTACAGCTCTCTATGTAGAGCAGGCTGACTTTGTTCTCACAGAGATCCACTTGCCTCTGCCTTTTGAGTGCTAGGATTAATTTATATAAGACTAGTTTGGGGAGGAAAAGTATGGCTTACTCTTATGAACACATATTCAAAAATTCTAAATAAATATTAATGTGCTGGATAGCTTTTAGTTTTCAACTTAACATACCTGGGTTGAAGGAGCCTCACTTGGGGAATTGCCTCCATTGGACTGGCCTGTTGCCATGTCTGTGGGGTATTTTTTTATTGTTGAGTGATGTGGGAGGGCTCAACCCACTGGGGGTGGCGCCATCCCTGGGCAGGTTGTTCTGTGTTGTATAAGAAAACAGACTGATCATGGGCCAGGGGAGCAAGCCAGTAAGCAGCATTTCTCCATGGTCTGTGCTCCAGTTCCTGCCTTGAATTTCTATCCCACACCTCCCCCCCAGTGACCAGGAGATGTCATCTAAATAAACCCTTTCCTCCCCAAGTTGGTTTTGGTCAGAGTGGTTTGTCACAAGTAATTGAAAGCAAAGTAAAGCAATTAATAAATCAAATCTTACAAAGGAAAAGAAACCTTTCAAACCAAAAGACAAACAATGAAACATTATGACTATGAAAGATTGTCCCAGGAACATAAAAATATGTTATGATGAAGACATTGTATTAATTGTATATTAATTAACAACCTGAAATAAAAGAAGCTACTGATCATTTCAATATATGTGTTGAAGAAAGTATTTGGTAAAGTCCACTAGAAATTCATGATTTTAAAAAAACTCTAGAAATCACAAGCACAAAAGATCTCTCTTTTGATTTTCTTGAAAATAGAATTGGGCCCAAATAGTGAGTACTGCATTTGGTAGGTAATCCTAGCAAGGAGAATATGGTTACATGAGACTGAAACTAGCAAAGAAGGCAATCCAGTATGAAGGTGCTTTGTCAAGCCTTTGGCTGTGAGTGATGGTGTCTCGATACTATTGAGATCCCCCAAACATACAAACAATTATCCACAAGGAGAAAGAGTAGGAGCTGGAGCCCATAAGCTCATTATAGATTGAAGGATGACCTCAGAGACCACTAATATCCCAATCCATAACTTGTAGGCACTATCTCTTACTAGGACTGAATGCACTCATAACTTCTAAGAGAGTCAGATGTCACAAAAGCCACTGGAAAAAAAGAGACAAAGGGCATATACTTTTAAAAATATATGACATTTTAATTAATTCTTTGAGGTTTATAATGAGTTATAATTTGCATATAATGTATTTTGATCATATTCATCTCTCATTTCCTCCCACTAACTCTTGGAGGCCAGATCCACTCTCCACCTGGTGTCCTTTTTAAAATATATTTCACTGAATCCAATTTGTACTACCCATATACTCATGGGTGTAAAGCCATCCACTGGAGCATTGTTAACCTACCAGGGGCCACACACTTAAAGAAAACGGACTCTTCATCCCAAAGAAACCATCAACTGTCAATATATCTTCAGTGGGAGGGATCATGAGCCCCTCCCACTCAATATTGGAATGTTAACTGACTTGATCTTATACAGGTCTTGTACAGGCAGCTACAGTGACTGTGACTTCATGAGTACAGAAGTCCTTTCTTGCCTTGAAGACACTGTTTTGCTCAAGTCCTCCCAGATCTCTGGCTTTTGAAATCTTTCTGCCCCTTCTTCTATAATGTTCCTGAGTCTTGGGAAGAGGGTATGTGTAATATAGATGAACCATTTGTGGTTGAGCACTCCATAGACTGAACTTTGACCAGTTGTGTGTTTCTGTGTTAACCACTATCCACTACACAAAGAAACTTCTCTGGTGAGGTCTGTCTGAAAGCTGCACTAATCTATGGGTATAAAGAAATGAATTTAGAGGGCATTGTAATACTATGCCTGTGACATATCATAGAAATGAGATTCTTCTAGTATGAGTTAATAATATTCACTACAGTGGTAGCTCAAATTACAGATAGACAGAAGGGATGTGATGCTGAATACCAAAAATGTACCCTACCTAACAAAATTCTACAGCTAGCTTATGGTGAAGCTCTTTGAACTCAGGATCAAAATAGGGATATTTCTGTGATACTTCCCTACGAGTTATTGGCCAGGATGTCTCCAAAATAGCATAGGCTATTGCCCTTGGTCACACACCGTAACTACAGGGTAAGAACTTGTTGCTGAAGATACCACATACTTGGGCTATCAACTTCAGATCAACCAGGAGACTTCCTCCCTGCTGACTAGCTTTCATAGTGCTGGAAAGTGTTATACAACTACGGGGGCGGGGGGAGATATCAATGGTCTTACCTAGTGCTGGACCCTGCATGCTACAATATCAACCTGCCAGGCAAGATGGGTCCACTGGTGCAATAACGATGCAACTGTTATGGGGTAGTTAGCCACTTTCAGATTGGATTTGAGGCCTCTTAAATGAGAAAGAATGTCATGCCTAGCACTGTAATCCTTGTCAAAAGCTCATGACTAAGGTTATAGGCCCTGGGATAGAACCTGTTATTATTATTTTGCTCAATGGTTATGGTGTTAAATTGTCTTCTAAATATTTGTGTTTATACCCAAAGACCTGGGGGCTCTCAACCTTGGTCAGAGAAGCTTCTTTTGTCAACGCGCAAGTCAATGCAGAGATGTATAAGCGGTCAAAGTACTGGGAATAAATACCTATTGGGTGCTCAGCCCTAAAAGGGAAATCTTTATTAACTCCTTAGCTCTTGCCCACCAAAGCTCAGCAAACATGGTGGAAGAGGAGGCAGAAAGAATGTAAGAGCCAGAGGATATGGAGGAGTATTGTAAATGCTGTCTTCTGGACATGTCATGACTATTACATTAGAACTCACAGCAGCTGTGGTTACCTGCACAAGATTTGCTTAAGATCAAGCCAGCCAAAATTATGGCATAAATGACAGAGGTGTTCTTCAGGCCCCAACTCTGATTGAGGAACTATTTGCAGTTTACGGGGAGGGAAGAATTCTTTTTTGATGGTATTTCCACTGACAGGTTTCCTAGGCTCCAATAGATAGCCTCACATCTATGCACATATAGGCAGTACTCATCAGACTTAGTGTGTTACCATACACAGGAAAAGAAGACATGAAGTTGAGAGGGAGACGTGTTGGAGGATAGATGGAGGGAGTTGGAGGAGGGAAAGGAGGAATGGATATTATCGTATCTCACTGTAAGAAATTCTCAAAGAGAAAGAAAAATTGAGCTGGAGTGATGGTTCAGCACTTAAGATCACTGGCTGTGCTTGCAGAGGACCCAGGTTCAATTCCCAGCACCTACATGGTGGCTAACAACCATCTGTAAGTTCAGTTCCAAGGGATCCCACACTCTCTTCTGATCTCATTGGGCATTGGACAACCTGGGTACACTTACATAGATGCAGGCAATACACTAATATACAATAAAATAAAATAAAAATAATAAATTAATTTAAAAATAAAGAAAAATTATAATTTAAAAAGATTCAATAGCTTAATGAAAAGTACCTTTCATTATCACTATGATATCATAAAATATATATTTAATCATTTTCTTGCATACAATTCCCCAAATCCTAGGAGACTATGAGATGACAAATATCTTTTCACATGATAATGAGTTGACTGATGGTTGAGGCCCATAGCTACCTGTTCACCAGAAAGACCTAGGCAGATGAAAAGGTTGATACGTTCAGGCCCACCTCCCAGTTTCCAGGGAAGGAAGAGGTGTTAATGATTAAGTTGATCACCAGTGACCAGTGGTTTAATCAGCCATGCCTAGGGGCTTCCAAGAAGGAGGTGAACAGGAACACATCCAGATGCCAAGGGATGGTATACTCCAACTCTACACAAACAGAGACTCCTAATTCAGGAGGATTTTTCTATGCAGATAATCATTACTCAACAAAAGATACTTGAAAACCTGTCTAAAAAATTGATAAACCAAACATTTGAACAGAACACAATATTAGACCATTAAAATCAGTAGATGCCTTTGCATTAGTAACAGTTAATTTTGTGTATTTATTTACTTATATGTTTATTTATTTATTTACAGGATCTCCCTAGTTACAGCCCACCTAGAAGTCATGATGTGGAGCAGGGTGGCTTTGATCTTGCAGAGATTCACCTGCCTCCCAGGGGCTGGGATTAAAGGCACATGTCACCACACCCAGCAATTTTTTTTAATATTTATTATCTATTATTTTAATGTATATTTTACCTATATTTTTCACAATGAAGTTCTACTGAGCAGTAAAGAAAGAGGAAATCATGAAATTTTCAGGTAAATGGATGGAACTAGAAACTATTATACTCAGTGAAATAACACAGACTCAGAAAACAGGGGACATACGTTCTTTCTCATTGGTGGATCTTAGCACCAAATCCTTATATGTAAGTATATATCCTGATGTAATTTCAGGAACCAGGAACATGGAAAGAAATCATGGAGGTGAAGGGAAAGAAGGAGCCTGAGAGGGGGATAGTAAGAGACAGGTGATACTTTCTCATGATAGCCCTAGTAAATTCAATCTTTCTAACTTACTAGGTATTCTGTTAATTAAAAAAGAAATGCTTTTAACAGGTAAAAAACAAAACAAAAAAACCCTTCACTTCTCAAAAAGGTAACATGAAGAACTATAAATAAAAAAGAGTATCTACTATTTAACAGAATATCCTTTCATATTTCAATAGTGAAGTTAATTTTTTAGTATTAAGCAAGGTTCTTTTTAATAAGCTTACTAGGTCAGTCTTATTGAGCAAGAGAAAGCAACTCCAGTATCCCAGTATCCACAGAATGTTAGAATGTTTTATATTCCTTAATTAAGGATGAGCAAGGAAATTCCCTAATTTCTTCAGAGAAGATTGGTGCAATACACATAACTAACTCTAAGAGGTTCAATAATAAATCATCAGATATCATTGGCATAATAAATACAACTAGGGAATAATTTGAATATAGACTCAATAGAATAAACACAAATTCAACTTCAGAGCAGAATGAATTACAAAAGTGGTGCAGATACATTAAATTTTATAGGAAGTTAAGTTTTAAAATTTGTTTTTCTTAGTATTGGTCTTGGGGCATGTTAATTTTAAGGTAATTGCCTATTCAACAGAGAAGGGCATAATAATATATAACTTTAGCTTTCTTGAGGTAACATCAAAAATAGTAACAATGTCTTCAAACAATTTTTTTCATGCTATTCCCCTGGAAAGAAAATATAGAGCTGAATAAAGCCCAGAATATGGATGTGACTGAAGAGGGACAGCTTCTCTAAGACCACCAATAGAATTCTGTAAGCTCATACATAGGTTTTCTTGCTAGCAATGCACTTGTTCCAGCATTGTAAGGATTTGGAGGATCTTCTCTCATATATTACAAATGATCCCTGGAATATAGATGGAATAGATGATCAACAAATAGATGAGACTGTTTTATGTCATTCTGTATTTACTGGGTATCATAAACCCAGAACAAGTTTATTGACAGTAATAACTATACCCATAAATTACACACCCTTGACTCTGACACCCAGTCTTATATGATAGATATGTAGACAGCTGGGCTTGATCAATGAAACTCTGATTTAAAATACTTAGTTTTAAATATCTCCAAGTCAAAAGTTTGATAAAGGGCTACTTATCTCTTCTCAGTACTGGCTTTGTTTTTTGTGAGTTTTGTTTGTTTGTTTCTTTCTTTTGAAACAAGTTCTCATACATTGCCAAAGCCAGCGTCAAGCTCACAACCATCTTCCTTAGTGCTAGAGTTCTAGGTGTGTGCCACCACACCCTGCTCATTCACAGATTCTTAAAAACAGAGCAATTTTGGAAGTCATATTTTCTAATAGTCAACTTATTGCAAAAAACTAATATGAATGACCTAATGACCTCTTCCCTGATACTTAAAGTGGTTCAATGACAGAAATCTCACATATTTGTTAAGTATTACATTTTCCCAACTGATATTTCCTAGAACGAGGAACAAATTGCTGTATAGCTAAATCTACTCATAAGTCTCAATTTGTCTTCAGTGTGTATATAGTAAAGAAACCAGCTTAGAACTGCTCTTCAGTACCTAAAGAGAGAGATCATATCTCTACTAACTCCATTTCTAATTACTAAGTCAATGTTTTTTATATATTTCAATAAATGCTGGGGATACATTTGATTTACCACAATGAAGATATGAAAAAGTAGAGAGAAATATGTGATTGGGAAGTAACTTCCATGAAAGCATTTTGGTTCCTCACTGAAAACTAGGAAGAGCCTCTCTGCAACCTTGCAGATGAGCCAGTTTTCACATGTAGCAGTTCAAGGAAGTACCCAGACGGGAAGAAGAGACCAAATGGGCATGAAAGGAATTTCTATGTTTTAGACCTAGAATATCAATCAAAGACTTGAGTGTTAAAGTCTTGGTCCTCACTATAGGGTGCCTTTGGTAGGTAGAACCTAATTAAGATCTTCCAGTCATATGCTGGGTGCCCGTGCATGGGACACTGGGACCTGGCCCTTCATCTTTCTCTCTTCTTTGTTTCTTGGCTGCTGTAAAATAAACAGCTTCTACCACTGTGCACTCCCACCATGATGTACTGTGCTCAACCATGGACTGTAACCTCCAACACTGAGTAAAACAAGCCTTTCTCTTATTAAATTGACTTATCTCAGTTATTTATTTCAGTAATGCAAAGTTGACTAAAACAGGAACCTGCAGAGAACATGTAGAAAGTCTTCTATGAATAGATTGTTCATGCTCTCTATAATCTCCTAATTATTCTGTTTCTCATATTTTAATTTTAGTCAAGAGAGAACATATTACAACAGTAGTTCAAAATTTAGTGAGATATTTCGATCATGACTAGGCTGGATTTATGCTTACTGAGAAACTATGCTCTCAAAATCAGTTCCACTGAAGCATTCTAGGAAAGAGTATGCATATCAGTTTTCATTAATTGGCAGTTGGCATAACATCTGATCTCAGCCTTTAAAGTTTTTCAGTTTAAGTCTTGAAAGTCTTCTTAAGGAGAAGTGGAATGGTATTTAGGATGAACTTAGTAAATAGAAATCATCTTTTATTCTACTTTTCACTGGTATCAACCTTTCCTTATAGGCACACAACATGAATCAATCTCAGGCCTTCAGGCTATGTGTGAACATTTTACATTTGTAATATAAAATAGATCTAAACAGAATACTATAACTTTTTTCATGGCATAGGTGCATAATTATAATCAACTGCTAGAGGCACACTCCCGGTGTGTAAGAATAAGCCACATTTATGCCCACATTGCCCTTGACTTTCCCAAGCTGGCACCGTTTACTCTCTGACTGCTTATTTCTCCACATGTGTGAAGCTATAAAACATACATGATAAACTTTTTTTGTAATTTATATTTCTCCTCACTTCACTTTGCAATCCCAGCTTGTCTAAGCCAGCATAACTGTGTTGTTTTTAGCAACAAAAAGAAATCCCAGTACTACCAATGCCTTTTCCAGGACATGAGAATTACTGCAGTTTTGATTACATGGAAATTGATGAAGCAAAGGGCTTTATGTGGTAGAGGTACCCTTCTGATAGATGTTTATTACAGAAACAAACTAAGTGGTCACAGATATTGAGGGATGTTGCTGTGGCCCTGTGCTGCTGGGGGCTGCAGGGCTCACTCTCTGGAGGGAAGGGGAGAGTGGACCCAGAATCAACGACACAGACTCCAGGAGGTCTGGGCAGCAAACACTCAATTTATTGCGGCAGAAGCAGCTGCTTATATAGGATTTGTTAAGGCTCCTTTTGGCCCCCCAACCACCAGTGGCAATATGTCTTTAAGCAATTGGCCTTGGTTTGTTGTCATTTGTCACCATGGAAGTTGCATATTTTCAGGCTCCCTTTTTCTGCTTGCACGCTATTGTGCATGTTTAAGTTTCTTTTCTGCTGGCTGAAGTGGCGTAAAGCAGCTCTCGCCATAGAGAGGGAGAAGAAGAAGGAGGAAGAGGAAGAGAAAGAAGAGGAGGAGGAGGAGGAGGAAATAAAGCCCTAGCAAAATAAATTTTTTATATGATAAAATATTTTAGTCTTGAAAACTAACTCCCATGGGTCTGTATTATTCTTAAATCCTAAAGAGCCCCAAGCATTTTATATTAGTGTAAATATATATGCAACATTCAGAAGGATGTGCCCAGAACAATCTCTGAGTTGAAAATAGTAATAACTTGGTTGTAACCATCATACTTTGCATTTTAAATAGAGGTTAAAGAGGAAGAGATGTTTAGCCATGCTCACTAAATGATGTACTCATGACACATGCATAATACATAAAATTGAAAATCAAAAGAAAAAAATTAAGAAATTACTGAACTTCCGTTGATGATGCTAACGATAAATTGTTTAGAAATTTGTGTTTTGATGTTGGCAATATGCTCCATTCTGGGATTACAGTAATGCAAGATAAATTCTTCTCTCATCAGTGGCCAAAATACAGCAGCGAAGCCAAACCATGTAAATTTTGATATGACCACTAACACCACATTGGCCAGGAAACAGAAAAGTTGGACCAAAGTCGGTAAGTGGGGGATAGTTGTTGCACTGATTCTACCTGTAGATACTGCAGTCACTGAGCAGAGAGAAGGAAGAAATGAGCAAAACACTGGGAGCAGTAATTCTCTGTGCTTCCCTGCGTGCCTCTGAGAATAACACCTTTTCCTTGTGTTTCCATCTTCTTCATCTATAAAATGAGAAGAACTTCAAAACCTTGGAAAGTTGCTATGAAAATAACTGAAATTGTGTACCCCAGGGACTTTGATATTTTATAAATCTCTCCACATGTTTTACTTTTATTGCCTTTAGGTTAGCATACACAACAATGGCTTAAATCATGGCATCTTCATACATATGCATCATTATAAGTTGCCTCCCCCTTTCAGGTGGTTCCCTTTCTTCCTCCAGTTAGTCCCTGTTTTTTTTTTATCATCACATGTATATATCACCCTCTCTGTTTACAACCTCCCTTAAGATCTCTCTTTCCCCTCTTATGATTCCCTTTCTATTTTCATGATCTATAAGCACACATATTTATTTGATTTTTTTTATTTTTTCACACTTTCAAATCTTTATTGTTTTAAAATTGTACAAGTCTTTTACAATATAGTATTTTATTTTTTAAATGACCTTTAAATGTTACTGTATGAGTATTTTTTAATGAAAGTCAACCATGAATTACAATTTTATCGATATGATCATTCTAAATAGTTCTAAGATGTTGGGGAGGTTTGAGCCCTACACTTGAAATGTTAACAGTGCAGACTCTCCTAAGCACAGCACACATATTTAAACACACACACACACACACACACACACACACACACTGCGTGCACACTCACCTGCCATTTAAATCTCGGCTCTTTCTAGTTGCATCCATTTTCCTGCAAATGCCATAATTTAATTTTCCTTATGGACACATAAAAGTTCATTGTGTATATATACATCATTTTCTTTAATCTTTCATCTGTTGGGACGACATGTAAGCTGCTTCCATTTCTTGGCTACTATGAGTACTGCAGAAATAAACATGGATGAACAAGTATCACTGTGATTGTTGACTGAGAGTTTTTGGGTTATATACCCAAGAGGAGTATGGCTGGATCATTGGCAGTTTGATTTTCAATTCTGTGGAAACTCCACACTGATTTCCACAGTGGCTGTCTTAGTTTACATTTTCACCAACACCGTGTAAAGGTTCCTCTTTCCCCAGGCCACTTGTCTTCTTGGTGATACCCATTCTGGCTAGGGTGAGAGGGAATCTCAAAGCAGTTTTACTTTTCATTTCCCTGATAACTCAGGATGTTGAACACTTTTCAAGTATTTATTGGCTATTTATATTATTCTTTTTGAGAATTTTCAGTTCAGTTTACTAGCTTATTTTCTGATTAGATTTTTTTGATGTTTAATTTTTGCTGTTCTTTATATATTCTGGGTATTAATCCTCTATCTGATGTATACTTGACAAAATCTTTTCTCTATTCAGTAGGTGATCTACTCACTCTGGTAATTGTTTCCTTTGCAGTTTCAAGGTTTTTAATTTTATGTAACCCCATTTGTCGATTCTTGGGATTATTTCTTGTGCTATTTGAGTCTTATTCAGAAAATCTTTGTCTGTGTCTGTATCTTGAGGTGTGTGGAGTATGTTTTCCTCTAGAAGCTTTGAAGTTTTAGGTTGTCTGTTAAGATCTTTAACCCATTTTGATTTTTTGAACAGGGTGAGATATATAGATCTAGTTTCATTTCTTTTTGCATGTGGAAATCAAGCTTTCCTGGCACCACTTATTAAACAGATTGTCCTCCCTCTAAATACATACATACACACACACACACACACACACACAAACACACACACACACACACACACACACATATATATATATATATATATATTTTTTTTTTTTTTAAAGCTTTATCAAAAGTTAGGTGGCTGTGACTGTGTGGTTTATTTCTGGGTCCTCTTTTCTTCTCCTTTGGTCTATATGTCTGTTTTTCTGGGTCCTCTTTTCTACTCCTTTGGTCTATATGTCTGTTTTATACCAGTATAATACTGTTTTTGTTAGTATGGCTCTGAAATATAATTTGAGATTGAATGTTGTGATACCTCCAGCATTGTACTAACATTTCCTAGTTTTAAAAGCTCATACTTCACTATCAACTTCTTTGAATTCATATCAAGATCTTTCACTATTTCTCAATAAAACTTTTTCACATCAATTAATTTTCTAAAAAAAGAAAACCTTTTTCCTATTCACTCATATACCAAACTTTAATCCTAATAAGCAGAAAGTTGTTAGCCTTCCTTAGGCTGTCTCTATAGAGATTTCCTTCCTATGTTACAAAGTATAACCTAACAGTATATAAATAAGCTTAGGATATGATTTTTCAAGGTATTTCTCCACTTTATTTTCATAATGTGAACATATTTATGTAAATAAGCTCTATACAGTGAAAAGATGTGAAAACATCATTACCTCCAGCAAATCTCTGTCTATCTCTTCCTGGTTATCAGTTCCCTTCTAAAAGTCAGCCTTTCCTGGCATCTTCTCTTTAAATATAATATTTTAACAATTTTTGAGAATTTCATACAGGTGTGCAATGTATTTTTAACATATTCACCACTCCTCACCCCTCCGTTTAGCTGCCTTCAGATCCACTCCTACTCCCTTACCCCCTCCCGACTTTGTATCCTCTTTATTTTCTTTGTAGCCCATGGATTCCAATTTTTGCTGTCCATATACTCAAGAGTTTGGGGCCATCCACTGAAATGTGGTGAACCCACAGCAGCAACACCTTCAGAACACTTTTTAGTAACAAATTGCTGGCTTCAGCAATCACTAAATGCTTATCTTCATTCAGTAATGGAGAGCTGACTGATCAGACCATGCCCAAATCATCCAACATCCTCACTATGCCCAACCAGGCAATGTGTCAATTCAGTATCCATATTCAGCCCGTAAACACTCACTATTCTTCTCCAGTTTTGAGCACTGCTGGATTTATTGGTTGTTCCTATTAAAATTGTTGTTTCTGGGAAACAGAACCAAAGAAATAATTATTTAATAACAGCCTTCCAGAATAATCACACTGTGGGCTGGACAGATGACTCAGTGGATAAGAGCACTTGCTACACAATCATGAGGAATTTTTGACCTGTTTTGTTCTTCATGCTGCAATAAGGGTATATATATATGCTGAACAAAATAAAGTCGAGGCTGCTTCAATATTCACTGACAGCCCTCCCAATTCTATCCTTTATCTCTTTCATCTTTTCTTAATCCTTACTTTCCCCTTCAGGTACTGTTCAACTTTTCCAGTGGACTCTGGCAATGCAGCTATATGTATCATGTTTCCTAAAACTATTAACTTTTAAAATAACATCTTCATTAGAGATTAAGAAATAAACAGACTAATAAAATGGAAACAATAGTATTTTGTACATTAAATACCAGTAGTATCAAACTAATGTTTTTATCAGATTGAAAAGCAGCATTTATTAACTTTAGTACAGGTTTTGTCAATATTTTTCCTCTATCCCTTTCCATCAAACTCCCTGAACTCATGCCAAGATTATCTGTGTTTCTCAAGACTTTCCAAGAGTCTCTACAAATAAGCTTTATTTCATTCACTCCCCTCCCCAACTGTGATGAGTAATCTAGTCCTCTTGGTGGGATTTAGAATCACCAAGGAGATGTACCAGTGGGTGTGCCTGTGAGGGTATTTCCAGAGGCGATGAACTGAAAAGGAAAGACGTACCTTGACTGTAGGTGGCATCATCACCATGAACAAAAAGAGAAAAATGAGCACTGTCATTCATGCTTCTTTGCTTTCTTATTATGGATGCACTGTGAGTGGGCACCTCACACTCCCACTATTCTGCTTTTCCTTTAATGTTGTACTGTAGCCCCTCAAACCTTGAGAAAAATAAACTCTTCCTTACTTCAATTGCCTTTGTCATTAGCAACAAGGAAAGTAACTAATATACCAATCTTTAGTCTAAAATCCACCTCTGTGCCCTTCCCTCCCCTCCTCCTTATACAACCCTTCTTCTAGCCACCCCCTTACTACCTGCATGTCTGTTCATCAAGAACTTACATTTACAGAACCAAGCATAAGAGTCCTAAGACAAGATGCTGCCCCCATGATGTGATACAGAAAATTGCATCACAGTATTGTTAGTTCCGCCAAAGATAAGCACCACAGAGCACTATGAAAGCACAGAGGAAAAGTCCTGCTCCTAGAGAAAAGACGTTGGGACTTTCTAGAGAGGTGACCCATTGTTTGAATTTTGAAGGAAAAACAAGCACCAAGGAGGTTGAGGGAATGACATATAGGAAGGCAGAGAGCTATAATATAGCAAGCTGTGGGTAATTTGACCTAATCAGAATGAAGGATGAGTAATCAGATCACTCTGAAGAGGTGTACAAAAATGAGATGGCAGATAGTTTCCTTCAGTTATGGTTTCAAATCCCATGATGCGACCTAGGTTTCTATCCACCTACATATTTTAATTATTTTAGTTACATGTACTTTTCCCAAAGGTCCACTCTATTCCTTCTGCTTTCCCCAGTTTTCAACTGAGGATGCAAGGACCTCTCCTCACAGATTTATTTTGGGGCTCTAAAACCATTTGAAACAGTGGCCTAAGTAAATTAATCATTCAAGGAAAGAAGGAGGCGTTGTTGGTTGCACCAAAGAAAATAAAACACTGAGTAAATTGTCAGGTACTTAAATCCAAATTATCTTGCTACAACTTTCGCTCTTATAGACCATACATTTGGTAACAATATTCATGCATATGCAAAAGGAAAGATAAAATTAATTCTCTAATTTGAACTGTCTATGAGGAAATTTCAACCTTTTACACATCTCTCATTGGTAGTGTGGCACCCAAGGGTCAGTCTTCCCCTGGCACTAGCAGATGGCTTCCAAGTTTTTTTAGGGAGCTTCAACCTTGTGACTCAAATGAGATGAAGGAAAAACAAGAGTATACTTTACAGGTAAACACTAAGTCCTGGCTACTGAAGAGGTTTATTCTCTGTGTATCCTTTCTGTTATCCTACCACAATATAACTTCTTAATGATAAACTCATCTGGTACCTGCTCAAAAACACCTTCAGATCTAGCAGGTGAGATAGGGAATTTAATTTAAGTTAAAGACCACGTGGGAGAAGCTGGGACTGTGGTGCTTATTTTCCTCATGACTTCCTGGTCTTGCCTGGCTGCAGTAAACTTTTGGGCCATTCCTTCCTGGACAGGTGTCCAGCCTTGGTGAGCCTGAGGACTGAGCTCTGGGTGTGGAAGTGACTTCAGACAGCATGTGACTAACCAAGGAGAACCCTATTTGCTAGGGCTTCCAATCTCCAGTGCAAGACTCCGATGCAGACACTGGCTCTCACTGTTGCCTGAGAACCACCATTCTTTTCCACCCATCCACTGGGGCTCTAGACACTCCTCCACCAACTGGACCTAACAGATTAACCTTCCTACCAACCAGGCTTTGAATCTTTCCCTAAGCCCTATTCCCCTGACCCTTCTTTGGCATTGACTGACTGTGGACAGGGACACTGCCTGCAGCCTGCATTAGAGGAGAGTTCCAGCTGTGTAACTGGCTCATTCATTCACCCAGAACATATTGCAAGTCTGTTGATGCAGAGCACTAAGTCAGGGGGCTCCACTGAAGATGAATTGGTCCCTGTCCACAAGAGGGACCAAATAAACAAAGGAGTGTGTTACAAAAGGAAAATACAGGACATTGTGAGCAAGTAGTCATCTAACCAGACCCCATGGTCAGGAAAAGTTATTTTGAGAAACTGTTATTTAGCTTGAGATTGGAAGAATCAGATATTAGGGAACAGGGATGGTGGTTCCTGAGGGGAGAGTATAGCACTCTAATAGAGAAAACAGCATTGGTAAAGGCCTCCATGTGACTGATGGACATTATTTTGGGAGATTATGAAACTTTTAGGAGGTAGAGCTTAATTTGAAGAAGTAGGTCATTAGGGGTGAGACTCTGAAGGGGACTGCCCAACCCCTGGTTCCTGCACTCTCTCTGCTCCCTAGCCCACTGCTTGCACCTTGTGCTCCTGCTGCCCTTCATACCTTCTTTGCTCCATCATACCTTCTTTGTTATGATGGACTGTGAGCCCTCTCAAACCCTGAGCCAAAATAAATCCTCCTTCCTCTAAATTGTTTCTGTCAAGTATTTTTACTACAGTGACACCCCCCTCCCCCAACACACATACAACACAAGCCAGTTCCAAAGACTTAAGGAGCATACAGTCAGGTTTAGTCACAGCAGTGACCCCACTTCTCTGATACCAGTAGTCTTTATCAGTTAATTTTGTGTAGCTGCAAACAAAACAGCTGAGAGAACAACTTAAAGGAGAAAAGAATTGCTTATTGTGGCTCCCAGTTGCAGATGTCCATGGTTGCTTAGCCCCATGTGCTTGGGCAGACCATGACAGTAGCAAGGGCATAGGTAGCAAGGGTGGGAGAGGTTCCTCACATTATGATGGGTAGGACGCAAGAAACAAAGAAAGGCATGATACACGCTCTTGTGAGTACATTTTAGCCCAGATGAAATTTATTATTTATTATTTATTTATTTTTTCACAAAAGTTAATAAAATGTGAATTACTTGAAATTTTTGAAAATACTCTGCTATGGAATTGACTTCCTAAATAATTATATACTACCAATTTTTTGCTTTGTATGCCTTCTATAATTTTCTAAAAAGGAACAAAGTCGTTTGATTGTATGACTGTGTAGTATGGCATGACTAATTTCTGCAAAACTGGTAATCAAAGCTTTTAAAATATTCTTTTCAAAGAATTTTTCATTACACCAAAAGAAGTTATTATCTACTCCACCTTTGTTAGTGTTCTTCTATTAACATTTAAAATATGATTGTTACTAGTATCTTATCATAGCCTCATGAATAGATATAACCCTTATTGTAAAGTGGACAAAATTTCAAAACTATCATAAATTTATGTTGTGTATCTTTTAACCTAATAGTTCAACTTTTAGGAAATTCAAGTATTCTTAAAAATAATATAAGCAATGAAAGTAGCTATGTATATGATGATATATATATATGTATGACAGTTGTATGTATAGTTTTACAAAAGGTATTTATTCTTTTTATTTTCTGTGTATGAGTGTTTCGCTTACTTGTCTGTAAGTGGACTGCATGTGTACAATGCCCATGGAGGCCAGAAGAGGACACCATATATCCTGAAACCGGAATTATGGACTGTTGTTAGCTACTGGGTATTGGGATTGGCCAGTGCTCTTAACAGCTGAGCCATCATTCTAGCCCCTGTATTTATAGTTTTTTCTTAAAGAAAACAAGTCTATGTCCATGAGAATAAATTATAGTTCATTTATGTGTTTCCACTAAAATTATAGTCATAAAAATTATAGAGATGTGAGGAAGGCATTTGATGGCTTGTTAAGAAAGACAATGAAGGAGAAGAATTCTAAGTAGACTGTCATTGCAATTATGTAAGAGCACGCATAGAAAAAATAATGAGAGTAAATTTGCCAAAATGCTAACAGTAGTTGCATTTTGATGATGAAATTATAGGTTATTGTTTTGCCTTATTTTCTAAATTATCTGTGTATCAAAGATTGGTAATTTTTATTTTCTCAGCAACCATTTTATTTTTTCTAGTTACAACATGAACAACCTTCCAGGAAAAGTCCCAGTGCCTTCTCTGTATTCACAGGGTTTCAGCAAGGTTCATCCACTTCTTCCAGACAGGTATCTCAAGCTCAAGCTGTCACAAGCAAGTAAAGACACTTCTATAACTATTACTGGAACCTTGGAAAAGATACAATTTCTTTTTGCTGTGGATTGGTAACAGGATAGAGCCTTAGCATCAGGTAGCCATGACGTAGAATTTGTCTGTGAAAGGAGTCTGGGCAGAAGAAAGTCAACACAAAAGATGGAGACCAAATCCAGGGGACATTGCTTGATTAGCAAACCCTAACTGTCCAAGTCCTATCCTTGGATAATTTTTTAGTTACCTGTATCTTTCTTTTGTCTTTAGCCAATCTATTTTTCCTTTTGCTGTTATTTTTGTCTCTTGGTTTAGAGCCTTTGATTATCTGTATAATCAGAATCTATTATTTTATGTAGCTAAAGAAATAAATGAATCAGTAAACATTCTAAAGTAAGGTAAGTATCCTCTAGTTTCTATTTATTACTCAAATTGAATTAAAAGTATTGATGAAATATTAGTGCTAACTTCAGAGCTCCAAAAGTTCAGAAACCTTGACTGTGCCTAATCATGAAGTGCTTTTAAAGGTTTAAACAGAGGAAACAAGGTAACACAAAAGCCTTTATTATTGTTATACCCAAGGTGAGGCACAGAGGAATGTCACACAGTGATGACTGGATTAAGATTCTTTTAATTAATCAAGGGTTGAGAGTGGCTTATGCCCCAAAGAACTCTTGACTAAGGAGAAGCAGAGCAGGATTTATAAACCCCAAACCATAATCACATCATTCCAGGGGCAAAACTAATAGCCATGGTTACACCATACCAGGGACAGGTCAGTTAACAAAGAAGTTTTCAGTCAACAAAAAGCTTCTAAAGTTCAGTTAGGAAAAAAACCAAGTTTCCCAGAAACAATTGGCTCCCTGGCCACAGCCGGGAGAGAACGTTCTGCCTGGCTGAATGTAAGTTTCCCAGTATTGTAGGAACAGTGTACTCGCTGCCATGCAGGTGCAGCCTTCTTGGGGCTGTTCTGCCTGACTGGGTTTGGCTAACTGGTGTGAAGTTGCTGGGCAGAAACACAGGGTGAACCAGACATCAGCAAGAATAAAATAGAGTCAGTTTTGGCATTTCATTCCTCACTGGCCTTAGGGCAGAGGCAAAGTGTTGACTCAATATCTTCAGGTGACAGGGAGTTGTACTGGGCTCTTAGGTACATTAATAGAGGCCATCCATTGTTGACAAACTTTAACAACCAGTTAATTAGGCAAGGCCCAATTATCAGACCTAGGAGGAGGAGGAGAGGACCTGCAAGGCCTGTAAGCAAGGTGGTCATCCATGGATTCCAATCAAATCAGCAATGGAACCAGAAACTGTTGGCTTCTCTCTCCTTTTTGAACTTTTTGATGTATAGTAGATCTCTGGGTAGAATGGGTGGCAGGATGTAGACACAGGAATTGGGAGGACGTCTTAGATGTTAGAATGGATCATAGTTGGACCTGTTGAAAAGACTGAACAACTTATTTTTAAGTATTTTATTTATTATTTTATGCATATGAATGTATTGCCTGCATGTATGTAAGTGCACCCATGTCATGCAGTGCCTACAGAGGTCAGAAGAAGATGTTGGATTTCCTGGAACTGGAAATTACTGGAGTTACAGACAGTTGTTAGCTGCCATGTGGGTACTGGGAATTGAACCCGTGTCCCCTGATCAGCCAATGCTCCTAACTACTGAGCCATCTTTCTAGCCCCAAGAGACTGGAGAAACTTTAAGAGAGACTAATAATTATTTTTTCTAGAGTAGAGTTCCTTAATTTAGGTAACACATGAAGCAATCCCCTGAACATAATCTTATATGGGGTGAAATCTGCCTTCTAGGAGTACATCGAACCCAGAGGAGGACCAGGAGCAGGAGGTTGAGCCAGTTTTCACCAGTCTCTACAATTAATTTAGTGTTATCCGAGCAAATTGACAGAGACAGCCCAAACCTAGGAATTAACTCATGTAGGAGGCTCTTGACCACAGTGAGGGTGATTCCTTTTTGCAGCAAAAGTCTTCTCCCAAGAGGAGAATGTATCTATAAATACCAGCAAGAAAAAGTAGTTCAATCAGTTTCGTGGCTCCCAGGTGGGTTGTTTGAGGAAGCTGGTGCATAGAGAGGTGCCCAAGAGCTGCTGGAAGGATAATTCTGGAGTCCAGCAACAGGGAATTCAGCAGCCCGCCAGGCCACTTGGCCTTCTGCCACAGGACTGTCAGAGTCTTCTTACTTTATAGATCATGGTTTGGACATGAAAGGGTGGCAAATGTATATCAGCTATCTGTGAGGATGTTTACTTGTTTATCCTTTTCCCAACAAAGAGTCTGAGTAAGAGCAATTAGTTCAACCTTTTGTATAAAGGTACCCTGCGGCAAAGCATGGACTCAGATGACATTTTGTTGGGTAGTCACAGTGGCTCTGGCCTTCCAGGTCCCCTCTACGATGAAATTTTTTCCATCTGTGAACAAGTCAGCATCTGCTGCAAGTAAGGGGTTGTCTCAGAGGTTCAGGACATTAGCTATGGAGATGTCCAGGTCTTCACAGTCATGTAGGGGCACCTCCGGGTTATCAGGCACAGTGTTGCTGAGTTGAAGTGCTGAATTTTTGAGATGAAACGAGGCTGGTCAAGGAGCAGACTGGTACATTCACTGGCATTTTCTCCCTGGAGGAGACTCTCCAGTGCATGGGAGCTGTACCCCAAGTAGGAGACCTCCATCTGGCAAAATTGAGCTTTCTTCATGGAGACACAGTATCCTGGGGCCCAGAGCAGCTGGAGCAGATCTCCAGGGTCTTGCAGGCAGTGGCTGAGTCAACAGCAGCTAACAAGTTGTACACATATTAGAGCAGTGTCAATCCAGGCTGAGAGGTCCTGACACTTATCAAGTCCTTTGAAGAGCTTCCCTGAACAGTGTGGGGGAATTTTAACTGGGTAACAGAGGCCAAATTTAGTATTCAGGCATTCTCTGGGGCCAGAGAATCAAAAGCCTATCCACAAGCCTTCAAAGAATGCTGGGGGAAAAGCAGGGGACAGTGTTTCTCAGGCCCCTAAAAAACCTCAGTAGTTTTGGATAGATTTCTGATTCCCATTAGAAGAGTCCAATAAAAGTGTCCAGTGTTTGAGATTGTTCAGGATCTGAGGCTTCTTAGAAAACAAGGGATTGGCCAGCTTAAGGGCCCCTATGGCCCTGTACCTGTCCTGGGGTTCAACCCAGGACTTTAGATCCCAGGTTTTGGATCCCCTGGCCACTGACTGCAGCCAGAAGTAAGGGCAGGGAGGCCCCCAACTCTTGGGAAACTTTTCAAGGAACCTAGAAGCATCAGCAGAGCAGCTCCTATGACCACTCGACCCACAGGTCCTGTCCTCCCTTGGGGGCCCTAAGAGTCTGGGGCTCAGGGCAAAAAGTGGGTGGAGAGGAGAGCTAGAGTTTGTCAGGACACCTGTATACATTCATAGTATCTTAGGTAAATAATACAGCATTAAATAACTTTTTGAGGGAGATGCCTCTGGACTCTCTTTCATGGTTTAGCTGGTGTTTTGATGTTTTGTCTTTCTAGCACTCTTTCATTATGCTGTTTTCTTTTTCTTAGTGCCTGATTTCTTCTGATACAGGTGAGCAAACTGAATAAATTAGATCATTTCAATGCTGTTTTCTTTTTCTTAGTGCCTGATTTCTTCTGATACAGGTGAGCAAACTGAATAAATTAGATCATTTCAATGCTGTGCTGAATAGTTTTAGTTGTCAACTTGTCACATTTGGGAAGAGGTAACCTCAACTGGGGAATTGCTTCATTTGGGTGGGCCTGTGGCTGTATCTGTGGGGCATTTCCTCAATTGTTTAGTGATGTGAGAGGGCCCAGCCTACTGTGGATAGTGCCGCCCCTGGGTAGGTGGTCCTGTATTGTATAAGAGACCAGGTAGAGCATGGGCCAGAGGAGCAAACCAATAAGCAGGTATCCTCCATGATCTGTACTCCAGATTCCTGTCTTGGCTTCCCATGATGATGGACTATGCCTGCAAACCAAATAAACCCTTTCCTCCCCAAGTTGGTATTAATCAGAGTGTTTTTATCACAGCATATAAAGCTGATCAGAACAAGTGCCCTTTGGGGGATTTTTCAAAAAGGCTTTAAGAATAGAAATTTAAATTTTATTTATTTATTTTTACTTCATGTGTATAAGTTTTTGCATGCATGTAGGTCAGTGCACCATGGGCATGCAGTGCCCACAGTGGCCAGAAGAGGGCATCAAATCTCCGGGAACTGGAGTTACAGATGGTTTTTAGCTACCATGTGGCTGCTGGGGACTGAACCCCAGGTCCTCTGCAAGAGCAGTCAGTGTTTGTAACTACTGAGCCATCTATCCAGACTCAAGAAGAGAAACTTTATCTAAAGCTCAAAGATGTGGATACCTGTAAATCCAGCCTCATAGAGATGCCTGATTGAGAGAAGGAAGGCTGAGGAAGGTTTATGCAAATTAGGGTCCAGAAAATAAACTGATCCAATACTTGTCTGCCTCAAAAGTAGCTGCATTCCTGCCTTTCCAGAGTTTATCCTATAGCCAATAAACACATTTTCTTTCATACACTCAGAGAAACGTTTCACTGGGTTTTCGGTCCTGCATCTGCTAGTTCCCATTACATAACATCTCTTGTGCAGTGACCTGGTAAACCGTGACAGGTGCATGCAGCTAATCAAAAGGCCACGGCAGAGTGGTTCTTCCCAAACTTCCAGGGGTTCTTGCCATTTTCTACTCAGTGGCATGTCATTAGATTAAAATGATGATTTTTTTACTTTAGTGTGTAAGTAAAAAAGACAGAAGGTAGAACAAGAAGAAGATGTCAGCAAATGTTTCCAAGAGGGAGATTTTTAAAAAATTTAATCATTGTGTATTTCACACAGAACATTTAAATTCATCTTAATTATCTTTATACCCTCTTCCCCACTGGTGTCTCCTCATTGCCCCACAACTGGAATCCATACATTCTCTTTCATCTGTGTTAAGGTCAAGTTAGTGTCCCCAAAGTGCAAGCACTAAGGTCTTGTCAGTCTATCCAGAGTCCCTTGCTTTAAGAAGATTAGCTCTTTCTCACCTAACAGTAATCAGTTGCCAATATTTCTTCAGCAAAGTTTGGGGTCTGCTGCCTGTTTTCCCCAGTTCCAGGCTGGGTTTTTGTCTGCTTGAGTTTGCATGGGTCCCAAAGAGGGAGAGTTTTAAGAATATCTTTTATTCTTTGACAGTTTCACGCATCTAGATAGTGAATCATTTTCACCCATTTCGCTCTTGTTCCCCTTCCCGCTCCTGCCAAACCTCTTCTTCTTCCAATGATCCCTCCCCCACTTTGATGCCTTTTACTTTTTTGTGACTTGAGCATAGACAACTTACCCAATGGCTACACCTCTGGAAAAAAATAACACTTCCTCCCCAAACAACCATCAACTGCCAATAGTCCCTTAGGGATTGTTGAGGCCTTGTGAGCCCCTCCTCTCTCATCTACAATGAAATGTTAGCAGGCCTGATCTCATACAGATCTTGTACACAGCTGCAGAAAGTTCATGAGTGCATCTTTTTGCAGCATTCTCTTCATCCTCTGGCTTTTACATTCCTTCTATCCCCTGTTCTGCAGTCTTCCCTGACCCGTATAGGGGATAATGTTGCTGCCCCATTGAGGGCTGAGCACTCAACAGTCATTTATTCTTGATAATCCACCAGGTATAAATCTCTCCACTAACTGTCATCCACTGCAAAAAGATGAGATCAGGACTAATCTATGGGGAGAAACATGACTATTTAGAAGGCAGTCTGATACCATGTCCATTTAGCAAAATGACAGTAGTAGGCTTTCCCCCTCAGCCTACAACTTGCCCATCTATGGACCCTTAACCGGATTTATAGTATGAGGCCCTAACTTCCTTCTGTGGTGTGGGCCTCTTATTTGATCACAGAGAAGTGGGCCATCCCATCATAATTATATCACTATTGTTCCAGTGGGTACATCTTGCATGGTAGGTCATTATTATAGCTCACAAGGTTAATAGCTGAGTAAGACTGTTGATGACTTTTCTCCCTCAGCAACCTACATAGCATCATCTGGCACTTGGAAACTAGCCAGAAGGGACAAAGCTTTCATCTCAGTTTGAGCCTGATTTCTCTATACCCCATAACCAAAGTATGAAGTGTATGTGGTAATGAAAAAAAGAATTGTAAGCCAACATACTCAGGTATTCAGGTGGTGTACACACACACTCACACACACACACATACACACACACACGAGGGGGGGGAGAGAGAGAGAGAGAGAGAGAGAGAGAGAGATGCCAACAGACAAATCTTTAGCTGGAAAGAAAAAGGATAGTAGAAGAAAGATGTCACACTTGGTCTAGGGAGACAGTCAAGTTCAGTATACCTCCTCATCTGTGTATCTCTGAGAAGAAACAATTACCCGGATAGAAAGTCCAAAAAGCGACCCAGACCCCAGCTTCATGAGCAGGTTCTTCCACTTTACCAAAACAACAGCAACAAAACAACAGAAGAAAAAGTGTCTCCGCTGTAGTCACAGCATTCAGGAGACTTAGGCAGGAAGAGTCCTGAGAGTTTGAAGCCAGTGTGGGCTCCAGAGTGAGACTCAGTCTCTAAAACATAACAAAACAAAACAAAAACAAAAAACAGAGCCAGTGGTGGTGGAGAGAATGGGAAATTGGGATGGAACAGTTGTAGTTGTTAAATGCTTGAAATGTGATTAATACTGTGGAAAAATTGAATTTGTTATTTCACTTAATTTTAATTATTTTTTATTTAGTTTTGTGATACTTTATTAATTCTTTTAAACCTGACTCCTTCTAAATCTATCCCCATTTCCTTACTCATGGAAACTTGTGTGCTCATTTTTTTTTTTAAACCCTTTGAGCTCAATTTGTGCTGCTCCTTATACTCTCGGGTGTCTGATCATCCACTGGAGTATGGTCAACCTACCTGGGGCTCCATCCTTAGAGAAGATTGTTATTCCCTTTCCCAGTAGCTAACAATTGCCAATAGCTCCTCAGTTACGGGTGGAACTTTCTGCTTTCTGGAATTTTGTCTGGTTTAAGCTTGGTCAGGTCTTGTGTGTGCTGTCACAACTACTGTGACAATGTTGTTATGACCAGTAAACACTATAGTCCCTCACCACATCTAATTCTTACAATCTTTCTGCCCACTCCTCTGCAATGATCTCTGAGTCTTGGCAGAGCAGGGTGATATAAATGTTCCATTTAGGGCTGAGCATTCCACAGTCTCTTATTCTTGGCACCCTGACTAGCCGTGGTTCTTGTGTTAACCCCATCTACTGCAGATGAGAGTTGGGAGATTCACTATTCTGTGGGTCAGTCACTATTCTAGGAGTCAGTTTAATACTATGTCCATTTAGCAGAATTATTATAGTAAGATCTCCTCTAGGACCTACAACTTATCTAGCCCGGCACTGGTAACAGTGCCAGGTATGAGTTCCATCGTATAGAGTAGGCTTTAAATCAAATCATAAAGTGTTTGGTTGTTCCCATGACGTTCATGCCACTATTGCACCAATGGCATATTTGGCCAGATTAGTTGTTATTGTAGCTTTCAGGGTTCACAGCTGGGTAAAACTGATGATTACTTTCAGCTAATCAGTAGGGATGAAGCTTCCAGGTAAGTACCAGCTGATTTCTCCATGTTCTATGATTCAAGTAGGTACTGTCTTCAGTGACAGTATTTACTACCAAATTCTCAAGGATAGCCAAGAGAAATGGCAATAGCCAGTAATGTTTGGGAGTCTATGGGTCCCCACTGACCAAAAATGATCCAAAAATGTAGCCTACTCCAGGTACTTGGATTTTTATTTGTTAGCCTGCGGTGTTTAGGAAGGACATTGTTGTCCTATAATAGGGAAATTCTTTTAAATTCATTTTATATATATGCATGTATATATTTTAGGAAACATCCATGGTAGTAGATTCCTATATAGCTTTTTCTAAAGGTCTTTAGTGTTAGTTATCCCTCCCAGTATTCTCTCCCCTACTCTGCCCTCTCATGCCCTCCCCCATTTGACCCTTCTTGTTTCATTAATCTTCTTTTCCTCCCTTATACCACTGCATTCTATCTCCCCTCCTTTAAAAGCCCTGCCCCGTGGCCCCATACTAGTTTCCTGATCTCTATACAGATTCAAAGCTAACATGCACAAATGAAAGAAAACATTTAGCATTTTTAATTTAGAACCATAGTAGTCTTAAACATTTCTCATTAAACAGCTTCACTGATTTTGTAGGATCTTGTTTCACTTTGACCACTGCATCATCTACATCACTGCACTTACAGTGTAGTGTTGGGAATGTGCATCATTTCAGTATTACACATCAACACATCACTGATCTGTTTGGTGTTGGCTTGTCAATTCAGTTATCTGCTTGTTTTACTCAAATATCTAATATATTTATTGTAATTTGCAGGCAGTGTGAAGCAGATAGTATCTATGCAAACTGTAATCAGTAACCAAGTTTAAATGCACGTTATTTTTTATTTTTTAAATTTTATTTATATTTAGTTTATGTGTCTGAGTGCTTTGCCTGTATGTATGTAAATGTACTCATGCAGGAAATGGCTATGGAGACCAGAAGAGAGCATTGGATCCCCTGGAATTAGAGTTATGGATGGCAGTTGAGAATCAAACCTGGGTCCTCTGTGAGAGCAGCCAGTGCTCTGAACTGCTGAGCCATCTCTCCAACTCCTAAAATGCATATTTTAAGATAATTAAATTATTCTATATAAAAATTAGTATAGAAAGATTTTAAAAATCTGAACAAGGGCATAATATTGCTGCATGATCAACTGAAAATGCAGAAACTGGCACTGTGATCAGAACAGTAAGGAAAAAATGAGTAGAAGAAAATATGTTTTAAATTTTACCATGAATTGCAGCTTGCTAAACAAAGCAAAACTATACCATAATTATTTAATATAATAACATTGGCAGGGGAAATGTTTCATCCAGTAAAGTGCTTGCCTTAGAAGTGGAGGACCTGAGCTCAAATTTTCCAAACTGTTGTAAAAGCCAGGAATAGTAGTGCATGCCTATCATCCTAGTGATGGACAGCTGGGAGGAAGAGACAGGCTGATCCTGGAAGCTTGCTATCAGCTAGGCTAGCCTGCTGGTAAAGTTTCAGGCCCAGAAGAAGTCTTGTCTCAAACAATAGGTGGAAAACTGCTGAGAAATGATACCTAAGGTTGTATGTGCTGTGACTTCCACATGCATGCATGCAATGCATGTGCAAGCCTATATTCTCCTCCCCACACACACACAAATAATATGGTCATTTCTGGCAAATACATAGTAAATCTGGTCACTAGTTTAAAAAAGGAGCAATTGCGTTAATTGTCTGAAGTCAAAATTAAGTAACCAAAAACATTTCTTAAATGGCTTTTAACAGCATCTGAACTTATGACATTGGCCAGTTATAAAACAATTTGGATTTTTATACATACTCACATCCATTTAGATGAAGAGATGATATGTCACTTATTATGGAAATTTTTAATTGTTTTAAAGATTTATTTTATTTTTGAAATTTGGTGTGTTTGTTGTGTTTGGGTATTTGCACATGAGTGCAGATGCCCATGAAGGCCAGAAGAGGGGGTCAAATCTCTTTGTAGCTGGAATTATAGGAAGTTTTAAGCCACAAGATATGGGTTCCAGGAACCTAACTTGAATCCTCTGAAAGAGCAGTCAGTATGTGCTCTTGACCACTGAGCCATCTCTCTAGCTCCCTTGTTCATATCTTTTAAGGAAAAAATATTGAAGTGAATTTGACAACAAGCAAAATATCTTTAGCTATGTCACCGAACATTTTTAATAGTATGAAAGATTAGTTGATTGAAAGTTTGAAAAATGACTAAATAAAAATATTTGTTTGCTTTGTTCCTTTGTCTGATATATATTTAAAAACTATGCTCAATTTCTAGAACCAAACTGTCTGAAGAGTATTATGGACACAGTTACAGTTTTTTTAGTACGTATGTGCAAGTGTGTGTGAATCATTGCTGGTTTATGGAACCGTTGAAAGAGTTAGGAAACAATAAACTGAATGATCTTATGTTCTTTGCCAATACATATTGGTTGAGAAATAGAGTTTTCCAGAGACTTGCTATACTATAACTCCAATACTTTTAAACAAAACAAAACAAAATAAAACAAAACAAAAATACTTGCCAAATATTTAATCATCAAAGAAAAGTGCCAGAATGTTATTTATAACTTCAGTTACACACACCTCTCATATGAACAACTGTTATCTGAAACTCTAAGGGAAAGAAAAGCCTGTGTAAGACTTAGCTAGGCAGGTATTCATAATAATCAAACCAATGGATTTTATACTTCCCACAATAGCAACCAAGCTGCGCAAGGTTTTAGATTATTGGATTCCATCACGAATGGGGCAAGTGCACAGAAGGCCTCCTTCCTTACCTGAGGAGTTATTGGTAGATGATGGCTATTAGGAAGAAGTCATTTTTCTTCAGGCACGAGGTTTCTGGTACATTGCCCATACTCCAGTGCAAGTCCCACACCTATGTGCCTATGGGCAGAACTGGACTCAGTGAGTTGAAGAAAAAAGACATTGAAAGGAAGGCATGTTTGGAGAAGGTCCAGGAGGAGCTGGGATAGTAGTGGATATAATCAAAATACATTGTATACATCTATAAAATTCTCAAAGAATAGGTTTTAAAATATTATTAAAATATCTTAGGCCCTTGGAGGTGTGATCTAGATTACTGCAGGTGTTGTATTAATTTGTTGCAAAACACAAGAATGTTTTGAAAACAGTTGTTAATGCTTGTAAATCTGGAGTTGATTCTTTTCATAATCCCCTCAGAATCTGATGCATACACACAAGTTACTGAATTTACTGAATGTGTCAAACATCATTTTAAACATGACATATATTAATTTCAGAGTCAAAGCATATCTTCTAAAAGGATGAACCATTTGTATTAATGTCAATGAAAAAATCAGATATGATATCTTTGCACTTCAGTTATTAGAAAACTTTGAAGTGTTTGGGGGATAATTTGAGTATCTAAATATGATTTTTCTACTCTAAACTTCATGAAATCTAACTGCAAATCAAGTATTTCTTGATGAAAATTTAGCTATATTGTGATGTAACGGAAGGATATAACACATAGTAGATTTCACAGACTTAGGACAAAAAGAAAAAATATTTCAATAATTTTGTATTGATTACATAATATTTAGGATATGCTTGCAAAATAAACTATGATTAAAATTAATTTGCACTTGTTTACTTCTCCATTTTCAAGCGTGACTGTTAGTCAACTTTTCATTTCTGCGGGTTGCACTTAGTTTCCATTTCACAGCAATGGTTTGGAATGCAAGGCATGCAGAGGGCAGTCACACTCGCTGCCTCCCAGCATTCTGAGGATCGAAGCTACATCTTGAGTAGCTTGGCTTTTCCTTTGTCTCATATGTAGCGCAATGGTCTTTATCTACTACGTAATCAATACATGTTTGCTAAATTAATTTCATTTGGGATGAGATGTTACTTTATGTTTTGAGATACTGCCCTCATATTACAGATTTTAGACTATTACCACCAACAACGATCAAACAGGTTTTAATTTTCAATTACAGGGACATGATATACTTCACATTAGTCCATTATCTCTTAGGTTCCAATTTTTAAGCATCTTCATTTAATTCTGAACTTGCTGTAGTTACAAATGCTAGAGGGTACTAAATAATTGGGTTATACCTTTACTGATTACTTCTGTCAACAGCAAGATAGAAATGCAAAGCTAAAATGTAAAGAACAATCCTGGGGCGGGGGGAGTTTGAAATCAGAGAAGACATGTTAAAAACAGAAGTTTGTGAAAATCTAGTCCACGAAGCAGGAAATGAAATGGAGAGTTTAACCATAAATATCAGATACTTCAAGGAGAGTGCCCATCAACAAGGCAAGGCAAATGCAAAGTCACAAAGGTCAGTCTGTCACTGTTCAATCATGAGCAAGAAGTCAAGGTTCGGGGGCTGGAGAGATGGCTCAGTGGTTAAGAGCACTGGCTGCTCTTGCAGAGAGCTCAGGTTTCACTTCAAGGGGATGCAACACCCTTTTCTAGCCTCAGGCCCCCTTCCCCCAACACACACACAAATATTGTTTTAAAAGATTGCTTAAAAAACAAAATCATGGTTTGGAAACTAAGGTTGATCAAGTTAAATTAGAACCCAAGAGAGAAGGTTATATATCTTTTGAAAATCAAAATCAAAGACAGGAAGGCCATGGAAAATGTTTTGTTTGTTTGACCCTGAATGAGTCTGGGATAGAACTACATTTCTGTTCAAGTCATTTAGGCTCTGCTTGCTGGTGTGTGTGTGTGCACCAAAACTATAATATGTTAGAGAATCTTCCATCACATGACTCAAGAAAACACAGTGAACAAAAACAGTTCTCAGTAAGCGATTCCTCTTAACCGATTCTGCTTCCTTGACATTGAGTAGGGAATTAGGATGGTGTCATAGTTAGCTTTAGTTGTCAACTTGATACACTTGGGAAGAGGGACCCTCAACTGAAGAATTTCCAAGATCAGATTGACCGGTGAGCCTGTCTGTGAGTCATTTTTTAAATTGCTAATTGATGCAAAAGGACAAGGCCTACTGTGGGGGTATACTCTTAGGCAGGTGGGACTGGGTTGTATCATGACACTGGCTGAGCACAAGCCAGGCAGAAGCAAGCAGTAAGCAGCACTCCTCATGGTTTCTGTTTCATCCCCCTCTGCCTCCTGAGTTCTTGTCCTGATTTCTTCAGTGATGGACTATGATCTGGGAGATGCAAGATGGAATAAACTGCTTTCTCCCCAAGTTTCTTTTGGTCATGCTATTTATCACAGCAATATGTGAAAGCAAATTAGAACACAGGCTCCATAGCTCTTGCTAAGGGATGTGTGAATCATACTTCGCTGCAGTTTGGGACAGTGAATACCAATACCAATAGACAGCTACAGCAGTCAAAATTTAAAACATTTTGCCAATGAGCATTCCTAATGAATAATTGTAATCACTATTTATCTATTTATTCCATCAACTGGATGGAATACTTCACCAAGTTTATAAGCTTATAATACCTTGCTTTGTTTAATGCTTTGAGAAATACTGGTACCAACAGTTAAGTCAGGGAAAGGACTATATCAAAGGTCTTGAGAACTAGTTGTGTGTGCAGAAGCCCCTAAATGCCTGTGGAATACCTCTTTGGGCTGGCTTAGTACTTCCTTACACATTTTTCTGTTCTACTATGGTGTCATCTTCATGAGGCTAAAGGAAGTGTAGGAAGACAGGTGTTTTATGTTATGTCACTGAGTCTCCATAAATAGATATTCCCACCTCTGTTTTATGATGAGGAAGCTAAGGTTCAGAAAGCAAAGCGTGTAGCTGTTAATTACAAAACTGTGAGTCTGACTCTATACCTTTCTCCAGGACCCATCTCCTACACTGTTCTATCTCAGCATGAGGACTAAGAAGGAATGTTTGGGAGGGGTGACCTCCCTGTAATGACATTTTAGCTTTTTTCCTATTAGTCACCACTGCATTTGTCAAGCCCCCAGTCTTGGGGATTAGTCACTGAGTCTCTGTTGGGCAGAAATGATGGGCAGAAATGTCCATGTAGGGCACTGGGGAGATGACTCAGTGTATAAAGTGATTGTTGCACAAGTATAAGGACCTGACTTTAGACCCCCAGCACCCATGTTTTATAAAAAGCTGAGTATGATGTCATGCTCCTGTAACAGTGCTGGAGATGGAGACAGGAGGACCCCGGGCTCCCTGGACAGTCAGTCTTCAATGATGGAGCTCTGGGTTCAGTGAGAAAACCTGTCTCAAAAAAATAAGGTGGTGAGCAATAGGGAAAGATGCTGGATGTCAACCTCTAGCTTCCACATGTGCACAAATGGTTGTGAACACATGTCCCACCACCACATACATGTATTTACTACACACACACACACACAATTGTTAAAAAAGGAAGAGACAGGATGGCTCAGTGGCTATGCAAATGTGAGGAACTGAGTACAGATCTCGGCACCCACATAAAAAGCTGAGTGTGATCACATACATGGACCATGCTACCCCAGCACTGGGGATGGGGAGACAGAAGGATTGCTGAGGCTTTTTGAAAACCAGCCTATCTCAAAAGAATAAGATGGGAGTGAGAAGGATACCCACTGCCCTCCTCTGATTTCCACAAGAACACAGGTGCATAGTCTCCCACATGTGTAGACATAACACACACACAAACACACACACACACACACACACACACACACATATATATATATATATATATATATATATATATATATATATATATATACACACACATACACACAGATGCAGAAAAAAGGAAAATGCCCATGAAGTAATGTATACAAAAAAAATTCTAATAAAAAGATGCATGTTGGGATGGTGATTCTCTTTCCTGGGTTTTGGAGTCAACTGTGCACACATGCTAAAAGCACATGCTTTGGAGCCTCAGGTTACAGTCAAAGTTTAAGGGATTTCTCAGCCCTTGTTTTTCTTGACCTTCTGTCATGGGAATTGAAGCTCAGCTCTCTACTTTACAATATTAATCTCAGTTTTAGCTCTTAAGTCTTGGAGGTCTATATGCTAATTGACAATTTGGTCCTTTGATTATTAGAATTTCTTCTAGTCCATTCTTTTGACTCACACGTCTTCCTTTGTCTCCCATGAAAACTTGCCACCTTGACATCAGTCCTTAGCATCCAATTTAGCTACTTGACTATACTGACAGTAGGTCTGAGGGAAGACATGTCTAAAATCTAAAACTGAAGGACTCTGCCAACTTCAGTGGCATATGAATTTATCCATTGGGATCATATGCATTTATCCACTGATCTGCTTCACATTCAATTTATAAGAAATGGGTTACTAAGAACATATACTAGAGTTCTCCAGAGAAGCAGCACCAATAAAAGATAGAGGCAGAGATATTCTACAGAGCTATATGACTATCTATACAATTCCTTATAACTATGACATTAGTTATAACTAACTCACAAGATTACAGAGAGTGAAAAGCCTCAATATCTGCAGCTTAGAATCTGCAGTTTGAGGAGAGCCAATGATGGAGGGTCCAGTTTTAAACAGTAGCTCATTTTAGAAATTAAAATTGAACTTTTGATATCCTGCTGTTTGGAGTGTAAACATATATAACCCTCTTTGGAAAACTAAATTAAACAAGGTGTACCATATCTAGCAATTCCACTCCTATGTATAACCAACAGAAATGTGTACATATGTGGATGGTTATGTTCCAGTCATATTGTTCATTATAGCCCACAGTTAGAATTTGCAAATGATCAGCAGTGGAATGGATAAATGGTGCAGTCCTATGATTAAATGCTATCAAATAAGGGCAGTGACAATCATTGAATAATCTTCATATTGACCTGGTTCTTTACATTCTATGAACTAATAAAATGAGTTAAGAAGAAAATTATACCAAACAATTCTGGTGAATTTATAGTAAGTTCAGAAAGGTATATTGTGAACATACTTCTCTTAAGATGGCTTTTAGGTTAAACCTGGAGCTGTAAGGGCCACACCCTTACCCCATCTCTAAAACTAGGCTTTCAGGTAGTTGTGGTTAAGGGGAAATCCTGATGCTTGTGGTGAAGAAGAAGTTCTACCCCAACCAAAGCACCAGACTCTCCCTGAGGGAGGCAAAGGTAGGGAGTTGGACAGCAGAGGAATATGAAGTCTGTGGTCAAACCACTTGGTCCAGTCCCCTGCAGTGTACTTACCATGGAGGATGAGGAGCAATATTCACTGACAGCTATTATCTGAATGGTCCTTCAAAATTCATCTAGGGGAGATTGACTCCCCCCAGATACTGAATCTGCTTGACTGTGGATTTCTTAATTTCTAAATTATGACAATAAATTTTTGTTATTTATAAGCTAAAAAATCTAGTGGCAATGAACAAACTGTTGCTACACATATTACAAGTAAACATCACAAACACAGTGTGAGCAAGAGACGCCATGGACAGAAGAATACATACAGTATTATTCAATTCTTATTCAAACTTAAGATGTAAAAGCTGGTCTATACTATAGGGCAGCATAGGAGTTACCTTTGCAGAAGGATAAAAAGTTAGGAGGGCATTCAAAGAAGATTTCTAATCCAAGAAAAATAGTTTTTATTTCGAAAGTTCATAGTGCTCTATTTTATCTGGATTCAAACAAAACGTCATAGAACTTCTATTTAGGTACACAACTGCGTACATTTTGAGAATCCATCAAGTTGTATTCTTACGTGACTGATAACATTAGGAAAATTTTTTGAGATAGGGTCTCACTGTAGCCCTGGCTGGCCTGGAACTCACTATGTTCCTTAAACTCACAGAGATCCACCTACCTCTGCCTCCCAAGTGTTGGCATTAAGGGTGTGCATCACCATGCCCAGGAAGGGAATATTCTTAAATTGGAATTACATACAAAATAAATGATAAGATGTATTGAAGGAATAGATTGATTACAGTTACCTTAACTGTCACTAACATTGGCTAGCAAAGGGTTGATACAAACTGAAACTAAAGTGATAAAAAAGATTTGTGTGAAATTTAGAGAGAACTTTGCAAATGTGAGTTCCATGAGGACAGTGTAAATATAGAACAATGCTGGTCGTGTCATTGGCTAGTGAGAGGACAGTGTGATGGCAACAGTAGTTGAGGGGGAATCAGGCCAAAGGTTTTAAATATTAGACAACGTCTGTTCTTAATCTCAATCTGCAATTGCTAGAGTCATCTGGAGCCTCAGTTTCCTTATCTACATTATAGGATATAAAACTAGCTCTTGGTTTATAGCGAGTAAATGGGCATGACAACTTTTCTGGCTTTCCACTATTTGATGGAGAATTTCTTAGTAATTTTTCGCACTGATTATCCAAGAGGTTAGTAAATGTAGAACTTTAATTACCAACAACTGAACTGATACACACACATATACGTATGTGAAATAAAAATAGGGAATAAGGCTCACAACTATATTCAAGAGGCAATATTATTGTAAGGTACTTAAAACTCAAGAATTGGATCTGATTAGCTAATTTCAAGTCTCTATGCCTCCAAAGACCTGAACAGAAATAGATTGTCAATGTGCCTATTGTACACATGCATAGTTATTTCTTTTTTCTATATAAACTTATTAGCTCATTACATCTGAAAACAAGGGTTCTCATTGTATAACCATGAGAAAGAACTCAAAGTGCTACACTCCTTGCTTATGAGGTGAGGATAATCATTATACCTCCTTCATGGAATTGTGACTTTTAAAGGAGACAGTCAATATAGAAGAGCTTAGCCGGTAACATGCTCTCACTAAAAGTGTATGGAATGGAATCACTTCATACCTCACGTGAATGCTCTTTACAGGCCACAATGTGCTTATCCCTGGCTGCTGTTTGTGTTGCCTGATAGCATCTCACAGCTGCCTCTCCACCAGAAATTAGTCCTCAGACTAACAGAAAACTCCTTGTCCACGAGGGAATTGCCTCCACCTTCAAGGGCAAATCTCAGCCAATAGCAACTGACTAAGTGATACAAAAGGGTGGCTACTTGCCTCAGAGTGGTGTTACTTGTGGTTCCCTGTAGGATCAAGCTGAAACTAGTCTTCAACAATGCATAGCCTGTTGTTTTCGCTGTTTACATCTATCTGCTTCCTGCACTTTCCTATCCTAGGGGTGCTTTCTCAGTTGTTTACAAGGCTCTCCATCTCAGTCCTGTCTGTTGAGGAACCTAAAGACATCTGGCACTGGAGGTGATCCTGGAACACAACCTAGAATTCTAGAATTGGTTCAGCAGTTGGCTGTGTGGCAGTGAGGACTACAACTGAGGTAGGTGGAAAGGTGTTCATGCCTGATATGCTACACAATATGATTGTTAAGAAGCAATGGTAGGACTTGGGGGCAAAGTCAGGCATTTGAGAGCTGAGTGAAAGAGTAATTATAAGTTCCCAGAAATTGGATGAGTATCTGAAGGAGAAAATTACAGGTTCAGATCAATTAGAATGTGAAGCAAAACATAAGAATCAGGTTTTAATTCTTGCAACTGGGATGGGGTAGGGGCCAAAACAGATAATGATCAAGCACACAACTTCATTGTAATCATGCAAAGCTCTGAGAAGAGCGAGTTCTCAGCTGAGTCAGCCTTATAAGCTAAAGTCAGGGCTTTAACGGGTGACAGGGTTGGAAGACACTGCAAACTGAAGTTTGTGCTATTGTTTCTTTTTCTTGGCTGCCGATTTCCTGCCTTAGACAACAGCTAGTCTCTTGCAGCCTCACTTTGTTCAGAAGGCTTGTCTCAAGCTTCTCTGCTTCATACTTCAGCCTCCCTTGGCTCTTTAGATCTATCTTCACTAGTTTCTTCTTGCATGCACAAGAGCCTATGGTATTTAATGGCCTCAAGTCTTTGCTATACTCTGCATTCACATCCTCAACCTGGTTTTGTTGTGTGTGTGGGGGGGTGCTTAACTTTGGGCTTATTCCCACCACCTACTTTGCATTTCTGCTCGGTGACTTTCACCTCTACTGTCTACCAAGAGAATGACATACCTGGGTGCTAAGAATAAAGCTCACGTTATGCAAGGCTGTCCCCACCCCTTGTAGCCCATCCCAGTCCTGCCGACTTCCACTTACCTACATTGTGAGCAATAATGAATAACTTATCAGAAGCCACCTGGCTGTGGAGTAGTTTATTGTTCAGCAGTTGGTGAACAGGCCACAGGACTATTGCATCAATAGTATAAAGGTATGACTTTTTCAAATGGTTCATTTTATCTCTGAGTCTCAAAATGTCATCGGGTAACACTGCCACCCCAGTGTCTTATAAAATACACAAGTTTTATGAATACTAAAACCAACAAAACAATCAAAATGAAACCAAATTATTTAGCAAAATGGCCTAATACTATTTAAAAAGACAGAAAAGTATATATAAGTGTGGTTTATTAAATGCAGCAATGACAAATAGAATACTCATTACTGCCTTATTCCCTGTATTGGCCACTTTTCTGTTGCTGTGATAGAAACACTGATCAAGGGAACTTATAAAAGAAATAGTTTATTTAGCTTATGGTTCCAAAGGGGCAGGAGTCCATCACAGCAGGGAGGCACGGTGGCAGAGGTGGCTAGAGTAGACCTTCAAACAGGTACAGGAAGCAGAGAGACACTCGAGATCCAGCAAGGCTTAAGAATTCTGTAAGCCCACGCCCTAGTGACATGCTTCCTCCAGCATGGCCACACTTTCTATCCACCAACTGGGGCCAAAATGTTCAAATACTTAGAGCTTATGGGGGACATTCTCATTCAAATCACCATATTTCCTCTGTTCTCTAGTTGATTTTATTGCCCTTTAGCCTTTCACCATTGATCTCATTATTTACAATACCACCAAGACAGTGCTAGGCATTATTAAACAGCCAATAATTTGTTATCTGCAATACAAGTTATTAAGCTACAAACTATAAATATAAACGGAGAAAACCACCATATTCCAAATTGGAACATCCATGTAAGAACTTCTGCCTGGCACTAATTCAATTCCAATTAAATTTCAGTATCTGGAGAAGTACTTGGAAAAATTGATTTTAAATTTTATTTAGAAGTATGGAAAACAAATCATGAAAAACAGAGAGAAACATGTACTTACAAATCTGAAACACAAGCCATAATAACTAGGATGTAAGATTAATGTGGAAGAAAATGGTGAAAATAGTTCAAAATAGAATGTACTTACATAAACAAATTCGTGATATATGAGACATCGAGGGGAAAACATCATTCTCAGTGCACACGTATCAGAGGTGGAGCCATAACCTGTAAGGCGCTGCTGTCCCAGATGGTAAGATACTGTAAGATACTGAAGGTAGGATCTATTCAGCTCCTATTGCACCTTCAGTGCCTGAAACATAGGAAGCATTCTTTAAATTCTGGATTTATTTTATTGAAGTCTTATGTATTAAAAACTTTAATCATGATAAAATAAAAATTGAAATGTGTTCTTGGAAGTAATCACTAAAGAAGTAATAGGTTTGATTACATAAGAATTTTAAAAGGCTGGATTATATGAAAACTAAGCTAAAAGGCAGATAAATAACAGAAGAAAGATTAATTTAGAGAAATCCTTCAAAGCAATTAGAAAATTGTAATGTTTTTATACGAGAGATTATATAAGAATATAATTCATTAAAGTGAATTTTTTATAAGTAAATTTATGCAGAAAAATATAAAACTATATCCTACTTAGTTAACAAATCATTTCCTCAACAACCCAATTCCGGTTAGGATGTGGCTAAACACGTATGCCTGGCTGTATCAGGAGTTGGTGAAAAAAATGTGGAAGTCAAGTTTTATAAAATCTACTGAGAATCATGGATGTGTAGAAGCAGGTTTTCCCTTTCTTTATATTTTAAAGATACTATAGTGCTGTAATATAACTTGAAGTCAGAGTTGATGATGTTCTAGCAGTTCTTTTATTCAGGTTTCTTTTGCTATCTTTGGTCTTTTGTGTTTCCATATGAAATTTAAAATTATTTTTTTTCAACTTCTGTGATGAGCTGCATTGGAATTTTGAGGGGTTTTGTGTTGAATCTGTAGGTTACTTTGGGTAGAATGGCTATTTTCACAATATTAATCTTTCTGATCCACAAGCATTGGAGGCCTTTCTGTCTTCTGGTATCTTCTTCAATTTCTTTTTTCAGTGTCTTCAAGTTTTCATCATACAAATCTTTCACTTCCTTGGTTAGATTTGTTTCAATATTAATGTTTTTCCTCCTCTTCCTCCTCCTCCTCCTCTTCTTCCTCTGCCTCCTCCTCCTATTCCTCCTCCTCCTTTCCTTCAATTTCTTCTTCTTTGGCTAAGGTGAATGGTAGCATTTCCTGATTTCTTTCTTGGCATGTTTTTATATATGAAGGAAGCAGGTTTTTTTGTGTGTTAATTTTGTGTCCTGCTACTTTGCTTTCCTGTGGAGTCTTTATAATCTTTTATATGTAGAATAATATCATTTTCAAATAAGGATCCTTTGACTACTTCCTAGCCTAGCTGTCTCTCCTTTATCTCCTTCACTTGACTTACTGCTCTATTTAAGACTTCAAGCATTGTATTGACCAGGATATGAAGAGAGTGGGCATCCTTGTCTTGCTCCTGATTTTAGTGAAAATACTTCAAGTTTTTTTTTCCATTTAGCTTGTTGTTGGCTGTGGTCTTGCTTTATAGTGCCTTTATTATATTGAGACACGTTCCCTGTATCTTTAGATTCTCCAGGACTTTATCACAAAGGGATGTTGGATTTTGTCAGGGGCCTTTATTTAGGTTTCACTAAAACTGTGTCCTAGCCCATTCCTCTCACCTCCTGTGTCCTTGTAAACGAGGTGCAAGATTCTGGCATCATAAAATGAAGGGCATGGATATCTTAGGCTCAGATAAAGAACTCAGATTGTGTGCCCTTGATATGAATGAGAAATAAAATTTCAGTTGCCTTCAGACATTGAAGATTGAGTGCAGCATTGACAATAGAATCTGTCACATTTTAACTAAGGCCATTCCTTACATTTTACATAGTGTTCTATAGTGTTGCATGAATGCAGTTTTTTCCCCCCTTTCCCAAAAGATAATGATTCTTTATGTGGTTTTCCTGGATTCTTTCTCCAACTGTGTCTTTTTCACATTAGAGGATCTTTTAACTGTCTTATCATTTTTGACTATTCAATTTTAAAATAAGCTAAAGTTTTGATAGGGGCTGGGTATTTAGCACAGTTGGTAGAGTGCTTTCCTAGTATACAAGTATGCAAATGCTTGGTTTGAACCCCAGCACTGCATAAACTAGGTTTCGTGGCATGGGGCTGTGGTCCCAGCCCCAGGGAGGGAGAGGCTTGATCAGAAGATGTTCAAGATTATCCTCAGCTACATAGGGAGTTTGAGGACAGCATGGGCTACATAAGACTGTCTCCAAAATAAAATAAAATAAAAAACATAATAGAAGAAAAATGAACTAATTTTTGATAAAAGAATGGATAGATCTTGCAGACTGTTGGGTTTCACTGTATGGGCAGAATGTAGCTTTTTCTTTGAAAGAACCACGCATGTTAGTGTATAGAAAACCTTTATTTAACATCAAAATAGAACAATCCTCATATATTGTCTAGAAGGTGAGATGGCACATAGTCTGACTATTCTGGGAGCAAAGTGTGGAAAGATCTCATTATTTAAACTGCAAATTTCCACTGAATTCTAGCATCAGTAGATGGTGCCCCATGCCTAGAATCCTTTGGAGAATCAGCTTCTGCTTCCACACAGGGATTGGCCATCTGGGTGTGTCATTTTGGGAAGGGGGTCTGAACGTACCTGACCTCTTCGTACACAGATTTTGACTAAGATGCTTATTTTCAGTTTGTGGCAGTGCCTGAGTCTTGAAATGCTAAGTCTTTCCAGGAACTTAGCAGGAAAGTTACTTCATGCTGTGCAGTCATCTGGGCTGTAGCTTATTCCGTGTACCAAGTCAGTCACTACTCTGTGTGGTACTGGGCCTTAGTATAAATGAGATGTGTAAGTTTTCTTCTACCTGTGTTCTTTCATATGTATTTTTATTCCTTGGAAATTTACTACACTTTAAAAAGAGATTATTTAAAATTAAATGGCAGGTCACTTCATTTTACTGCAGATATATTACTTTTGTAATGGAAATATCAAAAAATCATCATAGTAAATGTCAGAACTTCCATGTATAACAGAAATCTCCATGAAAATACCAATGAAGTGGCCAATTACGTGATTTACTTGACTTTCTACCTCCATTTCCCCTCCCAAGGTCAGCAGAGTTTTCATTGAGGTTTATGATTGCTGTGCAGTTCTTAGAATCTTAAAAAAGTTCACTAACTCAATTTCACAAATACTTATTGATAAGGAAAATCATATCATTAAAATCATTTTCCAGAATTATTTTCTGTTAATTGGTACAGATAGTATAAGCAGAAGTTAGTATTTTAGTTTTTATTGCTTTGTTCTTTGGTTATTTCTCTGAGAAAACCTGTGTATGTGATAAATTGAAGGAATGGATATGAAAGTATTGTTTGAGTTGATTGCATCATAGCAGTTATTTCAGATGTATTTCCTGGACATCATTCATTTTTTTTCTTGTGCCTTAGTTCTATTAAACTTTAAAAGTTGCTTATTCCCTGTGTTATCCACTCATCAAACATGAAAGTAATTACTGTGGGTTTAGGGGATCTATCCTAAGGGAATAATTCAACATTCATAGTATTTAGACAATAAGATATACATGGCAGTCATATTTATAACAGTCTTCTGTTATAAGTCTTCTATCCTTCTTACACACATTCACCCATGCACACATGCACTTATGCATACATACATTTATACCTATCTAAACTTATTCCATCCAGGTATTCTTAATTACCCAAAGGAGGGAAGGGATCTGCTATAGTGAGAATCAAACAGTTCCTCCTGACTGGAAGAAAGCAGAGTATACTGGGTACAGATGGTTGGAGGTGGGAAGATGAGGTTGTGGGAGTTTGTGGAAGTTCTCTTCTGATTGCTCCAATTTTGCCAGGAAAGTAAGAAACAAGGTTGTCTGATGAGAGTGATAATGGGGGCAGAGGTGTTGGAGGTGTGAGGAGAAAGAGGATGGTGTGAAATAATCATCCAGTAGTGCAGGAGGTTGGCAGCATGGGGAAGCATTATGACTGCTGGGCAGCATTATGGGTCCCCTTGAGGTTGGGGGTATGAATTTAAAGTGAGACAAGACAGTATGGTCTTGTGGGTGTTCTTGGCCACTTTAAATAACACTAAGTTCATAGACTAGCATAGCCAAGAGAAATTAACACATTTGGAGATGAGCTAAACAAATAGGATGCTGCAGAGGCACACTGGCAATGAGGGTTTATGCACAGGAATTGCTGGTGATTGACAACGGAATATGAGCTGGCTAAGGAGGGAACAGGATGTGAAGTAGGTGGAGCCAATAGAAAGAGAGCTGGATCAATGGAGTATAGGTTCTGGTTTGGTCGAGAATTTGGGGACTTGTGGTTCTAGGAAAAGAAAGCTGAAATTATAAGAGTCAAGGATAGGGTATGATGACAAGGTCCAGAGAAGTCACCATCGGAGTGAAAGCTTGAGGGAGGATGAACGAAAAGATCATCTATCCATGCAGAAACATTTAATAGAATGTGTGAGTAGCCATGGCACATAAAGTTTTATCTTCCAGTTTATTGAAATCACCAAAAATAAAGATAGAAGTAATGTCAAAAAACATGACTGTAAGTCAAATATCAGTAAGTTACAGCTTCAACAGGGAAGGGGGCTGATAGCTTCATGGCATAAGATCCAAAGCATGAGTATTTTAAGAGGAGGCGGGGAGATGAGTAGCCAGGAGGACCTCATCTGCCTTCAATCCTGGAGGTCTAGGGCCTGTGAGAGAAAAGGTAGCCCCTGTCCCACTGGAGGCAGTGCCTTGGGGTTAAACCAACTTTTGATGAGAGAAAGCACTTATACAGAATGTTCAGAGGAAGGGCAGGAGACATAAGGGGTTTTTGTTAATGATGGACAATGAATTCAAGAGGGGCACAGCAGGAAGTTTTGGGTCTGGGAATGTGTTTCTAGGGGGTTAGGTGTGAGGTTGTGTAGGAAGAGTAATCTAGAGGTGAGAAGGTGAGAGACTAGAGCTAGTTTGTAACTGACACACATTAAATTAGAGCCACAGTGAAACTGTTTCAGATGGACTCAAAGCAGACATTTGAAGGGAGGCTTAAAGTGTCAGTCTGTGGCCATTTGGGATATGGAGGCCTACCTGGGGACTTGGGATATGGAGGCCTATCATCTGAGGACTTTCCCTCAGAAGACCTAAAGTCTTGGTGCAGAACAGCCATATATACTTACATATACTTACAAGGTATATACTTACAAGGTATATACTTACATATACCTTGTGCCATTTAAACTTAACAAGCTTTCTGAAACCTTATTTATTTTTCATTTTTCAGATAAAAATTGACTTTGCCTTGGGGAAGTTACACATGTTTAGAGCCACACAGCTAGTCAAGTTAGAGTTAAGACTGCAAAATCAAGTCTATCTGACATCCATATTTTATTTTCCTAAAATTAAACCAGACTATGTCCTCTTTGAGATCAATGAAACTGAGGCAAAATAGGTATAGACAAGTATATGGAGAATAAAAACAAAGTTGAAGAAATCTGCATTTGAAACTCTCTCTTTCTCTTTCTTGTAAATACTTATTTGCTAGCATTATCCCTTCTAAACTGAGATACTTTCCCTATTAATTTCCTTTTTTAAAATTTTATTTATTATTTTTATTTTATGTGTATGAGTGTCTTGTCTACATGTTTGTTAAGTGTACTTATGTCATGCAATACCCACTGAAGCCAGAACTGGAGTTGGGGACAGTTGTTAGATACCAAGTAAGTGCTGGAAATTGAACTTGGGTCCTCTGCAAGAGTATTCAGTACTCTTAACCACTGAGCCATCTCTCCAGCCCTCATTAATTTCTTTTTAAAAAATGTACTTATGTTTATTTTTTGAGAATTTTACACATGACTACTGTTTTTGCATTATTTCTATTCCTCCCAGTTTCTTGCCAACTCCTGTGTCCTCTTCAACTCCCTCTCAACTTCTTGTTCTCATCTTTATTATTGCTACATATGTATACATACATTTATAAATATATATACATATATAATGTACTGCATCCATTAGGGGTACTCTAATGTATTGTATGTATTTGTAATGTATTTGTAACTGTATTTAGTGGCGGTATCCATTTGGTATTAGATAACCTCTCAGGGAGGTAATCCCTAGAGAAAACTCCCTCCCTCAACAGCCATTCATTGCCTACAGCTCTTCATCTTAAGGTGAGACCCTGTGACATTGGCCTTGGTATGTAAACAACTCATTTTGTGCTTATGCAGATCTCATAAGCTACCATGCTGCAGAGATTTCATTGGTGCGATTTCCCTACCATGTCTAGAATACATTAACTGGCAGCACGTGTCTTGACCTTCTGGCTCTTTCTTTCCCCTCTTCTGTGATGTTCCCTGAGCTTTGGATGTAGAGGTTGCATTGTAGATGCGTTACTTAGGGTTGGGTACCTCACAGCCATGTATTCTCTGCATTTGATCAGTTGTGGAACTTTGTAATGGTCTCCATTTGTTGCAAAACAGAAGCTTCTTTGATGAATGATGAGAGTACACTTGCCTGAAAATATAAGGATATTAATACAGTAAGACATATTATATCTAGGGATGTGACAGAAGTAGGTTTTTCTCCAGGATCTATGATGTCTCCAGCCGTGTGTAATTAACTACTAACAGTACCACCCATGAATTCCCTCCCATTACGTCCAATTAGACAGCTGTTGATTGCTTCCAAGATAAAAGTGCTACTACTGTACCAATAGAGACGGTTTTCTGGGATGGTCATTGTTGTGGTTCAGAGACTTTACAGCTGGGTAGTGTCATTGATTGGCTTTCTCCCTTGGCAGCTTACATAATATCTTCTGATACTGTGAGAACTAGTCTTCAAGGGTCAGGCTTCCTAGAGAGTTCAAGCTCAAATTCTCTAAGTCCTGTTTCCAAAGTATGTTGTACATTCAGCATTAGGGTCTTATCTTCAAGTTCTGGAAGGCAATCAAAGGCAGTGGCAATAGCCTGTGTTATTTTTGAGTCTCTTGGCCTACCCTGACCAACAACTCAAAGGGAGCTTTCCCATGCCTGGCATCGTTATTTTTGTTATATACATGCTTTACACATGCACTCACATTTATATGTATATTTTCCAGTAAACTTATTAAATACTACATTTCCTTTTGGTTTTTCACACCACTTGAATATTTTTTTCTTTCTTCTACCCTTATATAGACCTCTCTTCTCCCTGCCCAGTTAAAGTGTCCATCATCCTCCTCTTCCCCTTGATGCTCCCTGTTTCCTATTATCCCCCTGTCTTGAGCTCCTTCTCCTTTCCTCACTTGGTTACTTTCCATTCTCCTCATAGGTATATATCCTTTGATTAATCAGGACATATACTCACATCTAAGGATTTGGAGCTAGGATTCACAAATGAGAGAGCATGTGTCACTGGTTTTTCTGAGTCTCTGTAAATTGCCTCACTTACTATAACAGTTTTGAGTTCCATCCATTTACCCTGCAAGTGTTATGACTTTGTTTTTCTTTATCATTGAGTAGAACTCCATCATGTAAATATACCACATTGTCCTTATCCATTCATCAGTTGAGGGACATTTCAGTTGTTTCTATTTCTTAACTTTTGTGAAAAGAGCAGCAACAAACATGGCTGAGCAAGTATCTCTGTAGTAGGATACTGAGGTATATGTCAAAGAGCAGCATAGCTGGATCATATGGTAGATCTATTTTTAGTTTTTAAAGAGTTCTCCACACTACTTTCCACAGCAGCTGCACCAGTGTGCGGTCCCGGCAGCAGCGAATGAGGCCCCCCTTTCTGTGCTTCCTTGCCAGCATACGTTCTCATGTGTTCTCTTGATCTTAGCTGTTCTGGCTGGGGTAAGATGAAAACCTAAAGTAGCTTTAATTTGCATTTCCCTAATTGCAAAGAATGATGAACACATTTTAATGTATTTCTTAGTCATTTTTATTACTTCGTTTGAGAACTCTCTGCTCAGATCTGTAGCCCCTTTTTAAAATTGGGTCATATGTTTTCTTGATTCTTTGTTTTCTGAGTTATTTGAATATTCTTGAAATTAATCCTCTGTCAGATGTATAGCTGCAAAGGTTCTTTCCCACTCAGTGGGCTTCCTTCATTTGATTGGTTGTTTCCTTTGCTATACAGAAGTTTTTCGTTTAATTAGGTCTCATTTGTCAGTTGTTGGTCTTAATTCCTGAGTCAATAAAGACCAATTTGGAAAGTCTTTCTCTGCACCTGTATCTTGTAAGGCACTGCCTATATTTTCTTGTAACAGTTTCAGAGTTTCAGGTTTTACATTGAGGTCTTTGATATATTTGGAGATTATTGTAAGGGGTGATACATATGTGTTGAATTTCATTCTTCTACATGTGGAAATCCAGTTTTCTTAGCACCATTTGTTGAAGATGCTGTCTTTCCTCTGGTGTGAATTCTTGGTATCTTTGTCAAATATCAAGTGGCTACAATGGAGTATACTCATGTTTGAGTCTTCTATTTTGGTCCATCTATCCACATGTCTGTTTTTGTGTCAATGCCATGCTGTTTTATTATTGTAACTCTGAAATATAGTTGAAAATCTGATATGATAACCCTCCAGCATTGTTCTTTTTGTTCAGTATTACCTTAGCTCTCCCAGGCCTTTTGTGGTTATATATTAATTTTAGGATTTTTTAAAATTTTATTTGAAAAAAATGTCATGGGGAGTTGGACTGGGATTGCATCGAATCTGTAAATTGCCTTTGGAAGGATGGTCATTTTCACAGTGTTAATTCTACCTTTTGGTAAGCACAGGAAGTCTTTCCATCTTCTAGTGTCTTCCTCAATCTGTTTCTTCAAAGATTTAAAGAGATATTTAAGGTTTTTGGTTAGGTTTATAGCTAGATTTTTTTTGGAGGATATTGTGACTAGGAGTGCTTTTATGATCTTTCTCTGACTGTTTGTTATTGGTCTATCAAAAGACTGGTAATTTTTGTAAATTGATTTTATATCTTGTCACTTTTCTGAAAGTGTTGATTATTTCTAAAAGTTTTCTGATTGAATTTTTTTAGGATCTCTAATGTATGTCATATCATGTGCAAATAGGGATAATTTGAACTCTTATTTTCCAATCAGTACCCTTCAATTTCCTTCTCTTGTCTTATTGCTCTAGCTAATGTTTCAAGAACTATACTGAAAAAGAGAAAGGATAGTGGGGTCCTGATTTTAATGGAAATGCTTTGAGTTTTTCTCCATTTAGAGTGTTGGCTATGGCTTTGTCATGTATAATTTTAGCTATGTTGAGGTATGTTCCTTCCAGTCCAATTTCCTCTGGGACTTTTATCATGAAAGCACATTGGATTTTGTCAAAGGCCTTTTCTGCATCTATTGAAATGACCATGTGATTTTTGTCTAAGTTCATTTATATGATTTATTACATTTATTGACTTACATCTATTGAACCTGTATCTATGGAATAAAACCAACTTGATCATGGTGGATAATATTTTTGATATGTGCCTATATATAGTTTTCAAGTATTTTATTGATAATTTTTGTTTCTGTCTTTTTATTATTTTTAATTATGTATATGTGTGTGGGCATATGAACTTGAGTGCAGGTACCTGTGGAGGGTAGAGTATTAGATCCCCCTAGAACTGGAATTATAGACAGCTGTGAGTCACCCAGTGATATGGGTGTGCTGGGGACTGAACTGGGGTCCTCTGCAAGAGCAGTAAGTATTCTTATCTGTGAGTCATCTCTCCAGCCCCAGAGGTTTCATTTTCCTGCACTTCTATGGGTCTCAATCATGATTGCTATGGAATTGGTTCGGTTAAGAGGTCCTCTCTCATTTTGTGCACACTTTGAAATCTATGTCTAAGTGTCACAGATAAAATATCCTCCCTTTTCAAAGTCTACAAAACAAGTACTCACACAATATTTGTATTTGTTGTAGACATCACAGAGGCTTCTGATGAGGAGTGAAGAGGACATTTATCCTAGCCACATGGCAGCATCCTATTAACACAAGTCACTACTCTTAAAAGCTCTTTAGGCTTCTCTCTGAGCTTTTCACTGGCCTATTCACACCTAGAAAAATATCTGCCTACTTAATGCCAATTTTTTGAATCCTCTCTGTTTTGCACCTTCAGTTTCTTCTCATTACTCCTTTTCTCCTTTGTTATCCTGGAAAATGCCTTTTTTTTTTTTTCCATCTTATTTTTTCAAGTAACTACCCAGAGCTCCTGGTCTCTAATGCAGGGTGAAACTTTCTTTGAAAATCCAAGTTCTTTAAGGTTCTGCACTGATTAAAAGTGCCTTTACTATAGCAAGAGCCAGTTGCTTGGACTTAACTTACATAGTGCCCTGTGTGTAGTAGACAGAAGCCATCTATTGCAATGGGAGCTGTGTAGGGAAGGGCAGACTAGGAAAGCACTTGAGAAGGCAGGAAATGCCAGGGAACCTCTGCAGGGAAACTGAAGCACAAGTGTCCAGGGGAAGAATCCCAGGACCCCCACAGGCCCCGAGGGAGGGGATGCGGGGGGGGGGCTGGGGGGGAACTAGAGCTTTCTCCAGCACTCAGCCCTGCAAGCAGAAAAAACGAAACAAAGCAAGCTGGTATTTCCCAGCTCAGAAGTCTACAGAGTGATTGATTGCAGAGCAAAGACAAAGACACAAAGTGCCCTGCCAGGCTGACAAGACCTGCTGATGAGATGGACTGTGGGTCCTGGTGTGCTAATGAGAGGTAGCCACAGGGGAGGGAGAAAGAAAAAGGGGGAGCCTAATATCTCAACAGGAGTAGAAAGGGCTGTGGAGGAGAGGTGTGTGGGGAGGGGCAGGGTCTGAAAGGAATTAACTTAGTAGCTGCTTGGCTTTTCTGACACTCTGGTACCCAACACCAATGGGTCCCAGTACTAAAAACTAACACTGCCTGCATCTCTGCCTCCATTTTTGTTTGTAAACACCCCAGAGTACCAAAGGTACAGTGGCTAAAACAGCCTACCTCCCACTTCCCAGAAGTCTGAGGTGAAATAGACAATTAGGAAGTCAAAAGTTCCTGCCAGGAGGGTTTAGCCTGGCTCCCTGCAATGAAGGCCTTCGCATGGTCATTTAGTTTAGGAAATGCAGTCACATGATAACAGCCATTCTCTCTTCCCCCACTTCCCTTGCTAACATCTCACTCTCTTTGTAGGGAACAATGTTCTTTCTCACCTGCTGCTGCACATATGGGGGCTGGGGGAGTGGGCATTGATTTCCCTAGACTTGAAATTGAATCCATCTCTACTTTAAATTCTCTTTAATTTGCATTTGCTAAGTTTCACCATCTTTTGGTTTTATTGCTCATCAGTTGCCTTCATCACCCTCCTTGCATCCTCCAGTCTCCCTGTATCTGTTTCATTTTTTGCATTTCCATTTACTGTTCCTCCAGTTGAAAGTCATTTCTCTTAACACTGTATGGGAAGAAGAGCAGAGAAGGCCAATCTTCTGGAGCACTCATTAACATGAGCTGTTGTTTTAGAGGTGTTCTGCATGTTGTAGGTGACCCGTCTGTCTTCAGTACATCCTAAAATGACATATTCTTTTCCTGCTAGTTTTTTCTTCTTTTTCTTCTTCCCCCAGGTCATATCTCTAGTAACTTGATATACTATTGTGCCTGTGACACAGTTAAGGGCCACTTTAAAGTTGTTACACATGTAGAGTCCTGTTACACAGGACTCCCCAACAACTAGGGAGTCTTGGGGCCATCTGGATGCTCGGTGGGTGGTTCTGTTAGCTGAAAAGCTTGAAGTGAATTTACAGTTGCCTTGTCCAGAAAAGAGAGTTCCAAATCAGGGAAATGTTTTGATTAAATATTCTGGACCAGATTTTAAGCTTGCTCTTGTATCAAACAAGAATATTCTTATTTTCAGTGTAATTTCATTTCCCCCAAATGATTTCAGACTTGCCAGTCATAGGTAGAAGCTCCTAACACCTATCTGCAGGATCCTTGACAACCATTGTCTCATCCCACTATAGCCGACTTTATTATAATCCTCTCCAGAATCAGAATAGAGCCCTCTCAGTTCAGTATGTAGAGGATTTGTTGAGAAAACAATGACAGTTTTCCTTAAATATTTCATCATTGATACATATCTTTCTGATATGTGATATTTCAAAGTAAACAACTAAGAACATAAGACAAGCTCTTTATGGAGCAATGGACTGGAAGCAGTCTTCACTTTCGGAGCATCTTCCTCAGAATTCAGGGAGATGTCATCTACTAGCTGGAAAATTTGCTTTCTTGTCAAGGGGAGCAGCAGTAGAGACCAGGACTGTGAATGGTCTGAGGCAGGAGCCTTGTCCCTGCACATGTTGGGCAAGGACTGGACTCTTGTGGCAAAACTGAGCTGAAGCTGGTCCTGAAAGGCACCCACAATGTCACCCATGCATCATTTAGTTCAGAATGTACAAAAATATTAGGGCTCAATGAAATATAAGTTAAAAAGTTACCAGGACCAGGAGACAGATGGAAGGACTGTTTCATGGGTAATTTAATTTGGAAAATAATTTATTGATCAAAGTTTTATAATTATTGTTTTTAATGATAAAACATAGTCCTTTAAAACTTTAGCTTTTAATGGCATCTGTTCTGGTTGATTTTTATTGTCACCTTGACACAACTTATAGTCACCTGGGGAGAAGGAGCAGTTGAAGAATTGTCTTGATCAGACTGCTTGTGGGCATGTCTGTGGGGCATTTTCTTAATTGATGGTTGATGTGGGGGAGCTCAGCCCCCTGTGGGCAGGAATATCCCTAGGCAAGTGGTTCTGGGCTGTATAAGCTGAGCATGATCCAGTGAGGAGCCAGTAAATAGCATCCCAGTAAGGCTTCTGCATCAGTTTCTGTTTGAATTCTTGCTGTGACTTCCCCTAGTGATACACTATAGCGTGGAAGTGGAAGACAGTGAAAGCCAGGTGACCAGCTAGGCTCTGATTCAGATGAAGCAGTAGATCAAACAGCCCTGAGCCTGTCATTTCCTCATGAAGCCTCAGCTTCCTCACGTACAGAAGTATGAGGGTCGGACTGGGCCAGCCCTTCCCAAGTGACTCACAGAACCCCACAGAGACAACATTATACACACTTTGGTCCCTTTCCTACTCTAAGTTGCTTTTGGTCATAGTATTTATCACAACAGAAGGGTAAACTAAAACAGCATAGAAAGTATTAGGTTTCATTAAGGCATTTCCTAAAGAAGTTTTATTTTTGCTGTTTCTCTTTCCCTTTCTTCTTCCCTACCCTTCTTTCCCCTCCTTGTACCCTCCCACCCCCCGGTGGGCCCCTTTCCACTTTCATGTCACATGTGTTTCATTGCCTATCCCTGCCCACATATATATACATATAAACATTAAAAGTTAAGGTCCGTGTATGAGAGAATATACTTTACAGAGTCTGTTTAATCTCACATAATACTTTCTAGAACCATCCATTTTCCTGTGAATTTCATTTTTTTTTCCTTACAGCCAAGTCTTAAAAGTATTACTGAGCCTTCTGAACGAGCAAAAGGGACCAAAGTGTGTATAATGTTGTCTCTGTGGGGTTCTGTGAGTCACTTGGGGAAGGGCTGACCCAGTCCGACCTCATACTTCTGTACATGAGGAAGCTGAGGCTTCATGAGGAAATGACAGGCTCAGGGCTGTTTGATCTACCGTTTCATCTGAATCAGAGCCTAGCTGGTCACCTTGCTAAGCTTTCCTACCTAGTATCACCATACAGCCTCCTGCATCCACACAGTACAAAACAATTAAGCGAATGAGCCAATAGCATGAATTTGATGTCAAGTGCTTGTTTTCAGTGTGACATTTCAAAGACTGATGTTCTGTGACTGCTAAGAATTGCCCACAAACTCCTCAGGTCCCCAGAGAACACATTTTCCTTTATGAAGCGTGCAGTTCCCAAATTTCTGATCCATGTGAGGAATTGTCATACGCTGCCTCATATATTACTCATGTTAGTCCGAGCCATCATTTCAGTTTAAAAAAAGGGCAAATGGTCCCTATAGCAAGAAACTTTACAGACAGATGCAAAACCCTGTGCTGAAACTGGAAAGAAAATTAAAATGCCAACAGAAACAGTCAAACATGTGTGGAACACTAGCTAGAGAGGTGTGCATGTGATGGAGTGGGGTGACTTCTGAATCATTTCCCTAAATTTAGCAATGCAGTTTTTTTTAAAAAAATAAGCCTTGAAGAGCTACTTCTCAGAAATTCTGTTATTTCTCTGCATATGCCTTATGTAAGTCTTTGTCACGGGCCTGCAGAGCAGTCAAATGGGAAGGGTGTGTTTCTAGCCCAAATGAGCCATCAAGAGAAGTTCAGAGATGTTAAGAGGCTAAGAAACTCAAGCCTTTCCTTTTCTTTCCATGCAGCTGTGAGTGGGGCTGTCTGAAGATGATGTCTGTTAAGTGCCTCCCACCTTGATGTTGTGGGATGGCTTAATATTTATTCACTTCTCCTTGAGGAATAGAACTGTCATCATTGTTAATCATTTCCAAGAGCCTTAGCATCATTCTTATTGAACTCTTAAAGGAGTTTTCTTTGTCCTCTTCCTCTCTCTTTCTCTCTTTATCCTCTTTCCCTCCCTCTCTCTTTCCATTTTCTTTTCTCTAACTTCACCTTATGAATGGTTCCAGAAAGAGTTGCGCTTCTAGTGTTTAGAACTCCCATTTTGTAGTCCTTTTTTACCTTATATGTAATAATTTCCCATCTGACTTCTCAGAGATTCCTCTTAGCCAGTGATACAGGGCAGCAGGAATCCTGAGTGTCAGGGATAACTATTTGCACAGTTTACAAGTGATGCTATTGAAAGAAAGTCACATTTAAGTTGGTTCCAATGCCCCACAGTCTCTAGTTCCCCGTGGCTGCCTCTGCAAGGCCCATGTGTAGGTTCAATTTTGAGGATGCCAGTAAAGAAAGTGAAAGTTGTCCTGATGGCAAGCTCCTTTCTTTTCTATAAGCTGCTTCTCAGGTCTTCTACAACCTGTATCCTCACTGAAGTTTCCCCAATCCAAGTCCCTTATCTTTACCTGCTCATAACAAAAACTTCTTTCCCAATCTGTCATCCTACTTAATCCTTTGTTTCCCACTGAGCTGCTACATATTGTCACGAATCCCAGTCAGATGGAAGCCTCAGAAGAATTGATAATCTATTTCATCAACTAATAGCTAATAATAGATTCATATCCTAGTCATCTAGGATATTTAGCACTGTAATAGGAGAGATCTCATTAATTCACAAAATTATGGCAATGTGTATCATGTGCCAGCCTTCCCCCTGAATATCAATTCATACAAGAATTCCCCCACTTACATCTTCGTGGTGGAGATCCACAACAAGACCATTACAGTTTCATGAAGAGGAGAAAGCAAGGTATGTGATACTGTGGTTTGGTGAGCTAGGATGATAGAAATGATTTCATTGAGGAGAGACATTAACTATCACCTAGGTGAACAGAAGAGGCAAGGTTGAGGAAAGGGTGTCTTAGGCAGAGGGAAGAGCAAGAAGTAGAGTTCCTGAGATGAGAGTTAACGGGAGAGGCTCAGACATCAACAGCTAGAGGAGCATGATGCAGCAAGGTGAGGATGTGGGAAAATGGAGGAGTGAGCCCAGAGGTAGCTGCCATCAAGCCATGAACCTCTTGGTAACTCATGTTAAGAAGCTTGGGTTTCACGAAATCACAAAGGGAAGCTTTTTGAGGGTTTTAGCAGGGGGTTGTCATCTTACTTGGATCAAAACATCAGCTTTTTCCCCTAATAAAATGACCCTGAACTTCAAGTCAACAGAGCAAGACCTAAGGTAAGTCATCTTGGGAAGGGATTTCCGTCTGTTCTGGTCTGCAGGCCTGACTGCCCAATGAGGTGACCAAGTCACTTTTCTTCCTTGCCTTTCAACCTTTCATGTGAAACATGATGAGTCAAATTTGTTCTTCAACCCCCTCATCTCATAATCCAAAGAAAAAATGATATTTGTACAGCACATCTAGAAACCCAAGACTTCTCAAGGCTGTGCCAGGGACTGAGGCACACTCAAAACACACAGATAGTATATTTCTAGACATGTAAGTTCCCTCTTGATTCCCTTTGTTTAAGATTTTATGACATTTCCTCATGTTGTTCCTGAAGTTTTATCACAGAGGCTACAAAATAGACATATTCAAATAGAAGTATGAGCAAAACCAGCCTAGGTGGTACGGATTAGTGAGGCCTAGTTCATGTTTCTCAGTGGCAAGTATTCCAGATAATTAAGTGCTGTTATCGTATGTTTTCTGTTGTGTGTATGCAGATACCCCAGGCACACTGGTTCTTAAGCCCCCGTTTTCTGCCACTGTGATCAGTTGCTTCCTGAGATTGTCTGCTTAGCTCAGCATGCCTAGCACTTTAGAATCTTTGGCCTTTCTGTTGGGGGCCGGCTGGCTCCAACATGCACACCTAAGATGGTGGCTGGCCTGTAGCCAGGAGGTGGTACGGCAAGTAGAGGAAGTACAGAACAATTGGCCCAAAGAAGTTCCGGGTGCATGATCAGCATGTGAACAGCACCTGATCCCTAGGACAGGATAATGGGAGAGAGCCTCATGTACTGTTGTATAATACCTGACCTTTAATGTGATTGGTTGAAGGATGCTTGGATTATGTAATGCTTCTGTATATAAGGCGGAAAAATAAAGAGGAAGCTGCTGCAGCCTGAAGCAGAACCCGTTGTGTGTTGTTGATTGTCCTGCAGGTCAGGACAAGTGGTGGCGGGTACGGGGACCCTCTGCTTCATTTTCTAAGTAAGTACTGTTAACAGGCAATGGTAGACTCCTTTAGAGGGGTACAAGAAGAAACTCTCCGAGAGTAGTGGCCAGAAAAATATTGAAAATGGGATCTGAAATATCATGTTCACAAATGGAAAGCACTTCTGGAGGAGAATGGAGTGCTGCTAAAGGTAAGAACCACTCTGTATTTCTTTGAACTATTAATTGTGTCATTTGTCCAATAATTTGTGTAGTCCCTAAAAAGCTAAAATTTTAAAATATTTTTACTTACTAACATAAACTATTAAAACTAGGAAAAGACAATGGCATAAATATGTGTATATTTATGGGTTTTTTTCTTTTTAGAAACTTTAGGCTTAATTTGGACTTTTCGTATTTTTGGATTGCAGACATTTCCCTGTCATCTGTTAGTTTTATGGTGTGAATAGTCATTTGAAAAGTACTAAATATATTCTTGTGTTGAATTAAAATTTTTAAAAAAAAGGAAAGATATTGAAGGACATGAGGGCACTATACAACCTTACAAATTTATGTTGATAGAGCTTTACATCCGGTTAAACAGCAGTTTCTAATGTAAAAGGTATATCACTATATAGATGATATATTGATAGCCTTTGAGGAGGCTAAAGTTTTAAATCAAGCCTACACTGCCCTGATACAAGGATTGGAAAGGGCTGGATTATTTATAGCTACTAAAAAGGTACAAAAAAAAAAAGACTTAAAACATTTCTTGGTTCTATCATATCAGCTACGCAGGTAAAGCCAGCAAAGGTGGTCTTGTGAATGGATGCCCTGAAAACATTACATGATTTCCAAAAATTTCTAGGGGACGTGAATTGGTTTCGTCCTTACTTGTCTATTTCTACCCCACAATTAGCTCCACTCTTTGATATTCTTAAAGGACCTACAAACCCAAATTCTACGTGAACGTTGACTCCATCAGCAAGGAAAGCTATTAAAATATTGGAACAAGCTATGGAACGTGCTCATTTAAACCGTTTAGATTTGACCAAAGAAATTTGGCTATTGATTTTAGCTACTGAAGGATTACCCACCACAGTGTTTTGGCAGGAAGGTCCTTTATTTTGGCTGCATCTTCATTATTCCCCAGGAAAGGTTTTAAATTCCTACCCTTCTTTAGTTGCTCAGCTAGCCTTAAAAGGCCTTAAAGCTGCATTGGCTGTATTCCAAGCTCACCTTTCCCTTGTAGTAGCAATGTGAAAGCTTAGCAAATAATGATTCGGATTGGGCCATTCTGTTTACATGCACACAGGCTAGAGTTGATAATCCCTATCCGTCATCACCATTGCTCCAGTTTTGGAAGGTGCATCCTATTAGTCTCCCTTCTATTACTAGATCTATGCCCATAAAGGATGCCTCCTTGGTGTTTACTGATGGATCAAAATCTGGTACAGGAGCATTGTTAATCGAAAATCTACCGCATACTTTTCTCTTCCCCACTTGCTCTGCTCAACAGGTGGAATTGTTAACAGTATTAGAAGCATTTAAATTAAAATCGGGGCCCATGAACATTTATTCAGATTCCAAATATGTTGTTGAGGCACTAAAAATTTTGGAAATGGTTGGTCATATCTCCCCCAAGTCCACTGTTCAACATATTTTACTATGATTACAACATGTTATTTGGTCTTGGAAGGAACCCTTTTACATTGGACATATTAGATCACATACAGGATTGCCTGGCCCCTTAACTACTGGCAATGATATAGTGGATAAGGCCACTAGAAATTTCTACATATTTCCTTCTCAATTTACTCATGCGCAGGTCTTTCATTCCCGCTTCCATGTTAATGCTAATACCTTGAAATTGAAATACTCTATTTCTAAAGAAGAAGCTAGAACTATTGTTAAGAATTGTCCATATTGTGTTATACATTTGCCCTCTCCATCTCTGGGAATAAATCCAAAGGGCTTACTGCCCAATCACATTTGGCAGATGGATGTTACTCACTATGCAGCCTTTGGAAAAGTGCAATACATCCATGTTTCTGTGGATATCTTTTCGGGATTTCTTATGGTCTCGGCCTTAGTAGGTGAGAAGTCTAAAGGTGTTATTTCACACTGCTTGAAAAGTTTTTCTATTTTAGGAATCCCAAAACAAATTAAAACTGATAATGGTCCAGCCTATGCAAAACATAAACATAAATTTTGCTTAGCATTTAACATTCAGCATATAAAAGGTATCCCCTATAATTCCACGGGGCAAGGAGTGATTGCATATGCACATTTAACCTTAAAAATTATGTTGCAAAAACAAAAAGGGGGAATAGGGGACTCCTTTAAGTCCCCTAAAGAGAAGCTTGATGTTTCCCTCTTTATTTTAAATTTTTAAAATTTGGATGTGGATGGAGGCTCCATGGCTGAACGACATGCAGAGCCAAGAAAAAATAAACAACCTATGGCTTTATGAAAGGACGTCCTTACTGGTCAGTGGAAAGGCCTAGATCCAGTATTAATATGGACTCAAGGCTCAGTTTGTGTCTTTCCGCAGGGGGCACAAACTCTGATTTGGATTCCGGAACGATTGGTGAAACCAGCGACACCATTGGAAACACAAAATGATGCTATGGATGCTCCTGAGCCTGGGAATGATGCTGACGCCTGGAAGTTGTGAATCAAGACAATTATGGAAATGCTTCAAAGTTTGAATTGGCCATCTTGATGTACATTCTCACCTTCTTGCTCGTTCCTGTGGTTGTTGAAGATACTGATCTTTCTGTGCTCTTACGACCGAAAAGAGACTTTGCGGTAACGGCTGCCGTGGTTGCTGCTGTCGCTGTTTCTGCAGCTGCCGCGACGGGAGCAGCTGCGGCACTCGCCACAATGATCCCTACAGCATAGACTGTAAATGCCCTTGCTGAAAGAACTGCTTTGGCATTGGAGACAGAAATCCACGTGAACCAACATCTGAGACCTGCAGTGCTAGTACTTAACCAACGCATGGATTGATTGCAAGAAGAACTGGATATTATCTGTGCAGTGATATCTGTAGGTTGTATACATCATATGTCAGCATTATGTGTTACTCTGGTTCAATATGAAAATCTTAGTTATGCTGCAAATCTCTCTAGACAATTGTCTAATTACTTAAATGGCACCTGGGATGTACAATTTGAAAATTTAACACGCTCTCTCCAGCTGCAGGTGGTATCCATCAACTCCACTCGAGTGGATGTTGCTACTGTTACACAATTTGTTTCTTCTTTATCTCAAGTCATGCTACGGGGGAAGCAATGATTTGGAATCCTAGTCTTTGGAGGGCTTCTTTTAATGCTTATCACACTCTGTATTTGGTGGATATGCCATATGAAAAAATCTCGTAAACATGAATTGGCTATACTTGGGCAGACTATGATGGCCATGCAGCTTGGTGATTCCCCCCAAGTATGGCTTGGTATGCTGGACCAGTAGCCAGAGATGGGTAAGATCTGCGTGAGAGGTATACCAACCTAAGACAGGGTTCCCAGGCGAAAGGTACTGAGATACCTCATGACGGGTAAGGACATGTCTTGACGTGGACGACCTAAGACAGGCACGAGTCCCTGCCATATTTCTGTTTATATTAAAACAGGGGGAGATGTTGGGGACCGGCAGGCTCCAACATGTGCACCTAAGATGGCAGCTGGCCTGTAGCCAGGAGGTGGTACGGCAAGTAGAGGAAGTACAGAACGATTGGCCCAGAGAAGTTCCAGGTGCATGATCAGCGCATGAACAGCACCTGATCCCTAGGACAGGATGATGGGAGAGAGCCTCGTGTACTGTTGTATAACACCTGACCTTTAATTGATTGGTTGAAGGATGCTTGGCTTATGTAATGCTTCTGTATATAAGGCGGAAAAATAAAGAGGAAGCTGCTGCAGCCTGAAGCAGAACCCGTTGTGTGTTGTTGATTGTCCTGCAGGTCGGGACACTTTCTTCTTGGCAAATTTAGATTTCAATCCAAATGACACGAGAGTCCACCATGAGGGCTTATAGAGATGGAAATTCTTTTAATCAGATTTTTCCCTTGTTTGCCATAGCACAAAATAAATATTTTATAAAAAGGTAGAGCCATAAGTTATGTAAGGAAGCATGGAGACAGGAAGGATCTGTGTCAGAGGATCAAAAGTAACTATTGCAATAAAAGGCAACTGTGTAAAGACAGCAACACTCCTCACAGGGACAGGTCTATGGACTCAGTACTACATTGCATTTGGACACATCCACCCATTTTCCCATTTTCATATTCTTTGCAACCTAGCCTGATATGTGCAAATCAATTATACTTTGTTGCACTCGTACGTGTTCTGTCTCCAGACTTCACATACTTTCTCCACCCGTTGTACAACTTACCTCCCCACACTTACATTAATGTTGTACCTTATCATGAACTCTGTCCTTAGCTCTCCCTAACTCCATCAGCCCATCCTGTCTGCTCCCAAACTCTTATTTTCCTTCTCAGGGTATATGGCAGGTCTACTCTCATCCTGTGACCTTCTACTTTACTGTTCTCAATCACAGTAGCTCCCCAGATTCTCCAGCATTATGAGTTACAGAACTCAAGCAACTGGGAATGGATTTTGGAAGGGCTCCCTTTCTTGTCTTTGCTGGTTTAACTAGGCTCAGTTTGCTTATTCTCAAGGATCCTTCAGAAATGTCTGTACCTTTGCTTTGTATTATGCTGGGATACTTCTCAATGCTGGGCAGCAATGGCTTCCTTTTCATTAGGGAATGACGTTTCTTCAGATATCTCCTCAAGAACCTTTCAGAGACTCCTCCTGAGAGGAAATCTTTTGCAAGTGTGGAGACCCACCCTGGAAGTACTTCTGAAGTACTTCTCAAGCCAGTCCATGCTCAATCTCCAGCATTTAGTCTTAAGCGTTTCTACCTGGTTCCAGAAGTGAATTCTGCTCTGGGTAAATTTCGATTGCCTGCATGTACCTACTTTTTTCTCCAGTTTGGGGAATGTGTCTTCGTTCATAATTCTCTGAATCAGGAAGAGCTGATTTTCAAATTTTATTTTTCCCCTGGTTTTATTCTTGTTTTGAGGGCAAGATTTGCAGTTTCCAAGTTCTACGACAGACTGAGCAACTGTAAGCTCTTTGTCTTTGAAGATCTTTGTAATGGCAGACTGTCTGGATAACAAGCATTCAATCAATGTTCACTGAGCCAAAGTCTAAAAGAGCAAATGGACTACAGAGCACTAAATGAAAGGCTATCCCTGATAATGTAGCACTTGTCTCTGGCTAGCATTGCTGGGGGAAAGGTTTCCTTTCTGGGGTTGAGCTAAAATTGTGGGTGGCTGGCCATCTTCTTTGGAAGAATTGTTTTCCTCAAAGTTCTGATACAACATCAGATCCTAACTTCCCAGCTTACTTTCTGCCAGGTAAAGGATTTGGATTCTTAAAGACTCGTTTACCCCACAGAATCCACAAGAGATATTTCCCAAGTCCCAACTTGAATAATCACCTTGTGTTATACATTATTATCTACCACGAGCCCCTTGAATTACATTTCCCTGCGTGTGTGTGTGTGTGTGTGTGTGTGTGTGTGTGTGTGTGCTTGTCCATATAGATACATAAGCATGAATGCATTTGGAGACCAGAGGTCAACCCTAGGTATCTTCATGTGACTTCCACCCTGTTTTTAGACAGGATCTCACTGGCCTGGAACTTACCAAGCAGTCAGACTAACTAACTTACAAGCCCCAGGAACTTCCTGTCTCCACCTCAGTGCTGAGATTTCCAGCATGTCCCACCATGCCAATTTTTTTTCTTCACAAGTTCTAGGAATCAAGTTCAGGTCCCCATGCTTTACACAGAAAGCTCTTTGCTGACTGAACTGTGTCCCCAGCATCTTCCTTTCCCTGCCTTACTATTTCTATTTTTCTTCAATTAATATTTGTTGAGCAAGTTAATAACGCTAGACACTGTGCTATATGCTTTGAGGAGATTATTTCATTGGTGGGAGTGACCTATGCATTTGAAAGATACTTATAGGTTCAAGAAGATAAGCAAATGGCCTATTTCCTATAGTAGGTGGCAGATCACGGCGATTTTAATTGCTTCTTTGTACCATCTTAGTCAATTGTCCACAGATACTGAACACCTATAGCAGGCACAGAAGTAGATACTGTGGTACACACAAAGATAAAATTGTGTGTTCTTGACTGCATAGGTGTTATGAGACCTGTATAGGGAGACTGTCTAGAACACTGTGGGGAAAAACAGCAAAAAGGTGCATACAAGGTGTGGAAAGAGAGAAAGTCCCTTTTATTCATAGATGTCTATGTGCCATTTGCAATACGAATAGTTTCTATTATTCCCCTTCAGTGTTGGGAATTTACAACTTCATCTTTCATTTCTTCAGGGTTTTTAATCAACTCAGAATATAGCAACAAGGCCTTCTGAGGATGTTAATAAAAATATGCCCTTATATACACAAACCGTCTTGTTAAAGATAGAAAGGTCGAAGCTGGGAAGGAGCAGCCTAGAGCTACACTGCAAGCACCGTTCCATTTCACCAGGGCTAGTCACTAGCCCATGACTAACCAGAAAAGGAGACACTGGCGCTATCATGTGCTTCTTGCTTGGACCTCGGCACACATAAGCAGGGGTCTATGAAATAGCAAACTTCAAGACCTGTTTATGCTGCTTGAACCAGAGGCTAGTATTATATACTTTGTTAGTTTTAGGATTATCTATGTCAGTGATAATTACACTGGTCTTTTTGGTTTTGCTTAGTTTTTGTTCATGAGATACCATCTTACTGTGTAGCCCAGGGCAACCTGAAATGCACAGCAGCCCTCCTGCCCTCAGCCTCCTTCAATTAGGATTGTAGTCATGAGCCACTATGCTATGCTCAGCCCTAGTCTTTTGACTGATTCGCGCTTTCAAAGCTTCATAGTTGTCCAAAACTGAGTTGTAGTGATTTAGATTTGGCAACTGTTTATAGAGATGAAAGTACAAGATAGAAAAGGCAGATGAACAAGAAAAAAAAGCAAAGTATAACCAAGCAGAGAGAGTCATGATACCTTTGGGCAGTAAAGAAACCTTAGAAGTCCACTCTCCTCTCTCCAAGAGGTGAGTGGGCCTAGTGAATACTGAGTAACTGTCAGGGCCCTAATCCTTAGCTCTCTTCAAGAGTGATAACAACCAGCTCCTGACTTTCAAAGCAATTAATCCCTCCCACCGGGTGAGTGGCTGACACCCTAGGATCAATTTTACTGTTTATTATCTTATCTTGCTACTGCTTTCAAAAAAGTCGCTAACACTAACACCAGTCAACTTTTAGGAAAGAATATTTCTCTCTGGAAACAGACCTCATGGAGCTTCCTGATGCAGTTTTCTAAGCCCAAATATTTTTGAACTTTCTTCTCCCATCCAAACAGAACATCCTTCCTCTCCTCCTATCTGTGAAATTCTCTTTACTTCTCCCCAAGTCATTTCCATGTAACCTCCTTTTCTTTTCTTTTTTTTTTTTCTCTGAAGAATTGGGGCAGACAGACCTTCTATGATGCAGTTATGCTTTTTAAACGTTGACTTGCTACTTAAACTCTGTAAAATTCCATTCCTTTCGTGAAAAATGGAGCAACAATAGTTGTTTCAAAGGTTTGATTTTTTTTTTTTTTTTTGGCACGGTTAAATGAAATTACGTGTGACCTACAACACAGTCCCAAACACATAAAAGCATGGTAAATGTCATAACTGCTACTTGTATTTAGTTCTTGATGTCATTGTTATTTGCAGATTTTTACTCATTCACATTGCTTCTTCTCCCTGCTGCCTTTCTCTCGTTTTCCTACTTTAGAAAGCCCTCTTTGGATTCTGTATTAACTTCAGGTATTCTGTATAAAGTTTAAAAGTTGACTTATGTGTTAAAATGTTTTCAGCCCTTGATTGGGAGCATCCATGATGGTATGAGCATTACAATGCTTCCTTTGGTGAGGAGAACCTGGAACAGTCTCTCCAACTTAATTTAGTGTAATATCAACATACAGCAACTTCCTGTGAAAACTGTTACTTGAGGACTGATAGGGAGGTATCTTAGTGCTTCTGTTCCAGTCTCCATGGAGACTTGATTCCATATACCACTGTGATTAGCTAGTGAAGGCAACCTCATAGAGGGCTGGGGATGTCATAGGCAAGTTCCCTCCACCCTCTTAAGTTGCTTCACCACCTTCTTGGTCTCCAGGGGTGCCACCTGGCTTCTGAAACTATATCCAGAAAAGGGAATTTGGAAGCACTCCTTCTAGGCAAGGTTCTGTTAAGGTCCGCGAGGGTGCCTTTGAAATATGTATGACCCTAGTCATTTAGAAACACATCTCATTAAATGAGATTTTTTTTGAAGAACTGGAAATAATTTATAAAGATAAAAATAATTCAGCCTTGCCACAAAAGTGCAAAAATAAATTCTGTGTCTTCTCTGCCTGATTCCAAGAGGGAGGGCAGGAGAGAATGAAAGACAGTGGTGTCCTGGCTGAAGCTAAGAGAGACAAGAAGCTTGAGTGACAAGAAGTGGTGCCTGAGACCTGAGGATCTTGGGCAAGATAGTGGAGGAGAGATGGGTTTTTAAAAATTCTATTCCTTAGTTGTTAGCTTATCAAGTCAACCACAGTCTGGTGCTTCATTCCTAGATGGTGGTACAGAATCCATCTAGTCCTGGTTCCTCCTCCTCCTCAACACCTTTTAAATGGATAGCTCTGAAAGCAGAAAACAACTGGGCCCTTTCCTAAAGCATTTTGAAAGATGGTCTAATAGGACATCTACAAGCCCTCTTTTCACTTCTTCAGATCAGCAGCTGCTTCTTGCCTCAGGGCCTTGGCACATTGGCCCACTGTCCTGTGGAGGCTCTTCCTATGAGTGTGTTCCCATCCTCATGTCCTACAAACCTCTACTGAAATGCAATGCCACCTTCTCAGAGAACACACTCACCAATGTTCAGACCCACCTGCAAATTCAGCCTCTTTTTCTCCCCTGCACCTAGCCTTCAACACACCATGTGATTTATTTATTCCTCATCTTTATTGAGAGCAAGAATTTTCATCTGTCATTCATTCATGAATTCCCAGTTCTTACCCATCACAGTGCTCCACATGGTCTGAGGAAGAAAGTTTAGCAAATTCTCAACTACTTCTCATAGTGGGATAGAACAGTGATCATCCAAAAGGGGATGATTCAATAAATGAAAGTCTCCATTTTTGTGAGGAGTGAAGGGGCTGAGATGAGGTGGCTTCAATTACTGAGAGCTACCTAGGCAAATTTTGGTAGCACTCCAAAGATTTGTTCAGCTCAGATGATGGTGTAGGATGATTCTGGCAAGGCCAGGCAGGTATACAGCCTGCTGGCCTAGAACAAGCTAGAACCAATATTGAGCATGAGTGCACAGTGAGCACTTCCTGGGATCGAACCTGGGGCAGATCTCAGGCTAGCAGCCATCCAGGACTAATGGGAGCGATGAACTTCAGATTGTCAGGTGTTCAGGACCTACCAGAATGAAGCACATCAAATGAATAGATAAGGACCTCCCCTAAGCCTGACAAAAATATAAATCCCGTTCCTTTCTACTTAAAGTGAGATCGTGGTTCCACTGTCTACCAGGGTCTGTGATGTTGACTCTGCGCCTCCTTACCCCTTCCCCCAAGGATCTGGCCATGCCAGCCAACACCTAGTGCCCATGGCAGCCAACATGATGGGACATCAGTAGCCATATTTTTACTTTTAGAAAATAATAATGAGGTAACAGAGAGATGTGAGAGTGAACTTTCCCTTCTGACTGCAGCACAGCTGTATGCAGAGCTGGAAAGACAGGAAGCGGGACGTCTTTTGAATGCTCTGTGTAAAACCCCATTGTTTTGAATCTCTTTGTTCTCAGTTCATAATATTCCAAGTTAGTGATTGTAATTAAACTAATACACAGTTCTAAGTAAATGGTACATAGCTGTAAGTGCATCTTTACTTTGTAGTCAGTTACCATGAGGCACCCTGTCTAACAAGACGCTCTGGCTCTGTTTGCTTCCCCTATATCTGAGAAGCCTTTTAATACTTCCAGAGAAAGTGGAAAACATGCCCTGATACCTAAGAGCAAGAGAGAGAACTCAAGTTAGCTTTCAAAGACCACCCTCAAGGCAAGACAAATAGTGCCTCTGTGTATTCTAGATCTAATATCAGAACATGGGCTCAAACCCTAACCCACTCACTTGTCATTGCTGTGAGCTTAACTGAGTACTTTAAAAAAAGATATTTATTGTGTTTTACTTGATGTGTATGAGTATTTTGCCTGCATGTATGTAAGTGCACCTGTGTTGTGCAGTTTGCTCACAGAGATCAGAAGAGGCCATTGGATACTCTGGAACTGGAGTTACAGATGGTTGTTGGCTGCGATGTGGGTGCTGGAATTTGAATCCTGATCTTCTGCAAGAGCAGCCAGTGTGCTAAACTGCTGAGCCTTCTCTCTAGCTCTTAGTTAAGTACTTAAATATAGTCCAGCTTCATTTCCATCCTCTGTGCAATAAGACAGCCTTACTCTGGCAATTTCAAAGGCTTTAAAGATAGCAATGAAAATGACCAACATTGAGTGCTTCCTATGTGCCAGATGCTATTAAAAATATGTGCACATATTTACACAATATGTTAAGTATATATGTATATGTATGCATGTATGCCTAAATATATATGATAATGTGCATAAATTAAGTATAATGCTTAGAGAAATTGTATATATTTATACACTTATAAAACCATTTACCCATATGAAAATATAGAATATTATATCTGCTACAAGAGACTTTCATTCCTCTTCCCAATCTATAACCTCCAAAAGGAATTGTTGTTTGATATACATGCAATAGATTATATTTATTCCTGACCTTTAAATGGAATCATTGAAGCTGCACTTACATAAAGTATGCTTGTGAGCTTCAACCATTTTACATGTATAAGTAATTCCTTCTCATGTTTCTATGTGTTACTTTATCATATAAAACTATCTTTTTAAAACTATTTAGGTATTTTTGAGTTAGGATCTTACTCTGTAGCAGAGAGGCTAGTCTAAAATCTGTTATGTAGCCCAGGCTGGCTCAAAATTGTGATCTTCCTGCCTTAGCCTCCCAAGCGTTAGAATTACAGACTTGTGCCCTCCTGCCTGGCTGAATACACCTTTTCAATAGAATATGTTATTGATGAACATTTGGATTGATTCTGTCTTTTGCTATTAGGTATAAGGCTATTACACTATGGTACAAGTCTTTCTATGGTACAAGTCTTTTGGTGGGTATATTTTCATTTTATTTTGATTTATAACCTTGGAAGATGGACGATATTAGATCTAGAATTTGTGTATGTTTGCCATTAGTGTCAACTGCCAAGTGGTTTTCCAGCATGACCCACCAATTTACATTTCCACCAGCAATCATACATGAGTGTTCCATCTGTTCTCACCAATACTTAACTTCACTAACTTTTAAGTGCTTTGGTCATTTAGTAGAGATATTAGCCTCAGGACTTATGTTGCAGCTCAAGTTTCCATATGTTTATCAGCCCGCTGTGTAGCCCCTTTTGGAAGTCTGGGCCTCTTACCTTTTAATTTTGCTGCTTGTTATATTTTATTAACTTATTGGAGTTCTATGCTTTTGATTTGACTACATTGTTTGGTCTACATTTTGCAGCTATATCTTCCTGTCTGTCTTCATTGTTCACTCTGCTAATAGTTTCTTAATTTTTTAAATTTAATTTTAATTTTTATGTATATGAGTGTACTGCTTATATATGTGTAAGTATTTTGTTGTGCAGTGCCCTCAGAGGTTGAAAGAAGACATTAGTTCCCCTTGAACTAGGGTTAAAGACAGTTGTTAGCTGCCACTTGGGTGCTGGTAATTGAACCTGGGATCGAGGCAAGAGCAGCCAGTGCTCTTAACTGCTGAACCGTCTCTCCAGCCCTCGTTCTTAATTTTAATGTTTCTCATTAGCATATGTTTTCTTTAATGATTATACCAAAGCTTCTGAATTCTAGAACTTTGTATGTTTTACATTTTGCATTTAAATCTATCTCTAATTTTTATGTATGGTGCAAGTTGTAAGGATCACTTTCAGTTTTTCCATAGTAATGTCCAACTGATTCAATACTACTTAGTAAAAAAAGGCTTTAAACTGACTTCTTATAGCATGCTTCTCCAAAATCAGGTGACTGTGTTTGTGTGGGTTGATTCCTATATTGCTATCATTTGTTGTTCCATTTACTTGTTCTTTTACCATCACCACATAGAATTTACAGTGATGTAGCTTTAAACTCGGCCTTTGAAACTTACTCTTCATTATTTCCTTCACTATTTTATGTTCTTTGTATTTTCATAAAAATTTTAAGATTAACTTGCTAATAATATCTTTAAAAAACAAAACCCTAATAATTCGGTTGGATAGATCACCTGGGAGCAAGTCTCTTTTTAAAAAATTTTGTATGAGTGTTTTGCCTGCATACATGTAAACTTACCAATGAGTTCAATGCCCATGAAAGCCAGAAGAGGACACTAGAGTCCCTGGAACTGGAGTTAGCACATGATTGTTAGTGGCCATGTAAGTTCTGGGAATCAAACCCAGGTCCTTTGCAAGAGCAGCCAGTGCTCTTAACCACTAAGCCATCTCTCTAGCCCCTAAAACCTCACTTCTTAAAACTGACTATTTTAATCCATTACATATTAGACATTTCTAACTTTTTATCAGCAGTTTCTTTTGGTTTCAATATTTTAAATGCTAAACTTATCTAACCCCCAAAACACCACTAAAAGAGAGGAACTATTTATCCTCATTCTTATAAGAAACCCAAGCCTCACAGAGGAAAAATGATTTGCCCAGGGGCATGTCACCAAAAAGCATGAGAGTCACTGTACAAACAAACTATAATAGTGGAGCAATATGTACTTCATAGATTGTAAACCATAGTCTGGATGCCAGCTAAGATGATTGCTACATTTTCCTGGGCAAATGGATTGCAGTGCAGCCATCTAGAGCCTTGAATCTCTTAAGAATTTTACCTTAGCATCTTGGGCTTAGTTGATTCTTTTCTAGACCTTAAATTAAATCTTAATCAAATTTTGCATCTTGATGAAAAACACTTTCAGGGACAGACAGGGTAGATGACTCAGTTGGTAAAGCACTTGGCACAGAAGCAGGAGAACTTGAGTTTGAATCTCCAGAATCCATGTAAAGTCAGGAGTCCCAGGACTCCTGCAGTGAGATGGGAAGTGGAGACAGAAGAATTCCCAGAAGATTGTGGGCCAGCTAGCCTGGTGTGTGCAGTGGTGACAGCAAAGAGACCCTGTCTCAAGGTAGAAGTTGAGGAGCAACATTTAATGTTGATTGCTTACCTCCACATTTGACCCATGGGATACTCATGCCTGCACTCACAGACACACACAGACACACAGACACACAGACACATACACACACACACACAAACACAATTTAATTTCTAAAATGCACTTGGTTTAAGGACCATATTTTCCTCATCTCTTTAGGCCTCCACTGCCTTGAATGATGTCTGGTCTGTCAAATGAGTAGTAGGTATTTGCTGAACAGCCATGATAGTGAATTTTGTTGGTGTTCTTTAGACCTTAAAATTGTTTCTTTGTGCACATGGCTCAGTACAAATTTGAAGACCATTTACTTACATCCAAAAGACAAACTAAATTGTCTACCCATATTTTATAGAAGGATAAGAGCAAAGGATTCAGTCAAATGAATAAGCCTTATTTCCTTGAAGGTGCCTGTTCTCTGACATAGTTTTGAGTTACTGTCACTCTGTTTCTGTTTGTCAGTCCTACCTAATCAGCAAGTTTTCAGTGTAGTCAACACTAGGTCACAGAGTGAAGAAAAATTATTTCCAGTCTTTGAACTAAATACTGTTTTTTTGTGTTAAAATGTTCAAAACATACAATTATGGAAGACAATTTGCTTCAGAAAAATAAATAATAAAATCCATGCTAGTGGATCATGGGAAGAGTTCTTTGTGTATTGTTTCAAGAGGGTAGAGAGGTTAGGTTTTAAAATGAAAATGTAAATTTTCCATTACGATAGAACTGAAAGTGCAAAGTGCAAGCCATAAACTGGCTTCTCCCATCTGGTCAAAGCTTAAGGAAGGAACACTAAAAGCTTAAAGGAACAACTCATCTCTTCAACATTTGGGTGCATAAGTTTCTGACAAATTATCAGTAGAATCCCTGCTAACATAAGCTGTAATTACCACATAGATTTTCAGTGGCAATCTTGGGAACTGATGTTTGCCAAATTAGACAAAATAGCATTTAATAATGCTATTATAGCAGATAAATCAAAGGAAAGTAGGAAAATTATATAATTAAAAGATGGCAAGGCCAAATATGTAAATAACAAAACAAATGCCTTTAATGGATTGATTTTTCTCATGAGAAAACTGTTTTAAGTATCAAATACCAGCTTTAAATTTATTTTCTTTGAGTATAAAGCTGTACTGTGACGATACATCAGTTCTAATGGATTTCTTTCAGGGTTTTTCTCACTATCACCCTGAAGTTAATGGACTACTGACTCAGAGAAGCACAAAGGAAAATAATTGCTGTGAAAATAATAGTATTGATAATCCACTTTGAATTTATACACGGCCTTTTTCTTATACTAAATTCAGTGTTCCTCCTGCTCTCACATTAATGCTTTCATAAAATGTAGGTGATTTAGAAGCTGAAACAATTAGTATTTTCACAGATGGCATTATGTTTAAGTAATTCAAAGGACCCAAAGTTGAATGTAGTGTCTGTGGGAGAAATAAGAGATATAATTTCCAATTCTGTCTTCATGTCTCTCTCAAACAGTTTATATGTTTCTCCACTGGTGTACTTACATAATTTTCTCTACTAACATGTTTTAGGTTTTGTTCACGTGTTTTTCCTTTTAAATGAATAAAAAAATTAGGTAAGTGTCCTTTCATTGTAACTTTTTGGTAAGTAATTAGTAATAGAAACTAAAGTGCGTTCTAATATTTAAGTTAGTTTTTTTAAGTTCCTCATTTAAAAATTTTTGTTTCAAAAAATCTTTTCTGCCATCATTATGTAGGGCTGCATAAGGCCATTTTCAGGCAAGTGTAAAAGCACATTGAGCACATCCCCCTGTACCCTGTTACTCTTGGCCACCGCAACTCTTTCCTTGCCATTAGTCCCTTTTGTTTCCCAGACAGTTTCACTTATACATTGATATCATCAGTACATACATGATTTATGTATTTATAAAACTTAAACATACAAATGGGAGAAAATATGCAAACTTTGTCTTCTGGAGTCTGATGTAATTTGTTTAATATGATTGTCTCCAATAGTATCCATTTTCTTACAAGCAACATGACTTATTGTCCTTTACAGTTGAAAAAATTTCATTATGCATAAACTACATGTTCTTTATTCATTCCTCTGTTAATGAATAGCAGTATGTTCCATAGTTTGACTGCTATGAGCAGTGATGCAAGAAGCACTGATGTGCAGGTATCTCTGTGATGGACTCGGGGGTCTTTGGATAAATACTCAAAAGTGGTATCGCTGGATCACATGCTGGCTCTGTCTTTAGCTTTTGGAGAATCTCCACACTGATTTCCACAGTGGATGGACTAATCTACAGTCCCACTCATAATTTATAAGGGTTCCTTTTTGTTCGCATCCTCAGCAGTATTTGTTAATTATGCTCTTGATGACTGCCATGCCCTTCTGAATGGAGTGAGATAGAAGCTCATTGTAGTTTTATTTGCTTTTCTCTGAAGTCTAGTGATGTTGAGCACTTCTTCAAATATTTATTAATCATTTGTACTTCATTACTTGAAAGCTGTCTGCTCTGTTCATTCGCTTTCTGACGGACTGGGTTGTTTGGGTTTTTTGGTGTTTAACTTTTTAGTTTTTTTTCTATATATTAGACATTAGTCCTCTGTCAGATATATAGATAACAAAGATTTTCTCCCAATCTGAATGCAGCCTTTTCACTGGCTAACTGTTAGCTATCCTGTTCAGAAGCCTTTTAATTCAAGAGTTCCCATTTGTCAATTGTCTACATATATAGCCTGAGTAAGCAAAGTCCATTTTAGAGAGCCCTTGCTTATACCAATAACTGAAGTGTTTCCCTCTACTTTTCCTCTTTCAGTTTTGGAGTATCAAGTCTTACATTAAGAATTTTGATCCATATAGGAATTGATTTTCATATAAGGTATAAGACAGGGATCTGGTTTGTTCTTCTATATGTGGATGTCTAACTTTCCAAGCACTATTTTTTGAAGAGGTTGTCCTTTCTCTAATGTGTATTTACTTTCTGGAAACTTTGAAAAAATTCATGTTGCTGTAGCTGTGAGGGGTTTATATCTGGACTCTGTTCTCTTCTATCAACCCATATGTCTGTATTTGTGCCAGAACCATACTGCTTTTGTTACTATGACTCTGCAATATAACTTGAAGTCAGGATTTGTGATACCTCCCCTGCCTCCCTCTCTTGGCTGAGCTGTTTTGTGATTTTAAATAAATTTAAGATGCTTTTTTTTTCTATTTTTGTGAGGAATGTCACTGGAACTTTGATGGGGCTTGCATTGATTATGTAGATTGCACTAGATATTATAGCCATTTTCACAATGTTAGGTCTTCCAATCCTTAAGCATGAGTTTCCTTTCAATCTTAAGTGTCTTCTTCAATTTCTTTCTTCAGCGTTTTAAAGTTTTCATTGTAGAGGTCTTTCACTTCCTTGGTTAGGTTCATTTCAAGATATTTATTTTTTGAGACCATAATGAAGGATATTGTTTTTTTCTGATTTCTTTCTCAATATGTCTGTTATTGGATTATAGAAAGGAGTTTTGTATATTAATTTTGTATACTGCCACATTGATGAAAGTACTTAATAGATCTAAGAGTTTTCTGGTGGAGAGTTTAGGGTTGCTCTCTGTTTGGGAAGAGGTGGGGTTCTCTTATGTATAGAGTCATATTATCTGTAAGGAAAGATAGTCTTGTTTCCTTACATTAGTTTTAAATATTAATTATTTTTAAGCAAATAAAAATAGACTTTGGAGTCCATTTAATTAGTGAAATTTCAAGAGTGCAGTATAATCACAGTTATATTCTTGTATTATTAACTCCATGTTTTTACTTTTTGAGAATTTCATGTTAGTACTGTGTTCATATCATCTCTACTCCTCTCCCTCTTCAACTCTTCCTATATCCTCTTAATTTTGTCACCTCTTCTTCTAGATCCATTTAATGGTGCCTATATGTATATGTGTTTGGGGATGACCACTTGGGATTGGATAATCTATCATGAAACTCATCTGTGGAGAAAACTGGTTCTCTGTCCCTCAGCAGCAATTGATGGCTCATCTAAAGGTGGGAACTTATGAAATTTCCCTCATCCACATTGGCCTAGCTGCATATTTTTGTGGTAACCTTATGAATTATTTATAAATTTCAGTTCCAAATATATTTATTCCTTGTGTACATGCATTTAAAAATAATTGCCCCAAGTGTACCAGTATACAAATCATGAGTCAACATAAAGAATCTCTAGCAACTTGTGAGAGCCAGGGGATAAATATGTTAGAATGGTCTGCTGTAATGTGTGGAGTATTTCAGAAGCCTGTCAGAAGCCCAATGAAATAGGAAGACATGAAGTCTATATATTAAGAGGAAAAGGTTAAGAAAAAAAACAGAGATTAAATTAGATAATTATTTTTAAGATTTGAGGAGAATAAGAAAAATGTATAAGTAAACTGAAACAAATCGTACGAATAAAAATTTACCCTGACTGATAATGAAAGCAGAATTGAAATTGTAAAACATCAGTAGATAAAACTGGCAAGCTTGAATACTACTAAGAAAATTTTTCATGTGGATTTTGGTTATTTTACAGTGTTTGGGTGTTCTGCATGAAAACTTACAGAGGAAATGGAACCAATACAGTTGTCCAAGAAATAAGAGAAAAGAACTCTTATCATCTGGGTGGGGAGCAGAGAGGCCTGTGTTAAGCAAACTTTAGTCAAAATTAATAACTTTGAGATATACCTGGATATAGTTTAACCATTTTTTTAATCTTAAAATGTCTCATAGATATCCAAAGACAGGCTGGGATTTCATTTAAGTAATGATAAGATCTTTTCTCTTTCAAAGAGAACAAGAAAATCTAAACATTCTTGTTGAAGTCATTGAAGAACTTCCAAATCTATGAGAATTTCTAGGGATACTATGCTGGGAGAAAGACACACGGGGAAAAGTCTAGAATTTCATCTATTTTACTTTGAAGGACAACTCTCAATTTCAAAAGCACTTGTTTGAGAGAAGAAAAAAAACTGAGCTTTAGACCTTTGGGTCTTGGAGCAGGGTGTAAAACATCAGACCGGAGAGTTTACCATGTCAATGGGGTTTGACTCACAAATACAGCTTTGAAGCATTGTACATGAGCTAAACATAAGTTAGGAACAGCTCCCAGAAGGACATAATACAAGCCTTGTTTCATCAAAGAATCTGATGGCAGTATGTGATCTGGAGTTCCTTACCTAGCAGCCCATAATGTTATCCAGAGATTCAACTATCTATGCAAATTTCACTGAGAACATTCAGCACTTAGCCAACTATAATCAGATATATATAAAACAAGAGAAAATAAAAGCAAACAGAAAGAGGCCCAAGAGGGATTCAGATAAGGAATCTACAGAGAAGCCACAATGGATTTTAAAATAGCTGTGATTGCTGTGTCAAGACAATTAAAAGACTGTCACGACCACCTTGACCAGCAAGGAAGACGCAACACAGGACTCTTCTTTAAGCAGTTTATTCAGGAACCTTGAACAATCTTCTGACCCATTTTTACTCCTGAAGTTACTCACCGCACCCCTTTTCTTTAAACTTGAGCTCAGTTTTCCTTTGCGCTGTCCTTTACTGTACCCCCAGTATTCAGGCCCCACGTTGGGCGCCATATGCCAGAGCCCGCCGGCAGAAATCGAACTGTGCCTGAATTGGGGAGTGAGGATTGAGAAATAAAGAAAGAGATACAGAGAGAGAGAGAGAGAGAGAGAGAGAGAGAGAGAGAGAGAGAGAGAGAGAGAGAAGACAAGGACAGACTCAGGAGGGCTCTCAGTCAATACTGAGGCCTTGACTTTATTTTGCTCAGTGTATTTATAGGAACAATACAACCATCATTTACATATACAGGATTATTCAAAACACCTACATCTACTTAACAAAAGGTGCTAAGCCTAGGATTTAACATAAGCTTTCCTCTGGGTGATTAAATCAGACCTTCCTATAAGGATTTACAAGATCCCTACAAGGATTTACAAGATCTTCAGCCTTGGGTTTATAGGATTTTCAGCCTTGGGCCTAAGATAATCTCTCCTTCAAGTGAATAAATCATTCACATTGCAAAACGCCCTAATCCCACAGCACTTCTGGGATCAGCAAGACTGATCCCTACTTGATCAAAGTTCAAAGCAGTCAAATGGCTCCCGACATCTCCCCCCTTTTTATTTTTTAAAGAACCATAGCCTTCCCAGCTATGGACAGAAAGACTGTGCCTGTCTTAGGTTGTTCCCTCTTAGACATAAGCCTTACCCGTCATTGGCATACCCAGTTCCTTACGCCTGGATACCCTGTCTTAGGTCAGCTTAGTTTGAGAGAATCTTACCTGTCTCTGACTACCAGCCTCTGCAAGGGGCAACTCTACTTAAGGTAGAGTTCAGAGCCAAGGATTTTGTAAGTCAGCCTAAGTATCCCAGGAATGTGCTGAGGATATCACCAATGGAGGGAGCATGCAAATTCTAAAGAGAACAAATAGGCCCATGGCTATAACACCTTCCAACCCTGAGGTTAAAAAAGATCCTGAAAGTGAAAAGGCTCTCAGCTTTACTAACAACTCAGCAGCAGTTTTTGCTGCCTCAAATCCAAGCCACTCTGCATTTTTCACCCTTCACCATTTCCCAGTATAAACTGGATCAGATCCAAGGACAAAACTTTCATTATGCCAATGCAGTCTTTTCTCCCTAGCATATTGACTGATTATATATCTTAGAAGTAACACAAGTCCATAGATAGTCTGTGTGATATGCCAAGTGAGGTTTTGTAACATTTGTAGGACCAATGTCCTGATTTCCTGATCAATCCATAATTAAAGTCAAGCTTTCATTGTACTGTTATTCTTCTCATGTAAGGATGTTCTGATAGGCGAGTATCATTCACTTTTTCTACAATTCCCTTCTCTTCCCATATGGCTGGATGCAGCATAGTTGAATCTGGTACATGAGTCCAATACAGTTCTCAGTATATCATCAGGCAATGTCTTCATCACAGACAGCCACAACAGCATCACTCATCTTCCTCTCAGTCCCTGCGAACCGGACCAGCCTCTCTGGCAGCCACCTGGCATAGTCAGCATCCTGTGGAAAAACACAAACATGCCCTCTTCCCCATATTAGTACTGGGTCTGGGCCATGCCATTTCCCATCAACTGGATCCTTCCATCTCACTTGTGCATAGGTGTCTAAAGTCTTAGGATGCCACAACCTATCTGCGGCAGATAAACCAAGAGCATCCACATTTAAAAAATTTAAAATAAAAAAAAGCATGATTCAAAGAGTTCTGTGAAGATCTGGGGTACAACTCCCCCTTTTTAATTTTTTGCAATTGATTTTTTAAAGTTCCATGGGCACGTTCAACAACCCCTTGTCCTTGGGGATTGTAAGGTATGCCTGTTTTATGCACAATGGATAACTGAGCACAGAAACTTTGGAAAGTTTGACTAGTATATCCTGTGTCACTGTCCGTTTTTATGATAGATGATAAGCCAGCTATAGCAAAACATTCAATGCAGTGTGCTATTACATGTTTAGCAGCTTCTCCAGTTTGAGTGGTGGCCATAAAAAATCCTGAATAAGTAAGTATCAATGGACACATGAACGTATTTTAGCTTTCCAAATAATGGAAGTCCTATTATATTAGGTTCTTTTCCAAAATATTTTCGAGATTCAACTTGAGCCATTTGAACTAAACATGCCACAGACTCATAATAATGAGTCAACACTTTAGCAGGCGATACTGGTAAATGCAACCATAACAAAGGCCCTTTATGCCATAAAACTGCAGTTGGAGTATGAATAATGGCCAAAATATATGCTGCCCACTCTTGGCTATAATCTATATATTGCATTTGTTGATTTTCAATAGAAAAACAGTCTTTTAAATCTAAGATAATCTTATAAGTATTTTTAGGAATAGCAGAAGGAATAGGTAATCCTGGTTGCAGAGCTCCCATCAGCTCCATTGTTTCATTAACCTTTCTGAGATCTTGTAATAACCTCCACTTTCCTGACTTCTTTTTTATAACAAAAATTGGTGAATTCCAAGGTGAGTTAGAAGGCTCAATATGTCCTCCTTGATTGAACATTTGACTAGTAACTACGTTACTAGGACTATAGAGATATACTCCCATGCGGCTCATCACGTCTCTCCCCCACAGATTAACTGGCAGTCCTGGAATGATGTATGGTTGAAAAGTTCTCTCATGTCTTTCCTCATCTCTCCAAGTTAGTATATTGCTACTCTGCTTTGGGCTCTTACTCTGTCCAATTCCTTGTAACTGTGTCATGGAGGACTGTTTTGGCCAATGTGAGGGCCACTTATTAGCAGTGAGCACTGAAACGTCAGCTCCAGTATCTAATAAACCTTGAAACTTTTTTCCATTGATGGATAATGTTAGCTCAGGCCTTTTGGCACCTATAGCCTGTATCCAATAAGCATCTGAGGACCCGAAGCCTGCATCACCTCTTCTAGGATTTTTTACTGTATTTTTACTAGCAATTTGAGGAAGTAATACTAACTGAGCAAGTCTTTGACCTTCCTTAATTACCTATATCCCACTAGGAGAATAAATCATGATCTTTATCTCTCCTTCAAAATCTGCATCAATAATTCCTGGGGCTACCATAATCCCTCTCATAGTAGCACTGCTTCTTCCTAACAATAGTCCTACAGTCCCCTTGGGCAAAGGACCATAAACCCCTGTGGGAAGGGCTTGCATTCCCATCTCTGGAGTTAATACTGTGTCGGCGGAGGAACTGATGTCCAGTCCTGTGCTGCCTGGGGTTGCTCTGAAGAGGTCCTGAATGGATTTCCTTGCTGAGGGACAAAATTCTGTAGTGCCCCGTAATATTGTTGCAGGGCCTGGGCCTGGCCCCTCCTCCCGTTTCCCTGCTGAAGAGAATTTCCCATGGCATCTCGCTTTGATCTACATTCTTTAGCCCAATGTCTTCCCCTTTTACATCTGGGACACAAGCCTGGCTACCTTTTAGGAGAGTTGGCACTTTGTTTATTAGGACATTGCTTCACTTGATGTCCCAATTGTCCACATCCAAAACAACTTCCTGGGGGACCAGCAACCCTGCCTTTTACAGGCGTTTGCTGTTGAAACAGTACTTCTTTAACTGATTTTCCTAGTAAAGCAGCAGCCAACACTACACCTTGAGTATGCGAGGGCCCAATATCGGAGCAAAGTCTGATATAGTCTGATAAATTTCCCTCTTTTCTAAAAGGTCTCAAGGCTGCTTGACAGGCAGAGTTTGCATTCTCATAAGCTAGTTGTTTTACCAGCAAGAGTCCTGACTCTGAATCTCCCAGTAACCTACTTGCTGCCTGCATCAGTCTAGCCACAAAATCCTGATACAATTCATCAGGCCCTTGCCTAATTTTTGATAAATCTTCAGTCCTATTTCCTGCGGATGGAAGTTTATACCGTGCTTTCTTAGCTGCAGCACTGACCTGTGCATACACAGCAATATCAAATGCCAGCTGATTCCCTATACCTTGATATTGTCCTTCTCCTGCTAACATATCAAAGGTAATCTGTATCCCTTGAGCTCGATTTGTTTCAGCTGTGGACTGGCATTGTTCTGCATACTCAGATTTCCACAACAAATAATCTCCTCCTGACAAACATGCTCTAGCCATTTGTTTCCAGTCCCCTGGCGGAAGCGCCTGAAGGGACATGGATTCTAATATTGCTTGTGTGAAAGGAGCAGTTGGTCCATATTGTGCACAAGCAAGCTTCAACTCTTTCAGTTGATTAAAAGGAATAGGAACATGTTCCCTCACCTGATTTCCTTGTCCATCATCTCGCTCTATAACAGGGAATAATTGAAACCCTAGAGTGTTTTCTCCCTTTTCTGCCACTTTACTTACAGCAGCTTGCAATGGAGATAGAGAAGTTTGCACTAAGGACAGAGAACAAGGTCTACCCACTGGATTTACTCTTGGGTGGGGATTATATCCTGCCTGGCCTTGTAGTTTCTCCTGAGCCTGCTGTTCCTTAATTTGCTGCATTTGTACAGACAACAATTCTATTTATTCCTGTAAATTTTGGATTTCCTCTAAGTAAGTTTCCTTCTGATCTGTTTCCTTTTTTGCCAATGCAACAAACTTGTCCTCTTTCCGATACCTAGCAGTTCTCTCCCCCTGCTCTATTTTTGGGGGATTTAATGGCTCACTCCTGGATAGTTGCTTAATTTCAGGCTCCATAAGAGCTGCCTCCTCTAATGGAGGAGCGGAAGGTTCAATTTTATATTCCTCCTCTGTTTGAGTCTCTTGTGACTTGATGTCACTCACTACCTCTTCTGTTGAACCCTTTCTATCTCATGTCTAGGATCTAAACTATCTCTAATAAAGGCCACAAACTGAAAGTATCCACTGGGACCTTGCTCGGTCCATGATCATCATAGTAATCCTGAAGTTCTTTCTCCTACTCTCTTCCATGTTTTTAAATCTACAGTCCCTTCTTTGGGGAACCAGGGACAGACTTCTTGTATGAAGTTCAAGAATTTACAGAGTTGCTGATGTCTTACCCTAATTCCTCTAGTGTGAAGCATATTTTCCAGCATATGTGCAAAAAGTGGACGACTATTACTCTGGCCCATTTTTACTCCCGAAGTTACTCACCGCACCCCTTTTCCTTAAACTTGAGCTCAATTTTCCTTTGCGGTGTCCTTCACTGTACCCCCAGTATTCAGGCCCCACGTTGGGTGCCATATGCCGGAGCCCACTGGCAGAAATCGAACTGTGCCTGAATTGGGGAGTGAGGATTGAGAAATAAAGAGAGAGAGACAGAGAGAGAGAGAGAGAGAGAGAGAGAGAGAGAGAGAGAGAGAAAAGAAGACAAGGACAGACTCGGGAGGGCTCTCAGTCAATACTGAGGCCTTGACTTTATTTTGCTCAGTGTATTTATAGGAACAATACAACCATCATTTACATATACAGGATTATTCAAAACACCTACATCTACTTAACAAAAGGTGCTAAGCCTAGGATTTAACATAAGCTTTCCTCTGGGTGATTAAATCAGACCTTCCTATAAGGATTTACAAGATCCCTACAAGGATTTACAAGATCTTCAGCCTTGGGTTTATAGGATTTTCAGCCTTGGGCCTAAGATAATCTCTCCTTCAAGTGAATAAATCATTCACATTGCAAAACGCCCTAATCCCACAGCACTTCTGGGATCAGCAAGACTGATCCCTGCTTGATCAAAGTTCAAAGCAGTCAAATGGCTCCCGACAAAAGACAAGGGACATTGTGAGAGAACTAGGAAACATTTGAAAATGTAAGTCAAAACAATAGAACACAGCTATACTCAGTGGCTGAATAGGTGTAGATGAAGTTGAACAGAACACTAGATATGTAAGAAGAAAACAAGGGTAGAGTCAAAGAAAGAAAATGAAGAGTCTGTGGAACAATGAATACTGCAGGATATAGTAAAGAGTTCTAACAGACACATCACTGTGATCCTAACAGAAAATGGGTATGACTGCCAAAGGGATATTTAGTATTTGGCTGATAAATTTCCAAGAACTAAAAGACTTTAAGTCACATGTTGAGGAAGTAATATAAATTTCAAGCTACATGAAAAGTTGTAGACAGGAGCTTCAAAATAATATTGCCAAAAGAAAATAATAAAGAAAAAAGTCTTAAAAGGAAATTGTGTGAGGAAAATATGAGATTAGATCATAACAAAGAAAGAGAATGCAGGAAAGGAAAGGTTGACAGGTATTACACTAAGAGTGAAAACTTCAGGGATTAAAGCATGAAGAAAACTCAGAATGCAGTGGAACATTGGAAAAATATTCTAAACATACACGACAGATAGCTACTAATATTCCCATGTAAGAAAGTATGCCAAATCATCTTGTTGATGGAAAGCAGGAAAGTCACCAAAATGTCAAGATTTATTTAATTTCAAAATGCAAATTAGAACCACATAACTTAATTTTCATCTATTGGATCCATAATATAAACATGGTAATTTTGGAAAGAACAGGGGAATATCAGTGCTAATTTATGTTCCAGATTCTATTAACTTTTCTCAATAGTCTTTTAGTATCTTTAAAAACTTTTTTGATTAAAATTTTTTAAATTTATTTTTATTCTATGTGTATGAGTGGTATGTCTGCATGTATGTAAGTGCACCCATGCTGTGCAGTGCCCTCGGAGGATAGAGGAGAGCGTCAAATTCGCTGGAACTGGAATTATAAATGGTCATTAGCCACCATGTGGGTGCTAGGATTGGAACCCAAGTCTTCTGCAAGAGCAGCTAGTGCTTTTTACTGCAGATCCATCTCTATCGCCCCATCTTTTAGTATTTTTATCTGAAGGAAATGCTTAGATGTAAAAGACACAAAATCATAAATGTGCACTGGAGAAATGGCCCACATTATAAACAGTATCAGTATCTAAATTGGGTGCATTTCCTAAGTTTTAAAACCTTATATTTCCAAATTAAATGTGTGTTACAACTGATATTAATTGCCATCTCCACCTGTCAGGTAAAATAGTGATACTCTCATTTTTGTGTGTATGCACTTTACTGTGGATTTTAATTTTGTATTGAATCTAACATCTTAGTTGTTTATACTGGCATATAACTAACACTGAATTTAAAAAATTTTTATTTTGTACATTTTTAATGAATTTTTTGTCTATTTCATATAAAACATCTTATATTCTTTATAATCTCATCACCATCCACACCCCTCCAGCCCACCACCGAATTTCATGCATTATGTCATTTATATTAAGCCTATCAAGTCAAGTTAGTATATCCAGATGTCCCTTGGAGCAAGTTCATCCACTGGTGTCTAGTCAGATTATCTAGAGTCACTCCCTTAAAGATCAGCTCCCCCTCACCCAGCAGCAATCAGCTGCCCAATAGTTCTTTGGCTAAGATTGGGGCCTGTTGCCTATTTCCCCAGTTCTCTGTTGGGTTTTTGTCTGCATGGGTCTTGAACATGTTGACACCATTGCTGTTGATTCATATGAGCAAAGTCTCAGGACCTTGTAAGACTCTGTTTCCATAGGGTCATGCACCTCCTCCGCTGCCTCTTACAACCTTTCCACCCCCTCTTTGGCAATGGTCCCTGAGCCCTGTGTGGGTGGAGTTTAATATAGGAATCCAGTCCAAGGATTTATACTTTGCAGATTCATTCTCTACACTTTGGCCTCTGTGGTCTTTTGTGTTTATTGCCCTCTGTTGCATGAAGGAACTTCGTTGATGAGAGTTGAGAGATATATTAGTACTCTCTCTACCCCTTGTTCCTCTGTGTTTCATGAGTCTTAGGTGTAAAGATTCCATTGGAGATGTGTCAGTTAGGGATGGAGATATCATAGATACTTACTCTCTGTGTGTGACCAGTTGTGGCACTCTGTAATAGTCTCCATCTTTTGCAAAAGAAGATTCTCTTATGAGTGGTGACTGATATACTTGTCTGTAAATATAAAGATACGAATTCAGTATATAGTGAATAATTACTTTTGTCAAGGAATGTCACAGACTTTGAGTTTTCTCTAAATTCTATCACTTCACCAGCCATGTGTATTTGGTTATGTTTACAGTACCACAGGAGTTTCTTCCCATTGAGTGGACTTTAAGTTCAATTATGTAGCTGTTCATTACCTGCAAGATAAATGTGCTACCACTGCCCCAATGACTCGGTAACATTGTTGTGTAACATTGAATTTAAATTAATGAGATGCTTCTTGATTAAATAAAATATCTCCAAAAGATGTTCATATGATAGCAATTGAAGTCAAAAGTCTTCTTCTAAATGGAAGAGCATGTATCATGTACCTATGATGCAAAGCCATTAAAAATAGTGGTCTCCTGTACAAACTGAATATTAAAAACTAAACTGGTAGCTATAACCAACTGATATGTCTGGAAGAATTGTTATAATTCAGGTCCTGTCAAATAATATGATATAAAAATTATGAATATTTCTACCTGAGAGACATAACAAATCCTTGTTTGTATTCTATGATGCATCTTGAAATTATGCTATTAATCCTAAACACATCAAAAATCACACAGATTGTAAAACAAAAAAATATTTTATGTATGATGTATGAAAGCTATAGTTTTTCATCATAATTAAAAATTTTTAGTGAAAATATGACAGGTTAGAAGTCTAATTTTAACATTAAAGGAGTATCATTGCACCAAGAAATATGTTTTATTGTGTACCACTATACACAAAGACATAAAAATAAAAATGTTTATGTCCATTAATGTTTCTTTTTCTCCAAAGCTATTATTGAGGGATGCATATCGCATTTAACATCTTTTGAAAACTTATTTGTTTTTTTTATGTGTATAAATATGTTGCTTGCATGTATGCAAAGTGCATCAGCGCCTGCAGTTCCTTCAGATTTCAGAAGAGAGCATTGGGCCCCCTGGATCTGGAGTTAGAGACCGGCCTCCATGTGGGTGCTGGGAATTAAACCCAGTCCTCTGTAAGAGTGCTGTTAACTGCTGAGCTATCTCTTCAGCCCCACAATGAATGTCTCATAAACAGAAAAGAATAGCCTAAGAATGCTTAATATGTAAACTAAGATTTTGTATAAATCTATCAACAATATCTAGATATTTTTAGGCACGTGAGAACTCAGAAAACATCCTACTAACATGTATTTATTTTTAAAAACCACTTTAATAATAAGACAAAATTAAAAGCTCAAAGTTAAGGAAGTCAGATATGGAACAGCAGTGACTAAAGTAAAAAGAGAGATGTCTAAGTACTGACTCTGTGTATTGTCATCAAATTTTATGGAAATTTAAACTTTTCTTTTGGTTAGTCAAGGCATTTGAGGAATACAGACTAATAAGCAAAATAACAGCAATGAAGGTAGAAACTATGGCTACTGCAGCAATGACTTGGTGATGGAGGGGCAGAGTGGAGAAGCGCCTTCAAGCAATCGGGATTCAATTTCAAAGAAATTGTGAAGGTCAGGAGAAACTGTCGACAGAGTTAGGAACTGCTTATGTACATTTTAAAGCTATAAATCAAACACAAAAAATTTATCAAAGGATAGAAAACAAGCACCAATAGAACAATTTTAAAAGGACAGAATATCACAAACCTGACAAAATAGGAAATTTACCCAAATCAACTTGTTAGCTCAATTCCTCATTAAAATACAAAGGCATTCAGATTTAATCTTTTTAAAAGATCAACTTAGCCAGGCCTGGTGGCTCAGGCCTAATCACAGCAGAGGCAGAGGGATCTCTGAGAGTTCCAGGACAGCTGGGGCTATAGGGAGACCCTGTGTCAAAATCAAACAAGCAAACAAAACTCAACTTATATGCTATTTAGTAGAGATAAAGAAAAGTGGAAATAGAACTATAAACAAACATTAGAAAAAGTATTTTGTGCAACTATAACTACAAGAAAGGAACAGTATCAACATCAGTCAAAAATTATTTTATATAAAGACTTTTGCACAATGGAAACCACTTTAATGTGCCAAATAACATTTCAGTTTATAGAAGAGATGAGTGTTAAAATACCAGAAGAGGAAATTACCACAGTAATAAAAGTTGGACATTATTTTTAATTTTTAACAAACAGATAATATGGGAGGATTATAACTGAATAATACCTACTTAAAAATACACGCCCTAGGTATTAGTTGGGGTTCTTCAGAGAAAACTAATCATCACATTTTTTAAATTCTGTTTTTTAATTAAGAAAGTTTTTAATTGATCACACGTTAAGCCTTCTGGAAGAACTGTAAATCTGGAATTTGTCCACAATGTCTGACTTTCAAAATGCAATGCATTTAACACAAGTAGCCATTAGGAAAATGTTTTTCACAACAAGGAAAGCTAGTCTTTTACAAAGCAAAATAATAGTAAGCATAGGCCAGAGTGTGAAAAAATTGTTAGTTGAATTATAAAATGATACAGCCCCTTAGGAGCATAGTTTAGAAGTGTCTCATAATATTAAATATAGAATAGTAATTATATTAAACATGAAACAGTGATTTCAGTGCTACACTATATATCAAAGAGAAATAAAAATACATACATTCAAACAAGAACATGTCCACAAAGGTCCACGGCCTTATACATAATACCAAAAAGTGGGAGCAACCCAACTATTCATCGATTTATGAATAGGTAAGTATCTTCAATCCATACAATGCTATACTACCATAAAAGAAATAAAGTAGATCTGTGCTGCAACAAGGATTAGCCTGTAACATTTTGTGAAATGAGAAAAGCTAGGTAAGTAAAGGCGTCTGCTTATTTTGAAAAGACAACATTTTAGAATGTATTTCATTATCGGAGGATTTGAACTATAGTTACAAATATAGTTACAGATAAACTATGATTTCACTTGTATGAGATGTCCCCACATAGAGTCAGTAGAGATAGAAAGATTGGCGGCCTGGGTTTGGGGGGTGTCCGGCCTGAAGGGATCTGGGTAGAAGGTTAATGGATTTCTTTGGGAGGTGATGAAAATGTTCTAAAATTAAATACTAATGACTGTTATACAACTAGGAACCACGAGCTAAATAAATTCTTCCTTTTATAAGTTCCCTTGGTCAGTGTTTCTATCACAGCAACAGAAAAGCAAACTAATACAGCATGCCAGCTGATGTTGTCATTATACAGGTCTTGCTGAGGCAACCATATTGTGGAGATTTCATGGGTGTAGCTTCTCTGTCATATCTAGAAGACACTAACAGTAGGTGTCCTGGTCCTCTGGCTCTTACAATCTTTCTAACCCTCTCTTTCTCAGTGTTCCCTGAGCTTGAGGAGCAGAGCTTGCATTGTAGATGTATCAGTTGGGGTTGGCACTCTGTGGTTGCTTATTCTCTGCATTTTGCCTTTGTAATAGTCTCCATCTGTTGCAAAAAGAAGCCTCTTTGATGGACAGTGAGAGCTACATTTATCTGTGAATATGAGGATAAGAATTTAGAGCACTATTAGAGAATATATTGGTTTAGGAAAATGGCAGTAATGGGTCTATGACTTCTTCAGCCATGAATATTTGGCAAGGTTTACAGCCCCAAGCATAATTCCTTCTTATTTTGTGGGCCTTAAGTGCAATTAGACAGTTGGTTACCTCCAAGATAAAAGTGGCACATTGCACCAATGGGAATATCTTTCCAGGTCAGTTTTTGTTGTGATTCTTAGGCTTTACAGCTAGGTGCAATTGCTCCTCCCTTTGGCATCTCACATGATACCTTCCAATACATGAGAACTAGTCCTCAAGGAGGGGGCTTCCAGGTCAGTTCCAGCTTGATTCCTCCATCTTGTGCCTGAAGTGTATGGTGTCTTCATCAATAGAGTCTTTCTTCAAGTTCTGGGAGGCCACCAAGAGCAATGCAATAGACTATGTGGTTTGGGGAGTCTCTTAGACTGCCCTGACCAACAACTCAAAGGGAGGTTTTCTGTGCCTGTAACTGTAAACTTTATTTATACATTTATTTGTAGTTTTGCTTTTTAAAATGCATTTGTTTTTAGTTTATGTGTATGAATGTTTCATCTGCATATACGTAAATGCACCTGTTTCATGCAATGCCTGCAGAAGTTAGAAGAGGACATTAGATAACTTGGAACTGGAGTTATAGATGGTTGTTAGCTGCCATTTAGATGCTGGGAACCCAACCAGGGTCTTCTGCAAGAATAGTCAGTGCTCTTAACACCTGCATCATATCTCTAGCCATGATATACATTTGCTTTTTGAAACTGGGACTCTTTACATAGCCTAATTCTTCTGCCTGCATCTCTTGAGTGCCTAGATTACAGACATATACCTCATGCCCAGTTCCTGTTCTGATGTGTATGGTTCATATCATTGCTAGTGTCAGAAAGGGATGAAACTGAGACAACTCTGAGGCTGTCATGCCAGTTTTCCACAGTTCCTAACCTTTTAGGGAATGGACAATGTCACAGATTCTTTAGAAAACTAAGAAAAATCTGACCCACATCCCTCTTCATGATGCCAGTGAGGGCAGGGGTCTCCCCTTGGAAACTATTCACTATAGAAAAGACGATAACAATGTAGTTTGACATTTCAACTGAAGCTATACAGCAACGGTTCTTAAATTGCTTAGCCTTATGAACCTGTCACACTCTCAACAATTCAAAGCTTATAGATCTCCTCAAAGAGTTTTTGTTTATATAGTTGGTTAATATCTCTCATGTAGCCCTCAACAATTGTCATATTCAAAATTAAAATGGAAATTTAAAAATATTTTAGTTCATTTAAAATAGTGAACCATTACATAATAATACAAATAATATACTTTTCATGAAATGACTTTTTCAAGACAAAGGAAGCTAATGTATGACATTTTTAAAAGCTGCAACTCCCTAATATCTTGATTAATAATAGCTTAATTTTTGTATCCACTTTTGCTTCAGTTTATTGCTGAATAATTTTCACAAGTTGTAGAATCTCTGGAAAACTCCATAAAAGAGAAATAACCAAAAGGTAAATAATATCCTAGTATAAAAGCAATTCTGACCTCATAGAACTAGTAAGAACTAGGAAGTCCCTGAACTACATTTTGAATACTGTTGAAATTACATACAGCACTAAGCCTTCGAATGGTAAACAGATGTGAAAAAGAGAGGGAGGCTTTACATGAAAGGAGGTAAGAAGGCACTGCAGGAAGGCAGCGTTTCCAAAGCCCAGGAAAGCAGGTGAGACCTCATGTTCAAGAGCAGTAGGAAAAATACTGGCACAGGTCAGCAGAACTGCTGCAGTTACACAGATGGCCATTGGATGGCACTGCTGTTCCACTTACATGCAACCCAAGTCCCTGCACTGGGTCTGGCCACTGTTTTGTGGAAGCCCACACTCTGGAAAGTTGAAAAACTTCTTTCCAGTTTCTCTTTGTTTCTTTTTCATATTTTAAAATAAAATAGTGATTACAGGGTGTCATAGAGGGCAGTATAAACTCATTTCTCCTCAACCCAAGGGGGCACTTTCTTCTTCATTGCCAACTGGGGGCTTTCAGGTTATCAAGAAAGAGGATTTCAGAACATCTGCTAAGTTCGCGACTCTGAAGAATTCAGATTGTGGATATAAAAGATTCCTTGACCTCAAAGAGCTTCCTTAAAATGCGATTCAGAGGAAAGAAACAGATGTTCTCAGCCACTGTTTCCAAGTCTGGTTAAAGCTGATTTGGTGTTACAAGAATTCAAAGTCAACTTCTAGATGGGTCTATGCAATAAGAGGAGGTAAGGGGACATCTTACAAAGCTTCCCATAGGGCCAGTAGGCCCAAAGAGTGAGAGGTCCCTTGCAACGTCAGTAAGCCCTGTAAGAGTCATTTGGATGATGGAAGCACCTGAAGGCGATGTCGACGTGACTTGTCATGATCCACAGTGAAGTGCCATATGGGCAGCCTGCCATGATCCCTCAGTTTTGCAACTCTCCTCCAAGGTGACTTGCCATGAAAGTGACTTTGCATAGCACAGCCACCTTCAGAGGGAACAGAGTGCCCCAGTCCACAGGACTAGAAAAAGCCGTGAAAAGCTTGTTCTGCAGAGCTGGAGTTTGGACTCTGAGTCCTGAAGAGGGTGTAGGTAGAGAGGTCAGCCGAGTTAGAGCATAAGGAACTCTGGGCAGGCTAAGTAACTGGGGCTTTCCCTAGGGGTGGGAGTGCTTCAAGCAGATAGATGCCTTATGCTTGTTATTTACTAAAAAATTTAAATGCAGCTTAGAGATGCAAATGACTGGGTGGTGAGTGAGTAAATGATACAGGTATGAAAACACGCTTTATGCTTGCCATGTGCCAGTTCCTAGTATCAATCATTTAATCCTTTTACCCTTCCTATGAGGTACCCCTTCTCTGTTGATAAGACTGAGCCACAGAACAGTTAAAGAACTTACCCACAGAGTCTATGAGAGCCAGAATCTGAACTCAGTCTAGTTTCATCAGCTGTTTGACTATCATTATACTTCCTGGCTAATAAAAATAATGCCCCATAAGTCAATGTATATTACCTTAGCACACATTCACTAGGTCTGGTGGGAATCCCAAGGAGAGAATGCTAAATTCTGATGATACGGGGCAGTTAGAGTGGGTATAGTGACAACTGAGTCTATGTTCAGAGAAAGAGAGAGGACATTTCACACAGAAGCAGCGAGGCTTGTCTGCAAATCTCAGAGGAGACCAATCCAGATATCTAAGGAGCTGGGGGCCACAAGGGAAGCTGGGAAGATACTGATGGGTCATATAGAGGAATTTACTCTAGATTCTATTGAGCTTAGATTGTGAGATTCGACCCGTTGTCTCATACATGACTAGAACACTTAAGAGGCTACCCTTCCCATCTCAAATATTAGCTAAACTTCCCAGGTTCTGACAAGGGGAATTTGAGTAAAATGTCATCATCCTATTCACAGTTGAAAATACTGCTTTAGGACAGAAATTAGTTAAGGCTGAACCCTTGAGCAAATGGCGTTGCTAATAGTTACCCTATGTTGTCACCCATGCTGCAGGTCCTCATCTTGATAACTGGGAGAACAAGAAGACATGTGCATGGCTTTCTCCTGATCTTTCATAACATGACTGTATAAGAAAAAAGGGTTATTCTGGTGTGACTACCTCATAGACCATGGACCCATGTTAATTTCTTGTGGCTATCCCTTTCTGTACTAAAATAACTTGAAGTCTATTCTAGAATTGAACCTGACCAATGAGCCATTATTCTTGTGGCACCAGAAATTTTCTCTTTTCTGGCAACCAGTCTGGCATTTGTTCATCTTCTTAAGGGCCCCAATCAGCCTTTCAGTTGAATGGCTTATTCAGAGAGGTCTCACCGCACCCTGAAAGTGATCATCTGGTTCATGGTGTGCAAAGCCCTTGGATCTGGGTTCTGTTCACTTCTCCATGTCTGCCAACTCCTTGTTTTGCTTCATAGCTCTGGGGAGGTTCTTAGCACATACCATAATGTATCACAAATTGGGTAACTGCATACGCTGTTTCCTCTGCCAAAGATGGCTGCTGCTTTTCTCCATCCACAGAAGTGTAGTTTTAACATTTTAATTTATTCATGATTTAAAAAGTCAAAGCGTTACAGACCTTGTTATGAAAAGTAGACAGCCCCTGACCTTTCCTTCCTTCCTCTGCCATTTCCACTATCCAGAGGCAGGCATTTTCAGTTGCTCTTTGGCATTCCTCTTCACATTGCAGAATAACTTGTTTCTACTTCAACCCCTTCATTTTCCAGTCTTAGGAATTATCTATTAAATTCCCACCATGAAACATGAAGATTTAGTTCTCTTTAGCACCTCTCTCACCCACCTCCACAATCGTCCTCTCCCCAACCTCCCAGTAGACTTATATCATCGTTTTTAGTTAGATCTGAATTCAGTGTTTTCATAATTATGACTATGTTCACAGCATGCCCCTGTAGTAAAGCATCATTACATTTCCTTTCTTGTACAACTTTTAATTTTCCCTGGAGTTAATAATTGTTTCAATTCTTCATTTGTGTACTTTCCTGTTCACCTACAATTAATTTCTACCTATAGATTCTTCCACAAATGTGAATTTCTAAATTTCTTCTCCATTTCTTTATGCATCTTAGATATTCCCCTCGTTTTAACCTTGAAGACGATCTAGATGCCCCCTCCCTTTCCCCTTCAGTCTGTGATGTTTGCACTGCAGGTCTGCCTAACACCTCTCTGCCTGGCTTCTCTTCATCATTCCCTAATTCTCTCTTCCCCACACCTGTGCTGAATCCCTTGCATCTTGGATCCTATGTCTTTCCATCCTTCATTGTCCCCTCTTTTGCCAGAACACATCCTGCAGAAGCATATATGGAATATAAATATTGAACATTTCAGAGCCTAAAAATGTGCTTATTCCATCCTGTCATTTGATTGACAGTTCACCCAGATATAAAATCCTGGATTGGAAATTCTTTTCCTTCATAATTTTGAAGTATTTCCCTATGTCTTCCAGTTCCCAGTATTCTTGCTAATGGATTCATGGTAACCGAGGAAAAGACCACACTGCAGTCCAGTGCGTTTCTTGATCTCCTGTATGTGACTCCACTGAAAACACTGAGGGGCTTCTCTCTGTGGAGTCATGAAATTTTACAGTGACATCCTTTGTTTTGAGTTTCCTCTCTTTCACAGTGCTTCCCACTTCACGTGTCCTTATCGTCTATAAGATTGTTTCCTGAAGATTGGGAAAATCTTGGAATTATTTGATTAATTATTTTTCCACTCTCTCTTTAGGAATTCCTTAGTGTGTAGGGACTATTTCTCTAAGTTCATATTGTTCATTTCCTGTATTCTTTGTATTTTTTTTGTTGATGTTGTTGTTATTCTATGAGAGCTTTCTTCCAATCATCTATTAAAAATGTATTCATGTTTTCAAGGCTTTCATTTCAGAGAATCTTTAATTTTTGATTCTCTGTGTTCCCGTCATAAAGAACATACTGCTTTCATTTCACCAATAAAATTCTTATAAAAACATTGCTGATACATACTCTCTTTTGTACACACACACACACACACACACACACACACACATATCTTTTTCTTGATAGTCTTCTAAATTCCTTTTTACCTGCACACTTTTTTTCTTTTTAAAAAAATTATTTTGGGTGGTGGAATTTTGAAATGAGAGTCTTTCCTCAAACATCTGGAAATGCTGGGCTACCCTTTCTGATAGAATCAGGGTACTGAAAAGCTGCATGTTTCTAAGCAGGATCTGTTAACTAGAAACAGCTTCATGGTTAGGTGACTTGGCTGGGCTGTTCCACTGTGGAAACCATTGTCTTGTCCTAGAAGGAGATGAACCAGGTAGAAATGTTCTGGCTGCAAGTGGGAATCTGAGATCTTAGGAGACAACAAGTATGAAGCCCAAATACTTAAAACAGAGAGAAATAGTGCCAAGACTTCGGGGTTTAAGTCAGACTCATATCATCCCTTGAAAGTGCGTATCACTTCCTCTTCACCTCATTAGAGGTGGCTCCTAAAATCTTCACCTCAGTAGAGAAGGCTCCTAAAATCTTGCCTGCAGACTTCCACTGAGCCCCCGCTGTCAGGACAGCATCTCTGGCCTCACTGTATGTCCCATTCCAGCAACCTTCTATCTTACCCAGTATAATTGTCTGCTATGGTGCAGGTTATGGTGTAGGAGGAGTACCTTGAGCATATGTGGAAGAGAGAATAAGAAGACATCTGGGGGCTCTTCCTGCTTTTCAAACCAATCTTGAGCTGTATTAAGCCTCATTTTCACCCTGGTTAGATGTACCTCATTCTTTTCTAGACTCGGCTGTACAGTTATTTCTATTGCCAGCAAAGAACTCAGCCTTCTGAGCTCTGCCGAGTTTGTTAGCAAAAACCCATCTGCTTTTCTATTTTGTTTGGTGTTATTTCTTTTCCCTTTCTCTTTGTCCTTAATGATGTCTTCCTTTTGAAAAAAAAAATTTCCTGTGTTGTTTCTGGTAAGAATTCCAGAGACAGTAGAGATGATGTGCTCGGTCCACCAATTTTAACAGGAAGCATGCAACTGGTTTTGAATTCTGGTGGCAGGCTTTTATGTTAGGACCTTTGCTAACAGACCTCACACCTACAAGACCAGCAGGCTCTTTCTTTATAGCACTTCTGTCTCTGAACCTTGTATGAATCTCTTTATTCACATATATAACAAGATTACATAAGAAGTTTGGATCTTCTTACTGGATTATAAACTGCTTGAGTAAGAAGTCCTGTTAGCTATTTTTATCTCCTTAAGATCTAGCACACAACCCAGTGCCTCGATGCCCAAGGAAGTTGCGTTGAATTGATCTCAGTTACAAAGAGAGAAGACTAGTTGTTTTGACAGAGGAACCCCTAAATGAGGGTATTTTCCTAGGTCCTTTTTCTTCATTACTAGAATAGTGAGCAGTGGGATTTCAGACTTAACTTTTCCTTAAAAATGTTCTTTAAATCAGGGACATTGAGGAGAATTGGTTGTCTTCCTCAAGAGTAGAGCAGCAGGGTCTGAAACTACGGTGGCCTTGGAAAAAGGGGATACATAGCTGATTTCTGTCAGTGAGTCATTCAGGATAGGCATCGCACCTTGCCTGTGGAGGGATGGATGTTCGTGGTGACCACTATCTTTTATGGATGGGATCACAGTGTGATCAGCAGTGGGTGTTTCATCCTCTCAAGCTCCTTTAATATTACATGGCCCTAGGACACACTTACCTATCACATCCTAATGAAGGCCCATCTCCACAGGCAAAGCTGCCCAAAGGCTGACTGAGTTGGAGAGCCTTCGGAAGCTTGTAGGTCCTTTAATGACATACAGAGGATCTTGGGTTCAAGTCTCCCTGTTGGGATTCTAGTTCAAAGTGACTGCAGGGTGGCACCAACTGGTCTGGCCAATAACACTAAAAGTCAACTAATCAAGAAATAAAACTCATGCTGCTTACCAAGAAACCATTCAGCAGCTACAGCTGGACCTTGATTTTTCAGTTGGTGAGTCTAGATTGTGGAAAGCTGGCCTGGGATAGCAGTCTGAACATCCGGATGGTTCACCACGTTATACTTTGGGAGTAAAAGGAGCTAGAGGAAGTGTGGTCGACGAGAAGGCAGTGTAAGGCTATGAAATAGCATCAGGGACAAGAGACACCAAAATCCTACCTGCAGTCTGTGTGCATCCTGCCTGACGAATGAGGTGAAGAGGAAGTGATATGCACTTTCAAGGGATGATATGAGTCTGACTTAAACCCCGAAGTCTTGGCACTATTTCTCTCTGTTTTAAGTATTTGGGCTTCATACTTGTTGTCTCCTAAGATCTCAGATTCCCACTTGCAGCTAATGCTGCAGCCTGCTTAGTGACATGTCCTGCACTTCAGATGACAGCTTACCACTCATTGTGGTGACGGTGTTTAGGCAGGGCCTGTCCAGAACAGGAGAAAGAGCATTAGAAAGAGCAAGCGAACATAATAAAGAACTGTTTTCCTTGGAGTGGGAAGGGTTTCGTGCATATCTGGGGAAATAAGCCCGTGGGGAGTCTCACATAGCCAGAACAGCAACATCAGTGAGAAAAATTGCAGTTCTGGAATGGACAGGCACAATTCGGCTTTTCCCTGCTCCTTTTCCTTTGTTTATTTTACTTCTCCTTATAATCAGTTTAAATAATAAATGAAATTTAGGCATAGGTCTGGATGTTACTGAATTGTAAATACAAATGGTGTCCTCAGAAAACCCAGAGTCTTGGAGAAAAGGTCAGATGAAGCCAGGAATTTTCCAAGTGGCTCATCAGACCATCTGAGTTTGTATTCTCCTTCAGGTAATGTCTCTCTGTTGAGATCAGGGATGAGGATAGAGGTATGGAGGGAATAAGGACTCACTCTGACTCGTTAGCCATGATCCTGAGCAAGAGCTTAGTTTCAATACTTTATGAAGTACTGAATACTAATATCTCATTGGTTCATTCTGAATATTAGCCAGAACATGGGCATCCAAACTTCACACGGCTTGGCACCTAATTATCCAGTGTATGCTATAAAAACAATGCTGATTTCTTCATAAATATTCTAGCTAGTAATATCACAGCAGTGGTTCCCTGTTGTGGCATTCTACTTTGCAGTCAGGCAGGGTGGGGTATTCCTTGACCACTCTGGAGAGGTTTTTCTGGATGTGGCCAAGGAATAAGTCTCCAAAGTGAGCAAGGAAGTATATACCCCCTCTTAACACTGCAAGCATCCTAAGGACAGATGAGACTTAGGAAGTATTTCATGAGAACTAACATTTATTATCATTAATGTAGGTTAGCAGAAGTATGATGGCATATACAAAATTCAGACACACAAACATAGGTTCCAGTTCTCATTCACTTCACTTTAGACAAGTTGAACTCTTTGATGTTGGAAAGTCTCCATCTGCTGAGACTGTTCTATCAGTATCAATGCTTTCCTCCTAAGTGATTAGAATTAAAGGAGGCAAAAAACCTGAAAATGTCTTGTCTAACACCTGTATGTAGAAGGCGTTCATGATGAATGTTAGTTTATTTTCTTCCCATGGCTCTTCTTTTCATGATCTGCTCATGAATTTCTAATGCATAATTGAAAATCCAGATGCCAAGGCAGACAAAAACATTGAGATATGACAGAATCATGATTAAATAACATCGTAATAACCAGGAAAACTGAGGATAAAGAAATGTGAGATAAAGTTTAACAAGACTATCTGTGAAACTGGTATTCTGTTTCAGTATCAGTATCCACTTAGTGCCCAAGTGTATGATGGATTTGTGAGTGTGTGTGTGCCTGAGCCTAGCTCACAGCTCAGGCTTCAAATGACAGAAGCATCAAATACTATTTCCTGGAGTTCATGGGTCTGCTGTGATCACACAGGTAAGACTGTCATTTGAGGATTGTGTCACATCTTGGAGCCATGGTTTTAAGGGAATCTTGATAAGCCACAGCCTGCCCAGGGATATGGCCAGTGTGGAGACTGTTGGGAGGAATGACTGAAAGAACTGTGAAGTGTTAGCATGAAAAATAGAAAACTAAAGGAAAGCATGCCATCTCTGTCTTTATTTTCAGGATTATTTTATGAAAGAGGGACAAGATCGGCAGTGTGTCCTATAGCATTTGATGATGTGGTCAGTAGGCAGTGATATGCTAATAAATGTTTAACAACCATCTCTCTAAAGGGAAAAAGAGAAAGTGATGATTTATAGCATTTGCCACTTGCTCTGCTCTAAATCCTTCCTGTATGGCTGATTACAAACTGTCAATGTGAAGTCCAGATTGAAGAGAGAATGGCCATCCCTGCCTCTAAGCACTGGGGTACAGAAAGAGGCTTAAGAGATCTACAATTTAGTGGGCATCCCAGTTAGCTCTCTATGCCTTTGATACAACTGACTAAATGTAACTTGGGGAGGAAAGAGTTCATTTGGCTTGCAGCTCACAGCCCATTATCAAGAGAAGCTGAGGTAGGAATTCAGGGCAGGAACCTGGAGGCAGGACCTGAAGCATGGACCATGGAGGAGTGCTGCTTGCTAGAGTGTTCCCTTAGCTTGTTCCCTTGGCATGTGCTCAGCCTGTTTTCTTCTTCTTTTTTTGGATATAATTTTTATTTTGTATGCATGAGTGTATTCTCTGCATGTATGTAGGTGCACCTGTATCATGCAATGCCCATGGAGGTCAAAAGAGGGTGTGTCAGATCTCCTGGAAATGGAGTTATGGACAGTTGCCAGCTACCATGTGGGTGTTGGGATTTGAACCCACATCCTCTGCAAAAGCAGCCACTGCTCTTAACCACTGAGCCATCTTTCCAGCCCCTATTCTGCTTTCTTAAATAGCTCAAGCCTATCACTTCTAATATGTGTTCCCCAAATGCTCTTGGTGTGAACCTAACCCTTGGGGTCTGGTCAGTCTACCAGGCATCATACCACTGAAGAATGAACTCTCCCTCTCCCAGCAGCTATCAATCACCAATCAGGACTCTTCTGGGAGTAACCACCACTTTCTGACTGGATTTAAGGCTTAAAGATTGAGCCTATTCCTGGCACTGTTGTCAGGGCCAAGAACCTGTGGTTAGACAGATCACAGGCTGGAGAGGAGGACCTGCTGCTAGTTTGCTGACAAACAGACTCCTAATGACTAATTTAAAAATATGTTATTCATTATTTTTATTTTTTAATATAAGTATATTGCCTCCATGTATGTCAGTGCACCTGTGTTATGCAATGCCCACAGAGATCAGAAGAGGGCATTGGATCCCCCAGAACTGGAGTTAACAGATGGTTGTTAGCTGCTGTGTGGGTACTGGGAACTGAACCCTGGTCCTCTGCAAGAGCAGCCAGTTCTCTTAACCATTGAGCCATCTCTCCAGACCCCTTAATGACTAATTACTATACCTATAGATTACTGCATCTTTCAACTCTCATCAAAGAAGCTTCTTGTAATAGGCAGTGGTTTCTAGAGGCCCACACTAGTCAATATGCAGAGAAAGTGGACTACTCAACTCTAAATGGGACACTTAATACCCCAGTACTCAGCAATCATTGTGGAAGAGGGGTTGGAGAGATTGTAAGAGCAAGAGGAAGTAGATGAATACAAGGAAACCATGTCATCTGGACCTCAGGGTAGTTGCACATATGAACCCACAGTGCTTGTGAAAGCATGCAGAAGATCTGTAAAAGACAGCTCATGCAAGTCTGAGGCAGACAAAACCCAGCATGAATGGGGAAGGCAGGTAGAAGCCCCAGCTCTAGCTAATGAACTACTGGTAATTTTCTGCCTTCATGAGAATCTGGGAATGAGAAGATGGAGTAGAAACATAGACGCATCAGTGGAGAGCAGAAAATAGACATAGTTGAGGTAAAACTGCTCATTCAAAAGTTGAAGGGAAGAAAAGACTAGAGTGGTGAAAGATGGGAACAGGATTTGGAAGGATAGTTAAGATAGAGAAGTCTGGATGTGTGTTTGTGGCAAGGAAAACAGTCAATAATGAAATGATGATGGAGAGAAAAGAGATGATTAAGCACTGACAAATGACAGGGTCAGGGGACTCAGAAGCCAACCAAAGCATAGATGTTCATGCGGATGTGGTTGTAAGGAGACTTAGACCACAAAGATTTCTCATTTTAGGATCTTTATTTTACCATGAAGTAGAATTAAATCTATTTGCAAAGACTAGGAAAGGCAGGTGACCTAGCAGAGCTGGGGAAAGTGTCAAAAGTATGCAAAATACTCTTGGAAATAGGTTAGAGAGGTGCCCAGAACTACACTGCTGGTCAGGCTTTGTCTCCACTGTACTACAGGTTCTGACTTGGAGGGCCACTAATCTGCTCAAGTATGTGTTATCCAACTCAGTGTTTCTAGTTGTTTCTGAGAAGGTGGGGAACTGGATAGGTTGATGTTGGGGACTTACCCCCAGGAATTTCATAGAGGAAAGGTCATTAACATTATCAAAGGAAGCCAACAGTGCTTCTGGAAGGGAAGCTTCTAGTCATGACTTGAACATTTGTTCCAGTTCTCCAGCAAGTCACAATGAGCTGACCTGAGGGTGGCTTCCATCAGAATCATCCTCATGTTTATGACAGCACACATAGTCTCTGATGTGTGGAACTACAGAATATCATTTTTGTGAGCTTTCTAGAGGATTCTAATGTTTACAAAAGTTTAAAAGGTGCTTCCCCAACAGGCCCAGTCTTCTGAAACGTCCCAAGCCATATCAAAATTTCTCCAAAATGGAGTAATATTTGGCTACAAGATGTTCCTATTGGCAGGTCCAGAGGAGAGCCTCCTCACACAGATGTAGACTGCTAGTCCTCTGCCCAATCTGCCCCAACAGGACCTAGCTCACTGCCAAGAGTACTTCAGTATCCGAAATATATGTTGAAATGTCAGGTCCCTTCTCTTGCATCCTCTGTAAGCTCCCCAGGTTCTGTGTCTTGCTCCAAAAAGAAACAGCACAATTGCCAAATTATAACCACCCCAATCACAGGTTCTTTCAAGAGCCAAGGGGTCCCACTTCAGATCCTTTCCCTAAAGGGGTCCTTCCTCCTTGAGAGAGCTTTTTCCTAGCGGCTCTGCCACTCATTCACCTGGAGCTCCTGCTGCTCTCAGTCCCCTGCAGCTCCAGGCCATTCCCCTCCTGGACTAGACAGTGGAGAATTTAACAGTTAGAATTAATTGGGCAAATGTCAGGAGGGCATGAGTCACCACAGCCCTGAGTATTTTAGTCCCTTACAATGGGAGGTGTCACAGCAAGCAGGAGCCTACAGTGCAGTCAGCTGCCCCCTCAGGTGCTGGTTCCCCAAGTAGCACTAGGAGACTCTCTTCACATACCCATGAGCTCCAGGGGATCCTTTTCATCCACTCACTGGCTCTGATCTGGACTCTGTGGGTGAGGGTAGTTGGTGTGGGACCCCAGCATGCTATAGAAATACTTACCAGAACATGTACCCTTAACTGTGTATTGAAAAAGCAAGTGGAACAAAGTCCAGATTTGTGTAGGCCATAAAGTCTGAAGAATTCTCATTGACTGGAAAGAGAGAAAAGACTTTAAAGGGATCAGCAATCTGTCTATTAGTTGTTGTGGTTTTTTTTTTTTTTTTTTCTACAGACCTATCAGGGCTGGCTAGTCTCTGAAATGGGGGAGGAGCTTGAAGTTGAAGTGGTTGCCATTTTTTCAAAGGGTACCTTGGCTTACAGGAAAGGCTGGGTCCTTTCCCCTAGAAATCTGCCTCCTTCTCCCAAGTTTATCCCACCCATAATTGCCATAGAAACATAAAAAGTAGGAAGAAGCAGCTTCAAGACTGATTTTTCCCACCTATTAATAAGTTTCCCTTGCTCATTTATTCAGCAAAATTATTGGATCTGTAGCACTATACTCTGTGTGGTTGATAACTGAATCTGCTGTGAACCTTGCCCTTGATAATCTTTAAATTTTTTGCATGTGTACAAGTGTTTTGCCTGCATGTATGTACACCACATGCATGTGTTGTGCCCAGGTCACAGAATCCCCTCAAAAGACCACCAGGGAGGCCAAATCCAATGCAACATCAAAAGGATCTTTATTTGCAAACTCGAACTTGGTCCACAACCCAACATGCCAACGCAGTGGGTGGAGGGAGAGTGGCCATGAGGAGAAGTAGGAGGGGCCTCTAGTAGGTTTTAGACAAAGGAAGGAGGGGGATTTGCGTGTTCCCCCCAGGTTGGTCACAAAAACCCATACGTGCCAACACGTCTTTATGTCTTTAAATTGATTGGTTATGAACACCAGAAATGGGTTGAAGGGGGTACAGGGTTCTCTCATTGGTAAGAGTCACCTTTAGGGCAAAGGAATGTGCTGGCCATTACCTAAGTACATTGCAGGCTTCTGTTTATACCTTATGTGGTCTTATTTTTTTCAGGCTTGCCTAACATACCTGGACCTGTCTCTCTTTGTCCACAGAGCCTGAAACCTGTAATAGTCTAGGTGGAACAAGGGATATTTTGTGGTTTTTCTTAGGCCTCATCCTCACCTAACATGCCCTCCTTCTAATATGCATCTGAGACCCAATCATAGGGCTCCATCCAGCTCAATGGTTGTGGGGTCTGGGGGCTGATACTGTGACCTTAAAACCATAAGCTGAATTGTTCCCAAGTGCTCCTTCATGAACCAGACTAGTCTGTTTAAGATGCAGGGGCCAAAAGTAAACAAAAGGAGGAAGATGAACAGTGGTCCTAGCAAGATTGACACTAGGGTGGTCAGCCAGGGGGATGAGTTGAACCAGGACTCCAACCATCCTTGTTGAGCCTCCTGTTCTCACTTACAGCTGGACAATCCTTCTCTAACTTTAGCCATGGCTTCTTTAACAACCCCCGAGTGATCAATGTTAAAAGAACATTCTTCCCCCAGTGCAGCACAGAGGCTGCCTTGCTGCAAAATGATGAGGTCCAGCCCACACCAGTTCTGCAAAACAACCTCAGCTAAAGAAATTAGGGACTCTTGTAAATAGGAAATGGAGTTTTCTAATCTTTCTATGTCTACATCTATAGCGGCCCTTAAGCTAGAGTACTGAGAATGCTGGATCATCAGAGAGGCAGTCCCTGTTCCGGCCCCTAAGAGACTGACACCCAAAAGCATACTCAGAGTTAAGACAGTGGCAGTAATAAGTTCTCTCTTAACTCTAATGGGAGTCCTTTCCATCCTGGACAGAAACTCATCTCCAGTGTGATAGAGGAGCCAGGGAACCAATTGGACCAAAATGCAAAAATCAGTCTTGTCAAGAACTGCAAGGTTGACACATGGAGTCAGCCCGGCGGAACACACCCACCAAGTATCTTGGTATGGGGTAACGTAGTTGCCAGAATCAGAGGTGTCAAAAGACTTCATGGAATTGCATAGCTGTTGATGAGTGGAAGGCACCTTCCCCAAGCATAGTCCGGAATCAGTGACTTGCTGTAGAGTCAGCCGGGCTTTGGAATTATATGAACCTAACACTTCTATTCCCTCATAATATGGTGGAATGGTATCATAGCAGAGCCAGCAGGATTTTGTTAGTTCTGGTCTAGAGGCATTAAGGACCATGAAGGACCATTCCAGTAAAGTCAGGAGTGGGTTGGAGTCAGGATTCTGGTGTTATTTTGGGCCAACTAGAAGTTCGGATGGTGGCAGCTTCAGACAGCACCAGAGAAACCATTCTCCATGCAGGAGCCAGTATTGGGAGCTGGTGCTGCTGAGAGGGTGGCCTTGTCTCTGGGTTGGGTCCTATGGGGACTGAGAGGGCTCTCTGTATCAGGCAAACCATAAGGATTGACCCTGGGTCCTGGGCTCCTAAGAGAAACTTTTCATATAGGCTCAACTCCCAGCTGAGTCCTGCTTCCCAGCCAACTCCCATCTTTCCTGCCTCTGTAAACTTTAAGGTTACAGGATTACAGTTCACCTCCATTTCATCATTTACCTTCTGAAGGTTGCAGATCTGGCTTCATAAAGGGCCTGAAGTTTTGGCCAAACGTCTTTATTGGCTTGTCTCAGCCCCCAGATCGCTTCTGGTAGGTCGTGATCATCAAGTACCATGAGCAGGTCTGCCTGGAGGTTAGGAATGATGGGGGAGGGATACCAAACATTATTTCAAAAGGGGTCAATCCTATCTGGTAGGGGGAATTCTGTACTTGGTACAGGGCAAAGGGGAGGAGTCTGCACCAGTCTCTAAAGTCAATTTAGTTAGGGTCTCTTTTAGGGTCCTGTTCATTTGGTCTGCCAGATTGTTCCCCTGGGAGACCAGCCCCATTCCTTTCTGGTGACTGGGGCTATCCATGGTGGCAACTTTAGTGGGCAGCCAAATTGCCTGAAGTAGGGTCAATAATTCATCTTTATTTTTGATGGTTTTTCCTTCAGCTGTCAGTAGTCCCCGCTCCTTGTAAATGGCCCCATGTATGTGGGTTGTTGCAAAGGCATATCAGTGTAAATGTTTACTTTTCCCCCTTTGCCTAGTTCCAAGGCTTTAGCAAGGGCCACAAGCTCTGCCCACTGGGCTGAAGTACCTGCTGGCAAGGGTTCTGCCCAGATGGCGTCTGTCTCCTTGGTCACCACTGCTCCTGCATATCGCTTTCCGCCATGGACAAAGCTACTGCCATCGGTGTACCAGATCACCTCAGGGTCCAACAGGGGGCATCCTTAAGGTCTGAGAGGATGTTATGGACCTGGGCCAGAATTTCTGTGCAGTCATGCATCGGAGCATCCAAGTCAGGGTGTGATAGCAAGGTAGCAGGGTTCAGGGCCATAGGAACCTGAAAAGTTATTCTGGCTGGGTTCAATAATAGGGTTTTGCTGGGTTCACCAGCAGGCAGGGCGGTGGAGAAGCCAGTCCAGCCGGCCTCTTCCAGGGGCTGAGTGGGATGGTGAGTGTCGATGGCTGGGACCCTTCTCCACTCCGGAGAAAACACCACACCGAGCTGGGAGACTTGTCAAAGCAGGAACTTACTTTATTGCCTTAAGCACAGCCTTATATAGGGTAGGGGTTGGGCTAAAAACATGGAAAGTGAAGGACCAATCATTTTTAACCACATAGGCTGTAGACAGGTAGGGGCCATTTTGTTATGCCTTGCTGAGTCACTCCTGTGCGGAAGTGGAGTGTCAGAGACAGGCAGCAAAACTTGAGTGAGGCTCAGAAAGCTGCACCAGGCCACATGTCTGGGCCCATGAGGCCCAACAGGGTTTGTTAATGAATCATGAGGGGATTGCTCAGCCATGGGTCAGGAGGTTGTTTCAGCACTCCCTCTAGGGTGTGGGGAGCAACAACAGTCAAATTTTGCCCTAAGGTTAGCTTATCAGCATCCCTTATCAGGAGGGCCACTGCAGCAACTATTCTTAGACATGGGGACCATCCCGATGCCACTGTCTAATTTCTTAGACAGATAGGCAATTGGGAGGCACCAAGGTCCCAAGGTCTGAGTTAGGACCCCTTTAGCAATGCCCTTATTTTCATCCACATACAAGTGGAAGGGTTTGGTAACATCTGGCAACCCCAGGGCGGGTGCAGTTAGCTCTCAAAGTCTTCCTGTTGAGCCTGTGTCCATTGCAATTCCTGACTTCCTTTGATGGCCTCATATAGAGGCCTGGCCAGCTCTGCAAACCCAGGAATATAGAGCCTGCAGAATCCAGCAGTCCCAAGGAATTTACTTATCTGTCTTACGTTGGTGGGAGTGGGAATTTTGAGTACTATCTCTTTTCGGGCTTCTGACAACCAGCGTTTCCCATCCTTAAGGATGTACCCCAGGTAGGTTACATGTTCCCTGCATAGTTGAGCTTTCTTAGCTGAGGCATGGTAACCCAAGTCTCCAAGGGTTTTTAAAAGTTCCTCTGTTCCAGTCATACACACCACCCGAGTATCTGCAATCAGGAGGTCATCAACATATTGCAACAGGGTAACATCTAGATTCTGAGCTTGATACTCACCCATATCTTCGTGGAGGGCTTCATCAAAGATAGTTGGTGAGTTCTTAAATCCCTGAGGGAACCTATTCCAGGTCAGTTGCCTGGTGATCCCAGCCTCTGGCTCATGCCATTCAAAGGCGAAGTAGTTTTGACTCTGGGGGGGTCAGCGGCAAGCAGAAGAAGGCATCTTTCAGGTCCAGAACTGTATACCAGCGGCATTCTGGAGGGAGGATGCTTAGGAGGGTATAAGGATTAGGCACAGTAGGATGAATGACTGGCTTGTTCACCTCCCGCAGGTCCTGTGCTGGCTGGAAATCATTGGTACTGGGTTTCTTCACTGGTAGGAGGGGGGTGTTCCAGGCTGACGGGGTGGGCCTCAGGATTCCCATTGATAAGAGTTTCTTAATGTGAGGCATAATTCCTTCTTTGGCCTCCTGGGGCATCAGATATTGGCAGACTCTGCCCCTGGTTTTAGCTCTATGTAAATAGGGGGGTTGGCGTCTGGTTAGCCCCATGTCCCCAGTCTCTGCCCATGCCGTTGGATAATCTTGGAGCCATTTTTCCAAGTTAAGTTTGGGACTTGGGCATTCTTGGTGGAGTCTATATTCCTCTGAGAGGTTACTGGTCATCAATATATGGAGGGGCTCCCCCCAATATTTAATACCTTTGCCCCATTTCCTGAAAAATGGATCTGAGCCTTCATTTTCATTAGTAGATCTTGCCCTAATAAGGGGTAGGGACATTCTGGGACCACTAGGAATGAGTGGGTGACTTGACCCTTTCCTAGGTCTACAGTCCTCTTACTAGTCCATCAACAGGGTTTGACTCCTGTCACCCTTTGCACTGAGGTTCTTTGGTTAGATGTAGGCTCTCTTACTGACTCTTACTTCAGCATGTTGAATTGTTAAGTGGGGAGTTTTCCGTCAACAGGCAATTCAATCTTAGAAAATTCAATGAAGTATTTTTGACACTCAGTATCAAGTTGGGCCTGATGAGACACCTTTCTCTGAGGTAAGAGTAGCAATAATTCTTCCAGAGCAGGCAAACATTCTTGGTGTTTACTATTCAAATAATGTTACCACTTTCCTTCTGGCCACAGGAGCAAAGCCTCAGAAGTCACTAAAATTTCACTCCCTGAATCTAATTGACATTTTACACCCATAATTCATAGATTTGGTCTGTTCATTGTGTCTCAAATCCTCACATATTCCGTTATATTTTTAAAAAATACCATTTTCTTTGATTAGATAATCCAACTCTTCTACTTTGTCATAAAACAATGGTGTTCTGTCTTCTATATGACACACTGTTTGTGAGGCTTCCATTGAACAAAGGTGTTCTGTCTTCTATGTGATACATTCTGTTGGTGAGGCTTCCACTGAGGAGTTTCAGTGCCCTTATCTTTCTCATTTTACAGATTCTCAGACTTGGTACATTTTTTGCTTCTGATAATATGAGTTACTGATTCACAGGGCATCTTATATAAGAAAATCTGAAGATGGCCTCTCTGTGACCTGGACAAACCCCATTTAATTCATTCCCAGATACTTCTGCTTCCCAATAAAATAATCATTTTGGATGTTTAAAGACAGCAGAAGAAAGCCAGGCTAAGCAGGAGAGGTTACCGTAATCAGTCCTTATGGATCCAGCCGAAGCATAGAGCCATAAACTTTAAATCATAAGATTTCTAAACCAGAAGACTCTAGCGGAGTTAACCAGGTCACTCAGATCATGTGTATAGAGTTCTCTGGAAACTATCCTCTCTCTCTCTCTTGGGTTTCACAGAGACTTTAAGACTCCTTAAGACATGTGGCCTTCTCTTCTTAGCACCCATGGAAACAGGGCCACACAAACCATTTTGAGTGAATGATTTGCTTCTGCTCATCTTAGAAATTGACCTTCGAGGAGTTGGATCAGGCATATATCTAGAAGACTCAAAAAGTCCTGGCATTCTAGACCCAGGTTAGATAACATTGTTCCTCCTGGTGTGGGACTCAGACTCCATCAAAAGCCAAGACAGGTCTCATGACTGGAAGGTTGCTAGTCTCCATTTTCCCACCAAAATGGCACTTGAAAGTGCACACATGGCTACTGAAACCTGCCAGAGTTCCTCCCAATCTTCTTTTCATAGAGTAAAATGAATAGAAGATATTCTTTAGGCCTAGTCTCGCTAGTTACTTAGGCAGCATAAAGAAGACAGTGCAGGCCCTTTGGATGTCCACTAGAAACAACAGACTCTATTTCAGTCCAAGATCTTCTAGGACAAGAACACTGTCCTAAAATCAGGACAATTCCAAATTCACCTGAAGATTTAATTTTATATCAACCATCTGGATATAAACCAACTATCTGAATGACCCATTATCAATTCATGTAATAATGGTTAATTCATTTGGTATAGAACAATGGTTCTCAATCCTGGCTCAAAATTAGAATCAAAGGAAAAAAATTTGAAAAATAGTGCATTCTAAACTACATCTGTTTTAAATAACCTTCTGTGGGGCTTAGATGTCTTCATACTTTGAAAACTCCTCAGAAGATTCTAATCTGCACCTAGGGTTGAGAACTTTGAGTTTAGAGACTACCTGGCCTTAGCCTAATTATTGTAGCTATTAAGATGCTGGCTTGATCTAGCTGCTACTGGGTATAATTGATTTCTTAGTAGATGACTCACAATTGGTAGAACCAATTACCTATTCATGTGTGACCTAGGGATCTATAACCCCATATTCAGCAATTTAGAGAGAAAAATTCTTCTTCGAAAGAGAAAGTTTTGTTTGATCCAGGGAAATCAGCTTCACATACAAAGATGTGTGAATTCCAAATCCACCGCTGAATTTGGGTATTTTAATTTTTCAGATGCAAATCAGAGAAAATGGAGTGTTTCTTGGATGAGCAAGAGGATTTCATTCTGTTAAAAGATGCTTAAGGTAGGACCTCAGAGAGAGACATCCTTCCTCAGCACAGAAGACTGGAGCATAATCCTGGTTGCACTTTCAAGCATATGTGATGACACATGTGCTAAGACCGTAACTTCCCCATGAGACAAGGGTACCCAGGAACAGAGCATCTAATAAGGTGCTAATAATACAAGCCACCACAGCACTGCCCAGCATCAGTGAGATGGGCCTCTTGGGGGCTACCTGCCCATATTATTCAAATTATTCAAGTTGATCTTGGCTGAATGCTTTTAGAAGTGGCAAAAAGGCAATGCTTTGGGCATACATATTTTGATTCTAAACTAGTCTGAATATTTGTGTCAAGGGGAAAGTAATGGAGCCAGTAAAAAAATATTAACAATAAAATCATTTGAATATGACAACACTAGCCAGAAATGATGTTTGGAAATATTTTCAACTCTTCTAGAGAAAGCTGGAATTCTACATATACACACCACAGAATAAAGACAGTTGAATGATCTCTTAGAACAAAGTTTGCTTGTTACAGTTCAATTGCTAACTAATTTAATTGGAGAACATTCTTTTTCCTCCTTTATTTTGACCTCCTCTCTACTCTCCCTAGTCTCCTGTTTTAGGTACAGGTTGTCTTCCTTTTAAATCATTAACCTAAGCTGATTATATCTACTGAAGGGATTCATTTTGATATTTTCATATATACAAAGAACATGCATGGATCAAATCCAACTTCATTCTTTCTAGCCATTGCTGACAGACAAACTTCCCGGTCTCTAGAGTCACTATTATAATTTCCACCTGACTTTTTAGCTTCTACAGATGAGGGAGACTATGCTGTACTTTATGCATCTGGCTTATTTCACGAAATGTCCTCTAGTTTCATCCATTTTTCTGCAAATGGCAAAATTTTGTTCATTGTCGTGTCCCCTTGTGGCTGTCACGATGGTGCAGCAGACACGGGTCGGTGCTCCTCTTCCTCCTTGTGATTACACCTGTCCCCCGCCCATGGGGAGGGGAGCTTGGAAGAAATCGGGTGCATGGCTTGCCCCAACCCAGATCCCCTGCACCACGCGGCGGAGATCCTAAAGGTGAAACCAGGACCCCCGTCAGGCAAAGAAGAGTCTACTCCTGGCTTCTTCTGGTGTTACAGTTCTTTATTGTGTTACAGCTCTTCTTCGGTGCAGCAGGGAAATCACTTTACAGTGCTCAAGTGTGCTCTTATATACAGTTCTCTCTCCAATCAGGTGCACTTCCTCATTTCTTAACAGCCTATCACATTGTGTTATTTTCAAGCCTTGTATTAGCATAAATGGGCAGTTACATGGGCAGTTACATGGGCAAGCAAACCTACCAATCACTACAGAGGAAAAAGGATGCCTTATTAGCATACAGGTTTCCTTTTCTCATGGCCTGACATGTCCCCTTTTTTATTTATTTTAAATGGAGCACAAGTATGTCTGTCTTAGGTCATCAGGAACTTATTCTACCTTCCCTGTCATTGGAATATTCAACTCTTATTGCTGAATACCCTGTCTTAGGTTGGTTAGGATAATTCCCGAAGCTGCCCATCATTGATCATACTTGCCATATTACTTTGAGGCCTGAATGACATTAACCCTTTGGGGAACTAAACCTCCACTTTGGAACTAGGTATTCTCCCTCAGAGTACATCATTCTTCATCCTCAGCTCCTGGGTCTTTGACCCAAGGCTCAAATATGGGGCCATATTTTAACCTCAGGGCCATTATCTGCACATCTTGTATCTGTGCCTCTAGTATATTAATGAGGTGCTGAAAAATGCATGGTCCTATAGTTAGAGCTATTAGAATTAATAATACCAGTCCTAATATGGTGGGCATCAAGGTGGTCAGCCATGGAGAACTTTCAAACCATTGTTGAAACCAGGATCCCTTATTCCAATTTCTTTTCTCTCTGATTTAAATCTTTTCTCACAATACCTAAATTTTGTAGCACCTTTCTAGAATGATCTACATAAAAGCAACATTCTTCCCTCAAGGCTTTACATAGTCCTCCCTTCTTCAAAAATAGTAAATCTAGGACTCCTCTATTTTGCAATGTCACTTTGGCTAAGGATGATAGGGATTACTGCATTAGCCTTATGGAGGCCTCTAATTTGTCCACCTGTGAGTCCATTGTAGCTTGGAGAGCTTGTAATCCAATTTGTGAGGTTGACAAAGAGCTAGCTCCCAGTCCAGTACCTGCTAATCCCAATATTAACATTGCTCCCACCGTTGTAGCCCCTACATTTCTTTTAGTTCTAGTCCCAGTTGCTGTTTGCTATCCTGTTCTGAAACATAGTTTAACTTTGGCAGGACTATTACTAATACATAGGAATCATTCTCTCTCTGAAAAAGGTTAGCATTAATACATGGAGTTAAGCCTGTTTTTGCACATTGCTTTAGCCTCTTGGGGGTTTAGGCATTCTGGCCTCCCCCTTCCCTCTGCATCTGTCCAGTCACTAACGTCCCAGTTCCCTCTGGCCAAGTCACAAAGATCCACATACAGGTCAGACCACCAAGTGTCCAGCATTGTGAAGGCAGTTATCTAGTTGGTTATCCATGAGGTGGTGCCGGACTTGATTCTCCATTGAACCATAGCCTGTTGGTGGGGGTTGGTCCTGCCCAATTCCAACTTGAACTCCATATCATTATCCATAGTAGGTCTTTGGCAGTCATGGCAACCTGCGAAAGAAGATATAGGCCTCAGGGGGTTTTACCTCCTGGGCTAAGAGGTTAAGTTTTTCTCTTTCCTTTTTTTTTGTTCTTTTTGGTCTCTGGTCTTGCAATATTTTAAATTTCTGGCCAGGATCCAAAAAGGCTGTGGCTCATCCATAGGGAACACACAGCCAAATCCCATTCCCAGTGTAAGTAAGGGGTCTGGACCCCTCCATTGCCCTGTTAGAGGATCCTTCCAGTGTACCTGTATCTCAGGTCGCTGCTCTTGTTTGCTCCAATGTCTCACAAATTTAGGCTCCATTTCGGATTTTTGAAAGTTTAAAATATTGATGGTAAACAATGCTAGTTGGAGCTGAACATGGGGTCCCAGGCTCTCTATTCCCCCTTTTTGTTTTTGTAATTGTGTTTTGATGTTTTGGTGATTGCGCTCCACAATAGCTTGTCCCTGTGGATTGTGAGGGATACCAGTGGTATGTTGAATTCCCAGAGGGAAAAGAAGTCTTGTATGCTTTTACTAATAAAACATGGTCCATTAACAGTTTTTACCTTTTGGAGCAGGCCTAAGGTGGCGAAACATTGAAGAAAGTGGGATTGAGCACGTCTGGCCTTTTCTCCTGAGTGGGCAGTAGCCCAACAGGCATTAGAAAATGTTTCAACGGACACAAAAATATATTTCAATTTACCAAAAGGTGCATAATGCGTAACATCCATTTGCCATAAACCGTTGGGTTTCAAGGCCTGGTTGTTGTAATGGTGGGACGTGTAAAAGGGGCTGACAAGATTTGCAAGTGTGTACAATTTTCTTTAAGTCTTTAATATGGATCTGGGGAAATTTTTTATAAAGTCCTCTCCAATTAATATGAGTAAGATCATGTAGACTTTGGGCATTCTCTAGTCCAGTTACTAGAACTTGGGTGGAGGCCATTTTATCAGCCTCTGCATTCCCTTGGGATAAAAATCCAGGTAGGCTTTGATGCCCCCTAAGATGCTGCAAAAAAATGGGATTTTTCCTTTCCAATAAAAGAGTTCCAGCCTGGATCATTAAGGGCATACTAGGATTGCATCCAAGCGAATATAAGACTCCGAGAGCCCTGGAAGGAGATTTACTACATACAGGCTATCAGAGAAAAGATTCATAGGTTGATTTACTTTGGTTAGAGCCAAAACGACAACCATGAGCTCTTTGAATTGAGCTGAGTCCTCACAGGTATGTACAAATCTCCTTGATTCCTCTGTTTCCTGGATGTATACTATTACAGCAGAGCCATATTTTCCTCCATCAGTGAAGACCATAGGTGCTGATGGCAAGAGGTCCCTGACAAATATTTTTGGGGTCTTCCTTGACAAGGTTTGAAAAAGAGTAAACCACTTGTGGCGGCAAAAATGGAAATCCAAGTCCCCCATAAATCCCTCTAGTGCTAGTGCCACACAGCCATTATGTTTCTGAACCCATTCCAGGTCTTTGAGTCTGTAAGGAATTACAATCCTATCCGGGTCTTTCCCATAGTGTCTGGCTGCTAGATCCCTTCCCTTTTGGATTAAGTCTGCTAGTTGGTCCATAGGTTAATAAACCCTGGGGGTCCCTCCTAGAGAGCATGGATCCATTGTACCAGCTGGCCCGCCTGCACTAGAGTGGTTGCCATCAAAGTCTCTCCAGGGAGGGTCCATAACTCTAAGGGTACCTGGGGGTTATATGTAGCTTATTTGGCCTAGCTTAATGCCTCCTGAACCTGTTGAAGCACCTGGAGGTGCTGGGGATCAAGTTTAATTAAGTCTGTTGGCTGTTTCCCTAACAGTAATTGGAACAAGGGCTTGAGTTTTTCTGTGGAGATTGGTATCCAGGCTCTTACCCATTTATTGCTCTCAGTAATTTCTGAAGATCTACAAGCTTTAGGGGATTATGAAAGTTTAATTGAAGCTTTAGTGGGCTCACACCATCCAAAGTTAACAGGGTACTCAATATCTTTATGGGGGGCACCAGTTGAATCTTGTTTGGGCCTACTTTAAATCCCTTGTTTCTCAAGTGTTATATTTTTTAGCAGTTTTTCTAATTTAGGGGGCGTAGGCATCCCCATAATAATATCATCCATATAAACATATACCATAGCATCAAATTTGGCAATAATAGGCTATAGCAGGGCCTTTAAATAGGTTTGACAAATAGCTGGAGTATTTGCCATGCCTTGGGGCAACACCATCCATTCATATCTATCATCTGGACCCTGAAAGTTGTAAGAAGGTACAGAAAAGGCAAATTTCTTACAGTCTGCTTCTTGTAATGGTATTGAGAAAAAACGATCTTTTAAATCAATAGTTGCCAGATGTAAATTAGAAGGAATGGCACGTATCCAAGGCATTCCTTAAGGGGAGTGCCTAGTAAAATCATTCTCTCATTAACTTTTCTCAAATCTTGTATCAGTCTCCAATTTCCTTATGTCTTTTTCACTACAAACACGGGTGTGTTCCAAGGCCTGGTGGAGGGTCAAATATGCCCCTGCTTTAAGCTGTTCTGCCATGAGGTGTTGCAACGCCTGGAGTTTTTCCAGATGGAGAGGCCACTGCTCCACCCATATTGGTGGGCCAGGCACCCATTTGATAACAGGAACTTGGGGAACAGTGGCCTTTAGGATTGGGGGTGAACCTGGGGTGTTCTTTGGGGTTCTCCCCGATAATTGCGGAGGTTAAAGAACTGATTTTCCTTTGGCCCTCCTTGGAGCTCAGATTAGGCTGGACTCCTCCTCATCTAGAATATCATCATACAAAGCCTTATTGTCTGTGGTTAATACAGCTTGCATCTGCCCTAGTACGTCCTGACCAAACAAGTTTGAGGCCAGTCCAGGAACTATAAGGGGGTGAACCTCCCCTCCGGCTCCATCTACATCTTTCCATTCCAGCCAGTCCAGAACTTCCTCTGATGGGGTTTTCCCCCCCAAACCTCAATACCCTGGCACAAGGTGCCAGCTAGGGGGTACTTCCTCTTTTCTTAGCACTGTTCAGTCATCCCTGGTGTCTAAAAGACACCAGAACCTCTTTCCCTGAATGAAGATATCCATTTTTGGCCTAAGTCCCTCATGCAGAGGGACTGTCCATTTGACCTGGGGTATTTTTAGATCAGTCTTGGTGCTATTAGCCCTAGTGTCAGGACCAGTTTTTTGATTTCCCTCTTGTTTATATGGGGCTGAGGGCTGCCCCCCATCTAGTTTAAAGGCTTCCCCTCATTGTCAAACTTGGATCTGCAATCCTTTTTCAGTGGTATCCCCTTTTGCATCTGGGGCATAGTATTTTAGGTTTTATGATAGTTTGGTGCCCCTCCTTTTGAGGGCAATCTCTTTTAAAATGTCCTGCCTGGCCACATTTAAAGCAGGTTTTTATTCCCCTGTCTTTTTTCCCCATTTGGGCCACTGTCATCATTGCTTGGGTTATGGCCTCTGTAAAGGATGCTGTTTGTGTGGCAGATTGGGCGGCCATAGCTTGTGACATGACATTGGCCTGTTCACTTAAAGTTCCAACATCCTGGGTGGCCACTATACACTGGCTCATAGACTTGTCTCGTAGCCCAGTGCAAGCCATTTTATAATCCTTGTTCATACCTTCCCATACTAATAATCTTATAAACTCTGATCTCATTTCGCCCTGGGGTAACTTCTTTGGCATGCTGCACTGGACCTGATCAATGAACTCAGGCAGGGATTCTCCTGGTTTCTGATGGAAGCCTGCCAGGGGTGCCCCAGTGGGCCCCTCATCTAACTTATACCAGGCATCCAGTCCAGCTCGCCTGACCTGATCCCTATAGGGGGCTGCTGGGAGTGCAGCCTGCTGGACGCCGGTGACATAGTCCCCGGACCCTACCAACATAGCGAAGGTAACGGGTATGGGCGGATCGGCCATCCTATTATCTTCCGCCTTTAATCTGCATTCCTCCCAATAATAAGCTCCCCATTTTGCATAGGTGGGCCCTGGGAGAATTGCTTTGGCTAAGTCCAGCCAGTCTGTGGGATGCAGGGATGGTGGGCCACCTCCTGGATGAGGGCCAGGGCCCAAGGGGAACTGGGCCCATCCTCCTTGACAGCCTTTTTAAGGTCCACCAGGTCTTTAGCTTGCCATAGATACCAAGCAGCTGGGCGGTTGGGTGTTGGAACCAAATTCACAGGGTAGGCATCTACGTCACTCGTAGAGCCATCGGGAGGAGTGGAGGGCTTTCAGGAAACTTGATTAGGCTCTGTGTGGGGGAAATCCTCCCTCTCTTCTCCTGCGTTCCTCTTGAGGCTCTTGAGGAGTGGTGTGTATAAGGAACCGGGGGTCATTTGCCCCATAGGTGGGAGGGCCTCAGTGGGCGCTATCTCAGTGTTGAGGTCTACCTCCTGTCTCTTACTTTCCTTTCCCTCTCCATGGCCAAGTGCTGTCTGGGTTTTTACATGGACCTTGGCCATAGCCTGAATGTCTCCTTCTGTCACCTGACCTTTCTCCCCTTTTCTTTTGGCTGGGAGATGGGAGGACATTATTCCAGGGGAAAACATGGTCCTTAGAGCACTCATGGTGGGGTAAAACCCAAGAGGGGGCTCCCGGCCCGTGAGTGTTTCTCGGGCTTGGGCGAGTCTCTTCACCCACTCCCAGGTGTCTGCACTAAACAGATTTGCTTCTATAATCCAGGGTGCCAGAGTGTTAACATTCTCTCAGACCTCTACTGTGGCTATATCTGAAATTTTGAGGCCTCTTCTCTTTAGCATTAGCCTTAGAGTTTTGAGGGCAGGCTCCTCCTTTGAGGAGGTTGAGTTACCTATGATAGGGCCTCACCTGATCGGAAGGTCTCGGGGTGCCTAACTTCTTCCAAGTTGCTCCCGGCAGAGAGGGTCCTGAGGAGTATCACGTCGGGGTCACCAAATCTGTCGCGTCCCCTCATGGCCATCAAGATGGCCACGGCAGACATGGGTCAGTGCTCCTCTTCCTCCTTGTGATTATCCCTGTCCCCATCCCACAGGGAGGGGAGCTTGGGAGTGATTGGGTGTGCGGTTTGCCCCAACACAGATCTCTGGCACAATGCTGCAGAGATCCTAAAAGTGAAACTGAGACCCCCCATTGGGCCAAGAAAAGTCTACAGCCGGCTTCTTCTGGTAGTACAGTTCTTTATTGTGTTACAGCTCTTCTTCGGTGCAGCAGGGAAATCGCTTTACAGTGTTCAAGCGTGCTCTTATATACAGCTCTCTCTCCAATCAGGCGCACTTCTTCATTTCTTAACAGCCTATTGCATTGTGTTATTTTCAAGCCTTGTATTAGCATAAATGAGCAGTTACATGGGCAGTTACATGGGCAAGCAAACCTACCAATCTCTACAGAGGAAAAAGGATGCCTTATTAGCATACAGGTTTCCTTTTCTTATGGTCTGACAGTTCATATTTATGGTTGAATGATGCTCCATCACTTTACTCATTGTTTGATTCATTCATCCGTTAATGGGCACCTTACCTGAATCTGCATCTTATCTATTGTGAATAATGCCAGATAAACATAGGTGTACACAGATTAGTTTGAATGCTGATTTTATTTCCTTTGGATATTGAGGAGTGTGGTAACTAGATCAGGTAAATATATATATATATATATATATATATATTATTTATATTTGTGTGTATGCAATTGTGGGTACCTGCGTACCACAGAGTGCATGGGGAGGTTAGAAGACAACATGCAGGAACCGTTTTTGTCCTCCTATCATGCGGATCCTAGGGTTACATTTTAGGCCATCAGTCTTGCCTTTACCCATGGAGCCATCTTATTGGCCCTATTTTTATATTTTCTGAAGAAACTCCAAACTGCCTTCCACAATGGCTGTACAAACTTATGACCCTACTATCAGCATATAAGAATCCCCTTTTCTCTACATCTTCACAAATATTTGTTTCTTTCTAAGTTTTATCTATAATTGGCATTCTCACTTGGTGGGATGATTCTCCCTTGTCTTTTGATATGAATTTCTCTGATAGCTAATGATATTAAGCATTTTTCACATATTCTTTGGTCATTTGTATTGCTCTTCCAATAAATGTGTTCAGATTATTTGCCTATTTTAACTGGATTATTTGTTTTATGAGTTCTTTGTGTATTCTGGATATTAACCCTTCGTCAGACAAAAAGACAGATAAATACTTTCATTTTTCAGTTTGTGTTTTTATTCTGTTGTTGTTTCTTTTGCTACACTGAAGCTTTTCTATTTGATATCATCTCAAATGCCAATTTTTTTTGCTTTTGCTTACTTTGCTTTGGGGATCCTATCCAGGAATCTTCACCAATGCCAACACTTAAAGTGTTTCTCTGATATTTTCTTCTAGTATTTTCATATCTTTTAGGTCTTTGCTTCATGTTGAATTGATATTTTTACAGTATGAGAGATAGGAATCAAGTTTAACCTGGATCTAGATATCCAATTTTCCTAACACCATTTATTGAAGGGACTGTCCTTTCTCCAATGTATTTTTGGAGGCTTTGTCAGGAATCAGTTGGCTGTTCTTGCATGTTTATTTCTGAGCTCTTTATTCTGTTCCATTGGTGCCTGTATCAGTTTTTCTACCTGTACCATTGCAGTTACCATGGTTTTGTAGCAAGTCTTAAGAGCAGAGACTGTGGCACGTCCAGCTTTGAGATTCTTTGGCTCTTTGGTGTCTTTTATATTTCATTATAAACTTTATGATCATTCTTTCTAGTTTTGTGAAGAATGCCACTAGGTTTTTCTTTATGGAGGAAATTAGCAGGTTGCTTTGGGTAGTGTGGACATATTAACACTAATTCTTCTATTGCATAAATATGGAAGTATTTTTATCTTTTTCTGTCTACTTTATTTCATCAATGCTTTGTAAGTTTCATTGTAGATGTCTTTCATTTCCTTGGTTAGATTTATTCCTATGTATATTTTTATTATTATAAATGAGATTCATTTCTATGAGTATCACTCAATGAAGTTATTATTGGTATACATGGTGTGTGGTTAATGGATGTGCCGCTGAGTTGGATTTTCTGGCATTTTATTCAAAATGTTCACATCTAAGTTCATAAATAACATTGGCATACACTTTTCTTTCGGGGGTTGTGTCCTTATCTAGTTTTGGTAACATGTAAAGTTTGTATTATAGAGTAAGTTTGAATGGTTCCCTTAGTTTTAGTTCTTTGCAATAATTTGAGAAGAACTGATATTAGATATTGTTTAAAAGTTTGATATAATTCATTAGGGAAGTTTTCTAGTCTTATGCTTTTTTTGTTATTGTTGTTGGGGACTGTGTGTGTGTGTGTGTGTGTGTGTGTGTGTTTGAGTTTGTGGAGAGTTCAGAGGTCAATCTTCACTGTCTTTCCTCAGTTGCTGTCTATCATGTTTTTCAAATTTATTTATTTATGTATTTATTTATTTATTCATTTAGAGTGTGTGCTATGGAGGCACTCTTGTGGAGTTCAGAAGACAGCTTGTGGAAGTCATTTCTCTCCTTCCACCATGTGGGTCTTACGGATCAAACTCAGGTCAGCAGGCTTGTGCAAGTGCTTTTACCTGCTGAACCATCTTACAAGCTACCATCATATTTTTTGAGACCTGGGGCTCACCCAATAAGCTAGGCTGGCTGGCCAACAAGACCCATGGAGCCTCTTGGTTCTGCTCCCCAGTGCTGGAATTATAACATATGTCATAACACCCAGTTTTTTACATGGGTTCTGGAGCTCAAACTCAGGTCTTTATGCATGTGCAGCAAGTACTTTACTGACTGCTGAGCCTTTTCCCCAACCCTGTGACTTCCATGATCAACATCATCACCATTATTTCATGTTCAACCTCATTTCTTGTTATTGGTCCTTGAGATTTTTTTTAGATGTTCTGACAATTCAATTTTGGTAGGTTATATGTCTACAGAAATTTGTGCAGTTCTTCAAGGTTTTCCCATGGGTTAGCATGATTATTTTTCATAATCCCTATTGAACTTACACAAGCTGAAAAAAGCAAACCTGAATTAGCCTCATTCAATGGTAACATACTAATTTGAGATCACAGAAGTGTTGGATGCTTGTCATTTCATAACTGCCATAAAGCATATAGACTTCCTACAAGCCATTTCTATCAGAGGCTATTATTTCTCCCTTGGTAGATTTCTTGCCTTTATCCTACGGCAGATCCTAAGATGCTGAGTCTGTTAACTGTCATCTCTGTATAAAAGCCATTTCTATTTATGGGACCAGCCCCTCTCCTTCTCCTTAGGACTCTTTCTTCTTCAGGCTTTTGTGAAGTTTTCAGGCATTTCCATGTGTTCACTGAACTTATATACATGGTCTCTAGTATTTTCTATTAAAAGTGTATGATGCCCCAAGTCAAGCATATCCAAGTACTGTCCTGGTACTCCCTAAACTAGTGGTTGGAGAGATGGTTCAGTGGTTAAGAGAACATATTACTTTTGAAGAGAATAGGAATTTAGCTCCAACCACTCACATGATGGCTCATGACCATCTGTAACTTGAGCTTCAGAGGGCTATAACATTTCTTGACTCCACAGGCACCTGCACTCGCATGCACATATGCCCACACAGACAAATATACACACAAATAATTTAAAGTAATAAAAATGAAAGCCAAGAATGGGGGTAATGAAAATAATTTAAAGATCTTTAAACTAGTACTTACCCCACAGACATGTCCTTTCCTGCAGAAGGAAACTTTAAAAAGTGTACACACTTCCAAATGAAGGAAGATGAACTGTAGCAAGAAAGAATACTGAGAAAAGAGAGTGGGAATAAACTGCATGGGGTTCCAGGCTCTGCCTCCTGCCTGACACACCCCTGTCCCTCCTGTGATTTGCTTATTAAATTCTTCTTTTGCTTACATACATTTTCTTTGTATCATTTAAGGGCAGGCATGGAGTATTCAAGGCAGAGGCAAGTGGATCTCTGAGTTTGAGGTTATCCTGGTTGATATATGAGTTCCAGGCTAGCTGGGACTACACCAAGACAAAACCAAAACAAAACAAATTACAAAAAACAAATAAGTAATCTTTATGTCTAACAAGTTTGACACTTGTAATAAAATTTTTTATTCAATAAAAACTGAGGAGAACTTTGCAGAGGATTTAGTTTAGTTATTTGTTTTCATGTACTGATATTTCTCAACTTACATGGGTTTATTTCCTGAGAAACCCCTCATAAATTGAAAATATTGTAATTTCAAAATGCATTTATTGTGCCCAACCTACTGAATGTTGCAGTTCAATTTAGCTCACCTGAGATTTACAACTTGCTAAGAACATGTCACATTAGACTTGGCCAAAATCATCTAATGCACAAAACTTATTTTATATAAAGTGTTGAATGTCTCATGTGCATGCACACATAGGAGTGTTAGTTTGTTTTTGTCATGTCAAGATATGAAGATATGCTAGTTTAGAGCCTGCATGGAGGTCAGACACATGACAGACAAGCACCCCCACAGTAGGGAGAAAGAAATTTTTTAGAAAAAAAGTAAAGAAATACAAGACACTAAAGAAGCCCAAAGCCTTAGAGAAAGTATGTTTATAAAAGGAATTTGAAGAAGAAAAGGAAAGAGAGCTTATTCTTTCTGAATTCTTCAGAAAAGCAGGCAGACTTACAGAGAGCCAATACATCTGTCTTCATCCAGCGCACTGCACAGGGAGGTGGGATTCCGGGCAGGAAAAGTTCACTATCTTATTAACATGCTAGGTATTCTGCCCATCTATTTAGTATGACTTAAGGTGAACCCATCTTCCTAGGGGTGGTTCTATGACCATATAATTGTCCAGTGGAACTGGAAACATGGGTCTTCCAACAGATAGACTTATAGAGATTTTACTTATTTATTTGTTTGTTTGGTTGGTTGGTTTTGACCAGTTAATCTTATGGGGTTCTTTTACTGCTCTAACATTAACAATGAGATTCAGGATTAAAATCACCACCACCAACTCCAAATTTACCAGTACCCACCTTACTATACAGATTATCTCTTGTGAATAAGGAGATAAGCCAGTTTTAACCACCTTGACATTCTAGTTTCAAAATATATTTTATTTATTTATTTTTTAAATTTTATTTTGTGTACAAGTGTTTTGCCTGCATGTATGTAAGTGCACCTGTGTTGTACAATGCTCTAGGAGGTTAGAGAAGGGCATCAGATCCCTTGGAAATGGAGTTACAGACTGTTGGGTTGTTAGCTGCTGGGAATGTGGGTGCTGGAAATCGAACTTGGGTCCTCTGCAGGAACAACCAGTGCTTTTAACCACTGAGCCATCTCTCCAGTCCCTACCCTGGCATTCTTAGCAACTTGCAAACCTCTTGTCACTTATATGGCTACCTTATATATTGAATGAATGAAGAGTTTAATTTAGTCAGAAATTGTCCTAAACTCAGAGACTTAGGATAAGACCAAGCAATAATTTGACAGTTTTGCAAATAAAGAGTTTTACATAAATGATGTATTACTTAAAATTGGTCTCAAATTAAATTGCCCTAAACTAGTAATTCTTTAAATATTGAGGAAAAACTTTCTCCCTGAAGAAACCTATGATAACAAAAATTATACCCCATTTAAACTTTTGAAGAAATCTGGATTATTTAAAGCAGGAGTTGCATACCAGTAGCCTTGGGCTATATTTGGACTTAAATATTAAAATAATCATCAACATTTACAAGCATGAGTTTTTACAGAAACTTTGGAGTTTCTGTTTTTTTTTTTTTTCCTTTTTTCTGGGATAATATGGTAACAATAAGATGCAATGTGAAATGTGAGGCTTGGATGCTGACCTGTGACAGCATGAGGCAACAATCAGCTGAATGAAAGACTGACTGACACCTTGGGTCAGAGTGAGGCCATAGTCCTCTCCTGATTCTCTAACTCTGCTACGTCTCTGTGTATAGACAGGAACACCTCATCTTTGAGAGTACATTGCATCTGTGTCACATAGAGGATGAGAAGAGCACATGTAGATAAAGAGTACCTGTAGGTAATGTGACGGATTTTATCTCAGCTGTTCTAAGGAATGCTCAATTCAAGACCCAGCAGAAATTTTAACAAAGGGCATGTCATGTCATGCCCTCTGTCCCCCATAATACCTGGAAATCTGTATTTGGTAAGTGCCAGTAGTCAGTTCCTTTTCACATTGATTCACTTAGTAAATAGCACACTTAACTTTCTCACTATCAACCAACAGTAGTCTTATGCCCTCAATTACTTCCCAGGAATCTTCTCTAATGACATTGAAATACAAATGATGGTGAGTTTGGAACACTGACAATTAGCATACTCATTTGGTAACTTGCCAAAGGAAAAAATTCTGATGTAGAAGAGAAAATTCCTTTGTGACTTTCATGGTTTTTTTATAGTTCTTTTGTTGCATTGTCTTATTTTGGTTTAGGTTTGCTGTGGTGTAACCCTGTCGGGTTAGCAAAATGTATAAGAATTAACTTTTATTCAAGTTCCACTGTCTCCTTCATGAATTGCTTCCTTTAGACCTTGTGCAATGTCTGCACATTATATATATATATATATATATATATATATATATATATATATATATGTTCCTGCACATGGGATCAGAGCCAGAAGGATCAAGTTGTCACTTACTAGAACATGTTTTTTGTTTCTGTTTTGTTTTCATGACATTATTTACTTCGTCTTAACTCTCAGCTTTCTTAAGAGAAAACTCTGATCTGGTTACTGTGTGTATATTCTAGGACCAGCAATTAACTCCTCTGGGCCTGTCTTCTCAACTTTTGTACAAGAAAATAACTGTAGTAACTGCCTTAGAGGATCATTGTAATACTCAAGCATAACTTAAACATGTCAAATGCATAATTCTTATGCAAATAAATATCTGTATGGATTCTACCAAAGATATGCTTCCTTAATCATGACAATGGGAAGATACTAAAACTGGTATAAGGGAGGCTGTAAGAAACTTGGAAAACAGAGCTGGAGAGAAGGCTCAGTGGTTAAGAGAACTGACTGCTCTTGAAGAGAAACTGGTCCAATTCCCAGCACCCACATGATGGCTAATCATCTTGTAACTCCAGTTCCAGGAGATCCACAGCCTCTTCTGATCTCTGTGGGAATTGCTTGATACAAGTACACCTACCTACATTCAGGCAATATATTCATACACATAAAAAAATAATGAAACTTTCTTTTAAAAAAAGAAACATGGGGAACAGAACAAAATGTGGTAATATTTGAAATAAAGCTGATAAATGTCCTACAAATATATGAGTTGTGATTTTGGGGTTTATCTTTTCTTTAAGGCAAAAATAATTTTAAAAAATTATATGCAACATAGCCGGGTATTGTGGTGCACTCCTTTAATCCCAGCACTCAGGAGGCAGAGGCAAGGCAGAGGCAGGCCACTCTCTGTGAGTTCAAGGCCAGCCTCATCTACATAGCAAGTTCTAGGACAGCTAGGACTACAGAGAGATTTTTGTCTCAAAAAAGATTTATATATATATATATATATATATGCAACATATCAATTTCCTAACTTAAACCACTTATATTAAGGACCGTGGGACTGATCACTAGTAATTGAATTTACCTCCCCTTGAGAATCATGACACTTTGATGTAGGTTTGTTGTTATTATGTATCTCTTAGAAAGATTATAATGTAACCTTTTTGCTTTACTTCCAAGTTTTAGATCATTTTAGTTAGGGGATTAGATGCAAAAATTGTTCTATAGCCTTTAGAATAATGCTGATATTCAATGAATGCTAAATATTTACATCATCTGCTTTTAAATAGAGAAGCCAAAACTTTTTAAAAACAATCTCTCATGGTTGCTATAATGTTACAGAATTTATATAAGCACTTAGCACCATGCTTAGCACACATGGTAAGAACTCACCAAGTACTGTTTGTTGATAATTGCTGGAATCAGAAGTCATGTGGTTGTACTGTATAACAGGAAATCCATGGAGTCCATGACAGAAACTTTGCACATGATTACAAGTCTGGATTTTGTTGTTATTAGCATTTTTAAAATGTCCTTAATTTGAGTAGTTTCAGTAGCAATGCTCATGTTCTTATTCATAGTTTAAATTTTTTCCTAGTTTCCTCAGAAATGTTTAAGCACTTGAGGAGAAATACTCTTTTTAAAATAACCAATATATTAATCATCTAGAAGTCCACTGAGTTCTGCCAGTTTGGCTTCCCTGTTCATGCTTCATGAAACAAATATTGCTTCATGAACAAACATATTATCATCTTTATTTTAAATAATGTTGAATGAGGGTAGTCCAAGTTCACTGCACTGGATATGGTGGATGGCTCACTTCAGAAGAGCTCATGAATGAAAGTCATGAACTTCATTAATATCATCACTATCTCATTCCTTTCCATTCTGCTCCAGCGAAATACTCAAGACCTACAAAATGTGTTGGGAAGAAGGGAGTGCCCAAGGCTAAAGAGGAGAGCAGATGCTGGTTTTCATTTCATTAATAGTCTATGCATATTGAAAAGTGGCCAATGTTTAGAGGTAGCCCTTAATAATAGAGTTTAGCATTAAGTTCTTTTTCATTCATGCTCAGATGTGATTGATCAGCTGCTCCATGCCACCCCAACTAATATCTCCATTTACCCAGAGAGATCATGAATTGGGAGGACTGTTTCTCACTCAGCATAACTCCGGAATTAGATATCTTCATTGTGCATACAAATGGTACATTTAAGAAGCATTTGGAAGGCTTGAAAAGGGAAAAGAAGAAATAGGCCACAGGAGCTACTTTGAGCAGCTTTCTGTAATCTACTTACAGCTAGCAGGTCCATAAAGCTTGGAATCACATATATTTAGGGAGCCTACAAGACAATTAAGCACCCTTGCACCTAACGTACTTTCTCAAAGGAAATTGGAAAAACCCAATTGCTCAACTTGGAAAATGCCCCCCAGTGTTCCACTATAGGATTCTAAGGAATTGAGAAAAAGTAAGAAATCATTACTTAGGTATATATAAATTACGTGGCATTAAAAGGAATATGCAAAACACTTGGCTTTTTTCTGAGGTCCCTGACCAACAGACAAATAGATTGGAGGCTCATAGCTTTTTCCATCAATTTTCTGAGTTCCCTGTATTTGAGATACAGAGATGATAGAATCTCAAGATAAGATAGGGATTAAGATAGAAACTCAAGATAAGAAGGAATTGTCATATGAAGGCAATGCTCTTATCTGTGCTGAGCCCTTAGTTTTCCTCACTTCTCCTGTCTGGAGGAGGAAAGATTTTTTTTTTTTCCTCTACCTTCTTAAGTTCTGTTCCTGGAGACAATGAATTAAACTGGCAAGATCAGATTAACAAGAGAAAAAACATACCAGTTTTATTTGATGTTAATATTATTACATGGCATGGGAGTGTTCATAGAATTGAAAACACCAAGAAGTTGTTACATATATATTTTAACAAAGAGTGCTAAATGTGAAACCATGACAAGACATCAGGAAAAGGGTTTGGACTAGAGACAGTAAATTGTTGGAAACTGACTAGGAAATATATGGGGCAATGTGCTGGAAGATAAGGGTTATTTTAGTGAATTTTATTTGTACAGATCCATCTCAGAATCGACTTCCTGTCTCCAGTGATAAGAATGCTTTTCTCTTCCTGGCACAAGGAAGGCACCTTTCTCATGGGAAATTTATATTCTGCTTTTAAGAAGAAATGGGAAAGGCCATGAACCCTTCCTACATGTGCTGTTTTCTGATTGCCTTCAGCTCAAAATAATCAGTATGGTGAAGTAGCATATTTGTGGTGGGATGGTGTATTCCCCTGAAATGGCTTCAGATTCCAGTATCTTTTTAGTCCCTGCCTTCTGACTATGTGTAATTTTATTATGCCAACAGCCCAATATCTAGAAGTACCATATTCTCCAATATGCTAGAAGTAACAAAAGTGTAGAAAAGCCACCAATTCTTATGTGTGTATATGTATATGCCACATGTGTGTGGTTGCCCGGAAAGGCTGGAAGAGGGCATCAGATCCAGTGGAGCTGGAGTTACAGGTAGTTGTAGGCTGCCAACATAAGTGCTGAGAACTGAAGTCAGATCCCCTGGGAGAACTGCAAGTGCTCTTAACTGCTGAGCCATCTTTCCAGCCCCAATACATTTAATTTTATCATTTATTATGAATAAAAATAAAATTGCATATTAATGAGATAGATGTATTTATTCTTACATAAAGAATGAGTTCATGGCTTAATATTTGATACTGTAGGACACAGAGCGTCTTCAACCTTTTTAGAGTGAATTTGATTTATAACTAAAATGTGGAGAATGCCATTTCACATAAATATGTAGCAACAACAGCAGAATTATGTTTAGGGCCTTTTCAGAAATTGTTGGAAATTCTGTCTGAATCCCATCAATACTTTTAACGACCATTTATTAAGCTCAGTTCAGCAACTCAACTGCAATTTTTCACATTATTTATTTATTTATTTATGTATGTGTGAATGTTTGACATGTGTAGAGATCAGAGGACAACTTTTGGGAGTCTGTTCTCACTTTCTATAATGTGCATCCTGGAGATCAAATTCAGATCTTCAGGCTTGGTGGCAAGTGTCTTTACTGCTGAGGCATCTCCCCAGCCCTGTCAAATAGAAATTTTTAAAAGGAAACATTCTAACACAATCCAGTTCAATGACATACTGATTTGATACGTGGTAAAGCATGATGATAGGCGAATATTAGGTCTCTGTTTTTCATAGTTAAACAATTATGCTTCTATAAGAGCAGAAAACTGTACATATAATAAAAAACGCTGCAATTCAAAATGTACCAAAGTCTTGAATCTGAGTGAATGCACCAAGTTAATTGGCATGTGTGCCTTGTTTTGTGTTTAGAACCCAAGGCTGCAGTGAAACCGCACAATGAAACATGGTGAGGACTGTCAGAAACACCTCAAATTCATTACACGTTTGATTTTTGAATGCATTTTTTCAGGGGAGAACACAAACACAGCTTCCCACTACCACAAACTATATAATTGAGTTTCCCACATTTGGGGAAATTGCAGAGGTCCACACATCTGGAGTTCAATGGATAAGCCTCACCTTGGGAAATCAACCTTCGTGATCATGGTATCTCTCTTGCCAGGTTAAGTATAAATATATTCTTAATGTATATTCTTCAATGAGTTTTTGTGCATCTCATACATAAATCTTAATCATATTTAGACACTATCCTCCATCCTCACCCCCTATACATTTTGGTTGTTGTGCATTCTGAAACCTTTTATTGTTGCCAGATTTTTCATGACTCCCACATTAATGTATGTAAGCCATAGTTTAAGAAACTGAAATCTAGGGGCTAAGAGAGATCTTAAAACTAATACCTAGATTTTGACTGAGACACCTGGATGAATCTCTGGCACATTCACTGAGGGAGAAAATAGAGGTTGAGGAGCAGAAAGGGTGCTCTCTTGGTTTTGTTGTTTACTTGGGCACACGGTGGGTGACAATTTCTCTTTTGAACATGATGAGCTTGGGTTAATAATGGAGACGTTAAAGATACAACTAGACATGCAATTGTAAAACTGAAGAGCAGATGTAAGCTAGGATTAGAGATTCAAAAATCACTAATATGTAGATAACAATTGATCAAAAGGGACTGAATGAGAGGTCCAGAAGTAAGAAGAAAAGAAAGTAAAAGAAACATTGCCATTTAGGGGCTTAGAGAGATGACTCAGTGGTTAAGAGCACTGGCTGCTCTTGCAGAGGACCCGGGTTCCATTCCCAGTACTCATATGGCAACTAACAACCCAACCATCCATAACTCCAGTTCCAGGGGATCTGATTTTCTCATTGTGAACAATGAGAAAAATTAAGTGTGTTTGATATTCTTGGCTGAGGGGTCGAAGAGCAGGATTCTCTAATAAAGGTGGGTACTGACTTCTACCTTCCCAGTTCATCCTGGAGATACTATTTCATCCAGGAAACCCTGGCTGGGAAGCATAGTTCCAAAAGACATCTGAAGGAAGGGGTACTCAGCAGTTTTGGATTTATTCTTGTCCTTAAAACAAACACTAAGAGCCAGGCTTTCTTTTCTTTAAAGCATCATTGTATTGTGGCTTAGAAACACCACAACTTGTCATTTGCTGTTCTGAAATGCAAAAACAGTAGGCCTTATGAATTCTCCTGACCTGCTAAGGTAGCAGCATCTGTGATTGATTTTTCTTTTCCTGAGATAAGGAGTTGTCAGAAAATCAGTTGAAAGTTTTCAGTTACTTGAATTTTAGCCAAGTAACTCAACATGCAGGTTATCAAATTTCTACCAAGTTATCTGCCTTGTGCCAGGTACTGTTGCAGTACCAAGGTACCACAGCATACAAATTGACAAGGTCTCCAGCGTGTTGCAGAAAATAGGGTGAAGTATTTAAGAACACGGACTGAGGTTAATGCCCTTCTTTACCAGTTGCTAGTTATTTCATCTTTTTCTGTCCCAATTTCATCATCAACCAGAGTTTGGTTTTATAATCTACAAAATGACATGGAGGTAAAAGTAAAGATATCACATGGTTGTTAAGACAAATTTTAAAAAGGACAAAATCACATGGGTCAACAATTTTGTTTAAATCATGAACGAAGGAACATGTAAGATATTAGAAATAAGTCATAGAATACACATAAAATATGTAATGTTCTCATAATCAAGAGTACTAAAATAAACTTTTAAAGTGTTCATTTATTTATTTTTATGCGTATGAGTGTGTTGCCTACACGTATGTATGTGTACCATGTATGTACAATACCCATGGTGGCCAGGAGAGGGCATTGGATCCCCTGGGACTGGAGTTACTGATTGTTAGTTGCCATGTGGGAGTTGGGAATCAAAGCCAGTGCTCTTAACTGCTGAGCCATTTCTTCGGCTCCTTAAATAAACCTTTATTTAAAAATCTTTATTTTTATTTATTATGTGTATCAGTGTTATGTCTGCATGTGTCTATGTCCTGCAGTGCCCTCAGAGGCCAGAAGAGGGCATTGGATCCCCTGGAGCTGGAGTTATGGGTGTTTGTTAGCCACCTTGTAGGTGCTGGGATTCAAACGCAAGTCTTCTGTTAAGAGCAGTCAGTACCATTAACCACTGAGCCATCTCTCCATCCCCTCATAAATAAACTTTTAAGTAGATGTAAACTAGCTCCATGTGTGATGATTCAGTTCATTGGATGTGGGAAGTAATATCTGAGTTAAGGAAGAACTGACTGAATCATGATCAGGGAATGGGAGGCAGGAGCAGAATTTAAATCTGAAAGTGAACATGTTTGGAAAGCCTGGGATATTGAAGGGCTCTTAGCCTGGTGATTATAAATGGAAGTGTGAAGTTAATATGTAAGATCTGGAAGAGACATACAACATGTCTAGAGATTTGGATTTTAAGAACAAGGAAAGGCTATTGAAAAACCAATACAGGGCAAGAGCTAATTTGTGTTTTATCAAGGTCTTAGGGCAAAAGAACTCTGTGAAAAGAAACTGGATTCAAGGAAGGAAAAGAAACTGTGTTTTTCTTTCTTTCTTTCTTTCTTTCTTTCTTTCTTTCTTTCTCCTCTTCTTCTTCTTCTTCTTCTTCTTCTTCTTCTTCTTCTTCTTCTTCTTCTTCTTCTTCTCTCTCTCTCTTTCTCTTTCCCATTCATTCATTCTTCAATAACACAGGCTAAAAATGGTGGTAGTCTCATTCAGGAACTGAAAGTAGTGATAGATGAAAAATTCAGTTAAGATTATGTGTAAAGGAACTGGAGAGGTGGCTCAGCAGTTAAGAGGACTGACTGCTCTCCCAGAGGACTTGGGTTTGATTCCCAGAATCCACATGGCACCTAACAAGAATCCATAACTCCAGTTCCAGAGAGTCCAATACCCTCTTCTGGCCCCTGCATGGATTGGATGCACATGTGCACTTACATACATGCAGGTAAAACATTCATACACTTAAACTAAAAATAAAAATTTTTTAAATTATAAAAAATAAAGAAAAAAATGTGCATAAAGTAGATCCAACTTCCTGAGTGATTGTGGCAGACACAAAGATGAATATAATAATCCATGTTACTAACCCGGGCCCCTGAAGAGACGGAAGACATTCACTGAGATAATGATCTTAGAAGTCAAGGTCTACTATGGTGTCAGTTTGATTGCATTTAGGATCAATGAAGAGACACAGATCTGTGAGGCATTTCTAGTAAGGATTAACTGAAAGGGGGAGAGACTCTTCCAGAACGGGCAGTAGCGTTTGGCAGGAGCCCAGATGTGAGGATTCCCCGGTGGAACGCAGTGCTGCCTGCTTGCCTCCCTTGGGCTTTGCGGTAAGAGCATCGATGCTATTGTTGCTTTGGTTCTTCACCACCTTACAACCCATCTCCCTTGGTCTACCAATGTGCACTGAAGACCAGTAGCTCTCCAGGAATCTTCCAGACCATCAGTTCCAGACTGGGATTTCAGAAGCATCCAGCCTGGTGGAATGAGAAGCTGCCAGGTTCTAGGCCTCTATCGTAGAGGGACATTCACTGTTGGAGTGATCAGCCCTCAGTGGGTAACCCAGTCTAATAACTCTTCCTTGTAATATGAGAGTCTAACCAAGAAGAATGAGAAGACTTAAGAAAGAACACCAACGTGAAATAATGCATAGAGAAGAAGCAGCTACCAAGGAGATAAGGGGTGATTAAATAGGTGAATGGAAAACTAGGAAGTGTTAATAGTTTCAGGGAGGGATGAAGAAGGGATGATTAACCATAACAGTGGCTAACAGTGCTCACCAATTGCCTGGCATTATTGCTGTAAGTGCTCTACACAGAGCTGCCATTAATCATCCCTGCGATTAATTCCACAGGTAAATACTACTATTACCATCTTATATGACATAATGAAACCAAGTCAAGGAAAGATAAATAACTTGCTCAAAGATTGTATAAGAAGGGTCAAGGCATCAAGCCATGTTCTGTTATACCCAGCCATTCTGCAATGCTGTGTTGTTACACTTGATCGAAATCAAGTAGGTAGAGAATGAGCGGCATCCATGAGATCAAACAAGACAGGTATTGGCAACCTTGATAAGAGCAGTATTATGTGGAAAGGTACATTAGAGTAGAGGAATGAATGAAAGACAGTTATGGGTTTTTTTTTTAATTGCAAAGAAAGAGAGAGGATAACAATTGAATGGGGAGAAGGGATAAGAGAGATTGTATTGGGTTTATGCATGTTGTTTCTTTGTTAAGATGGAAGGTGGGAAATAACATTGTGATCTTGGGGACACAGTAGGGCCATGTGGAAAGGCAGCTGCAAGACACAGGGGTCCAGTCGTATGTGGTGACTCAAATCAGAAAGTTCAGATCTCTCTCACTACAGAGGAGCTGCTGCTGGTTGGCAGTTTCTAGGGTTACCTTATCTGAAGCCTTTTCCACTGGCTCTTCTGGTCTTCACCTTTTTGCCAAAGGTCTTCAGGGACTTATAATGCATGTTTCTAGACAGTTGTTTCTGATAGTCAGTTTTCTGTCTTCTAGGCTTCAATTTCTTCAGTGTTTTATAGTTCTCATTGTGGAGGTCTCTCATCTCTATTAGGTTTATTCTAAAGTATTTTCTGAGTCTGTTGTGATGGGATTATTTTACTGATTTTTTTCTCAGAGAGGTCATTATTGGGATAAAAAAAGCTATTGATATTCTGTGTTGCTTTTGTATTCTGTTATTTTACTCAAAGTGTTTATCAAGTCTAAGAGGTTTTTAGTGGAGACTTTAAAGCCTTTAATAAAGACCAAGTTGGATAATTATCCTTGTTTCATATTTCCCCTCTTTTGTTTCTTTCTCGTGACTATTACTATAAAATTTCAAGTATTATATTGATACCCTAGATACTCCTGTGTCATTTCTACATTCACTTTTTCCCTGTTCATTATAGTGTTGCTTATAGGTTTGTCACAAATAGTCTTTATTACGTTGAGGTTTAATCCATTGTGTCTGGTTTGTTGGGGGCTGTTATAGTGAGATGTTGACTTCTATCAAAGGTCTTTCCTAAACCTGTTAAAATAATCTTGTAATTATTTTTACCCTTAAGTATATGTATTTGTTGTGTTATATTTATTGATTTGCTTACCTCAAACTATTTTTGCATCCCTAGAATGAATACAACTGAATCATAAATTATCATTTTTAGTCTATTATTGAATTCTTGATTTAAATTGTTTTATTGAGGACTTTTCCATTATAGTCATTAGAGATTATCTTCTCTCTCTTGCTCTCTCTCTCTCTCTCTCTCTAATTTATATGTTAGTTTGGAAACATCCCTTCCCTATTACTTTATGGAATGATTGGAGGAGTACTGATGGTAGTTCTTTTTTGAAAGTCTGGTAAATCTCAGTTATGAATTAATTAACTGGATCCTAGGCTTTTCTTTGATATTGGAATTTCATGACTACTTTGGTCTCATGCTAGCTACATTATTTCACTTCAATTTTTATTCATTATCTGTGTCTAGAAATTTACCCATTTTTCTAGATCTTCCAGTCTTGGAATACATTTTCCAAACTTTACTAGCTAGTTTTTGTCAACTTGATACAAATCAGTTACTAGGTATGGTGGTTTGAATAAGAATGTCTCCATAGGTTCTAAGTATTTGAACATTTTGTCCCCAGTTGGTTGCACTGTTTTGGGAGGTCTTAGAAGGTGTGGCCATGTTAGAAGAAGCATGTCCCTGGGGCTGGGCTTAGAGAATTCTTAAGCCTTGCAGATCTCCAGTCCCTCTGCTTCCTGTGTCTACTTGAAGATGTGAGCACTTAGCCACCTCTTCTACTTTAGCCACCCCTGCCACCATGCCTCCCTGCCATGATGGACTCCTGCCCCTTTGGAACCAAAAGCTAAATAAACTCTTACAAGTTCCCTTGGTCAGTGTTTCTATCACAGCAACAGAAAAGAGACTAGAACATGAGGGAAGAGGGAACCTCAGATAAAGAATTTCCCAGATCAGACTGTTCTATGGTCATGTCTGTGAGGCACTTTCTTCACTGATAATTGATACAGGAAGGCTCAGCCCTCCATGAGCAGTGTCATCCCTAAGCAGGTGGATCTGTATAAGAAAGGTAGCTTAGCAAACCAGAGGAGAAAACCAGTTCCCATGGTCTCTGCCTCAGTTCCTGCCTTGGCTTTCCTCAATGATGGACTGTGAAGTATAAGATGAAATAAACCCCTTCCTTCCTAAGTTGTTTTTGGTTAGTGTTTTATCACAGCAACAGAAACTAAACAAAAACACAAATAAACCCTAATGATGTCTCAATTTCAGTGGCATCCATTGTAATATCTCATTTTCCTGTAATTTTATTGATTAGAGTCTTTCTTTTGATTGTGTAACAGGATTTACAGACCAAATCAGGCATGTTCAGGGTGGTCTTGGCTATAGAAGTCACTTACCTTTTCAAAGAGCCAACTCTTCAGTTCATTGATCTCCTGTATATCTTAATCTCTATTTCACTAATTTCAACTTTCATCATTATTATTCCTCTCTGTGTACTGATTTTCAGTTTAACTTTCTCCTGTTTCTTTAGTGCATCTTTAGAGGATTTGAGATATCTCTGGTTTTTAGATTTAGATATTATAGCTGTAAATGTTCCCCTTAGAACTGCCTTTACTTTATACCGTAGATGTTGGTGTGCTGTATTGTTATATGCACTTGATTATAGAAATTTTAAATTCTATCTCCAGATTTTTCCAGTGACCTGCTAATGGCTAATCTTGGTTGTTAACTTGACTGGATCTTGGCTTAACTGAAATAAAAGAGACTTTCTGGATCAGATTATTTGAAACTGGAGGACAAATCCTAATTGTGGGCATTACCTTCTGATGGTGGCCCACATAAAAGGTCACAGAGGAAGGGAGCTCACTCTTTTTGTCTGCTTGCCTTCTCTTTCACTGGTGAGTTTGTCTTGTTGCAATGACATTACTTCTCCAATAGTAGAACCAATTTCTTGGGATTCCAATGCAGACTGAAGACAAGCAGGTCTCCAGGAATACCCTAGGCCTTCAGCACCAGATTGGGAGTTCTGAGACATCCAGCTTCATGGACTGAGCATGGACTGGGGTGGTGCAATCATCACTCATCTACTCAGATTCTATCCTGTAAGCCAATCTAGTAAATCTCCAATCCCCATGCACACACACACACACACACACACACACACACACACATATATATATATAGGTGTACACACACTCTCACACACATATATATATATATGCATATATATGTTCCTTTAGATAATCCTAATATAGCCCCCATCATTCAAGTCTGCATTGATTAATCAATGCATATTTGTATAATGCACATTTCTCTTTTCTGTTGATTTTTGGTTTCATGTCATTATGACCTAATACAGCTTAAGAAATTATTTCAAATTTTCATATATAACAAGACTTGCTTTGTGTCCTAAAATGGAATATATTCTTAAGAAAGTTTTATGAACTACTGAGAAGAATGTGCCTTCTGCATCCATTTGACTGAATGCTCAGTAGGTGTCTGTTAGGTCCATTTGCTCTAGTGTGTTTAGCTATGCTATTTGATTGCTAATTTTTGTAGATAACTGTATCTATTGATAAACTAAACTGATGAGAAGAGGGTATCGAAGTGCCTCATTATTATTATATTAAGGTCTGCCTCTCCTGTGATATTTGTTTCATAAAATGAGTACTTTAATATTTGGTGTGTGTGTGTGTGTGTGTGTGTGTGTGTGTGTGTGTGTGTTCTCTTTACCAAAACATAGTACCTTTGCTTTGTTATCTAATTTGGCTTGAAATTAATTTTATGGGAAAAGAGTATGGGTTCTCATTCTTGCTTTCTGATGCTATTTGCTTGAGATACAATTTTCCATATTTTTGCTTTCCTTCTGTGTAGCTCTTTGTGAATGAGGTGGGTTTCTTGAATGGAGCAAATGACTGGTCTTTTTAAATTCCAGTTGGCCACTTTACCTTTTAATTGTGAAATTATGGCCATTTGCACTAATGATTTTTATTGAAGGCTATGTACTTATTGAACTTGTCTTTTTGTTTTTTGTTCTAAGTTTGGATAATTTCCTGACTACTGTTTGTTTCTCCAGCCCTGTGGTTAGATCTGTCCTTTCCCATCTTCACCCATTCTGTTCATCTTTCTTTTCTCAGTGTAAGACACCTTTAAGCATTTTCTGCAATGTTGGCTTATTGATCCTTAATTCTCCTACTTTGTGCTTATCTTGGAAAGTATTTCTTCTTCAATTCTGAATAACTTGCTGGATGTAGTTATCTGTGTTGGCATTTGTTCTGTTTCAGGACTGGAAATACTTCATTCTACACTCTCCTGGTCTTTACAGGTTTTGCTGAGAAAACTTTTGCTATGTCCTCTTGCTGGATATAATAGAGTTTTCTCTGTGAATGACTTGGCTTTCCTCTTTTGCAGCATTCTGTGTTCTTTCTTTGTTCTTTACTCTTGAAATTTAAATTATAATATGACATGTAGAGGTTTTATTCTGGTCACGTCTGAAGTTTTAAATGTCCCTCATGCCTGAGCATCCATCTCTTTTTAAGGATTTGGGAAATTGGAGGTCATTATTTCACTGAATATTTTTTATGCTTTTAATGTCTACCTCAGTTCCCTTGTCTATACTGCAAATTTACAAGTTTGGCCTTTTATTATGTTTTAAAGGTTTTTTTATGTCCTGTTCATAATTTTAATCTTTTTATGTAATATTGTCTGAATGTTATCATTTGTTAATCTTTCCTTCAATCTCTGATATTGTTTCTCACATGACCCAGTCTACTGTGAGGCTACCATGTTCACAGGTTCACCTACAGTGAAATGAAATACAAGTTCCATTAGCAATGATTTACCCTGGGTTTACTTTCTCTGTGCGCACAATGGGAGTATTGACCACAGGAATTCTGTCACAGATCTTGGTCTCCAGTGTCTTCCTGGGATGTCTTCTACTGTAGTGCTCTGAACTCCCGTGTGTATGATCACTCAGCTGCTCAGCTTGCCCATCATGAAGTTTCCCAAACTGATAGTCCTAGATGGGAAGCAACTTTTGTTCCCTTTAACTATACTGCATGGCTTCCTATTTCATGGAGCTTTCTTAGCACTTTTTGTTGAAAGCCTTTCTACCATAGCCAGACTTGTTCTCCAGATCAGTACTCCCTGAGTTGGGATTGACTTTCATTGTAGGTTCCTAAAGACTTCCAAAACAGTAAGCTCAGACTAGACCTTCTTAAGATGTCTTCCCAACACTATATTAACACTATATATATTATATTATACATATTGGGAAAGAGACAACTTCTTCATTGCCAGTATGCCATAAGATTCAAGGTCCCTATCTGCTTAGGCTAAACTTCTGCTTATGCTATTTTGTTTCCTAAATTTTTCTTTATTTCTTTCATCATTAACTCTACCCTGTGTGATTCTGACACTGTGTACTCTGTGTTGGACACTCTTTCTCACCCTCTACTCCATTCTCCAAAGTCTTTCAAGTTTTTTCAAGGCTCTGTTCACAAATAAACTTAAGTAGAGTTTATGCACCTATCACCAAAATATCTGACAAAACAATAAAATGAAAAGGATCATTTTGTCTCATAGTTTCAGAGATTTTAGATTTTAGTCCGTGATTAGTTGGCTCCATTGCTTTAGGCTTGAAACAAAGAGAGAAAGAGAGAGAGATGGAGAGAGAGAGAGATTAAGAGAGAATATAACTTCCAAAATGATTCCAGTTATGTTCTATCTTCTAGTTTCTAGAACCACCCCCCGCCCCAAATATCACCACTAGTTGGGGACCAATCATTCAGCACATCAGCATGTGGGAGTCTTTTTAAATTTGAGCCATAACAATTTTGAATTTGCCCTGAAACTCAATAGAGATTTTGAACTTAAACTTTTGAACAATGGTGAAACTATGATGATTACACCATCTCCTGGAAATACACTGAAGGAGTTTAGCATTATAAGATGGTCATGAATATTTGGGGTCCAGGTGCAGAATGCTATGTGAAGGACATTAAAACTTAGACCTTCTACTCTGGTAAACTAGTTAGAACACTGTTAACTCCTTTCATGTTTCTTCTCTGGGACTAGGGCTAGAAAGCTCTGTTCTACCTTCACAACAGCCTGATGAGTAGCAGGAACCAGTATATCCAACCACCATCTCAATACTCTTAACACTCTTATTCCTAGCTGTAGTTGCCTACCTCATACACTGGAGCAGCCTAGAGTTACCCTGTTCCTCCAATTAAAAAGTTAAAGTGAGAACCTGAAGCATAGACCAACTAACTATGTGCTATACAAAGGAAACAAATGAAAGCATGATGACGGAAACACAAAATAGGACTAAGAACACTAACAGAAAATAAAATTACAGTAACCAAGGTGCATCATTCAATAAGTTTAAACATCAAGGGCCTCAGCTCCCCACTCAAAAGACATGGGCTAGCATTAAGAAACTAAATTAATCTTTTTATTGTCTACAAGAATCTCTTCTTATCTTTAAGGATAGGAACTTCCTTACAGTGAAAGGACAGAAAAAAAAATATTCCAAGCAAATGACACCAAGAAACAAGCAGGTGTTGCTATCCCAATATCTGACAAAATAGACTTCTCACTAAAATTACTCAGACAAGATAAAGAGGGTCACTTTATTCTGACCAAAGGAACTATCAGCCAGGAAGTCAGTACAATCATGAACATATGTGCACCATCCAATTCATAACAAGAGTACTACTGGATTTTAAAACATAGATTAACCCCAACCCAGGAATATAAGATGAATTCAGACACCACTTTCTTTAATAGGCAGGGCATCTGGACAAAGAACAAACAGAGAAACATCGGAATTAAATGATCTCATACATCAAATGGACCTGACAGACATTTATAGAATATTCCACCAAAGCTCTAAAGAACTCACATTCTACTAAGCCACCTGTGGAAATAAACCACATATTGAAGCATCAAGCAACTCCAATAAGAACAAAAAGCTAAAGTAATTCCATACATTCTATCAGGCTACAATGTAGTAAAGCCTAAATTCAACAGCCTAAGAAACTCTAGTCACTACATGCACTCATTGAGATTAAACAACACACTACTGAATGATGAATGGGTCAAAGAAGAAATCAAAAATTAAATAAAAGTATTCCTGGAACTAAATTAAGATAATATCATGATACAAGAAAACCACTGGAAAACATTAAAAGCAGCCCTTAGATGGAAGTTTATAGTCCCAAGTATTTCCATTAAAAAAATTACAAAGAGCACAAACAAGTGACTTAATGATACAACCCAAGATTCTGGAAAAGCAAGAACAAACCAAACCCAAGCCCAGCAGATGAAAAGAAATACCAAAAATCAGAGTAGAAATCCATGAAATAAAAATGAGGAAAACAATACAAAGAATCAGTGAATCTAAGAGGTGGGTCTTTGAAAAGATAACCATGACCCTTACCCAGCTAACTAAAAGAAAAAAGAGCAAACCCAAATCAGTAGAATTTGTGATGAAAATGGAATCATTACTATAGACATGAAAAGGACCCTGAACATTATAAGAGAACACTTTAAAACATATACCCTATTAAATTAAACAAATTTAAAAGAAATGGATGAATTTCTAGATTCAACCAGACCACTAAAGGTAAACCATGAAGAATAACTTAAGACACATAACGAATAAGGAGATCAAAACAGTAATACAAAGCCTACTGAGTAAAAACAGCACCGGACCAGATGGATTCACACCAGAATTTTACCAGACCTTCAAAGAATATCTACAATAACTAGTACTGCTTATATTTTTAAAAAGATGAAACAGAGAGATAACTCCCAAACTCTTTCCATGAAGTCAGTATTACTCTAACATCAAACCAGGAAACATCACTACAAAGAGAAAGAAAGAAGAAAACTATAGGGCAATATCTTAATGAACATAGATGCAAAAATTCTCAAAATATCTGTAAACTGCATATAGACAAATATCAAAAAGATCATCCACAATGATTAAGTGGTAACACTTTTATCTCAGGGGTAATTAACAGCTATCTAAACTGAACTTAAGTCTGATTCAATGAGAAGGAATTTGTGTATGGTACTGTAAACATAGCCAAGTATACAAGGCTGGAGAAGTCATAGACCCTACAGAAGAATCTACTTTTCTCGCTTCCCTAGACCAACACAATTTCTTACTATATTCTAAATACATATCTATGGCATTATTACACCAAAATAGTTATTTGAACGAAAAAAGTCTAACTCTTTAATTTAGATTTTAAGAGTGGACCTGAACTCAGAAGACACTCATTCCCCTAGAGAGCTCTTGGAACCACCGTTTTCTAGAACTGTGCTGACGGAACTGTCTCTGGAACTCCATTCCTGTAACTGTATCCTTGAGCCTGACCCCACCCATGATTTTATTCCAGATGGTTTCTCCAGCTTCAATTGGAGAAGTATAAGTTTGGCCCCACCCTAACTGAACAGGCCGTTCAATCTTTTCATCAATAGTTTTAGAATGTCTCATTTACCCAAAATCATGTGTCCTTGCCAAACTCTACTCTGTGCAGTGGAGGTGGGTATGACACCTTTAAGTGCTTTGATATGTTAACTGTCAAGCATATCCACATTCATTCTTTAGCTTTTTAGTTGTAGTATCAAATTGAGGTTGTCAAGGAAATGAGATCGGGTGCCTAGGTCACAAGACACAAGAGCACATGGTTTTGTATTCTAGACTGATAGGGAAGCTGTACCAATGAAATTCCCACAGTATATGGTTGTCTAACAATAGTTGCATAATGACAAAACCAGTTAACATGTCAAGGTGGATGGGGTAAATTTCATGGGGTCCCACCTCATGATGATTCACTATAGGCAATCAGTGGATGCTAAGGAAGGGAGAATCAATTTTCACCAGGAACTAGCTCCCTGAGCTATTATCTCATCCCAAGTGGGCAGCCCTATTTGCAGATGTACATGAGCACCACTAAATGGACTCAGTGCATTATGTAAATATATGTACATTTTAAAATGTATTTATATACATGAAACAATAATAAAGAAGAAGATAAGTAATTGGGAGGGAGCAGGAAGGAAATGGAAGGAGTTGGAGGGGGACTTGGAAGGATGGAAATAATACAATACTCATGTATAAACTTCTCAAAAATAAAAAAATACAAAATTAAGGAAGCCTCAGATCCTATCATTATTACTTTAGTTATCAACTTGACACATCCCAGAGTTATCTGCAATGAGGACACTTCCACCGCGGAATTTCCCAGATCAGATTGGCTACATCTCTGAAGCATTTTCTTATTTGCTAATTGACTTAGAAGGGTGCAGCCCACTGTTAGCAGTGTCATCCATAGACTAGTAGTGGGTCTGGTCTGTATAAGAAAGGAAACTGAGCAAGCCAGAGAGAGCAAACCAGTGGTAGTGTTCCTCTGCGATTTTTGCTTCAAGTTCTTGCCTCCAGGTTCCTGTCCTGGCTTCCATCAGTGATGGACTGTAAAGTGTAAGATGAAATATCCCTCTCTCAGGTTGATTTTGGTCATGGTGTTAACCACAGCAAGAGAATAGAAACTAGAACAGACACCAAACGTTCCAGGCATGAATTTAAGAAGGCATGTAACGGTAGGAAACCTTTCTCCCACTAATCCTTTATCTATAATGACTGCCCAGAATAGAGCATTAGTGGGTCATGACTGGACATGGAAAGAATACCTCTCAGCTCAAGTGCTCATTCATAGCAACAAGCAAAAATAGAAAGCAGTTCTTAGGCTGTGTGCTGTTATCAGGATGATAGAACCTCACCATTTCCCAAGGCTACTCCAGCATGACACCGAGTGGGAGAGCAGTAGAGCTCTAGAGTTCATTTCCCACTGTTTCTGACAAACAGCAATGTGTGGCAACAAAGGGAGAGGCAGCAGAATCTGCCCAGTAACTGCTTTTAGTTCTGGATTCTGTATGAAACACCATGCAAATGGTCATCTTAGGCTTCCTAATCTCTTGTTCTGGGAGGTAGTAGCCTCTGTTCTCCATATTGCCATGCCTGCTCCTGTTAGTGCTGAGCTACCAGTAGGTTTGTTTCAGAGTCATTCTCCTGAGCCAAATTTAGTTCAGGAGGCATCTCCTCACTGAGTCAGTGCTGGAAAATACCTGTGGGACCCCAGGCACAGGGATATGCTTAGCTCTGCCCAATTTCAGAGAAGTTGCTTCTCAAGATGCTTCATGGTTATACAGATCTGAGAAATGATATAAAATCCTTTTCCAAAGAAAGGGACTAGGAAATTTTAGGTTAATCATCTACAAATGTATAGGAGTTTTGAAATTTTCTAAAGATCAGGATTACCAATGTCCATACTATTCAGTTGCTGGGACTCCTCAGATATCAGGATATGATTTCTTTTACCCTGTTGTTGTCCCAGGTCTCTGGATCTTACAAGGTTTCCATCTTTCTGTTTATTTCCAGTGCTGTCCTGTGATCTGCCTCATGCATCTGCACACCTGTTGTGTTGATTCTTCTTTGTGGACTATCAGGTAAGTACTGAATGCCTTTGTTTGACAAACTGATGCTTTTTTAATTCTTTACATATTTAAAAATTATTTTATTTATTTATTTTTGTTTCTTGTGTTCAAGTGTATTGCCTGCGTGTACCTAAGTACACGTGTGTGGTGCAGTGCCCGCAGAGGTCAGAAGAGGGCATCATATCCCCTGAAACTGGAGTTATGGGCAGTTGTTAGCTACCATGTGGGTGGAATCGAACCCTGGTCCCCTGCAAGAGCAGCCAGTGTTCCTAACTGCTGAGCCATCTCTCTACCTGCCTTTTTATTTCTTATTTTAATATTGGTGTTTGAGTTCTTCCTCCTTCCTTCTTCTCTGCCTTCCTCTTTCTTTTCCCTCAGCACAGTCTTGTAAAAATCTTACCAGTTTTGTCTTCTCAAAGAATCAGCTTTCAGTCTTCTTAATTTTTTTAATTAATTATTTTTTAGATTTTTGTGTTTTAGTAATATATACCTTGATTCCCTATATTATGCTTTCTTTGGGTTTAGTTTATCTTCCCCTTCCTCTTCCTTTTCTTCTTTCCTTAGTTTTTTAAGCTACTTTCTGAAACTGTTGATGTGAGATCTTTCTTCTTTTATAATATAGGCATCTGATTTCCTTCTATGTACTGCTATCGTGGCATTGTACACATTTTCATATGATGTGCTTTTAATTCATGCTCTTCAAAGTGTTTTCTAACTTCCCCTTTGATGCCTTCTTTATTTCATGCATTATTTAAAAATGTCATTTTGTATCAAGTTTTTAGTGATTCTTAGATATTCTTCTCTATTTTGTTTAATTCCAGTTGGTCGGAGAGCATGCTTTATATAGCTTGATTTCTTTTAAGCATGTTGATATTTGTTTTGGGGACCAGCATGTGAATTGTTTTGGAAATATTTCTTGTATACACATAAAAAATATGTGTTTTGATATTATTTGCTAGAATGTTCTGCAACTGTCATTTAGATCCTTAGTTAATAAAGTTCAAGCTTTCTATATCCTTGTTGATTTTCATTCTACAGCTCTACAAGTTATTTCTTGTCGTCTTTTTTGAGTCAGGGTTTCCCTGCAGCCCCAACTGGCTTGGAATGTACCATGTAGCTCAGGCTAGCCTCCATCTCACACAGATCCAAATGTCTCTGCCTCCCAAATGCTGGGATTAAATTAAAGGTGTGTGCTTTTTGTTTTTTGTTCTACCAATTAAAAATATTTTGTTCATTTATTTCATGTGTATGAGTGTATTACCTGCATATATGTAAGTGCACCTGTGTTGAGCAATGTCCGCAAAGGTCAGAAGAAAGTGTTGGATCCCCTGAAACTGGAGTTAGACTGTTGTTAACCACCATGTGGATGCTGGAAATTGAACCGAGGTACTCTGCAAGAGCAGCCAGTGCTCTTAACTGCTGAGCCAGCTCTCCAATCCCTTGTTTGATCAATTTTTGAGAGAGGAATCCTAAAGGGCTTTCATTTTTGAAACATTTACAATGGTTCTAGAGTTTTAGGGTAAAATAATTCAAGCTGTTTGAGGGACTTCAAAGTGCGACTCCATTGTCTTTACTTGCGTTTTCCCAGGTTACACCTGAGTTCTTTCTCTTCTTCAATATGCTTTCTTTCTTGTCCTTGATCCTCAATGTGATGTCATTCACTCCTCTGGCTATACCTTTAAGATTTATACTTTATCACTGCTTTTGAACAGTTTTATTATGATGTATTTTTACATTTCTTATATGGAAATTTTTTTAAATTATCTGGATATTTGACTTATAGCTTCAAAAAACTAGGAATCTTTCTTAGTCAATTTTATTGTGTTTGTATGTATGTCTGTATTTGTTTGGTATTTTTGAGCCAGGATCTCCCTGTAGCCCCCAGCTGTCCTGGAACTCACTATGTAGACCAGACTCACAGAGATACACCTATCTCTGCCTCCCAAATCCTGGGATTAAAGGCTGAATCACCACACTTGGCTAAAACGGGAACTCCTTCAATCCTAGGGCTTTAGATATTCTTTGACAGTCTTCCTTTCCCCACATCCATCCCCAGGCATACTTGGGGTACAGCAGTTTGGGTATTGATGATATCCCACAATTTAGTATTGATTGTTCATTGGTATCTAAATTCTCCTTTCACTGTTTCATTTTGGTATTTTGTGCTGTTATTGTGTCTTCACAATTTGTTGATCATCTTTTTTATTTTTATTTTTTGGTTTATGGATATCATACTCTATATTCACTCATTTTTGTGAATCACAAATATTTATTGAGATGTTTGCTTACTAACATGTATTAAGTGAATATTCATTTCTAACTATAATTTCTAGCCAGTGCTTTTTTTTGGAGGGGGGGTGTCCAGACTACTTCTATTGAGAAAATTCCATGAGCGCTCTCTGCTGTGAACACTTGTATTTTTTTTTATATGCTCAGACTCTTTACTCCTTTCCTGTTGTCCCTTTGACTCTTCTCTTTTCATATTAACACTCCTTCATTGTGTGTGATCTTTTTATAAAGAATAGTTTATGTTTATGAATGTATTGCTTACACCTATGTAAGTGCACACAAGTCATTCAATGTCCCTGGAGGTCCAAAGACGGTGTTGGATACCCTGGACTTGGAGTTATGGACAGTTTTTAGCCACCATCCGGGTGCTGGGAATTGAACCCAGGTTCTCTGTAAGGGTAGCCAGTGCTCATAACAGTTAGGCCATCTCTCTAGCCTCTGTAGTCTTTTCATAATTAATTACTTAATTTTTATTTTTGATCTTTTTACCATGTGTAATTTACTATTATTTTCAACTAATGATTATAAAACAAATCTCAGACATTGTTGCTTTCAATTTTGGAAGTCTGCTTTAGTCCTTCATATCTTCTATGATTCCAGTTACCTTTTAAATTATGTAGAATATAACCATAATAATCAGTTTAATGTCTTGCCTAATTCCAGCATCTGTATCAGTTCTACATTCATTTTAATTCGTTGACTTACCTCTTCATTACATATTTTGCTTTTCATGGTCATTAATGTCTTTTTACTCTTTCTCCTCCTTTCTCTTTCTCTCTCTCTCCCTTTTCCCTCTCTCTACCACTGACAATTTTACTTTATTGAGTGTTAGGTATTTGATACTTCTATAAATATTCATGGGCAAGCTTGAGGAAGTAGTTAAGTTACTTGGAAACAGTTCAACTCTTAACAGTTTAATTCTTCCTGTTTGCTTTTAAAAGACTTGTTAAACAGGACTCAACAGTTATCAGTACAGGGCTCATTATTCCCCTCCGATGAAGCAAAAACATGTCTAATCTACCCATTGACCCTTGACTCTTTAGATTTCCTAGTTCTAATGTTAAGAATAGGCACTATTCTTGGTCCTATGTGATTCCTGGACACTTGCTCTAATACCTTCAGATGTTTCTCTCGTTCTGCTTCTTAGGTAGTTGTGTGTGTGTGTGTGTGTGTGTGTGTGTGTGTGTGTGTGTGTACATTGATGTTTCACTGAAAATTCTCTGTAGATATGCAAAATGTGCAGATAACACATTCTCTCTATCTCTCTCTCTCATGCTTATTATATATGCTTCTCTCCTACTTTCTTACCTCCTTGCTCTGTCTTTTCTCATTGGCTCTCTGTCCTGAGAATTCTACCAATTAACTTCATCAGGCACTCTGTTATCTTGTTCCAGGTCAAATAGTCTACTAAGCACCACTTTGCACCAGGAAGCATTCTCAGGCTAAAGATGGGATGGCTACAATGTTTGTCTTATGTCCTCCCCATGTTCTAGAGATCATTGTCCTCAGTTCTTTTATGTTCAATGTCTTGTAATTCATTATTCCATATCTTTTGTCCATTTTTGATCTTTTATTTTTTGAAGTGTATATGTGTTTGCCTGCATGTATGTATGCATACCACATACATGCCTAGTATCTGTGAAAACCAGAAGAGGGCATTAGATCCTCTGGAGCTACAGTTACCAGTTATGAGCTACCACGTGAGTGCTGGATCCTCTGCAAGAGCAGCAGGTGATATTAACTGTTGGAATTTGGGGCCATTTTAAATGGAAAAGCTATACATGTTCCTTGTTACTATGTCTCAGCCCTTAGAAGTGGAGCCCCAGAAGTCATCCCTCAGCAAACAATCAGGCTTAGAAGATGACTTTGGGGAGCAACTAAACTTGACAACTACTCTTCTAAACCGAAGAACAGCATCACGAAACAAAACCTTCACTTTCCATAATCAAATAAGCACCGTTGTATGGAAATTCTCCTTTTCTTTTTCAGAATCCAAAATTGGACTCTGTTTCTTTTTTGCTGCGATGGCCCTCTGTCTGGCTAAGAGCATAGTTATCTTATATTTTTTCCTACGTTAATGTGGAAATTCCAGGAAGGACTTCCTGTTACTGTCCACTGGTCCCCTCCTTCCATCACCTGTAATTATTGACAAAGTCTACCATTCTTAGAAGATGGTATTGATTACATAAATATTGCTCTGTTTTGAAGACTGCACAGTTGAGGTCACCAGATGAGTGGATGATACTGGGGCTTCAATCCCCACCAGAGGCAGATGTAGCAATGAAATCTGAGTTCCCTGGTGAGTCTATGTATTTTAGTAGAGGAAGGAACTTAACCTGTAGAGTAGGACCCAGTGGAGCCAAAATGCAACTTGAGACCTGGAAACTGATGTCCCTTGTAATTTTGCCCAGGTGAGGACTGCTGTAAAAGCTATTCTTATCCTCAGGGGCTCTAATTTGAGATGAAAGCACAGCAGTTTGTCAAGCTAACTCACTACTCTAGCTGTCAATTCTCCATCTGGAATTCGGGTTAGAGAAGATTATTTTTTCAGATACACACCCTCACACACACACAGAGACATACACAGACACACACAGATACACACACAAAGATACACACACAGATACACACAATCATACACATATACATATACATATGCATACATATGAAGCATTCTCTAGGTAAGTTCAAAAGCAAGCCTGTGTTTATCACAAATATATATACATGATGAAAAGAATTTGAATTTGAATCAATGTATATGGAAACGAAAAAAGGCAGAGATCATAGGGCCTATAGATTATTTTATCTCCTGTATGTCTTTTGCCTAGAGTTTCACTGCCTCAAGTTATCTCTGACCATACACCTAGAAAGTGGAAAGTCAATAATCAGGGCTTTTGGCATTTAGTTTGGTGGCTGCCAAACATTGAATGACATAGTGAAGAAAGAGTGGGATAAGATCGCTCTCTCTGCTTCTCATTCATCTCCCTAGCTTCTTCACCCATTTTCTTCTCAATTTATCATTCTTCCACTTCCCTAATCTTTTTTTTTTTCTGTGTGAATGTAGCTCTGTTCAGTTGGCCTTAAGATCTTTGCACAAGCTATTTCCTTTTGCTAAACAGCTCTTCCCTACATCTCCACATGGATCTTTCTTGATTTTTCCTGGCTCTGCAATATAAAATGACTCATTAATTACCACATTACTCCACCCCTCCTTATTTTGGTCTTAGTGTTCAGCTTCAGTATTTACTGTCTTCTGTCTTCACAAAAGTGAAAGCTCTTATGATGGCATTTATGCAAACCTGGTACACTTGTACCATTCTAAGGACTATACCTATAATGCATTTATGTTATTTTTATTAAATTTTTGTGAATTTCATACAAAGTATTTAATCATACTTAGACCCCTCTCCTTTCTTCATCCTTCTTACAGCCCCCCACCCCCTGGATTTCATGTACTCTGTCGTATATGTTAAGACCTATTGAGCCAAGTTTGTGTCACCCAGTGCTCTTTGTTGTGCTTCCATCCATGGGAGCCTGGTCAACCTATCTAGTATTGTACCCTTAAAGAAAAACAACTCTCCTTCTCCCAGTCATTATTGGTTGTCAGTAGTTCTACAGCTAAGGCTGCAACTTCTTACCTACTTCTCTGCTTATATTTGGGTTTTGGTCTGGCTTTGCTTGGATAGGTCTTGAGCATGCTGTCAGCATTACTGTGAGTTAACATGACGAACTTCCCAGTTGTCTGGAAAGCTCTGCTTCCATGTGGTCATCCACCACCTCTGGCTCTTACAATCTTTCTTATTCCTCTTCTGCAATGGTCTCTGAGCCTAAGGTGGCAGAGATTTCATATAGTTGTTCTATTTAGGGATAGACACTCTGCAGTCTCTTGTTCTCAGCACTTTGGCCAGTTGTGGCTTTCTGGGTTAATGAGCATGTATTGCATGAAGAAGCTTCACTGGTGATAGCTGAGAGATGCATTTTTTTCCGCCCCTTTCTCAACTATGTTCTCCAAGCCTTAGGTGTGGAAGTTGCATTGTAGATGTGTCTTTTAGGACTGGGCACCTCACACACACTTATTCTCTGCATTTGGCCAGTTGTGAAACTTTGCAATCATCTCATCTGTTGTTGATTACCCCCAAGATAAAAGTGCCACTACAGCACCAGTAGAGATTATTTTATGGGGGTGGTCATTATTGTGGTACATAGACTTTACAGCTGAATGGAATCATTAATTGGTTTTCTTCTTTGGTAGTTTGCATAGCATCTTCAGATTCTATGAGAGCTAGTCTTCAGGGAAGAGGCTTCTAGGTCATTTCTAGCTCTATTACTCCAAGTCCTATGTCTAAAGTATATTATGTCTTCAGCAATAGGTCTTATTTTTAAGTTCTGGGAGACAATCAAGAGTTATGGCAACAGCCTACATTATTTAGTGAGTCTTGGATTACCCTGACCAACAACTCAAAGGTCGATTTCCCTTGCTTGGCACTGTGATTTTTATTGTATAGCCTTCCTATACATAGGCACTCACATAAATATTGTATGTGTATTTTCAATAAACTTTTGAACTCATGTATTTCTCTCTGGTTTTTCATGCCCCCTGAGCATTATCTATCTTTCCTTTCTCTCCATGTCTAACCCTCCCTTCTCCCTTACCAGTGAAGTATCCCACATTTCCCCTGTTTCTTCCTTAATAACACCTGTTTACTACTCTTCCCCTCTCTTGAGCTCATTCTTCTCCTTTACCACCATGGTTACTTTTTATTTTCCCGGATCCTGTGGTTACATCAGGACATAAACTCATATCTAAGGATTTGGAGCTAAAATACAGAATTGAGAGAAAACATGAATTGCTTGTTTTTCTGAGTCTGTCACTTCACTTAGTATACATCCTTCTATTTACCTGCAAATTTCATGGCTTTGTTTTTCTTTACTGCTGAGTAGAACCCCATTGTGTAAATGGATCACATTTTTGTTATCCATTCATCAGCCTAGGGACATTTAGGTTCTTTCCATTTCTAGCTATTATGAAAAGAGCAGCAATAAATATGACTAGGCAAGTCTCTCTGCAGTAGGATATTGAATCCTTTGAGGATGTAACAAGGAGTGTTATAACTGGTCAAATGGTAGATTTATTTTTAGTTTTTTGTAAGAATTCTCCACTTGATTTCCACAGTGGTTACACCAGCTTACAATCCTACCAGCAGCAAATGAGTGTTCTCTTATCCCCACACCCTTGCCAGCATCTGGTGTCATCTGCTCCCTTGATTTTAGCCATTCTGACTGGGATAAGATTTCATTTTAATGTACTTTAGATTTGTATGCCCCTAATTACCAATGATGATGAGCACTTTTAAAAGTATTTCTTAGCCATTTTTATTTCTACTTTTGACAACTCTCTGTCCAAATTTATTGGATTAATTAACTGAGTCATTGGTATTCTTTTTTAAAGTGTACATATTTATTTTTTCCTTTTTAAAATTGAAAAAAATATTTAAAAATATTTTATTAGCATCATTTGTTTTCTTGATTCTTTGTTTATTGAGTTCTGTGTATATTCTAGATATTACTCCTCTGGTTGGAATAGATGATGAAGATTTTCTTCCTCTGTGTGCTTTCTCTTTACTCAATTGACTGTTTCCTTTGTTGTACTTTGTTTCCTTTGCCTTTTAGTTTAATGAGGTCCCATTTTTCAGTTGTTGACATTAATTCTTGAGCTACTGAAGTCCAATTTGGAAAGACCTATCTTACACCTGTTTCTTGTATCCTGCTGTTTGTTTTTTCTTATGAGCTTTTCACCATTCAGGTTTCACATTGAGGTCTTTGGTCCATTTGGAGTTGGCATTTGTGCATGGGTCCAACTTCATTCTTCTACACATGGAGATCCAGTTTCCTTAACGCCATTTGTTGAAGATGCTGTCTTGTTTCCAGTGTGTGGTCTTGGCACCTTTGTTGAATACCAGGTAACTGAGATTGCATGCACTTATGTTTGGATTTGCTATTTTGTTCACTGATCTACATACCTATGTTTGTGCCAACATCACACTGTTTCTATGACTATAGCTCCATAATAAATAGTTTGAAATCTGAGATGGCAATCCACCACCCCCAACATTGCTCTTTGTACTCAGGATTGCTTTCACTATCAGAGTTCTTTGTGATTCTATATGAATTTTAATTTTTTTCTATTTCTGTGAAGACTGCTATGGGGATTTTGATTGGGATTACATTGAATCTATAAATTGCTTTTGATAAGATGGTCATTTTCACAATATTAATCATACCAATCCATGAGCATGGGAGGTCTTTTCATCACTTATGTCTTCCTCAATCTCTTAAGAGAATGAAAGTTTTTATTATAGAAGTCCTTTTAAAATTGAATTTCTAATTGAATTTACATGTATTTCATACAGAACATCTCAGTCTTAATCACTTTTTTACTCATTTTCCTCATTGATACCCTCCCACAACTCCCATCACCTACCAGAATTCATATACTCTGTCACTTGTAGTAAGGCCTATTGTGTCAAGATTGTGACCTGGACATCCCTCAGTACAAGTTCATCCACTGAGTTCTAGTCAGCATATCCAGTCTCCCTTGCTTTAAGAAGATTAGCTCTTTCTTACCCAACAGAAATCAACTGCCAGTATTTTTTCAGCAATGATTGGGGTTGGGCTGTCCATTTCCCAAATTTGATGCTGGGTTTTTGTCTGTTTGAGTTTGCATGTATCTTGAACATGCCAAAACCATTGCTGTAGTTTCATATGAACAGGGTCCCAAGAGCTTATAGGATTCTATTTCATATGGTTTTGCACCTCCTCACTGGCTCTTACAATTTTTCCACCTCCTCTTCTGCAATGGTCCCTGAGCCCTGGGTGAGTGAAGCTTAATATAGGAGTCCTGTCCAGTGACTCCTAATTTCCATAATTTGGCCATTTGTAACCTTTCATGTTCCTGGACCTCTGTTGCATAAGAGAGCTTCATTAATGAGAGTTGAAAGATTCACTAGTGTCTTCTTTACCCCTTGTTGTAAGTTGTTTGAGCCTTAGGTATAGAGGTTGCATTATAGATCTATTGCTTGGGCATGGACAATTCACAGACAGTGTCTGTATGGTACCAGTTGTGGTACTGGGTAGTAGCCTCTGTCTGGTGCAAAAGAAGCTTCTTTGATCAATTGTGACCGGAATACTTGACTGTCCATATAAAGATACATATTTTGCATTTAGTAGAAGCTATATTAGTCTAGAGATGTGATAGCCTTGGGGATTTCACTAAGATCTATGCCCTCTTAGCTATATGTATTTTGCTATAATTACAGTCTTACAGCTTCCTCCCAAAGGGAATTATATTAGTCTAACAACATAATGACAAATTCCACATACAATATCTCTAAGTGAGCCCATGTACATAGCTGAAGGCTACAAAATAAGAAACAGTGCCACACAGGAGAAATCTTCCTTTGAGTTGTTGGTCAGGGTGGCCCAAGAGACTCCCAAAATTAAACAGACTGTTGCCACAGCCCCTGATTGCCTTCCAGAAATTGAAGGTAATACCTTATTGCTGAAGACAGGGTATACTTTGGACACAGGATTTGGAGCAATGGAACTGGAACTGACCTGAAAGACACTTCTGAAGGCTAGCTCTCATAGCTCTGAGAGCACTATGAAAGTAGCCAAGAAAGAACATCAACTAATGGTCCAACACCAGCTTCATGTCCAAATAATCACATTGAATGATTGGCAGAGTATTCAACACTGGTGCAGTAGTGACAGTTTTATCTTAGGGCTAATTAATTGCTATCTAGTTGGCCTTAGAGCCCACTCAATGGGAGGAAACTCGTGTGGTACTGTAATCATAGCCAAATACACATAGTCAGAGATCTTAGAGAAATCCGTAAGGCTGTCACATCCCCAGACTAACATAACTTCTTATGAAATGCAAAATATGTATCTTTATATTTAAAGTCAGGTATTCCAATCACCACTCATCAAAGAAGCTTCTTTTGCACCAGATGGAGACCAGTACAGAGTACCACAGCTAGTCACACACAGACATTGTCTGTGAATTGCCAATGCCCAAGTGACACATCTACAATGCAGCCTCTATACCCAAGGCAAGGGGTAAAGAACTCACTAATAAATTTCTCAACTCTCATTAATGAAGCATCCTCATGAAACAGAGTATAGGTTTTTAAAGTATTTCTTTATAATGTTCTGGATCTTTTTGTTGTCTGTTATTATGTTTCCCCTTTTATCTCTAATTTTGCTCATTTGGAGTTGTTCTTTCTTTTGGCTAACTAGGCTAAGGGCCAGTCTATCTTGTATATTTTTTCAAAGAATTAGCTCTTGAATTCATTGACTCTTTGTGTTGTTTTCTTTGTTTCAATTTAATTAATTTATGCTTTAATTTTTTTTCTTTCTTTTTGTCTTATGTTTCATTTGTCATTGCCTTTCAAGGGACTTGAGTTGCAATGTTAAGTCATTTGTTAAGTCAAAAAGGTCTTTTTCTGATTTTTTAAATGTAGGCATGTAGAGATATAAGCTTCTCTTTTAGGACTACTTTTAAAGTGCCCCAGAGATTTTGTTGTGTTTATATTGTCATTTTCATTTAAATCCAGTAATACTTTTATTTCTGTTTTAATTTCTGTCTTTCATCATTGAGGAGTGTGTTGTTTAATCTCTCTGGGTTCATGTACTTACTGGGGCTTCTTCCAGTGTTGATTGTAAGCTTTATTATATGGTTGTCTGACAGAATACAGAGAATTCTTTCTCTTTTTTTGAGGTTTCTTTTGTGCCCCAGTATGTAGTTGATTTTGGAGAAAGTTCCATGGAGTGCTGAACACAAAGTATATTCTTTGGTGCTTGAATGGAATATTTGGTAGATGTCTATTAGGTCCATTCGATGTATGGTAATGTTTAATTCAGATGTCTCTCTGTTTACTCTTTGTCCAGTTGACCTGTTAATGGAGACAGTAGGGTACTGAAGTCTCCTATTACTTAGAGTTTGGAATTAATCTCTGTGTTAAAGTCCTGTAGTATTGTTATTGTAGTATGCAGTTGGATATACCAGAGTTTGGTGCATATATGTTCATGATTGCAATATATTCTTGGTTAACTGTTCCTGTGATAAGAATGACGTGGCTCTCTTTATCCCTTCTCATTAGTTTTAGTTTGAAGTATATTTTGTCAGATATTAGAACTGCAACTCCTGCTTGTTTCTTAGTGCTATTTTCAAAGAATATTTTTTTCTTTCCTTTTACCTTCAGACAGTGCTTGTCCTTAGAGGTCAGATGGATTTTTGCAGTTAATAAAAAGATGGATTTTGTTTCTTAATTCATTTAACTGGCCTGTGTCTTTTGACTGGGGTCTTCAGTTCATTGATATTTAAAGTTATTATTGAAAGATGTGTATTGGTTCCCATCATTCTAATTTTTGTTTGCATTCTTGGTCTAACTTTATATTTCTACATTTATACCTCTGTCCTAGTTTGTCTCAATTGCTGTGACAAAACACCCTGACCAGTACTACCTTGAGGAGGAAAGAGTTTATCCAGCCTACATCTCCCAGGTCACACAGTTCATCACTAAGGGAACCAAGGTAGGAGCTCAGGGCAGGAACCTGGAGGCAGGAGCTAGGGCACAGGCCATGGAGGAACACTATTTACTGGCTTGTTTCCCTGGCCCATGCTAAGCCTGCTCTCATACACAATACACAACAACCTGTCCAGGGATGGCACCGCCCACATTGGGCTGGCCCACATCACTCAACAATCAAGAAAATACCTCCACAGACATGACCACAGGTCAGTCCAATGGAGGGAATTCCCCAGTTGTGGCTCCCTCAACCCGGGTGTGTCAAGCTGACACTAACGCTATCCAGTACCTGCTTCATTTAGTTTTTTTTCTGTTGTGCCTTGGCTATAGTTGTTTTTCAGCTGTTTGTATTGGAGGGCTGATTTTCTGAACATAAGTTCTTTCAGCCTATTCATGTCATGCAAGTTTTTCTTTCCCCTTCAAGTGTAATAGACATGTTTGCTGGGTGAAGTATTCTGGGTTGCTTATTTATTTACTACTGGGAATATATTGGTTTAGGCTCTTCTGGCTTTCACAGTTTGCACTGAAAAGTCAGCAATAATTCTGAGGGGTTTTCCTTTATATGTAACTTCTTGTTTTGCTTTTGCAGCTCTCAGTATTCTCTCTTTGTTTTGTACATTTAATGCTTTTGCTATGATATGCCACAGGGAGTTTCTTTTCTGGTCCTGTCTATTTAGTCTTCTATGTGCTTCTTGTAATTGTACGGACATGTCTTTTCTCAATTTTGGGAAATAAATTTTCTTCTACAATCCCTTTGAAGACATGGTGAATACCATTATCCTGATATTCTTTAACTTCCTCCATGCCTATGACGCATAATTTTTTTTCATGGTGTCCCACATTTTCTACATATTCAATTACTCTGTTTTTAAATTTTTTTCATAATCTTTGCTCAAGTGGTCCAATTCTTTGACTTTATCATTCCAGTATTGATATTCTGTTTGCCATTTCGTTATTCTATTGCTGAGGCTTTCTCCCATCATTTCCAATAGGTTTATTGAGTGTTTTATTTCCTTCTTCATTTCAGTCTGAGTTTTCTTTAATATTTCTCTCTCTTTTGTGAATTAGTCAGAAGCTTATCCCTATCTTCTTTTACTTCTTTGATTTGTTTGTGTGTTCTTTAAATTCATTGAGTTCTTTGATCATGTTTATGATTGCTCTTTTAAATTCTGTGTTCTGGGTTATTGCTAGGCAGTTCTCATTGTAGAACTCTTCTATAGGACTGGGGGTGTTTGGTGGAGACGTATTATTTGGGTTTGAAATTATGTTTTCATTGTGATTTTCACATGTGGATTTATTTTGTTTTTTTGTGATTCTGGTATGACTCTCAAGTCTTCCTTTGTTGAATTGAAAAATGCTTGTTTATATTCTTGACATGTCTTGACTGTTTTCTTATTGAGTATGAAAAGCTGGTTGATCTAGACTTCAGGTTCTCTCTTTTGATTTTGTATTGGAGGGACCATAGTCCAGCTACTCAGGAGTTTCTGTAGAGGCTCAAGTCAGGAACAAATCAGATACTCTCAGGCTTCTTTCTTCAGTTTGGGGCCCTACTAACTAGTAGGCACAGCACAGTTTGATATGCTTGCTAGGAGGAGATTGAACTCAAGTGCTCTCAAACAGGCTGGAAATGTCTGGATGCCTGGCAGAGAGGGCTGTGGTGTCTAGCCTTGCAGGAGTGGAAGTGGTTTCAGATGGTTCCATGGTAGAAGGATGGGTATGGCCCAATTTGGGAAACTCCCCACCACACACAGGCCAGATTCAGGCACTCTCAGGAAGTCTGGAAATGCCTGGATCCATTGTAGAGTTCTTCAGTGTCTTTGTTATACTTGTTTCTGATTATTTTGAGCCTAATGTGAATAAATGGTAGTGCTTCCATGAAATCCTTCTCTGATTAATTGTAGTTCGTATATTGAAAAGCTAGTGACTTTGCAGATTGATTTTGTATCCTGCCACTTTTCTGAAAGAGTTGATCATTTCTAGATATTTTCTGGTGGAATTTTTGGGTCCTCATATATCATCTTCAAATAGTTATAATTTAATCTCTTCTTCTCCAATTAGTACCTCCTTTGATTTCCTTTTCTTGTTTTATTGCTCTAGCTAGAATTTCTAGCACTATATTCAAAGAGAGTGAGGATAGCTACCAGCTTTGTCTTGTTCCTGATTTTATTGGAAATGCTTGCAGTTTTTCTCCATTTGGAATGATGTTAGCAGTGGGTTTGTTGTATATCATCTTAATCATATTGAAGTATGTTACCTCCAATTCAATCTATAACTTTTATCATAAATGCATGCTGAACAGTTGTTAAAGGTCTTTTCTGCATCTATTGAGATGATCATGTGATTTTTGTCTTTACGTCCATTTATATGATTTATTATGTTTATTGACTTCCATATATTGAATCTTCCCTGCATCAATGGAATAAAGGGTGATCCTATCATGGTGGATCACCTTTTTGATATGTGTCTGTGTGAAATTTGATTTCTGTTGAAAATTTTTGCATCAGTGTTCATTAGTGACATGGGCCTATAGTTTTGTTTTTGTTGTGCCTTTCTTGGTTTTGATATAAAGTAATACTGGATTTGTAGAAGGAGTTTGGGAGTGCATACTCCCTCTGTTTTTATCTTTTTGAATAATTTAGGCAGTATTGGTTATAGATCTTCTTTGAATGTCTGGTAAAATCATGTGAATTCATCTCTACCTGCACTTTATTTTCTCAGGAGTCTTAGTATTACCATTTGAACCTCAAATATATTAATTAATTTATTATTTATTTAATGTATATAAGTGTATCGCCTGCATGTGTGCAAGTGCACTCTTGTCATGCAGTACGTGCAGTCAGAAGAAGACATTGAATTTCCTTGGAACAGGAATTATGGACATTTGTTAGCTGCCATGTGGTTGCGGAGAATCGAACCAGGGTCCTCTACATCACCAGCCAGTGTTCTTAATCTGTGAGCCATCTCTCCAGCCCAAAATCTTCTTATTTATTATGGATCTGTTTAAGTTGTTGATCTCTTCTTGGTTTAACTTCAGTGATTCCATTAAATTTAGAAATTTGTTCATTTCTTTTAGGTTTTCAAATTTAATAAAATGTAGATTTTTAGAGTATTCTCTGGTGTGTGTGTGTGTGTGTGTGTGTGTGTGTGTGTGTGTTGTGATGTTTCCCTTTTCATTTCAGATTTTGTTGATTTGGATTTACTTCTTTTTTTCTATTAGCTGGGCTAAGTTTCTGTCTAGCTTATCTTTTCTAAGAACCAGCTCTAGGTTCATTGATTCTTTGTATTGTTTTCGTTGTTTCTGTTTCATTGATTTCTGCTCTGATTTCTATTCTTTCTTCTGTCTACTGGGTTTGGGTTTGGTTTGTTCTTGCTCTTCCAGAATATTGAATTACATCATTAAGTCATTTATTTGTGCCTTTTCTGATATTTTTATGTAGCCATTAGAAGTATAAACTTACCTCTTAGAGCTGCTTTTAATGTTTCCCAGGAGTTTTCTTGTGTGGTCTCATAATTTTCATTTAGTTCCAGAAATATCTTTTTTCCTTTCTTGATTTCTTCCTTGAGCCATTCGTCATTCATGAGTGTGTTGTTTAATCTCCATGAATTTGTGTAGTTATTAGGATTTCTTTTGCTGTTGAATTTAACCTTTATTGTGATCTGATAGAATGCATGGAAATCTTTTTTTTTTTTTTTGTATTTGTTGAGGTTTGTTTTGTGCCCCCCAGTATGTGACCTATTTTAGAGAAACATCCATGGACTGGTGAATAGAATGTGCATGCTTTGGTGCCTAGGTGAAATATTCTGTAGATACCTATTAGGTTCATTTGAGGTGTAATATCATTTAATTCAGATGTTTCTCTGTTTATATTTTGTCCAGATCATCCATCTGTTTGAAAAAGTGGAGCACTAAATTTGCCTACTATTGATGAAATGAGGTTAATCTGTGTCTTGAGGTCCATTAGTACTCTTTTTATGAAATTGGGTGCACCAGAGTTTGGTGCACATATATTCATGATTGTAATACGTTTTGGTTGATTGTTGCCTTGATCAGAATGATGTCACCTTCTTTATCTCTCCTGATTAATTGTAGTTTAATGTCTATTTTTTCACGTATAAGAATAACAATACCTACTTGTTTCTTAGTGCCATTTGCTTGGAAGATTTTTTTTTCATCCTTTTACCTTAACTCAGGGTCTATCCTTGAAGGCAAGATGAATTTCGTGAAAACAACAAAAAGATGTGTTAATCCATTCAACTAGCCTGTGCCTTTTACGGGGGGGAATTGAGGCCATTGATGTTTTAACGTTATTATTGAAAGATGTATATTGGTTATTGTCATGTTTTTTGTTGTTTGTGTTCTTAGTCTTATTTTGTGTCTCCATAATTATACTTGTTTTCTTTCTATAACCTATTGAGTATGGTCATTCCTTTCTTCAATCCTTTGTATTGTATTGAGTATTCTCTGTAGAGCTGATTTGATGGCCATGAATTCTTTAAGCTTATTTGTATCATGGAATATTTTTCTTTCTCCTTCAGCTATGGCAGATAGACAGCTTTTTGCTAGGCAAAATAGTTTGTGTTGGTATATATGTTCATTTATAACTTCAAATACTTTTCTCTAGATACTTTTATAATATTCATTGAAAAGTTAGTTATAATTCTGATGGGTTTTCTTTTATATTTGTCTTGTTTTTTCTTCTGCAACTTTCAGTACCTTCCCTTTGTTTTGTACATTTAGTGTTCTTACTGTGCTGTTCTGGTCTGGTCCTGTGGGTCTGTTGTTCTCTGAGTTACCTGTATCTGTATGGGTGTGTTTTTCCTTAATTTAGGGAAGTTTTCATCATTAACCCTGTTGGAGATCTGGTCAATGCTATTGGCCTGAGAGTCTTCTACTTCCTCTATGTCTACAACACAGATTTGGTCTTTTCATGGTGTTCCACATTTCTTGAACATTCCATTCCCACTCCCCTCTGTGTGTGTGTATTTCATTTTTCATATTTACTTGAGTTGTCCATTCTCCAACTTTTCATCCAGTGTTGATATTCTGATTTTCATTTTATTCATTCTGCTGGTATGATTTTGTCCTGTCATATCAAATATGCTTATTGAGTTTTTCAATTCCATCTGCATTTCAGGTTAAGTTTTATTTAATATTTCTATCTTTTGTGAATTCATTTTTCAAATCCTGAATTGTTTTTGCCATTTTATTTGGCCGTATATTTGTATTTTCTTTTTAATGTATATTTTTATTGAATTTTTGTGCATTTCATACAAAACATCTTTATACCCCCTCTCCCATTCACACTCCCATATCAGTTCAAGTTAGTGTACCCAGATGTCCCTCAGTGCAAGTTCATTCATTGGGTACAGTCAGCCTATTTAGAGTCTCTGCCTTAAAGAAGATCAACTGTCCCTCACCCAGCAGTAGCCAGCTTCCAATAGTTCTTCAGTTAAGGTTGAGGCCTTCTGTCCATTTACCCATTTCTATGCTGGGTTTTTGTCTGAATGAGTTTACATGAGTCTTGTGTATATTGACACCATTGCTGCAAGTTCATATGAGCAAGGTCCCAGGAACCTATAACACTCTTCTTCCTCATGGTCATGTAACTCCTCCCGTGGCTCTTACAACCTTTCAGCCCCCTCTTCTGAAATGGCCCCTCATTCCTGGGTGGGAGAAATTTAATATGGGAGTCCTATCCAGGGACCCATACTCTGCAGACTCTTATTCTCTACATTTTGGCCATTTGTGGCCTTTTGTGTTTATCACCTTCTGTTGCCCAAGGAAGCTTAGCTAAAGAGAGTTGAGAGATGCATCTCTACTCCTTGTTCCACTATGTTCCATGAGCCTTAGGTGTAGAGGTTCCATTGTAGATGTGCCATGTATGGTTGGCATCTCATAGACACTTATTCTGTTTGTGACCAGTTGTCGCACTCCATAATAGTCTCCATCTTTTGCAAAAGAAGATTCTTTTATGAGTGGTGACTGACATACTTGTGGGTAAATATACAGATCCATATTTATTACATAGTGAGCAATTACTTTTGTGTAGGGATGAGACAGTCTTAGGGTTTTCTCTAAGCTTGCTGACCTCTCCAGCTATGTGCATCTGGCTACATTTATGGTGCCACACATGAGTTCCCTCCCATTGAGTGGGCTTTATGTCCAATTAAGTAGCTGTTGATTACCCCCAAGATAAATGTGCTATTAATGCACCAATATAATTTGCTGTGTTAGTCATTGTTGTGATTATTAAGCTTTAAAATTGGGATTGGATCATTGGTTGATTTTCGCCCTTAGCAGCTTTCATAGTATCCTCCAAAACTATGAGAGCCAGTCTTCAAGAAGGTCAGTTCCAGCTCCATTGTTCAAAATCCTTTGTCCAAAATAAGCTCTGTCTCAGGATTGGGTCTTACCTTCAAGTTTTGGGATGCAATCAAGGGCTATGGAAATGCTGGGCAATTTTGGAAGTCTCTTTGACCACCCTGACCAACAACTCAAAGGGGAGTTTCTCCTGTCTGGTACCTTCAGCCATACACATGCACTCATGAACAGATGTTGTATGTATTTTTTCAGTAGACTTTTGAACTAGTGCAGTTCCCTCTGGTTTTACATACCAGGTAAGAATTATTTATCTCTCCCCTCTCTTTCCCTTTCTAGCCCTCCCTCTTCCCTCCCCATTTAAAGTATCCCCATTTCACTCTTGATAGAAACTGTTTCCTCTGATTCCCCCCTCTTGAGCTCCATCTTCCCCTTTACCCCCAAGGTTCCTTGTATAACCCTCCCTCTTCCCCTCTCATTTAAATGCCCCTCATTTACTCATTTCCCCCTTAATTACACCTGTCTCCTACTATTCCTCTCTCTCAGGTTCCTTCTTTCCCTTTCCTTTCACGAATTATTTTCATTTTCCCAGTTCCTGCAGTTACATTAAGATATTGATCACATATAAGGATTTGGTGTTAATATCCACAAATGATGGAGAACATATGTTATTTGTTTTTCTGAGTCTGTGTTGCTTTAGTTAATGTAACAGTTTCTAGTTCTGTCCATTTCATAATTTTGTCTTTTTTTTTCTGCTGAGTAGAACTCCATTATGTAAATGTACTACATTTTCATTATCCATTCATCAGTTGAGGGACACTTAGTTAGGAAAATGCAAATCAAAACTACTTTAAGATTTCATCTTATCCCAGTCAGACTGCTTAAGATCAAGAGAACAAATGAGAGACTGAAAGAGATGGCTCAGCATTTAAGAGCACTGGCTGCTCTTGCACAAGACATGGGTTTGGTTTCCAGGTATATACATGGTGGCTAACAACCATCTATAACTCCAGTTCTAGGGGATATGACACCCTCTACTGACCTCTGTGGGCACTGCACAACATGGATGCACTGGATATACAGGCAGTATACACATAACATAAAATAAAAATAATAAATAAAATATTTCTTTTTTAAGAAGAAAAATGATACTAAAAGAATGTGAGGAAAGAGGAACACTTGTTCCCTGAGGTGGGAGTGCAAACTCATGCAACTGCCATGGAAAGCAGTGTGAAGCACTCTTTAAAAACTCTTAAAAAAACATATGATTCAGTTATACCATTCCTTGGCATATACCCCAAAGGACTCATCCTAGTGCAGCATACTTGCAGATCCATGTTTGTTGCTGCTCTTGTCACAATAGCTAAGAAACAGAAGCAACCTAAGTGTGCCTCAGTTGAGACAGATTTGTGTTTTCAGTAGTTTATTCCTATTCTCTTTGAATACTTTGAGTTGTTTATTTTTGTGTTCTTTAAAACATTTAAGTTCTCTGTCCTCTGGGTAGAACACTTCTAAAAGACTAGTGGGATTTGCTGGGAACATATTATCTTGACTTTTAATTATTATTACTGTTTGTGTTTTTGTATTGTAGTCTGGGCTTATATAGTTTTTTGTTGGTTGTATGTCTGATATGAAATTCTAGCCTGCCTTTGTTGACCCGAAATTTGGTTCTGTTTTTATTATTATTGATGTAGCATGATTGCTTTCTGATCAGCTATAAACAGTTTGTTGGTTTGTCCTTCAGGTTCTCAGTTTTGATTTTTTAAATTTAATTTTTGTATATTTCATGCATCTTAATCATATTTAGACCCCTCCCCTATCTACACCCCCAAAGCTCTCCCTCTGGAGTTCATGCATTCTGTCATGTATGTTAAGGTACATCAAGTAAAATTTGTGTCCCCAAATGTCCCTCAGTGTGAGTTCATTCACTGGAGCCTGGTCAGCCTGTCTAACATCACTCCCTTCAAGACGAACTCTACCTCACCTAGCAGCAATCAGTTGCCCGTAATTCCTCAGCTAAGTTTGAATCTTCTTCCCCATTTCCTACTTTTGTGCTGAGTTTCTGGTTGGTTTCAGTTTGCGTGGGTCTTGTTCATGGTGTCACCAATGCTGTAAGTTCATATAAGCATGTTCCCAGTCGCCTGGAAAATTGTGTTTTCTTCTGGTCTTCCACCATTCCTGGCTCTTACAGTATTTCTGCCCCATCTTCCAGCAATGGTCCCTGAGCCCAAGGTAGGTGAAGTTTAATATAAAAGTCCTATCTAAGGATCAGTTTTGATTTTTTATTGGAGGAAGTTCCAAGCAGGCTAGTCAGTAACTCTCCAGGAGCATGAATGGGCCCAGTCACAGACGGGGTGATGGCAACCAAGTGGGTGGATTCAAACTAATTTGCCAGATTATCTGGGAGCTCTCTGGCACCCAGTAAGAACAAGTATAGTCTGAAAGTGGGATTATGGGAACCAAACCTGGGTGTTCTGACTAGTGGGAAAGGGGCTTGTCCCAAAGCAGGTTGATGATGATTGAGTGGGTGAGATCTAACTGCTTACTAGGCTTTTTAAAAAAATCTTTACCATAACCCCATGAGATTGGTTTGCTATTAATGCTCGCACACTATAGATGATGATACTGAAGCAGTCTCTACGGAAACTGAGGTGGCAGGGATGACATAACTATTAAGTGGAAGAGCAGGACTTTTGTCTCTAGAGTCTTGACTCTTCATCACTCTTCCATTTAACTTTCTGTCGGGAGCTGAGGATGATGACCCAGGGCCCTTTAAGTAGCGGATTCCAAGGCAGTTTATACTCAAAAGAGATCTGTTTGGGCAAAATGCTTGGAAGGGAATATAGAAAAGAACTGGAGGAAGACTAAAGAGAGGTGAGAATAAAATAAAGTTCTGATTCTTGTGAAGAGAAAGGGAAGGAAGGACAATAAAGGAAGAAAGATGAGGGAATGAAGTATAATAAACATCCCAGCAAAGGAAGACAAGACAAAGCTATCTAGTAGAGTCTGTTTTCATTTTGATTTATTCTAATCTGCCTTGCTGTCTCTGCTATGCTTAAGTGTTGGCCAGGGCAACCTGTGGGAAATGTGTCCTTGGCAAGAATGCTACGAAGGTCCCAGAGCACAGCATCTTGTCTGTCAGTTAATTCCCTCCAGTAGGAGATCTGAAAGAAGCATTTTCATGGCAACTGTATGTCCTGGTTTGCTTTTCTGTTGCTGTGACCAAAATCAAGTTGAGGGAGGAAAGGACTTATTTCATGACAACGTCAGGTCACAGTCCATCATTGAGGGAACCCAGGGAACTCTGGGCAGGAACTCAAAGCAGGAACATAAAGGCAAGAACTGAAGAAGAAGCCTTGGAGAAATGCTGCATACTGGCTTGCTCCAGGCTCATGTTTACCTACCTTTCTTATTGAGCCCAGGCCCACCTGCCTAAGGACAGTACTGCCCACAGTACATCAAGTAGGAATCAAGTTGGTCTGATGGAGGAAATTCTTCTGTTGAGCTTCCCTCTTCTCAGCTGTGTCAAAGTCACAACCAAGATTAGCCATCACACTGTATTTGTCATTTTTCTTATTGTGATCAAATACTTGATAAAAAGCAAGTCAAGGGAGAAAGGTTTTATTTCTGATTATGGACCAATGAGAGGATTCCATTATGGCAGAGATGACTTCACAATAAGCAGAGAAGACATAGTGGTAGGAGTCCGGCTGGTCAAACTGCATCTACAGTCAAGAAGCAAGAGTGAATAGGAAGTGAGGACCAAGTATAAAACCTTAAGACCCTCTCCCAGTGACTTACTTCCTCCAGAAAGGCACCACCTCTTGGAGGTTCCACAACTTTTCCAAACAGTGTTAACTACGTGTTCAAATACATGAGCCTATGGGGGACATTTCACATTTAAATAATAGCAGTGGTTACAGGAATATTGTCTTGTTCATGACTGTATTTTCAATATGTAGCTTAGTGTCTAGCACATGGGAAATAATAACTGTTTATCAGCTAAACAAATTATCCTTTGGAACATATAAAGCATTTAACAATTAAGTATGAGATGAATAAATTAAGATGAGTAAATGAACACGCAAAACAAATAAAAACAGGTCTTGTAACTCCTGAGCCATTTTCCCCTCAGTATTGTTGCTTTGGCAAAAACTGAGAGTGGAGAAATGGATTAGGATCAAGGAACGCAAAGTTGATCTGCTTCTTCTTTCCTCCTGCTACTGCTCCAGTTAGGCAGTGATTTACAAAGACAAATATATTTTCCCAGAGAAAAGAATGAGACTTGGTGGTAGTTTGGGCAGGTGCATTTACAGACACTTTCAGACCTGGACATTTCAAGCACTTAATCCACATGAAATAATGATAGTTCACACTCCTGAATCCATTCCAAGCTAGCAAGATATATAGCTTAGAGTAATATGTATCACAGAAGCTTCAGGCAGGGGCTCTGAGGCTCACCAATTTCTTTTTCTTCATTGATTTGGCTTAAAACAATAAAAATTATGTCACAATTCTAGAGGCTAGATGTGCGAAATAAGGTGTCAGCCAGGCCAGGTGCTTCCTGAAGGCTGCAGGGAGTCTCCTTCCATCTCTCCCCAGCTTCTTCTGTCTGTTGGCAACCTTTGGCACTGCTTTCTTACAGTTAGGCTACTGCAGTTATTGCCTGTTTTTATATGATGAAACTTTCCCTGTGTGTCTTCTTTCTCTATAGCCAATGTTCTATGTACTCTTTCTTTTTAGTTTTAATTTTGGTAAATTAGGCATAGCCTGACATTTACCATTTCAGCTTTAAAAGGTGTGCATGCAGTGGCATTATGTCTATTTATGTTGTGTGGCTATCCATAGCCATCATTTTCCTTTTGCAAATCTGGAATTTTTCATGCATTAACAAATAATTTCCCTTGTTCCTTCACTGACCCTTCCCATGAGGAAGTCACACCACTATTCTTTGTGAATTTGACTAGATTAGATAGATGTCTCCTATAAGCTGACTAGTGCTATAAGCAGATTTATCTTTTGTAATTGGTTTATTTCACTTATCATCATGTTCTGAAGAAACTTACTTTGCAGTATTTTGTCAGAATTGATTTCCATTTTTAGGCCAGAATAATATTCTATTCTATATTATATTGGTTTTCCAGAGCTATCATAACAAAATAGAACAGACTAGATGACTTAAACAATAGAAAGTTGTATCCTCACAGTTCTTTTGAAACTAGAAGGCCCAGGTCACGTCGTTGGTAGGTTCTGAATCTTCTGGGACCTCTCTCCTTGACTTGAAGATGGGCATCTCTTGGTTTCTGCCTCCCCTCTCCCTTCTCACCCTCCCCTTCCCTCCGTATGTATGTAGTTTGCATATTTGTGTGCATGTGGAGGCATGATGTCATTTCAAGTATCTCTCTCTACTGCTATTCACTTTGTTTCTGTTAAAACAGGGTCACTCACTGAACCTAGAATTCACTGATTAACTGGGCTGGTTAGGCAGCAAACTCCAGAGCTCTGCCAATTTCTGCCACCCCAGCACTGAGATTACATGCAGATGCATACTACTACACATGCCTTTCCCTTGGGTTCTTTTTATTTGGGGTCACACTCAGGTTCTCATACCTGCCTGGCAGGTGCATACCTGACTGAGTCATTTCTCTAGGCCCCATCTTCTTATTGTGTCTTCACATAAGTTACCCTTTTGTCTGTGTCCTAACTTCCTCCTCTTATGCAGACACCAGTCATATTGTATTAGAACCTATCCATATAACATAATTTTACCTTAATTAACCCCTTTTTTAGCATTCTAAAACTATATATTTACTTATTTACTTGTTTGTTTGTGTGTGTGCCATGGCATGCATGTGGATTTGAGGTCAGAGGACAATTTGCAGGTGCTGGTTCTGTCCTTCAACCATGTGCGTCCTGGGGACTGAACTCACATTGTCAGGGTTAGTAGCAAGGCAAGGGCCTTTACCTGTTGGGTCTTTAATTTTTTTTTAATAATTAAATTTTGTTTTAGAAATTTCATACATGAGTACTGTGTTTACATCATTTCCACCCCTCCCTCTCCAACTCCTCCCATGTCTTTCTCTACTCCCTCTAAAATTTGTGACCTTTTCTTTCTTTATTGTTAAATATATATGTATAGTATTTTTTATTATTTGAAAATTTCATACATGTTCACAATGTATTTTGATCATATTTATCCCCTACTTCTCTGACTATCGTGGTTCATAGATCTATCCCTACCTCCTGGATTTTATAAATCTTCATATATATGAATATAGATATAGATATGTAGAAATATAGATATATAGATGTGTGTGTGTGCTGTTCATATAGGGATGGTGGGGCGGGGTATCAACTGGATCATGGTCAACCTGCTAGAGACCATACCCCTGAAGATATCTGACCATCCTCTAACAGCCATCACCTGTCAATAAAGGTGAGTGCTCATGAGTGCCTCTTCCTCTATGCTGGAATTTTTATAGGCTTAGTCTTGTGCAGATCTTGTGCAGGTAACCACAGCTGCTGTGAGTTCATAGGTGCATTGGTCTTGCCATGTCCAAAAGACATTGTTTTACCCTGATTGTCACTGATCTCTGGCTCTTATCATGTTTCTGCTCCAGCTTCTGATATAGTTCCTGAACATTGGAGGAGGAGGTATGAGATAGATGTCCCATATGTATGGCATCTCTTTCTCTGAAGTTTGACCAGTTGTAAGTTTCCACTGTACACTGCACAAAGAAAGCTCTGATGAGAAATGACATCTCTACTAATTTATTGGTATAGAGATGTGTATTTAGAGGACAGTTTGATACTATATCCATTGAGCAAAATAATAGTAGTAGGTTCAGCTCTGGGGCCAATGAGCTCCCCTGCCATGGTTCTTGACCAGATTTACAGAAACAGGCATGCATTTCCTCCAGTAGAGAGAGACTTAAATCCAATCAGAAAGCAGTCAGATAGCCCTATAACATTCAAGCAACTATTGCACCAATGAACATGTCTTGCTAGGCCAGTCATTGCTATAGCTCACAGTATCCACAGCTGAGTAAAACTATTGATGACACTCTCCTAGCAGCCTACATAGCACCTCCTGATACTATAAAAGCTAATGTTCAAGGAGAAAACTTCCCAGTCAATACCAACTTGATTTCTCCATGTTCTATGATCAAAGTATGTAGTATTTTCAGGAATAGGGTCTTACCAAGTTCTGTGGTCAACCACTAGCAATGGTAATAGCTCGCACCATTTAGGGGCCTCTGGGACATCCCTGATGAACAACTGGTAGGAGATATCCCATCTCTGGCACTGGGCTTTCTATTTGGTATTCTATGGCTTCTCTGAGGAGCTTTATCCCCTTTGTGGGTAACTCCAATCTCTCCCCCTCTCTCACATAGCTTATAAAATAGGTTTTAATGTGGCTTTTTAAACGTCCTTAGAATTACTTATCCCTTCCTCCACCTCCTCCTCTGCAGTAGTCCCCTCTCCTCCTCCTCATTTAAATCTAAATTCTTAAGTTAAAGACATAACCTACCAGTACTTCTGTCTTATAAATTCTCCTCTCACAGTGAGGCCTGATGTTCAGCCCTGCCCCTCTAGGTCTGAACCAATCAGAAGAATTAGAGTTTATTGGGTTTACTTACAAAGGAGTCATCCCTGAGGAGAGAGACAGCAGTTTTGTATGGGGGGGCAGCATTTAAATCAGAAGTGCAGTGGACCTCCCACACATGCCGCCAAGATGGCAACCAGTCTCCTACCCAGCTTTCACTGCTTCCCCCAAGACCCTCCCCCTCAAGTCACTGGTTAGTTGGAAAGTAGTTGACTCTGTTGACTTCATCTTTGTCAATTCCCATTCTTGAAGGCATGTCCCTCGAGGCAGAGGGATACTCTGTAAATTTACCCCTACACCCTCAGAATATGACTATTTGGAAAGAGTCCTCAAAAGAAGCAATTAAACAATGCGGAGGAGGTTAAGGTTTAGTTACTATCACCATAGTACTGTTAGGAAACTTATAAACTTAACTTTGTTCAAATTTTGCTAATTTTCTCCTGTGATTTTCCTGACCCATGATTAATGCAGGCTCATATGTTGTTTTCAGTGATCCTGTCCCTTCAGCCTCCTTTAACACAGGATAACTATCTTCATCTTTCTTTGTTTTTCATGATCTTAACATTTTGAAGAGTGCTGTTCAGTTATTTTATACAACATCTCTTAATTTGCATGATGATTTCTCATGATTAAATTTAGGTTTTGCATTCTTTCAAGAATATCACAGAAGTTATCTTGTGTCCTTCTCAGGGTATCATGCTCAAAGGCTGTTGTGTGGGCAGGGGCATTTACAGATGCTTTAGACCTGAACATTTCAAACACTTGATGCAGGAAATAATGATAGTTCATACTCCTGAATTCACTCCAAGCTGGCGGGCTGAAATGTTAATTTGTTCCATTGCTGGCAATATTATCTTTAACCATTTGGTATAGATGATCTCTGCCAAGCTATATATATATATATATTTCCTTTGTAACATAAGATACTTCGAGACTATGTAAATCTCTTTTTATCTCATCATACCTCTGTATATTAATTTTCTCTCCCACAAATGACTTTTGCTTAACTATTACCATGATGTTGCTAAATGATGATCTTCTACTTCTAACATCCCTTCTGCATTTACTGATTGGAGTTTAATCCAAAGTAAAACTTCCCTTCTCTACCATTTGTCCATCTTTGAGGACTTATGGATTTTATTTTATTCTATTAGTGATAATCCAACACTGTTTTGCTATTCAAAGTTGTCTAGATTAGACCACTGAGAATTCATTCAACTGGTTCTGGCATTACTTTGGTCTGGCCCTATCATATTTAAAGCAGTTTTTAATCTCTGGCACCATGAAATACCCTTGATCATCTTTTATTTTCCATACCCCAGTCTGAAATGTTGCTTTGAATGATCGTGGTTCTTTTTATTGACAAGTGTTGTTTTATTAAAATGGTTCATATGTCTTGGGAATGGACACTTGGTTGGCTTGCTATTATGGGGTTATAATTTCTTTTAGGCCCTCTCCGAAGAGAAAATACATGTATAAATACATATACACATACTATAGAACTAGTCCCTAGATTTAGTTATATATACTTTTAAACCCTGAGTTGCAGTGATGCCTCCCACTCCAATCCAACCTCTACAAAGATTACTCTAGTCTTCCTGTTTTCCTTATAAATATCAAACAGACATTGTCAGTGAATTTCCATGCCTAAGTGGCACATCTACAATGCAACCTCTATACACAAGGCTCACATAACAAGTAACAAGAGGTAAAGAGGACATTAATGAATCTCTCAACTCTCATTAATGAAGCACCCTCATTCAACACAGGGCTAGTAACACAAAAGTTCACAAATGGCCGAAGAACGGAGATTACAAATCTGCAGAGTGTGGGTCCCTGGACAGGACTCCGTATTAAATTTCCCTCACCCAAAGCTCAGGGACCATTGTGGAAGAGGGGTTAGAAGTATTATGAGCAGTGAGGAGGTGCATGACCGTATGGAAATAGAATCCTACAAGCTCATGGGACCCTGCTCATATGAACCTACAGCAATGGTTTTTGTATGCTCAAGACCTTGCCAAACTCAAGCTGACAAACCCCAGCATGGAACTGGGGAAACAGGTATCAGACCTCAATCTTTGCTGAAGAAATATTGGCAACTGATTACTGATGGGTGAGGATGAGCTAATTTTCCTAAAGCGAGGGACTCTGGATAAGCTGACTAGACCTTAGTGGATGAACCTGCACTGAGAAACATTTGAGGACACTGACACTAACTTGACACAATAGACCTTAACACAGATGAAAGAATGTATGGATTCCAGTTGAGAGGCTATTGAAGGGGGTGCCAGTAGGGAATGGGGTAAGAAGATGATTAGGATTGATTGAGATATTCTGTATGAAATACATGATTCAATAACAAATGCTTTCCTTTAATAAATATCAATCATCAACCTGCTTGCTACTGTTATTACTCCTTCAGTCCCAGTATATCTGCCAGTTCATAGAATGCATGTAACACAGTTTAACAAACAGTAATCCTTAACTCTTCTGAAACAAACCTACTAAAATAGTATTTGTGGGTCATTTTTCTTTTCTTTTTCCTTTACCCTTAGAATATGTAACCAAGCTGCTATTTTCTGAAGTTACTTTCATCAGCTAGCTACCATCAAACCTCTTTGGTGTGGTTTGTTACCTGTCTTAGAGTTTGATTTGTCCTTTTAAAAATTTATATTCCACTTGAATCTTCTTCCTCACTCTCTTAGCTTTAATGGTTTATCCTCTCAATCTGTGAAATGTTAACATAGTCTTAAAAATCACAACCATAAAATTTTTGTTTTACTTAAAAACTGTCACTCCCTCATCCCTTCTCCCACTCTCCCACCCCTTCCCCACTCTGCTTCTGTTCACCATCTGTGGATAAACAATCTTATAGCTTTTACTTTATTCTTTATTTTTTTCCTCCCAACAGTCAACAGATTCATGTGTTTTTTCTTTTCTTTTTTACACTCAAAATTAACTCTTATGTAGGGGATTCTATTCACTCAACATTATATCCTAAGAAGCAGTCTATATTAGTTCATAGAAAATGCCTACATTCTTTTATTCCAGTTGCTTGATACTGTACTGTGTAGATATGTCTGTTTATTCAATAATTTTGCTATATTTTATAAGTTGTTTCCAATGGTACCAAATGACCATATTTAGTGAATAATTTGTTCATATTGCTCAAAGTAAGTGCTTAGAGTAAATTCCTAGAATAACGTTTAACATTTGTTTTGACTTTTGTGCTTGGTTAGTAACTGAATGAATATATATGTATTTTTTCTTATATATTTCCAAATTCTCCTTCAAAAGAACTCACTAGTTTATATTCCCACTAGCCATATAGAAGGGTGTCTATTTTCATATGACATCACCAATAAAATGTTCTAATATTTTAGATCATACCTTTCTGATGGATAAGAACTGTATCTCAGTGTAATTTAACTCACATCAGATTAATTTGTAAAATTCATTTAAGAGAGTGAATGTTTTTTCATACTTTTGAGAGTGATTTGTATCTATTTTCAATTTGTCTGTTCATGTCTTTGTGTCTCTTCTATCAGTTTTTACAGACTAGATAGCTCATTTGTGACATACGTTGCAAATATTTTCTCCCAGTCCTCTGATTCTTCTTTGATTTTTGTTATGATGGTTTTGCTATGGTGTTTCTCTTGATCAGAAGGGTGAATGATTTCAAAATTATGTCATGTAAAGATGAAAGAATGAATTCCTAGAGAAGATGAATTCGAGATAAAGCAATAGGATTTTCCCATCTTGTTCTAGAGGGCAACCAATATCAGTAGCAATAACTACTGCTTGCTTGGGTGGGGGCCTCAGGGACCTCTATGATTGTCAACTCATAGAGGTGGCGCACTCCTGGCACTTGGGTTTTCCTAATAACCCATGGCTTCTGGGACAGCTTATCCACACACAGGATACCCCTGTTCAAATACTTTTCAATTTTATTTTTGATTAGCTCACCAAATTTCAGATTTGCTTATGACATTTCCATACCACCTTGGTTTGGTTTGGCCCTCCCCTAATACCTTCTCTCTCCCTCATGTCCCTGCCCATCATTCCTGCTCAATCTTTCCATCTCTAGCATTCCTCTTTCTACTTACCTATCAGATGTGCTCCATTACCCTCTAATGGCCTCCCTATACCATCCTTTCTTCCTTTCATAAACCTCTTTCCAATTTCCTGGCCCTACACATCCTCATGGAATTATATTCCTGATGCAGTGATTAAGGTGTCATGATACATGTTAGGCCAAAATATAAAGCATTAGTATTTGATACAAAATGAAATGACATTTAAAGTGGAACAGTGAGCCCCAAATAGATTTTCAAAAGCTTGTATAGATTGGAAAACAATTTAAGACTGAACTGTAGGACTGACCTAAGGTAGAAAAACCAAGAGGCTAAATTACACAACAACAAATCAGAATTGAGAAAAACAGGAATGTACCAGCTCTGGAAATGTGAGCTGTATACTATATGATTCCTTGGAGTTGCTCCGGCATGTCAGTGAAGGTAGATTGAATCAACATAAACCATACCAATAGATGGTTTGGTTAGTTCTATATATTTTTATTGGGAGATAGTATGGTCCTGATACTGTTTAGATGCTCAAGTTTGAAAAAGAGAATGATACTTTCCCAGTTTCACAAGGATGCAATCTTGGCAACAGGTAATTAACAGCTATAACTCTTCCTGATATAAATACTAATATAAATTATTTTACTCAGTAAATAAAATGATAGTAGATGTCATTCCACTAAAATTCACATGATTTACTAGCCTGAGCTGGGATGAACTGGACCAATTTCCATGACTTTACCTCTAGAACACTTAATTAGAACATTTTACATGATATAATCCTGACGACTGTACTACGAGAAATGTTTTAAATACTCCCATGAGAGTTTTGAAGGGAGAAATGGGGATGCTAGAGAGTAATTATCAGCCTAGACTGGACTGTGACTCAGTCAAGAACTGAAATCCAGACCAAAACACTCTTACTCTCAGATTCCTTATTCAGTGACTAGACCACATAGCATGATAATTTGTTATCCTGATTATTTCTATAAAATACCATACAAATCTCTAAAATTCATGGAATGGTTAAAAAGTTTCCTAAGTTAGGCAAAGATTCACCCTAACTTAACTACATTTTTCTCAACCATTAAATTTAAGCTAATAGACCATTAGAGCATGGGATAGTCTGATGTCATCAATTTAATCTCAGTGTTGGAAGGTTCTTTATAGTCTACCTGGTCCAGTCTTCCTATATGATGATGGGTGTTGTACAGTCTTCTATACTAAGGTTCATGTATACCTCTTCATTCAGGATGTTGTTCTCCTCTTTATTATTGCATCAGTCTTAACTTTCTTTAGGTTCATTATGTTCATGAGGTGCTTCATTTTGTCTTTTGATTCAGATTTTGTTTGTTCCCATGTAACATTTCTCCAATGTCCTGCTAACAGACTGTTATTTTCCTGGAGATGTAAATACATATGGAGAAGGATCAAGTATTTTCTCTGAAGATCATACATTTTCTAGTTTTACTTAAAATTACTTTTAAAAACATTTTGATGTATTTATTCTCATTTGATATGTATGAGTGTTTTGCCTACATGTATGTAAGTACATCTATGTGTGCAATAACTGAGGAGGCCAGAAGAGGGTATCAGATTCCCTGAAACTATAGTTAACAATGGTTGTTAGCTGCCATGATGTGGGTGCTGGTAACTAAATCTGGGTCCTCTACATGAGTTGCCAGTCCTCTTAATCCTTCAGCCCCACTTAGAAATTACTTAATCAGCAAGGTGTTTTGGTGCACACCTTTAATTCCATCATTAAGGAGGCAGAGACAGGCAGATCTCTGTGAGATCAAGGCCATCCCTGTTTACATATTGAGTTCCAGGTGATCTGTGATTACAGAGAAAGCCTGTCTCAAAAGACAAAAGGGTGGGGAAATTTACTTAATGAAGAAAGATAATTGACTCAAAATAACACAGGTTATTTCTATAGCCATTGATTACCTTCCAAAACTTGAAGGTAAGACCCTATTGCTGAAGACACGCCATACTTTGAACATAGGACTTAGAAGCCTTCTCGCTGAAGACTAGGTCTCATAGTTCTAGAGAATACTATGCTAGCTGCTAAGGGAGAAAAATCTATCAATGGTCCAACCAAGCTGTAAAGCCTAATAACCACAATAACTGACACCACAAACTCTTTCTATTGGTGCAGCCATGGCACTTTTATCTAGGAATTAATCATTAGCTATCTAAGTGGTTTAAAGCCCACTTGATGGCAGTGAACTCTTGGGTAGCACTGTAAATATTAGTCAAATACACATGGCTAGAGGGGTTATAGATCCCAGAGAAAACCCTATCTCTGTCACATCTCTAGGCAAATGAAATTTCTTATTGTATGATAAATATGGATCCTTATATTTACAGACAAATATACCATAAATCACTCATCAAAGAAGCTTTTTGTGTGTGTGTAACAGATGGAGGCTGTTACAGAATTTGACAACTGGTAAGACACAGAGAATATATGTCTGAGAGATGCCCAGACCTAAGTGATACATCTATAGTGGAACCTCTATACCCAAGGCTCATGGAACATAGTGGAACAGGGGTAGAAAGAATACTAGTACATCCCTCAACTCTCACCATCAAAGCTTGAAGCTTCTTTATACAATAGAGTGCAATGCACACAGACAGTCATAACTGACCAAGTTTTAGAGAATAAAAGACGGCAGAGGACTCCTATATTAAACCTCACCCCAACCCTGTGGTTCAGGAACTATTGCAGAGGAGTGGGCGGAAAGACTGTAATAGCCAAAGTTGGTGCATGAACATAAAGAAACAGAGCTTTTAGGCCTCTGGGAAACTTGCTCATATGAACTTGCAACAATGATGACAGCATACATAAGATCCATGCTGATTCAATAAGACAAAAACGCAGCATAGAACTGGAGAAATGGGAAGAAGACCCCAACCTTTGCCATGGAACTATTGGCAACTGATTACTGCAGGGTGAGGGAGAGTAGATCTTTAAGGGAATGACTCTAGGTAGGCTGACTAGACTCCAGTTGATGATCTTGCACCAAAGGATATTTGAGTATACAAACTTGATTCGACAGGCTTTAACATATAGGACAGAATGCATGAAATTGGTGGGGGGGTTGTGGAAGGTGCAGATAGAGGAGGGAATCTAAATTTGATTAAGATATATTATATGAAATATGCAAAAGGTCAATAAAATACATATTAAAAAGAAAGATAATTAGTAGATTGGAGTAAATCAAAGTTAGATGAATATGGTCTCACATGAGATAATGATGTCCATAAGACCACTTTTTAATTTATAGGACAAGAGCTCACACTTGGTTTGTTCAAATCCTATATCATGGTAAATGCTATTCTAGACAGTAAGAATTAGCTCATCAATCTGATATTCAGTGATGTCATAGTATCCCTTCTCATCAAAAGGTTATTGTAAATGTAAGAATATTGTAAATGTAAGTAATTAAAGGAGCTTAATTTGTTTTGGGGTTCTAACAAGTTGAATGCTCCTGGATAAAATAATTTTAAGTAGCATATTTCTAAATATATTTTATTAGGACTTCAATTACATATGTTTTAAATGGTGTAAATAATCTTTGAGATTATGTAGTTCAAATATGCATTTCAGAGCACAGTGAAACAAGGTTCTAAAAATTTAAATAACTTTTATATGAGAACACAGATGGTGTTAAAACACCATTGAATGCCTTTTCCTTCAACATGCTATTGGTGGGACATTTGTATGCATAGGATCATGTGTGGACCTAGATATGTAGGATCAAAAATCTTAAAAAGAGAGTATCATAATTAGATGTACACACACACATACATAAAAATCAACGAATAAAAACAGCATCTACGGCTCCTGAACAACAAGGTCACTTGATCTTATTATAATCATTGGATCAGAAGTTAACATGATGTATGACACTTTTTTCTATAAAATTATTTTGGAGAAATGTTTCAGAAGCAAAATTGGAGAAGATGTAACATGTTTGGGTAGGATATTGGGATGGATTCTGTTTTCTTTAGGGAAAAATTTCTACCCAATTTCCTTTTGAAAAATTTTAAAATACTGTTATTAACTTGATTCTGTTGGATTGGGACTGGGGACAAATTATATGACTCTTATGGGGAATCTTTCAACTACAGAGTTAGCCATTGGTCCTAATCATAGTTTAGATAATACACAATATTTCTAAAAACATTTTTGCAGGCATCCTAGAAGTTCATTGATTAGGGATTTGTTTCAACAGGCTTCAAGGTTTACTTTTGATTTATATGCACTTCCTTCTTAGCATAATTCAAGTGTGTAATATGATTTCTGAGAGAATAATCTACCTAGAAGTCAGGATAGTCTTCTGGCTTATTTTCATAGCGGTTTTCATGAACCGTAAGCAGATAGATGATGAATACATTTTTTCCACAAAGAGAAAGATAACAATATTGGTCCTGAAACAGCAAGTTTTACTCTCCTTTTCCCCAACACTCAACTGTGAGCATAAATCGACTTTTTCCATACCCTAGTGCCTTAAATTGTCTAACCAAAAGCAGCCATCATTTCTAAATGGCACTTAAATCTATAAAGTTTGTCCCAAACTTTACAATTACCATAATATACACTATCTGGGCCTTCTGAGGGAGTTTACTTAGGAAGTAAGTGACTGCCAAAGTCACTACACAGGAGCCACATTAATACTACTGAACAGAATCTTTTATGATGAAGAAAACGTTTTGTTTATTTATTTGTTTTGGACAGGGTCTCCTTGTAACCCTAGTTGTCCTGGAACTTGCTATGTAAACCAGGCTACCTTGATCTCACAGAGCTCTGCTTGCCTCTGCCTTTCAGGTGCTAGGATTAAAGGTATTTACTACCATGCCTGGACAAAGAAAATGTTTATATTTCATCATTCAATATGGTATCACTTGAAATGTGGCTAGTGTGACTGAGTAACTGCATTTTTCAAATTTTATTTATATCAGTTGCTTGAGGCTAGTGATGATCTTACTAAATAGCACAGGGAAATTTGGATGGCCACATCTACCAATAGACCATTGGCTAGAACCCATTCTTATTGCTGCATGCTGACTTCAAGTATACAGGACATGATGGCTCTAGAAAAAAAGAGGGTTAGTGAACATCTAGCAAGCCTGTGCCATGATCTTCCCATTTAAGCAGAGAAATCTTTTTCATTATTGCTTCTACATGTAGAAATATGAACAAAGGAGACCCCATAAAACACCTCTACCTGCTCCCTGCCTCCAACTTAATGTTCCAAGATTTTGATATTGTATAGTCCTTTCCATTTTGTCCAAATGTAGTGTCAATTACACAGGCAAGTTTTGAAATAAGATATATATGTGTTATATAAGATACACACAGTGAGTGAGGCAGGGCTGGGATAACCACAATAATTCCCTCTTCCAAAGCTTTACAAAAGAAATTCTAGAATCCTATTTTAGTTTTCGTAAAGTTTTTTGGCCATATCCTGATTTTAGAAGCAATTCTCATTTTAATGCTTTGATCAGATGCATCTCCCCCATTCTCTCCCCTCTAATTCCTTTCCTATGTCTCCCAACCATTTTCCCTTTCAATTTAATGCACTTTTTTTTCTTTAAAACTCACTGTGTCCTCTTGGTGGTGCAGTATGTGCATGGGTATAGGGCTTGTGTAGTCTCTCAGGGCTCGCATTTCTAAAGGAAGCAATTCTCTTCATATTTTTCTCAGTGTCCCCTAGTTTCTTGAAGAGGTCTACTTTATCTAACTTTACAACTATATTAGAAAGGGCAGATAGTTTTATGATCAAATCTGACTATGTGCTTCTAACCATATGCCATTGGTCAGAATTGGAAGGCATGAATCTAATTATTGTAGAGGGTGGAAAAGCATCATTTCATTTTATACATTGAAAAAAATTGGTAGCACCCTGCTTGCTTCTGTTACTCTAACAATGCTTAAAGTACTTTTCCATTGTCATCTAACTGAGTTTTAAAAACAACTATGTGCAGAAAGTGTTGCTATACTCATTTACCTGCCTGATATGTTAGAGGGATTTTACTCCTGTGAAACCTGAAAGAAACACACCTTACTGGCAAATACTTAAGTAGATAAAAAGTGTAAAGGTCTAGAAAATGGCATTCTAAGCAAATGAAATCCAAAAGCAATTGAGTAATGCCTTTGAATCATCAGTGATGGTCATGAAAACATGCGCTAAAATTAAAAGATATGTAAATGGCAATTAAATATATCATAGTTTTTGGAATAGAAAAAGCCACTTCTAAGAGGGAGGTTTATAGCTATGTTTACTTACATTAAAGCAACGGAGAAATCTCAGATAACGTAATCATGTTTCTTAGGGTCTTTGAAAAGTAGAAGAAAAGAAGTAATAAAAGACATAATTAAAATTAATGAAAGAAATTCTTTTAGAAAGCAAACAATAATTTAATCAACAGCAAGCAATCCAATGAATAACCAAAGATACATGTTCAAAAGAAGTATGTGTGGAAAATAAGTACACGAAACAATGTTCAACATCTTCAGACAATTCAGAAATTAAATTAAAAGTGACACTGAGATTCCATCTCAGCACAATAGCTATCATTAAGAAAACAAAAAATAGAAATGGAGAGATGATTCAGTAGTTAAAGAACACTTGCTGTTCTTCCAGAGGACACAGGTTTGATTTCTCCACCCACATGGTGGCTAACTGCTGTCTGTAACTCCAGTTCCAGGGGATTCAACACCTTTTTCTGTCCTTTGTGGGCTTTGTACAGTACAGGTACATTTACATACAAGCAGACAAAGCATTCATACACATAAAATATAAATAATAGATAAGATATTTTAAAAAGAAAACCAATGCTTGAAAAGATGTGTGGAAAGGGGAATATTTTATTTTCTATTTGTGGAAATAGAAATTAGTCTAACCTCTATGGAAGTCAATATGAAAGTTCCTCAAAAAATTAGAAATAGGACTACCATATGATCCAGTTATAACATCACTTGGTATATGCCCACAGAAATCAAAACCAGTATATAATAATACTGCTCATTCATAAATAAGGTGTCACTGTTCCTAATAGTTAGAATTATAGATTCAGCAGATCACTGAGTAAAGAAAATATGGTATGTGTTCAAAATGGAGCACTATTTGACCATAAAGAGCAAATCACAGCAAACTGGATAGAACTTGATATCATTACATTTAAGAGAAATTATCCAGATTCAGATAGACAGATATCACATGCTTTCTATTTTACACAGTGTATAGAAATAAAAGGGATGAATACTATGAGAGAAGAGGAAGGCAATCGGGGGGAAATGAAATAAAAGAGGGCAATAAGGATGTGAATATGGTCAACATATGTTGCAAGTATGCATGATGTCATGTCTACAGAATGTATTATTCTATAATACATAATGTATTATTCTGTAGGATTAATATAAAATGTTAAAATCCCTATAAATTGTCCCCTATTAAATATGATCATGGGGGTGGTGGTCAATAATGGTTACAACTGCAAAATTGCTGGGAATTTCATAGCAGCAGTTTCTAAACTAAATATGTGTTTTATAGCTTTTCCATTTCATTTACATACACACACCTTGCCTGCAGGTGCAGGTGCATACATTGTTTTATGGTTGAGGAAAGGAGTGTGCTCCTTTTTATGTAACTTGTATCAGGTCATGGGGCAGAAAGGTGTACCTAGGCTTGGATCAAGCTAATAGAACTTCATTCACACGGGGTACCAGTATGATTTCTTCTGGTCTGCGAAGGAAGAATTTTTTCCATCCCGCTCTTCTTAGCTTGTCAAGGGCTACCTTTCCCTGTGTTTTCGTATCATCTTCCTCTGTAATATGTCATATACAAATCTGAATTTTTTTTTAATATGGAAAGTGGTCATACTGACTTTGGTCCACTGTAACGGCCTCATTTTAACTGAAGTATCACTATAAAGACCCTATTTTCTTAAAAAAATATATTAATTTTATACAGTAGTAGAATTCAGTATAATGCTTCCATCCAAAAAATATAACAGAAATTCATCATATTCAATTATCATTTTTCTACCTTTCTAAGCCTCCTTACTCCCTTCACAGCCTAGTAATCACTATTTTTATTTTCAGGCTAACTTCTGCCTGTTTCCACATATGAGAACACATGGTGTTTGTCTTCCTGTTTCTTAATTATTTACTTAACTTCTTCCTTTTCTATCAGTGTTGCCACAGATGACAGGACTTCATTCTTCTTTAGGACTGAATAATATCTGATTATTTGTACATTCCATATTGCCTTTATTCACTCATCCATGGATGGATAACACAGCTAATTCCCATATCTTAGCTGTTGTGAGTAGTAGTGCAGTAACACTAGCGTCTGGTATCTATTTGGCGTGCTGATTCCATTTTCTTTGGATGTATACCCAGAAGTGGAACAGCTAGGTCATACTGTAGTTTTATTTTGAGACTGTTGAGGAACCTCTATACAGTTTTCCATATGGCTATGTTAATTTGTATTTCCCCCAAATGGGTCATAAGTGTTCAGTTTTCTCCACAATCTCACCAGTATTCTCTTTGTTCGTTTTCTTTTCTTTTGGTACTACACATTCTGAATGAGGTGGGATAGCGTATTACCTTTCTTGCTGCAATGATTACATATCTGTGAATTATCAACTTAGGGCAGAAGCAAGAATTTTTGTTTTGGCCCCCAGTTTAAAAGGGACATAATCTGTCATGGTGGACAAGGTAAAGCAGCAAGAGAACAAGGCATTCAAATGCAGAGAGAGCAGGCAGGAAGGAAGGCCAGGTTATAAAGCCTCAAGGCTTGCCCCTAGTGGTCTACTTCTTCCAGAAAGGCTCTGCCTCCTAAAAAATGCCACATCCTTCCAAAACAGGACCACCAACTGGGGGCCAAGTGTTCAAATGAATGAGTCTACAGGAGGTGGTGTTTCACACTCAAACCACAGCAGATGGTAGCACAGTGTAGTTTGATTTGCCTTTCTCTGATAGTTATGATATTGAGCATTTTCCAAATATTTGCTGGCCATTTACATGATATATGCATGTATATACACATATATATGTATACAAATATATGTATGCACATGCACACACACATTTGCAGGCTGGTCTCAAACTCACAGAGATCTGTCTGCCTTTGCCTCCCAAGTGCTGGGATTAAAGGGGTGTGCCATCACATCCCATAAAGCAATTTCCAAGAAGTATCTATGCAGATCATCTACCCATTTTTAATAAGATTACTTATTTGTTAATTTTTTTTATCTTTTTGAGACAGGGTCTCACTGTAGCCCTAGCAGACCTGAAATTTACCATGTAGACCAGGCTGGCCTCGATCTCACAGAGATCTGCCTGCTTTTGCCTCCTGAGTGCTGGGATTGAAGACATGCACTATTACACCTGATTCATTTGCTAATTTTTTTACTTATGCCTTTTGTATATTTTTCCCCTACCAGATAAGTAGCTGAAAAATGCCTTATACCATTCTATGAGTTGTCTTTTCATTTTGCTGATTCCTTTTCTACGTAGGCTCTTTTTATTGTTGTAGCCTTGTTATTGCCTAAACCAATCCTTTTTATTGTCTTCTGATATTTGTGGTTTGAGAGTCACATTGAGTTGACTTTTTGTACGTAAGAGGGGGGCATTAATATTCATTTGAGGATTTAGAATATGTAATTTCATTCTATCCTGGCTTGTTTCTGTTGAGAGATCTGCTGCTAATCTAATGAAGTATACCTTAAATGTGATTTAGTTCCTTACTATTTTACAGTTTAAAATTCTTTGCAGTTTTGACAGTTTTACATATGCCATGTTGGATATATTTCCTGATAATTGATATTTTAGAATATTTATCTTGCACATGGATGTCCATATCTTTCCCCAATTAGAGAAGCTTTCTACTATTTTGTTTTTCATTGAACAGGTTTTCGATGTCCTTCATCTGAATGTTCTCACCTTTGAATATTCTGATGATGTAGATACTGCATCATTTCATGTCCTGGGTATCTTGAATTCTCTATTCTTTCTTATTTGTTATTTTTTTGTCTCCATTGAATATTTCAAATCATCTGCCTTTAAGCTGATTTATTCTTTTTTTCTAATTGATGAACACTTCAACTGAAATTTTTATTTGATGAACTGTTCATTTCCAAGATTTTCATTTGGTTCCATGTAGGGCATGATGTAAGATGGGCCTTAGCCAGGTCACCTGCTATGAGGATTAAGGGAGTGGCTCCTGTGTGTGTGGTGCTCCGCTCCAGCCAGGCGTGACACCAGTCTGGAAAGAACCTGCACCGAGATGATCCATCCGGAGACAGATTACTATTGGCTGCAGATGAGAACCATCCCATAGGGCAACTACCTAACCAAACTCATAAAACCCCTTGTGCTTCCTTGACCCCTCATGACAGAGACCCTGCATCCCACTCAGGCAGGCACCAAGCAGAGGGACCCCAACAGTTCCATTTCAAGATCATTATCTCATTGTTGAATTTCTCTTCTGTATATTTTATTGTCATTCTTTCATAGTGGAATTATTTATCTATATTCTCTTGAATCTCTTAAGCCTTTTAAAAATAAATAGCTTTCTAATGAATGTGTGCTGAGAGATCAGTTTTTCTTGCAATGTTGGCTTTACTCTACTTGGACACCATAATAGAATCATTCTGACATTTATTTGCCTATGTTTGAGAGTTTAGGCATAGTACCTACTGTATCAAAGTTGAAGAGATCTACTCTGTCTACAGGCAATGAAATTGAGTGAACATTCCTGAAGTCTAGGAAGGTCTGGTAGAAACAGTAGAGTGTTTGGAATATTACAGCGTGACCCCTGTTTACTAATAGGGTTTTCCTCAAGTATTGTTTATTTTCTGTGTTATTATCAAGGGCCTTGTTATTATCAGTAGTAGTGTGGGCCTGAAGCACTTGTCCCTATCAATCCAGATTTTATCTTTGCTCCTTTGCTTTGAATACCTGAGATATGATTTTGGATTTCGGAGAGTTTTTCTATCTCTTGGTGGTAGCTTTACACCAAGTAGATGCTTAGCATTTGGGGTGCGTGTGTGTGTGTGTGTGTGTGTGTGTGTGTGTGTGAGAGAGAGAGAGAGAGAGAGAGAGAGAGAGAGAGAGAGAGAGAAAGAGAGAGAGAGAGACTTAAATAATTTCTTAACTTATGAAAATAAATATAATTGTCACATTGGATGGAATGTCCTATGACTGTGATTTTTTTTTCTTGAAGTTTACTAATAATCAGGAATGGGAGAAAGGGATAGATATGCTGGTCACTTAAAGACTAGTTCAGCATATACCTTGCTATTTGTCAGGCCGATGTGCTCCCTAGATGGTACTCAGACACCTTCCATCCATCTCTGTTTCTTGTTTATTACATAACTATGAGTAGACAATTTTTTTCTGAATAGCTAAATATTCAGCAAACACACTAGGAAATTTATTGATGTGAAACTCTGTTCCTTACCTCAGAATGCTTAGAACCTGGTGCACTATGGAGATGCTCTTACCAGTGGGAGCAGAATGCCTGGTTTGCAGTCAGACTCCTCTTCCCTGGACACTACTTGAAAGCTCTGCCAGTGTCGACCTTTTGTTTTGTACACAAGTGATCCCTTTATGATTTGTCCAAGTTTCCTTTCCTAGTTAGTCCTATCCTGATGATTGCTGTCTTGGTCAGCTTTTATTGTCACCTTGATATAAGAGTTGCATGTCTGATAGAGTCTCAACTGAGGAATTGTGGCCTATGGCCACATCTGTGGGGAACTGTTGCAATTGTTGATTGATAGGGTAGGGCCCAGTCCACTAGGCAGTGACACCCCTGGTCCTGTGTTGTATAAGAAATCTGGACTGCAGAGATGGCTCAGCAGTTAAGAACTTTGAGAAGACCCAAATTCAGTTTCTAGCACCCAATATCAGAAGGTTCGCAGCCACCTGTAACTCCAGCTCCAGGGGATCTGACACCTTCTGGCCTCTGAGGTCACCTGCATTTATATGCACATACCTACACACAGACACACAGACATATACATGGGTAAAAATAAAAAGAAAGCTGTCTGTGCAGGAGCCAGAGGGAGTAAGCCATTAAGCCATGTTTCTCTGTGGTTTCTACTTCAAGTTCCTGCCTTAAGTTCCTGCCCTGACTTCTCTCAATGATGAATTGGGATCTGGCAGTGTAGGATGAGATAAACCTTTTCTTCCTCTAAGTTGGTTTTTCTCAGAGTGTTTTTATCACAGCTACAGAAAGCAAAATAAAACAATTTCTGTAATATTTCTTGAGGTCTCCTTATTCATCAGGGTATCACTCAAATTTTGCTATCTTTTAAGATAACTTTGCTTATCTCTGACGTAACCTATTACATGTGGTCACAATTCTTTAATGCAACTTAGATTCCCAGTCTAAAGTCTGGATTATAGTTGGTTATTATATCTTATTTGAAGTAAACATCTTCCCATCATCTCATCTTTCCTCAGTAGTATGATGATCAATTCTTAGACTTAGGTTAAGCTGAGAGGAACAAAATCTTTTAAGTCAAAGAGAACCGTCTCTCACTTCCCTTGTATCTGACACTTCTTTTCCTAGGATGTTTGATTGAAAGATACAAATCCTAACTTAAAGATCTAGAAAGAAATCTGTGAGCTCCAAAGAATACTTGAGCTCTTTTGTGGAGGACCCTGGAAGTAAGTCTGCTATTATTCCCAAGAACTCTTCTTATGTTGTTATTTGAGTTATTTCATGGTTCTTCTTGGGTTTATCAACTACTTTTTCTGAGTTAAGAGTATGTCTGGCAACTGTTCAACATTTTCTTGTTTTCCCTGGTGTGCTGGATAGCTTTAGTTGTCAACTTGACACACCTGGGTACAGGGAATTTCAACAGAGGATTTGTCTCCATTGGATTGGTCTATGGCCATGTCTGTGGGGCATTTTTCTTGATTGTTGAGTGATGTGGGAGGGTCCAGTCCACTGTGGAAAGTGGCATGCCTGGGCGGTGGTCCTGTGCTGTGAAGAAAGCAGGCTGAGCATGGGCCAGAGAGCAAGCCATTAAGCAGCATTCTGCCATGGCCTGTGCTTCAGCTCCTGTTCCAGGTTCCTGCCCGGAGAACCTGCCTTGGTTTTTCTTGATGATGAACTGTGACCTAGGAGATGTAATAAAAAATCAACTCTTTCCAACCCATGTTGACTTTAGTCAATGCTTTTTAACATAGAAATAGAAAACTAAGATACCTGGATTCTTCCCAACTTCTGAGGCTCCTTTCCACTGAGAGCTATCACGGGAAATCTATGTGTGCAAATGTCTCAACTAGAGCAACACCCCTGGAATTTAGGAAAAATTTCCTAATAGGATTATTACATAGGAGATGCTATGTTTCTGAGTAGCTTCTGTACAATGAATGATTGCCCCAGAATGAGGAAAGAATCATTCAAGCAAGCCTATTGTATAGTCAGACCATGCTAGAATAACCAGGGGGCCTCAAGCCTGAATAAAAGTGTTACACCCCCTCTTATTGTGGTCTTCTCAGCAAGTCCAGCCCTTAGGAGTATATTCAAGCTAGTTACTGATTCATGCAATTCAGTAGTTCATATCTCTTTTCCAGTCTTAGCATCTAGTAACCTCATTGCATTAACTTGAAATGTGACATGGTGGGAACATCTCTATATCATGGATACTGTCAAGTCCTACAAATAAGTGTTGTTTCTTCTATACAAAGCCAGCTGTTAAGATACTACTAAGATATAATTAGGTAAGCTTGCAGTCATGGCACTGGTTCAAGTCACTAAGTTCAAAGGAAACTAAGGATAGAGATCTGGGCACCTATATGTCTGAGACTGAAATGAGCTTTTTATTTTAGGCCTGTTGTATTATAAATGTATATTAATTTTATGAGTGTGAGAAAATCATAAATGTAATGTTATTTTCCTTTCCTCATTCCTCTGGTACATTTTGAAACATACTTTAAATATTAGAGATATTATTTTCCTTTTGATATTAGTTAAGATAAATTATAAAATACCTCCTTTAATTTTCGCAGACATTCAAATAAAATTTCATTAGGCTTACTAGATATTAAGAAATCACAAATTTCCAATATGATGATGTTAATTTATTTTAATAAAAAGTAATATAATATCTGTTGACAGATTACCACCCCAGTTTTCACTACAGATTTGGAAACCATATGTTCAGGAGGTAAAGTATAATATAAACATTGTGGAGAATGAATTTTAATATGATAGGGAAACGTGGAAGCAGTGAGGGCTAGATACACCAAATTTTGGGGATAAAAGTCCTTACCTATGTTGGCTTATACTGCTAGTCATTTTCCTTTGTAGGGACATTTTTAAGGCAGGAAAATGACTATCAAGCTTAGCTTAATCATCAGCTAGTTACTAGGTAAAAATTGAAACAACAGAGATTTTTATGGATAACATTTCACTCAAGCTGAGAAACCAGAGAAGCCTCAGACACGGGCTAATTTTCCTTACCAGAAATCTGCTTGGATACAGAATTTTCCACATGTGCAGAAGATATGTGGAAAAGCAGGCAGACATCTTCCAGTTTTACAGTGCTTTAGAGGCAAAGTCCTACTAGGGAAAAGAATGATAAAAACACAGTTTGTTCAAATATCAGATTCTCAATCAGGAAAGGAGATGGGGTTAGAGAGTTAGAGAGCTAACACAAAAAGCTGTGGAAGAAATAAATGGAATTCCTTCATTCATTTAAGAGAGAAAAATCCTAATACTAGTTTCTATAAATAGTTATCATATTAAACCGACTCCTAATGACTTTTTGCTATAGATTAATGCATCTCTCAACTCTCACCAAAGAAACTTCCTTATGTAGTAGATGGTGATTAATAGAAACTCATAGGTGACCAGAGTATAGAGAACAAGAGGCTGCAGAGCTGAATAGGACACCTATGTCAAAGTTCTGCCTTCTAAGGCTCAGGGATCATTGCAGAAGAGGGGGTGAAAAGATTGTAAAAGCCAAAGGTAGCAGATGACCACAAGGAAATAGTTTTCCAGAGAGCTGGGCAGTTACTCATATGAACTCACAGTGATGGTAACAGCATGCACAAGTCCCATGCAAGGTCAAACCAGATAAAATCCCAGCATAGTCATATGAAAGTGGGTAAGAAGCTCTAATCCCACCTGAGGAGCTATTGGCAGCCACTGGCTGCTGGGAGGGGGAGAATCAGTCTCTTTCAAGGATGTGACTCTTTGTAGGTTAACCAGATCACAGTGGATGGACCCACACTGGGACACAAATTAAACTTTACTTTATAGGCCTTACTATATCAATAATAAAGTATATTAAATTGGGTGTGGCACAGTAAGAGGAAATACTGATAGGGGAGGGGATCTAAATACCATCAAAATATATTGTTTGAAAACCATAAAATTCAATTGTTTTTAAAGAGAGAGAAAGATGTTCTCTATATTATAAAAGCCTAAGAAGGTTAATTCCAGGTTATACAAACAAGCCAGAAGTTAAATAACTCATTCTAAAATTTTAAACTGTCACTGTATTATCCAGCTTGAATGTTAACAACGTGAGGTTGTTAGTTCTTCACTTCATCTGTTTGACAGAAAAAACAGAATAAACACTGGAATTTACCACTTAGTATGGTTCATTTATGAATGCTGTTTTACTTAGAGGAAAAAATTAGTAAAGTTTCAAGTAGGAATGAAAAGCTATACTTGTAATGATTTTTACACTATGGCCATAATCTGGACTAATGATGTTTACCTAACCTTGCAACCAAAAATGAACAAGTGCACTGAGCCATGTGTTCGTGTTGTGACCTGGACACCTGACCTTAATCCCTCAGGACCTCACCACTCAAGATAGTGAATGAAGGTGGGATGTGCTTAAATGGCATATCCATGTGCCGCAAGCAAAGTGTCCTCATTGCAAACAATGAGAATTGAGAAGTCTGTCTGTAATTTTGTGTGTGTGTGTGTGTGTGTGTGTGTGTATGTGATATTTTAGATCTAGAGATTAACAGGTATGATTGTCTGATGAGATGGGGGTAGATCCTTCTACACTTGATGTTGGAAATACTGCTTCTATAAAAGTATGAGAAAAAACTGTCTCAAAGTGCAATTCAGTTCCTGAGGCATCTGAAGGAATGGGTTTTTCTCAGAGTTTGGATCTACTCTTAGTCTTAAAATGAGTGCTAAGAGTCCGGCGGCCTCCTTATTCAGGTGTAACTGTAATGTAGCTTAATAACACCACATGCACTGTAGTCTGAAAAGTTGGGAAAGAACAAAAAGGAGACAAAGAAAAGTAAAGATTCATTGCTGATTGAGATTGATGTTAACAGAAAGAGACTTTAAAATAACAGTGATGTATACAAACAAAACAAGAGAGGCCAAAGGATAACCCTTAAAGCATCTCATCCAAAAACTGAAAACTATCAAGATATTCTTAGTACAAATCAAAACCTCACCAAGGATAAAAATGTCATTGTATAGTTCCGCCAGCAAATGGGACATGGCAAATAAAGCTAGCAACCTGAAGACCAAGAGATCATATTAAAATCCAATGACCTGGAAGTCAAATAGAAATTAAGAAGAATAAATAAAAAATGAAGCCTGGGGAGAAATAGCAACAGTCCCACAGCACAGTTTTGCTTAAATCTAGTGTTCTATGTAAGTCACAAATGAACCAAGAAATTGAGGCAGAAATAATGACTCAAGATGTAATGGATGGAGAAGTTTCAAGAGCCTTAAAGACTAATTTACAGATCAACTTGTTCAGTGCACTCTGAACAAGGTAAATACAAAGAAAACTAAAGTACCCCTTAGCAACCTAATGAAAAAGAAGACAATTTGAAACAGCTTACGCTTTAACAGAAACTGCTGAAGCCAGAGACAATAGAGTGTCATCGTTTTTAAAGCTGCCAATGTGCAGTTCTACAATAGGTGTTCTTTAAAATATGAAAGCCAATGTACAGTCCTACAATAGGTATTCTTTAAAACATGAAAGTCAATTATTCTTTGCACTTTGACCAATTGTGAGTCTTTATATTAACTTGCATTCACTGCAAAGAGAAGGTCCTCTGATAAGGGCTGAGAGCTGCACTAACCTATGGTATAAAGATAAGTATTTACAAATCAGTTTGATATAATGTCCATTGAACAAAATAATAGAAATAGACTCTCTCCTAGTGCTTATAACCTTCCCAGCCCCAGGTTCTTATAATAGTAGGCATGAATTCTGTCCTGTGGAGCCAGCTTACATCGAATCAGAAAGCAAGTGGTTATTCCGTTGACATTCACATTTATATCTCTGTTGTATCAATGGATACATCTTTCATTACTGTAGCTTACAGAGTAGAAAGCTGGGTAAGACTGACAGTGAATTTTTTCTACCAGCAGCCTGCATAGCAACTTCCAGCATTATGAAAGCTAGCCAATAAGGATGAAGCTTTCAGGTCAGTACTGGCTTGATTTCTCCATATGACCTAAGTATATGGTATCTTCAATAGGACCTTAACATCAAGTTGTAAACGGGACATCTGTGTTATCCTCCTACCCTCAAGGCTTGGGAATCATTAGGGAAGAGGGAGCAGAAAGATCACAACAGTCAGAAGTTAGAAAGGACTGCTGTGAAACTGTTTTCCTGGACATGACAAGGCTGTTGCACACATGAATTCACACAGACTGTATTTTCTGCACAAGACTTGTATAAAATTAATCCAGTCAAAATTTCAGCACAGACAGGATTCACAAGACCCCACCCCTAGCTCAGGAGCAAATTGGCAATTGATGGCCATAAGGGAAGGGGGAGTTGTTTTCCTTCAGGAATGTGGTCCTGGTAGGATGCCTACACTTCAGTGCATGGCCTTATACCCATGCACATACTGACAGCAATAATTAGATCCAGTGGGTTAAAAAAAGAGGAAATGAGAAGGCATGGAGGGGGTTCTAGAAGGAATTGGGGACAGTGGTGTGATGGATATGATCAAAGTACATTGTATACTGTATGGAATTCTCAGAAGTAAAACTATATTTAAAAATAAGATTTCTATATATTGTACAGCAACTCAGTATTTACATATCTATTTATAAGTGACTGTGTCCTGGCTTCTTATTTTAGTTTATAAAGACTTATACATTAACTAGATATAATATGAGATTCTGTTGTAAGCATAAAAAGTAGAATGGAGAAATAAAAGTAAAAATCTGAACTGTGGACTCTAGAGATGGCTCAGTGGTTAAGAGCTCTTACTGCTGTTTTAGAGGACCTGAGTTCAGTTCCGGGAACCTACACGGTGGCTAACATGTACCTGTAGCTCCAGTTTGAAGAGATCTGATGCCATCTTCTGGCCTCTGCAGGCATTGCATGACATGGGTACACTTACATACATGCAGGCAAAACATCTATATACATACAAATAAGAATAAATAAATAAATAAATAACCTGAAATAAAATTAGATCCATATCTTTAACTTTGCACAAAAATCCATTCAAAATATATCATAGACCTTAATTTAAAACCTGAAATGCTAAAACTGCATTGGTATAACATAGGGAATAGCCTATGAGGTAGGCAAGAAGTTTATGAACAGAACTTCAGTAGCACAAGGATTAGCGAGAAGTATTTTCTGATAGGTCTACATGAGATTAAAAAGGTTCTGTATAGTAAAAGAAACTGTTAGCAGAGCACACAGACAGCCCACAGAATGAGAGAAAATCTTTAGCAACTACACTTTGGACAATGGGACTAATATCCAGAATATGCAAAGAATTACAGAACTTAAAGACCGATGAAGTAGAATTGCCAGTCAAAAAATAGGCTAATGAAATGAACAAACAGTTATCAAAAGAAGAAACACATATAGTCAATAACTGTTTTTAAAAGTGTTCAGTATCTCCAGTCAACAGGTAAATACAAATTAAAACTACTTTGAGATGTCATTTCACCCCAGTCAGGATTGCTATCATCAAGAAATCTGACAAGTTTTGGAAAGGATGTGGAGAGAGAGGGCCCTTATACACTGCAGTAGGTGTTCAAATTAATACATCCAGTATAGAAATCATTTTGGAGGTTTTTCAGGTTTTTAAAAGCTGAGCTTCTGAACCAGCTATTCCAGTCCTGGGCATGTACCCAAACACTCCATATCTTACCAGAGATAGTGACACATTCATGTTCATTGCTGTTCATTTACAATAGCAAGAAAACAGAACCAGATTCTCTTCTTTATTCTTCACAGATATTTTGTTACACATAAGATTTTTAATTTTTTAACAAATGTTACCTTTATAAACTTATCAGACCACTATCTCTGACTTTCAAAGTTTCCGATGAAAGGTCGGCTGATAGTTTTATTGAGGATCCCTTTTAAGTGAGGAGACACCTCAAGACTCTATATTTGGCCTTTAGTAGCATTATTACCATGTGCCTTACTGTAGGTCTTTGGAAAAGCTCATCCTATCTAGTATGTGTTGAGCCTCTTGCATTTTTATGTTCATATCTTACATACAATTTGGGGAATTTCAGTAATTATTTCTACAGCTTCTTCTGTTGTCTCTTTTTCCTTTGTAGGCTCTAAAGTTAGTATGTTGGTCTGCTTGGTGATGTAGCACAGATCCTTAGGGCTGGGTTCAGATTTTTTCCATCTTTTCTTTGTCTTTCTCGAAACAATAATTTTTATCTTCTTCTCTTAAGATTGCTGGTTCTTCCTCCTGCCTGCCTTAATCTGCCTTGGGAATCCCTTCAATGAATATTTTATTTCAGGTATGGTATTTTTCAGCTTTAGAATTTCTTTTTGGTTCCTTTTTAGGTTTTCTTTATTGATATTTCTAGTTTGTCCATATACCATTTCCTCATTTCCTGATTTTCTTCATAAAGTAAAGCAATAGCTTTACTTATTTTAGCATCTTTGCATAGTAGTTTGTAAGCTGAATTTTTTAGGTAAAGTCACTATCATCTGTGTTTCAGGATCAGTTTCTCTTGGTTTATTTGTTTTTTTCTTTGAATATACTACACCTTGTCATTTCTGTTTCCTGTATTTTCTGTTTCTCATGACAAAAACTAGACATTGGAATTTAGTAATATACATCCAATTCATCCTTCTTCACAGTTTGTTGTATTGCTTTGTTTGATTATTTTTCTTGATGTTTTTATACAGGGTTTCCCTATAGCTCCACCTGGCCTGAAAATTCCTGTGTTGACCAGGTTGACCTCGATCTCTTAAAGTCATGTGCTACCATGCCCAGCTGTTTTTAATTACTATAGATTGTTAGTATGCCAAAGGTCAGCCTGTTGTGCAAACAAGGTTTTTCTGAGCCTATGACTTCCCCTCTAAGAATGCACAATGAGTTTATAATTAACTACATGTGTGGTTACTTTTGAATGCTCCAATTTTCATTGTCTGGCTCCTAATAAGCAAAACATAAAAATGAAGTCAAAAAGCACTGTTTCATTAACATATCTGAAGCCACTTCAGTGTGGGAGGGTGTGGTCACTACAGCTGGAGGTGGAGCAACATTGACTGCTGCTTCTTTGTGTGTGCCTTTAAGAGAGAAGCAGCAACCAGGGATTGAAACACACTCACCTCTGTGGCTTCCACAAATGCTCAAGATGCTTCAGGAATATATGTGTACTTAACCTGCCACAGGGATGAGGTCTTGCTATCAGGCTAAAACATGAAATTGAATGAAATTATTTGTGATTTACCATCCAGGTCTCTTTCTGAAAGTTGCATGCCTTCAATAAACTCTTAACATTCTAAAATAATTACAGTTCTGACAGTTGTCCAAAAAGACAGATTTTGGGTGATTCTGACTCTGCCATCTTCTCAGAATTCTCCTACAGTGATTATTTGAGTATGTTAAAACTTACATTCCCAAAGTTCTCCATCTGGTTATGATATATTGTCAGTTTTATACACCATTAAATTTGGTTTGCTAAAGCTTTGCACCTACATTTATGGTAGTTCATGTTTAGTAATTTTTGTCTGGTTTTGCATTTTAGTTTGATGCTTACCTCTTTGAATGACTTGGAAAGTATTCCAGTCTTTTCAGTTTTCTGGAAGAATGTATATAGAATTGCTGTTAATTTTTCTAAATATTTAGTTTAATTAACTAGGGATGCCATCTGGATCTGGAGTTTTTTTATGGGAAGATTTTTAATGACAAACTTCATCTAAGTTGTCACATTTATTGGCATAAATTTATACATAATATTTCCTTGTTAGCCTTTTAATATCTCTTAAATCCCTGGTTATATCTTTTATCTAGTTCCTGCCACCAGGTATTTCTGTCATTTCTTCCTTTTCCTGTTCAGTCCGGCTACCCGTTTTTTGCTTGATCTCAGAGATCCAGCTTATGCTTTTCAAAGTTTCTACATTTCATGTTTTCTATTTATTTGTTCTCTGAAATATATCATTGCCTTTCTTCTGCTTCATTTGAATTTGGTTTGTGTTTCTTTCTCTAATTTTTGGAGGATGTAAATGGCATTGACTTGTCTTCTTTTCTAATATTGCCAATAAACCTACAAAATTGTGTTATCCAGCACTTATGCTATGTTGAAAGTTTTCATTTTTTTTACGTTCCAAATGCTTCTGTAGTTGATATTAGCCAAACGACTGAGAAGCTGGGCAGTTTGGAACATCTTTACCTTTTCATTTCATGTTTTATTTTGAAGGGTGGTATTTACACTCTAAAATTTCATGATTTTGCAGCAATCTTTTGACTACTGGTCTTTAACTTAATTCTAGAGTGAGGAGGGAACATTTTTGTTTGGTTTGTTCTTGTCACTGTGGAAGAATGCCATAGCTCTAAAAGAAGAAAGGGTTATTTTGCTTGTAGTTTCAGGTATTTCAGTCTATGGGGTGTGGCAGGCATGGAGAAGCAGCTCACACTTGATGGAGAGAGAAAAGAGCAGAGTAGTAACAGGAAGGGATAGGGAAGACAGCTCAAACTGACAAGCCACCAGCAACCTAGTTCTACATCTAGGCCCCCACCTTCCACATTTCTACCCATCCAGATGTTCTGTTCAACATTTATATGCATCAGTGATTTAGACAATCATCAGAAAGAGGCCCCCATGATCTAGTCGTCTCTAGAAATTTCATCACAGACCAGAAATTTGCTTTATTAATCACCTATTAAGGCATTTCTCAATGCAATCATGTAGATAACCAAGATTAACCATCTAATTTGAATAAATTTTAAGAGCCAGAGGTAGTGGATGACCACATAGAAACAGAGTTTTCCAGACAGCTGGGATTTTGGTCATATGAACTCACAGCTGTGGTGGTACCAGGCACAAGTCCCATGGAAGCTCAAACGAGACAAAATCCCAGCGTAGACACGAGAAAGTGGGTAAGAAGCCCCTTCCCTTTCTAAGGAACATTTGGTAACTGATGACTGATGGGAGGGGGAGAGTCAGTCTTGTTTAAGAGTGAGACTCCTTGGGTTAACCAGGCTTCAGTGGAGGGGCCCTTACCAAAGGGCATATGGCGACACACATTTGACTCTATGGGCCTTAATATATGCCTGTGTGTGTGTGTGTGTGTAAACATATGCACATACATACATACATATATACATACACACGCATATATATATGCATACACACATATAAAGCAGAGTACTTGAAATTGGTAGTAAAGAGGATACAGATAGGGGAGGGGATCAAAATATGGTCAAAACATATTGTATGAAATCCACAAAACTTCATTGAAAATTTTTGAATCTTGTTTTGTTGACACAGGGTCTCCCTCTAGCCCCAGTAGGCCTGGAACTCACTATGTAGATCAGGCTGGCCTTGAACTCACAAATATCTACCTCTGGTTCCCAAGTGCTGGGATTAAACCTGGTGAAAATTTTTGAGACTTTCTCATGGTCTACAATATGGTATATCTTTGTAAACCTGGCTTACAAATTTTTGCAATAGTTCTCTGTGGTTGCTCTTTAAAAACTAAATGAAATGACTCCTTTACCACTGTGATAATCTTTTTCTATAATCGGTTTCATTTTAAAACTATTAATAATCATGCATTTTTATTCTTCATTAAATGTAAAATAATTAAATGTAAATTAAATGTAAAATAAATGTAAAATTAGCTAAAACGCTAACTTACATTTAAAATTTTTGAAGTGTGTTCCTGATAAGCTTAGAGTCACATCTTGCTCTTTTATTCAACCTAATAGTCTCTGCCTTTTAAATGATGGGTTAAGAACATTTATATTAATGTAATTTTTTAATTAGATTTTTTTTATTTGTATGAGGGTTTTGCCTGCATATATGTAAGTGTACAATGTGTGTACAATTCCTGGAGAGGCCAGAAGATGGCATCAGATTCCCTGGAACTGGAAATACAGACAGGTGCTAGCTGCCATGTAGATGCCGGGAACCAAACCCAGGTTCTCTACAAGAGCAGCCAATACAGAACTGCTGAGTTCTGTCTCCAGCTTCTACTTTAATGTAATTATTGATGTATCTAGTTATATTGCTTTTCAATTATTTTTTTCTACTTAATTCAATGTAGTTACAACTTTGTTCAGTTTTGTTACTTAAAACAATTTTGTCATTTCAGTGGTTCTTTAGGGTTTATATTATGTATTCTTAATTTGTCTACTTTAAGTGATAAACTTCTCAGAAGAGAATCACTGTAGTGTATTGCCATTTCTCCTCTTCTGACCTTTGATCCACTGTCATAAATTGCCCAAGTTACTTTCTATTGGTGTGATAAAACATGGATCAAAGGAAAGTTGGAGAGGAAAGGATTTATTTTACATTACAGTTCATCATGGAGGAGAGCCAGAATAGGAATTCAAAGTAAGATCCTGGAAGCAGCAAATGAAACACAGGCCATGGAGGGACACTGCTTACTGGCTTGCTCCTATCACCTGTGCTCAGTCTTCTTTCTTAAATAGCCCAGGACCACCTTCCCAGTGGACTGGGCCCTCTCACATCACTCAACAATCAAGAAAACACGTTGCAAACAAACATGTCCATCAGCTAATCTGATAGAGGAAATTCTTCAGTTGATTTTCTCTCTACCTGGGTGTGTCAAGTTGACAAGTGAAGCTTTTCAACATACAAATTTTACTGTAAAAATGTTGAAAACCATAAAAATATGTTATTGTGTTTATTGATATGCCTATATTTTTATAAATATTTACACAATAAAAATGCTTTATATTTACTCATGTAAATGCTTTATATTTCTGAAAAAATACAAAATTATTACCGTTCAGTCCTGGGGCATATAAATCTGCAACAGATCTCACCAAGCTAAAATCAGAACATGCAGATTTAACATGACTTCTGGATGCTGTGGGGGAGAAGTTATTTCATTGCACTTTTCAACCCCTGGAAACCATTTGCCTCTGTGGCTCAGTTCCTCTCTTCCATTTCTATGTCTTGTGTATGATTTCTCTCCATCATTCATCCTTAAAGTTGTATTGGACCAACCTGGATAATCTAAAATAATCTGCACATCTCAAAGTTAACTGATTGACAAATTTAATTCCACCTTCTCCCTTAGTTGCTTTTTTCCATATAATTTGTTTTCAAAGATTAGAGTATGGGCACATGAGGGAGATGCTCTTGGTCTACAACTCTCTGGATACATCATATTTGTTTTCTTCCCTCTCTTCATGCTTTTGAGATTTTCAGGAATTGGAAATTATATATCTTGGTGTATTTTCTATTTCTCATTCTCTTGCTTGTGGTTGATTTATTTTTCTGAATCTAAGTTACAATTTTGGGGAAAGGTTTTCAACTATTTATAATTCAAATGTTTTTGCATTTTTGAGGAACTCACATTACTCTTTTCATAACTGACTAATCTCTTAATTTCTATTAAAGCGTTAATTATACATATTCATCTGATTTAGTTTAATAATTCCATATGACCATATACTATGCGTTCATCATACCCAGATACATTTCTTCCATCTCTGAACAACCCTAGTTATTACTGTCCCACTTTTTATCCTCCACACAAGTGAGAGCATGTGATGTTTGTCCATCTGTGTCTGACTTGTTCACTTAATATACTATCTTCTACTTCCATCAATTTTGCTGCTAGTGGCAGGGAAAAATTCTTATTTATGACTGAATAATGCTCCATTGTGTGTGAATAGATATCATATCTTTTATCCATTCATCTGTTGATGGGCAATGTTCCATTGTGTGTGAATAAATATCATATATTTTATTTATTCATCTGTTGATGGGCAATGCTCCATTGTGTGTGAACAGATATCATATCTTTTCTCCATTCATCTGTTGATGGGCAATGCTCCATTGTGTGTGAACAGATATCATATCTTTTATCCATTCATCTGTTGATGGGCACTGAGGCTTCTTAGGTGGTATGGGTAGTACCACAATAAAAATGGGCACATAGAAATCACTTTTATATATAATGTTTTAAAGAATTTCATATATGTATACAATTTATTTTGATCATATCTATCTACCACTCTCTACCTCCAACTCCTTCAGGAGTCCTCAACACTTCCCCTTCCCAATTTCATACATATATATATATATATATATGTATGTATGTATATATATATATATATACATATATATATATATATATATATATATATTTCTCACTGAGTCCGATTTGTGCACAAATGGGTGATGGGTATGGGGTCATCTACTTGAGCCTGGGAAACCTACCAGGGTCCCACTTCTAAAGAAAAATGACTTTCCTTCCCCAGCAGCCATCAGCTGCCAACAGTTCCTCAGCTAGTGTGAAAAGGGCCTCGTGAGCCCCTTCCCAATCCATTATGTAATATTGACTGGCTTGATTTTGTGCTGGTCTTGTGCAGGTAACCATACCTGCTGTGAGTTCATGAGTGCAATGGCCCTATCATGCTCAGAAGACACTGTTTTGAAGCTGTCCTCCCCAACCTGACTCTTAAAATCTTTCTCCCCCTTCTATAATATTCTCTATGTCCTGGGTGAGGGATGTGTGTGATATAGATTTAGGTCTGAGCATTCCACAGTCACCCCTTACTGTTCTCTGTAGTGGCTGTTCTATTTTGGTTTACATGCTCAAGATGGGTATGCATTTCTTTTTCTCCATGTCCTCACCAGCATTTTTGAATTTCATGTGATAAAAGCAATTTTAGCTGGACTGAGCATTGGAGTTTGACTTGTATTTCCCTAACTGTTTATGACATTGAGCCTTTTCCCATATAATTATTAGATATGTGTTTCTATCTTTTTGAGAAGAGTCTTTTGAGATCATTTTCCAACTTCTGATTATATTGTTTGATTTTTTCAATACATTTTTGAATTCTCCATATACTCTATTAACCTTTAATCAGATGAATAGCTGGTAGGTATTTTATCCAATGCTGTAGGTTGTCTCTTCACTCTGTTGATTGTTTCATTTGCTGTGCAAAAGCTAGCGGAATGTAATCCCATTTGTACTTTTTGCTTTTGTCTCCTGTGCTTCTAGGGTATCATCTAGAATATTATTTCCTTTACTCATATATTTAAGTGTTTCTTTTTTTTTAGTACCTTCAGTGTCTCAAGTCTTACATTCAGTCTTTGATCTATTTTAAATCAATTTTTGTGCGGGGTGAGAAACAGAGGTCAAGTTTCAATCTTCATAGTATATCTGGTTTCCCCAGCATCAGTTACTGAAGATCCTGTCCTCTTCTGGTATATGTTTTTGGTAGTATTGTCAAGAATCCATTGCTTTAGATGCATAGGCTTATTTCTGGGTTCTCTATCTTGTTTTATGTCTAGAAGTGAGGTATTATGTTAACTACAGCCTTGTTATTTTTGTTCAAGAATACTTTAGCTGTTTGGGGTATTTTATACTTCCACACGAATTTTGCAATTCCAAAGACCTGTCTTTAGGCTCATATATTCTTTTTCCAACTTTGAATTATTTGTTACTAATGACTTCCAACTTATTTTTTAGATTTAGTTACTTTTTCTAACATTTCCGTTTGGTACCTTTTCAAAGTCTCTATCTCATTCATATCCTTATTGTCTTCCTAATTTTAAGCAACTCTCTGTATTTTCTTGGCTCTCATTTAGCTTTTTGATAATAATTCTTTTAAATTTTTTCTAGCTTCCATATCTTTTACTTTCTTTGGAATATTCTGTTAGACAACTGCATTCTTTTATAGCCATCATGCTTCCTTGTTTTTTTCTCATATTTTGTTCAATGTTGATTTGTGCATTTGGTGGATCAGCTATTATTACCACTTTCACAAGGTGCCTGTCTTAGGAAGTACTTTTCTCCTAAAGATATATCTTGACTATGCTTGCTATGCAGTTCTGGCTTTATTTACAAATGGCCAATGTAGTATACGCTCCTTGTAAATTCTTTTGTTTCATTAGTGATTTCTGGCATAGTGTGTACTCTGAATTGAAGGGACTTTACATCACCAGGTCACATCAAGTGTGGACACTAGTAGTTCTGCATTTGGTATAGACAACAGAGTGTGTGGGGCATATACATCCGACAATGAACTGGTGGTCCTTTCATACAGTTGAGACTTCCTTGGAGTGTTGATTTTTGTTACTTATAAGAGTTTTGGGTAATGCGTTCGTCTGTACTGGTAAGGATACTGAACCATTTTTCCTTCAAGTGGACTGCGGTATGGGCTCAGGCTAAAGAGAAGTATTGATACAGCATCTTCTTAGTGCTGATTGCCTAGGCCTGATGGCACTGTGTGGTCAGACAAGGTCATGGATAGCTGACAATGGGAACTACATAAGTGTGGTGCAGTAGGAGCCATTTCTCCTCTGTTACTCCTGTGAGAATGCTTGTCCAGGAGTTAAGTCCCACTTCCTACCTAATCATGTGATCCTAGGGATGGGTCAATGGCTGGGACTTTTCTCTGTCCAAATCTTTTAGCTATAGGGACTGTTATGGAGCAAGTAGAAGTGAATGCAGCCAGAATAGAGGAAAATCTACCTCTATTCTGCTTTGGTTATATGTTCTAGGACAAGATGACAGCTGGAACCTTAAAATTACCAAAGGTCATTTCAGCATGTCCACAAAGAGCATGGGTAAAGATTGTGAAACTTTCCATCAGTTAGAATTGCCAGCATTCACACTGACAAGAGTTTGCTTGGATTTTCTCTTTCACCCTTGATATCTTGCAGGGGGAAGACTCTCTTCTAGCTGTTGAAGAAGCACTTTTAGCCACTAAGCCATCTCGCTGACCCACCAAATTTAATATTTATTAGCCTACTTGAAGACATTCTGCAGATATTTTTAAAGTCTTTGTTTCTCTTTGCATATTTTCTATTTACTATACTTTCAAACATCACTAATCTTTTCCCCTGTAAAGTCTAATCACCTAGCAATCTCAGTTTATTCTTCATCTCAGACTTTATAATTTTATCTCTAATAACTCAGTTTGGTCCATGTTTGTGTCATCTGTCTTTTCATAATATTGTGAGCACTCATGGAATGCAGCTACAATTTGAATACCCTTATCTTCTAATGCCTGTGCCAGTTATGAGCCAGTTTCAATTAACTTATCACCTCATCATAAATTATATTTTCCTGCTACTTTGCAGAATTTTCTTAGTAATTTTTTATTGGACTTCAGGCAACTTAAACTATACTCATGATGCAATGTATAATTTTATATTATCACAACTATTATTGATCTTTGCTCTGGTTTAGAGGTTAATAATAGCATCTAGAGAGAAATTTTTCCTTTGAAGTTTTGCTGTTTAAGGTTTATAAGGCAGATCTAGGATCAACATCAATCTAGTAATAATTATTTCCCAGTTACTAAGCTAATATCCAATACTCTGTGTAATTCCCATTAATAATTCTGGTTTTTCTGTCTCGTTTTCAATTCTTTTAATACCAGACATTGTTGCATTCTCATTTTTTCCTCCAGCCTTGGGTAGTTTTCTCATATGTATGTTCTGATTAGTATTTGTTTCATATCCAGTGGAAATCTCTAGACCACCACAGTTCTCTTCACATTTACCTCTTTCTTACCTGATATTCTTTTCAGTCAACTTGAGCTGCCATTATCTCCCACAAATTATCCATTGTTTATTTTCTTGTTTTCAACTTGGGGAGATCATGGAGTGGCACATGGGTTACCTTCCTCAAGCTCTTGCCCTGGAGAGGACACCAGGCTCTAAGCAGGGGCAACCAGAATGCTTAAACTTCTTTTGCTTTCTATTTTTGGGGGATAGCTTGCCATTTGTGCTCTAGATGAAGTGTCTTGGAAACCAATGTTCACCTAGTGTATCATTTTTGTTGTTGTTTCTGGTGGGAGCTTAAAAATGGGCCTTCTGATTTCATAGTAGATGGGAGCAGATATTCTTATAGCCTCATTTTTGAGAGTGGAATTATTTGGTATTTGGGGACAGGAAAAAGGAATAGAATTACATAAATTTATTTTTAAACATTTTTATTTACTTATTTTATAATTATTTTTGTGTGCCTGCTGTAGAAGAGCCTGTCTTCTACCGTGTCTCAGTAGCTAATATTTTTTTGATTTCTCTTTTACTGCCCTACTCTTTAGTGTGCCAGTTAGATCCGTGATCTGCCTTTCTATAACATAAGTTTCTGAGAATGATGCTTTGGGTGTGTACTGAGGGAACAGAGCAAACATGAGCCTAATATTGATCATTAATAACTAATATAGCACAAGAACATTTTAATATAAAACAATCCCCAAGAAAAAAATTTGTAAGAAATTCATTCAGAAATGAATGTGTGTGTGTGTGTCTCATATAATTTGTGTGTTTATTTCACTCAAAATCCATTCTTTATTGAACATGTATATTTCCATTGTAGCACTTGCCACATTTCCTAGGATCTAGAAAAATCTAAATAAATGACTACCATTGAAAATGAACTTTCAAATACATATGTGCATTTACATGTAGATACATACCTTACTTGCTGTGTACATTCTTGAAGTCTCCCTCCCGCCCTCCGTCCCTTCCTTCCTCCCCCGTTTCTTCCCTTTTTCTTTCTTTCTTTCTTTCTTTCTTTCTTTCTTTCTTTCTTTCTTTCTTTCTTTCTTTCATCTTTTTGAGATGGGGGTCTCCCTATAGCCCCAGCTGGCCTGGAACTCACTATGTAGACCAGCCTGGCCTGGCCCCCATCTCATAGAGATCCACCAGCCTCTGCCTCCCAAGTGCTGGGATTAAAGGTGTGTTCCACCACACTTGGCTTGTTCATACTTTCTTTACTTACTGCCTCATAGCTTTTAAAGAGAAAGCAGTTCTCAGGTCATCAATACACTTCTTTCTAAATGTTATTCCTTTCAACAGCAACCATTGCTGTTCTTAGGGTCTAATCACAGCATGGCGATGACAGTCCCCAAGTGACTCTAACTACTGGAATTAGGAGAAAGTGGATTTTATTTTTATAGCTATGAATACTTTAAAGTGGAATATGCCTGGGAATGATGGTAGTAGTCATTTATGATGACAAGACTTAGCTATTCCATTCCATCTTTATGCTGAAAGGCAGCAAAGGGAGTCTAGATGCATAAAATGTGGCCCAATAGCTTTCAGCTCAGATTAAATAATAACAAATGAGGGCTTTTAACAGAAAGTTTTCCACAGAGGTTGCTTTTAGCTTTGTTTAGGCCCCGTTGACATCTCCATTTAGTGATTTTATAAATCATATGAGGGCAGGGGATTGGCTTTTGGTCTCTGTCTTTACATTTTCCATCAACTCCTTTGCACACATTCAGAGCTACATTAATAGATCTTTGTTTTCTTAATTTCTCAAGTCTATGAGGGAGGTTTATCAGTTTTCATGATGAAAGGAGTTTGGGAAATACCAGAATGACTTTATCACCCAAGACTACCACCAGATATGTGGAGTTATAGGTGTGTCTCTAAAGGTCCCTCACGAAATGAAACTCCTTTGCTTACTAGATTAGTCTAATTAATTTTAGAGTCCATAATATTTATAGAGAGACTAATGAAGGGAAATTTTTGCTAAAATATCTAAATATTTCCTGATACTTTCAAAACAAAAGTGAAAATGGGAAAGTTTACTATCTGTGTTATAAAGATAAGGTCTATATTATATATGTTTAAATGGAGTTACTCTACTCGGGGATAATACTCCTCCCAGAAACCATAGGTTGCTAAATAGAAAGCCCTGTCTCTGGGCTAATAGAGAGGTATGGCCTACCTTTCCTCTAGTTGTGGACTACAGGGTTCTCAGAAATCCCTAAAATAATACAAGAGATGGTCATTACTCTTGGTTGTCCACAAGAACTTGAGAGTTAGACCTTATTGCTGAAGATATCATACACTGTGGTCACAGGATATGAAAGAATCAAGTTGATACTGAATTTGAAGCTGCCTTTGGGCCAGCTAGCATTCATAGTACTGGAAGGTGCTATACAGGCTGTTGGGGGAGAAAAATAATCAACAATCTTACCTAGTTGTGAACTCTGACCTGGCATGGGTGCAATAGTGGGTGCAATGTTTTTGAGTAACAAACCACTTTGTTATTGGACTTAAGCCCTGTTCCACAGGAAGAAATCCATGCCTGGTACTGTTAACCTGGCCAAGAACCTGTGACTAGGAAGCACATGGGTCCTATGGGACAGCTTACTCCTACTATTTTGTGAAATGGACATAGTATCAAACATCAAATTGTCTTTTAAATACATATCTCTATAAACATAGATGAATGCAGCTTTCAATCCTCATCGGAGAAACTTCTTTGTGAAGTGGACAGTGGTTAATATACAGACTCACAACTGGTCAAAGTGCAGAGAATAAGTGTGGAGTTCTCAGCCATAAATGGTACATATGTATCTTCCACTCTCCCTCCAAGGCTCAGGGCACATAGACAGAGGAATTGGAAAGATTGTAAGAGTTAGAGGCTAGGGGAATACCGGAGAGAAACGGTGTCTTTTTGAACATGATAGTTCTGTTGCACTCATGAAGTTACAGAAGCTGCGGTTGCCTGAACAAGACCTGCAGAAGATCAAGTCAGTCAACATTCCAGTACAGATGCAAGTGTGTGTGTGGGGGGGTCATCAGCCCTCACCCTTAGCTGAGGAGTTGTTGACATTGGATGGCTGCTTAGGAAGGGAGAGTCAGTCTTCTTTAGGGGTTGGGTTGCCCATGCTCAGTGGATGATCTCACACCCATGTGTATATGGGAAGCACTAATTAGATGCAATGGGATACAAAGAGAGAAAAAAGAGGAGATAAAGTTGGGAGGGGGCATTGTGGAGATTCCCATGGGGAGTTAGATGGCAGAGTAGGAGATGCACGTGATCAAAATGCATGTGTGTGTGTGTCTGTGTGTGTGTGTGTCTGTGTGTGTGTGTGTCTATGTATGTGTTGTTGATTCAAGAGATAGAATTTAGAAAGATAAGAGTTGAGGAGATAGCTTAGTTGATAAATTGCTTACTGTGAAAGCATGAGAACCTGAGTTCAGATTCTCAGCATCCATGTAAAAGCACCAGGCATAATGTACAGATCTGTAAACCTAGCCTAGGAAACAGTCAGGCAGATACTAATAGATTGCTGACCAGCAAGTCTAGCTCATCAGTAAGTACTGGCTTTAGTAAGAAACCCTGTTTCAAAAAATAAAATGGAGGACAATTGAAGAAGACACTTAACATCAACCTCTGGCCTCCACATGCATGTACATAACTGTGCATGCATACCAGCACACACATACACACACACACCCTAAATTAGAAGGGTAAAGTTCAAGGCAGCCATGGTGCCTTTATGTTACAATTTAAATTTTCAAAAAAAATGTAATCTAAGCAAAAAAGTCTCTAGAAACTCCAAATAGGATCTTTGAGTCTTTAATGAGTATATAAATGTTCACAAAAGCATACAGAGTTGTGCATAGAATACCTAGAGAATTATAATCAGAATAATATCTGAGATTACCTAGGTTGATAATGTGTTCAAACGCCAAGGAAGCAATGTAACTATAATAGCCAGATCAGAGAGTAAAAGTCCAGAGATACAGTGGGCTGTAGGGATAGACAGGCCTGGTGAGAGTCATCTCCTTGTCAATGCTTTGTCAGACTTCCTTGAGGTTCTACCTTTGAGATCTCAATAAAACTACAGGCCAAGAAGAAAAAGTTGGTGATTGGAGATGTAGTTCAGTAGGTAAAGAATATGTATTTAATATGCAAGAGGCCCTGGATTCCCTCTACAGCACTTTATAAAACCAGTATTGGTGGTATATGCCCTGTAGTCCCAGCCTCGGGACATGGAGGCTGGAGGATCAGCTCAAAGCTATCCTTGGCTACATAATTAGTTCAAGGCGAACAAGGACCTCATGAGACCTTGCCTCAAAAAATAAAATATATTTCCAACATTTTTTGATTGTTTGTAAGATGTGTGATAAAATAGCATAGGAATGGGAATATTACAAGCAACCTATGATGTAGGAGAAATTAGTGTCTTCTTTTACATGTGGAACTAATTCTCTCAGAGTCAGTGTTAGGGTTTGGATGTTTAGTGACTTACATTTGAAGTCCTCAATACAATTAGTGTTTAGAGGTGAGACTTTTGAAAAGTGATTGGATCATAAGCTCTCCAATGTATTAATTTGTTGATAGATTCATACTTTGGCATTACTGGGAAGTGGTAGAAATGTCAGGAGGTAAACCTAGTGGGAGGAAGCAGATCACTGGAAGCATGCTTTCAAAATCTGTCTTGCCCTGAGCCTCCCACTTCTTGCTCTCTGTTTCCTGGTCACCATGAGATAAGCAAGTTAACTCCTTTGCATCCTTTGACAATGATGTTCTGCCTCTGTCCATGGCCCAGATTACTGTTTAAAACTTAACTATGTTTTTAATATTCTAAAGTTGGGATGATGGTTATACAACTTTGCAAGTATTAACACTGTTAAATTATAAATGGTGCATTATGCGATATGTTAATTGTGTCATGCTAAAGGTGTTAAAAGACACAACATAACTATTCACGAGTAAATAATGTTTTATTGAGGGAAGTATTTGAATTATATGTAACTTTGTTTGTAGGAAATATGATTCAGGAAGTCAAATATCATAGTCACTTCAAAACGCCACAACAAATACCACCAGAAAGGTTGGCTTAAATAACCAACATTTATTTCTGACAGTTCTGGAGATGTAAACTCCTAGATCAGGCTGCTAGCAGATATGGTGTCTGGTAAGGGCTTATTTCCTGGTTTTTAGATTACTATCTACTACAGTGTTCTCACACGATAGAAGAGATATAGATATTTCCATGGCCTCTCCTTGAAAGGGTACAGTTCTCTGTTGTAGGCCATAGTCAGAGAATACAGCCTGACTCCATCTTAGAGAAACTAGCCCTGGGAAAAATCCTCCCTGTAGCCACCAGCATGTATGATAAGCACATTCGGCCTTGAGCTAGGAAAGGCCTGAGAGAGGAGATACTTTTATTACAGCACAGAGCCTTTGTTCCTCTTCTTAGTCCCATCTCTCCTAACAAGCACATAGCTATTCATTCTCTCCTGGCAAACATATAGTTATTCATGATGGGCTCTGAAGGTCAGAGATAGTGTTTCCTAAGCAACAGTGCTGGCCCTGTTAATTACCACATTCCTGTGTAAGTGCGTGGATTTTTACCCCCACCTCCCCAAGCTTGTGTGTTTAAACCCAGAAACAAAAATAAACCTTGCGGCCTGAAGAGAGAAATTTCCCAGGTCGTCCTGTTCTGTGTGTTTGTTCCTTTCATTCTAGGTATCTTTGGGGTCCTTGCTCACCGTCTATAATGCTTATAATGTGCACCTAGAAGATGCAGAGCATGGGAGGGTTCCTTTTTACAGACTCTGTTTAAGACTGCTTCCTCCTTGGCCTTTCTCACCCAGTTCTAATAAAGGGTGAAAAAGGAAGGGCTGGAGGATAAGGAACTTGATTCAGTTACAGATAACATAAAGGAGACAGTTGTGTCCTAGATTCCAATTGGAGGACAGGAGTTTTAGAAGGAGATTTGATACCTGAATAGATTAAGGATATCTTAAGTAAGTTTGATACTGCCATCAAATATTTGAAGAATGGTCTTCTGGAATACGAGTTAGAGTTAGATAGATCTAGGAGACAAATCTTCAAGCATTAACTGCAAGTTACATGAAGCGTAATTTCTGAAGACCAGTAATATACCTTTGGAAATAAAAACAAAATAGGAAAGAGAGAGAGAGTGAAAGAGAGAGAGAGAGAGAGAGAGAGAGAGAGAGAGAGAGATGGATATGGACTGAGATGGACTGAGACACAGACAGTAAAACAGCATGAAATGGAGCTCATCCCAGAAAACAGCCTTTTTTAACCAAAGCTGATTTAAAATATGTGATGTTTAATCTTCACTATTGACTTGACTAGATTTGGGATCATCTAGGAGACACATCCCTGGACATATCTTTGAGGGAGTTTCCAGAGAGGTGTAACTGAAGAATGAAGACCCATCTTGAATGTAGGTAGCACTACTCCATGGGCTGGGATCTCAGACTAAATGAAAAGGAAAGAAGCAAAAAGCCAGCTGAGCACAGGATTCATCTTTTCCTCTGTGTTCACGGGCTACAAATGCAGTGTAACCGGGAGGTCTTAAGTTATTGCGGCCATGCTGCTCCATCGTGATAGACTGTCTCCTCTCTTAAACCATGAGCCACAACAAACTCTTCTTAAGTTGTTTTTGTCGGGTATTTGGTTACAGCAACTAGAAAAGTAAATAATACAAAATACTACTTTCAAAAGCCTTTGCCGTTAATTTTAAAGACCAGTTCTATGTGGAATGACCTAGAAGTAACATTAAATGTTCTAGGTCAAATTATATAAAGTGTAAATTTGGAACTTGATTTGAGGGATTTTTTTAAAAATTAGATAACAATTTTATGTCCAAGCTACCTTTAAAACGAACACCCCTGACTTAGCAATCAATATTGGTACCTTGTATACAAAAGTAAATTAATTCAAAGTAGCTGATGCTTCTAAAATCTGCTCAAAATAAAAACCCCAAGATTTTATAGCTTTCTGTTCCTTTGAAGCCAATGTCAGCTACTCATGAATGCCAAGCCTTATAAATACTACTTTTAGTGAGTCTCAGCTTTCTTTTCTGTAAAATATTTTCTTAAATAGATGATATTTTCTAGAAGGATAACATGAAAAGTCTTTTGCAAAGAGAGGGAACCATAATATCTTCAAATGCCATAAATAGAAATACATTGGACTGGGAAGGAGTGTGCACTGAAGTTTTATTTTAGAGCAGACTGCAGTCTGCATGTTGTGTAACCTTGAACAGCATAAATGTCAACAAAATGAGGGGAGGTAATTCTCTGTGTGACATGGGTGGTCTTTGGACTACCTAGAGTCATTCATTCAGAATGCTTATAAAACTGCAATATTTGGAGGCCCACACAAGCCTTACTGGGTCAAAAGTTTTGAGAGTTGGAAGGACCCAGGAGCCTACACTTTGAATAAGTAGCTGCTTATGATTTGCCTATGAAATGGCTCTTCCATGTTCTGGAAGTCTTGGCCTATATCTTCTGGAGCTATTTTGGGAATCAGCAGGAACTTTTCAAGTTAGGGTCTGGCTAGAGGAAGAGGACACTGGGGCAAGCTTTTGAAGGGTGTGTTATGTCCCCAGCTATTCCTGTTACTCTCTCTGCCTCCCTTCTGCCGGGACATGAGCTCCACCCTGCCATTTGCTCTTACCATGGTGTTCTATCTCCACACAGCGAAGGAATGGTAGAAAGAAATGACCACAAACTAAAATGAGCTAAAAAATCAATCTTTTTCTTTTTAAAGTTGTCTTCCTCAGGTATTTGTCACAGCAACAGAACACCTACACAGATGCACATGACACATTTATTGTTAGTCATATCCCTTTTTTCTTGAACATTTTCTTAGTCAGTGGCTTCTCACCATTTGTGTAGAACCCAGAAAAATTTTCATGTAATAGTATGGCCTTGTACTTTACACTGTACAAAGAGGCTACTGATGGGGTGGCTTTGAACTAAAGGGATTCCCAGAACTCAAGTCTTACAGTTTTGAAACCTGGACAGTCCAGACAATTAAAGGAGCTTGCCACCTCACCAGGACTCAACTGTCATGGTCTATTTGTTGTGACACTATTCCTAGGGAGACATAAATGTAGGATCCCTGGAATCCCTTCTCAACCCAATATCTGTAGATTAACTGCTCTCTTTACTTCTGTAAAATGCTTGGCTTTAGAATATCAAACTGAATAGTGATGGCTTCATTTTGTCCTTCCACTAAGTCCCTGGCCACAAGCCTAGAAAAATGAAGAAACAAACCTAAGCCAGTATAGCCAGGGAATGACTGGCACTTTGTGATAAGCTTAGAAAAACAGAGGTCAGGGCTGGACTTGGGCAATGGTCAGCACATTTCAATAAACTTGAGTAATGCATTCCATTCTCTTGCCCCAGAGATGGAACCCTCCAATGAGGAGGCTTATAGCTCTTTTTAACCAATTTTGGTATATAACCCATAGTATCTAATTCACACCCAATTATTTTAAAATCTACTTGGCGAGTGCAGGCTTTTTTAAACCAATCCAGAGGTAACACGGTAAATCTCCACCTCCCTTTGTCCCTAACCTATAATAAGCTCTTACTCCCTCCTTTTGGGGCTCCCAGAATGGATCCACTGTGTTGGTGAGGTCTGGGGGACCAAGCTTAAGCTTGAATAAGGGCTCTTTGTTTTTTTGCATACACTCTGGACTCCATGGTGGTTCTTGAGGAGCCGTTTTTGGGGCATAACAATAAACATCTACTGACCCCCACATAGGGAACCAATGACAGACCAAAGTAAGGATACCACTGTGGGACCCCCGCTCAAGTGGAAAAAAACACCTGGTCCCCTCTGTTAGCTTACCCCTCCTAAACTGGAAAGTCCCAGAGGTCACAAAGGTTATGTCAACATCTCATTGTATGTGAGATAATGTCTGTGGTGTTTACAGAAAAAGCTCCCACATGTCCCATTGACATTGTGAAACCAGAAGTATGGTTAAAACATTCAGTTAAGTCAACATCTTGTGACATGTGAAATAATGCATGTGGTATTTCTGAGAAAAGGTTGGACTATGTAAAATTGTTTTCTCTGTAACCCTGGTCCAAGAGTTGTGAACCAATCCAAATGTAACAAGTACCCTGTATGTTGAACCATGATAATTCTGTGGTTTTCTGTAATAAAAGCCTGGCAGAACGCCTGCCAGGTGTGTTTAGCTCCCCGATGCTAGAAACCCACTTGTGCAAGTGAAATAAAAATTCCTCTTACTTTTTGCATCTGACGGTCTGGTTTCTTGGAACTGAGGCTCCCCGATGTTGGGTCCTCAGGCGGCCCACAGGGGTTCAAGTCCCCTGGGCTGAGAGTGAGGTCTAACATTTGGTGCATTGGCTGGGAATCAAAAGCCCCATCCCAAACCAGATCTGCCAGGAGGTAAGTGCTGGCCAGCCTTTGTCTGTACTGTACGGGAGAGTTTTGGTTTGTTCAGCCGATTCTGTTTGTTGGAGAGTGATCTGGGAGGGCTGACGAGCCCTGGACCCACCACCTCCCAATCCTGGAGGACGCTCCGAGAGTTGTCTGGAGGAATAAGGGAGACTACGTCGCCCTTATACCAGGGTCACCAGGATTTATTTCCCCGAGCCCGACTGAGTCTGTACTTTTCCTTTTTAGAAGCCACGCAGCGAAGTTGTTTGTCTTTCTGCTTTGTGTGTTGTTTGTCTTGTGGTTTGCTTGGTTGGAATCACACCCCCACCCCATTATGGGACAGAATCTAACCACTCCCTTGAGTTTAACTTTAGATCACTGGAAAGAAGTCCGGCACCGGGCTGGGAACCTGTCCGTGGAAGTCCGGAGGGGGAGATGGCAGGTTTTCTGCCACTCTGAATGGCCGACCTTTGATGTTGGGTGGCCCCGGGAGGGGACCTTTAACATGGATGTTATCTTGCAGGTGAAAGCCAGAGTCTTTGATTCCGGACCCCATGGACATCCGGACCAAGTCCCCTACATCGTAGTCTGGGAGAATTTGGCTCAGGACCCCCCACCGTGGGTGGCTCCTTTCGTTGCCCGATTCCCAGTCCCATCTGCTCCTGCACTTCCCAGTCAGACTTCTCTCTATCCAATCATAGAGAAGAAGAGTCCCGACCCCAAGCCTGTTTTAGCTGAAGATACTGTCCTCATAGACCTCCTCTCTGAAGAACCGCTGCCTTACCATCCCCTAGGACCAGCAGCCCCCCAGGCAGCCATGCCTGACCCTCCAGTTCATGCCCAGCCGACATCCCCCCCTTCCCCAGATTCAACCCTGCCAGGAGAATCGGATCCGCAGAGGGACGATCTCAACTCTGACCCCTCCCCCTTGGTCCATCGCCTTCAGGGGAGCCGAGCGGCAGGGGAAGAAAGAAGTTTGCTTTTTTCTTTAAGGGTTACAGGGGGACCCGACCAGCCAGTCTTTCAGTACTGGCCTTTCTCAGCCTCAGATCTTTATAACTGGAAAACTCATAACCCTCCTTTTTCTAAGGATCCAGTTGCCCTTACAGGGCTAATTGAGTCCATCTTGCTAACTCACCAGCCCACTTGGGATGATTGCCAGCAACTTTTACAGGCTCTGCTGACCTCGGAGGAATGGCAGAGAGTTATATTAGAAGCACGGACGAATGTGTCTGGAGACAATGGAGCACTGACAATGCTCCCAAATGAGATTGAAGCAGCTTTTCCCCTGACCCGCCCAGATTGGGACTGCAATACTCCTGCTGGTAGGGAGAGACTTCGTCTTTATTGTCAGATTCTCCTTGCAGGTCTCAAAGCAGCGGGCAGATGCCCTACTAATTTGGCCCAGGTAAGAGCAGTGACCCAGGGATCCGGGGAAACTCCAGCAGCTTTCCTTGAGAGATTAATGGAGGCATACCGCATGTACACCCCCTTCAACCCTGACATCCCAGAACATCAGGGTAACGTGGTGATGGCCTTCATAGGCCAGTCTGCCCCAGATATTAGGAACAAGCTTCAGAGGCTTGAGGGGTTACAGGATTATACCCTACAGGGCCTCATGAGGGAAGCAGAGAAAGTTTTCAACAAGAGAGAAAACCCAGAGGAAAGAGAAGAGAGAATCAGAAAGTTGCAGGAGGACAGAGAGGACAGGATCAGGAAGGAACAAGATGAAAAGGAAAAGAGGAGAGAAAAGAAGAGAGATAGAGAAATATCTAGAATCTTGGCCACTGTAGTTCAGCCCAGACAAGAGCAAGGGAGTAACGGATAACTGGGAGGCAACAGAAGATCGAGAGTGGACCACGATCAGTGTGCATACTGCAAGGAAAAAGGGCATTGGGTGTGAGACTGTCCAAAGTGCCCTAAAGGGGCAAAGAGAGAGCAGCCGCCTAAAGTCCTCCTTTTAGAGGACGAAGACTAGGGGTGTCAGGGCCAGGAGCTCCCCCCTGAGCCCCAGGTAACCCTAAAAGTAGGGGGACAACCAGTAACCTTCATGGTAGATACAGGGGCCCAGCATTTGGTGCTTACCCACCCAGCAGGACCATTAAGCAAAAAGAAGATATGGGTACAAGGAACTATGGAAGGAAAATTTTACAGGTGGACTACTGAACGGAAAGTACACCTAGCCTCTTGAATGGTAACCCACACTTTCCTTCATGTCCCGGACTACCCATACCCTCTCTTGGGAAGAGACCTCTTGACCAAGGTAGGAGCTAGGATACCATTTCATAAGAAAGGGGCGGAGGTGGCTGATCCCCAAGGAAGGCCTCTTAGAATATTAACCTTAAGACTGGAAGATGAATACAAACTTTATGAGAACAAAAAGGAGGCCCCAACTAAGATGGATGCCTGGCTCCAGGCAGTACCCCAGGCATGGGCCAAGACGGGGGTCATGGGATCGGCGCATGACCAACCGCCCATTATAGTAGCTCTGAAACCAGGCACAAGCCCCATTTCAGTTCAACAATATCCCATGACTAAAGAGGCACATCAAGGAATTAGGCCCCATATCAAGAGACTTCTTACAGTTGGGTATTTTGAAACCCTGCCAGTCCCCCTGGAACACCCCACTACTACCTGTAAAGAAACCAGGGACAGGTGTCTATAGGCCAGTACAAGATCTCAGAGAGGTTAACAAAAGAGTAGAAAACATTCACCCAACGGTGCCCAATCCGTACAACCTCCTAAGTACTTTGCCACCTAACCATGTTTGGTATACAGTCCTGGACTTGAAGGATGCCTTCTTTAGCCTGAGGCTGGCGCCCCAGAGTTAGCCCCTGTTTGCCTTCGAATGGAAAGATCTGGAGGAGGGAACCTCGGGACAACTGACCTGGACAAGGCTTCCACAAGGGTTCAAAAACAGCCCTACCTTGTTTGACGAGGCCCTACACCAAGACTTGGTCCCCTTCAGGAGAGAAAATCCTGAGGTAAGCCTCCTCCAGTATGTAGATGACCTGCTGCTGGCTGCACCGTCCTGAGACAGCTGCCTGAAGGCAACATCAAATCTCCTGAGCACACTGGGACATCTGGCATATCGCGCCTCGGCCAAGAAGGCTCAGATTTGCCAACCCAAGGTAACTTATCTCGGGTATATTTTATGTAAAGGAAAAAGATGGCTATCAGAAGCACGGAAGCAAGCTATTGCTCTGATCCCTGCCCTCAGAATTCCAAGCAAGTAAGGGAATTTCTGGGCACTGCAAGGTTCTGTAGACTCTGGATCTCAGGGTTTGCAGAGATGGCAGCACCACTATATTCCTTGACAAAACAAAATACCCCTTTCAACTGGGGCGCAGAACAAGAAAAATCATTCTCCCAGATTAAAAAGGCACTTCTGCAAGCCCCTGCCCTGGGTCTTCCCGATGTGACCAAACCCTTTGAACTGTTTGTGGATGAAAAGAGGGGCATAGCCAAGAGGGTTCTGACTCAAAGAATTGGCCCCTGGAAAAGACTGGTGGCTTATCTGTCAAAAAAACTGGACGCAGTAGCAGCCGGATGGCCCCTTTGTCTCCGTATGGTGGCAGCCATTACTACTCTAGTACGGATTCAAGTAAGCTCACGCTGGGACAGCCACTAACCATCATAGCCCCTCATGCTGTTGAGACCATCATCCGCCAACCTCCCGACCATTGGCTGTCTAATGCCCCAGTGACACATTACCAGTCTACGCTGTTGGACTCAGACCGCATCTCCTTTGGGCCTGTGCATCAGTTAAATCCAGCTACATTCCTACCTGAACCGCAGACAGACACCCCTGATGACTGCCAGCAGATATTAGCTGAGGCCCATGGAACCCGGCTGAACCTATCTGACAGACCCCTCCCTGACGCTGAAGTAACCTGGTTTACAGATGGAAGCAGCTATATCCAGGAGGGGCAGCAGAAGGCTGGCGCAGCAGTTGTAAGTACAGAGGGAGAGGTGGTTTGGGCAAGTGCTATGCCTCCCGGAACTTCCACTCAGAGGGCAGAACTCGTGGCTTTGGCCAAGGCCCTTCGGATGGCAGAAGGGAAAAGGCCAACATTTATACTGATAGCCGGTATGCATTTGCCACGGCTCACATCCATGGAGAGATTTACCGGCAAAGGGGACTGTTAACTTCAGAGGGAAAAGAAATTAAAAATAAAGCAGAAATCCTAGACTTATTACAAGCTCTGTTCCTACCCAAGAGACTGAGTATTATACACTGTCCTGGACACCAGAAAGGGGACTCTCCAGTAGCCAAAGGTAACTGATGGGCCGATGAGGTCGCCAAACAGGCTGCTTTGGGACCTCAAGTTATAGTGACCTCAGAGAAAGATGATGGTATGTGTCTTTCTGAACCCTATCAGTATGATGACTCAGACTTAGATGTCTTCCAGGCTCTCAGGGCTGATTATGATAGCCAGAGCAAAGATTGGAAGTACAAAGGAAAAGTAGTGTTACCTGTCAAAGAAGCAGAAAACTTAGTAAAAACAGTGCATCAGTTAACCCATTTGGGAACTAAAAAGATGGCTCTCCTCTTTGAAACCAACAAAACAGACTATTACATCCCAAGGAAACAGACCCTCATTCATTAGATTGTCGCCCAGTGTAAAGCGTGTGCTTAGGTAAATGCTAACAAACCCAGCAAGATGAAGGGAGTCCGTATGAGGGGACACTGTCCTGGAGTTCACTGGGAAGTGGACTTTACTGAGGTGAAGCCTGGTCTGTATGGTTATAAATACTTGCTAGTATTTGTAGACACATTCTCTGGATGGACTGAAGCCTACTCTACCAAAAGAGAAACCGCTCAGGTGGTGGTAAAGAAGATCCTGGAGGAAATTCTCCCGAGGTATGGACTCCCCCAGGTGATAGGGTCAGATAATGGATCCGCGTTTGCCTCCCAGGTAAGTCAGTCAGTGGCCAGGATACTGGGGATAACATGGAAATTACATTGTGCATACAGACCCCAGAGTTCAGGACAGGTAGAACATATGAATAGGACAATAAAAGAGACCTTAACCAAATTAAAGCTGGAGACTGGCACTAAAGACTGGGTCCAACTCCTTCCCCTATCCCTTTACCGGGCCAGGAATACTCCTGGTCCCCATGGACTTACTCCTTTTGAAATCCTGTATGGCAGTCCTCCTCCTACTGCGTCTCCATTAGCACCAGGGTCTTTACTAAACACCCTCCCCTCTCTGAAAGCCCACTTGCAGGCTCTGCAGCTGGTACAACAGGAAGTGTGGAAACCACTAGCCGTGGTGTACCAGACCTCCGACAAGCCAGTGGCGCCTCATTCCTACACCGTTGGAGACACCATGTGGGTTCGGAGACATCAAGTTGGGAACTTGGAGCCCTGCTGGAAGGGATCCTACACAATTCTCCTGACCACTCCGACAGCGGTTAAGGTGGACGGAGTAGCAGCCTGGATCCACGCCTCTCACGTGAAACCAGTGAGCAGTGAGGAGACCTCAGAATCTGCAGCAGAATGGAGGATGCAACGCACTCGAAATCCTCTAAAGATAAGACTTGCAAAAGCCTGAGCCTGCACTTGCTTATGCTCATGGTTCTTTTTATGCTCTGTGGAGACACCATGGGTAGCCCACACCAAGTGAGTTTTCTCACCTGGCAGGTTATATCCCAGGCAGGAGATGTGGCGTGGTCTATGAGCGCGTCTCACTCCCCCACACCTGGTGGCCTGATTTGTACCCCGACTTGTGAAGATTGGCTATTGGGGCTACTGGATGGGATATTGAAGATCACCTAAATCTCACAGCCATCCCCAACTGTGTAGGATAATCAGGGTTCATTGGCTGCTGTAATCAATTCTGGAGATCTAGATTATACAAGGAGGCATTTTATGTGTGCCCCGGGTATCACAGGCCCAGAGGAAGAAGTTATTGTGGAGGCAAAGAAAACTACTTTTGTAAGAGCTGGGGATGTGAATCCACGGGATCTGTTTCTTGGCCTTGCCTGGCCACAGGGGACTACATTACTGTATACAAGAACTATAGTTCCCAAGCAGGCAGTTCTAACTCTGTGCCCAGCTGTTCTTCTTGGTGCACCCCACTACGAATCCAATTCACAGCCCCTGGGAATCAGCAGACCGAAAGGTTAAGGGGATATACCTGGGGACTTAGATACTATATAGAGGGATATGACTTAGGGATCCTGTTTACTATTAAGCTAAAAATAGATAAAAACACCCAGCCCGTGGGACCCAATATAGTGCTAAGTGGTCAGGTACCATCAGCCCCTAAGGCGGGTCCAGCCACTGGGACCCCTGCCACCAGGACTATAACCACCCTGGCTCCTGGCACAGCCCCGAAGCTTGGCCCCAGCGACAGATTGCTTGGTCTGGTGCGTGGAGCCTTTCAAGCCTTAAATGAAACAAACCCCAATCTTACAGAAACCTGTTGGCTCTGCCTGGCCTCACGGCCACCCTATTACGAAGGGATTGCTGTACTGGGGAATTTTTCTAATGCTCCTAAACCTCCAGAAGTGTGCAGACATCCCACTATCCATAAGCTGACTTTACCCCAGGTGGGAGGACAAGGGTCATGCATTGGCTCTGTACCAAACAGTCATCACCAGCTCTGCAACAAAACTCAGGAAGCTCACCCTGGAAGTTATTATTTGATTCCCCCAAACGGGACATGGTGGGTGTGCAACACTGGCCTCACCCCCTGTGTCTCCACAGCAGTGTTAAACCAGACCAAAGATTATTGTATTTTGACCCAGGTGGTGCCTCGCATCATCTACCACTCTGATGAAACTGTGTTGGAGAAGTTTGATCCAAGTCCCTGGACTCGGCGTGAGCCCATCTCAACCATGACTTTGGGGCTACTTCTAGGGATTGGGGGGATAGGAATGGTCACTGGGGTAGGACTTGGTACTACTGCTTGCATCCAAGGACAAGGAATAGCACAGCTGCAGGCAGCCATCACCCAGGATTTGCAAACTCTAGGAAACTCCATTTCACTCCTGGAACAGTTGCTGACCTCCTTGTCTGAGGTAGTTCTCCAGAATAGACGGGGTCTGGATTTACTATTTTTAAAGGATGGGGGGCTGTGTGCTGCCCTAGGAGAAGAATGCTGTTTCTATAGCAACCACTCAGGAGTTATTAAAGATTCTATGGCCAAACTCCGAGAGAGGCTACGCAACAGACAGAGGGATTATGAGGCACGGCAGGGCTGGTTTGAAGGATGGTTTAATAGATCTCCCTGGTTGACAAGTTTGGTATCCACTCTGCTGGGCCCAATTATTATAATCCTTCTTCTGCTTACTTTTGGTCCCTGCATTATTAATGGACTAACTCAGTTTGTGAAAGACCTCTTGTCAGTAGTTCATGCCTTGGTCCTCACTCAGCAATATCATGCTTTGAAACAACAAGTAGACACAGGTATCTAACCATAATTATAAGATTATAATCAGGTACAAAGAAAAAGGGAGGAATGTGGGACCCCCGCTCAAGTGGAAAAAAACACCTGGTCCCCTCTGTTAGCTTACCCCTCCTAAACTGGAAAGTTCCAGAGGTCACAAAGGCTATGTCAACATCTCATTGTATGTGAGATAATGTCTGTGGTGTTTACAGAAAAAGCCCCCACATGTCCCATCGACATTGTGAAACCAGAAGTATGGTTAAAACATTCAGTTAAGTCAACATCTTGTGACATGTGAAATAATGTGTGTGGTATTTCTGAGAAAAGGTTGGACTACGTAAAATTGTCCTCTCTGTAACCCTGGTCCAGAGCTGTGAACCAATCCAAATGTAACAAGTACCCTGTATGTTAAACCATGATAATTCTGTGGTTTTCTGTAAAAAAAGCCTGGCAGAACACCTGCCAGGTGTGCTTAGCTCCCTGATGCTAGATACCCACTTGTGCAAGTGAAATAAAAATTCCTCTTGCTTTTTGCATCTGACAGTCTGGTTTCTTGGGACTGAGGCTCCCCAACATTGGGTCCTCAGGCGGCCCACAGGGGTTCAAGTCCCCTGGGCTGAGAGAGGTCTAACACCACCGAAGTCCACCTTGGTGAACCAATGAGTTATACTGGGAGTATAGGTGAAGGATAACTCAGGGGAGTAGAAATGACTCAAAGAAAGTGTAGGACCTTCATTTTTCTTAAAAGACAGGACCCTCACTTCAGCCATTAAAACCTCCTTGTCAGCTCACCCCTCCCTAACTGAAAAGTCCCAAAAGTCATAAGGGCTATGTCAGCATCTCCTGTCACAAGAGCCATGTCAACAACTCATGGTATGTGAGATAATGTCTGGGATAATAACAGAAAAAGCCCCTTTCTTGTAAAAATAGACTTCTCGTTAAAACATTTGTCCAGTCAACATTTTGTAATGTGTCACAATGCTTGTGGCATAAGGTTGGACTATGTAAAAGTTGTGGTTTTGTAACCCTGGTCTGTGCCAATCTATACCCTGTATGTCAATATATGATAATCTTGTGGTTTTTTGCTATAAAAGCTTGGTCCGAGCAGGGCCGGGGAGGCTTAGCTTCCCGAGGCTAAGTCACCCACTTGTACAAGTGCAATAAACTCCTCATGCTGTTCGCATCTGACCGTCTGGATTCTTGGGACTGACACTCAGACAGCCTGAAGGGGTTCAAGTCCCCTAGGCTGAGAGTGGGAGTGGGGTGAGGCTCCCCGAGGTAGGGCTCTCAGGCAGCCTTGGGAGGGGTTCGAGTCCCCTGGGCTGAGAGTGAGAACCAACAAAAGGTGCATCAGCAGAAGTCTACCCCAGTATGGGTGACAGCTCCCCAAAACAATAAACCTGGAGCACAGTGCACAACCTACAGGCAGCTTGACAGGCTGGAAAGTGTCCTTTCCAGGTAGTTCAGTGGGCTTTGGCCTCTTCCAGGCAGCTTAGCTGGTCTCTGTCTCTTTGAGGTAGTAAAACGGTTTATGTTTCTACTAGGTGGCTCTGCTGGTCTGAGTTTTAGGCAATTCAGCTTGCCTGAGAGTGCAGTGCTTAGGGCTCAGTCCAGAGGGAGGGAGTGGTGGAAATGAACAACTTCAGGACTTCCTGAAGCTGTTGAGTTGTTTACTTCCTTTCAGAACATCCTGTCTTAAAGAGCTTCCTTCTAAGATGGAAGGTTTTATTTCAGTGGAATTGCTACCCAACACTGTTCCACTGTAGAGATCTACATCCTCTCAAAGATTCTTATAAACCTTGCTGTGCCTGGGCACTCTGCTCAGGAGGTCAAGCAGCTTTTATGTCTCTGGCATTAAGGATATGCTCAGAAACTGCTGCTGTGTACTCTGTAGTCTATCTGCACACACCCATGTATCATGGGGTCTTCATGCTGAGGAGGTAGTTATGGGAGTCTCTCAGACACTCCAAGCCACCTGGGTAGCAAGGAGGACCAGCACAGGTGAGTCATCTCTGCCACATCAGATCAAATCATCCAGGGCTACTTCAACTTCCTATTTCAAGAGGAGCATTTAATGAAGACTGACCTAATTCAAGTAAAAATAGGTCTTGATTAGTGTGTGACTAACCCACTTATTTATTTTTTTTATTAAAAAAGAGCCTCTTTCTTGCTTAGCAACTAGATTGTGATGCTTGATAATGGCAAAGTTGTCATCTGCTGTCTCTTCCTCCTCCATCTTCCTCTGCTTTGCTTCTTCTTGCTTTTCCTTTCTTGAGAAAATGTATGCTGATGACCAATTATGGCACCTGAAAAGCTCCATTAGTTCTACTTTTCCTTTCTGCAGAGCAGCTGCCATTCAAAACTCTAATTATTGCCCAATAAATTCACCACTTCCCAGCTTAGCTCCCAGCAGTAATTTTTGCCACCCACAGAGCCCAGATCCATATGCTACATTATGAGCTGTGTCAGTCAGGAGGCTAGTGGCCACCCTGTGCTTGGGACACCTTGCTAGAACATTGTTTTACTTTCCATTGCTGTGATAAACACCATGCCCAAAACCAACTTTGGGAGGAGAGGGTTTATTTGGCTTACAGCTAACTGTCCATCATCAGCGGAAGCCAAGACTGGAACCTGGAGGCAGACACTGAAGTAAAGACCATGGAGGAACACTGCTTACTGACTTGCTCCCTTGGCCTGTGCTCAGTTTGCTTTCTTCTCCAACTCAGAACCACCTGCCCAGTGGTGGCACCTCCCACGGTGGGCTGGGCCCTCCAGTATCACTCACAATCAAGACAATGCTTCACAAGCATGACCACAGGCCAATTTCATACAGGAAATCTGACACATTGACAACTAAAGCTAACTTATACAGACCTGTGCTAGAGGGTTTTCTTTGAATTAGTTCCAATAAGAAAAAAAAAATTGTTCACATGTCCTGAGACTCTTCACATGTCCTGCAACCTACGGAGCCATCCCTCCAGAGTAACTATTTGCTTCCATAGTTAGCAAAATAAAAGTGATTGAAAAAAGAAAGTCAGCTCCCAAATGCCTAAAACATTGAAAGGCAATCTAATAGGTGAAGGATACAAACATAACAGGGTCATAAAGCTACTTGGGCAAAGGTAATTTATTCCACAAGTAGGGCTTCAAGTTGAATTTGCTCACCCATGTTACTTCAGCAACTGGTTTTTGCTTGTCTAAAGTCAAATATTTGAGGTGTATTTCATTTTATGCTTAAAATGTGCTCCTAGGAATTGTTGAGGAAATCCATTTATTGTAAACACAATCTTGTTTTTGAAATGCATAAAAGGACCAATGTTGTGCATTAATGAGGCACAGAATGCTGTAGTGATATAAGCCAAACTTGTATAATTTGTCTGGCTATTGGCTAGGGTCTGTCATAGAATTTTGTTATTAGAAAATAAGACTCTGGTCTGATTTCCTTTGGTGCTTGGCTCACCCAGAAATATTGTGAAAAGTTGAATATGAGAGTGACAGAAAGGTATATGCCATTGAAGGAAATATGAAATTACCATATGGAGTATTGCTTGGATTTGTTAGCATTAGAGCACAGTGGGAAGGACTGGAAGGCTTCCATGTTTAGCAGCATCACTTCTTGTACCTACAGATACAGAGAGCTACTGCTGTTGTTCAAATAATGGAGACCATCTATGGCCCCAAGACATTAAACCTAATCCCTAAAATCCATGCATGTCATTTTATAGGGCAAAGGGGACAACAGATATATTTAGATTTGGATGAGGAGTGATTATCTCAGATGATCTTAGATAACTGCAGACATACCCTCACTACCCTGTATATGAGGGACAAAAAGCATTGGAAGAGGAGGAAATGTGATGCCTGGACAGTTTGGAGTGATCCAAAGGTGAGTTTTGCAGATGGAAGAGGTGACCACAAGTCAAGGAATATATGCAGTAACTAGAACTGAAAAGGAAAGAACAAGTTCTTCCTCTGTCACTTCAGATCTGTAGTCTTCTAACAGTTTTGTTTTAGCCCAGCTAAGCTAATTTTGGGTTTCTGTTCTCCAGAACTATAGGAGCATAAGTTTGTGATGTTTTAAGCCACGTTGGGGGATGGTTTGTTACTAGTACATTAGCTATACTAACTGACTAATTGAAGTCCAAAGATTCATATGCTAGTATGACACACCAAGCCATCCTCAAACCCTTCCCATTTGTCCCTTAAATGGCTAACATAACTCAGTGTATTACCTTCTGCTATCCTAATTTTGGGCTACCTCTTACTTGCTTTCCAGATTTCTTCTTCTTGAATTCCTTCTTTTCTTTTATGGTCAGAATTCTTTTATTTTATGTTCTGCAATTCAGATTATATCATTCCTTTGTCTTATGCCTCCTCAGGCTTGCCCACATGATGTCTGTATCCAAACTCGACACTGTCACTTGTCAGTATATTCTTGGTAGGAAGGCTAAATTCTGAACATGTTTTTGGTTGTTGGTTGGTTGTTTTGGGAACAGGCTCACTATGTAAATGAGACTAGCTTTAAACTCACAAAGATCCACCTGTCTCTGCCTCTTGAGTGCTGGGACTGAACTTATGAACTTAACTGAACTCTATATAGCCTTATCCTTTAACATGTGCTCTCAAAGCTCTGCCCTTGGCTAGGTGTAGTGGTACACTTCTTTAATCTCAGATCTTGGGAGGTATAAGCAGAAGGAGTGGAATTTCAAGGCCAGATTCAGCTACATAGCAAGTTATATGTCAGTCTAAATAGTATAATGGAAACCTGTCTCAAAACAATAAGGGCTGGGAAGATGAAGCTCAGTGGTAAAGTGCTTTCCTAGCTAGAATATATGAGGCTCTAGGTTTGTTCTCTAGCACAGACAAAGCAAAGCGAAACAAAGCAAAAGCCAGCTCCTCCCTTGAACTCCAGCAAGCTGCTTGCTCCCATGCCTTTCTTCTGGTCACTTTCTTCCCTAATCTCATCCCCAGGTAACCCCTGTTGTTCTTTATGCATCCTCTCAATCTTAGCTATCCTAAGAAATAATTTCTTTTTCTTTCAGGCTTTATTATTATTTTGTGTGTATGTGTCCAAGATACATGTGTGTGAATGCAGGTAAGCACAAGGACAACTCTGTGAAGTGGTTCTGTGCTTTCACATTTATGTGGGTTCTGGGGCTCAAACTTAGGTCATTGGGCTTGCTCAGCAAGTGCTTTTACCCACTGATCCATTTCACCACTGCCTTAAAGGCATTTTTTATTACCCCAGTCTCTCCTAGGGATTTCTGTCATACCCTGGAAGCATTTTTTTTTTAAATCTAGCTTTTATTAGGATGTTGACAAAGAGAAGATACCACTTCATCGGACTTGTTCAAAAGTGAAATCCCAGTGTTAAGCACCATAATTAGTTCTTAATCAATACTACTTGATCAATGAGTGAATAGACTCATAACAATAGCAGATGCGTTTTAGTGAATAGTGAATGCTTGCTATATGGTTGGCACTATGCTAGGTGTATGTGCACAGTGTATATGATCTCTAGGCCTAAGAAAACCATGCAAGATTGATTTCTTATCCTAATCATGCATTTGAGAAAATCAAGAATTAGATGCTGTATCATGTACCTGGGTCACTATGATATACTTAGCAGAGATCCATCTTTCTAGCTGCATTTATATGACATGTCCTTTTCTCTTGTCTGTTCCCTCCCAGACAGCCACAGTTTTCCCATTCATGTGAAGACATCTAATTGGAAGCTGAGAAAAGAAGTGTTTCTAATATGTCAAGACATCAGCCCAGATTTTTGTCTTTTTATAAGATCACAACTCTTCCATTGAATTCTTTTTGATGCAAGTAGGTCTATTCTATGCCTGGTTTTCCCTGAATTTTCCAGTCAGTTACAAGCAGGCAGTGACTGGGGTGGGGCTGAAAGATAGGAAATTGAGAGTTTTGTTTCCCTGTCTTGAAGGGAGGTGGTCCATAGCTTCAATAAACCTACCAAAGACATCTGCTAGACATGGCAGCCAAGTGTTCTCCTCAAATATTTCTTAGTTTTGTTCTCTTATTCCTTTTTGAATGTTGCTACCTCAAGAGGAGGTATCCTTGACACCTGGAAAATTTAATAATTTTCTAATTGTACATTCTTCACATAAGGGGAGAAATAGTCCAGGCCACAGTTAATATCTAGCCTCCTTAATGTTCAAACATTCTGGGGTCTGTTTACTGTGCACTGTAAATGAAAATTGTAGTTACATTATTTTTGTGCACACAGTTTCACAAATAGAGTAGACAGAGGGCAGGAAGTGATGACCTGAGACATGGGAGTCCTATCCTTCCATGGGTTCATATTGCTTTAACTTGTAGAGTCTTGAACATTCCTTTGACATTCTTCTACAAAGAAGGGAACAATTTGTTCATTGCTAAACCTGTTGTTTTATGAAGTAATCATTCTTTATGGGATACCTAGAAATGATTTTTAAGGATTTTTCTTTTATAACAATTTTATTTATTATTTTTGTGTGAGTGTATTGTATGTATGTAAGTGCTCCCATGTTGAGGTCAGAAGAAGGCATCTAATCCCCTGGAACTGGAGTTATAGATGATTGTTAGCCACCGTATGGATGTTGAGAACTGTACCAGAGTCCTCTGCAAGTGCTCTTAAACTCTGAGCCATCTCCAGCTCCTCCTTGTATTTTTTTATGGATCAAAAAAATCAGGCCATTGATCTTCAATTTATGGTTCATTCACATGTGATGTTAACTTGTGTTATTTGATATTTCAAAATGTCTTGAACATTGCTATTTATATGTGTACAGTGTTTTTAATGTCACCATTAACTTTATTGCTACTTTTACAATCACAATCTCCCACTAATGTTTCTCCCATTTTGTTATTAAATGAGTATGGAAATTAAAATAAAGAATAAGAAAATTAGGGCTTGTTTCTGAGACAAGAATGGAGGTAGTATTTAAAAATCGTTATATAATTATGATTTGTTTGCTTTTTAAAGCTCTTTAATTCATTTTATCATAAAAGCTTCTCTAAGGATCAAATTGTCTTTTGCATTTGTTTCATTAACAGAAAAGAAACACCTACCCATGGCTGGAACGTGATCCTGAGAGGCTCAGTTCACAGGCATGGTTGGTTTGAACACTGCACCTTTGTGTGATAATGGAAGAGGAGGAGGAAGATGGTGACAATTGGAGGTTTCTGACATTTATTAAATGCATCATATGGGACTGACTCTGGTTGTTCTCTTGATAGGTAATAACTTGTTCACTCTGCACAGCAACTCCTTGAGGTGGTTGCTATTATAATTTTAAAGATAAGAAAAGCAAGCCATGTTGTTTATTCAAGGGTACACAGTGAATTAACAGTGATATCCAGGTTTACACGCAGTGGGGGCTAAATTAAATACCTGCCCTCTTAATCCCTATTCTTTTTCTCCTTCCTTTGTGGCTTCTCATGTTTAAGGTGTTCTAGACCATATGTATATGTGTCTAATCCTAATATTTTGTGATTAAATGTGGTTTTGTTTTGTTTGTTCATTTGCTAAGTCAGGATTTCACCGTGGCAGCCCAAGCTGGCTACACAATCTGGACTTTCTTGCCTCAGCCTACTCGGTGCTTGGATTATAGGTGTAGTGTGCCATACCAGACCTAGCTGCTTAAGTATTCAAGAGGCTGGAATCTTGGTCTTTGGTTTGAGAGTTTTCCTAGCTCTACAGCAAAAGAATGTGGTATATAAGTAATGTCAGGTTATAATATTTCAGAAGCAATATACAAAGTTAGGATATACTGTATAAATATGACCAGTAGATATTTAGATTATGATACAGAATTTTGAGAAAAATTCAGAATAGCATCTATTTTTCCTTATATGTATTTCTTAGTATATACAGCCCTTAAAAGAATATGTTCTTGAATTCTAGATTAGAGAGAATTCAGAAAGAAATCATAATTCATGTAATTTCCTTACAGACTTACTTTTGTTCAAGAAAATACCTTGTCATACCATAACATTTTGAAGTAACAGATTGACAAATTCTTTGTTTCCAACTCCAGTAGTGATTGGAAATATAACACAAAATCAAATCTTTGTTCATGAACTTAGTGGACTCCAAGAACTTATATGGCCACACAACACATTTTTGAAAAGTTTGACCATAAAAACCTTACCTAGTAAAATTCTATATCGTAGGAGTTAAGAAAATATTTTTGACCAAAATACAGAAATAGATCCCAGAGTAATGGCTTCTATTTAACTAAAAGATAGAATTGCTACAATTTAAATGATAAATTTGGAATTAGAAAAGGATATTTCTCTAAGGGAATGAGACATGCAACTCTTCTGAGAACGGAGAATCAAATGGACCTGTACACCCAAGGCATGTTTCGTTCTCCTCATTCAGAAGACTACTACAGCGGAATAGAGTCATCGGGGTTGATGCAAAATATGAATAGTATTTCCTGAGAGCCTTGGGGAGTCAGTTCCTTTTCTGTAATCCTCTTCCTTTCTGGAGGATGCTCTTCTGGTTTTTGTAGATATGAAGACTGTGGTTCCACATAGTGACTATCTACTTTGCAAAAATCTTCATCTGGATTTAATATTTCCCTGGATAGAAACTCAGTTCAATTTTTTTTCAGGGAACCAGTATGTAGGGAAATCCATTCCTTTTCTTCTAAGGCAAAGACTATCCTTAATAAAAAAGAAACCTTCTCAGTCCATGATATCCTGGCAACTTTAAGAATACCTGGATGTACTCATAACTTGGCTGAGCATACCTTCACTTGCTACAATTGCAGAGCTCCTGCCTTGTTACTCAACCAAGTCCTGGTCAGACTGATAATTTCTTTATCAACAGGAGCAAGGACACAAGGGAAGTGAGGGGAATCAGGCCAATTAATTCTTTACAAGTTTTATTTACTTTTCTTTGACCACCTCCCCGCCAAACATTAAAGTTGTTCATCTTTCTTTTATTTTTAATGGTTTTCCTTTTGGATCCAAACGAGCATTTATATTACAAGGTATCCACCTGATCAACATGCAGTGATGAACTCTGGCTTTAGGTGAGATGCACCGATACAGTGGGTGGGCCAGTATTGGCTGCCATTCAATCACACTACTGCAAAAGCATCAGGCCGGCACACCCCACTGGAAACTGCCCATAAGGGGGCGTCTCATGGGTTTGATTCACATAAGTTTGATAATGCAGGTAGCAGCATTTTTACAACCTGAGGCAAAGCACCCACTTTCTCTGTTGACACCATTCTACATTCTCATCCTCTAAGGGCAAATCAAGGCCTAGCGTTAGGTCCCAAAGGACAGAGACTGTGAGTTGGGCACCCGGTTGTCCACTTTCTTGTGGTGTTACCTTTTGAAGTTGTACCAATGCACCTTGCCACTTAAAATCTACTTCTTATAAAGCACCTGTCCCATTCACCAGCTCTTCTTCCCTCCTGTTGGTGTGTATACCATTAAGAAAGTTAACACAACCTCTCCATTACTGGTATTATTATATTAATTACTAAAGTCATAGGTTGTCTTTGGGCTGCTTTTTCTCTCCATCTATCAGGTCTGGAAAGGGTTTGGAGAAATCTTCAAATCCTGTGAGGATTCAAGTCCACTATTTTAGCTCAGTTTACCAGAAAGAACCTCTCTGAATCCAGCATCATGCTAAAGAGTCTACTAACAATCTAAGTAAAAAAGAGGAGTCAAGGTCAAACATCTTCAAGCCTGTCTTTTCCTGGGACATTTTAATAACCTCCCCTCAACTTTGTGCTATATCATGCCCCTCCTCTACTCACTTGTCCCAGATATAGATTGTCAAGCACACTTGAGGCATTAAGTGTTTCTCCTCCACTGGTTTTTCTGGGTGAATTCCAAATCTTGGACTCAGTGTGAATGAACTTATACTGCTTTCCAATGTCACCAAGAGGGAAGTTCCTTTGCAATTACAGCACTTAGGGTGGCTTTGTATAAATTTTGGATTGTTCACAAAACACTAGGATAGAAAAACACTGACTAAAGTTCAACCTGCAGGCTAAGTATATATCCCCATTGGTAGCCATTAAAATGCAATTCCTATGTTTTTACTAAACCCACTGGGATCTGCTTAATGGTATACAACACCTTATCAAATGTAACTAAGACCAGGACTACTGTGTACTTCAATTGGCAGTTAGATTACATTGTTTAGCCTTCATTTCACATGACTTTTATTTTTAAAAATTGATTAATGGCACTTTGACATGTTAAAGTGGGTTTTCCTTGCTCATCTCTTAAATGTCCTTGATAGACTTGCTTTAAGCGTTAACTCTTGTGCAATATAGGCCATTGCCATAAGAAATCAAAATACTGAAAACAACTGAGTCATCAAATCAGATCAAAATCAGACATGGCAGATGTGACTGGTTTAGTTTCCTTTTCACTTTGGGGCCATCCTCTGAGGGAACCAAGAGGAAGTGGCAGCCTACCAGTCCAAGTTTACATATCTCCCTCACAGACTATAGAGAGTGTTCTATTTTTATATCTGGAAAACTTGAAGAACGAAAGAGGAAAGATTTACTCAGATTCCAGTCTGGGTTGGAGAGGATGCGTGGATGAAGATCCTGTGTGTTAGTTTGTGGTTATTTGATCTCTGACATGTCCACAAAGAGAAGATGATGCCCCCGAAGTTTGCAAAAGGAAAACTCATTTTCTTTTCCAATTAATGAAAGAGCCTGGATTTTTTTAAAAAACTAGAGAACTAGCATGAAGAGAAAGTAGGAAAAATGGAAAGCAAAATCAAAGTAATTCTTAGTTTTGGTTTCCATTAAACCTGAGATTTCCTTACAAAACTAAATGCTTATATAGCAAATGCCAAGAATTTTCTAAGTCCTTCATAGGATTTAATGAGTGCAGGTTTTTCTAAATTGATTTGTGGAGACTAGGTACTTTATTCATTATTAACTTACAAGCACTTAACACACGCATGAACTAGCCATGTACTAGTATGTCAATTTTTCTAGTAAGGGAAAGAAAGTAGATGCAATACCCTTGCTGAAGGCACAAATTTGTTGTGAAGGCTGGATAAAATTCGTATTTTTAACTTCCTATAACATTCCTTTATCAGATTGCCATACTGTTCACAAAATTATCTTCTTATAAAGGCATACATTTTGTATTTATTGGTTAAAAGATGTTCTGAAGAAAATTCTGTATCTAATTTCCTCGACTTTCACTGATTTGGTGGGGAGAACACTTTTCCCTAAATCTAGGTTATATTTTAAGCCCCTCGAAAGAAAAGAGACAGAATATTACAAAGACAAGAGTCCAAAGTTACTTAACAAGATAGAGAGGGAAAAAAAGAATAGAGACTGGAGGAGACAGAAACAGATTTTTTGATTCAATTATCCTAGCCTTAATTTGACAGAAATTAATCTTAGGAGAAAAACAGACGCAGAACACTATAGAATACAAATTTATCCTTCTTTGCTGTCTTAGAGCAGGCCCATCACAAAATACTCATCAGGCAATCTATCAACCAAAAACCCACCAAAGAGATAAAAATAAACATTAATTTCAACACTTTGTTTTACTTGATCTAACGAGCTCTCTCAAAACTCCACAAATAAGAATTTGAACCTCAAGAATGTATTTACATAGTAGTAGCATGGCTTATTATAAGGTCTCTTTTTGCATTTAGAGGGTCAGGGCACTAACACTCCTATATACAGCATGATAGGAATGTGTGTGTGGAAGGAAGCCTATAAGAATAGAAGGACAGAACCCTCCCCTCCCTCAGGCTTTTCCAGAAATTCCATTTGACTCTGCTGGGAGTATGTCATACTTCTCAACAGGCTGACTTGAACTTTGCTCAGAGATACTTTCCAGGCCCTTGGAATAGGTTGGGACATTTTGTGAATTTTCTCTTTTCTGCTTGGTATGCCCTCTCATAGACAGTCACATCAGTTGGGGGCGGGGGGAGATTCAAGGAACGGAAAAGATGCTACCAGAAACCAAAGAGAGTTCATTCTATTTTTAGTTCTTTGTATCCCATGTAGTACATCTATGTACTCTGGGCTAGCGGGTAGTACACGACAAGATGACAAGACAAATCTTTGGCCAGCAGAGAAGTTATCAGCAGCTGCTCTGTTTGAGACAGACTTGGCTAGGACATCCTGGGTGGTTCAAAGGGGAAAATCTGGATAAAGCTGCCGGGACAAGCGGAGCTTCGTAACATGGGACCACTTTTGATCACTTTCATGGAAAAGTTAGGTCATAACCCCTGAGTTAATTTTGTTTGGCTTTTGTTAAAATAAGAGTGTCAATGTGGAGATATGTAAGGATAAGTCATTTGAGCTGGACCTGATTCCTTAGGGGCTCTTTTCTGGAGTTAATTCACCATGCTGTGACTGGCCACTTGCAAGTGGCCACCTGACCCACTTCTTCCTTCCTACACCATAAAGAACTCTCCTGCTCCTCCTGGACAGTGTGTAATTTTCTGGGGACCAGGAGGAAAGGATACACAGGCTCCATAAGACAGCTGGTGAGGAAGAATCCTCCCCAAGGAATGGGGTTGCTTTTTTTCTCACTAGCCTTGGAGAGTATCACAAGACATAACAGATAAGACACTGGTATAATGAAAAGCGCAGTGGAAGTTCTTTAATTTTCAAGTCTCATAACATCTCTGCAAGGCAGGAGACTATCTGCTTTGCTTCTATTATATGTTAACTATTTTTTGACATAAAATGTCAATCTTTAAAATATAACTGAGCTGAAAAATGAAACTCAACCTCTCTCTAGCTCCATCCACTTAAATACTCTGTCCAAAATTAAAATATGCACTGCAGGCTTCAGAAAGAGAGGCAATGAGAAGTTGAGATGTTTGTTTTTAAAAAATCAAAATTACTTGAAAATTTTGTTCTACTATGATACAAGAGGCCCAATTTCTCTGCAGTGAGCTTTCACTGAGTATGTGGATATTTTATGTACACCTTGCACCCCGTTTTAGATCACCTTGTGAGCTCCAGATGATGTTTCATTAGAAGAAAGCATTCCTTAATGGCAGAGCACATGGCAAAGGCAGTGACACCATCACATAAGCTTAGATTTAATCATCTCAGGAATTTGGTCTGTGCTAACATGCAACAAAGCAAAAAGTGAGAGAGAAGACCAGAGGACATTCCAGTTCACCACTTGGGTTCTGTGGTGGTGGTGGGCTGGATGCAGATGGGAAAGGGAGATACTGCCCGAACGATGGAGTATGGGGTATTCTTTTTGTGGCCTTAGAATGAAGGAAGGGAAAGTTTCCAAACATTTGGAGTTAGCTCCAGGGAGACATGTTTGGTGCCACTTAGTATGCTATGAGGAATTAGATGTGAAGCCTGCAACAGAAAGATTCCTCACCTAGAAGAGTGGTACATCCTCCCATGGGGCAGCTATCATCTTGGCTCACGTGGAGTCTGGTGGATACTGAGAAGTGCTGTCCCTTCACAGGCAGGTGATTTTCCTGACACCCAGGGGCACTGTGGCCAGAGCCTCTCACCACGTCTGAAACTTGTGCATTCTCCTACAAATGGAGAGGTAATGATGTACAAAGTGGTCTGGAAGCTGAAGTCAAGAGGCATGTCCAAACACAAACCTAGTTACACTACCTCCCAGTCTGGCTTCCTTTCCTCTCTCTTTCCCTCTCTTGTTTTGAGGTGATAAAACTAACATTACAAGGGTGACAGGACATCTGACTAAAGAGATTTCCAGCACCCACATTTATCATGCTGTGTATAAAAAAAAATGAAGTTGTCATTCTCAGTGCGAAGAGTAGCATGGGCTTTGAGATAGGGGCAGAGAGAGAGAGAGACTGACTCGGAGACTCTGATACCTAGGAGGGGAATTCCTGCCAGCTTACAAGGGAGGAAGTCATCCATGTTTATTAGGAAGCACTACAAAAACCAAAGATGTGATCACAATGAGCTTGTCACTCAACAGAAATTCTATTATATTCTGGTCTTGACAGAAAAACAAGTAGGGGGCTAAAGGAAGATAATCCCAATTTCTCATTGGGAAATTGAAGAAATATGTTTATAATTTCACCAGTACTAGACAAAACAGGTGGCTGGCGAAGTAAGCACATCTGCAGCACTTTATGGTGCTTCACTTAGGGTGTGTGTGTCTGTTCAAGGAGTTCGGGTTTGCAGAAAGGTTTCCGGCACAATTAATTTAGTATTCATGCTATTCTTTGCAGGCAAATTTCATTTCTGGTCATTATGCTGCTAGCCCACCATTCTCTCCTGCTATAGGGATGTCATGAAGGATTTCTACAATTGGCTTTCTCAAAACACCATCAAACAGGCTCACTGGCTTGGAATGGTCATCTTGTTGCAGGCCTTCCCCTAAGGAAAGCTGCATATCCAGGGTAGAGGAAAGCAATTTTGTGCACACAAAGAGGCCCATAGTAGCATTTTGGCATGAAATGAGGCTGAGTGGAGAAAGCCTTAAAAACAAACACAAGGTCCAGTATCAGGCTCGTGTAATGATCACACCTGTTAGGACCATGCTCATGTTTCCAGCTGCCCCTGAGCACACATGAACTGAGCAAGAGAGGACAGTGAAGGTGGAAGCGAGTGAGTCTGAGACTGAGGGGCCTTTGTGTCTGCCTCATTGACCTCTTATCCTGGGACTAGTTTGATTTGGGACTGACCATGGGTCATGAAGCTCCAGTACCTAGAAGAGAAAGTGGGACCATGATAGCCAAATGAGTAAAGGTGGCTTGTCAGAGCTGATGCTGCTATGCCTGACTTCTTTGTCAACCCAAGGCTAGGAAGAAACAGAAATGAAACAACTTTGTAAGAAAAAAGATGTTCCAAGAAAAAGGCCTGCTCCGACAGAAGAGTCCTATAGGACTCTGCCTAGGCTGGAAAAGGATAAAGAGTGTTCACTGAGCTATCAGCGAAATGTCCTTAAGTTCCAGAGGGTTCTGTGCAGAGGCTGGGAAAGGGCATCCCTGCCCAACACTCCTCGCTAAGGAATCTGTTCATCTACTCAGATGGTACTAGGGAGCGGCTTAAGGGGGTGATGTGTTCCACAGAATGGAGCTCTTTACTAAATATCAGTGGAAATGACTAGCTAAGGAAGAGCCCTCTTTTCCCTCAATGATTCTGTTTTGGCGATTAGGAATGACTTCATAGCTGGAGGCTGTCTTCTGCCCAGCTTTTATTTTGGGGAGGGGTGAAGCCCAGCCCTGGCCCAAGGGACATTCAGGGAAAGTGGGGCCCTATCAGAGCCTACTTTGCTAACAGGAGCAGCCCAGGTTACAGCTGAGGTATAGTTTCTAATTACCTTAAAGCATCCCCATCTGACCCCCAGCCCCCACCCCAGCCCAGCTACAGAAGTTTCAAGCCCAAGGATGCCTCCTCACAGAGGTCTTCAGCCTGACTCCTTGAGGAGGCTTCTCCTCTTTTAGTCTACTAGTCGCTGCATCTTTATAGAAGTCACCACCCTGTATGCGCGCCTGCTTGAATGTATGTTCCCTGTCCATTTGGGAAAGTGACAGGAAAGGCTTGGCTGCTGGTACTTGATCACACTGGGCTGGGCTCAGCAGTAGCCTTTCTGCTTGACAGAGGTCCACTCTCTCTAGCCCAGTGTGGCCACAGAACTGTCACCAATACTGAGGTCCTTTTATGCTTGTTGGAAAACTGACTCTGTCTTGAGTCCCTTAGGTCCCCCCTACCACTTGTCCACCCTGTGGGTCCCTTTGACCAGTATCTAAAGGGCCAAGGCTAAGAACGGTATGGGGTTCCCACACTGTGGCTGAACCCTTCTGGAGTTGGTGCCCTGGCCATTGGTGTTAGTATCACCCTTACCAGAGCTTACAGGCACCTTTGTGGGCCCCAAAGAGCCTCCTTACCTAGCTTACCTACCACAGCACCTACTATGTGGGTAACAGACCTCAAGGTCTAGGACTATACCCACCAGCACCTCCAGTTCTGTTTCTTTGGCCCTTACCTTCATGGTATGGGCTGCTGGGCTATGGCTATTTTCACCCAGACCAGCCCTTGCTGCTGTTTCCACAGCACCCTGGCCCCTTCTGCTCTGGCCCATCTCTTGCTCCCTACTTCTTCCCCTTGGCATCCTGACTTGGCCCTTGCTTCTTTGGAGGAAGCAAGCCACAAGACAATGCATGAGATGCTGCTATAGTTGCTCTGGTGGCAGTGGCAACCCCACAAGAGCTGGCGAGGAGGAGATTCCACTACTCCTCAGTTAAGAGGCCAGAAAGTCTTCCAGGCTGCTTAGGGCAATGGGCTTAGACACTGGTTAGCGAGATCCCTCTGTAGCTTATAGAAAAGTAGGAAGGGCAAGGGAAGCCAAGCCACCCTCACGTCCCTTCTCCCATAGGAGTAACCTTTCATATTCCTGTATTTTCCTTCCCCAGCAAAAAGGCAGAACTATGGCAGTGCCCATCTTGCAAAGGGAGATAATGCGATTTTGTGGATTTGACTGGCTTTCCATCTGTTCTTTACTTCCTCTTCTCAGAGGATGCATGACGTCCTTTCTCCATCTTTCTTTCTCCCTCTTCCTCCCCCCCGGGCCGCACAGGCTTCCCAATTTGGTCCTGGTTTTCTCCCTATGAGAGAAGAGCATGCATCGGAGGGGGGAGCAGCCTTTAGCACTTGTCATCTTCTTCCGTGTCACTCAGGAGGTCACTGACAGCTCCACACAACACGCCAGGCCCAGGCCCTCCACGCCTCCGCCGCCTATAGTGCCCATTAGGCATCTGCCAGCTGTGCCGCAGGGGTGGGGCCGAGCCAATGGTGTTGGATCGGCCCAAGCTAGTAGCCACGGCTGCCTCGAAGGTGAGTGTCTCCTCCTCGCCACAGTCTGAGGTGTGGGAGTCTTCGTGGAGGGCCAGATAGGGCTCAGAGATGTAGTGCTGTGGGGAAGAGTGCTGGCCCTGCTGGGGGTGCAGGGAGTTGGAAGACTCGGTCAGGCAGGCGCTGTTGCTCTCCAGGGCTTGAGAGGCCAGTGGGGATCCACCCTCACTTCCATTGGGAGGTGGTGAGATACTGCCAGCATGTCGCATCAGGGAGCTGTAGGAGAGGAGGGGCCGAGGCTTTGGTGGGACAGGTGGAAGCTGGCGGCGACTTCGTCTTGGGGTGCTGGTGTCAGAGATGGAAGGGATGGAACTCTCACTCAGAGAACCAGTGCCCTGCATCACAGAAGAGACATGACAGATTAGGCTCTACTTGGTAGTATATCTACATAGGGTCCTCTTAAGGTCCCCAACCATCATGCAGAAAAGTTCTTTGAGTCTTTAGTAAGAGGTCTGAGGGGGAGGCCCCTAAACTGTTGACACCCTTCAAGGCCTCAGGGATTAATTCAGTACACATTTGATGCCATACAGACCAGAACATCACTGGAGATCCAGCTCCACTACAGATGCAGACTTAGCAGGGATGGGAGGGAGGAGGTGATATAAGAGACACATGATACAACCCTGAGAGTGTTTTTACAGAACAAACAAGGGACTGTCAAAGATCTGGAAGCTCTATATAACAAGGGGGCACACAGGAAGATCTTAAAGTTCTAGGAAAGACAATTTGGTGAAAGGTGAATGAATGCTCTGGAGTTATCTGGGAAACTGGGGACGTGAGTTCTAAGGAAAGCAAATTGTCTTCCCTTACCTTTACTCCCGGCCTCTTTCTCAACAGTACCTTGCTGACCTCAGCTTCTGCACCCTCCACCCATCTATCAGCTTGGGCCTTGCTTGCTTTCGTTGCCTATTACCAAGGACACTTGTGCCCAGGTGTTGGCAAATGGAGTCCAGGACTAGTCTCTCAGTGTGTATGAGACTTATGACCTACTTGCCGAGAATCTTCTGGGCAAGGGTCTTTGCAGACGCAGATTTCTGGATGTGATTTTAAGGTAGGAATAAAATTCTGCACTGTGCTAGGCAGCTCTGGAGTTGATGCAGCGACAGTTCTGCAGCGACATTTGTAAAGCACTGTTCCTTAGCTAAACTTTTCCACCTCCAATGTTTCAAAATCGGCTTAGCAGCTCTCCTAGTGACTATTTCTACTGAGTCTCCCCTCTGGACTCAAAAAGTAGAAGCAAGGGGCAATACTGAGTCAAAGAGCACCTTCATATAGCTGGTATTTCATAGGCATAGCCTGGGGTTTTCACAAAAGACTGGAAGGAGAGACATCGTGCTTCTCATGTGATAAATGAACAATAGGCCAATAAGGTTGAATTGCTAACTTATAAATCTTGGCCTGAGAAATGAATTGTCATTACAACTAAGGATCACAGGAAAGTCAAAATTTTTTGACTTAAAGGACTGTCTTTATCTCTTAAATTTAGTTGTATTGTATGTCTGAATTCTGAGAATGGAAATGGAATGATTTCTGGACATTGTCTTTCTTTAGGGAAAATTTCATTCTCAGTTGAGTTCTTATTATCTCTGAATCTGTGAGCACAGAGCATATCTTCTTCTCTCTGTACAGTGGGTTACTGGTTGTGAACATCAGAGATCTGAGCTACCAGAGACCTATACAAGGTGTGGACCACCCTCCTATCCTATCCCCTCCCCATGCTCACCTGTCTGTTGGGGGTCTGTGACCTGCCCTCACTGGGTGACCTGGACTGGCGACGCTCTGGAGACTCCCAGTCAGCCTGGGTCCCTCGCTCTTCTGAATTGCAACGGGAGACATCAGGGGAGAGAAGATGCTTTCGCTCTTTAGATCGGCCCCGCTCCCTGCCTCCAGAGCGGTGAGTATCAGACTTGTGGCCTGTGAGAGAGATGGCAATAGCAACTGCTTATTACTCAGCTCACTCTGGCTGCAAAAGATTAATTCCAAGCAATGAATCACATCCCAGCCATGGATTAGGCCACTGTGAATTGAATGGCTGTATCCCCTCAAAGTTGAGTATTGAATCCTAAACCTCCAATGGAATAGTGGTAGGAGAAAGAGCCTTTGTGGGGGAGGAGGTTCAGGAGGGTGAGGCTCTCATGATGGGATAAGTGCCCAGAGACAGCTTGCTTCCTTTCTCCCTGCTACCTATCCTGTGAGGACACAATGAGAAGACAGCCACCTGCCCAGTAGGAAGGGAGTCCTAAACCAGACACAAGGTCCACTGCCTTAGGTTTGATCTTAGGTTGTTCACGCTCCTGAACTGACAAGTATTATGACTTCTCCCGGAAGGTAAAGAGATGATTCGAAAGGGAAGTTAGAAAGAAAGGCTAGAAATGTTCCCTTTTGTGAGCAGGTAAGCCTTCAAGGTTCTTGAAAAGACATGTATCAAATGATGCAGTCTTTCCTCTTTTGATTCCTTTCATGCCAGACATGGTAAACAGCTTCTCTGCCAATAATGTCAATATGGATCAACATTTTGGTGTCCTACATGGACTGGGGAAGGTGGCACCAAGAAGAGAATTAAGAAGGTTCTATAAATAAAATAATGACACACCTAAAGTAATGCCAGGGTGAGAACCCTGAGGCTAAAGTCAAAGGATCTCAGTTCTAGTCCTAATGCCACCATTTACTAGCTCTTGATATAGGGCAAATCACTGCTTTCCAAGTTTGGTTCCTTTACCTAGTAAAACAGGCTAAATGGGACTAGTGATTTCTGAATTTTAAAAACTCAGTATAACAGAGCAAGAGGCATCAATAAAATTGAATACATGAAACAATTCCAGGTAGTACTGTTTTGGTGGAAGTGGAGTTGGTGGCAAAACTCAGGACCCCTCACCAGGGGACATCTACTACATTTCTCTGGAATATCAGTAGTTTTTCAGAGGCTAGGTGAGAACGTTGCTAAGTCACTTCAACATTTGTGATGCACATACAAGGCTTGGGTCTGTTTCAGGATGATAGAGATGTAAACCCACTTTGGCAGGGAACATTCTTCCTTCACTTTATGTGTGTGTGCAAACACATGATATGCATTGGGAAGCTAGAGGACAACTTTAGGTGTCAGCCCTCACTTTCTGCCTTGTTTGAGTCAGTATCTCTATGTTGTTTGCAACTGTGTACATTTGGCTAGTTGGCCTGTATGCTTGAATTCTCCTGTCTCCATCTCCCATCTTGTCACAGAAGCACTGGGATAACAGATATGGACTCCAGTGCCTGGCTTTATGTGGGTTCTAGGGATTTGAACTCAGATCCTCACACTTGAACAACATGTGCTTTACTTACTGAGCCATCTACCCAACCCTTCCTTCACTTTCTTAAACTTTTGTCTTTAACTGAATTCTGTTCCAAGTATCTGTGATCCTTGCAAAGATAAATCCTGAAGAGGCAGATATGGAAGACTCTCTCACCGGAGTCAGAATTTAGGCGATGTGCTGACAGCCTCAGGGAGGAGTGGTAACTTCTGCGCCGTGACTTGTAGGTGTTTTCACTGCTTCGCTCCATGGAGAATTCCTCCAACCATGAGGAATTTGAACGCTTATCCCGAATTGTAGAAAATGAACGTCTCATAGAACTAGAGTCTGTCGCCACCTGCAAATAAGCCCCAAAGGAACACAAGGCCTGGATTAATTATTGAAAGAGTCTAAAAATCCAGAAATGGAACTGAAACTGCCAAGAACTATGAACTGTAATCCCTAGAATTGTTAATTCTCTTGAATGTTTCTTGCAAAGATCTTGGCTAAAGAGGCTAGTCAGAAAAGTGTCCTTCTGTTGACAATAACTGTGAACAATTACTATAATACAAAAAAGTGTGTACTAATGCCATGGACATGCAGAATGTGGGTAGGTACTGCCAAGTACCCCATAGAGTCATCTACCATAGGTATAGAGTCAGGATCTGCTGTAAATACTGAGCTTCTATAAAACAGGTGACAGCAATTGCCCAAAAGGAAGCATGGCTTTATCTTTTTTTTCTTTTTTAATCCCCCTCAACAGAGAAGACCCTGTCTTATAGCATTATAACCCAGAATAGCTTGAAACTTAACCACTAGGAAGTTAACCCCAGCCTATTACTCTTCCAGCCTAGCTACACCCCCACGACCTCTCCTCCCTTCCCGAGAAAACTTTGGTGTTTAGATTGCCACAGATGACAAAACAGATCTATAAAAACTTCTTGTCTCTGTCAAAACTTGATGTAGGACAGACAGACAAAAGGCCAGGAAAACAGACAAAGAAATGAGGCGTGGCCTGCACCAATTAAGACAGTCCTGACATAGAGCAGTGTGGACAAGTAACTCATATGTGCCAGAGGAGCCAGGGAAAAAAGAGAAAGGAATGACGAAATACAGAGAAAAGTCTCTCTTGTTTGGCTTGTTGGATTATAGGAATGCTTAGCCCAGTGCAGGAGAAATTATGCCATTTTGCTGAACAGTCTTTTGAGGGCAGGGGTTCATTGAAAACATGCTATGGAAGAGAAGACTACATTAGAAATAGTCCATGTGCCAAGTTTTGCTTATAGATGAGGTGTAGGAGAAAAGTCCAGGGCTTACCTGAAAATATCAGGTATTTTATGACCCACCTAATAAAGTCTGGGATGCCACTGCATAAGTTAGGTGGTGTTTGAGTTTTACCTGGGGATCCATAGTCAGACGTGGCATAGAGGATGCCCTCCCAGATCCCGCATGCTCCTGGGTGTCCGAAGGAAGGTAGATGCCATGGTTAGAGGACTGCACGCTTTTTAATTCACTAACCTCTGGCTCCTGGAAATAAACACACAGCCAAGCTTGTGGGACTTGGTTCCATCTGATTGTTTTTCACCTCCAGTGGATAATCCAGCCTCTGTAATAATGGCTTTCAAGAACGGAGACTGATGTTTCTAAGGTCTTAGTTGGATGTGTTTAATGTATGCACGTGTGGTTTACCAGATGTCCCAAGCAGAAATCTCTGAGATGAGGAGGTAAAAGCAAACTTTTTCTGTTCAAATGTATTTTAACAATAAGCAATACTTCAGGTGTTATAGCTTCATGAAACAAACATTTTGCTCATCAGATACGGTAGATGGTGAAGCATACATTCTGACAGATGCTAGTGTTTTGTTTATTCTTTGAAGCCTTTTATCAATTAAATAGGAACTAGGATTTTAAAGGAGGTTGCTTGTGATCTGATATCAAATATGTTATGGGTTTATTAGGTAAGAGTTTTACAATTAATGCCATCCAAAAATGTGGTGGCTGACCATCTTTTAGGTGTCTGCTAACTAGTTCAGTTTAACAGAAATATAATGCAAGCTATTTCTGTGATTAGATATGTGATTAATAAGAAATTTTCAATTATACATTTTATTTAATTCAATATAGCCAAATAGCATATCAGCACGTAATCATAAAAATTAGTGAGATGTTTTGCATTTCATTGGGCTCATAACATTTCAAATGCTCAGCTCATGTCTACTGTACTATGCCCCTGCAGGATAGGAAACTTCTAAATTCTGGGACACTCCTTTGTCATTTTCCTAAAGAATTGGGGTTTAGCATAAAGATGACCAGGGTCATGGTATAAAGGATGGAGCTGTATTCGAGATGCTTATATGAGCAGTATAGCAAAGAGCTCAAAGAACATTTTGGACATCTGGAGATTATTCTATAAAAATTAACTTATATTTAAGAATTGATACCCTAAATATATGAGTGTGTGAGTAGGGAATTGTTCAAAGGAAGGGTGGCTAGAATGGCTGCTTAGCTTTCATGGTCACTGGTGTGTGTGGGAAGAGGACGTCCCCAGGACCTGTGTAAGTGAATTGGAGGAAGTCACAGTATTTGCAGTGTATGTGTTAGGTGGCACACAGTTCTGACTTCAAACAGATTTGGTAATGACACTTCAGTCTACAAGTGTCAAAGGTGGTTTGAGACACACTCAAAATGCACACACACAAATCACAGCCACGCCTCAGGATGTGAAGCAGAGACCCTGAGGGACAGGCAGAAGTACACAGTGATGAGTGTGTAGCATGGCTAACACCTGGATTCAATTACAGACACCAGCACTGACAAGATGAACACACATCCAAAAAGTCCTGCTACTACAGCTCAGTCTGGGGGAACCCACAGAAATGATGAGATAATAAAGTCTCCCTGGGGGAATAAAAAAGACACATTATTGAATTTTTTTCCCATCATACCTATCAACCAGATCGACAAAGTATAAAATACTAACAGAACTTTTAGGAATCAAATTATCCATACTTAGTCCCTAAGTGTTCAAAAGTTCCTCAGAGGGGAAGTGGGTAATTACCGTAAGAAATTCTACCCACCTTATCAAGGGTACCTTTAGGTAATTGTTCAATGTACCAGGGATGTTTGGCCTTGTTGTCTTCACAATACAACTATGCATGATTTGCTCTCTCAGTAACCACAGGAGATAATTACCCAGTTGAACTACTCCTGTCTGAGGAGTACCGACTCCATTATTCACTCAACCCACAGGCAACCCTCTCACTCACCCTACCACATTATACACTCGACAGCTCACGAGACAAGGGGAGAAGAAAGAACCACCACCAATTCATAAGGTAATGAGGCTCACTTAGTAGTGGCTGTCTAAACAGACATTTGCAAAGGCTGTGTTTTGTCTTGTTCTCTCCAGTCCAGTTAAGCTCGGGAAGAGACTTGGGCTGATGAGTCCTGAACTAATGGAAAATTCAAATACCTTAGCAATCACCTTTGTCTCTTGTATTAGTAGAGCCAAAACTTTCATTGGCCCTCTTTTCTCCAAGCTTGGACTTGAGAACGTGACTCATTAGGCCTATTAGAAATTTCATCACTTATGCTAATGAAAAACTCATCTTAGGCTAAGAAAAATGACTTTAGGGTGTATATGGCCATGCAGAGTTGTAACCAAAGAGAGGAAATTTCCCTGAACCCACACAGAACAAAAGTGGCAGAGTACCTCCTCTGTACCTCTTGGCAGACAAATAGTGGCAGCATCTGCAACAGAGACTAAGTGTTCGAAGAGGTGAGCTCCACTCAAGGCCCCTGGGACATTCCTGAAATTCCTACAAGCAGCACCTGGTATACTATGCAACATGGGTAGGTATCATTCATTCTACAAGGCTTATCTTAAAACTTCCTATTAGAGGCAAGATTGTATGTATGACTTTTGCTCCTAAATGTGATACTCAGGGACGTAAACTCAAAGGACTTAGCCTGAAGCAATGTGAATTCCTGCAGGAGGGAAGAAGCCTCTGGGACTATAAAAGCTGAAGAGGGAACATTCTCAGTGAATATGAGAAACTGGGGGAAAAGGGAGCTGAGGATGAGAGTGAGAAGCATCAGGAAACCAAGGAGGTTTTTCATTAACTCATTAATTCACCAGAGATTGTTGTTCCTGGAATTGTCCATCGTCGGCTGGGTCCATACAAGCCAACTGGAATATTTCTTGGGGAGAGAGTGGACTCATGGAAGGGTATCCACTCCGACCACTCCTGAAAAGCAATGTCAGATTCAGAGGTAGTGAGAGAAAAAGTCACCGTATAACTTCCACTAACATTCCCATCCCACTAAGACCTCTTTTCCGTATGGACAACACCCTATACTCTTGGCTGGCCTAGGAGTCTGGTGATTTATGGGTAGCTGTCCCTAGAGCAGAAGATGTTTAAGAAAGTATCAGAAAACATAGACTCTGTTGTTTGCAACTTGTGTTTGGAATCATTCATCATGCTGCTGGCGACCAGCATATCTGTGACAAATGACATCATTTGTCACACTTAGCCATATGGAAGACCAACACTAGATTGTAAACCTGTTTCTGTTGCATTTCCCCATTGGGCAGAAAAATGCCCTACTTTAAACACTGAACAGCTTGTTTAAATATTAAGCAGCCATAGTCTTTAAAAAAATTTCCCCACTCTCTCAGTAATATGGTCTTATTGTGCCAGCATCCCTGGCCAAACTAAACTCAGTCCAATTCAATTCCATGAACATTTTCTGAAGGGCTTCTCTGTGCTGCTCAGTGAGCCTTTTGTTTGTGAACTGGAAGACAATTTCACAGGTGATGTGGAGGAAGTGAAGACCTCTGGGTTGATGACTATGTAGGAGGTTTAAATGGTGATGAGGTAGGGAGAAAAGTGAAGTCTGCCAAATGTTTAGGAAGCCTGTAAATGGAAGGCATGGAGAGTGTCATGGTAGATTGTTATCAAGGGCAGTTTGGCCCAGATATTCCTATACAATCTGGCTAGAAGAAAAGAACAGTTGACCTTTGCTGAGTAATTGGCTTCTGCTGCCATTCACTGCCACCAATACGTTAATGGCCGCCATTATTCTGATCAAGGATTCAGAATTTGTCTCCTGATTGTGGGAAGTGGGGAAGAGGCCAGGAAGGGCTACATGGCTCTATCAGAGGTCTAGGGCTGTGTCAGTCTTTCTCCCAGTGTCAGTCTCCTGCTTGAGTGAGGCCTCTTTCATAGTTGAGTCTACTGCTGATGATTCTGTATCCAGGGGACAATTGGAGGTATAAAGAATTACCAATTACTTAATAAGTTTATAGATTATAGCTATAGATTATCTTTAAGTTGGTATCACTGAGAAGATTTGAACAACAGAGAATCATCTAAAGGGTCCCCTAACTACCAGTGAGAGTCTTAGCTGAGTTTACACAGCTCCTGCAGAGTCATTTGATATTTAAATGACCTGCCTAAATGTCGGTCCTTTCTTAGTGTACCTTCTCTTAAAAATCAAGTGAAAATGATGGGCACGGTGAGTACAGGACATGGATGCCCATTAGTCCTACAGGGAATAAACAGTAGACTCCAGTAGGCAGAGAAGACCTGTGGTTCCAATGTATCCCTTAAAGTTTATTTGTTTGAAATTTCATTGCCAAAGTTGTTTGTTAATGTTAGGATTTGATGAGGGTGGAGACCCCATGATGATATTAATGTCTTTATCAGAAGATAAAAAAAAAGTCCAAAGATCCAAGGTAGCAAGACTACTCTGCCTCACTGTTCAAAGTCCTCCACTGTAATATATGACATGACAAAAAGACTCTCACCAGATACAGGCAGCATGCTCCTAAGCCTCCCTGGATGATCCAGAACTGTGAGCCAATTACAGTTCTGTTCCTTATAAACAACTGGTCCAAGGTATATTTTTTAGAGTAACAGAAAACAGAATGACAGGGTCCTTGGAATCACTGAACGACTCCATGTAATAATAATTTGAACACAGAGTAATTATCTACTTAAAAATTTTGTGAGGATTCTTGTTTTTAGGATGAAATTCAGTATATATCACATGGCTTCCCCTCACCAGCTTCCCCTAGTAGTCTTTTCCTTTGCTCCCAGAATATCAAACACTGGATGTTTTTAGTTTGTTGAATGTCATAAATATGCTTCCTTTTTCTTAAGACTTTAATATGGATTGTTCCCAGCATGTGGAGTACGTTTCTTCAATTCCTCTGCCTCTCATAAACTCTTTGCATATACTTTGGAGTTTTCGTACCAAAAGTCATTTCCTTAAGATCACATTCCTGATCTACCATAATCCTTTAGGAACTCCTTCTTACATGCACTGAGATCATGCTACATTTTTCTTTCTGGAATTTATCACAATTATACTTGACAATCACAATTTGTCTTAAGGCCTGACTTTTATACATGTAAGCATTGGGGAGGCCACTGTCTAGCATGCTCAGTAACCTCTGTAACCTCAGAGTAATTTCTATGAATAATGCATGGATCTGGAAACATAGGTGGTCTTGAGGAACCAGATTGCTTTTCCTCTAACATCCCCATTTCAGGAACTGTACCAATATCTACCCAAAGGCTCAAACTAGAAACATAAGGATTCCTCCTCTTCCTTCACTCCATATAGCAAATCAATTCTAAATTCTTAAATCAAATTCTAAAATGATATCCATTCTACCTATTAAATATCTTCCCTACCCATCTCTCCCCATTTATAATTTTATATACAAGCTACTGTCATTGATACTTTACATAATTGCAACAAGCTACTAGATGATGTTGTCTCTAGAAATTTTCTCTCTCATCCATTAAGTTCACACTGAATTTATGAATGAATTTTGAAAAGCACAAATCTAATCATATCACTCTGAAACACAAAATCTCATTATTTAGGATAAAAATTTAATTTCCTTATCACGGGTTATACTGCTCTCTAAGCTTGACCATGATGTAGGTCTCCAAATCCACTCACAGCCACTTTTCCTGAGCTCTCTACTGCAACTATTGTGCAGTTCTTAAGTGCCTTAAATTTACCACCTCTCTCAAAGAGATTCCCTTCAGGACTCAGTGTTACTGACTTGCTATATCCCCCTCAAGCTAGGTAAGTGCCTTCCTTTCCATAGCATCACAATAGCCTATTCCACATTTTCATCTATATCACTCTTACAAATTCTTGTTTCCAGACTTGTCTCCCTGAAGACTATGACACATTTAGCACTATATCTCCAGTGCCAATGCTTAGACCAAATTTGCTCTTAATAAATATTGACAGAATCACCAAGTAACTAAATTGATAAGCATATGGGAGAAAACTTGTACTGATGCCATGGTATGGCTTCAGTTGTGAAGAAAATTATACACAAAACAGAGATTTAGATCCAGGGGCAAGGAGTTTTTTACACTTCTAGACAGAGGACCCAATGAAAGATTGAGTAAACCCTAAATAAAGATGATTAAGATGTTCTGTATGAAATACACAAAAAATCAACTTAAATAATTACAGAAAAAGATAGAGTAGATAAAGCAGTGGCAAGGCTCAATTTTTCCAGACATAACCACTCCCTTCCCTCTTTCACAGAGCCAAAGAGTAAATATCTACTTGTTTTCAATGGATAGGCTCATTCACAGAATGCCCTCTTAATACATTAAATTATTTGTAAAAAATAACCAAAGGCCTTGATCCTGACTATGGGTATTTTCTTCTCTTCCAAACATCTTAGATTATGACCTCTGAAAATGCTTCGCAGAATCAGGTCTCTTAACACCACAGGCAGAAAGAAATTAATGGTGTGAACAATTCCAAATGGTGTTCTAATAGAGGTCTCATTCCCAAACCCTGAATATCACTTTCCTGATAATTAGTGAAATTTTATTTCTTAGTGAGTACTGGTTCCAAAAGAAGCAGTATTAGATTAAACCCAGTCACAAAAATTCATTTAAATGAGTCAAGGAGCTTGTGCTTTTTAGGTACCCACTCCACTTTGCTGATGACAGGTAAATAATGCATGTGTGTGTGTATTACAATTGATCATTCATGACTAACAACTTTCAGGTAAGTCTTAGAACTCAGATGAACTGAGGTTGTTTCATTAGTGTTGTTTTTTTACTTTATTTCTCTGTTTGCAAGGTCCCTTTTGGTTATTGAAGATAATAAGATGTAGTAGAACGCCTCTAGAATCAGAAAAAAACTTTAAATAATAACTTTAAATAATTTAAAACTTAGGTTATGCTTCCTACTAGTTATACTCCCCATATTTTCATTTGTAAAACTGGTAATATTAATATACACATCTCTAGTGGGTAGTAGGCTGCTGTACTGAGATGATCAAATCATGTCTATAGACCTATCCAACCCAGGGGAAGAACAGAGAAACTGTTGCTTTGCTTCGCCTTCTACACTCAGCAATCATGGCACCCATGACACTAGATCCATTAAGAAGTGACAGTCAAAAATTTGAGAGATGATGATTCTTCATAACTGAATCACAGCTAGGATGCTAGCACATTATAATATGGGTCCACTCTTTCTTTTTCTGATGCTGGTTGCAGCACCAAATGTGCTTGGTTCACTTTTCTCTTACCCTTGCTGAAGAACCATTTAAGATGGTTAAGCGCAGGAAAAGAATTGACTCAGAGCATGGGTTTAGGCCTGCACAGTGGTGGCAGAATGCAAGCAGGAGTGCTATGGACCCTTTGGTCTTACTCACAGGCCTGAAACGGGGTCCTGCTGGAGATAAGGTAGGGCTTTGGCATTAGCAATGATCTCCTGAGGCAGTGATGAGGGCTCCATGCGCTGGAACATAGGTGCATTTTTCTGTATCAAAACAAAGAATTCCCATGACCCATGTGGGGACTGCTATGGGAAACAGAATTTACACGAGCAGTATGGTAACATGATTGATTCCTTGTTGACTAATTTAACCTTTAGTCCACTGGGTTTCTAATTCCACAGCACTAGAAATTTCTTGGACCCTGTACCCTTTACTGCCTGCACAGGGTACTAGACCCTGGTGATGCAGACAGCCTGTCCTCCCAAGAGCTTATGTGACTGCTCGTGACCCAGTTACCAAGCCTGCTATCATTAGTTATTACCTGTTCTTCCAGCTGCTGCCTCTGCTTCTTCACCTTACTCTGCTTATAGTAATCCATTATCATCATTGCTGCATAGATTTTGCCCACAGTCAGGTCAGAGGCTAAAAACAAAAATGGGGTGTGGTGATGAGCACAGGGGATACAGAAACATAAGCTTTCTTACCCACTCACTCATCCAATGCTTACTGAGGTTCTGAGCACATAAAGTGAATATATCTATCCAACGACAGCAGTGCTAACAATACCGATGGTAAGAAATGCATTGTAAGCATCACCATCAATCATTGTAGATATCCATATCTAAAGAACAACACCTTTTACTCAATGTATCAGGGTTTACTGAACAGTCTTATGTGAAGAGAAGGAGCTATGAACCCAGAAAGTTTCATTCACACCCACATTGACCTATCTTAAGAAACTAATTTCAATTATGACACAAGTCTTTAGAAGTGGGCACCCTCATTTTCTAAAGGTAAGGGAGCAACCTCCCCTTATCATTTTGGTTTCCCTAAAAGACATGCCTTGGGGTGCTGGGACACATGAAAGGAAGAGCTCCCCCACCTTTGGGCATGGGCACAAGCAGATCCAGCATCTTCTGGGACAGGTGAGGCCAAATGGCCAGGGTCTCTTTTTGTAGCTCCGAGTCTAGCTGCTGTCTATCTGCACCACCTAGAATAATAGAAATTATTAGTAAATCAATCAGAACAGACACAGAAATAACAAGGACCAAGGGAGTAGGTGGGGACAGGAGCTGAATCAGCATGGCACCTTAGATTCTGAGAAGAAATCTCAGCACTGAATGACAGTAGGTCTTGGAATACCAGTCTTTTTGCTGAGGAAGCAGGACACACTTTGGCTCCCGTTTTCAGTGACTCAGGCATATTCTGCCATAGTGATCTAAGACTATGAGACCAAGATCAACGTCCTCACTGATTCTAGCAGTCTTCCAGGTGCTCAGTGCATCAGAAGGGAAAATGAAAAAAGCCACTAGGAAGCCTCCTGCCTCGATTATATATGTGTCATTCTTCCGACAATCCATTCCTCACAGTCTAAGTGACCTAATTTTAAAAATGGCAGAAGGCAGGCTAAAGGGAGGCATAGAGGTCATAGCCTATTTCACTTCCAGACCATTGAATTAGCAAAGCTTTGCTGTGTTCTCTATGATGGCACCTGCTACAGAAGCTTTCTAAGACTGTAGAGAAAGATGATGTAAGGGAAAATGACAATTAAAATTTGTAAGTTCAATAAATATTTCTAGGATGCTGCTATATGTAAGACACTGACCTCAAATCATTTACTGTATCAGAGAAAAGAAAAGTCTTAAGGTTAGTAGGTCTTAGAGGTGAACTGAGAACCCTGACATTTGATCTTCAGGTCACTGCATTATTGGGTCCTTGGCTGGCTAGACAACAGTTCAGATGGCTTCATCCTGTACCAGCCTGAAAGAGTTACAGACTCTCTCCCACCCTCCTTCTTCCTTCCTCTGCTAATCTGACCTTTGGCAATTTTAATGTCCAGAGCTGTCCGAATCAGAGCCATAAGTGTGGAGGTGAAGTGGACTGTCATGTCCTCAGCTACTGGCATATTCATCAGAACCAACCTCTGTGTGAAAGAGAAAAGAGAAACAGCAGGCAAAAAAATATATTGAAAGACACCTTGGTATTTAAAAAAAAAGAAAGTGCAATGGTCAAGTGCAGAGACAAAAAAGAAGGGCAAGGATTCCCCATCCCTTATGCAGTTCTGGTCTCCCTATGTCTTACTCAAAGCTTATTTGCTCTTATTTTTTTCTAAAGAATGATGCCAAATTCCATGGGAAAGGGGTTTCCTACTCATTCTGTAGAATGCCCCATGGGGTTTCGAATATCTTCCATAGGGATGGGAAGTGATCTCAAAAAAAAAGTGACTCAGGAAAGGGAGTCAGCTCTGGGAGATGTCTCCATTCCCTGCTTCAAGGCTGCTGCATTTTTCCATTTGCCCCACGAACATCCCCAAAATCAGTAGAAAGATAGGGAAAGAATTGGCTTTGTTTATCTCACTTGAAAGATATATCCTGGTGCCCCCTTTTTGAGTCTTTAAAAGATGGATGGAATTTGCAAGCACACGATTGAACATGCAGAAGTCCAACATATCCAACAGATGAGGATGGACAGGGGAAGAGTGCAAACTGGCTCTAGGGGAAGGAGGATGAGGAGAGCAAGGAAGACAGTGTGAGAGAAGGGGCACAGGCAGGAGCAGAGTGGGCAGGCCCTGTTCCCCTCACCCAGAAGAAGAGATCCAACTGAAATGGCCAAATCCACTTTCCAGAGAGTATCTTGCTTTTAGAATTCTATAACTTGCCTCCCAATCTCCTCTTCCATTCTCCCACCAAGCTTCATGCCAGAAATTCAAAGAATTCAAGGCTATTTTCTACCATGTGGTATTATGGATGTAACTATCACAAGCAAAATGACACCAAGCCTTATGTTGTACACAAGGAACTGTGTATTGGGGGGATAAGAGTCTCTAACAGCCATGTTCCAGTGAGACACTCTCTGGAGCAATTCAACTTGGAGGGAGAAGGAGAAGGGTCTCTGACAGAACAACCAGCCTGGTGGTACTGGCTGGGGGGTGGGCCTGTTCTTCACAAACTAGGATCTCATTGGAACATCTTGCCTAAAGCAACTCCACAAATGTGATGTTTTAGGTGTAAAGATGGTTTCTTATTTATATCTAAGTTCCATTTCTCCCGCTTCTGTGAACTTCTAGGGAAGGAACAATATTACTATGTCTGCCTAGGTGAAAAAAAAGCCCCAGAGTTCTGGATCAGTCTAAGTACCGCAAGGCAATTAACAGTAACTATTACTAATGGATGAAGGAAACTTCAGGACCCCAAACTATAAGTACCTCAATGGTAGGTGACTCCCAATGGACACTGCTACTCTATGTAATCCAAAAAGAACCTACCCAAACTTCATCAATGCAGGACACAACCTGTGTCCATCATTGCCCTCTTCTTTGAGCATTCCCAAGTGTATTGGGTAGCTGGCCAACAAGGGAAAGAAAGGTGAATTCATGTCTATTCTGGAAGTGAAGATATCATGCTCTTTAATGTTTGTCTCTAGAAAGAACCTATGCATTGTTCATTCCTACATCATGGGGAGGGAGGAGGTGGAAATTTGTTAGGAGTTTTCTTTTCTCCTGAAAATATCTTCTGGAACCATGTTTAGGAATTGATGCATTATTTCCCTAATTAATCTTACTTTCTCTTTTAATAAGCTTTGATGGCTCTTTTGTTGTAGGCTTTCTTCTTGCCCATCCAGACTATTCCCCTGGCCACCACTCTGCCTCCTTTAAAAAGAAACACACCACTTAACAGCGCCTTTCTCGTAATTCACTCACAAGAAAGCCACACACGTGTAGAAACACCGAGTAACACAATAAAGCTCCACAGTGAACAGCCCTGGAAACCACTCTTGTATCCTTTGTGATTTCATCCTTACATGAACTTTCCTGACTCTTCAGTCCTTCCTTCCCTCCTACACCTCCCCAGCCCACTTCCTCCCATTTCTGTCCTCCCAACAAGTGGATCCCATTTCCTGCTGGTCGCTAGCCCAGAACAAAGGAAGGGGTTGTCTACCTTATAGGCCACTTTGGAGGGACATCTCTTGCCGAGGCCTAGCGGTGGTGACATGAGAGTCAGCATTTCATACATCTCAGTGTAATGGATGCGGCCACTGCTCATGGTGGGTGATAAGCGGGGATGGGAGGTGGTGGGGCAGGAGGGGAGGCAGGGAGAGGAGAAGGAAGTAGGGGGAAGGATGCAGAGAGGTAGGAGAGGAGAACAGGCATTCCCAGAAAGCAAAAACAAAACAAAATACAGGAAACAGAAGAAAAACAAAAAATGGACAAACAGGAAAAGAATAGGAAACCTGTTAATCAAGGCAAATCGAACAAGTGACTCCATCCTGGTGCAGATTTATATCACGCCCCACACAGACCCGGGAACATGGTGACAGCCTCTTGTTCCTGTGACACCATCAGAGGGCGCTGATGGGGGCTTGCTCTCTCCTTGGCTATTGCTGTCTGGACCTCATGGTTCACTGCCTTTACCCCTCAGAGTAACATAAGTATGTATTCAATTCCCAGGGCTGTGCGTGAGCGGTATAAATCGGATAGACGGTGCTCCAGCCGTGGGTGGGAATATCCAGCCCCCACTGGGGCTGGGATGCTAGCCTGGAAAGTTAGGTCTGTCACCTGCCCTGAACCCACAGGTAGAACATCGTGTATCCCCCTCTCTGTGGTGTGTGTGCAGCAGGAGGCAGCGCTTGAAAAGTGGTGGGCTGAGGTTGCTGGTTAGAAAGTTGGACCCGTTGCTTCCACCTGGCTCTGTGAACAAGAGTGCTCTTTATTCCCCAGCATGCACCAAGTTGATGGAATGCTAGGGACAGAAGAAACAAAACCAGGAGGAGGAAGAGCATCTCGCATGCCATGCTACCCTCCTCCGCTCTCCCACATGCGGCTGCGGGTTTCACTAGGGTGGAGTTTAAAGAGTCTCAGCAGAGGCAACGTTTAGCCTCCCGAGTTCACAAGCACTGTCACCATCCCAAGTCAGCTTCACCCATCGCCTAGGAAGACATCCTTCCCGAGCCTATGTCTTTTTCCAACTGCCCGGGCAGTGCTATGCTTTTCTCCCATAGCACCCAGGAGCGGGTTCCTTATCCCACAGTCTTGGTCTTGGACAGAGGCTCAGTAGAAGGACTGGGATACAGAATACTAGGGTATGGCAGAGTTAGAACATATATCCCTCTGAATAATGTCTTTGTCTAACCAAGAAGTAGTGACTTGGCAATCATGACATCTTGTAGGGTTGTAAGTCTACTCAGCAGGGCCCTATCGCAAGGAGGGTATTCAGGGCCCTTCAGTGTCTGCTGAGGCTGTTTCAGACTCTGCTGTGAAATTCTCCCAAATCTACACTTTTTTAAACCTATTCTCACCTTTTGCCCTAATTCCCTGTTGCCTCTCACCTCCTCTCTGTCCTATCCATTGCCACTCCTAGATAAACTACCCAGGAGCTGTGAGGAATGGACGAGGTAGCGATGACTCGACTCGCGCATTGATTCATCCCACATGGGATGATGATGGTGGGAAACCAGAACTCTTCGCTTGGTTAAAGGATTTCTGCATCCTCTGTAGAAGGGGGAGGTCCCTTTCCAAAATGTACAGGCTAAGGTAAACTAGGTAATGTTTATGATGTTTATGTGCACATATACCAGTGCATGCATATGAAAAAGTGAGGGACTAAACTTGCTATCATATGAAGTCAACTCTCTTCTCCTTTCACTATAAAATGTGCCCTTCATCCTACAGAGCAGCTGCTGGTTCTGGGAAGGTTTGGACCTCTTTAAACTCAAAGGAAAGCAACATGAAGGTTCCCTCATGTGGCACAGTGGTGGTGGAGCAGAGGGCAGAGAGGGTTAGATGCTGCATCCCACTGCAGGTCATGGCTGGGGTCTGGGAGGCAAACCTTGCAAGCCACCCTGTAGGGGCAGTTCTCTCCCAGGCCCAGAGGAGGCGAGATCACCCGCACTAATTTGTACATATCCTTATACGGGATCCTGCCGCTGTAAAGAAAGCACAGGTGAGTTAATAAGATATGCAGAAAAAGGTGGGGAAATGACAGCTCTCCCTGCAGGTATGGTTTAGAGAGGTAAGTGGGGGCTGCCTTTTTGATGTTTGGCAAAATCAGACCAGAACAGTTAGCACAAGAGAAACTCGCCAAAGTACTGCCCAAATTTTCGCAGGAAATCAGAGTCCATCCAATGTCAAAAGGAACTGCCTAATGTCCCAAAGGACCCAGTCCCAGCCCCACCTTTTAGCTATCCTTCTAAGAGCAAAGATGTCCAGTGTGCCTCTGACCACTGTGCAGAGCAGATGCCAGCTTGCCAAGGCAAAACTCTTGCTTTCACACCCACACTGATTACAGTCAGTTACTCAGACCTGCCTGCCAGGGGCAGTGGGAAGTCAGTATCTTTCAGTATATTGTAAGAGACAAATTTCCCATTAGGCTAATTAGCAAGGAGAACAGTTGGCATGAAAGAATTTGCAAAAGGCTTTAGATCTCTTTGTGACAGATTTTTCCTAAGTTCATCTTGGGTAAGCTCTCCTCTATTCCATGGGAGCCTAGTAGGGAGCACCAGATACATTCTCCTGTAGCTCCATTCCTGCCACATGGGATCCAGGTTGGATCTGCCAGAATTCCAGGAACAGCACAGACCTTTTTAACAATCTTTTCTTCCAGGAGCCTGCTAGAGAGTTGTGACTTCCCATGGAAGGGACAAAGTAGACATATGATTAATTCTCGGAAGTTAAAACATCTTTGCTGTCAGGGTCCAGAATAAGGAAGCTACAGTAGGGTCTGAAGATCTGATGCACCTGGAACAAACCAGGTTTCCCCCTGGAAGTTTTAAGTTCATTATCTCCATTTGAGCATCCTTGCCAGCAGCCACATCAAAACTAGTGCTTTCTCCAGCTTCACCTTTCTATCCTTTTCCTGACTTGGGTGCTCATTTCTCCTGTTCTTCCACATAGCAGTTCATCAGTATGTTCAAGTCCCTCACCTCTTAGCAGGATGAAATTTAGCCATTTGTCAATATAGTTTTGCTTCTTAGTGAGATTAGCAAATAGGGGAAGATAATATCATATCTACAATCTGATACTAATTTTTATGAAGACACTGACTCATTGAACTTTTGTTGGTCTTCTCTCAACTCCCTTATTCCACTGAAGAAGCCAATAAAACTCTAACCAGAACAAATAATAAAACTCTAGACTTTCAAAGTGACAGCAGAGGTGCTCTTTGGTCTTTTTGCTCAGTTCATGTGACTGAATATTATGGAGCTGTTTCTTCTCAGCAACTGCTATGAAATAGGAACATGTTGAATATACATGGAATTTGGATCCAAAGATCATGTGAAACCAAAGGAAGCTGTGGTTCCAAGAACCAATAATGTCTGGGTGAGGCTGAATGAGTAATGCGTTCCTTTGTTAGTAGATAGACCTCTTCAGTTTGGTAAATGACTAAGCATTTCATCTCATGGTCATCCATGCTTTATGGATGCCAATTTCCCTTACTTCCAAGTTGTGTTCACATATAGTTATTGCCAGTTACAGTAACAGAAGCATTTTATGATTTAGGACCAAGTTCACAACCACACTTTAAGTTATGTAGGTGTTCATAACAGCAACCAAAGGATGTCTAAAGTGACTTGTCCAAAGCCACAGAACAGATAAGATTCAGGCCTGGCCTCATGATTCTCCAAGACACTGCTTGTTGTTTACTAGAACTTGAGTCCAAAAAGGAAAGACTTAGTCACTGTAAGTTGCTTAGTCACTGTAACAGGAATGGATTTAGATAGTTCTGTGCCCTAGGTCATTATTATAGAGGAGAAGAGGAATTCATTCAGTCCTGAAACAGTAACCCAAGTTTACAAACTTCACAGGTGGGTGAATTTGGGGAAGAATCACACATTATGAAGAGTGGTTCAGGTGGAAGCAACATGGCCCACTTCTGTGAAAGGATGGCATTTCCTGTAGTATTTTTAGAGGGGCCAGAATGGGTAGAATAGTGAGTGATGCCCAGAAGCTGAGATGACCTGTGTCTGAGAAGTTTTTCAATCATAGACTGTTTTCCTGTCCTTAACTACAAAGGCCAAAATACTGCCTTTGTTCCTGAAGCAAGGGTCAATAAATATTTTTCAACTGTCAAGTTTTTGACAGTATTTTGGTATTAAGTGTTTTTTAATATTAAAATTTTATTTCCCCAAGGTGTTTTATTAATTAAAATTTGGAAATTTAGCCAGACATAGTGGTGCATATCTTTAATCCCAGGATGCAGGAGGCAGACATATCTATGAGTTCAAGCCTAGTCTACATAGGGAGTTCCAGGCCAGATGAGGCTACAGGGAGATTCTGTCAAAAGACCAAAATTTTTTTTTTATTTCATACAATATATTTTTATCATATTCAGATCACCTTCCCTATATACACCCCTTACTAGCACTCTCTGCCTACTTTCATGTACGTGTATGTGCTCCTATAGAGTCAAATTTGTGTCCCCAAATGCCCTTTGGTGTAGGTCCATCCCCTGAAACCTAGTTAACCTAGCAAGAGTCTCACCCTTAAATGAAACTGACTCTCCCCCTCCCAGAAGTCATTGGTTGCCAATACTTTCTCAGATATGTTTTTTAATTGTAGGGTCATACTATCTTTGTCATAACTATTCAGTTATTCCCTGTGGTACAGATGCAGCCATAGATAATGCATAAAATGAACAGCTATAGTTATAACTGTACTCAGATAAAATCCTATTTGTAAAAACAGTGAGCCATTCATAGTTAGCTGACCCCTGCTCAAAGCCTAGATGGCATTTCATATTAGAAATGGATAATGAAAGATAGCAAAGAATTCACCCCTGCCAGTTTCTGCCAGTTAATTCAATTTTCTGTAATAAAAATCCACACATGTTGAGGGGAACAGTTGGAAGGATTGCTTGCATGCTATTTTGAAATGTCCGAGTTATATCCAACCATGTCTGCTGAGAGGGATGAGGGTGACAAGATACTGACATCACTAAACATGGTAGTCAGAAGTTTCATTGGCCCACAAAATCCTTATCTAAGCCTCTCAAAGGGTTAATGGGACTTAAAGGAACCCACTAACATTAGTGAGAAAAAGAGGAGACTGTAAACTCCTCCATGAAAAAAAGCCAAATAATCTGAGGCACGACGAGGTGGCAAAGAAGGAAAGAGAAGGCCAGGAAGCTCAGGAAGAGAATTCTTTGGTGACTGGCTTGATACTAGAACCTCTTCCCTGAGCCATGACCAAAAGTATTCTCCTTTCCTTTTGTAATCGACAAGTATTTGGGTGGTTCTAATGCCAACCTCTTTTCTGGGCACTCTAGAGTCCCCTGATCCATGGGTGACCAAGAGGCCTACGCACCATGCTGCTCTGTCATATTCTGCCCAGACACGAACAAACTCGTCCAAGTGGTGAGGCCCCAGGATGGAGGAATCTCGAGTCAGGTACTCGAAGTTGTCCATGATGACAGCCACAAACAGGTTGAGCATCTGAAGGGCCAGGGAAGAAAAGGAGTTAGGAGAAACATGAGGCAGAGCTCCAGAAACAGACTAATATAGGCACCAAGACAAATAAAAGACTTCAGAAGTTTGTAAGGCTCAGATTCCTAGTTAAAGCACTGTAGATCATGTTGAATGCAACTCATTTTCATTATTCATCCTGCACATTTCATTGTGTAGGGATTATGATTTCATTTGTCTATGCCACTTCATATTTGCAAAATACTCCATTCACTTTTATTACCTATTTGATTTACTTCATTGTTCTTGTGGCAGCAGAGGGAATAGTGGTTTCAACATTCTTAAAAGCTAGAGAAAGTCAAGGCCAGATAAAAACTTTTGCTCTAAAGCCTCTTCCCCCCACCCTTGCTCCACACAAAGGGCCCCAAAGAGAACCGTGAGAAGTCTCAGCATAGAGGGGATGGCTTTCCTGTGAAGGCTGCAAGTTGCTCATGATCTGAGGCATCTGCCAGGCCCCTGTTCTCCCATGTGCTTGTTTAGCCAACCTCTACTGTGTACCTAGGATGTACCAAACACACGGACCCAGGTACGGGGATGTGTGATTAGAAAGTGCCCATCCAGAGATTCCCCATGCCTGGCACACTGTTTGAAGCACAGCAGGCCTTCACTAGGCCTTGTTATAGGAATTCTATGAAAGACTTACAGGGTATTTGGAAAGACTTACAGGTATTTAGAATAGACAGTGACATATTGGAAAGAGAAAAAGGCTACAAATCCTAACAGCCCTGAAAGACATACATTTAAGTGACAGAGAGAGTAAAGAGCATACAGACGATTTCTGCTAGCTGCAAAAAATAAAGAATTCTGACTTTTGAACTGAGTCCTGCTGCAACAGACCCTATTAACTAAAAAACACAGGCACAGAAGAGAGTGTCTTAGGCAGAGGGAACAGAATGAATGTGCAAAGAGACTCATAGGGGCAAAAACCTTCTGGGGATCTACAAGGAAGGCAAAACAGTCATGGCCAAGTGCCAGATCACAGAAGTATTTTGCCACCATGGTACAAAGACTAAACCCAAATCAGCCAACTAGTCCGACATCATATCTTGAGGGCTTTGAGGATATTTTGTCTCTGTTGCAATTATTCAGTTCTGCTGTTGTAGCACCAAAACAGCCAGAGACATTATAAATACCAGTGAGCATGGCTGAGATTCACGAGAGCTTTGTTTACGGACAATGAAATTTGAATTTCATATCATTTCCACATGTCTTAAATTGGTTTTGGTAGTGTCATCTGAGCCCCTTATCAAGACTTACTTAAGCCTGTTCTGCCTTAGGACACTTTATTGACAGGAGGGCATAATATTCCATTTTGTTTAGACTACATCTAGTTGCAATTTCTTTCACTGAGTACATGACTTGCCAGATATGCAAGCAGAGTACAAAGGAGCCAGTAAAAGTCCACAGGAAGAATACACTTCTCTGCAACACAGAGAGAGGACCACTGCCATCTTACTATATTCTTAATAGCCACTGGCATTCCTCTCTCCTCCTATTTCTCTCTCTCTCTCTCTCTCTCTCTCTCTCTCTCTCTCTCTCATAAAAAGGAATAGCTAGATGTCTGCTTGCCTTTTCTTACCATTAGGGTATAGGATATTTCTGAGAGATGATACAGGAATGAGCCACAGTCAGGCCAACCATAACAAGTCTGACAGCCTCACACACACAGGGAAAGCCACATCCCTCCTGGTTAAGCTCTTTGTTCCTTGAGATTGTCGTTTCATGCAGCCTAACTTAATCCTAACATGGGCCTTTCTTTCTGTCACTGAGGTCAGAACCATAGTGAATTTATGCAACCATTGCCTGGGTTATGAAGGTTTCCCATATATCTACACATTTCGTTCATTCTCCTTTCAGGGTACCTATTATCAATGTTAATAAAAACTAATAGCCTTTTTATTGCTTCCTGTTTATATAGTTTTTTCACACCTATTTGCTTTCTGTTCACTGTAACCCTTTGTGACAAAGTTTTAATTACCTCCAGCCCTTCAAGAAAACAAATGCTTCTGATTAACTCTTGTATCCTTAGTTGCCAGCACATGCTTTGGCTCATCATAGGACATCAGTAATCTCTGAAAAGTGATTGGTTTGAGCTGTGTGACTTGCCCAAGGTCACAAAGTCAGTCTCATGTAGGGTTGAGACTTGAAGGCAAATCATCTCACACTGAATATAGCCTCATTAAAAATAACATTAATGTGAATTATGCAGAACCCTCCATCTCAAAATTTGAAAAGTACCGTTATAGTCTCCAATTAATTTTCCAGTTTTATCTCTGGTTTCTTTTAAATATTTATCATTAAACACTTAAACTACATAAGATAAAACTGAAAGGTCTACTTGCCCTTCTTTTGGCTCCAGTTTGCCCTTACCAATAAGTCCTAACACCTTATAAGCTGGTTTCCTGTTTACTGGAGGTGACGGAGAGTGTCTTGCTAACAGTTCCACCACAGTGCCTATCTCAGTGCCAGGCTTGTCACAGCACTCAATAAAAATGAGTTGAAGATATGAATAAGTAAATGTAAAATGTCAACTAATATCACCATTTTAAGGTTCCTTTCAGTCATTTCCATTCTACATTGTGCTCTGAGATTTGAAAGCAGAATGCTCTTTTGTGCTCATTTTGATTGAAAAATGTTTCACACTTACAGAAAAGTATATTAAAACACATGTAGCAGCACTGTGCATATAATAATGCTATCAAGTTGTGGGAGGTGTGTGGATGGTGTGTGCAGAGGCTGGAGGAGAATATGGAGTGCCCTGCTCTAACACTCTCTGCCTTACTCCTCTGAGGCAGGGTCTCTCACTGACCCTGGAGCTGGGCTGGTGACCAGGAGACCCCAATGATCTTTCTGTGTCCTCCCTACACAGTACTGAGGCTGCAGGCATGTGTGCAGTCACACCTGGCTTTTTATATGGGTACTGGGGAGCTGTTCAGAGTCTCATGCTTTCACAGCAAGTGCTATGACCCACTGGGCCATCTCTCCAGCTCTGTCAAGTCATGTTTATGCCATTTTACAAAGGCTACAGAGGACAAGGCTAGTATAGCAGCAAAACCAAAATCAAGAAGGGGACTCCCCAAGTCTCCAGGTACCCAGTTAATTCATTCCTTGAAACACTAACTCATGTAAACACTTAACAGTCTATCTACATGTAGGCCCCTTGCAGACACTGGAGAGCTGAACTCTGGGATGTTTTTGTTCCCTAGAAAGTTCACCTTAAAGAGACAGAAATGCTTGAGCATGAAACAGTTAACTTATCTTTTGATGTACAGCAGTGGAAAGCAACTACTGCTCAACAGTGATGGAAAGCAACCACTGTTCAGCAGCATTATTTTAGTTTTAGATTTTTTTATACAGCCAGTGGCATTTGCAATGAAGTTGAGCTGAGGGAAATCAGGGAGGCCAGAAGGGACCACAGTGACCTTGTTATCGATCCAGTAGCTTCTTAGTATTTATTCGATGTAACACTGCTTATCTGATGTGCAGGGAAGAAATTTCTGGATGCTGGTGTGCTGATTCATGCTTTCTCCAAAAGAAAGAACTAAAAGGGCATCTCAGTGCTTCCTGGTGGGAATGTTCTACATATATAACTCAATATTCGCTAACACCCAATGTTTTCTCACCATAAAGCTCGCCAGCTGCCATTCATTGCAATGACACCACAAGTCAGGAGAAAGCCACATCAATTACATTGTATACAAGCTTCACTTTATCTGACTAAAATTATGACTTTTTAGTTTCAAGATGTTTTTTTCTCAAACTGTGTTTAAAAAATTTCTAAATGAGGATCAAGGCCTAGCTATAAAATAATCTCCATGTGGCACCAGAAAGACGGTTTACTCTGGATCATCCCAGAGTCAACGTGAAGATCAGTACTCTGTTCATACATTCAATTCCTCATCCAATCTCACAAGAATTCCTCCTTTGAAGCACCCAAAACTTTTCTCCATCAATGAAAGTCACCCTCCAATGATTCTGAGGAGTATGTTGACTCCCAAAGGCTACCTAAGAGGGGATCTGACTCTTCCTACAGGATGACGTGTAAATGTGTATGTGAGGGAGGGCAGAGAGGCAGAAAAGAGCATAAATGGGCAGAGAAGGAATCCTCTCCTCCCTGTTTGTTAGAAACACATGGCACATCCCAACAAGGGATAATGCTGCTCACCAGGAAGGAACAGAAGAAGATGAAGGAGACGAAGTAGACATAGGCCAGATCCGTGCCGCAGCGCTCGTTCTCAGTCTGCCCCGATGGTGCTGTGGCGTCGGGCTCACAGCCTTTCTCCCCGAGACAGGACAGCATAATCTCCTGCCAGGCCTCACCTGTGGCACTCCTGAGCCCAAAACTCATCTTGGTTAGAAGAAGTCTGCATGTCCCATCCCACCCTTGGGCCTTGTACATGTTCACACATAGGATTGATGGGTTCCCCAGAGGGCCCTTCTCGTAATTTCCATACAGAGAAGCAGCATGTCAATGAAGCCTCTCATGGGTTCTTCAGTCTCACCCACCACCACTTCATCTGTTGCAGTATGTCTGCTGATGGTGATGAGATAGTGGTGGGACAGTGGTGGGACTCCAAGACTACACATAAACCTAGCACTCCAAAGTTTCCAGCTCTTACACAAAAATTGTCCTACTAGAAACTACATGCATCTCTCCCTCCCAAAATCCTGGAAGACATTCTGAAATGGAAATATGTGAATTAGCAACTAAGTCAAAGATATTGATGAAACTTCCTAATGCTACAGGGAAGAGCATCATTCCCTTCCAATGTGGATCCTGATAGGAGCAGCAGAAATAAGATCAAGAGATCAAGAGGTCAGTCAACTCCCTCCCGCCAGCAGAAAGTCTCCAAATTGAAAAACTGTGCATCCAGGTACCTGAAGAGCAGCATGAGGGACCCAAAGAAACTCCGGAAGTTGTTGTGCCGGTTGATGTGACTCTCCTCATCTAATTTTATGTTTCCAAATACCTTGGGTGAGGAAAAAACAACCAACAGAAATCAATGAGCAGTACTGAGGTGTGTGCTATGTCCAGCATGGAAGCATGGATAGGATTGGTAAAACTACGTGCACAACCTCCTGATGGCTTATCTCTGGAACAGACAACACAGACTCAGAGAGCAGGTTAACACCATGTTCTCAGTCTGATAAGGAAGGCTAATTACCTTCTCCACCACTCCAGCACAGCAAAGGGGACTAATGCTGGCAATGTTGAAGCAGAGTACAGACTACAACATCTTTTCAAGTCTTTTTTCCTGTACACAGTTTCTCCTACACTACTTTGGTCTTTTATTTCCATGGTACTCAAGCGGCCTGCCATAGGCATTGCTGTCTAACAGGAGGGCAGAAATGGAGTTACCCCTCTCTTTCTGTCTCTGATAATCATGAAGGGAGCATATGTATTATCAAACAGGCTATATATGATTTGGACAGAAGCTTCTCTGCTATATGCAAGATCTAAGAGGGGCAACTCTACCTTCCACAGGTATGTTTTTATACAAACAGTTAACTTTCAGAAGGTTGCTTTATTAATTGACATCCAATGAAAATGAGCACACAGACATCTGTATTCATATATAACCATCTAACATTGACCCAAATCACACCAAAAGAGACCATCTTAGGTAGAAGCTAAAACAAAGTCCAGGCAATAAAACTGAAGAATGAAAAACTTAATGAATGGGACAGAAAAGGGGAGGGAAGGAGGGAAGGAGGGAGAGAGAGACAGAGAGAGAGAGAGAGAGAGAGAGAGAGAGAGAGAGATCACAGATCTGACCACAGAGAAAACTCTAAGCTGTTGCTAGAGTTTGGATGCAGCAACCTGCAATCTTTATCCATAGGCAGTGATAAACTCTACTATGACAACTCCAAGATCTTTCTATGAGAAAGATCTTCCCTCCTGTGCTTCTGAGGTCAGGACAGATCCTCTAAGTCAGTTCTGGGATAAGAGACTTCCTAAATTAGTTTTTCAGCCATCTGAAACCATTTCCAGCTTGCAAGTAGCATGCTTCAGTTCATCTGATGTATGCTAAATGGAACACATTTTCCCCCTAACAGTTTTGGGAATGTGCAATTGAGGAACAATTTCTGTCCCCAGCTGTTTTGCCCAAGTAACTACCATTGGCACCTGTTTTGGGAATTTGTTCTCAAGGCTGTTTTTCAAAACCCCAATACTACTTGTCTTCAGGGAGAATGGAGGTGGTAAACAAGGCAGGAGAGAAAGAATGGAAAGAGTGGATATGAAGAGGAACCCCCCCCCCGCCCATAAGAGACACATGATTTTAATTTTAAAAATCCTACAGAGACAATGAAATCTCCTCAGTCCTGGATATTTCATGAGGAGACTGTCCTGTATTCTTGACCTGTTCAAACTTTGTTTCACTCTCTTGGTTCAGAATCCACAATCTGTGCTAGATTCATCACATTTACTCAAATACAGGTTTCTATTTTCTCTCTGTGACACTCATGGAATCATCATTAATTATCTTGGTTATTATTTTCTCAAACACCCTATCCAATCATGAACCAGTTGGCTGGTACACTGTGATTCTGTACATAGTATATATGCAATACCCAAACAAATTATAGTCACTTTGGATATTTTAAAAGAAAGATTATATTCAAGCCCCAAATGAATATTTATTATGAAAATGGCCCTTAAATTATTTCTTTTCATTTTTTAACAGGTTATCACTTAGCCTGTTACTACCTAAATCTTCTATATCAAAGGCTATGAAAGAGAAAGAAGGGGTTATTTTTAAAGTTTCAGGAGAATATAGTCTTAAATCACCTTCACTTGGAATCATAGAACTTTAGAACTAAAAGTGAGCCTCCAATGGTATTTAACCTATTCCTCCACTGTTAGTAAAGGTACTTAAGGCCCAGAAGGACTCAGTGACTAAGTCAAGTTCATACAACTAGTTAGCTGTAGAGCTGAGGCTGACAGCCTCACTTTTAACAACCTGTGGCCACAAGCTCCTTCCCCTAAGTGACAAATTATCCTTTCCTCCAAAGGAATCTTCTTCTACAGATGTCTTCTTCAAAAAGACTTTGAGGGACTGGAATGATGGCTCAGTGTTAAGAGCACTGGTTGTTCTTACAGAGGACCTGGGTTTGATTCCCAGCAACCACATGGCAGCTAACAACCATCCATAACTCCAGTTCCAGGGTATATGTGCCCTCTTCTGACCTCTGTGGACACTGCATGACATCAGTGTACTTATACACATATACAGGCAATACACTCATACTATAAAATAAAAATAATAAAATATTTTTAAAAGCCTTTGAAAGTCCAGAATAATGGTTTTCTTTATTGATACATCTGGTTGCTATTTGTCTTTCTAGTTATATAGATCTCTGTTTTGTGATGACTCTGTTGGATACAGTCTCTCTAGTAGCATGCTCATGGCTCATGCTTGCTTTGGGCATAACACCAAGTCTCCATAATGGACCAAGCTAGGGATGGTCAGCTAAAGGCTAGTCACAGTAGAAACAACATTCATGTCTTTGTGGAATGAAAATAGTGTTCTTGTGTTTAGAAAAATGTCTAAAGATAACATTACAGATATGGTAGATATCACAGCTCTATAACTGAACAATTTCCATCTCCTCCAAAGGGTAAAAAATAAAAAACAACACTGTATTTACTTTGCTGGTCGGATGAAAAAAGGCACAGAGTTACAAATACGGGTTGCAGAGCAGATACAGCTAAGTTTAAACCTCAGCTCTTCAACCTACCATCTGAGAGCTTGAACATAATTAAAAGCTATTTAAGCATCAATGGAGACAATCAAACCCAGTCACTCCTGAATCATATATCTTACCCCCATTTTCCTTCTTTATGTTTGTTTACATATATAGGCATGTATTAAGCACCATGTCCAGCACACCAAGAGACTGAAGTACAAGTAATGCTATCCTCATCAGCATTAGTATTATCAGAATTGGAGATAATATTTTTCTACTTTATTTTGCTTGGAGAGGAATAAGAGCTATTTTGGCATATAGAATTTAATGTAATCAAGTTTCCATTGAACTACTTGACAATATTTAAATTCTGGGATCAACTTTTGGGGAGCTGGGAGGGACTTGGTAGAAGTTAGTTATCAAGCCGGCATTAAACTTCAGTGGGAATTCTATTCTAGTACTGGACCACCATTTAGTCTCCCTGAAGGATCCTTAAAGAGGGAGAACTACTACCTCCCAACCAAGTCTCACCTGTTTTGATGCTTGACAGTCTACTGTGTTTTTAGAGAACTCTCTGGTCATAGAGTTAGAGAAAGAATGAAACTAAGAAGAAACAGACAGGAGAAAAAAGAAGACAGATATCAGGATTTCAGAAAAGGCTGTTGATCACCAAGCTTCGATGATGATGTAGGGCTCCATGTAGCAGATACCACTGAGAAGGAAGCCTTGGTGCAAAGGCAGCTAGACAACCTGGCTGTGGGAGACTGCCAGCTGAAGTTCTTTTCTGAGCTTAGTCATGCTATCTCTAAACCAGAAAGTGGGTACTCCTTGAAGAAGCAGAAAGTCTATTTACCATGTCAAATAAGTCAGGCGTTGTGTTTTTGTTATTTTCAATTCAACTGCTACAGATAAGCTTTGTCATCTCACATGTCTTCTTGTCTTTGAAAGACCATTTGGCCTCATGGGCTTTAGTCGGGGTCGGAGAACTAGCTATTCGCATAAATATCCAAGGTAAGAACCTGATTTGTTCTCAAGTTCTGAAACTGGAGAAAATGTAGATAGCCAAGGGAATTTTCCAGAAAATTGCATGGCCTTATAAGATAGGAATCAGTTGGAATATGATTTTTAGGGTTCCCTAGGGTGGGTGGTAGGAGGTCTTAAGGTCTAAATATCAACCAGCTAAGACAACACAGATGCATTTGGTGTCACTACTTACAGAAGGAACAACCATCTAGCTTTTTTTAGGCCAAGTCCAAATACCAGAGATCTAAATGGATCATAAGCCTTACTCTCTCTTTAGTGGTCTTGGAGAACCCTGCTGTCTGAGAAAAACGGTACCATTTTCTGCTGTTGTACCCACAGAATACATTGCTTATAAGTCAGCAGTGTGATCTGAGAACCTCAGATCCTCAGAGAAGAGTACCTGGAATACCTAGAGAACCATCCCACATTCCAAAGTCATACTGCAACACAATCTTTGGAGAGGACCCTTAAGCAAGCAGCACTATATGAAGCATCCTCGATCCTGCCAGAGACAACCTGAGTAACAACTGTCCCCATCAGGTCCCCCATGTGCCCACTCACCTGCATCCCAATGATAGCGTAAATGAAGAAAAGCATGGCGATCAGAAGGCAGACATAGGGCAGGGCCTGTGAGGAAAGCAAGAGATGATAATTAAGGAGACCATTCCTTTGGTGCTCAGCAATCTGTAGTCACAGGATAGGGACTCTTGCCCTGGGGCTAATCCAACAGAACTGTCATTCTGCTTCATAGGGCTGTTTTGTTTTGAGTGCATTTTTAAAAATATGCCCAAGTCTTTTGACAGATACATAAACAGCCAGTTATATAGAGCCTTATTTTTTTACTTTCTGTGAAGAATTCTTCCTTCATCCAAAATTGAAACCCCTATCTCCAAAGAGAGCTAGGGAAACTAGCTGGACTCAAAAGACATTTCACTTGGAATGCAGATTAACTATCTGAGAAATTATGATACAAATTAAAGAGGAAGCACCTAGCTTTGGCTTTCTGTCCCCCTCCTACTCCCACATCCACATGTAATGGAGAATCTGGAAGCAAAGTGAAAAGACTAGGGTCTCACCTGTCCATTCCTAAAAGCATCTTTGATTGTCTGATGAAACACTATTTCCCAGCTTAAGTCTCTCAACATTTCATTATGTTTCACAAAAGATTCTCTAAAGTCTGCTGCTAAGTGTTAACTACTACAAAACTGTAATGAAGCCATGTGGTAAAAATTCTAGTGTATATGCCTACTGCAACTTTGAGGTGATAGCATTTCCATATGGGAATGGGGAGCAAGTGAAGGGGATAGAGGGCAAGAATCTACCCTTCCTTGCCAAGATCAGAGGCAGACACAGGACAACTGGGATTTGCAGCAGGGTGGGCTGTTAGTACTAATAAAATTCCCTTATCTTTACCATCCAGTAATCTCCCTGGCAGCCAGTGCCACTGTGAGTCTCTACCCTGTCATGAATGTACATACCATGAGTCCCTAGAGACCAACCAAAAGCTTTCAGATGGCTGGAACAGGGCAGAGCTTATCTACAGAGTTAACATAATGAAGAGCCCTGGGAGACTATTTATAGTTAGAATGGAGGACAAATTAAAATGCAGCTGAAAGCTGATAGCCCTTGTTCCAGTCCTAGATCACCTCCCAGCTCCAGGGAGATGACCAAAGATTCTATCTGTTCTCCTTTCTCGTCATATCATATATTCCAACATAAATTAAGAGAAAGGAGGGAAAAAATTCTGAACAAGGGTCAGAGATGGTAAACTAGATGAAGCTCAGGGCTGGATCCCAGTAGTTATAGGCAATGATAATACTGTTTATATTAGACCGGTTCTTCGCTTTTCATAAGCTGTTTTTGTTAATCTTATTTTTTTGTTAAGAAATCAGCCTCTGCTTATAATAGGTACATTAAAGAGGGTGGAGGGCAACAAAGGGAGGCATGGATAGGGAAGCAGATCTAAATACCGTCAAACTATATTCTATGAAAATCACAAAATGCAAATAAAGAAGCATAATCCAGTTTACAGACTATAAAAAAGGAGGAAGAAATCGGCCTCTATCTTCTGAGGATGAAACACCTATCCACAACACGGTGTCACTGAGATGCAGAATCACCTGTCTTCCCTGTTCTCTGTAGTACTCACTGAAGGAGCCAACCATTTGGCTGTTAGTTTCTGACACTGCTTTCTTTAACCTCAATAGGACATAGTTTCATTGAGAGTGAATGAGGTAATGTGACAGGATGACACATACTTCTTAGAAGACTGACTAACAACTGAAGCTTGTTGGGCAGTCCTCGGAAAGAAAAAACAAAAACAAAAAACAAAAAACCAGCTTTAAAAGCACCTTGTCTTTTCAATTCTAAATCTGAACTCACCTGAGACTCAGATGGCAAATTCTTAAGGTTTAGATTTCTCTTCTGTCATCTAACTTTGGAAAACTAGTGTTCACTGAGGTGCAGCCTCTGTGGCAGTGATCATACCAATTACTCTCGATAGGATAGAAATGTTAAGGTTGCTCATAGTAACCTGAATATCCTGACAACAGCTCTCACATCTCAAACTCCAAAGACTGTGAAGAAAGAGTAAATAAATGATAACCATGTGGCACAAACTCCCTTTGCAGGAGATGACCTACCATGAGTTCACTGTCTTGTCCTCTTTCATTTAATTTCTGATTTAACTACATGAGTAATTAAAATAAGGAAAACAATTTGGTAAATTCATGATTTGTCATCTTCGAGTCACTTAATTTCACCATATTTATTTTTAAACACAGCAACTGAAAAACTTAGTTTACAAGAAAGGTAAAAGCATTTGAACACCTCTCAGGCCTCAGAATACCTCAAAGATAACTAATTTAAGATACTGGTTAGAGTTCAAAGGTATTTAAATATGTTTGGAAACCTTCCTTTATTAGAACTCTCTGCCATGGAAGTGAATCCCAAGTGCTGACTTTTAACTAACATTTATTGCACATAGACTTATAATACTCCTCAAAAGAAACATATTAACTTGCCTAGATAGTCTTAGTTGTTTACAGAACTCAGAGATGACCATTAGCATGCTGCACATTCAATAGTAGGAAACACAATGATAAAGACATGGGTGGTTTGAGTACAAATTGTCTTTCTATGAAACACCTATTTAAAGGATCTTCAGAAACTGTCTAATGGGATAAAACCACTGACTGACAAGTCCCTCAAGATGCTGAAGACCTCTGACAACAGGAAGCTGGCCTTTTGCATGAGTAGGTTTGCTCAGGAAAATTTTGAATGCCTAAGGATAACTAACACTCATGTCATAAAGCATGTTCCCATCTCACGGCACAGAGAGAAAATCTGTGTTAAAGTCAAGGCATTTTTTTTTCAGAATAAGATCCCATACAGTAGACATGAGTTGATCACTGTCTAGCCAACCTGTAATATGATTAAATCTCATGTATTTATGCTTCTAAGAACTCCAGTTTCACAAATTTCTTCCGAGAGGTGAAGGAATTAGGATAAGGATGTTGGCGCAGTATTGTCTGCAGTGTTTCAACATGATGGGGCCACTTCACCCCTCAGGGAGTTCTTGCCTCTTACCTTAAAAGACTGTACAAAGGTCCAGAGTAAAATGCGTATCGTGTAGCCTTGACGCAGAAGCTTTATGAGGCGCGCTGCTCGAAAGAGCTTCAGAAAGCTCATATTGAAGCCACTGGTGTTCACCAGCTGGTGGACCAAAAGGAAACATGTAATTAGTGACAATATGCTCATTTAGAAAGATCTGACAGTAGTATTTTCGCATTTATTCCTTATTCAGATCACAAACTAGAAGATGGTCTCTGTCTTTTGTTACTAATCCCAACTCCAGTTGAGGGGCCAAGTAGTGAATCTGTCCCTCTAAGTCTATCAGGCTGCTCCTCTGTTCTCAGGTGGGTAGGTACTGGAAGTACCCCAGCACACATGGGAGAAAGCTGAATTCCCCAATCTCCAACAAACAGCCTAAAGTCTCCAGTAGATGCAGACTGAGGGCTATAATCCCCTAACACATGATGGTGCTTTAACATTCAGAGTTACAATAAATTCATCAAGAGTCCTTTTTCTAAAAGTTTGTTTCTAAAGAACAAATTCAGGGAAACTTCTCAGGTCTAACAACATTGAGGCTAAAGACACTGTGCTTCTTTTGAGAATTTAGTGGAACACTGCACACTAGCTTTCTTCCAACACCCTCTATGCCACTTACCCCATTAAATGTCTGCTATTCATGTCATGCAAATGAAACAAACCCTTGCGTGAGATCCAGCACCACTCTGAACTTCGAATTTTCTGGCTAATGTTCAGGAGTGAGGAAGTGAACTTGGAACACAGAAGGGACACGTTTGGTTTCGTTGATTAAAAATGGACTCTATGTAGAGAGGATTTTTTTAAAATGCTACTCCAGGGTCAAGCTTAAAGTCAAGAATCTTATGGGCCATTCACCTTGCTGTCTGTCAGGATAATTTCTGTGATGCTGCCAATCACTGTGATGAAGTCAAAGATATTCCAGGTGTCTCGGAAGTAGTTCTGCCAAGTGAATTCAGTTGTAGGAGCATTAGAAAAACGAAAAGAAAAAGAAGGAAAGAAAAGTCATCTTTTATTATATAACTTGGAATTAAAACTTGTCGATTCATGCATAAGTTCATTCTAACTTTGGGTTCAGTTTCCTATTTCTAACCAGAAATTCTATTTCTCCTTTACTAATTTAGTAGTTCCTCATTTTGAGAATGGTTCCACCACTATCTGAAGGTCTTGTTTTTATGAACCTGTCACTAAAAAGTCTATCAGAAATATAAAAAAAGAGATTTTTAGACATTAGCTAACATTTAGTTTTAAACTAAGTTACTAAGGAATGCCTGACAAATAAAAAGCTACACATGTTTAATGTATGCATACAAGCTGGAGAATTAGGTACACACCTGTGAAAGCATTAGTATCATACAAATATAACTTTTAAATTAACTCTAATATTGATTCAAGAAGCTCTATAGAAAGATTCTGACTTCCATTTATCAACAAAACTTGCACAAATTATATGGGACTAACATTTATAGACATGTCCCAAATCTTCCCCTAACTTCACTGAGTGTCTTCAAATCAACTGATTGACAGTAGGATGAATAGATTTGTCTTCCCCCTTTTCCCTGCTCTGTTACACCTTTTACGGAGGTATAATAAAGTTTTTTTAAGGCAAGAAAGTAGTAATGAAATAAAAGGGATGAAGGAGATAGAGGAGAGGAGAGCTAGAAAAGACCTAGAAAACCCACCAGTCAGATAATTCCACTTGATTTGGAGTGGATGATGCATCCATTTAATCTCAAGTAACACAGACCTTGGGTTACATTCTTTAAATCAGGACACCCAGGTCTCTAAAATAGTTACTTGCTTGCCTGCTTTCTGAGGGGGGAGGCACTGGTCCCCATATAAGATTCTCAGAGTACTCCAAAGGTGCCCCTGTCCTAGCCTCACAACCGGCAACACTGAATTACTGCCATCTCTTCCAGACTCTTGACATGCTTTCAATTCATTTATTCCTCTGGTTGATCTGAAATTTAGGTAGTGCTAAATGTACCATGTTTATAAAGTAGTGAGGGGAAGGGTTGGCCAGAAGAGTAATGAAAGAAATGCATCACAGAAGAGGATTGTGCAGAAATAGGCTGTGTTTAGTGAACACCCACACATCTAAGGCTATAAGACTGCTATTTTTATCCTTAATTTCTATATGAGAAAGCAGAGGCTTACAGAGATGTGATATACCCTAGGGTATATAGAGAAGCAGATGCTCTCAGCTTTGTTAAGGATAGTCACTTAGAATGTTGCACTTAGATCATCAATGGGCATCAATGGAGGGAGCCAAGTGGAGTCCTTCAATTCCTCCATTCTCAAGGCTCCCCTATTCCTCAGCCTGGTATCAGCTTCCTAACTCTTCGTTTATCAATGTAGGTTTCAGAGGACTGGAGGCCTTGGAGTCCAGTTGAGTATGCCTTACAGTACAGAATGGCATGTCCCAATCCAAAATATCTTGTAGTACTGCATCCTCCCACCTTATCTGTGATTTCATTTTCCATTATTTCAGTTACTTATAGCCCAAAATATTAAATAATAAATGATAGAAACAATTCCTAAGTTTTAAATTTCACATTATTCTGAGTAGCACAATGAACTCTCATTCAGTTCCACTTCATCCCACCCAAGACCTGAGTCCTTTCTCCTTTGTCCAGTGTATCTGGACCGCGATCCACCCATTAGTCATGTACTTGCTGTCTTAATTATCAGATCTATTGTTGTAGATCATAGTATTCATGTTTGATAATCCTTTTTTTACTTAAGTGGTCCCAAAGCACATGAACAGTGATGCTGGAAAATGGGATATGCCAGTAAGATGTCATTAAGTGCTTCCTTTAGTGTGAAAACTCTCAATAGGAGAAAATACAGTTGGGTCAAGTGCCTTATAATGATGTTTTTAATTAATGACAGACCACATATACAAGGGTACTCTCATAATATTATACTGTCTGGTGATCTAGCTAGCCTGGAAGGGGCTCTCTTAATTGAGGTTGGAAGACCCAGTCGCTGTAGGTGGCACTATCCCCTGGCTGGGATCATGAGCTGTATTAATGGAAAAAGGGACTTGAGCAGTGGCATGTGTTGTTCTCTGCTTCCTGATTATGGATGTGATGTGACCAACAGTTTCAAGCTCGGGAACCCTTGGCTTCCCTGCCGTGGTGGGCTGCACCTTAAACTGTGAGCCAGAATAACCTTTATCTCCCTTAAGTTGCCTTTGTCAGAGTATTATATCACAGCAATAGGAAAAGAAGCGTGTCTCTCAGAATTCACCCCATCATTTAGCACTATATGAATGTGTATATATACAGTGTTCAGACTACCCAAAGTTCGAGGCATCAGCTAGGGATTTTGTGATGCATCCTGGCAGATAAAGGCAGACTACTGTATAGATTAGTAAATGATTTTGAACTCTAAGGTGAGAGATCAGGATCTGAATCTAGGCTCTACCTAGCTCTCTCACTAACTCTGGGCAAAATATTCATCTTTTCTGAGCTGTAGTTCATCTTTAAAAGAAGAAAATAATAAAAGCCACCTAATAGAACTGTTATGAAGAGACAGTGAATGCGCAAAGCTTTGGGTACTTACTGGGGTGCATAATATCTATTGCTCACTTTTCTTTTCCCTTTTTCTCCCTATTTTAGTTTCTTTCCAACTCTACACTTCATTGTACAACCTTTAAAGAACTATACATATATTGAACTTCAGTTTTATCACCTAAAAAGATAGTAATAATTGTCATAATGATAATGATGGATCTGGCCTGCCTATTTCAGAGTTAGTGAGATTTGACAAAGCAGTGCATATTGGGATAGTCTGAAAACCTTGAATGCTGAATCAATGCTTCCCTGGTGCCTTTTCTAGTGTGAATGACTCTAGGTCTTGAATGAAACAGGAATGAGGGTGGGAAGGAGGCAGGGCTTATGGCCGAATCCTCTAGTTAAGCCTGTTAAGTATGTATTCAATATTCACCATAATTAGGCATAATAATGGGGCTTAAGTCACAGACAATGTCAATACCACATGCAAGTGATCAAGACATAGAGAAACTTTCCCTCTTTCTCTTTTAGTTTACCCTACTTGGAGCTAGACTGTTTTATTAAGGCATCATTGTTGGTAGAAGTTTCTTCAGATTCTTTTATTTCCTCCAATTCTCAAAGCACTCAAAAGAGAGTAAAAAATCTCACAGTGCAGCTCCTGCTATGGGTTCCTTTCAACTTTCCACCCCAAATGATCAAATTAACAGTTTTATAAAGAACTAAGAAACCAGAAACAACCTCCACAAACAACACTGACAATTAGCAAACCAAGCCAAGAGTTCCTGTTAAAGCTGTTATCGGAAGCCCTTGCTCAAATCAGCAACAAAGTTTCTCCTTTCTGGGAACACCATATATGCTTAGAATTTGAAATGGTAGCCCACTCCCTAAATAAGTGTGAAGCACTTGCTTAGAGGGCTTACCTGCATTCCACTGAACTCAAGAACATACTGAAGCAGGGCAGAAGGGGGGATGACAATTTTGTTTATAGGATACTGAAGCAAAGGGTCGGGTTTTCTTATCGTTCTTGAGAACAGATGCAAGAATTTGCCAAACAATTATAATTACTAGTTAAGAAGTAAAAGGAGAGCTGATGTTTGAAAAATTGCCATCCCTCTCAGATACAATGCCAGAATCCCCTCCCCATCTCCACTCCCTAAATGTCACTGACCTTTGTAAGCATAAGTAATAAACATTTATTTTGATTGGCAAAAAATTACTCTTTGTGCTATTAACAGGGAGGAAGACTACTAGGTAAAATTTATTTGCTGTGGTTGAGACTATGAAATTCATATATTTTCTCTCTTGAGTCATAAAATTCTTATACCTTTTACTAGCAAATAAGCACTCAAGGTTTATTTTTGTTTTCAGCCTTTACATGTAAGTTATAGTTCTAGTAAACTCTTATGATGGGCCCTCTTTGACTACTGAAAACCTTCAGCAGGACCAGGGCAGAAGGCTAGATGGGTATGGATCTAAGGCAGCTTCCTTTGCCTTTTTCCCTACCCTACTCACATAGCAACCTGTTCATTGAACAGTCAAATTGAGTTCACAAGGTGGACAGGGGTGCAAACCATTCTGGAATAGCAGAAACCGCTACTCCCAACAAAGGCTAAGACTGTTGCCTTTGGAATGTAGCCAATGGAAGACCAGCTTGATGTTGGGACAGACTCAGTGACATACCAAGAAGCCAAAAGCGATGATCTTTAGGACACATTCCAGGGAAAACACCATGGTGAAGGCAATGTTCAGATACTTTAGGGCCAGTTCATAGGTACAGGGAGCAGAGTAGTACTGCGGGGAAAGAAGAAAAGAGAAAAAGAGTCAAAGCCTTAAGTCATGTGTGTATGTGGTGGGGAGATAAGCAAACCCCACCAGTGGGGTATGCTTGTGTCCCACTGACAACTGCTTAAACAGCCAAAAGAACTGAATGTCCAGACATGAAGGTGGCATGACAGAAATATTTTCCAGAGTTAAGTGTTTTATCATTTAGTATTAAATGTGATCAAGCTCACATTAAGTTCAATATTCTTTCAGATCCCATACTACGTAAAGGATATTGACCACTGGTGTCAAAAGTGAACACCATCACTATTTTGGGTCTTGGAAGCTCCTAACTGCTACTCTTTGTTTCTCTGCATTTCACTCAGTGGAGCCCAGAAATCCAAGGACTGGACTGTTGAGCAAGATAAGACCTAAGGGACTCTATGACAGAGCTGGCTAGTGGGGTGGAGTGATTCCTCAGTCACTGTGCACAGGAGAGAATAGCTGCTGGGATTTACACTCCTCTTACCTTCATCATCAGCACGACGGTATTCAAGGCGATCATGGCCATGATGGTATACTCGAAGGACGGAGAAACCACAAAGTGCCATACACGGTACTGGAAGGTATGCCTGTTCTGCGGCATGTAGCGCGTGAGAGGTTTGGCACTAATGGCGAAGTCAATGCAAGCTCGCTGCAGAAAGTTGAGGTTACTAGAATAAGCTTAAATCACCAAAACTGTGCATTGAGTGGGTTCTCAGATAGTTAGGAGAAAAGGACAGCATAGGGACAAAAGGGAAAGCTACAGCAGAGTAAAAATGGTAACAGGGAACATCTGGAGAAAACTGTAGGCAAGATATCACCTTATAAGCATGCACACCTGAGGTATCCTGTCACATGGGGTAAAGGCTTTGACTATTAAGAAAGTTCTCTTGTACTGTGTAAAGTGGAGATTTTCAGACAGGATGCTTTTCTTGGTGCCCAGAGTTAAACTATAGGTCTATGGGTTAAGAACCCCTCATCTGAAATATGTTGGGCCAGAGTGATTTAAGATATTAGATTTCTCTTCTGATTTTGGAATACTTGCAAAAGCATAATGAAATAATTTGAAGATGGGAGGCTCACCTAAGCTCAAAATTCATTGATATTTCCTGTGTACCTCATGTACACAGACTGAAGGTAATTTCATATAATATAATTTTGTGTGTGAAATGAGGTTTCATTGTATGGAATTTTCCACTCACAGTGTCATGTGGCCATTCAAAAAGTTTTGGAGTTTGGAACTCTTTAGATTTTCAGATTAGAAATGTTCACCCGGCATCTGCCTATGTAATTCCTCTTATAATTCATAACTGATTCTAGTTCAGTTTCATTGTTGAATAATCATAAAACCAACTAAGCAACCCTGCAATGGACCAAAGACTATGTATGTTGCAAACCATAATCTCTACAATTAGAAAAATAGATGCTGTGAGGGTTAGTCAGGTAAGTAAACATCTTAATGTTCTAACTCTGGCACATGTCTTTTCCTTCTAGACTATGACATATAAAGATGCAGAATGCGTTTTTTTCTATGGGTATATGTATGTGGCATATGGAGATATGTGGATGCACAGACCTGTACACACACATGTGGAGGCCAGAGAAGGACATACAGTGTGTGGCTATTGTTCACTGTCTTGCCTTGAGATAGGGTTTCTCATTGAACCAAAAGCTCACCATTAAAGCTAGGCCAACTGGCCAGAGAATTCTCAGGATCTGTCTGTCTCTGCTTCCTGCTCTACCATGCTTGGGTTACAGTTGTGGACAGCCTGTTTACTTATTTTTATTCTTTTAGCTTGTGTATGCATATGTGTGCATGTGTGTGCCCATGTGCATAGCAGCAATGGTGCATATACGGAGATCAGAGGACAGACTGAGGGAGATGTTTCTTTCCCTTCATTATGTGGATCCTGGGATGGAACTCAGGTCATCCGCCTTGGCAACAAGGACCTTTATCCACTGAGTCAACTCACCAGACCCATACCCAACTTTTTACATGGGTGCTAGGGATTCAAACTCAGTCCTCACACTCACACAGCAGACACTGTTATGCACTGAATCAGCACCCCAGGCTTAAGTCTGCACTCTAAGCAGAGTAAATACTTCTGTGCCTCCTCCTTAACAATTTACAACTAATCGTATTATATCGTCACTGTGATGCCATAAAAAAGTTAGGAAAGTGCAGTCTCTCTTACGTATGCTGGTACTTTCAAAAGCTCCCTCTCTACCTTACTACAGACCACATGTTGTTACCTCATTCTTTTCCAGGCTACATTCCTCCATCATCTTGTCTCCTTGCTCCTGGAAGGTGATGATAATAAGAGCCACGAAGATATTGACAAAGAAGAAAGGGAAGACAACAAAGTACACCACGTAAAAGATGGACATCTCCATGCGGTTGCTGCGGCTTGGGCCTCGATCCTCCTCTGTCACATCTACAGAATGCTGCAGAACCCTGTGGGAACAGAATGAGAGAGTGAATAACCACTGGGACCCCATGCTCTTTCAAGCCCCCTTTCTATATGGATTCAACTCCTAGGAAACAGAGTGACATCATTTTATAATTAGATTGTCTTTTTTGATACCAAGAGACCCCTAGTTTTTCTGTTAATTTTCTACTGCCAACTAGTAGTGTCTTAGTCATTGCCAAGTCTTTGAAAAATTAGCCGCCTGCTCTGGGCAGTGTAAGAGCCTATGTTTTTGCAGCTCCCCACATGCTATCTATAACTCCTGAGAGGTACAGAGTTTGAAAACTCATTTGTTCTGTAAGCTTTTCAGGCCTGCACTCAGCCCAAAGGTTGGCTAAAACATTAGGAGTTTCAATTATTTCCCTAACTTTGTCTCCTTGCCACCATCTTTGTCTGACAGAATTTCATTCTTCCTCTTTTCTACCTTTCTTGCCCACTCATAACCACTTACTTTGCCTGGTACAATAATAAAGGTTAGCCTTGTTCATCTTGAATCAGCTTTTCAACACACCTACACAGTCCAAGCCCAGCCCATAGACACATGTATCAAGTCCACCCCTCCACTCACTGGGGCCATCCTTCCCCCGTGGAGACGGTGAAGAGGGTCAGCAGAGCCCAGATGATGTTGTCGTAGTGGAATTCATGCCTCTTCCATTCCCGGCCCTTTACTTCCATCTTGTTTTTCTCGTGGTCTACATAGTTGCCTCTGAAACCAGAACAGAAGTGAAATAGGGCCTCTTAACCATAGCTCATGGAAGAGTCAGAACATTTTACAAACTTTAATAATGTCAGGGCAACAACAATCACCATACAAATGCAAGGAAGGGAATGCTTTATTAAATACCAGTATTAGTATGGCATAAAAGCAAAACATGTTGCCCAACAGATGTGGGATTGAATCCTGAGATCATTAATTTCTGTATAATTTTAGACAACTTAATTTTTGAGTATCAGCTGCCATACCTACAAAATGCAAGAAAACCCATCTTAGTAGGTCATAATAAAGACTTAAAATGAAACAGAATGTGCAAAGTGTTTCTTACTATATCTGACACAAAAGAAGAACTCAATAAATGTCTATGTACTTCCTATTTTAACTTTCTACAGAAAGAGGAATGGAGATAAGAGAAAAAGGAGAGCCAATCAGCCTGTGGAAAGTGGAGCGGGGAATTCTCCAGGACATACTCAGCAAACAGGAAGAGATATGTGTGTGTGACACTTACATGCATTCCTTCTCTGTGTCCTTGGAGCTGTCAGTGCAGTAGAAGAACTTTCCCTTGAAGAGCTGGACAGCAATGACAGCAAAGATGAACATGAAGAGCTTGTAGACAATGAGGATGTTAAAGACATTCTTTAAGGAGGTCACCACACAGTCGAACACGGCCTGTGGACAACAGCAAAGGCTTTGGTATGAGACCTTTGACAAACTACTCCTGTGCCCAGAACTGAGGCCACAGCACCACCCAAAGACTGAGAGAAGCTGCTCCCAAGCTATCATCTCGCCAAGCAGTGACACTCATGGAGTTAGGAGCCACCTTCCGAGCTGGTCATGGTGGCAAGGATCTGCCACCTGGGAAGGAGACACATGTTCTGAATCTTAAAGAAAACCTAAAGCAGGAAATTTAGCTGATATAAAGTAATGGAGGGATTTCTTTGTGGGGTCCTAGTAGAGATACTCAGTGTAAAGCCTAGCAATGCTGGAAGGGATCTTGGAGATCATTTAGCCCATTTTATAACCGTTATGTAGCTTGTCCCTGGCTTTGTACTTGTTGGTGACATTCATAGAATTACCTCCACACAGATTATGTATCATTTTTGTTTATCCTTTCAAAATGGATCACAGCATGATCGCAAGGTATTGTCTTTGTTCATTTCCATACTTTATCATAAGTTTATACATTTGCTCTGTCTGTATCTCTTCACGCTACTTCCCTCTAATTGAAAAATGGCTGTGTTCAGGAGGAAAACCAACAGGCAATGAAGGACTGAGATCTGTCTGTCTTGGAGAAGGGGAGGCTGGTTGGATAGAAGCAGATTCTTATACTTCAGTACAAAGGCAGCAGGTCTCCAGAAACAGACCTTCTAGGCCCCAAGTTGGGAGGAATTACATGGGAGTTTAACACATTTCAAGCCATTGTTTAGGTTATTTTCCAAGTTTCAGGTCTAGCTCACTGGACAGTCTAGCCTCACAATAGTGCAGCATTTGGGCAGCTGCTTCTTGACAGCACTGGGTGAAGCACTGCTGATTAATTAGTTCAACACGGTGGGGAATGTGAGTGACTCGCAGCCTTGTGGAATCATCAGAGCCACCTACGTCTTCCTCAGGTTATCACTCTGCAGAGGAGCCAGTACTCCCTAATTTAATGGAATTAACCAAGGCTAGGATCATGCTTTTTTCAGTCGTGGACTAATCATATCAAATTACTATACATTCCTGAGCACCTATGGGAGTTTATGTATACCTATGGGAGTTTGTGCTGCAGCTCACATTTGCAGGCCCAGATGGCCTGGAGATATGGCACAAATAAATAGTCTTCCATGGATCATATAGCTCCCAAATCCTGAGCCAGGCCAGGCACTCATGTGGAGTTTTTTGCTATGATGACAGGTTCCTAAACTGCTGTCTTTGAGTTACAGCAGATCAGGTTTAAAAGACACATTCCAAGTTCTTCTCTCAGACAGCCAGGCTTTGTTGTGCTGAGTGGCCAAGCAGGGTGCATTTTAGGGAGATTTCAGATGACCCTAAAACAGGTGGCCTATGGCTACCCATTGAGAAGCTCTAGGTTATTCTCAGACTCTGCAAGTGGACAGTGAAAGTGGCTTCTTTAAGAGGTATCCTAGCTTAGCCTGTGAAAATGGGGCTGGACCCCAGTGCTGAGGCTTGCTCAATTGGCTATGTGTCCTGGGATGCAGCAATGGGACTATGGGGTTATAAACTAGCAGCTGAGAGTACATAGGAATCCAGGAGGAAGGAACTGTTCTCCCACGGAGCCTCAGATTCCATTCATCATCATGTATGGATGGGAAAGGAGGGAGGAAATGAGGTCAACAGACAGACTAGCAAACTTGAATGTTAAGCACAGCCTGAGACAAAGCAAGGCTCATGGAAGGTAGAACAGAGAGAGTAATGGGCTAGAGGCTGGAGGTGATATGCATAAGATATCTATGTTTGTCTAGTCATAGCACTAGGAAGAGATTAATTCAGGGTAACTCACTTCCCCATTTTCTTTCTGCATATGCCATAAATAGACTGTGTATCCTTGAACAAGTTATCTTTATGTGCTTTAAAAATATGAAATATTTGAGCAGGATGATACTTTTCTCTTCTGTTATTATAAATAAAGAAAAAAAGTCCAGATTTCCCATCCTACCCTAGCATGCAGGCCACATATACAGGGAGCGCCTATGGCTTCTACATTAGTGTTCAATTCAAATACCTTAACTTTGACAAAAATTGACAATTTTTGTCAAATGGCAATTGACAAAAATAACGTCAATCCCCAAGTGAGGAGAAAAGAATATTCTGAGAATGAATTCTGCAAAAGCTAGCCAGCCATAGCTAAAGAGAGAAAATGGGAGAAGGGTACTGGATGAGAACAAATTCTGAAAATATTACCTTGAGCTTAGGCAAGCGCTTGATGGTTTTCAGTGGCCGGAGAACTCGGAGTACCCTCAGAGACTTGATAGTCTTGATGTCCCGCCCCTTGTTGGTTCTGCAGAGAGAGGCCCCCAAGGAGTTATTTGTATAGGGAGAAAAAGAAAAGTGACAGTCACACTATTACAGTCATGACAATAGAGTAAAAGTAAAGAGGAGAGATATAGACAAGAGAACAGAAATTGGATCAGTCTAGAGTCCTTTAGGAACAATCCACAAACAATGCTTCAGGACATGTCTCAAATCACTCTTCAGTGTGCATGTGTACACATCCATATATGCATGCCCACACATGTACATCCATGTACATATGGTCCCCAACTCAAAAAGCTTCAATTTTTGATTTCTCAACTTTATGATGGTACAACAGTGATTTGCATTCAATAGAAACTAAAACAAAATTGTGATTCCCTTACCCACAAGACTAATATTATGCAGTGAGAGACCCTCTTTCGAAGTTGGGAAGTCAGTGGTCTCAGTCAGTCACAAAATCATGAGGGTAAAAAATTGATACTCTTCAGTGTGTATAATGGGTTACTAAGTTGATATGATGCTCATGGATGTCTTAAAAGCACATTCCACTGAGGATATTTTTATTTTCATTGAGTTTCCCTGGATGTGACCACATAAAGGAAAGGGAGTGTGTGTGTGTGTATATATATATATATATACACACACACACACACACACACACACACACACACACACACACACACACAGAGGAACACACAGGCTTCCATTAACATATGTTAGTAATCACTTCCAGTCTCAACTAGCCAGTTTAGGGCTGTTTAATACCACACTGGTAAATGAAAATGGAAGCAATGTCAACCACGGACCATGACCAGAGACCCTTTTAGATTCCCACTGTTTGTAGTTAGTGTTTTTCCAATAACAGATATTCAAAGACATTCATTGACTTGAATAAGAACGTACAGTTAAGAGCAAGTTTCATCAGGGAAATTGACTTGGTCTAGGTTTGCCACCCTTGTAGTTCATGAGTGAGGGGAGAGCAAGGCAAGGAAGGCTGCTGGGGGGCACAACACCCTTGCTATGCTGGGCTGCCACTGAGAAAAGCATGCTGTTCAGGCATCCTGCCAGGGCCTTGGCTCACACTCCACTTGTTTTAGCTAGCCCCTTCCTGCAGTCCTTGCCATTTCAGATACTCTGCATCTAACACAGGCTTCAGAGAACCACGCGGTTGGAGCAGGTCCTACCCACCTTTATCCTGATCCTACGGGTAATGATCCTCCCTATTCAGCCTCTTAGAAATGTTTACTCTAAATGAAAAAATGCATTTCTCTTTTATTTCTAGGAATTAAATGAATAAATCAACTTGCATTTCTCCTTCCTCCCTGCTCATCCCCTGAGATCTTTGTATTCAGTTCAAATAACAACTACAATTTGTAAAACATATGCATGCTGAGAAACAAGGCTCTAAATAGCGAAATAAGGCTTGGATTTTTTTCTTCATGCTGACCCACATTATGATTACACGAACAACCAGAGGAAAAGAGATCCAGAACCTTAGATAGGAACTGCCCAATTCAGGTGCCATTTGCCCTGCTATGCCTGACCCTGGAGAAGGAAATAACAGCCTGTCTTTTCATAAAATGCAAGAAGACATTTGATCTTATTTCTCATGCTGATTTTGCCCAGAATGTTAATGTAAACCTCTCTTAGTATCACAGGTGATGACCTACAAGTCCTTTGAAAAGTTCACCATGATGTACCACGTTGATAACGCATTTTCACATCCAAGGGGTCTGGCATATTTCTTACATTCTTCTGTTTTAAAAATATCTACTATATATCCAAATAAGTCAACATATAGGCCAAATATTACTCAAATCAATAAAAAGAAACACTTCCCAAAAAGGCTTGGAAACCACTATTTTCTTATTTGGGGGATCTCTGTGGAAACATACCATTTGTATAAATTCATCAGACCTTTCTTATTCACTCAGCTGTTTCCCTCCCGATTAGTTTCTCCCTCGTCCAACCCAGTCCCCATAACCTTTTACTTCAAAGAAAAACAAACAGTTACCCCAAAGCGTTCCTGTGATGAATCCAGGTGGGAAGCAGTTACAGAAAGGGGGTGGGGGTGTGGAGAGAAAGAAAATAGTCAGAAAAATCCTGATGGGATAGAGACACTTACAGTGACACAATGCTGTGGGGAAGCATAGGCCCATGGGATCCTACCCACAGCCTTGGCACTTGTCAAGTCCACAGGGTTTGTGAAAGGAAGGACAGTATGCCATTTGCTCGAAACCCCTCTCCACCCACAGAGCAAAGGCCATTTGAAAGCACTAGCAGAGCTGCCTCTAATGCAAAGGTACCCAGGCCTGTGCTTAATTGCACTTTCCTAAACATAGGCTTTCATTTCATTCTCATGTCCTTTGGAAGCTTTGCTTCTAGTAACTTCATAAAAACTAGACAGGACGAATGATATCTGCCCTCGGTCAGAAACTTGCTCAGAAAAAGCATTTCAAGTCACAGTGGCTGAATGGGTTCACCTGAAGAGGATTATGTACATATATGCAAACAGAGGCACTCTAGTATCTCTCCAATGCTCAGATGACCAACATCACTGAACCACATTCAGAGGAGGAAGAGAGTTTTTAGAAAAACTGCCTCTTTTGGCCAATTAAATGACTAATTTTCATTGTGAACTATTTACTGTGCAACTGTTAGAAGAAAATTTATCCATGCCTTTGTGTCTTTGAGACAGAAACTTAGTTTTAGCTTTGTGAATATTTATTCCTTGTTCTGTTCCAGATTCTGTGCTAAGCACTTTTAGTGCAAATCTTCCCAAAATTTCCAAGTAACCGTAGTATACAGATTTTATTGTCTTCATTCCAAAGATGAAATTCAGAGAGGGAAAGTATACCCAGGGTTAGCTGGCAGACCTGAGACTGGAACCTGGCTCATGTGTGATAATTGGAGCTCTTGGCCTTGGTCACCAATCCTCGGCACCTGCAAGTTTGGTTCAATATTCAGATACCTTATTGAATTTTAGAGCTGGAAAAGGCCCCGATATCTACCTATTTGCAAAGGAAACCTAATCCTCAGGAAGAAGTGGTGTGGCCTGAGATCACTCTGTGAGTAAACTAAGAGCCACAGATGAACATGAACAAGGTTTTTCATCTTGGTCAGTTGCATGACAAAGTGTCTGGGATCCAGGCTTCAGTTCTTAGCTTCTGGTTGCTATGAAGGTTAATTTTTTACCATTTTTCTAACTTTTATCACAAACCTATGTTATAGCATCATATGCTACTAGCTAAAACTTTTAATGGCCAGTTAACTAAATAAATAATCCTATATTCAGTATATTAATTTACACTATAAATACCAAATGAATGACCACCTGGAAATAAAATTGGAGGTCTTAAATACTGTGATAACTTTCAAATGGCCAGAGGGCAGATGTGTTGTCTCTTGAGTCATAACGTATATATAAGTTAAACAAAATTTTATCCCTCCACATATGTAACACACATCTACAGAATTATTAAACCTTCTCAGGAGCTGTTCCAGGTACTAGAAAAAGTAAGCTGGCTAAATTCTTGGAATGTAGTTAGTCTAGTAGACAAGACAGACCTCGAATCAATAAGTATGTAAATGAAAGTCATAACTGTAAGCCACTGTGGAAGGAAAGAAGCACTTAGCTGATATTTTCCATATGTTTTATTTTCTTGAAAATACGCTAAGATGTGAGCATAGGGTAGCAGATTGACTTATGGGCAGGTGGTCAGGCTTTCACCTTCTGTTGAACTCAGGCTCTTGTCTCAGAGACCTTTATGTTCAAAAGCACCTTAGCAAATTCTGGGAGACCGTATTCAGAGAAATCACCTCAAGGTGGTAGGTTCAATATTTCTTTCTCCTCCCACACAGATAAAATACAAAATTTGCATTATTCTCTATAATGTCTCCTCAGAATTTTAGTAAAACATGGTATAGAACCAAGGAAATTTCTAATTACTGTGCATACAACCTATGTCATGTGTTGATAACTGTGGTTTCTTGGTACAGTTTAATGTTACCAGCTGTGTCTGCCGAAATACTAGGGGATGTTTGTCCCATTCTGACTCCTAAGATCTGAACAAAGGTAGCAATAAAACACAGGCTTGAAGTAAAAGATTAGCATATCTTTCTGACAGGTCTCTTACTGTAGAGGACCCACTGAAAAACTATAATTCTGTAGCATGTGCGAGGTCCCAAGTTCAATCCCTAGCATCAGGAAAAAACAAGGCAAAGCAAAACAAAACCCATCATTTTGAATGGTTGTGGAGAAAAACATGCTTGCATCCTATATGCTGCTAAAACAGGATCAACATTGTTTTGAAAATTTCCATTTGAAATGAAAGAATTAGATAACATACCACAGAGTCAGGAAAAAAAAATAAACAACTTCACCTTTGCTAATTAAAAGATATCATAATTTATGCACAGACATGACCAAAGCATATCTCCCCTCAAATTCAGTGCCAAAGTCAAGTTTTCAAAGGTGGGAGATGTTTTACCAAACTAAGAAGGCAAGCACTTTGAGACACATTGTTTTGGAAACAATTTATGTGTTTTTTACAAATCATCCAAATAATCACTTGATAATACTGTTAGTCTTTGTTACTAAATGTATAATGAGCTTTCTTTTTGTTTTTTACACTGCCTAGCTAATTAGTGAAATTTTAACAGGTTAAAAATGGATTCTATTGGAAGATAATTCCACGTGCTAGGATACAGTGGTCTTATTTTAATTGGGACTCAATAGGACCACCCATTTTACCATTTATTTTCTACTTCTCTGGTATATTCTGGGTTGCTCTAAAATAAATCAAAATAACAACAACAACAAAAGTGCCATTTTTCTTGAGCGTCATCGGCATAAGAGAATTCTCCAGCTCAGTTGTCAAGTTGCCCTCTAGACCTGTCATGTACAATCACTCAGCATTGACTGTCATCCAGTTCCCAGGTCCCTTTTTCTCAGAGGATATAGTCTCAAGTTGATTTCTAGGAACTGGCTCTCCTTCCACAGTGCAGAGCAAGGACATCAGGTTCTGAAGAGCCCTTCAGTTTTTAAATGTCATAGCCTCTGCTTTCCTCCATGAGCCTATGAGGCAACAGCACAGGACTTGTTTTGGCTTGGGAAGGCTAGGCTTGTCAGACAGGAGGAGGGAGCATGCTGGGAGGAGCTTTGATTAAAAGGGTCTGGACCATTAGTTGTTAGGCAATAATAACTACCATTTACTATTCAACTTAAATGGTTGGCACTATTTTGAACATGAAATATATTTTACCTTATTTAGTTCTTGTAGGACCAAAATGTGACTATTTTTTATTTCCAATTACAGGTGAAGAAACAAGTTCAGAGAGCAAAGGCAGATAATAATTAATAGTGCTGAATTTAGACCCATATTTACCTGACTCTGATATTACAACACCTTTCAAAGGGAAACATTGTGGGTGTAGCCAACATAGGGAAGAGCAAAATAAACCAGTGTTTTTAAGATCAAATAGCACAAGATGGACAAAGCCTCGGGATGCCCTTCTGCTGCATAGGTCTTCCTTGCTCTAGATAGAGACAGAGGATCTGCAGGTTGAAACAGGTCTATACTAAGCCACTGTTTTTAGTTTTCAGAGATGAATCGTTTGTAAATATCCCGAACAACATGGCAGAAGAGAGTTTAACATGATGAAGAAAAAAATAAACTTGAATCCATACACCAAGGTTGCTCAAGAACGGGCCTTGCTATTTACTCATCAGATGAGTCAAATAAGCTCAAGCTTTGACCATTGATTTCTCCACTATTAAAAATGTGATAAATAAGTAGAGTGTGTAAGGAAAGGAAAAGGAAACACCACTCTTTGCCTTAGTAATATCTGTCTCTCCAGGAACTGGAAAAGGCCAGATTCCACTGCTTGTAAAAAGAACCTAAATTCAACACTTCAACCTTTTTACACTTAGTCTGTTGCCATTTGGGCATTATTTTTCTCCCTAGCCTAGGTGTATCTCTTAGGCACCTTAATCGGCTATCTTTCTTTCCAGAGCCACAGAACTCGCTCTAAATGCTTGCTAAATTGTCCTTCCCTTCTTACACATGGACCTCAATGAGCTTCTCATACACACTGTGATAGACTTTTGAAAATTTCCTCCTTTGCAATACACATCACTATACTCCAACTGGAAGGTATTTTTGTCCAAGCATTGAGAAGCAGCAGGAGGTGGCAAAGCACCTGTCTCCTAGCAGTTTTGTTCAGACTGATGAGCAATCACCTGATTTGTATTTCTTCTTAGTCTTTATATTCTAAGCACGGCCAAAGATCCCTCATCTGTGATCTTCAGAGGAAGGTCTTACTGACTGAAGTCCAGTCAATACATTTGCTTTGCTGTGGACTAATTTGGGTTTTGTTGTGGGTTGTTTGTTTTTCTTTTGGGTGACAGGGTCTCCTGGTGTCCCCAGCTGGCCTGGAACTTATTATGTAGACCAGGCTGACCTCACAGAGATCTGGGTATCTATGCCTCATGAGTACTGGTATTAAAGGCATGTGCCACCATGCCTGGCCCAGTAGACTAATTTGTGATATAAAGCTTTGCTCTGTGAGTGTGGGTTAAGCCGATGGCTAGCAGGTTACACACTCTGGGCTGATACTTGCTGAGTCCCATTCTACAGCCCTCTTTCCTAAGTTCCCTACAATCTACTTTTAAGCATGGAGGGTACTAAAATGGGTTTCTACTAGTCTCATGGAATTAGCCTCTTTCCATGGTTGTGAAGTCTCATTTCCATAACAGAGTGTTTTCTGCATATGGGTCTAGTCAGTTCAGTTGTTGGTTACCACATGGATGGAGCTATATTTCCTGATTGGACTATTTCATTTTGTCTGGTTCTGTGTCCATAGGATGATGTCCCATTTATAATCAGCTATTCCTCAGATTTGTGCCATGGATAAACACACAAAAAAACATAATTAAAAACACTTGGGCAATCACATCCATAGAATATTTGCAAGTGAACATCCTACAGATGGCACCTCAGTTGTACCAATGTCACATGTAATAAATATAATGCATACTGGGGCCTGAATGCCAAGAGCAGTTATACTGTGAGCTTTCTTCTACATGCCTCCTACCCAGTCCCTCCTAAGTTCCATTTTAAGGCAAAGAGGGTATGATACAGCAGTGGGTATCCCAAGGATCTATAGGCACTGATCACCTTTAATGTCCTGGTCTGGACATAAAGTTAGATCAAGTATCCCTTGAGAGTCTGGGGTCATAAGAATCAACATGCTATCTGCTTACAGCTGGAAATTTCAAACTGCTTTGCTGCCAGAGTCCTAAATTCATAGTTAATGGGCTACTGGTGGCAAAAAGTAATTTTAAACCTCCATTTTCTTCCAAAGTAGGAGAATAGATGCCCTGTCTGGCTCAGTGGTAAATGGGTCCACCTTTTGCCCATTTAAGATAAAGGTGTAGTAATAGCTTCCTCTGAGAGACTTTTCAGTTCTAATAGAGTAGGGGCAGTCAAGGAAACAGCTCCACATGCAAAGCTTCAGGTGTGAGGAGAACTACCTTAGACCTGGGTAGCAATTATAAACAGGGATAGACAGCTGGGTTTGGATGAAAGATTTGTCCTGTTGTTTCTATGTCCTTCTGAGTATGAGAACATATTAACATTTCAGTTGCAAATAGTCATTCCTTTCTGATGTGTGCATCCTCACCTTCAGAAACACAAAATCCCACAAATTAAACTGGCCCAGAGAAACTGACACTGTGGCTCCATAGGGCACTTCCAAATCTCAAATTGCCTGTGTCTATGGGTTTCACTAAATGAACTAGGAACCAGCTCTGTTGTTGTGGCTGGTTCTCAGTGCATTCGAGAGACTTTATACATTTTAGTCATTAGGGCAGAGTGTCAAGTGTTAGGAAAGTGACACACTTCAATGAAAGGAATGTAATAAAAGCTAATGTGGGAAGTCTGGTTCTTTCTGGCATCCAGAGATAGACTGACTCATGTTTTTGCTTCTGGGTAAGGACTAAATAATGAAAGGCCAACTGTAGCCAGATCCCCTTGCATGCCAGGGAGTCCTAACCTCACCTCATGCCCTGGTACAACAGCAAACAGCCATGGAAAGCTCTGACAGCCACTAGAGAACCTGCCTGGCTCTGACTGACACAGAGGCCAGAGTGAGTTCTAAGGTAGGAGAGAAGGTGGGAGCAAAACTGTTTGTGCTTTTTCTATTAAAATGTTTAGACTGACAAGCAATCAGCTGTGAATTTTCAATGCCACCCAGGAGCTCGCCTACCCATGTAGGTTCAACTAATCAAATAACACATTGTACTCAGAAGAAATGGAGAGAGAGAGTGAGCATCTTGGGCCAGAGTATAGGTTTATACCCCCACACCCACGGACACCTATGCTCATGTTCTAGGCTTCTTCTACACTTTTCTATCATGCTATTCCCACGTACTTGCTTGCTCAAGACACCTTACTAGACACAGAAGACATGAACCATGAGGATGCCGGCAGCAGCATTTTCACATTCAGGATCTTAAAGGGCTCAAGACATAACCTGCTTTGTGGTGCTCCAATTTCCCCATGAGGCAATTGAGCCTTGAGGGGCCCTGAATTGAGATAATGTGCCAGATATCCAGAAATGCCAAGGCTCTCACACAGGAGGCTGGAAGCAGACAGGATGGCAAAGGGGTGTGAGGAGACTGAGGAAAGGTATTTCTCGTCCTTCAGGAGAAAATGATCATATGGTGTGGGGGGGTGCGCTTTCCAGAAAGAAAAAGATGAAAGACAAAAGGTTTCATAAACCCAGTCACTTACCAGACTTTTCTTGAAACCTCAAAAGAGGAAAAGACAGTTTGGGACATTTATAGTTGACAAACACTCTGTCTCCACGTGGGCCAGAAAGTGGGGTGTAATGAGGGCATTGGAGAGAGTTGTTCTTAATCCCTGCCAACGTTCTGCCCACCTCCTTAGGAGATACTGGCCTGAGAAGAAGACCTGAGTGTTCTTATAAATGCTTTATAATGTAAACGTAGACTGGAAGGAACAGAAAAGTTTCAAGGGTATTTTAAAATCTAGATATGCCCACACCAGTAACATAAATCAAGTTCCTAAACAGAATGTGTCATGTTTACATTATAAAGAATCCCTTTGTTTGATATATGTAGCTATGGAGAACAGATATTTTTCCAGTCACTACATACAAAGCATATATGCTTGTAGAGAACACAGATGATGGTGGGTGCAGATTTCTTCAACAGAGAGATTCTAGATAGTGCAGCATTGATGGAGAATTCAGCTGGAGACTGCTCCTTCCCTTTGGTTAGCAGCATTACTCTGGGAGTTGGGCTGGGTTCTGAGAAGGCTTTGGCTGGTAGTGGTAGAAGGGATGGGAAATCACTTCTGGTTTCTGAGGAACCATATAATGATGCTACCATGGCAACGGCCATCAGTTGTTTAAACTGACAGAGCAATAGCCTTTGCAGATGCCTCACTAGGGCAGGGTTCAACTTTAAATAGGAGAAAGAAATGAGGAGAGGAATAAGATTGTGTGAGTGGTGGACATTCACTGAAGCAAACCAATGGCCTGTACAGTCACAAGGAGAGAGATACTTGACAAGCTGTTAGCCAAATCCCCATTTGGCTTCCTGCTAGCCAGAATCCTTGATCGAGCGGTCATGGGTTTGGTGACTTCATTCTACTCATTTGCCCCAGGTTGCTGGCAAATGTGGTAAGAGAGCTGAATTCTCTGGTGTCCTCAATGAGGAAAGGGAGAGTGCAGAGTTAGGAAGCATGGGTACATGAGTGTCAGAAAGCATTACCTGGACCTTAGCAAGTGTGGCAAAGGCCAAAGAAGGGTAAGAATGGGAACTTCTTCTATGGGCAGGGAAAGTGGAGAGCAAACAGGCACAGCAAACTAAGAAGGATGATGATGAAAGAGAAGGATAGAGAAGGATGAGCAAGAACCATTTATATTTTAGAGAGAAATGAAGTGAAAGTTCAAGGCATGCCATCACTAAAAGCAAGTAATGGATCATACTTCTCAGTCCATCCCATAAATCTGGACCCCAGAACAAGGGGATTTCTGATGTCTCCTGCACTATACCTGATCTGAGGACCAAAAGAGAGGCTTCAGCTGCAGAGCTGCTAAGATTTCCCTTGCCACCAGCACCAAAGCCATCACTGCCATGTTTCAAAGAGCACAAAGAGAGAACAAGACAGATGACAACCCTACAGAACGTCAGTGTCAAATGAGTCTAAAGAGAAAGAGCTGGACAGCAGACACAGGCAAGGATGCAAAGGCTCCCTCTGAAAGTCGTCTCCTATCCCACCTCCTCCAACACACCTACTGGTTGCTCCAGGCTTGGGCACAAGGTGGTTGGATGAGAAGAGGCTAAGGCTTTGAACAGGCTACATATGTCTTGAACTTTTTGCATACATTACACAAAATACATACTTTGTTCCTATATTCATGAATGATGAGGGAATTAGAAGTATAAAGTAAGGAATTCACATTTATTGACTGTTCACACTGACAGACTCAGTGCTAAGCTCTTCGCAGGCCTTGTTTTGTCTCTATTTTAGACACAAAAAATGGAGAGTGGGACAATTAATATTTTGCTGCATGGATCAAGGGCACAAAGCTGGAAAAGACAGAGGCTGGGATTCAAACTAGGCTCTGTCTGTCCCCATAACCATCACATTTTTTACTCTTCTGTCCTGTCACCATGTCTTTTTAAAGGTCTGGTAAGTTCTGCCCTCTATGCTTCTCTCTCCGTTCTTTACTTAAAGATAGACTATTCTACTGATGTCAGAGTAAGAGAGAATATGATAAATATTGTGTGCAAATGAGCTGATGGAATGAAAAGGAACTTGGCCTTTTAACAACTTGGTCATATTTTATTTATCCTCAACAACAACAGCAAAGATGGGCTTTCTTAAGACAAAGACAGGCTTTAATGAATCATGTCATGGAGGAAGAGGAACTGGGAGTCCTTTAGGTAAATAGAGAATGTTGCCTTGCCCTTCTTTTCAAATTGCTATGAGAACCCACACAGGATCTGGAAATGTTAGGAAATACTTTTGTGAGATGTCGTCAGGAACATCTCAGCCATATCTAATAAGAACCTTTCATTCTGTGAAGGAAAAGACTCCTCACAGCTTTCATGGGGTTGAGACACAATTGCATATGGAAACAAGGTATTGAATCACTCACATTGCCCTGAGTCCTGTCTGGGGATCACAACCACACTTGAAGAAATGGATACCATCCTCTTCTGGGTTTCTGGGAGATTTTAGATTTAACACAGCTGGGAACTCTGTCCTCTCCTGCAGAGCACCCTTGCCCTGGACCCATAGTTACTATTCCATTTATTTAACTGCCAGGGTGGATACGGGATAAAAACTGGCAGTGCTTCAGAGAAAGTGGATGGTGGAGGATGCTTTTCTTACCCCTTGGATATGGGAAGGGCATATGGAGACCTTTTGCCCCTTTCCCATTCAGCTGTCACCAGTAAGAGCAGCTCCAAATGCTTCTTCTGTTCCATATGCATGTAACCAGCCTTGCTTAAAAGACAAGGCTCAAAAAGTCTGAAAGAATGGCTCAGGAAATCTTTACCTGCCACCCAGAAGAAAGGCAAGTTGTCTGGGATGAAACAAAGTACTGACTGAGCCCAGAAGGCTGTTATCTATCCTGCTGGGCCTGGTTAGTAAAAAAGTCTCTGACAGTATCTCTATTTCATAGCTACATCACAAAAGGCTAGGAGCGCTGCTTGTCCTGATTAGATTCCATAGGAATTGTCATAATATAGTTGAAAACCTACTGTAGCTGGACCAATGTGTGGGGGAAAGAAATTTCTCCAAATATAAAGAATAATTTAAGAATGTTTTCTTAAGTATATTATCAAGGAAGGTTTGGAAAGTCATTTGTTTTTGAGATTACATGCATCTATATGGTGTTTATGTCCCTAGCTCTCTGTTACCAATACTCATGGGCACAGAACCTACCCATGCCCAGAATTCTGGGATTCCCAACTCTGCTCTGCATCTACATCTTTCTTTCATGATGCTCTGAACTCTCCTTTCTTCCTTACTCCTTGTGCCTATTTTCTCATTTAGGGCATGTGAAGTGGAACTATAAGACCTTAAGAACTTAAGGGTTTGAGACCAATTCGAAGCAGACTCCTAGAACATCACTCTTTGGTACTACTCTGAGTGTTTCAATTCTCAGGTATGCCCTGGGACAGGTACAAGTCAGCCAGGGGCTCCAGGAATTTCAGAGGGAAGAAAACAAAATGGGAAAGGAACTACTTACGCCAGAGCAAAGGCTACCAGTGCACCAACTACCACAACAAAGTCCAGAATGTTCCAGAGGTCCCGGAAGTAGGATCCATCTTGCAGGATCAAGCCCTGGTCTATCATCTGCAGGATAAGGATGTGAACAGTCATGTATGAACCCAATGGCACAAGCAATAATTGCACTGGGCTTTGCTTCCACCACCACTGTCTTCACAGTCAAACCCACCCTGTGCTCAGGAGCAAGGGGACATCGAGCAAGCTCTCTCCAGGGAATGGTGAAGACGGAAGACCCTTCTTACAGTCACACATGTTCTCTCAAGTTTACAGTATAGATCTCTTTTTGTAGGGTTGGATTAGGCATCTCTGACACTACAGAACCCTGCCATGTTCCTCTGCTCATCAGTGTCCCAGAGTTCCAGGCATTGCCACATATAGATAGCAGAAAACTGGGAATGAGATAGCCTTGTGGGGTGATAGGTGATTAGAGGAAGATAGAGCTCAGTTGGCATTAGATGGAGTCTGGAAAGACTTATCTATAGCTAGCCCTTTGCTTTGGCATGTACCTAGTTCAAGACTGGAAATGTCCTGTGCAGAAGCACATTCCTTAAGCTGTCTGACAACCTACTACCTGCCTCCCATGAGTATAGGTCCAAATTGCACTATTCACTCACATTTACACAGCCATGTCTTGGTGAGAACACCAAAGCCAGAGAAGGGCTCAGTAGAAGCCTTCAGGTTGTCAGGGGCTAGTAGATGCCATTACTAAGGAAGGGCTCCAGACTAAAAGAGAGATAAGTGATCCACCCAAACCTTGAAGTCCAGGTTTTCTGTGAATGCTTTTACCTTTATAACCATCTCAAAGGTAAACACTCCCGTGAAAACATAGTCAAAATATCTCAGGACCTGTAAGACACACATGACAGGGACAAAGAGGAACACATAAGACCACCAAGCTATACACACACCTAGCCACTGACCCATGTAGTCATGACCACCCTGGTTCCCAAGTTCCACCTCAGAACACAGCGATGAATTATTACTATAACTTCCAACTATACCGAGTGGTAAATGCAGAGCACAGGAACCTGCTGGAGCCACATGGCCCAGGATCAGTCCTTTACTATTCCTTTCCTTTGACTAGAACTTAACTTCTTAGGTCTAAATTGCCCCATAAATGTTTTTCTCAGAATCTGTAGGTACCCAGGAGTTGCCCCAACTCCCTGTGGTAGAGTTATAGCTCCCCTAGCATCCCCATGTATCACCCATGGTTCCATGTCAGATCCTATATCCAAGCTCTCTGATAGCTGCAGATCCCTCTCGGAGTCCTAGCTGGTTCAAGGTATAAAGCCCGGTTGCTGCAGCACAAAAGCAGTGTGTGGTTATAGACAGGTCAGGACTTCTCTAGGAATGGCTCACATTTATCTCTAAGGAACAGGCATGGGCAACTTCTCCATCCCCAGAGATCTTCCTGATATCTTGGATTTGATGCTAGAGGGGAGGGACTGGGATGGAGTAGAATCCCAGGGCATTAGGAAGATTGGCAAATGGCCCTTGTGCACCCACTTTGTTGCGTTCTGAGTTGGTCAAGACAGGGTCCTCAGCTGCCAGGGCAATGCTGCTGGCTGCGATCACCAGGAGGATGCACATCTCAAAGTAACGTAGGTTCACGATGTAGTGGCAGGCCCTGCGGATCCTGTGGGGTAAGAGAGCCTGCTGAGCTGGTACTGCATCTTTCCCATGCCTGCTCCTTTTTCCAGCCCTCTCCCCGGAAACCACTCCCCCCAGCCTCTTCCAGACAGCCAGACCCTCTCCAAAGGAAGCCACCGGGGAGAGAGCAATTTAATTTATCAGGCAGCACCCCTTGATATCAAGCCCTAGTGAGGGAAGGTAATCAGATTTAGTCAGAGGCTTTGGCATGCAAGCCAAGATATATTGTCTGCACATACAACTGAGCCACAGGGAGCAGCTGCTTGAGACTACACAACCCTAGGTGGCACATGGTACCATCCACTGGCTGCTGCATCCTAGAGTCTTCTCCCCTAATCAAGGAAACCAAGATCTGACTAGGAAATTATGAAGGATCAACAAACACAAAAACAGACCCTGATTCTAAGGCCCTTGATGAGAATAACATGTTTTCATAGTTTCCTGAGTATTCTGATGAAAGTACTTGAATTCTATGCTATCTCTTTGGATGACCTGTCAACTTATTTCAAGCTCCTTCCATTACATAGTCTTGCCAGAACCTTACACATGTAGCCTGCAAAGACCATGTCTTCTGAGTCTCATTTTCAGGGTAGAAGGCACCTGATTCCTAATTCCTGCCTAATATCATCTTTCTTGATTCTATTCTTCTAGACTCTTATCGGACACCCCTTCCCCATGCCTCTACCTCTGCTCTAGGGAGTAGGCTCTCTTCAAAAATCCATATGCATGACAGAAGGACCCAAACCTAAGAAGAAGATATTTGCCCATCCTAGGAACCATAGGTCTTAGTTCTGTCTTCATCCAGATTATCTGGTAACATCCTTAAGGAGAATTCCTTCCCTCTATGCCACCTACAAAGAACGGATGAAGGGTCCTTTCCCACAGTCCATCTTTAGTGACCCTGAAGACAATGAACACAGAGACAAGGGCCTGTTCAGCTTAATGTCCCACCTTGCCTCTTGGGCCCCAGACACTTCCATATCTGACCTGCCCCCACCAGGAGGGCTCAGGAAGACGACCAGGCTCCCTGTGTCTTCCCTACCAACCCATGCTGGCTCAGGGCTGTCTATTCTCACACCAAAGGGGACACAGCAGGAACGTGGCTTACGGGTTGGTGGTACTGAAGATGAACATGGAGCTGTGGGGCACCATGGCTTTGCCTGTCTCTCGCTTCTCCTTCTTCTGCTGCTTCTTCTCTACCTCTTCTTCTTCCTCTTTGATCTCTGCCTCCTTCAAGGGACTAGCTTCTCCATCGGTTTTGTTGCTAACTGCAAACAGAACATGTTGACATCTTCAGAAGCCTGATGATCTGCATGGTGTCTTGTTTCAGTTGGGGACAGCACAGACAGAGGTTCTGGCAGGATGTCAATGATGCCTCTAGGTAGGCACACTGACAATGCTGGAAGGTATTTCCTACTTTATATCACATAACAGCTCTCTCTTCCTTTGGTTCTTGTGCTTACTTACATGTTCTATGGCCTCTAGTGACTTAGAAAAGATAATCATGTTCTTATAGTCTGAATTTATATAGTCTGGAAAAATAGCATGGCTGTTTCAGCTGCACAGATTACACAATTTAGATATTCTATCTATACTCTTTCATATCAGAATGTCCCAAGTGGCATGTATTATTATTCCCATTATACAGATAGGAAAACTGAAGTTCAGAGAGTCTATGTACCTTTCCTAAAGTCATACATCCAGCATATTTTATTATTTTTTAAAATATTTTTATTTCGTTATTTTCATTTTATGTATATGAGCATATTGACTGCATGTATGTAAGTGCATCCATGAATGCAATGCCCACAGAGGTCAGAAGTAGATAACCTGGAACTGGAGCTAAAGACAGTTGTTAGCCATCATATGGGTACTGGGAACTGAACCTGGGTCCTGTGCAAGAGCAGTCAGTACTTTTAACCACTGAGCCATCTCTCCAGCTCCAGTTCCCAATTTTAAACCCTATATGAGCTCATGAAATCACACTGCAGTGGAAGATTTCAAGAAACCATTACTCTCTGTGGCTGTGCCTTCTCCAGCTGTGATGGATGTAAAAATGAGAATGTAATATTCATGTGAATACAGGCCCATGACTGTGTTCCAAGCCTGGGAGGAAGAAGCAGCCAGAGGCTGAGTGGCATTGTAAGGTGACTGCTTTCTGCTTCTAAAATCAAGTCAGGTGTTAGGGGTCTGAAGTTTTCGGAGTGGAAAGAGAGCCCTTAAGGTAGTGAGGGCACCACCCTGGTACTCTGTGTAAGTAACGAGCCTCTGTGGTCCTGGCTCATGCTGGGGCCTTCTACTAGGGAACTGCGAAGATGAACCTACAAGCCTTCCACTTGTGCTCTGGACCTACGACAGAGGCCACACACTAGCCCTGGAATGGGAACAGAGGTATGGTCAAGCTATCTCAGATTGTTTCTCATAAAAGATATCCAAAATACTTATTTAATTAAAGTACAAGATAGACATTAAAAGTGGCTTTCAGTCTGGGATTCTGAAACATGCCAGAGTCCATCCCCAGCAAGCACTGGGTATGGGGTATTTACTTTTTAAAAAGCCCTGGCATTTCTGAAGGTGGAGAATGTGAAGGAAGAAAGATTGAAAAACAGGCAGAAAGGGTACAAGGAGACTGACATGTGAAAGAAAAATATGGAAAAGATTAATGTGCGGACAGCATGTGGAGACAGGGATTGAGTGTGGGATTAAAGCAGGGATGGGGTGTGGTGACAGGGTTAGGGTATGGGGTTAATATTAGCGCAGGAACAAGGTGTGAGGACAGAGCTAGGGTGTGGGATTAGTGCAGGGACAGGGTGTAGGGACAGGAATAAAGTACATGATTAATGCAGGAAGGAGGTGCAGGATCTAGGTAGGGGTGAAGAGTGGGAATAATGCAGGAATGGAGCATGGACTCAAGGCAAAAATGAACATAAGATTAATGTAGAGATGAAGGACAGGCCAGGGATGGGGATGAGACATGGGAGTAACACAGGCATGCAGTGTGAAGTCAGGACACAGGTAGGTATAATTATAATGAATGTAGGATGAGGCATGGTTCAAGGAGGGAAGGGGTACAGTATCAATGCAAGGATGGGGTATGTGGCCAGTAGGGCAGTAGATTAAATGTTCTTTTTTGCTATATCTCCCTTTAGTGTTTCACAGATTAACATCTTCTGGTTGAAGGAATTTTGATGGAGAAGTGTGACTGAAAGCTCCTAGGAGAAAGAAAAAAGTTAAGAGTAATAAAATCATAAAATGTTACTGCAGGAAAAGGTCTCAGAGATCACCATCAATGCTCTCATGTTTTACATGACAAACTGAGGCTTCCAGAGATGCCAGGGTTTTTCTGAGACCTCTAACTGAACAGGGCCAGAGAGAACCATCCTGCGGCTGGTTTAGTTCTGCTGGTGTGGCTCTGCACAAGCTTTGTTAGAAGGGTTCCAGCACCAGCAGGCCCCTGCCGTGGGGGGATGGGTGGAGGGGTGAGGGAGCGGGGAGGAAGGCTCACTGTGCACCACTGTCGAGTCCATCAAAGGGTCCACATCAGGGATGGCAACAGCGACACTGGTACTGTCAGTGACGGGCTTGTCTGCGTTGGCTGTGATGCAGGAGAGGTCAGGCTCACTCTGGCTGATCCCTCGACCTACGTCCAACTGTACATCTCCAAGCAGGGCCTGCTCACTGCTGCCTTCTGGCTCCTGTTCTGTCAGCACCACATCCTTTCCCACTTCTGGCTCAGGTTGGGGAGGGACTAGTGGTGTTCCTTCTGCATCCTCAAGGGCTCCTGCCAATCCAGAACCTCTAGGAACCATCAGACTGTTGGTTCTGAAAATAAAGAGCAGATGATGACCACAGTTCAGAGGCTGTTCTAAAATGGCTAATGTATCTGATGTAAAGGGAAAGGGGAGATGAACCCAAGCAGGCCGCTGGAGAGCACATAGCATGTATGGCCTTCTACCCACAGCCAGGCACAGAACAACAAAGACTTCCAAGCCATGTCCACTGACTTATTCCTATCCATCCATCCAGCCAGCCAGCCAGCCAGGCCTCACTCCCTGGAGAGATTCCCTAGAACAGAAGACCCTCATTTTCATAGGGATAGATTACCTGTTAAATGTAACCAGGCCTTTTAAAGGGTGTTTAGCATCAGCTCTATCTTATTAAAGGGGAAACTGAGACCCATAAAGGTTTCTATCAGAGAATTCTTCACACCAACATGAGTTGTATGCTTCCAGTGCCCTCCTTGAACACAGTTACCTCCTTAAGTCCTGGACTCTTTCCTCTTCATGGATGGTTGGCTCCTTGCTCCCATGGCTGCCCAGGGACTCATGTTCCTTCTCCCCCTCAATAGACACTCCTTCATCCAGACTCCGTTCCTGGCTGGCAGACCTGCTCCGGGAGGCTGATGCAGACTCTTTGCCCTCAGTCCTGACACGCCGGTGTCGACTGCGCCGCTGGCTCTGCCTATGCCTGGCCCGGTCCTCGAAAGTCACTACAGTCTCTCCTCCTCCAGCTTCCTGCTGGGTTGGGTCACAGTTCCCATGACAGGACCTGGCCAGCCACGGTGGCTCCCGTTTGCCCAAGGATAAGGGGCTCCTCTGGTTGTCCAGAGCACTGGTCAAGCCTCCTGTGTCCCCCTTGAGGGAGCCTCCACGGCTGATACGTTCTTCTTCACACTTCTCTAGGCCCAGGCCGAGGGTTAGGCCCTCAGTGGGCCTGGGCCTCCGATAGAGGCTGGGATGAGCATTGAGTGGGTTGAGGGGGCTCAGCGGGTTGAGGGGATTGAGGGGGTTCATTGGTGGGGCCTCCTCTTTGTTGAGGGCCTCCTGGCTAGACATTTGCATGTGCCTCCTCAGTTGGCTGGTGCGCTGCTCCCACACGGACATGTGGTGCCTGCGTCTCCGCTCCCTCCTGCCAAAGGGGAAAAGGTAACGGGCACAGTCAGACCCTGACAGCATATGTCAAGGAGGGTAGCCACAGAGGCCATGAGTAAGGGTCACATGGTGAAGGTGCTAACAGGAGGGGCCAGGACCCACAACAGGAAGCACAGAGATGCAAGGAGCAAAGTGGCCACACATAAGTAGATCATCAGACTAGTGCCTCCCAGTCCAATCCAGGGTACTTTTCACTCCAATTCCTATTATGCAGTACAATGGCTGAGGAATGAGTTCGGGATCAGCCCAGTCATAAGCTCCATGTCCCCAACGTCTGTGAGCATGACAGTAAAAAGACCCACTAGGCCTCCCCTCTCCAGTGCTCCTTTGATTGCAGGTATAACTGGTGCCTTTTTTATACCCACCAGCGGCCCTTCATTCAAAATCAGAATTCTCCTCCTCTCCCCATCCTCAGATTGCAGCCTAGACTAGTGCAGCCCAGACTAGCACAGGCTGTGATGTACCATGTTCAGATATCAACAAAAGGTTCAGAACAGTGGCAAGCAGACCTATGTGCCAACAATGGTATCATCCCTTGAAAATTAAGAGAGCTAGAGGTTTCAAAGCAATAGCTAATAAAACCCATGAAACACTGTATTCACAGAGACCACCAGCTGGCCACAGCCAAACTACTGTTGAGCACTGTGACTCAGGGGCCTAATGAGCAATCAGGTGGCACCAGGAACACACAAACATGACCAACAGAACACAGGTGTGGGCTCCTCAGGTGGAAGGGCAGACACCTACACCTTCTCTCACATGCCTATGGGCACATACCCACCAACTGTTAAAGGGATATGCACTTGGACCCACACGCATCCTTACTGAGGCCCACACAAATATGTACACAACTGCCTACATGAAAGAAACACCCAACAGTACTAATTACCAATACCAACATGTTCCCACTCTCAGGCCAAACACAAGAGCCAACAACACACTGTCATGTACTTTGGACACACACTGATATAAACACACATTGAAAGGTACAGAGGGAATGTTCACAGATGTGCATGAAACACACACATACACACACACACATACATATACACACTAAGGCACATACTGACATGCACACCCAGAGCCACTTTGTTCATGGCAAGGACAAAGACACATTGTCCCCATGCCCACACAGAGCCACTCCCAAACACGCAGACCAGTGCACACATACAGGTGGCTGCTGCGCGGCTCCCACATCGACATGTGGTGTCTTCTCCTTCTGTCTCTTCTGGGAAAGAAAAATGAACAGGTTCAGTCCACCCCAACCTCTAGGACTTTCAAGTCCCACAGCCACCAGCAGATGTCCAGAGGAGGCCAGAGTCCTCTGCATGTCCACAGGGCTTCCATGCACCCGCTTGCCCTCTGCTGACTGTCAACCTATTGCTCTCCCACAGCATTATTTCTGGGTCTTTACTATGTGCAAATAAACAGCTCTTGGTTTGAGGCACACATGCAAAGTCCCAAGGGACAGACTTTCATGTAGGATGCACAAAGCTTCTAATGTTTAAACACCATGCCCCACTGCATTCATACTGCCACCTAAGCACCCTTCAGAGCCCTATTTTGATGAGCCATTTTCCCCTCCCTTCAATCATTTCAAGGGTAACAAAGCCCATTCCCCCAGGTGTGACTCCCCAACTCATCACTCCCATAGTAGATCCTGGCTCAATTTTATGGAACATGCAAGAAACAAATGCTCTGGCCATGCACATCTGGAAGACTATAGAACAGCCTATGGCTAAGGATAGGGCAACCATTCTGGGGGCCACAAGATGTAAGTGGTGCCCTGAACCAGAAGCTTTCAACGTTTGTTCTATTTATCTGGGTGGCACACAGTATTGATCTTCGTAGACTTGTGTAATGAAATAACACTTCTCCAAACACACTGTGCCCTTTCAAACACAAGGTTAATGGAAGATCAGAGTGACAGGATGAATGGCACTTGAAAAAGTAGAAATGAGCATGTTAGCACCGAGTCAATGCTAGGGTGGCGGGCAACCCATCTGGGATATACCCAGAGTGACTTCTATCTTGTCCTTGGGCTACTTGGCTCACTCTAGCCCAGTGAGACTTGCTGGGAAGCAGGTAAATGATGCTCCCTTCCTGAGAGACCACCACTAATGCAGAATATGGCAGATAAATGAACACTGCTCAACTGCAGCAGCTCATGCATCTGGAAAGAAGCCCGATACAAGGATAGGGCTGAGGAAGCAGAAGCAGCTGGTCTGAGCCTATTTGGGGGTGTCTAGAAGCACAAATGCACTTATGTGCACATAAGCACCCACGGATGTAAGCATCACTGTGGAGATGCCGTTAACTCCTTCACTGAATATATCCCTCAACATCCTGAGAGCTTGTACAGCAACAGGGTACAGGTAGGGGTAGAGAGTAGTAAGAAGCATGTAGAACATACAGATAAAGAAGTGCACCCCTAGATAGGCAGCGTGGATACCTGCTAGGAAAAGCACATCTTAACTATTTTTAAATTCCAAATATCAGCCTTTAGGAGCATGTGGATGGAAGGATTCTCTCTTTCCCCCTCCTCTCTCTCATTCTCATACATACGTTTTCCCTCTCACATACATTTCCCTGTCATACACACACACTTTCTCTTTCTAACATATGTTCATTCTCTTTCACACATATGCATACACACACATGGCAATAAAAGATCAATCTTTCTCATACTGGTCAGACATACACTTAACACTCCCCTTCACCTCTCTATTCATGTATTCAAGAGTCCAAATTTATATGCATGCCCCTAAATTACACAGAGAAGTAGTGACATATCTCCAACTCATGTACACATAACCTTGTGCAGACCCCACAATAGCCTTGCCAAAAAGAAAGGACAGGTGTCCTTCTTTCTATTTCAAAAATGGGGAAATAGAAGTGCTGAGGTCCTAAGTGGCCCTCTCAAGGTCACAGAGCATATTATTAATAGAACTGAAATTGCACTTGAGCCCTTGGGTTTATAATGATGTTCTGTCCATGTTTACCCATGGCAGCCACATTTATGCTGACACTGCAATCAGTGATCTGAACTGCACAGCTCAGCAGGGCACATACCCCGAGATCATTCCCACCAGCGGTGCACACTTCATGGTGTGTGCACAGAGCAACCAGGTGTCAGCTCATCTCCGAGGTCTGCATTGCCTTTGCCTTCACTCAGCACTGATGCGTACCACTCGATTCCCATAGCCACGTGCCTATCCATATTTCATTCATTCTTCCATTCCATAAATAATTACTACTCTGGGCCAAGTATCAGCCCCAGTCACATCCCACCAAACCCTCTTCTCCCCTAAGCTTCCTCAGCTCAGTAAATAGAACCACCCACTCCTGGTAACAGCTGGTCCCATCCATCTGCAGTTTTGGATACCTGTGTATATGTGATTTTAGCCAATAATTTATAAGTTCCAGGAAGAGAGGGTAGAAATTACTCAAGATCCAGAGAAAATTCTGAAGAGAAAGGAGTTGTTTGGTAATCCCAGTCAACCTTTAATAATTTTTTCTCAGACTCACACAAGAGGGGGTTTCAAGCCAAGTCATTCTACTTTTGCAAAACAAAAATAAAATAATAGGGAGGCACTTACAGAGCTAGGGAGCACTACCATAGGCGAGGCAGAGGCCACTCAAGAGTTCCTCCCTCCCATGATCTCAGGGCCATCAAGAACTCTTCTTTCACCATCTCTAAGCAATGGTGACAGGACCTAGCAGCTCAATACATATATTTCTACTTTTCAGTGGGCTTAAACTGTCCCTGTGGATATTACTGAACCACTCACACAGGCCTCAGGCTGGCCCTGATCAGCATCAGGAGTTCTGTGGCTTTCCTCCAACACCTGCCCCTCTCGCTGTGCAGAAACCAGGCTCGTGCAGCAACATCTTTCTAACTCCCTAAGTTCTTCCATAGAGCACAGAGCCAGGCTGGATCCAAGAAGCGTGATTACGGCTCCCCTCCTCACTGCCTCCCATTCTCCTCCTAATCTATCCCACCAGATTCTGTTCCTCCCTGGAGTACATAGAATACTTACAGAGCTGCCTAAAGCTTTTGTTTTGCCAAATCCAGTGGCCCCTTCCCGTCTCCATGTCTTTCAACAGTGTGTAGTTCCACTGACTCCACCTCTGTTCTCTGGAAACTTCCAGGAAATTACGCTCCCCTGTTCTCCCCTTTTCCCCTAGCTGTGCTCACTTGCCTCCTCTCCTTGCTTCTCTGTCAGACAGGCACAAGCTCAGCCCCTGTCCTCAGCTCCACTCTTCCCAGTTTCTACTCTCCCTGGGTCATCTCTCCCACAATGATGGCTTAAATACCATCTCAGTGCAAATGACTTCCCCCAAATCTTTATTTTAATTCTGACTTTTCTTCTAAGTACTCAACTCCTGTAACCAAGAGCCAATTCAAACACTGGATGCCTCAAAAGTATCTCAAATTCAGTGTGCCTAAAATGCAGTCTGAATTTCCACTATCTCTGAGGTATCAATAAGTACCATCATCCTCCATCTAGTTGTTTTGGGTCCCCAAACATAAAACCTAAGAATTTTTATTTCTTTTTTTTTTTCATCCTTGTTCCTTACTGCATTTAATCCATGAGTGCATCCCATTGGGTCCCATTCCACAGTACAAACTGAATGGAATTTCTTGTCATTTCCTCTATTGCTACCCTCCTTGTCTAAGCATCATCACTCACTGTACTCTAAGAACCAGATATATCCTACTACTTCCACAGTTGGCCCCTACAACCCATGTTCCACAGACCAGAGTGGTCTTTTAAAGTGGAGACCACATGTTATTTATCCTTCTATGTTAAGTTTTTCCATGCTTTCAATTAGAATTAAAGCTAAAGATCTTTAACTGGGCCTTAGGGCATCTGTGCAGGACCCTGTCCATCTAATAGGCCTTGCTGTCTTCTATTGCCCTCATTCACTATGCATTAGACACACTGGACCTTGCTGAAGGGCAATTCCTTCAGAAAGCCACATAACTGTTTCCTATGTGTCTTGGTTTCTACTTACACAGAGTACCTTCTGGTTTTGTGTGAGGTATGCTTCCCCCTCCCCCATTATTCTTGTCATCTGCCCTGTGACTCTGTTCTAATAATAATTGCTTACAGCATTATTATTATTATCTGCAATGATTTGCATATTTATCACACATTTTCCTCACTAAAATGAAACCTCTGTGAGAACACATGCTGCTTTGCTCACTGCTGTGCTCTTAGGAACAGCCTGTGGTAGAGAAGAGGTGCCTTCTTACAAGTGATCAATTTATAAGTTGATGATTGGCTTTAGCTCTAAAGCCCAGATGTCCATGATAGGGTGGTCTACTTACTCAACAGAAGGCATGTTGGGTGCAGACATCGGGCTGACCTCCTTGGCCTTCTGCAGTGCATGTTTCTGGTTGAAGGCTTCTTCTTCCTCCTGCTCATCCTAGATACAAAGCAGAGATGGCTTTGCCTGGAATCTCCATGAGGAGAGGAGCTTCCTCTGGGCCTTACCAGAAGGAACTCTGAAGACCAAGCAAGAGGCGGTAAGCAAAAGAACAGGTTAAACAGGCAGGATAAGGTTAGAGACCTCTGATGGCCAGAGGCAGGGCCCTCTGGGATATAGCCTCACAGCTCCCACAAACCAGCAATTCTGCTCTATACCTATACATTAAGACTCTGTGGAACTGTCCATGATTATAGCTGTGCTAACACTCATCAGACAGAGCAGGGTCCTTCCAGGTGTAGTCCCCAGAAGCCAGCCCTGAGGCTAAGTATCCACTCTGCCATGGCATCGCCCCTGCATGCTTAATTGGCTCCATGTTGAGTTCTTAGTCAGAGGTCTTATTTCATTACCCACACTTATTTTTAAAGAATTCTTTTTTAATTTACATACATGTGTCTGTCTGTGTGTAAGTGTGCAGATGCTCATAGGAGCCAGAAGCATCGGAGTTACAGGCAATTGTGAGTCATCCAGTGTTGGTGCTGTGAACTAAACTCACGTCCTCTGGAAGAGCAGCAAGCACTCTGAAGCACCGAGCCATCTCTCCAGCCCCATCTCACCTATATTCTTGTTTGAAGTAATGACATCAAGAAAAGAAGGTGAGGTAGTGACTAGAAGTATTAATAACATACATATCTTTCTAGCATGTCATGATTTTCATACACAGTATTCTGTTTGCTTTCTGCTGTAATCCCATGAGACACATAAGCAGATGCATCTTTCCTATCTTATATAGGAGGAATAATTGATATCCAGAGTCTCACCAAAGCTAAAACAGCCAGCAAGTGACCAATGTGGAATTTGAACAGTTTTCCATGCAACAAGCTGGTCTTTTCCTTCTCATACCATACAGATGAGGGTCCTAAGGAATGTAGGGAAAGACAGGCAACATATTACAGAAAAAAAATGGAAAAAGTTCAGAAATACCTTGAGAATGCTATATACCTCTGACTAAAGTCAGATTAGCATTGTGTGGGAAGAGGAGTTTGTATCTATCTCCACTGACCATCTCACTGCATTTAGTGTTGCCTTCTCCCCATTAGTAGAGACTCAGACAAAAAGAAAGAATATCTCCTTGATAAAGGCAGCATCTGATTTCACAGAAACTTCTCCAAAATGTCCATGGCTACATGACTCACAGTTGCCTGTAATTACCCCAGCAGCCATAATGCACGCACTACAATGCCCCAGACCCTTAAGGATTAGGTCATGTGACCGAGGTCACACTGTCACAGGTTCCAGTAGCAGAGGTAGGGCTTAAAATCTAGGATTCTAATGTTTTCCTTGGTTCTCTATGTCATAATCCTGAGAAGGACCTGTCTGAGGGCCCATAGAGAAGAGCTGAAGCTTTCAGTATCCCATGAGAAATCCCTGCACTGAAGCTCAGCAAACTCTATGATGGTAAACCAGGCTTCCTGTGTGGGTGTGGATCTCTCCATTTGTCCAGAAGCTTCCAGAAGAGAACTCTCTGGCAGAATAATGCCTACCTTGGTCAGTTCTTGAGCATTGGCCAGATTGTCCACAGCAATGGCTAAGAATACATTCAGCAGTGTGTCTGGGGTTATGAGTTAAGGATGGACAAAGAGGAAGAAGGAGAGGCTTCAGCACCTTCAGCACCTAGATCTTTCCTGCCTAGGTATCAGAAGAGAAGCCAAGGGCTGCATGAGAGGAGAGGAATATGCTATATACCTTCAAGGAAGGGACAAGGGGATATTATGTCTTTCTTCTTTTCACATATTACCTCTTTACACAGAACAAAGAAATTTCTAATCAAACCACTTGGAAAGCCAAATGAAGTAAGGAAGGCTTCAGAGAGCTATGGCAACAACCCATAATGACAGGCAATAAGAGGATCATTGAAAAGACTTGCTAGGCACTCTATATAGGTGCTCATCTGTCCCTCCCTCCTGGGAGGCTGGAATTCAGTCTCACCTAAATCAATGGGCATCATCTACCCTTCCCTCAAAGACAAAAGGAAATGAGACCCCACACCTCCTAGATGAATGACTGTCCATAATGGGGCACTGACTTACTTTTCTTATTCTTCTTGCCAGGGTCCCAGAAGGCTTCCATGATTCATTTAACCAGTGTCACAGCACAGACATGATTCATTCTGAAATCCACTTCTATTCCATGCACTAACCATGAAGTTCTGATCTTCTGTCTTTGAGGCCCGTGTGCTTTGGAACACAATATTGGTTCTAGAATAAAAGGCTGGCTCTGCCTACCCACAGAACAGCAGCAAAATTGAGGTCTGGTCCTTGTGATAGACTGGCCTGCCATTTCTGTGGCTTATGAGAGAGCTTCTTATTTTGAGTTTCTCATGTTTAGTTTATAGTCTGCTCTGACCATTGGACATCTTCAGGGCAAAAAACTCAGAAGAGCATCTCTTTTTTGTTAGACTATATGAGAAAATGAAGCTGCCTCCTACCTCTCAGCACAGCCTGTGCTGTACTCATCTCAATACAAGGTGAGTTCCGCTTCCCCAAATCCATAATGATTATTCAAATGTTTGCAGTTTATAAGGTGCATCTGAATAATTATTTCATTCACTATTTACAATTGATAAAGAAGATATTTGTTATCCTTTTTTTTTGAGATGTAGAAAACAAAAGCTCAGAGATCAAGTTACTTTCCCAAGAATATAGAGCTGATAAAAGAGTGTCCCTAGGACTCAAGACTAATCTCCCTGGTCTAGATTATTTTGACCAGTGTCTTAGTTTCATTTTTTGTTGCTGAACTACACTGACAAAGGCAACTCAGGGGAGAAAGGATTCTTTCAGTTCCCAATTTCAGGCTATACCCATCATAGCAAAGGGGTCAAGGTAGCAGAAACTTGAAGCATCTAGTCATGTCCACAGTCAAGAGCACAGAGAGCATAAACACACACATTTTAGTTCACCCCTGTCTGCTCGTGACTGAATATGTAAAGTGGCTAGCTGCACAATGTATATTGACTACTCCACAATGATGGACTGTAACCTGGAACACTGAACTAAAATAAACTCTTTTCTCCCCTAAGTTGCATTTGTCAGCACTCTTTATCACGGCAACAGAAACAAAACCAGGACATTGGGTATAGGAGTCAGAGAATTTCATTTTACTCTTCATTTACAGTGTAGTAGCTACTTGATTTGATACTGCTATATCCTCTTCTGAGATAAAAGATTAGATTGTCTAGGTAGCACAAGACAATGCTCTAAGGTTTCACATAGAGCATAAATACAATAAACAATAGCTTAATAGTATTAGCAATAATTATAATACATTTTTTGAAATTTTACTAGTAGTAGACTCTGTTCTATACAAATGTATAATTAATTTATTAGTAATGCAATCTGCCTATCATCTCGGTCTACACTAATCTCAGTCCTCCTGTCTTTTACAGACCACATAGTATCCCCAACCATTCAACATATCAGCTTTATGTTATTACCTGCATATACTATAGATTTGGGTAATCCAATCTTATTTATGCTTGTATTCTTTATTTACTTTAGTATAAGCTGCCAATGCCTATGTATTGTCTCCCTGCCTGCCCAGATTGTATCAGTGCCACAACTACCACCTCTTAAAATTCTGGTGAAGGACAGGGGCCAGAACAAAGAACAATATCTTAAAAGGATACAGTTTCCAAACAAGGTGAGCACAATGAAGTAGATGGCAGACCACATGCCTGAGCTGACCCCACCCTGGGAGCGAATCCCATTGTACATCACCTCATTCCAGTCCTCCCCTGTCAGGATCTACACAAAGCAAAGAACAGGCAGGTCAGGGCTCCGGGTTGGAAGAAAAGTTGGGACAAAATATCAGGGCTGCATATTTTCCATTCACCCCCTTGCTTTGCTTTCCCATTAAGGTAGGGGAGAAAGTCATTCTTATAAATTATCTGACTTTTTTTTTTTATAGGGAAGAGAATAGTAGACATTGAACACTGAGAGAACACCAAGAAAAGTGCTTTGTCTTTAAAGTTTAGGGTTCCTTCCACTTCTATCTTGGTCAGATCTCATGGGGCTTATAAAGATTTGGTGGTCTGGCTACTACCTAGCTGCCCCCAAGGCAGACAATATGTCTTTCTTGAGACAGCAGTATTTCCAACAGGAAAGAGCCTCAGGGATTCTAGTTTGGAACTTGGGACCAGAACTTGGGTTCTGGTTCAGCCTTAGATTCTGGATAAACAGTATTCTTATCTATCTGTAAGACTAAGATACTATTGGTGTTGAAAGGTTTGTGGGGTCTTTTGTTGTTACTGTTTTGGTGTGGCAGGGAAAAGATACTCCATTACCCCATTAAACTGCAATACAGGTTAGGGAATACTCTAGACTTTAGATAAACCACAAATGTGATTTGTGACTGAAGATCTCAGACTCAACATCTTGCAAACTCACAGGTGTCCGTAGAAGGGTACAGAAGTAATTGTGATAGAGCTGTCTTGTTAGTGGTAAGATCAGAGGCCTAAGAGTCTGTGAGACTGTTGTAATGATTACTCAAGTAGGAAGAGTATTACTCTCTTCCTTGACAAGGAACTAGAGAAGAAAAACAGGAGTCCCCCAGCACTCAAAGATACTGTGTTATAGTGTGTAGTCTATGGGATCTCACATAATGCTTCTGGAGTATCAGTTGATCTAATGCATACCTGGAACACAGTCATGATAGCCGCAGGAAAAGTATCAAAATTTGCTGAAGGAGTCCCATCATTAAAGTTAAACCTGAAAAGGAAATTCAGAAAGAATAGGAATCTCACACACCCAGTTTCTCAGTACTAGAATTACACAGCCTTCCTCACTTCTCATTTCTTCTACTCTTCCTTTCTCCCACTGCTGTCCATTCCATGCATCTTATGAAGATGGTAGCAGCTACTTCTGACAAATTATGCACTTTGAAAACAAGCAATAATATTGGGCTATTCAGCAGTTACAATGTTCCACACAGCACATTTCACAGATAGCTCCAAAGTGGGTAGGTCCCCAACCAAGAGCCTGCACAGTGTAAGTGTTAACAGCAGACTCACTTATTATGTGCACGTACTCATGGTCTATTCATACCAAGAGCAACCAGATCAAATCGATTACATTGGTTGTTTGACAGATCTGAGACTATTTAGAGCTTCACTTGGATGGAAAATCCTCTGGCCCTTACCTGCCTCCAAACAGCTGCATTCCTAGAAGAGCGAACACAACAATGAAGAGGAAGAGGAGGAACAGCAAGCTGATGATAGACTTCATGGAGCTCATCAAGGACACAACCAAATTCCGGAGGGATGCCCAATACCTATGAAACCCAGACAAGGTTACACCTGTGACACAGAGTATCAAATCATGCCCCAGTCCAGCTAGCTCCATGCCTGGTAATCTGTGAAAGAATCTGCCTTTGTATATTTGTAGGAAGAGGGCATGGTGGCAGCACGACACTTCCCTGGGAAACATGGCACTCAATGTGGTACTTTCGGTCTTTGGAAAAGGAAGAAAAACTGAAGAATGTGGGGGTGGGGCAGGAGAGAAACATGGTAAGGGTGGAAACAAGGGAAAGAAGGGAATGATATTAGGTTGAAATATTAGGCTCCACTCTCAAAGGTGTTAGGAAGAGTCCAAAGGTCATCACTTACTTGGTTATTTTAAATATTCTTAGAAGCCGGAGTGCCCGTAAGACACTGATTCCAAAAGATGTACCAGGTCTGAAGATCGCCCAGACCACCTCAAAGATGCTGCCTACTGTGACCTAAGAGGCAAACCCAGCCACAATGAGAAGAGGGAGAGAAAAGAGGGAAATATCTTAGTACGTGATACACAATCACCAGCTCTCATGAGGCTCTGGTAAAGTTCAGACTCTCCCCCTTCAGCAAGTCCTAACTCCATCAAGCTACATGGGGAGCTACAAGAGAAAACCTGCACTTTGCCACTCATCTCCCACTGTTCTCTACGCCCCTTCCTAACTTCATCGATGCCACTCACTGGGCATTGGTTTTTTGACTTGTTCTTGGTGAAATTACAACAGATAGTCAACGCTTTTGCTCCATTTTGATAGTCATAGATGTTCTTGGGTATTTCCTTGACAAACAAAGGAATGACATTCAAATGATGAAAGGCAATTTCAACTAGTCCAACATGTGTTCTAATATAGAAATTTGAGAGAGGGTTCATATTCCCTTTTCATTTTAGACTTTAGTGCTACCAGGAATGCTTCAGTCTCTGTTGCTAAATATCTTTCAGATACTGAGGTCATGGGGAATACTCATTGTAATAGCCTTGTTGACAAAGGTCTGACTATTATAGGACATCATAATTGCAAATAACCTTTCAAGTTATTGCTGTTGTTTATGGTATTGGGATGGGAACCCAGGACCTGTTTTGTACATGCTAGGTAACTGTTCTATCCGAACTACATTCCCAATTTTTGCCTTTATTTATATATGCCTCTCTCTCCCCGCCTCTCCTCCCCCCCCCTCTCTCAGTTGGGGGTCTGTGTGTGGGGTATGTACACATGAGTGCAGGTGCTTGTGGAGGTCACAGGTATAGGATACCCCTGGAACTAGAGTTACAGGTAGTTGTGAGCTGCCTGGCATGGGTACTGGGAAATGAACTCAGATACTTCAGAAAAGCAGTACACACTCTTAACTGAGCCATTTCTCCAGCACAGCCCCCAACTTTTGTTTGAGGCATAGCTTCACTATTTAGCTCAGGTCAGCCTGGAACTCATTACATAGCCTAGGCTAGCCTCAATCTTGTGCTTTTTTTGCCTCAGCAGCCTCAGTGCTGAGATGAAAAGGGTAGGCTACTCTGGACAGCTTCAAGTTATTTTGTAGTAATATATTTATTGAATGTCAACTATGTTCTAGACATTATGTTGAGAGAAATAGTGAAAATGAATCCTTACAGCAATGCTGAAAAACATGTATATCAAGGTTAAAATGGTCTCTTACTAGCTATTATGTCTGAAAATTGCCTGTACTCAGAACCATATGTTCTTAGTGAAAATGTAGATTAGCAAGTGCACAAAATCTTTAGCACCTAACTGAAGCTTTGGCATAAAAAGGAATGGGTTTGGCTGAAGGAGAGGTGGTTCAAAAACCTAAGGTTCTACAACCTTGTTCTGCCACAAATCAGGTATGTGAACTGAGTATGGCAGTCTCTATAAGATTGCTCATGTGTAGAGGGCAGGCAAATTCCTAAGACCTCTCATCTTGCACAGGACTCATGGAAAGCAGTACAGGAAATAAACGTACACCAGCACACATTGAACACTACAAGCAAGGCATACACCTAATATTATGTAGAAAGTAAACAACTAGATGAAATGTTCTGCATGGAGTCTTACTAATATAAGGGTGTGTGAGCTTGCATGAGGGCATATCTAGACAATTATGCTAATTTTAAACTGACGCAGAAAATAAACAAATATATAACCTTCTCTTTCTGCTGGAACCACCTCTAGAATTAAGTCCTTTGTCCTTTTCTCCCAGACTTCGCCCAAGATAATGAGTGGTTCAAAGCTCTGGCTATGGGTAGCTTTGTGAAAATTCACTGAGCTATACAGTTAACTACACAGCCTTTACTATATGTGTTATATATAAATAGAAACAATAAAAAATCAAACTGCATGTAAAAAAAAAAAAAACCCTTGCAGGGCAAGGATGCATTCACTTCTGGACTCTATCACATCACATTCATGTATTCATGTTCCTTTTGCAATTTCTGACTTCAATGGTTCATGCTGAGTGACAGAGCAAGCCATTTATCTAAACCATGGCATACCAGCATGAAACAGAGGGACAGGCAGGCTTTCAAGGACTTACCCCAAAATCAAAGCAGTTGAATGAAGAGTGAAAATAAAGGCGTGGTCCCATGCCATACATCTTCAGGGACATCTCCAACAGGAAGAGCCCCAGAAACAAAAATTCTGCATAGTCTGAAAGTATCAAAAGTAGAAGCTGTTATTCCATAGGTGCTATGGGCTCTTCCACTCTCCAGCTAATACACACTTCCTATAGAGGAGCCCCCAACATCACAAGATAAGGCCACTGAGTGGCAATGTCAAGTCAGGGCTAGGCAAAGTCCAATGCATGAGTATGCATGAGTACTCTGAGCCATTGATCTTTGGCAACAAGAAGGTTATTATCGACCTTTAAATAGGGGATGACCATCAGAGGAGAGAGGAATTTACTCTGGCTATGCTGAAGGAGCTACATACCCCCTTCGTACATCCACACATACAGTTTCCTAGATATCATTCACACTCAGTCGCAGTCTTATTTCTTATTCAAAGCATACTTATAAGTGCATTGCTCTTGGGACTTTCTCCCTAGCTTTTTCAGTGGTTAAAAATCCTTACCACCACTGACCCTCTGTAAGAAACTTCTAAGACCCAAGGTATAACTTCATAGGCAATGACTTATTTACCTCACTCAGTAATAAAGGCTGGGAACAGTTGTATGATAGTGTATCCTCCCTTGCAGATAGCTTTGACTTCCCTCATAGTGTGAACAGGGCTTAGCATGCTTTAGGGTCCTAACAGTCACCCACACATCAACCAACCTGTTCTCTTGAGGGGATAATAGTCACAATTTACTTACAAAGAAGGTGAGTGAGCCACTGGGGCTGGTTGTGATGAACGATGGCCACACAGGCAGTGTTAAGAGCCACAACACTCAGGACGATCCAGTAAAACACCTGGGATTTGACCATGTGGCGGATAGAGATACGCAGAAGCCGTTCCTTGTGCCGGAAATAGGAGGCTCCATCTACCTTTGTGCTCTTGATACTGGCTCGGGCAAGAGGTGTGCCTAAGGAAGGGAAATAAGGAAGGAATGAGACTGCAAAACATCCTAGGCTCACCCTCTATGGCCAGGTAGTTTCCAAAGGGCAAGTTGGACAGCTTGAGTACAGGGCAAGGTGACCGCCACATTGCAGGCCTGGGCAACCCCTATGTTATGGGCTAAGTAATTTCCACAGGGAGAGACCCTGCTTTTCCTCTCCAGGCCACTCTCAAGTCCTAGGAAATTGAAAGATTCCCAAGCAGGACACCAGGCAGACACCCAGCATCTCGAATCCTAACAGGATCGTGTTTATATCTGTAACAGATTGGGCTTCTCTCTGCCCTTTCCTTTTAAATATGCTTCAGGCACCGGAATCCTTCTGCTGCATTTGTGATATTTCTGCCACTGGCAACATAAAGCAGCAATGAGCTTTGTAAGTCTCTTCTGCTTTTTAAGATGCAGTCTCAATCTGCCCTTTTTCTGGGGAGGAAAAAACCTGTCATCAGCCAGAATCTGTAAGAGAACCTAGGATTGAACTGTAGTCACATCAGTGGGTTGTTAAAAGGAATTAGTTTAAATTTCACACAATGGAAGTAGGTTGGTGCTACTATGGTTAAACAAATGACTTCAGGTTCTCCCATCTGGGTCACTAGAAGAAATAGGTCCTGAGGATCCTTGAAAAATATGGGTTGAGTATTCCTTATCCAAAATATCTGAGACCAGAAGCAAGCAGTTCAAATTATTTGTCAGAGATTAGACTGTCTGCTGAACTTAATGAAGTATCTTGAGGATGGGCCCCAAATCTATAAATAAATTTCATTTGTGTTTCATATAGATCTTGTATTCATGGGCTGAAGGTAATTTTATACAATACTTTTAATAATTTTGTGTGAAAACCCAAAGTTTCATAGTATGGAATTTTCCACTCATGGTACCATCTCATTGCTAAAAAAAAAGTTAATTTTGGAGCATTTGAGATTTTGGAATTTTAGATTAGGGATTCTCAACCTGTATCCCAGTGTGGGTTCTCATTGTCACACCCAGTAAAGAAAGGGTACATCTGTGAATGAGATACATCTGTCACACTTGAAGAATCTTAAATCCCACATTTCATGTGAACAGCATCTCCTGCTCCTTTTGCTTTTCTGTAAATCACTGTCATCTAGGTTAGATTCCCATGCCTTCCCTTAATTACATGTCTGCATTCTGGATCCTTTGGGTTCTTTTTCCTCCTGCGGTTCTTCTCAAAAGACAGGATCTTCATTTTCATGGGAGATCCAGAGAAGTAAAAGAAGTCTAACTGGATCACTCACCCACAGAAGAGATATCAACGCAGTGCTCATCGCTGGAGTCTCGGGTCATGGCCTCCGTCCGGCTCCTTTTGATGGTTGCCCTTCGAAGCACTACGCCAGGGAAGGGGAAGGCCAGTGAGAGGCCACAAGTATACCCAGATCATCCTGGACAAAACTCTGAGGACTGCGGGCAATAGGCCTTGTGCAAGGGCCCTGTGACACAGGTGTTGGCCTTTAATACCGGAGCCAGGGTGATAGAAATTTCGAAATGTCTACAGAACCGCAGTGCTTTGCTTGCCAGCACGTGCAGATATTCAAGGGCTCCAGAATCCCTGCTTGAGTTTATCTAGCTCTAAATGAGGTAGGTAAATAGACACTCCTTATCTATTTGTTCTGTTTCTTCCCAGTAATGGGAAGTGGCACTTCCCAGTAATGAAAGTGGTCCCGAGATGATCCCCATATATTTTAAAAGAAGATCTCTTCATAGACCATTGGTCTTTTCATGGAACTTTATCAATCATATGCCCTAGAACAAAACAACTCTTGGGGTTTATTTTCATCACTTTAAAAGGCATTTAAATCTGTGACTCAATTCTCATCATTTTAAAGCATGAGGGATTTTATTACAGAGACTTGCATTTCAAATCCCAGTGTGACCCCCACTTCTTTTTTTCTCCTCTCTGATCGAGAGAGATTGCCACCACCTCAGAGGGGCAAATGCTGGGGAGGCAAAGTGTTGTGGCAACCACCTTACCTTCCAAGGCTGACGTTCCGGCGTTCTTATTTTCTTCAGCAAGCATGACTTCCTCTGTGTGGAAACAAACGGTTTAGTAAATTATCTGTAAATGCCAAATTATTGTACAAAATGAAAATTGCTCAGGGACGTCTCTGACTTAAGGGCAACACAGAGAGTAAAGAGTTCTGAACCTATCATGGGAACCAGCAGCGACAAAGACTAGCCTCACCGTGAGCTTGGGCAGCCCAGGAGAACAGGAAGGAGCTGCTCTGGCGAGGGGTTCCTGGGAGAGGCTGACAAAGCTCGAGGTGGCGACAACTGACACCCTCGTTCAGAAGGGCACCGTGGGGGCAAGGTGAAGCATGTTTTCAATCAAAATCCTCTGGATTGATAGAAATGAAAAATTCTTATTTCTGTTCTTATTTCTACTGGGGTTTTGGCTTCTTTCTCTCCTAACCCCTCCTGTGTGTTCTGGCAGCAGTACCTTCCTTCTTCCCCCCAGGCCCCAACACCTCATCTAGGAAGCAAGACCCTGCTCTGGGTTCCAGCCTGTTCTTGACTTCAAGGCAGGGCCAGAGGAAGATGCCCAAAGGCTACCAGAGAAAAGGCAGGACTTGAGCTATGCTTCCTTTTGTTCCCACCAACTCTCCTGCCCTGGTGGAGTGGGGCTTGCTTGAGCCAAAGAGGGATGGGTGCACTGTGCATTTGTTTATTTGTATATTTGTTTTTTTTTGCCTCTAGTTCCTGGCATAGAGCTGTCTTTTGTATGCTAATGAGATGACTCATGGCAGGGAAGGGCCCAGGATAACTTAAGGATAAAACTGGTAGATAAAAAAACCAACCACATGATCAGAGAATTAGAGGTTTTATACTCCCATTCCTACCTCTGAAGAAGGAGGGAGGGAGGGAGGGAGGGAAAAGAATGGGAGAGAGAGATAGAGGGAGAGAAAGAGAGAGACTGAGCCTGGAGTTATAGTTTTATCACCAATGGCCAATGATTTAATCCAACATGGCTGTTTTAGGAAATCTCCACAAACTCCCTAAACAATAGATTTTGAGAGTTTCTGAGTCATCTCCATGTACTAGGAGACGAGCGGGCCCCACCCCATACCTTTTCCTCTGTATTCCTTGCCCTCTAGCTATTCCTGAGTTGTCACCCTTGTATAAATAAGCAGAAAGTATCACATTCTTGAGGTCTATACATCACTCTACAAAGTCACTGAAATTATAAGAGATAGAGATAGGCCTTGCAAGAACTTCCAAAGCTATACTTGGTCAGGCAGAATTAAGGGTCATCTGGGATCCTACTTTCTGAGTTCTAAAGTAGGGATACTCTTATAGGACTATAGGTTCAGTGTTAACTTCAGGTGATATTTAGTGTCACAATTGATTGTTGGACATACAACTGGTGTCAGAGAATACAAGCACTTTTGGTATTGAAACATGTATCTGTTAGTGTTTGAAAAATATATCACGTAATCCCTAGGATTCTCTTCTCCCAGCTTGTCTCTCCTCAGGAACAGCCCTGTACTTACAAAGTGTCAACAATTGAGGAGTCCCATTTTCTGTAAGGATTTATATGAATAAACCTCACTAGCATTCCTTCAAAGACATCAAAGAAACAATTCTGTCCTAGGTCTAATGGGTGCCAAGGTACCCTTCTGGAACTGATGGAGTTCAGTTTTGATTTCTATCCCACTTCAGTCCACTGGAAGTCTTGACAAGCATTGCCAAAGATCCAAACTGCTGGGAAAAAGCTTGCAGCAGATTTATTAAACAATGGTTTAATTTAAGCACTTGTAATAAGTAAAAGGACAAGAAGAAAAGGGTAGAGCCTTTACAGTAATTCCTCCTGCATATAAAATTGAGAAGATACAGGGAAGAAACATCTTGAGGCTTGAACATTATTATGTAGGATGGTCATTGTAGCACAGCATAAATGTTTAGCTTTGTTTCTTAAAGTATAACCTCTGGTGAAATACCAAGTTAAACAGGTTAAGTGTTATTGGTAGGGTGCTCCTTTATGCAGGCATCCAGAATTTTTAAGTTATTTTATAACACATTTGGAAGCTATCATTTCAATATTAGGTCCTTGTTAAAGTACCTCATAGTCAGGAGTAACTTTTGATATGCACAGTGTCTGGTTTTTAATAGGAGGGTCTGAGAACTACTCCCCAGGCAGATAGAAGATATGTGGGGCCCACTGTGGATTTGTGAGAAGCACTTCAAGGGCTCTGGATATGCCCAAACCACGCCCCCCCACCAATGCCTTTTGCCAATTCGCTTTCAAACTTGAATGTCTTTCCAGGGAAATGTAACCCATATGTCTCTGATTCATTCACGCTCCACTTATAACAAGAAGGGCCAGGAAGTACAAATTGACGTCACACTGCATTTTTTTTCTTAGAAAGAGGAGAGTTAGCAAAGCTTGAAGAAAGGGAAACCTTGAAATTTTGCAAGAACTGGAAAAACACAGCTCCAGAAGAGCAGCATCCCATACCACCAAACCTTGGTGGGGTCATGGCCAGGCCTGAGAGAATTCTTTCCTGGGTTTATCGCCAGCTCATTCAGCAGTTTGTCAGATGGTTCCTCCACTGAGGATGCCAAGGACAGTTGGAAATGTCAAGATGCCTGCCTGGCCTGGAGACAAATCAGTTTGCCTTCCCCTGGTAAGGCTTTCTGGAAAGAGGCAGGAGAGTCTCACATTCACCTCACCTCTACTATATAGCCTTGGAGGGGAAAAGACTGAATTGGACACAAAGCTAAAATGTATGGATGTCCCAGAAGAGGAGTATTTATCTGGCTTTCTATATACCCTCTCAGCCCTTTGAGATCATCAGAAGTTGACTCCTGAGCTTAAAGAAGGATTTCAAGTGGTGTTAGTTAGACTAAGGTTTACGGTATCATTCCAAGCTCCTGGGGAAGAATTAAGCTCACTGAATTAAGCATCAAATTGAAACTCCTATTTTTTGTGTATGAATTCACATTTGTGGTTGACTTTCTACTAGGAATAGAAAAAGATGCTGACTGTCATGTGAATTTCTTTATTTTAAAAAAAATCACTCTTTGCTTTGGAAGAAAATAAAGATATATAACCCCAATGCAATCTAGCCTTTAAAATAATAATGAAAGCAAATGCTTCCTTTTTATTGACAGATACAGGGGGATTGATGCCTCTCATAAGCTGTTGAACCATCTTGAATCTGGTGGCTCTGCATTAATGACATCAAGGTAAGTGTGGACCTATCCACACAAGTGGGATTGTATGATTCTTGGCATAGAGCCATTGGGTGAACAGTAACAAAAGCTCACATAATAGGAAGATCTGTTTTCATTCCTGTCTCCTCCCTGTATGACTGCAATGGCCCCACATTCATCTATTCTCTGCTTCTGCCCTTGACCCTCTATGGTCTATTCCCCGGGCCACAACCAGATGTTCCTTTAAAATCTAAAGCCCAGTGTAGCCTCAGGTCATACACATGACTGCTAAGACTTTTCTCATTCTGTTTTCTGCCACTCTCCCCTCGTTCACACCCCTTTTATGTTTGGAGCCACTGGCCACTCCCTTAAACACTCCTCTCCCAACTCTTCTTCCAGCACACTCCTTTATCTCCTCCAAGTTTCTACACGAATGGCCCACCTGCTCCTTCTATTGAATACTACTACGGCACAGCACAGCCTTGCCTCACATCTTAGCTAAATCCATTTTCCCATTGCACTTGTCACCTTCTTGCAAGTTATTTGTTATTTCCTTCTCCAACTCAGGAAGAATAAACTTCAGCAGATAGGAGACATGGCCATCTATTTGACTTTACTCTGCACTCTGAGTTCCTAGCATCAATTTATATTTGCTGAATTGTAAGTATTATCAGTCATAGAGGAAACAAAGTATAAGGTGTTACCAGGCCAACTTTTGTGCTAGGATTGGATTTTGTTTCTCTTTATTCAGTTCAGTTTGCTAATAATCCTGCCTTCTGGAAGATGTTTGAAAAACGAAAGGGTGAGTCAGACCCCAGAAGACCTCAAAACAGGAAGGGTCCCACGGCACCCCAAGTTTTTCTCTACTCTAGGCTGCCTCTTAAATGGGAGTCTTGGAAGCACTAGGAGTAGTTGGTTTCTGATGCATGGGCAACTTCTCTGCTAGTCACTCCCTCCTCCAGTCCCAGGACTCACCTGCTTTGTCTATCCAGGCACGGTAGCCATTCAGCTCACGCTCAATCTGCTGCTGTCGTCGTAGCTTCATGAACGCTCTTCGGTTCTCCACTCTCTCTCTCTCTTTGGCAAATTCCCTGTGGACAAGAAGGTAATTCACCGGGTTAGCATACTTCCACAACAAAGAGAGGGAGTGAAACAAGAACAAACACTTCTGTTCACCCAGCATCCACTTCCCCTTTACCCAAGCCACAAGATGATCTCTCTCAACCACTTCTACAGAAGGGAATTTCGTTCAGTCTCAGGCAGGAGACTTCCCTATCCTCTGCTTGCTGTGTTTTAAAAAGAACTTGGTTAATTATATGACAAACTAGCTTTCAGAATGCTATGACCCATGTCTCCAGCTGCAATGGAACCCTTTACCCTCCCCAAAGCAGAGCTCTCCTTTTCGCTTTTGATAACAGTGACTAATGTATATTAACCAATAATTGTGTGCCAATTCTATATGATGGTTTTCATGCTTGCTAACTTATTTAATTCTCAAAAGGCTCCAATGAAGGACTGTTAAAATTACCATTTGACAGAGGGGGCAACTAAGGCTTAGAAAGCTGAAGTAATTTCTGGGATCCGAACTCAAACCATGAAGCCAGGCCATCACTTGCGTCCAGTGTGCTATGGTATTCAATAAGGGATGCTGCTGAAGACAAGTGACACTGATAACGTGAAGGACTAAAAGGCTGTGGAGGACTAGTGTCCATTACATAAAAAAAGAGCACAGGGTGGGTCCAGCAGAAAGCCAGAGGAGGAGGGTAAAGCAGAGGGTGGTAAGAACAACCAAGGGAACATCGAAATGAGGGTCAGGAGGAAGGGAGAATTCAGGGACAGGGACAGAGGAATAAAGCAACCCTATGGCATAACAGACTAAATATTGGAATTGGGGAGATAGTCAATAAAGTGCTTGCTGCACAAGCATGATAAACTTAGTTTGATCCCCAGACCCCATTTCAAAAACCCAGGCATAATGGCATGCACTTATAACCCCAGCACTGGGGGGAGGATGAAAACAGGCAGATCCCTGGAATTAATTGGTCAGCTGGGCTAGCTCAAGCCAATGAAAAACTCTGTCTCAAGAAATTAAGTGATTGGCTTCTGAGGAATAATACCAGAGGTTGATCTCTGGTCTCCACATGCATGTGCACTGGCACGCGTGCGCGCACACACACACGCACACACACACACACACACACACACACACACACACACACAGACTAATGTTCCGTGATGAGGAAGAAGGAGGAAGGGAGTAATATGGAAAGGCACTCAGAGTTCCTTGGTGGAAAAAAGGATCATATCCTATGGGTAAGCAAATAGTAATAACGAAACAGACATAGCTAATGGGCTCTCTAGAAACCACCTCTACCAATGCCTTCCTCACCATTTCTAGGCCAGCTACCCCTTGCTGCTGTAACACCTCCCACCACAACCTTTGCATTCTCCTCATGCCTTGGAAGCTTTTCCATGCACTCAAGCTGGTCCCAATAAAGAGAGAACGCCACCCGAGAGTAAGGAAGTTCAGCATCCTGAGGGTGTGGGTCCTAAACAGCTGCTCCCTCAAGTCCAGGGAAGAAGAAATAAGCCAGGGGCTGAGGGATGTGATCCAAATGTAGTGGAGAGGAAACGAAGCTAAGCTCCTCCAGTGAAGCTGAGAAATGACGGCTTGTGCCTCACTTTGCCTTCCTGCCAACCTGGAGTTGCTAGTTTCCTTGGGTATAGGACCCACTTACAATAGCTGCAGTGAAGCTGAGGGTACAGGGATAAGGCACCATCTCCTTTTCTTGGCTGTAGATGAAATAGGTTCCTAAAAGTGTTATGGGAAGGAGGTAGTAAAAGTAGTGACCAGAACCAATGACAGTCTGGGTAACAGAAGTCAAGCCCAAGATGCCTCCTAGTCTCATTTTCTTTCCTACATTTCAACCATTAAGAAACAGCAAAGGCTGGCACATTCATGGCATCACTGTTCACTAAAGTTTTTATCTTCGGTTCTTTCTTCCCTGTCCACTTAGTGTGATTATTTTCTATTTCTATTTGTTCCTATCTTCAAAAAGGTACTTGAATCCACCTTCCTCCTCTATTTTCAGTGTCTTTGTCTTCGATTGCATCCTTCCCTGCCTGCTTGGGCTCTAACCTAGCAACCTCTCTTTCATTTCATGTATCTAATGCTATCGTCTTTTTAAAGCATCATTGTATCTTATACTTCCAAGCCCCAAGTAATAACCATGACTAGTAACTTTTGTAAAGCACTTTCTAATTTACCAAGCCCCTCATACATACTGCTCATTCAATCTTTATAGATTCAATCTCCATTAGCTAACTCAGAACATTGAGTCTGAAGAGCAAGTGTGCAAGACAGGGAGCCACTGGGAAGAACTACAACTCTCAGTTTTAAATCTCACCTTCTTTCTATTCTATGACCTCCTACCAGGCGCCTCCACTCTCTACTTAATGAAGCACAAACACTAAATATGTCCTGTAGTTTTCCACATTCTGAGACCACTTCATTTCCCTCCACTCCTGTCCACGCCTCGCTCCACAACCTTCCTAAACAGCACTATCCACTAGAGACCAAGTATTCAAAAATGAGCCTATGGAGGATATTTCACATTTAAACCACAACAGTTTGGTTTAGGTTTTTGAGACAGGGTCTCATGTAGCCCAGGCTGACTTGGAACTCCCGATCTTCCTTCCTTTTGCTCCCTGAATGCTGGGATTACCGGCACATGCCTCCATGCCCAACCAGAGGTACATTTTGTGAAAATATTTTCATTTTCCTCAACTTTCTGTCTCCCTGGATTAGGTTATCCTGACACACAGTATATGTCCAATATATTCAAAACATCTAAGTTGATTCATCAGTGGGCATACTGACAGCTCTGGCCTAGTTCTCAAAGGCTTCAATGAAAGAGAGCTCTATCTCTGCATATACTCAAGGGAGTCACCACATGAACTGCTAGAACTCTAGAACCCTGACACCACATTTTCTGCACTACAATCTCTGTAGAATTAATGTTACTTCTTTGTGGCTTCTACTCTGATGGTGTACCTTGAGTCTTGGTGGATTCAGCCAAAAATTCCAGTCTGGCCTCCCTGTGTTCTGGCAGGTTCTTGGCCCCCTTGTCTCTCTGCTGACTTCTCTGCTCTCTTCTGCCATTGATACCTGGTTCCCTCCTACCTGACCTCCTAGCTGTAACTCCTTGACCTGGAGTACCACACATACGGCAGATTAAGTACAGTTTCTATGATGCCTCAGCTATCTTCCCATCTTCCTTTGATATGGGAAGTCAGCAATTAAACCCTACATAAAGGACTTTTGTTTCAGGTCAAGGTTGAGGAAAATAAGCATATAAAAACTAAGGGCATTTTATGGGAGCTTTTCAGTGAGACAACAGCATGAACATGCATTGCTGTGTTGGGTATTAAAGACCTAGAAAATAATTCATAGCGTCAGTCAAGTTACTACTAAATTTTCCATTTTCAGTCCGTATCATATTCTGGAGGGAACAGGGATACACAGGGTTAGCACTACTACTGGTGACACAGACGTGACTATTCTAGCCTTAGATACACGCTCACCGGACTCTGAGTGTTTAGGTGGCCAGACCTGAACAAAAGGGAAGCCTATTCCTCCCATCGGGCCTCTTCCCTGAGGATCTGAGTGTTCTTTCCTCTTCAGAAGAATTCAGAGAATTATTCAAACAATGATGTTTTTGTTCTCTTTGACTTTGTAAATAAAGAGCATTTAACTTTGACCTTCCTTAGAAAGCAGATGCCCACTACCAAATTTGCCACTGAATTTTGCAATTTCAAAGAGCAACCCAGTATTCCAGTTCCTGTGGATAAGCATCCAAAATTTAAAAAGGAGAATTTTAGTTTATAGTAGAAGAGTGTGTTCCTTGAGGTCTCCTGACACTGGCCCAGGCTTAGGAGAAGAGAGTGTAAACTCAGCTCCATACAGTGTTTCTATATTCATAACACAAAGGAGTTCAAATTGATTGTGTTTAGTCTTCAGAGTTCCAAGCAAAAATAAAAGTAAATCACCAATGTGATGCAGTGGAGACACCACTAGGTCTGTTCTCAAAGCAAGGTGTCCAGGAAATGTCTGCTCCTATTGAACAGGGTGGTAACCTCTCTCTCAGCCCCCTCATCAGTCAGAGCTGAGATTAGAAGGCACGATAAGGAGCTGGGGAGATGGCTTAGTCAGTAAAGTGCTTGCCTATAAGCATAAAACCCCAGAACCTATGAAAAGAGCTGAGGGTGATGACTCACATCTTTAATCCCAGTATTAGAGAGACAGAACCAGGAGGATCACTGGTGCTTATTGATCGCAGCTATTCTGGCCTAATTGGTGAGTTCTAGGTCAATGAGAGACTCTGTCTCAAAAAACAAGGTAAATAACTCCCAAAGAATGACACCACCCAAGGTTGTCTTCTGGCCTCCACATATACACACATATGCATACATACATACATACATACACACACACTATTACCTGAATACACACACACACACACACACACACACACACACACACACACGCACAGTAAAGCTCCATGTTCCCAAGCAGAGGTTGAAACAAATCTGCTCCAAGAGTATTGACTGGATCCTAAAGACAGTCACAAGTCCAAATGGTACTTCCCCACAGGCACTGCCCCTTTCCTTGCCTTGCTATTCATAATGCTAAGCTTTCCCCCTTCACTTCAACCTCTGGGAAGATAATGTGCAGGTCCCTTCAAGATACAAATATCACATATGTGAAAGAAGGTGAATGAAGTCAGGCCTAGCTGGCCCTCTGAATGTGTATGCGAAGTTCAGGTTTCAAAATTTCAGTTATTGCATCTACAAAGGCTGTATCTCCTTGCACTGTATAGTAAAGCACTTCTTTCATCCTTGTTATTGAATTTATATTTATGACTGCATTTGTTTTCTAAAGACTCAGAAATTGTAAAAAAAAAAAAAATTCCATACACAGCCAATCCTATAGAATTCACAATAAGAAGAAGGAGCAGAATTACATGGATGATTTCAGGAAGGTAGCGTGCCTCCAAACATTTATCAAATATGCCTGAAGGGACAAAAGGAGAGAATGCAGAGTTCTTTCTCAAATCACGTTTAGATTAATATTAAAATTGATTTCTACTTTGTGAATTTATGGAGCTATAAGGGAGTTATTCCCACAGATAATTCACAAAGTTGCTAATCTCCGTATTAATAAAGGGCCTGGTTTTAGCACATGGGAGATGATGGGAAGGGCTCTGGTCATCTACATGTCTAGAATTTATCATATTTGATAAAGCTTAAGGATTTGAAATGCGGATCCCTAAAGTCTTGCTTCAGTCCATGTTGTCACCTCAGCCTCCCAGGGCATCTGGATGAGCATCTCATCACTTATCTATTGAAGAAAATGTCCTGGAAAGTCTGCTGTAAAAGAAAACCTCTGGTGGAAGACTGGCTTATCTGCTAGCTATAGAGTACACTTTCTGATTCAGTGCTTGCAGGGAGCTTTGTTTACTGATGCAGAGGCTCTTACTGCTGTCATGGCAACTGAAAGGAAGACAAAGCCTGCCAGGATGGGCTGGCCTGTGTGACTCAAAGATCTGTTTACCCACACTCCTGTACACACTTGCATGCTTCATCACACACACATTGGCATAGATGCGTGTGCTCACATCAGCACCCTGAAGCATATGCAGGCAGACTTTGCCAAGCACACAAATGGCCACATGATCACATTCCTATTAATCTTCAGAGTCCATATTTTCAGAGGGATTTTCTACTCACAAGAGAACCTTGCCAATATCCTTGTAAGATCCTTGCTTTGGGAATGAAGAATTTGGGTATGGCACCAAGAAAAACATCTTCAACCTTAAATGTTCTGAAACTAACACAGAACTCAGGGAAGTCAGATTGGCTACTACAGGTTAGCAGTAGTTTAATTTCAGTTTCATTGGAAACTGTGGGTGGGGTTCAGAGACAAGACATTTCACTGTTAGGTTTTCAGTTAGTGCTCTTATGAACTCAGGGAAATTTCTCTCCCATTTTCCAGAGAAGCAAACACAGCCCCAACCTGAGAAGGTAAATACTTTACTGAAGGTCACACAGTTCAGCAGCATTATAGTGATTTATGTCTTAGCTCTTGCCTTGTTCCAGAAAGGATTTAAAAAGGCTTAGGTTGTCAATAAATAAAGGCCAAAACAGAACCTGGCCTTCAAACTCCCATCTGGTATTGACTCTTAGAAGCAGGGGAGTGTCCAGGTGGGTGAGGGGTACAAATGCTCAGACAGTATCTCACACTGTATCACTCAGAACTAAACACTTTGGCAGGGTCTTCCTAAGAGCAGACATCCCTACCTAGACTGGTGAAAGAAAATAGATGACATTGCATGAAATGCGGTAGTCAACCACCTCTGTCCTTCCACTCTACAATCACTTACAAAGCCTGTGAGTCTCCTAGCTCAGGATATCAGGCAGGTAGGACCTGAGAAATCACCTGTCCTAGCCCAGCCTTTTAAATGCAGAGAAACTGAGGTATAAAGAATGCAGTGCGCCTGCCAATCCAAGGTCTGAACAAATGGAGGCTGACCCACAACATTCCTCAGATCTCCAAGCTCCAAAGCCCATCTATGACTATGAAGGCATTCTAGAGAGGGAATTCAAAGAGGCAGATTCCATAGGAACTCAGAAAAGCAGTCTTTTCACTTCCTCTTCTAATAATGAAGCTCTATTTATTTTAGTAGATACACGAAAAGAAAGTCTGGCCATTCACATAAATGGGATAATGAAGGAATTGGAATAGTTTTCCCGCTTTGCTCTTTAACCTGAGTGTTGGTATGATCTGCAGTGCTGAAGAAAAACTCAAGTTGGACAGATCGGGCCTTGGATCTTAGCTCCACCATGGTATGATTTAGGGAAAGCTCTTGACCTAGGCCTCAGTTTGCAAAATCAGAATAAATATTCCCATCTCAAACAGTTGTTATGAGGACTGAATACAGATAGAAGGGGCAAGACCTGCTAGCTAGCACATAGAATGTACTCTATTACAAGCTCTACCAACATTTCTGAGAATCTATCCTAATAGTAATAACCAGCTACTGGAGCTTCTTCTGGATGTATTCATTCCATCTCCAAAAACATAATTGATGAGTGTCCACTACATGATAGACACTGTTTTAGAATATGAATGTGTCTGGGTGTGGTGGTGCATGCCTTTAACCCTAGCATGCAGGAGCCAGGAGGACCTCTGAGAAATCAAGCCCAGTCTGGTCAACAAGGCAAGTTTCAGGCCAGCTGGGGCTAAAGGGAGACCCTGTCTCAAAGTAACAAAACAAAACAATAACAACCCCCCCCCCGAAAGAATATGATTGTGATGGTTAATATTCATTGTCAACTTTTCTCGACTTAGAATTAATTGCCTAGGAGATGGTGGGGCACACCTCAAAGTGTCTGTGTGAGAGAGAGTATTTCCAGAGAGAATTAATTGAGGGAAAAAGATCCACCTTGAATATAGATCCCATCATCCCATGGGCTGGGCTCCAGGTGGACTAAAAAGAGAAAAGGAGAAACCTACCAGAATGCCAGCATTTCTTCTTTCTCTGCATTCTGGCTTGACATGATGTGAACTGACAAGGTCTGCTATACCCACACCCCCAACCCCCACAATGGATTGAATTCTCTAAAACAGAATCAAAGTAAACCCTTCCTCCTTTAACTTCTTTCTGCCAAGTATTTTGGTCATTGAGAAGCAAAAGGAATGTAAATAGAATGATGATGAGCAGGAAGTATAATTAAAAATATTAATTCCACAGCTTACATTACTATGCAAGAGAAAGATAATGAAAAAGGCGAGTATAGTATATAGCATGGAATATACTGACAAGGGCTCCCGGGGAAATGAAACAGAAAAAAAATATACATTAAGCTGGAGGGAAGAGAATAATTCTAGGTTGAGTGACCAGTGACAACCTCAATGAGAATACATGGGGAAAGACTTGAGGAATACAGAGGAGGAAGCCACACAGATAATGTCGGAACAAGCATTCCAGGGAGTGATGATGGCCAGGAGAAAACTTTGGAGCAGGAACATCCTGGATGAAGAGGAGACTGGATATGTAGAAGATGAATGAGTTGAGATAAGAATGGTAATAGTCCAGGTGGAGGTCAAGGAGGAGGACTGAAGGAGGATTTGGCTTTTCTCTTGGCATGACTAGAAAACCATCACTGGGCTGTCACAGAGTCATCATAGGGCTTGATTGAAACTTGCAAAGAATATCTCTGGCAGCTTTGTTTAGAAAAGACTGAGGAACTTGCAGGTAGAAGCAGGGAGACCCTCTAGACATGTCCGAGGACAGTGGCCTTGGACAGAGTGGGCTACTGAGAAATAGTGAACTTCTGGACATAATGTGGAGATAGAGCTAAGAAGAATTACTGACCTCTCCAACATATACTCCCAAGAGTATTGGTGGTCACACCAGAAGGAAGGAGGAAAGTGAACTGAGAGGGAAAATGTACTGGGCAGAGCAGGTTTTGGAGTAGGGAAGATGAGGAGCTCAGCTCTGTGCATAACGCAGCCAGATCTCCTAGCACATGGATGTTGAAGATCAGTAGGCCAAATAGCACCGATTCCCCATTATCTACATAAGATGTGCCCACTGTCGCAAAGATTATCTGCTGTGAATGAAACAAAGCCAGCCTAGCTTCTCCACCAGCCTCCCTTCTCCCCTGTGGGCATGTGCTGGAAAGATGTTAACAATTTTCAGCAAAACAAAATCAGGAAATTATTGTTGCTACTGCTGCAAATAAAACTGAAAAACAAACAAATGTGGCAAATATACTTGAATGCTGCACTATTTGTTCTACCAGTTCCACTGTTTCCCTCCATTAGCTGGATGACAAGGAATAGCATGTACTATGAACACTGACAAGCCACAGTCCTCACATGGTTGTCCTTAAAACCTTTGTGAGGCAGAATGGGCTATAGCTCAGTGCACAGCACTTGTGCCTAGCATGCATGAGGTCCTGGGTTCAATCCCAAGAATTGCAAGTACAAAACAAAGCAAGCTTTAAAGAAAGGAACTATAGGGGTCTGGGGAGCACTGGAAGAGATAGGGAACAATGAAAGACAGAGCTACTGAGCAGGATTCAGCTCTCCCAACTCCGTTTAATTATCCACCAGGATGTGCCAACTCAGTTTGGCACACAGACACTATCAAGGCATGAACTCAAAAGCACACTCTCTCTGCTTCCTCTCTCTGTACGCATAATATAGTGTATGTTTCAGTCACAATATTTCACTGGGTTCAAAGCCCTGTGGTGCAGGAAGAATGAGCCATGGGGAAGTAAGAGCATTTGTATTCTTCTTTCTCCCCCACTCACACCCCCCACAGCACTCTAATTACAGTATGAAAGAGGCATCTTGACAGAGAACAAATGGCTGTGTTCTTTTAAGAGACACATTTTGCACTCCTCTGAGAAGGCAAAGCAAGCAGCTCCCTCCCCAAAAACTGTGGAGGTGCCTAAAGAGCCAGTGTTGCTGTGTTCAAAAGAAAGACTGGGAGTTTATTAGCAGGTTGGCCATTACACACTTGCTACTCTGTGGAGATGTGTGTGTGTGTGTGTGTGTGTGTGTGTGTGTGTGTGTGTGAATACCTCTTTTTTATTAAAAGCTTTAGAGTTTTCAGAATTCTTTGTTCTATGTCCCCAGATAATGTAGAGATTCTCTCAGGAAGGTCAAATGGTTCATCATCAGAAATTCTTGCCTGTGAGAAGAAGCCTGTCCCTATGCTTTGGTTTGGACAAGTCAATGGCAAGAGAAGGCTCAAAGCTGATGGGAAAGGGAATGGTGGAGACATAGCAGAGGATGAGGGAGGGGGTGGAAGTGGATCTGGTGTAGACTGCTACAGAGACCTCAGCACACGGAAGGTGGTCTTCCTGCTCCCATCTCAAATTTAAATAGTATGATGGAAATGGAGTGATGTGTACAGCAGCATTCTTTCCTCCATCCATCCATCCATTCATATGTTTGGAACATATTAGAAATCCCCTAAAACTTACTTCCCTTTATCATACAGAAAATCAAGACTTAGAACCTATGTTTCTTCACATCATACATCCTACATTAGGAGCTGCTGAGTCTCAACTATTTCCATTCTTCATGCTTGTTCACTGGATGACCCCATTATGCTATAAACTCTGGGGATGTGCTTTGTTCTTGCTCCTTGCTATACCCATAGTCTGATACACACTGGCTACTCCACAAATATTCATCCCATGAGTGAAATTCCCAGTATTCTACAGGTTACCACCAGATAGAACATTTTCAGAATTTGGAATCAGAAAAGAGGGTGCATGCCCTGTGTCTCGGCCTCATTAAATTACCAAAGCTATCCCCATTTCAGATCCAGCTAAAAGATGTATGAGGTTGAGTACATAGAATCACCAGAGATGTGGGTCACATAGGTTTTTTTGTTTTTCGACTATACCTTATTCTTTTACCAGAAGCTTCTCTTCTTCCATGCCATGTTTGATTTGCTCCTCTTCTAAACAATGGATCACCCAGGATGTGTCTGGGTCTCTTCTCCAGTCACATTCTCCTCTGGGTGACCTCTCTCAAGCTCATGGAGTCCCCTTTATCTTTATGCTAAAGTGAACATCTCGAACCCCAATTCAACAATGTGCCAAACCTACCATGTCAAGTTGACATTAGTTTAGACTAGGGTGGTAAAGAGGCACTTAAAACTTAAGGTGGCCATTTCTTTCCCAGATTGTTCTACCTCTAATTTTTACTACCTCAAATCAGAGTCACTTTCAATTCTTGCCATTTAATGATTTAAATCCCAAGCCATTAGCAATTTCTGGCAGTTCTAGCAACTTCCTTCTGATACCACTGCTAGTAACCACAGTCCATGCTACTGTCATCTTTTGCCCAGATGCTTCTGACATACAGTAGCCTTAACCTCATTCCTGTTTACCCCACTTCCCTACTTCTATCACAGAAGAAAAGCAGTGAGTAATTTTTCAGTATGAAACAAGCTTAGAATCTTGCTGTTTCCAACTCTCCAATGTCCCTCTGTTAAAATCCAAACTCTTCACTGTGGTCTACAAGATCTTTGATGGATCAGATCCTTGTCTTACTCTCACTCTGAACTTCAGGGGTCCTTCCCTGACTAAAAAATCAAAATTAATAATCCTACTACATAGTATAATCTAGTCTACCAACATATTTTATTTCGCTAAGAACATGGGTCCTTTGTTTAATTACTGGGCTTTCTGCCTTTCCACACAAATACAAGCTTCATGAGAAAACGTACCTTTTGCTTTGTTCTTATATCTCAGTGTCCATAATAATGCCTGGTGCTCAGAGAAACTCAACTATTTACTGAATGAATAAACAAAGATAACAGTATTCAGAATTATATATCCTTATCTCTAGGGCTTGCCTATATGAATTATGAACACCATAGATCATAATCTGCAGGTGATATGATCAATCACATTACTGTCAACAATTTATTCTTAGTCAAGCCAACCTGAAAACAGTATATCTTTTCTTTGATAGTTTTATATGAACTTTAAAAATCATTCTAAAGCTATAAAACATCATCATGGCTAAATACTGTTTGTCAGTCTAAGATTTTTTTGCTACAATTGAGACTGTGTCCTTCTATAATTTCAGCAAAGTTATTGGTTACTGCCATTTATATAGGAGTCTTTTGAAACTTTCCCTAATGGTGCAGTAGTAGCACTTTCATCTTGGGGGTAATCAACAGCTGCCTAATTGGAATTAAGGCCTGCTCAATGGGAGGGAACTCATGTGTGATACTATAAATATAGCCAAATACATATGACTTGAGAGGTCATAGATCCTAGAGAAAAACTTACTTTTGCAACATAATGACAAAAAGACCAGTGCAATATCTTACTTTATTCTAAATATGCATCTTCATATTTACAGACAAGTTTACCTTTCAGCTCTCATCAAAAAAGCTTCCTTTTGCAACAGATGGAGACTATTACAGAATTCCAGAACTGGTCAAATGCAGAGAATAAGTGTCTGTGAGACACTTAACAGTAAGTGACACATCTTCAGTGAAACCTCTACAAATAAATGTATCTTAAATCTCACCAGAGATGCTCCCTTATGCAGCAGATGGTGATTAACACAGAGACCCACTGTTTCATAAATCCACTCTCCACACCTTAGTGGAGGTGGGGGGGGGGAGGATCTGGTTAATCCAGCTGGATAAACGGAAAAGTGATCTTCCATTTAGAATGATTTATTTATCTACAAAGTTATAAGGTCTCCGGGGACGCACGCCCCGCTTGCCCGCCCGCAGCCGGCTCCATAGATTGCAACCGCTGTGCACCAGGAGCAGGGCTCTCAGTTTATTTCACTCACGAGATTCTCGGATGGCGGGGGCATGACACGCTGCTTCCTGGGTTCCTGACTGTCTGGTGGGCCTGGGAAGGGGCATTTTCTCTTCCCACATGGATCTCAGCAACCTCTGCTTCTCTCTCCAGCTCGCAGCCATGATAATTCCACCTACACCCGCCTCCCTCCTCCCTTATTGGTCAGAGGGCGGGACTTGCCATAGAATGAACCAATAAGAAACAAAAACTGCAGAGAGACAGTGTCTATGACTCTACACCCACCATTAGCCAATGTTCAGAGAACAAGAGACTGCAGAGTATTTATTCATGACTAGGACAGCTATTTTAAACCTCTGCCTCCCAAGGCTCAAGGATCATTGTGGAAGAAGAGGCAGAAAGATTTTAAGAGTCAGAGAGGGTAGATGACCTCAAGGAAACAGTTTTCTAGACAGTTGGTCAATTAGTCATATGAACTCACAGCAATGGTGACAGTATGCACAAGTCCTATGCAAGCTCAAACCAGACAAAATCCCAGCATAGACATGGGGAAATGGATTAAAAAAAAAAAAACCCTAACCTAACCTAAGGAACTTTTGGCAATTGATGGCTGCTAGGAGGGTGAAAAGATGGTGTCTTACAGGGTTGGATCCACACTGAAGGACACTGGGGGACACAAACCATATTATATATATATATATATATATATATATATATATATATATATACACATATATATGTATATATGTATATATATATATATATATACATTATATATATGAGTTTATTAAATTGGGCAGGGGCGAGATAGGGAGAAGGAAGTGGATCCAAATGCTTTCAAACTATAGTATATGAAAACCACAAAAATTCAATTAAAAATGTAAAAATAAGAAAGTTGAGAATTTTTTAATAAATCACTAACTTCTTTAGCTAATCTTACAGTTAACCTAAAATCTCTACTGAAATGCAGCCAATTACCACTTCACTGAAAATGTCACTGTTTATTAGAGGAAAGCTGTACAAAATAGGTGAGGTATGAGCAGATTTTCTCCTCTGAACAGGTGGCTTGTGGTAGAAATTAGTGTTTAGACAGACCTACTTGTATGTCTATTGTTATACAGTCCTCACTGGAAAGTGAGGACCATAACAATAAACTGAAATGACAAAATATTATGAGAGATAATTAAGCCTAGAGCTTAGTACAAAATAATAGTATTTATATCTGATACACCTGTCTCCCAGTCAGATTATGCACAAGTTACATAACTCTCTGAAATTCAACTTCTGAATAAATGGTATTGATAACACTACCAATCTCACCAAGCTATTCTGCCAACAGACACAAATTAGCAAAAGTATCAAACTCAGTTCCCATCATGATAGATTGTCAATAAATATGAGTTAAATCTGAGGCTTATAAAGAAGTGGTTATTTTGCAGTACAAAGTCTGATGAATGCATGATTCTGTTGACCTATCACTTTGAGGTACTGAATAAGATATCTGGACCAAGAGTAATGTAAATCAGCAGCAGAATAGGAACACTGATGAAGCTCAGAGAGCAAAAAAGAACATCTTTTGGAAAAGCCTTCTGTGAACCAATCCCCATCTACAAACTCTTCATTCCCAGTCCATGATAAAATAAATTCAGAAATGGAAAGTACTCAGTAACTTCCATAACAATTTGACAGAAATTTTGTGTCTGTTGAATAAAATTTAGGGGCTTTGCTTTCTATCTCTTTTACTTTGATTTGATCTTTCTGGTAATCCATTTTGGAACAAGAGCATTTCACAAAAATATCACATGCACTCGACTGGAGATTTCAAAAAGTAATTCTTCACCAGAGATAGTTTGATAAGCTCTCTGGAGCAAATTCATTTCTTTGCAGTTAGAAAATGTGGCACTGAGATCATCATCCTAATACCCTTTGTTTTTGTTTTGATGTACCAGAAACTCTGCTAAATGTTTTGTAAGTACTGTCTCATTTAATTTTTATAAGACATAAAATATGTGATATTATCTTATCAGTGAAAAGGAGGCCAGGGCTAGGAATGTAGCTCAGTCATTGAGCACCTCCCTAGTATTGAGTGAAGTTCTAAGTTCAGTCAACAACAACAGCAACAACACACATACACACACACACACACACACACACACACATACACACACAAAGATAAAGATACTGGAACCCTTATTCAAAGTCATACATGCAGGCATTAGCTGCAGAACCTTGTTCTTCTGATCCCAGTAGGTTTTTTTGTTATTGAAATTCTATGACTTTCATACAATATAATTTAATGGTATTTAGATTCCCTCCCCTATTCATACCTCCCCTTATTGCATCTTATCAATTTGATGTAATTTAATGCACTCTATTATTATATATATGCATAGACACATATATGTAATAAAGCCTGTAAAGTCTAATTTGTATCTCCAAATGTCCTTCAGTGTGGGACCATCTACTGGAGCCTGTTTAACCTGCCAACAGTCTCTGTTCCTACCAGCAGCTATCTGTTGCCACAGTTTTCTTAGATGAGGTTGGAGAAAGTACTACCCAAGCTCAAACCAGCAATTCCAGGAGAATCTCATTCTTTGGATCCCAGTAAGTTTAAGGGACAGGGAGTGAGAAGACCTGCACTATCTGATACCTTAAGGTTTTATGAGTAGCATTTTTCTACAGCTTTTCAGTATATTTTTCTCTTCTTTCTTTCTGTGGGCTCCTTTCCCATGATATTTTCTATTCTTTTTCAGCTCTTTCTTGTCCTCTTTTCTATCTCTTATACTCTAAGATGTGCTCAATTAACAGGGTAGGATAAAAAGTCACAAAAGCTCTTGAAATGCACACAGGGTTTCTCACCCTTGTTCTGCTTACAGAAGTGGAGGAGTCAAGCAGTGAGGAGGCATTCAGCTCACATTCTCAATTACTGGAGGAAGGAAGAAACTTGCACCGCTCTTAGACAATAGAACAGCAGTTACTAGAAGTGGATTCCTATTAAAAACACTAATTTTTCAACAGTATAAACAGCCATATTCTTTGCCAAAGAAACATGGTCTGCTACTAAACACTGATCTTTTAGATATAGTGCTTACAAATGTTATGATGAATTCCCCCTTAAAGTATTTATTTCATTCTTAGCTAAAAACACATCAATTCTGCAAATGTTTTTGGTACATATATGAGATTACATCTGAAGTTATGAAAATGTAGATCTACATATATGGGTACATACATACATGTGTGTATAGCTGACCCCTAAAGAAGTATGTCAACATTTTCCCCAGAGGTTGATCTATTTTCTATTTATTCAGAGCTTCCCTACTTCTTTCAATAGGTTTGTCAACTCCCTGGGGTTTGTAATGCCTCCTGTCTAGGAACCTTGTTGGTACAGGATTTGCTTTCTGGAGGAGTAGGTAGGATTTAGCTACAGAATCTTATTTACTTACAAAGTAAAGTAGTCTATGATACTTTAACTGTATTTTCACCTAATGACCCCCAGAAAATGGTTACATTTTACAAAGAGTCTGTAAAGTCAAAGAATTAATTTCTTCTGACAGAATGATTTATTACTGCTCTGAAAAAATCTTTTATACAAAGTACCCAGGTTCTGACAAATTGTAACAGGCATACTAATTAAGGTATGCCTAAGTTAACAGAAAAGTGATAGCTATCTCCAGAGTTAAAAAAAAAAATAGATATATTTTCTTTATTTCCCTTAGTTTGTATTTTATTTATATGTATTCTTTCAGGGTCTCTTTTGATGGGCAGAATCTTTTCCTTTCTTTGATGGTGATGTCCAACTTATATCTTGTTCTGGTTTCATTATTTGTGCTTTCTGCATTTTGTCCAAGAAACATTTTTTCTACTCTGAATTTTTAAGGTTTCCTCAGATTAGTTTTGATCTGTAGAAATATAAGATTTTAGATTTCTTTTTTCCACCTGAATATCCAGCAGATCTATCAAATTTTATTAAAAAGATATTCCTTTCCCATTTGGCTTGCACCTCTATTAAAAACCTATCACCCACATAAAGGAGACGCTCTCCATTCCATTCTTATGGATTCATTTATCTTTCTTTATGGCAATGAGCTTTTGTCTTTTTTATAATAGCAGTTCAGTGACTCTTAAAATCCAATTATGCAAGTTCTACAACTTTGTTCTTTTCCAAGATATATTTTAATTTCCAAGATAATATTTCTAAAGCCTTTTTACTTCATATCAATTTCTGAGTCATCTTGTCTATTTTTTCAAGTTAGCTTGTTAGAGTTTTACTAATACTAAGTCTACTATATCTTTTATTATTTTACTATTACTATATCTATTAATATGGTGAATCTACATACCAGTCTAAGGATAACATATGGCTTAACACTATTGATTTCAATCCATAAACATGTTTTCTCTTATTCTTCTTTACTTTACAACAGCAATATTTTATAGTTTCTGGCATAGAGGTAAAGGTAACTTACCATATTTATCATATTTGATTTTTATTACTTTTTAAATTGCTAATTTTTTAATGTCATACATGGATATTATATTTGAATCATTTCCACACTTCCTAACTCCTCCTGTGTCTCCCCCACTCTCTAATTTCTTGTCTTTTTCTCTGATTACTACTGTTACATATACATACATTCACACACACACACACACACACACACACACACACATATATATATATATATATATATATATATATATATATACATATAAAACACTGAGTCAATTTAGTGGTACTCAGGTGTATATGTGTTTAGGGCTTCCCACTTGGGATTTACTAACCTCTCAGAGAGCTAGTATCTATGGAAAACTGAGTCTCCCTCCCTCCGCATCCACTGATGACCTATAGCTCTTCATCTGGAAGGACCTTGAGAAATTTTCCCCATCCTCATTAGCATGTCAGCTGGTGTTATCATTATGCAGGTCTTGTTAGGCTATCGTATTTGGGAAATTTCATGGGTGCAGCTTCCCTGTCATATCTAGAATGTATTATTTAGCAGTAGGTGTCCTGTTTCTCTGGCTCTTATAATCTTTACACACACACACACACACACACACACACACACACACACACACACACACACTCTGTATTGTTCCCTGAGCTTTAGGGGCAGGAATTACATTGTGGATGTATCACTTTGGGCTGGGCACCCCACAGTCACTTATTCTCTGTAATTTGACCAAATGTAGATCTTTGTAATAGTCTCCATCTGTGGCAGAAAAAGCTTCTTTGATGAGTAATGAGAACTCCATTTACCTATGAATGTAAGGATAATGATTTAGAACATAGTAAGAGATTATGTTGGTTTAGCAAAGTGGCAGTAGTGGGTTCTCTTCTAGGGCCTAAGACATGTGTATACTTGGTTATGTTTACAGTACATTCATGGATTCCCTCCCCTTGAGCAGGCCTTAAGTCCAAGAAAATGTCCAATTAAACAGCTAGTAATTATCTCCAAGAAAAAAAGTGCCACTATTGAAAATTAACTTAATCATTACAAGTATTATCTATAGCCCAAATACTTCGTATCCTGTCATCTCACTAAAGTCACTAAGCTCTAGTTTACAGACTCCACTGTTAGATTTTCAAGATATAAAATTATGTTACTGTGAAAAACTTTACAATTTTGCCTCTTCCTTATTCAATTTATGTGCCTTTTAATTTATTTTCTTTGCTTTACTTAAAAGGTTGAAATTTATTTATCCATGTTAAAAGAAGTAAAAGTTAAAGTCTTTGTCCATTTCCAGATTAGAGGAAAAAAGGAATCAATATTTGATAAATTTCAGTATTAAATGTGATTCCAACTGTAGGTTTTTTATAGATGTCCTTTTGTCAGACTGAGGCTGTTCTCTTCTATTATTCATTTACTGTGAATTTTATTAAACAGGAATATTAAATTTTGCTAATCTTTTTGTGCTTGAGTTGTTATATACCTAATTCCTTATACACATTGATTGGTTTAAAAATGATAATCCAAATTTTCATTTATGGATTAAATATTTCTTAGTAATGATGTGTAATCTCATATTCTGATAAATTTGATGGGCAATATTTTGTTATATAAACTTGTACCCCAGCTCATAATGGATATTATTACATACTTTTTCTTGTCATAGACTTGTCAGACTTAGGTTTTGAGGTTAGGCTGACTATGAAATGAGTTGAGAAGTCTTCTATTCCCCTCTGCTTTTGAAAGGAGTTTGTGAAGGATCACTATTAATCCTTCCTTAATGTTTTGTAGAACTGATGGGTAAAATAAAGTAGCTGGGCATTTATTCAATGGAAAAGTTTTAGATTAAGAACTTCCTTTTTATCATTTTTTTATTTTATGTATATGAGCATATTGTCTGCATATGTTTAAGTGCACCCATGTTGTGCATTGTCCAAGGAGGTCAGAAGAGGGCATTGGATCCTCTAGAACTGGCATTACTAATGGTTGTTAGTCACCATATGGGTGCTGGGAAATTGAACTCAGGTCCTCTGCAAGAGCGGTCAGTGCTCTTAACTGCTGAGTCATCACCCCAGTCCCTGGGAATTTAGTTTCTTTAATAATAGGAGTGCATTTAGATTTTTAATTTCTTGGGTCACTTTTAGCAATTTATGTTTTTAAAGAGCTTCAAATGTTATCTAAGCCATTACATTTGTTGGAACGAAATTATTTATGATATATTCTTATTTTGTCTGCTGGCTATCCAGTAATTTCTTCTTTTTCATTCTTGATTTTTAAAAATTTATTGAATTTGTGAGATTTCCATACAATATAATTTGATGGTATTTAGAGCCCCTCCTCTATCTGCACCTCTCCTTACTGCCCCTCCCCCATCCAGTTTAATGTACTCTAATTTAAAGTACTCTATATATGGCCTATAGCATCTAATTTTTGTCCTCAAATGTCCTGCAGTATGGGTCCATCCATTGGAGCCTGGTTAACAGACCAAGAGTCCCCATCCCTGTAAGAGATTATCTCTCCCCACTACCAGCAGTCATCATTTGCCAAAAGTTCCTTAGGTTGAGTTGGAATTTCTTGTCTACTCCCCCAGGGCTAGGTTGGGATTTTGTCTAGTTTGAGGTTGCATGGGATCTGTGCAGGCTGTCACCATTGCGGTGAGTCCATATAAGTAACTAACCAGCTGTGTGGAAAACTATTTCCTTGTGGTCATCCACTACCTCTGGCTCTTACAATATTTCCATCCCCTCTTCTACAATGATCCCTGAAAGAAATAAATCTACAAAAATATCGAATTTCATATGGAAGCACACAAAAACACCAGGATAGCCCACATAATCCTGATCAATAAAAGAACTACTAGAGACATTACCATCCTTAATCTTAAATTATACTACAGAGCTATAGTAAAACAGCATGGGACCATTGTAAAAAACAGACATGTTGATCAGTGGAATAGAACTGAGATTTAAATTCCCTCAGTTATAACCACTTGATTTTTGACAAAGGAGACACAAATACACACTGGACAAAAGACAGCATGTTCAACACATAGTGCATGTTAAACTGGATAGTGGCATGTAGAAGAATGAAACTAGATCCCTATCTTTTATCATGCATAAAATTCAACTCCAAATGGATGAGGGGGGAGCTGGAGAGAGATGGCTCAGCAGTTAAGAACACTGACTGCTCTTCCAGAGGACCCGGATTCAATTCTCAACACCCAACATGGTAGCTAACAACCATCCATAACTCCAGTTCCAGGGGATTCAATGGCCACTTCTGACCTCCTCGGGCACTGCATCACACAGGTGCGCATATATATATATATATATATATATATATATATATATATATATATGTATATATGTATATATATGTATATATATACATATATATATGCAAGCAATATAGTCATGCACATAATAATAAGTGGATCAAGGACTTCAACATAAGATGTGATACCCTGATACCCTGAATAAGACAGAGGAGCAAGTAGGGAATATGTTGGAACCTACAGGCACAAAAAAAGGATTTTCTGAAGAGGACATATAGCACAAGCATATAAAGCTAAAAAGTTTTTATATATCAAAGAATGCCACCATTCAAGTGAAGAGGCAACCTATAGAATAGGAAAAAAGTCTTTACCAGCTATTCCTCTGACAGAGAGTTGGTATCTAGAATATACAAAGAACTCAAAAAAATTAAATATTGAAAAGCCTCAAACATCTAAAAAGCAGGCAAGGAGCTGAACAGGGAATTTGCTAAAGGTGAAATGCAAATGGTTGAGAAATACTTTTTAAAATGCTGACCATTCCCTTTAGTCATCAGGGAAATGCAGATTACCACTTTGAGATTTCATCTTACTCCATTCAGAATGGCGAAGATCCCAAACTGAACAATGATAGATGCTGGTGAGACTGTGGAGATGGGGAACTCTTATCCACTGCCAGTGAAGTGCAAACTGCTACAACCACTATGGCACTGAGTGTGGAGAGTCCTCAAAAAGCTGTAAATTGATCTACCATATCATCCAGGCATCCCACTCTTGAGGACATACCCCACAAACTCTAAATCTAGCACAGAAATACCTTGACATTCATGTTTGCTGTGGCCCTTTCCATAACAGAAATTGAAAACAACCTATATTTCCATCAGTTGATGAATAGATAATGATGGTGTAGTACATGTATACAATGGAATGTATATTAGGTTATTTAAGACAGCAAAATTATGAAATTCATGGGTAAAAGAATGGAACTAGAAACAATCATCCTGAATGAGGTAACCCAAACCTAGAAAGACAAATGTTGCATGTTCTTTCTCATACCTAGATGCTAGCTTTGAAATTCTAGACATGCATGTTTTATTCCTGATTTTTGTAATTTCAATAACATTTAAATCTTAAAGGTAAGGTACACAGCACAGAACACATCTCCAAAGAAAATGTCAGTGGATAAGGGAGATATGTGTGTATATATGCACACATGCATAATATATTTTGAAATGTGGCACAATGGAGGTTAGAGAGGATGAAGAGCTTGAATCACATCACAATTCCCATTAATCAATAAGTTCATTCCAATAAACAGATAAAAATTTTGCAAATGCAAGAATTTTCCAGGACTGATAAAATATTCAGATATATAGATACAGGAAGCACAATACATTACAAAAGCAAGATAAATAAAAATATATGGATAGGAAGGGATAGGAAGATTGTCAAGATGTCAGTTCTTCACAACCCGATTCATAGATTCAATGTAACAACAAAAATCCCTGAGTCTGAAATTCACTGAGTCTGAAATTCATACAGTAAAGCTAAAGACCCAGAACACCCAACAAAACATGAAAGAAAGAACAAAGTTTGATGGTTAACTTCAGAATTAGTTACATCTACAGTAATCAAGACAATGCATTGCCATTAAAGCACAGACAAATGAACTGGAGGGATAAACTAAGGAGTCCAGAAATAGTCACATACAAATAAAAGCAAAGGGCATTTTATAAAGGGGCAAAGATAGTACAATGAAGCAAGGATGGTATTTTCAACAAATAGTTTCAGAATTGGACTTACACAAAAACGGTTATAGAGTTTTTAATTCCTTAAAAAATTAACTCAATGGGGCTGGAGAGATAGCTCAGTTAAGAGCACTGGCTGCTCTTGCAGAGGATCTGGGTTTGATTCCCAGAACCCACATGGTGGCTAACAACTATCTGTAACTCCAGTTCCAGGGGATCCAAGGACCTCTTCTGACCTCTGCAGGCATTACATGACACAGGTGCATTTACACACATACACAGAAAATAAAAATAATAAATAAAAAATTTTTCAAACTAACTCAAGATCTATCCCACATGACCTAGAGATCAAGATGTGAGCTGCTCTCAACCTTGAGGAGAAAAGATTCTTAGTAAAGTGGGTAGTGGTTAATGCAGAAACTACTAACTGTTCAAAGTGCTATGAAGCAGTGCCTTGAGTGTTCAGCTATAGATGGAACATCTATTACTGACCCAAGGCTCACCGAGCATCATGGAAGAATGGGCAGAAGGAATGTAAGAGTTGGAGGACAGGAAGGCATGCTGTGAAACGCTGTCCTCTTTGATGTAACATGGCTGTTACACACATGAACTCACAGAAGCTGTGGCTACCTGCACAAGATCAAGCAAGCTCAAAATTCTCTGGCTTCACCTCTAGCTGAAGAGCTCTTGGTAGTGGATGATTACTACAAGAGAAAGAGTCACTTTTTCTTTGAGGAGTGGTCACATGCAGTGGTCCTCATGTACCAATGGCTAACTCCACAGCCACATTAATATGGGCAGTACTAATTGAACTTAGTGGATCATAAAAAGAAAGAGGACTTGAAGTAAGAAGAGAGATATATTCAGAACGCCTTGGGGGGAGTGGAGGGAAGGAATAGAGGGTTGATGTGATTAAGATATATTGTATATGTCTATGAAAAATAACCAAAAATAACTCAAAAGAGATCCCAGGTGCTATAGCTTGAAGATGTATACCTCTTCCAAAATTTGTAAAATCAATATCAAAACTTAATCCTCAAATGAAACTGTATTAAGAAGCTGGAATACTAGGAAGTAATTAGGCATTAGGGCTTTGCCTTCCTGAAGAGAATCAACACCTTATGAAAGGTCTAGAAAGAATTATCTTGGACTCTTTTGCCTGTCCTTCCTTCTCTTCTACTCTGTAAGCACAAAGCATCCATCCCTCCAGAAGACCTTTTGTCCTTCTGTCACATGAGAATACATCTAGGAAGTATCATCTTGCAAATATAACTCCTTTACCAGACCCAACTCTATTTGTGCCTTGATTTTGGACATCTATCTTCCAGCACTGAGAAATTTCTATTTTTTCTTAAATTACTACTTATTAAAATTAAGCACTCGGTAGTATTTTGTTACAGAGTACAAATGGGCTAAGTGAATGGACTTCAGTGTAAAATGAAAAATTATAAAATCCTGAAAAATACCTGAAGAAGATCCCTAAATGACCTTGATTATAATCATAATTTTTTAGATACAACACCAAAAGCATGATCCCCAAAACCTGTTAATGCTACATCATTAAAATTAAACTTCTGCTCTGTGAGAGACAATATCAAGAAAACAAAACCTGGAAAACAGCATGCAAATAACTCTAAAAACTCAGTCACAAGAAAGAAAATCACTAGATTGAGTGATCTTAATAACATGTCACCAAAGAAGACACAGAAAGCCAGTGGGTATATGAAAAGATGCTCCACATCATATATCATGAGGGACACAAATTGAAACAACAATAAGAAATCATTGTATACCTATTAGAATGGTCAAAATCTGTAACCCCAACAACATCAGATGCTGGAATGTAAAGTAGTGAGAACTATTATTCATTGAGAGTTGGGAATATAAAATGGCACAGCCTCTTTGGAAGGAAATTTGGCACTTTCTTAGGAATTAAACATATTCTCACCATATGATCCACCAATTACCCTCTTTGGTATTTACCCAAAGGAGTTGAAAACTTCTGTTTATATAAAAACCCTTACATGGGTGTTACAGCCACTTTATTCATAATTGCTACAAGTTGGGAGTACACAAGAGGCCCTTCACTAGGTGAATAGTTTAAAAAATACTGTGGTACATCTAGATCACAGCACTATAAAGAAGTGAAGTATTGCTTAGCACTAAAAAAATCAATGAGCTATTAATCCATAAAAGAACATGGAGGAACCATAAATGCATATTAATCTGAAATAGCTGTTGGAATATGATGTATCCCTTTTAAACTCACACTGAAATTTGTCAAGATCATTGTGTTGGGAGGGGCTATTAAAAGATGATTAGAATCTCAGGAAGGGTGCCTTTCTCATAGGACTGAGTCAATATTGCCAATAGTGAGTTCTTATACTCTTAGGACTGGGTTAAAAATTGCAACTCGATTTTATTATTAAATTTAGTCTGCCTCATCTGCATGTACCTCCTTGCCATTCTGCCCTCTGCTAAGTTGTGACTTGGCATGTAGTCTTTGCAATCTAGCCACCTAATGTAGAACTTAAATTCCCACTACTAGGAGACAAATAAGCTCCTATCTCTACCCAGCACCTAGTCACAGGTGTTCTGCTATAGATACAAAAAATGAACCAAACTACTTCTGTATGGTTTCAACCAAATGACATTTTGAGGAGACAGAGGATGGAAACAATAGAAAGATCATTAGTGAGGTGAGGGTGGAGGGATAAAGGGGAAGAACAGGAAGGACCCAGAGTATTTTAGGGCAGTGAAAATACTCTGTAGGATACTGGCATACTGAATTTAACAGGATATGAAAAGCATTCTTCACCATGACCAAGTGGGATTTACCCCGGGATGAAAGGATGGTTCAACATACACAAATAATAAATATGATATACTAAAGAATGAAGGATAAAAATCATATCTCATTATATGATTATATATATATATAATTATATATATTACATATATATGATACAGAGATATTATTTGAAAAACATTATTCTTCTATGATTAAAAGTTCTCAACAGTTTAGGTGTAGAGCACCGTACCTCCCTCAATAAGCTAAAAGCTACAATGACAACTCCCATATTTTATATTATATTTAATGGCCAAAAGCTAAAAGCTTTTCCTTGAAGATCAGAAAAAGACCAATATACTCCCTTTTACTCTCTCCATTCAATATAGTGCTGGAAGACGTCCTAACCAAAGCAATTAGATGAGAAAAACAAAGACATCTGGGAATAAAATCATTTTCATTTGCAGATGACATGCTCTTGTACACAGAAAATTCTGAAGCTCAACAAACAATAAAAGTGTTAGGAATGATAAAATTTAAAGTTGAAGAATACAAAATCAAGTTATAAAAAATCAGTAATTTAGCTACACAGTAACAATAAACTTTCTTAAAAGCAGAAAGTATTACCATTGACAAAAGCATGAAAAGAATAGTAACAATTTTAACCACGTAAGTAAAAGATCTATATACTGAATGCTATAAAACATTGAAGAGAGAAGTAAAAGAAAAGACAGAGACACGGAAAGGCATTCAGTGTTCATGTTCAAACTAACACTGTTAAAGTGTCCCTATTTCCCAGCATAATTTATAGATTCAATGTAGTCCTTTTCAAAGTTCTAATAACATTTCCCATAGAAATAAAAATAAATGAGTCTAGCTATAAATTCCAGAGAACAAAGTATCACATCACCCAGTTTGGAAATTAGGACAGTTACAGTAAAAACCACAAAGTAGTTAGATAAATGGCATGTGCTTATAAGCCTAGCTGCTTGGGAGGCTGAAGCCCATGTGTTTGAAATCTGCCTGAGCTACATAGCAAGATCCTTTTTCAAACAAAAAACAAAACAAAATTCTAGCATGGTCATGACATAAAAACAGACATATGTTCCCCATACAAGGGGAACATATAGCCCAGAAATAAAGCCATAAATATAACCATCAATGTTTAGCAAAGGTACCAAGAAAACCGCAATGGAGAAAGAACAGTCTTTATTAAAGAATACTGAAAAAACAAGTATTTTCATAAAGAAGAATGAACTCTCATACCTTGTACAAAAATCAACTCAAAATGGATAAAAATCATAGATGAGAGACTTTAAAAATTTACAAGAAGGAAACATGAAATGATTTTTCACACTGGTCTGGGCAATGATTTTATACCACTAATAAAGCAAAAATACATAAATGGTACTGCATCAAATTAAAAAGCTTCTGTACACCAATGGAAAAAAATTCCTCAGTAGAGAGGAAGACAATTTACAGAATAAGAGAAAATCTTTGTGAACTATATATTTGAGAAGAGTTTACTATTGAAAATATATGAAAATTTAAAAATTCTTAGCAGGAAAATAAATAGTCAAAGAATTTGAGCAGACAGTTGCTCAAAAAAATAAACACAAAGGACAAACAGGTATATGAAAAATGTTCATCACTTATTGATATGGAAATACATATTAAAGTGATCTATCTACCACAATCACATATATTAAAGCACTTACCACCAATATGACAAAAGTTTGTGTTAGTAAGAATGTAGAGAAAAGGCACCCCACTCACTGTGGATGAAAACATAAATAGTATAACTATTATAGAAATACTATCTATGTTCCTCAAAAAATTAAAAATATACTACCACGTGATCCAGCAATTCCATTATTGGGTATGTATCTAAAGGCATTGAAATTAGTACATCAAAGAAACATCTGCACTTCATTATATTTTAACACTATTCATAATAACCAAGGTATGGAATCAATCTAAGTGTCTATCAGTAGAAGTCTGAATAAGAAAAATGTGTTATATGCACAGTGTAATGGTATTAAAAAGAAGGAAATTTTGCCATTTGTGAAATTACAGATGAACCTGGAAGACATTAAATTGTGTGTTATATATAGCTGAGGCAGAGGGACTTTTGTATATAACAAGTGTTCCAAAACACTGTGTGTTAAAAACTTAGTCCCCATTTGGTAGATTCAATCACTGAGAAGTGACTGCTTCATGAAGGCACTAACTACATCAGTAAGTTCATCCATTAATGAGTTCATATTAAATGGTTGCTTAGGAGGTAGGGCTTGTTGGAGGAAAGAAATCTCTCTCTCTTCTTCCTGGTTGCCACTAAGTGAGCAACTTTCCTCTGTCAAATCCTGATACCACAAGTTCTGTCTTGCCACAGGCTGGTAGCAAAAGAGGCAGTCAATAACTGACTAATACCTCTGAAACTGCAAGTCAAAATAAATCTTTCTTCCTTCAATTAGTTTTTGCCAGATATTTTTTTCACACTGATTTATAAGTAAGATACTGTAAATAAAAGCTAAGCACAGAAAAGCAAGCAATATATGTCCTCAATTTAATCCAAAAAGCTGAACTAATAGAAACAGAGAGTAAAATAGTGGGCCCTTCAAGCTGGAGTGGGAAAGAACAAAAGATGTTGACCAAAAGGTAAACAAGTTCTAAAGTTCTATTGTGCAGCACAGTGAAAGCAGATATCAAATGTTCTGTGACTACAAATAAATAAGTCTGTAAAGTGATAGAGATATTAGTTAGCTTGGTTTAATCATACCACAGTGTATTCATACACCAAGACATTACTTTGTACGCCAAAAATACTTACAAATTTGTCAATTATATATTAATAAAGCAAATCAGGCTTTATCTCATAGAGTTTAACATACATGTGCCCTACAACCCCTTCCAGAAATCCAGTGGAATCATCATTTGTAAGAACCGAAAGCTAGAATTGAACAATGAATAAATAACTTGTAATATAATATAAATTAAATACAGAATTGGACACAGTAGTGAATTGACCAATATGTAAAAAAGATATATCATTCACTGCCTCTGGGAGGATACGGAAAATATGTAAAAAGTATAATATTCAATACTACCCCTAAGAGGAGGTGGAACCATGAGTCAAGTCACTGGGCTTTCCTGGTATTGGCAACTCTGTCTCCTAAAGCTGCACTGTGAAGACCCAGATAATCATTTTATTTTTGTTTGTACCACATATATGGTAGAATTATATTTTTCTTTGGAATATATGAAACACTTTGACAACAGGTTTTTTTTCTTTAAATCAGTGAACCATGGACATGAAAACACTATGTTTCATGGTTGGGAGAGGGTTAAATAGTAGGAGAGAAAGCAACAAACCAAAAGAAGAATTTGTTTCAAGTCCCAACTTGGGCATATTTGAGTTATGTGATTCTACACAAGTCATAAATAAAGCCTTACTTAAAATGGATTGGATAATTTCTCTTGAAGTTATGATAGAGATAAAAGAATAAAATATAATGAGGGTACTCTAGAAACTATAATAAACCATATATTAATCACAGATTAATATATAACTCCTAAAACCCATACAGGATATCATTTTTCTTCTAGTCCAAGAAACTACGTCCATAAGCTATATCCTTTTACATTTGTCTCAATGTCTCTTCTCTCAAAAAGTACTAAAAGCAGTTAGACCATGTTTCTTTCCTATCACCATGTACAACTGTAGGTTTCTGGGGCTTATAGGTTCAGCTGCCTTGAATTCACTTGAATAGGATTTAAGCCATGTGTATTAGTTACTTATTCTATTACTGTGATAAACTGCTATGACCAAGGCAACTTATAAAAGAAAGAGTTGATTTGGTTTATGGTTCCAGAGGGATATGTCCATCAAAGCAGAGAGGCATGGCAGGAGGCAGCTAGAGCAGAAAGCTGAGAGCTCATATCTTCAAACTGGCACAGGAAGCAGAGAATGACAAACTAGAAGTGTGGGGCAAACTATCTCAAAGTCCATCTCCACTGATGTGCTTCCTCCAGCATGGCCACACCTCCTAAAGGTTTCATGACTCTTCCCCCAAGAGTGTCACCAAGTGACCAAGTGTTTAAATACTTGGAACCTATGGTGGGTATTCCTCATTCAAACAATCACACTATATCTTCCTCCTGACTATGTACATGTCCCCTTTGGAAGAACACGCTCCAGTCAGCTGCGGGATGGCATTGACAACTCCAATCTTTAAATCTTCAAAAGCCAAATGTGGATTTCTAGTGGGGATATGAACTTTACCTTCAGTGACTCCCAAGAACATGAAATTTATGGATACCACAATTCGTTAAAGGAGCCCTAGAGGGGAGGACTAAAAACAGGAAATCCAATAAAAGACCAAGATGGTATGATAGTGACATTTGCTTTTGTCCCTATTCAGGCTCCCACTGCCCTGTTAACTCCAAAGTTGCAGCCCCTTCCTGGAACCTACAGGTTAGACGGTGTTCCCCTCCCCTCAACAGAAGGGTTTATGTGTCTGTTATTACCACCTCACTTAAAATCTGTGAATTAAGGGGAACTTGATAAATTTCTCCTCCATCTCTTGTTCCAAATCATTCCAGTTACCAAGAAGCTGCAAGAGACATACAGATAGTGCCAGCACGCATGACAGTGAGAATCAGTATCACACATCATCAATTGTTTTCATCCATCTTTGAGGTAAGCTAGAGAATTCAAGAAGTCTGATGCAGAAGCCTATTAGGACTCTATGTGCCCATATCCATAAGCCTGCTTCTGAGATAATTTTAGGCAGGGGAATTCACATGATCCTGCTCACATCTACCTTGACCTGGCCTTGGAATACATGTCCTCACTGAATTACGAAGGTGTCATGATCACTACTATCAGCAATCCAAGATAGATTACCTAGATATCAGTGAGAACTAAGAAAACTTCCTCATCTTGCTATCAGTCATGGCTAGAAGCTTAGGTTATACTGGCCTCCAAAGCTCTGATAAGGATGGAGATCACAGTCTTATCACTAAGTGAAGAAAAGGGGATAAGAAGATGGTTACTGAATATCAGAAGCTCCATCTGTCCGGGATAAGCAAGGAGCACTAATAGGTGTCAGGGGGCCTAGGCTCTAGTTCTACTCAGATACTTGCCCTGGACACCTGTGGGTTCACCCTGGGGGAAGTCATAGCATTACTTCAACTGTAAAGTTCTTCGAAAGAGTCTTTCTTCCTAAAAAATATATTTTACTATTTCAAATTGTGTTTATGTGCATGTTAGTGCATGCAGGTAACCAAAGAGGTCAGAAATGTCTGATCCCACAGAGCTGGAGTTAAAAACAGTTGTGAACCACCTGGCATGGGTGCTAGGAACTGAACTTGAGTCCTTCATAAGAGCAGTACTAGCTCTTAACCAATAAGCTATCTCTCCATCCATTCAAAGGGCCTTTCTAGCCTAAGCACTTTATGGATCTAACCCAGATGAAGCCTAATGTTAGTCTCACTTAGCTGTTCATAGGAAGTGAAATTTAGAGATCTGTAATATACAGCAAGAAGATGGAGAGTGTCATGGGATACAAGATACAAAACAGTTGCAGTATGAGTAAGCTTTGAGGAACCAGGCACAGTGGAACTATGAAATAGAGGTGAATCATTACACTATGTCCTCTTAGACAAAGCTTTGGAGGGTCTCTTAAAAGTAGTTTTATTTATACTTTCCCCACCAAACTTATATAGTACCTGGGAGTAGTAGAAACTTTTTGTTCAATGATTGAGGTCAAGACTAAGAACATCTTTTAGAGATGGATTTGCAGATACGATTTTCACAATTGGAACCACCTACTCAAATCATGACAATTTGTGTATTATAATACTTGAGATCCTCCTAGAAGCAAAGAGGACACATCTTCAAAGGGTGTGGGTCAGTGAGGATAAGATGACTGACCTCAAACAAGGAACATAGTATAATGGACCACACTGAATAGTTTTCCAGACTTCCCTGTAGACTGATATAGGCATTTGTAACACAACTTAAGGAATGCAATCTTGTCTATAAAGCTTGTTATTAGCAAAACATGAAATAACAAATACAAAACTTCTTATGAAAAATTAAAAGCAAACTGTACGCTACCCAGCAAAGCAAAGATGTTCTTTGGTTCTTTGTAAGCATGAAAACGGAACCTTCATTCACCCATCAAACTCTCACTCAGTCCCTATTGTACACAAGACATAGTATTGATGTTCCAAATAGTACTTAAAGGTCACTTTACAGTTTACAAAACATTTTCATACAAAGCATCTCAAGAGTAACTCCATCTTTGCAGCACATTAAATCCCCAAAGTCTTTTCAACTCTCTTAATTCAAAAGCTGTCAAATAACAAACTAGTATTAGCCTATTTATTTTCTGTGGCATGACATTAAAAAAGTTAAAATAATTATATATTTTTTAAAAGCCCTTTGTTTAGGGAAAACATCCATCTTGAATGGGAATATGGTTTGAGCACCAAATAGATACAAGGCAAGTCAACAAAGCTAATAAAGACCAGAGGAGGAAAATCTGACAAGAAAATATCTCTTAAGTAGAAGAACAGTGGTACTGAATACACTCCAGTAAGAGACTGAAAAATTACAAGCTATAAAACTATGAAGAACAAGAATCTGGAACCACTGCCAGTACCTTGATCTGTACATATAACCCCAGCTATTCATGAGTCTTTGGCAGGAATGTCACTTCTTTCCAAGGGTTCAAGCCAAGCTGGGCAACATAGTGATAACCTGACTCAATTTTTAAAAAGTCAAAAGTCCAAGGTTTTGGTATGAACTCTTCTACTGCTTGTTTGTATAACTATGGAAATTGTGCTTTTTTTTCCCTCTCATTCAGATACAGAATTGTATCCATTACCACAAGATAAAGTGTCACTTACTAGATTAGAAAAATACAAGATGCCAGAAGATGTAAGACTCAAGTAAATTTAATCTTCCAAGGAGACAGATAAATAAGCCACTAAAATCAGTACATGTTATAAATGGGACTGGATGAAACAGGAGAAAAGAACTTCCAATTCTATGGGGCAAACTGGGGACACCATCCTTGCATCTTGAAGATTAAATGGAGAATGGGTGGTGATATTAGCCCCTGAGAAAATACAACTGGATACTGGGACTTGCTGGAAGGAAAGCTGAGAGCTCAGGATAGCCAGGCTGAACTGACAGCCAGCTGGATAAAAAAGGTAGGTATGTCTTATCCTTCGATCTTTCAATTTCCTCACATATAACCAGTAGAACTGACTAAAATATAGTCTGCATCCTTTTATAAAAGTTAGAGCATCTTGCAAAGTCAGCTCTTCTCTTAAAGATTCTTTAAACTCTTGTCTATCTAACCCCTTTCTAAATGAGGCTAAGGAAATTGACTGACATAGTTACAGAGTCTAAATATCAGAGTTTTGATTGGGCAGGAATCTGTGGTAGCCGCTTTAGGGTAGTGGAGAGTTATCAAAGCTGCTCACAGGAATAGTTTTGGCTTCCTACCTTCTTGGCTTTGACATTGAATGGGAACATATGACCCCTTCTGGCAAATATGTTTGAGGTTAAGTACTTTATTGCCAGAGAAAAATTCTCCAGAGTTCTCTTTCTTTGCCAGAATGAGTGAAAAAAATGTGTGGTTGAGGCAGATAGACAAGGAAAATAGGAGCGGATGCAATCAAGAAAAGTCTGGCCCATTGGCCTAGGTTTTAATCAAGTGTTCGAGTAAAGACCCAGAGCCCCCATCCAAACAGGTGGTAGACATGTGACATGAGCCAAGTTCTGAAGCAACGTTCTGAAGAAGGAATTGTCTTGTTTTGGATTGGAAAGTGAAGTTACACAACTCATAACTCCAAGTAGCAGATCAAGATTCAAATCCTCATCTAGTTCAGTTCAATACAGTTCCATCTCCCCAATGATGTGATGTAATTTACTTTTTTCCTTGAGGTGTAGGTAAACCTCAATGGCTTTTACATAAGAGAGTGGCATAATTAGATCTATTTTTAGAAAATTAGTTATGTTTGTGCCAAAACCTACAGATGAAGAGATGACATCATTTGGTAGGCTACAACAGGAACCTGGGTGTGTCATAATTAAGGGCACTGAAAATAGACAGGAGAGTAGAAAGATCAATAGACATCTCACAGAATAAAAAAAGACATTCACAGATCACATAGGAGAGAGATGTTTCAAAGGCCCCCTAGAATGTCTAAATGAGTAAGTCAACAGAGGGAAAAGGTAGAGGTTTTAGAACAAGAAATTAATTTGGTTTGTAATATAGTGAGTAAGGAGGATAACCAATGGATCGCAAAGCTGAAGTGGCTGTGTGGCACAAGAAGGGCAAGGCTTGGGGATAAGGATTTGAGAACCCTAAAGACCCAGAGGCTTATAGCTATCAAGGTATGTAAGAACACACACAAAGAGCAGGAGGAGAATGGTGTTTGTGGGGAACCAATGTTCCCCCAGAATGGAGAAGATTATCTGTTCTCCCCAGCTGTTCTTCTTCCCCTTTGATTTTAGATACGGCCAGATGACTAGTTCCAATACATGAACCGTGGGCAGAATTGTTATGCAGCATATCTGCTCTGAATCATCAACCTACCTATGCTCCCTCTCAGTTTTTTTCTTCCAAGATAACTGTAAAAAGTCTTACTGAGGCAGTGGAGGTTCTACATAGCATCTGTAGTGAAGGTCTCTGACTCTTCAGTTCTAGACACTGCTATTGATTGTCTGTGACCTTCCAAAATTTCCACCTTGAAATCCTAGACTCAAAAGTTATGGTACTAGAGGTTGGGTCTTTAGGCGGTGGTGAATAAGTTGTAAGGGTGGATACTTTGGAATGAACTGGTGCCCTTGATTTTTAAAAGCTCATTTGTCCTTTTGTCCTATGTGGACAGCATAAAAATGGTCATCCATAAACTAGACATCAAATCTGCCACTACCTTGATGTTGGACTTCTAGCCTCCAGAGCCATGAGAAATTTCCATTGTTTATAAGGCATCAAGACTATAGTATTGTATTATAGTAGCTCAAAGGTATCAAAACAGTAATGCAATCCCTTCTACTCTGAGGCATGCTGCAAGGAAATTATCAGAAACCCAGACAGTGAGAAAGGAGAAATCTAAGGGAAGAGAAGGCCTTACTGAAGTCAACATGTTCAAGTGCATCAAGGAAGAAAATTGATTCATGACTACAAGACCCTTAATTGGGCAACTTGGGTGCACTGGGGATGATCAAAGATAAGAACAGGGTATGGAGTTTGCTTTTGACTGATCATATGGTTTTCCTTTCTAGGTCCCCATATCAGGAAGATAAAGAATAAGAAGCCAGGCCACTTAGCTGGTCTGTATGCAATGCAGAGAACACGAGCTAGGGAACACTCAGCTCTTGCCTATCTTGGCTCTGTTGGTTTTCGGCCCACACATTTCGGCCTCACTGTGGCAGTTTTTACTCACTTGGACCTGTGTGGTTGTCACATTCTTGGTTTGTGTTCTTACCCTAAGTCACCTCCAGCCTATTACCTGTTGTTCAGAGGACCATGTATCACAGCACACCAACTTGGGTCCTTGGAAGTGTCACAAGACAGTCTCTACTCAAGGAATACCTGCTGGGTCATCTCACAAAAACTTATTTGAAGTATCTGATCTCAGTAGCACTCTTCTACATTTCTCTTGCCTGCATCCTGCCTTCTGGTCCCTAAATAGTTCCTGAAATCAGAGACTCCACTCTAGAACAACTTCATACTGACTTTGGCTCTCTCCTGGACATACATTTGTCAGTCCTAAGCCCCCTGGGCCACTACACAACCAAACACATTCTCTGCATAGCCATTGACAAGTGAGGATACTGAACAGTCCCTCCCAGAAATCTGGTCCCTAGAGTCATGTTCTGATAGGCAGCCCCTAAATCAAATCAGTCCCCAAGGAACTAGAAGTAAACATCCAGAAAGGACACTTTTCCCCTCCACATTCCTGTTTAACATGCTTATTTCCTTCTGTGATTACACTGGACTTCAGGTATTATGTTCTTATCCTTCTCTTGGCTGCCTCAGCCCCACAGCACCCTGAGATGGCCTCCTTCCAATAGACACCATTGTTCTGTGCATTTCCAGGAGGGCAGCAGAGCGCAGGACCAAGTTAATGAAATTTGGATTAAAAGGAACCTAAGTTTAAAATCCTGGCTCTATATTTACCAGCTTGATATCCTTGGGCAAGCACCCAAGCTCCTATAGGCCCCATTTTCCCATCTCTAATTTAGGGGAGCACAGCCTACCTTACCAACATTTTGTGGAGATTAGAGACTACAAAAATTTTCCAGCATACTGTAGTTATTCTTGATTTAATTTCCTCTCATTTTTCCCAGATTACTTTGTCTTTTATAACTCTACTTTCTCGTTACTCAGACGATTCTGTCCTGCTTGGGTGCCTCTCCTGAAGCTCTGCCATTCCTAGGTAACAAATGAATTGTGAATTGTGCAAAGGTGTGAAAGCACATGAGAGAAAAATGTGTAACTTTCACTAATATCATATTTGCAGTCATTTAGAGGCTCATACAAGCCTTAACTTTAAGATGAAGAAGATAACACAAATTCTTGGTTTTTAGGAGGCTACTTTAGTCCATTAATGATAAGAGCTCTATGATATTGTCAGGTATTATGTGATAGACACTGTGTTAAGTTCTTTATATGTATTCTCCAATTTAATCATTGGCAACCTCTGAAGTCTTACAATCTCCATTCTATAAACTGAGAAACTGAGGCTCCTAAAGGGTGGGAAAAATGTCAATGGTCATATACATGGTTGAATGATGGGTCTGTGTTCAAAGGTTGAGCCTTTGAATCCCAAACCATCATGCTTCAATGCCTCTTCTTCTCTTAATAACCTTCCAAAACCTTTAAATCAAGGTTGCCTCTTTATGTCTATATTTCCCCCTGGTCTTCTAAAATCCCAATACACATTTTCTGTATCTAACTTGAATATCAGGATGTTTGAGATTTAGCAAGTTCTCACAAATAGTAAACATCTTATATCCCATTGCTATGGCTCCCAGAGAGTGGTAATTTATAGATAAATGATAACTTCATTTTGCTAATTTTTCATGAATCAAAAAAATCCCTTTCCTTTGAAATAATATGTGTTTTTATATCCAATCTCAAAATCATGGTCTGGGTACAATACCCATTCTCTCTGTCCTTTCTTAGAAGCCAAAACTAACTTTGGTGTCAGGCATATCTGCCCTAGGTCAGAGTGGCTAGCACTGAGGCAGACCGTGGTCCTACTGCTGAGCAGTGCAGAGCTCTAGAGCCCCAGAAGATTAAAGTTGGGGAGGGGCATGGGGATGCTGAGCTGACAGAATCAGGCTTGGGTACTTGCTCACAGGACACATGAGTAGGTTACTATGTCTAGAATGCCATGCCTCACATGGTCCCCCTGCTTTCTTGGTTCAGCATCTACACCAAGTACCATCTGCAAGACAATGGCTGATTCCCTCTTTTTTGAGACCCTTATGAGCCAACCAGAGCCAACTATACAAACTTTGTGTTTCTCTCATATTTAAATACAACAGCTTCTCTATCCCATGAATAAACCCAGGGCTGCCTCAAAGCTAGTGCTTGTCCAGCTCAGTATAGGTATAAATATTTGCTCAAATATATTCTCATCCAAGATTAGCTGAATCCTGAGATTCAGAACACACGAACACAAATGATCAACAGTGATCAGTTCTTCTAAATTCACCTGCTATGCATGAGGAGGGACAGAGACCTGTTCCTGAAGTACTTCTTCCAGGCCTCACTTGCCCCGGACTTAGGGAAGTTCTAGCCATCTTTTAAAGCCCAGTTCAAATTCTACCTCTTGCATGAGGTTGTTTCATGGTAGGTGTGATATAAATCATAGTGATATTCACCATTATAGGATATCTGTTTGTTGCAGGGACAGCCAGTGTGAAAGGGTACCTAGCTTCTTGCAGAGGGATGAGACCATAAAAGAAAGAACCAGATCTCAGACTTCTTTGGAATGCTCCCATTGTTAGTGATTGGAAGGTCATACACCAGCTCTATGTACTATAAAAGTAATTTTTGTTCCTATTCTTTCTTAAATGACCTGTATTCTACATATCTAGGATGTGTGCACTGCAATTTATGGGTCTTTGGATGTGAAAAAAATCATACCTGACATTAATTATATCATTTAAAACTGCCCCATTCAAAAGAAAAGACTTTATAATCAAGAATGAAAATGTTACAATGGGTGTCCACTTGTAACTGTACTTTTGATTATGGAACTGGCTAAGAGACACAGGCAACTGAAGGAAAATGTATCAGTTTTATTTGTGATAAGAACGGTTGAAGAATGTGGCATTCTTTTAGATCTTTTAGATCTCTCACTAATGTGTACCTAGAATTTGAGCCACTTAATCATTATCACAACCAGATGAGTTCAAACCTACTCTGTTAGGAATTGTCCTTGAGGTTAAGATTTAAGAAAAAAGGTCAGATTACACTTGAACCTGGAGAATAGTCCTGACAGTAGAAAGAAGTGGAGAAGAACATCCAGTCCCTTGGTATCTGTGGATCTCAGCATACATCAATATCCCCTGATGCTCAAGTCTGTCAGACTTAGACAAAGTGGCACAGTATTTACATTTCATCTATATTCATCCTCTAATAGTCTTCAAATCATCTCTAAGATAATTTAACACCAAATACAAAGTAGGTTCCATGTAAGTAGTGGTTGTACTGTATTCCTTGTGGAATTGTGCAAAGAAAAAGTAGTCTATGAATGTTCACTATGAGTGGAATTATTTTTTCAAATATTTTCCATCCAAGTTTAGCTGAATCTTTAGATGCATAGCCCACAGATACAAAGGGACAAAGTATCCAGCTCTTCTAAGTTTACCTGTTATGTATGAGGAAGAATGAATGCAAAGTGAGAACAGTACACTAGAATTATTTTCTGGAGAAAGTCGGGGAAAAGTTCCCATCATTCTCCAGTGGTCCTAAAGTACAGGACACATTGTACACAAAAGTTAACCAGCTAATATATGGAAGGGGCTGTAAAAGTAGTCAATAGTGTCTTTGTTCTACAAAGAACTAATTCAGTGATTTGCTTATTTCAAGGAGAGTTGCCATCCTCCTTACAGGGATGTTAGCTAATTAATCTACACATCACCTGTGGAGCTTGACATGTTGGAGTCAAGCTGGAGCATTGTATAATAAGGGCTTGGCTCTTCAACTGGGATGGAGTGCCCATTAATTCATTCATCATACATTTATATTTATAAAAATTATCCTGTGCTAGACCCTGTGCTTAGTGGAAGAGTGTCCTAGTACACAGGTACACTGGTGGGTACCAATATCGAGCAGGCACAAGGTGGCAGCAGGATTCCCTAATGTAACCAATCTTAAGAGCAAGTGTATTAGCTGATGGATAGCCTGGAAATGCTGCTAGATAAGCACTGATTATATGATGGGAGGATATGTATTGCAATATCCTTGGCCATTGTAATGAGAAAAACATGAACATTGTTTGAACAAGGACAATGAAGCACTGAGAGCCAGCATCATGAAAACATGCTTTTCAGAAGTAAACAATTCTAATCTGCTTTGGGTACATTTCCAATTTGAGTGTAGCAGACAAACAAAACATAACCTACAAATCCTTCTCGGCCTGCACATTTTATGCTTCTAATGATGCTTTCTTTTGCATCAGCCTGTACAGCTCTGGAGCACTTTGCAGAGAAGAAGAGCTTTATACTTTACGAAGTGCCCATTACAGGGATTTTATGGTCTAACCTTAGGGGAAGAGAGACACAGCATACAAATACACATAGTTAGAAGAGCTATAGTAAAATTCACTGAAAGGAGCAAAGCTGAGCTATATATAAGAAAGAGCAATGGGTGGGAGGAAAGGGAGAAAGACAGCCTCGCTTCTAGACATTCTGGAGCACAGTGTTCTTCACACACAATGCACAGGGTCCCTTAACTGTGCATTGTCCAGAGCCTACGAGGCTGCAGAAAGCATTCCAACCCCAGACCACCTTCTCTGCTACAGTCACCCAAGGACAAGGAGTTTTGACAAAGCAGGCCTCCAGATACCGCCAAGAAGTACTGTTGGCTTCTTCGGACATTTCCTTTGCTTTGTGATCAAGGTTTTATTATTTTTATTATTTTAATTCTCTCCCTTCTGGGCTCCCCTGTCTTCCCATGCAAAACTGGTTCAGAGATGCCACTTTTGGAGCTCATTATGTTGTCATGGCAACTAGAATTTTCAAAGTTTATTTCTCCTCCTCTTCTCCCTACCATGAACTCTCACTCTCCATTTCTTACCACGTATGTTGTGCGTGAGAAGCAAAATATAGAAGACAGGAAGAGTATCATCTCCATCAGGTGATATTTTTGCTCACAGTCTACATTTCAGCCCAGCAGGTCCCTAACTGGGTCCATGAAATTACCCCCATTCTCACTGTCTCCAGTTAATATTCTTAGATTCCCAGTGGCTTGGAGGTTTAGCAGCAAGGCTTGGGAAGCAGTCATCAGCTTTGCCTCTCTCTCCTCCTGCAGGGAAAAACGGATTTCTTTCTACTTACGTAAACTACAAGCATGTTGCCTCTGGTTTTTCATGTGCTAGCAGTCAGAAACATTTGAGACAATTACAATTATGGGGGCAGGATGAGTAACAGTATCTCAGATGTGCTCCTGGGGGCTTTCTCTTGAGATCAGAGGGTCTACAGTCACCAAAATGAAAGGAAAGGAAATCTTCAAAGAAAATTTGATAAGCTAATTGTTTAATTATAACATTAATCTTTGCTATCAAAGAAAAAAAGGGAAGAGGGAAAAGGAAAAGGTGCCAAACAGAGAAGGAAAAAGCTGAACTTCCACAATGGACACAAGCTCCTGAGCAGGGCAGCTAGCCTGCTTCCCACCTGGTTGATCCATCACATATCTTCCTGGAGGAAGTTTTTATGCTCCAGCATATAGCCTGAGACCCAGGAGGTAAGACAGTTGTATGGTTCACACAGCTGCTTTTAGTTGGGCTGGTACCCTGAGGGCCTCTGCTCTGGCTCTCTATGTTGAGGTCCAGGTGATGTAAGGGAGACAGAACAAGCACATTCACTGTGACCTGTGACAGAGAGTCTCCTTCCTGACAGCACCATGTTCTGCTACAGCACCCACCAAGACAAGGGAGCATAACTGGATGCTGAAACACAGGATCCTGGGTTGAGTGGATGAGCAATTGACAAAAGGATGCTCTCTGGGTGGTAAGAACCAGTGCAATCTTCCTTCAATATCTATGCAGCACTTGTTCCAGGACACCCCCCCCCCAGCTGCAATACAAATATCTACAGATGCCATATACTCAAGTCCCCTCTATAAACTGATAGTATATTGTTTAAGGAATAATTAAGAGAAACATATACACATGTTCAGAATTTTCAGAATGTGTGAGTGCATATATATGCATATTTGTGTGGATACAGGCTCATATGTGAATATGCACGTGTAAGTACATGTGTACGTGTGTGCATGAGTGTGGTTAGAGGACAACCTGGGGTGTCTAGTGTCATTCCTAAAGCACAGTACCTTTCTTTTGAGACAAGATCTCTGTCTTGGACCTCCCCAAGTAGATGAGATTGGCTGGCCAGCAAATCTCAGGGAACCACCTCTTTTTACCTCCTTAGTACTAGGATTATAGGCACAACCTCATGCCTAGCTTGCTTTACTAACATGTGCTCTGGGGATCAGGCATATGACCTGGTTCTTGCAAGGTCAAGTACTTTACTGACTGAACTATTTCCCCAGTCCTGAGTGAAAATTTTTCCCAAATATTTTTATATCAGCAGTTGCTTCAATTTATGGATGAGGAACTCATGGATACAGAGGGCCAGATGCATTTTTAATTTGTGGACCTACTGAATTTAAGACAAGACTCTGTGACAAACACAATTGATGGGCGTTTTGAGAGTTTATTATCTCATAGGTCGTTTGTAACATAAAGAGATCTCTAAAATTGCTAAGACATAAAAGTTCTGTACTCCACTATGTCTTAAAATGGCACTAAACAAAACTAGTGCAGCAGGAGGCTAAATAGTGATGATGGGGATGCTGTGTTCTGTAGTGAGGAGGAGGCTTGAAAAGAGCAGGACAGATGAGCAGCACACATACAGATCAGAGTAAAATATAAAGGGGTGTGCCAAGAAGAAAAGGTGGAAGAGAAATGGGCAAGGGAGGCATCAGGTACATTGAGTGGATTGGGAGAAGGAAATTAGGTTGGAGGAAAGAGATGGAATTGTGTCAACTGATGTTTTCAGGGTTCTAGCTGACCCGTGTGGTGTGACTGCTTATGACTGCCCTATTTATGCTGCTTCAAGACATCTCATCATCAGAACACAGAGCCTGTCTCCTGGCCCTGTGAGGCATGTTCTCCTTCTGAGCTGTGGACTACCTCTTGTGCCAGCCCACTCGACTCACACTTCTGCTTTCATCCTGTGTCCTTTAACTTGTCTAGGCATTCACCTTAGTGTAAATGTTCAGCCAACATTGAACGAATGAACTGTGCCTTGAATGAGAAGTATGCTCTGCATGCTCTGACTGTCCCCACAAACACACACCATATGCTCTCTGACCACCTCTGAGTGTGAAGCTGCAAAAACAGATCCTGTGGACTCTTACAGGAAAAACTATGCCCATCTCAATTATCCCCATCTTATTGCATCTCTGCCTAAAGAATTTCTCCAAAACTTAGGAGCTTGACAAGCCCACAAGCAGAGAAGCTCAAATATACTGTAACTTAAGAAGGCTCAAGGATAAATGAACTACACACACACACACACACACACACACACACATGCACACACATCACATGTGCACCTATCCCAATTTCCCATACATTCTACATGACACCTTAGAGCTCCCAGTGGAATGAGCATCAGCAGTCTACACTGGTGATCCTCTCAATGCACACTCTTGTTTATCCCCTTCTCTGTCTCAATTTCCCCACTCATTGCTTTTGCAGCTGAAGATTATCACCCAAATAAAGTAGCTAGTTCTTGACTAAGTATCTGTTTTAAAGGAATCCAGAGCAAAACACTATATGTAAACTAGGTAGATTATTAAATAACTTTCCACCATAGCAGAAAAGATGAGGAAGAAGAAGGGGGTTAATAAAATAGGGGATAGCATGATCTTAGTTATAAATGCCATCCACGTTTCATAATTTGCCAGAGGAAAACCTTGGGTAGGATGGAAATTCCTAGAAAGAAGGACAAATGTTTCATTAGCTTATCTCTAAAACTGTCTTGCACAGCCCAACTCAGTCAGAGATTTGCTGCTGATTCTGAGGACAGCACTAGAAAAACACAGTCAGAAATGAGTGATTGAATGAGTTTCTTCTCTACAGGCTGCAGAATGTAACCTTGAAGTACCCTCTAACTATTTTAGGCCTTAAACTGTTCTTAATATATTTCTCCTACTCACGGTTTATAGAGAAAATGTTGATCATGGAGACAGCAGTAAAAACAGATCATTGTCTTCAGTTGTGAACCACTGATGATCCATTAGATTCCAACAGAGAGTTTCAATCCAATGGTCAAACAGATGGCTCTGGTTAAAGGAAATAGGTCACAAAACCAACCAAAAGTCATAGACCTGAGAAAGGGGTTGGTAGGAATGAGGTAGGGTTGTAGGAATGGGAGGAACATAAAAGAGGGTGAAAGACTCGAGATGAATGAAATTGTCAAATCACAAAATCAATAAAAAGGCAAATTCATGGCTTCCAGATAATTTTCTTTGGACAGAATATTAAGCTACTTTAAACTAATAGAACAACTTTAAGCACTGGGTGATGAGGAGGCATTTTTTAACACCACTGAATAAATAGGGTTGCCCCACATAGGTTAATACAGGCAAGATGCTATTGCTCAATTTGGCCATTTGGTTAGGTAATCACATTCTCAGACTGACACTATCCACCAGAGAAACAGGTCAGAAGCATCACATATCCTGTGGGAACACCGTGGGAGCAAGTATGTGAACTGAGGCAGACATCCCCTTAGAACCCATAGTGGTCAGACCAGCACATACAGGGGGTACAGGGAGCAAGTCTCCCAAGTCTGATTGTTTTCTCATTCTAAGAATCAAAGCAGTTATTCAAATATTTTATTATAATATTTATCATTAATTGTGTTTCTTGTTTGCTTGCTATAATAATATGAAGCTTGTGGTGAGCCCAACATATAATATTTTAATATTTCTCTCATTTCCATCTACTTAGAAACAATAGCTTTTATCTTCTCTTTCCAATTCTTGCTCACTAAGGTGTTAATAATAGCTGTTGAAGTCATCCCCTCATATCATATTTCATCACTGAGTACTTTGATCTAAATGAAGTATATGAAAGGAAAACACAGAGTTCAGGGGATGGAGGAGACTCCTATCTAGATATAGTTTAGAAAGTAATGGGGGTGTGCAGAAGGAAAATCACAATTATTTTAATGCTACTCCAATCAACTCTAACAAGAGTTAGGGTGATACCTCTGGTCCAGCGAGCTTCGACCTGTGGACTGTCAGCTGCTAAACATATCAGCCATCCAGCCGAGCCTAGTACAGACTTTGGGATCCCTACTATTCCCAACAAAGGCTTTCTTTTCCCAGGTTCTTTATGAAACACGTGTCTCAGTGCTTTCCTGTATATCAGAGCTTGCTTCAACAGGAATGAGTAATTTCAATATTTTTGTAAAATGAGGAATATTTTAGGATTCAATGATAATTAAGTATTGAGAATATAGTGATGCACTTGACATCAGAGGGAAAATAAAGAACTTTTAATTCAACTGCAACTCTAACAGCATCCAGTGTATCACCAGGTTGTAAAGACCTGTGATTATCAACCAGAGAAATTGGGAGTTAATACTTCAGCCACCTCAATGTGCCTGTGTCTTCAAGTGCACCGCAAACATGTCTAATTATAGGGATTTGACTAGACTCAGAATGAAGTTCAATATATCACAGGCTTCATCATGGTGAAACCAATTACCATGGGGTTCTCTATAGACGAGAAAAGAAAGATAAATTGAAGAAAAATTCTTTTTTTTTTCTTTTTCTTGAATAGCCTAAGATTTCTGGCTTTAAAGCCACAGTGTAGTGAGTATATGGGATAAATTACAACAGCAATAAATAAATAAACAAAAAGCCAATTAAAGGTCTTCACAACAGCAAAGACTCGATTATACTGAGGTCATGCTCCTCATACCTTTTTCCCCATGTAATGGAAAAGGTCTGTGGCACTGTTTATAGAGTTGTCCCCTGATACAGACCAAATAATGGGGTTCTACTACAGTACTCTGTGCCCAACACTTCAGGCAATATTAAACTAGGCTTTCAAGTGAATTATATCCACTGGAAACAATTCCCAAAATCTTGAGAAAATCACTGATGAATACAGAGACCCCACAAACACAAATTTGGCTTCTAATTTGTTCACTGGAGGGTATTTACTCAGAGTCTGCCCATGTGCTCATTAATTATGCTTGCTAAGTGCTGGGAAAGTGAAAAAGAACTCATCATGGTGCAAGGACCTCCACAATAACTATAAAATAAGGCAACAGGCACTCTAATAGAGTATATATAGTACAATGAAGAACTCGGGAAACATGACCTTGAAGAATGAGTCAGAGTTCTCCAATCAAAGAAGGCAGAAGGTAGTAGTTATTGGGGCTTCAATATTTCCACACAAAGTAATGATTACCTGAGAAGCCCACTGGGAGGCAGGGCTGAGGGACAGGAACTTAGAATAGAGGCTGGGAACACAGGTGGGACTGTTTTGGGAGAGCAATGCGAGACAAAGACCATTAATGTTGAGTTTCGCTAAAAGACTGATGTTGAGAGAAGCTAGCAGTTGAATTGATTAAACTATTAGTTTCAAAGGCATTAACTGCTAAAATCAAAAGTTTGAAATTCTGTGTTCATCTTTTCTGCCCAATCATTGCTGTTGCTTGTTATTATGCATTTCTTAGAAGTTATTGATCCGTAAGAAAAACAGTATTTAATAATCATTGGACTACACTATTGATACTGTCTCAAACTTTCCACACAAATTTGCGAGTTTGTTAATATTCATTATTTATTACTGGAGTTTTAAATCATGGTGTAAATGTGCAAAAACCACAGGTCTCATATATTACAGGCAAAAATATAAACTGCCAAGCCCCCTCAAGATGGCACATAGGAAATTTCTACTTTCCATGTGGTTTAGAAGTTATACTCTTGGATATTTATTCAAGAGAAAGAAAATCTATATATACTCAAAAGCTTATCCAGAAAATAATCTATACAATCTTACTTTTAAGTGGCCCAAGATGAACAAAAACCCAGATGTCCTCCAGAGTTCATGATTAAAGAAAATGTGGTACAGCCATACAGTGGAATACTATTCAGAAATGAAAAGAATGAACTCATATAATGGACAATCTGAATGTACTTCAAGAAAATTGAGATAAGTGAGAAAAAACAGTTTCAAAAACATTCTATGCCATATGATCTACCTTTTAAAGTCTTAAAAAGACAGAGAACAGTTGGGGAGTGTGGAAAACAATGGATGTGATAAAGAGATGACAGGGTCCTGTGATTGAGCAGTCCCACAAATCACATACAACTATATACATACACAAATAATTGCATGTAAAACTTGTGAAATCTGAATAATCTTGGTGGATTATACCAATGTCATTTCCTGGTTTAGTTATTATACTATAGCTGTGCAAAGTGTGATGAGGGGCTGGGAGAAGGGCAGAAGACCCCTCGGATGTTCCCAAATTCTTGTGACTACAATTCTTTCAAGGAAAACAGAAAAAGGAAGAGAGGAAGCCAGACACATACGTGCACACTACCAACTGTGACAGCTACCTATGGTCAGTCTGGTATTGGTTCTCTATGACTTACTCAACCTGTGGAGTTCTGTCAGTGTCCTGTACTTCTTGGTCCGTATACAGCGGTGCTTTAATTTTGATTGTGTAATATCATTTGATGGATCTTGATCTCCTAAGTTTTGAACAGTCTTTGTTTTTTCCCCATCTCCGTCTTTATCTTTGCTGCATCTCTTCTGCATCAACTTGACTGCACAGGTATGGCTTCCTCTATGTTCTGATTATGCAGCACTTCTATTCCTCCTCTGTTCTTAAGACACAGACCTGGTGGATACTATCTTATTCAGCTTCCCGATCCTCAAGCCCTCTACATCTGAGATCAGAAGCATTTCTTTCCAGAACAAGAGTTTCATTTTTGTCAATATCATTTATCTCAGCAAATGGACCCAGAGTTCTCTCAGACAGGCACTGATGAAACTTGGGGTGCTGCTCAGGATACCCTTTTCTCTGCATACAGTGAGAGAGGCACCATAATCTGTCACTCCACCTAAATTTGCCCTGCTCTTTGCTCCTCTGCACTTTAGCCACCAGGGATTGAAGTTATTTTCTCTCTGCAATTAGAGACTTCTTACAGCCCTACTGTTCATCAGTAACCTTTCCTTCTTTTTTTCTCCTTTCCTATCCCTCTACCTAATCCTCTGTTTCAAAACAAATTAAAATTTAGTCTTTTGGTCAATTTATTTTTGTAAATTAAAATGTATCAATTATTTCCTTTATGGATTTGGTTTGTACGATTTTTAGAAAGAAAGCTTTTCCCCCTTAAAAATGGCTTTAATCATCTATCATTTGGGGATAACTTCACGATTTAGATTTTAAAGTGTATGTACCAGCTCTACCTTCAGTTTATTTCGACATAAGTTATAAGATGGGGCTCCAACTCAATTTTTTTTTCTTTCTAAATGATTAGCTAGTCATCAACACCATTCATTGAATGACTCATTTTCAGTAATTTCAAATGACGTACATGTAACAAATTCATATATAAATACCTAAAATATATTTGGGTTTTCTCTAGATCCCTCTGTACCTAGATCATGTCACAGTTCCAATTACTTTTACTTTAGAACATATTTTTCCACCTGTAGAAAAGCTCTGTTTCCTTGTATGAAATGTCTTTGCCATTCTTACAGTACCGTCTTTTCAGATAAATTTTAACATGATTCAACAAAGTAAAATTCTTTATTGCATTTGCTAATTTACATTAAAGAATGAAACAAGGAAAACCTTTTTGTAATTTGAAGCATTCTTTTTCAAGAACACTGTTTGTCTTTTCATTCACCTAATTATATGTCCCTTACAATTTCCTAATATAGAGAAGCATTTGGGTGAGTTCAAGAATCTTCAATTTTATCTGTTATGTTCCCAATATCTAGGGCACTGCTTGGCACACAGAAGGTCAATATCCATGTGTTGAAAAAGCTGATTAAATGGATAAATGAATGTTCCTATTATTTATGGAATAGTAAGCTATAATAAACAATGAAGGATCATGAGAGTAGCTGCTTTGTCCATGGGCAACAGACTGACCAAGAGCAGGGAGAACACTCTGAGTACAGGACAGTCAAAGATTAAGATTACAAGACATTCACAAGTGAGGTTAGTCGATCTTGATAAGTAATCAGGCATAGAGATGAAGGTTAGGAGAAAGGAGAAAGTATCATAATTAAGATTCTCATTTTGGCTAATGAATGTGATAAAAGTGGCAGAGGGAATATGGAAGGGCAGTGTACATGTTTAGAGGTGGAAGAGGAGAATGAGATACTGAATTCAACTTGGGGCATTCTAAGTTAGAGACACCTAAATAGCTAGGTGAGGTATGCACTGTGGAACTTGGAAGTAGATAGAGTAATCCATAGTCATCTCTTAGCAAAGACATATTCTAAATATAATTTCATTTTATATTATTCTACAAGTAAAAAATTAGCTCCTCCCCTGAAAAACAAGTAGATAAAATGGGATTTTAAAATGAAGACATTCTTTTTTTTCCTGAATAATGTTTTAATAATTCAATGAGTAACATACATAATTGTCTAAAATAGAGACATTCTTGAAATGGGTTTAAACGTAGTCATTGGACAAAGCAGATTGATAGGATGATATGGGCACCTCCTAGGGTCCTTGAATATTTACTTCATGAAGGGACAAAGACTAGAGAAAATACATTAGAGTTAGCACATGAATGTTATATACTATGTGCATGCATGACTATTTACATTCATGTATGTACATATATATGCATACACATATACAAACTAATTTATAGTATTACCTAGAAGATACAAGCTACTTATAAACTTGGCCAACCAGAAATCTCATCCATAAAAATTCCTCCAATAGAAAATGGAGATGTTTTAGTATTTGTTGTCTTAATCACCAAAAGTCATCTAATGATGTCCAAAATTAATTGACCAAGTTTTCCTTCAAATGGGATAAATCTTTACAAGATAGTGTCTTTCTTATTTTCCATATTACTGCTATGGTCTTACTCACTGATTTCCTTATTTCTGTCCCTTCTACACACAGACCCAGCTGATCAGAATCCAGCTCTCAGAGAATAACTGTGGGTCTTTCCCAGATACAACTTCACTTTTCCCTCCCACCATATTTCTTCAGTTAATTATCCTCTACCTTGTTGGAGGCCTCAGAACAAACCGTTCTATCATCTCTGCTCTCCTAGGTAGTTAAGAGGAAGTATGCAGAGCTTTGGGTTACAAGAAGCCCTGGTTTTAGATTCAGAAGATATCCTTTGGGATGTATTCTAAAGCTTGCATTATTCACACTGAGCCTTAATCTTATTCATAAAATAATACTAACACACTTCTAAGGATCATTGTAAGGATCAAATAAATAGCCATGAATGCTTTCCTAAAATATAAAGAACTGGTTCAACTTCTTTGACTTCCAATAGCTTTTGCTGTCAACAATAGGCTGATAACTTCATCCTTTAACCATTATTATCTCAGGGGCTATACAGATGATTAAGAGAGTAGGGCACTGGCTGCTCTAGCACAGGACCCGGGTTCGAGTCCCAGCACCCACATGGCAACTAACAACTGTCCATAACTCTAGTAACAGGAGATCTGAAGCCCTCTTCTGACCTCCACGGGCACTGAACGACATGGGTACATCTACTTACATATGGGCAATACATTCATACACATAAAATAAAAATAATAAATAAAATATTTAAAAATGATTATCTCTGAAGCATATGCTCTATATGGTCTTAAAGGTTAATACTCTTACTGAAGTAAGATCTTAAAAATAGATATTTTAAGTTCATGTGAAAAAGATAAATATACCACTAAGAGGCATAAGCAATTAGCTAAAAGAAAATAATGACTAACACCTACGTGCAAAAACCATCATTCTTGTCTAGGGATAGCTTAGTGGTAGAATGCTTGCCTAGCAAGGCCCTAGGTTCAGTCTCCAGTACCAAACAATTCCTAAGCCCAGAAGTGGTCCAAGAGACTGTCCTTTTTATTGTATTTGGGTTTTTTGTTTTTGCCCCTATACCACCTAGTGCCAAGAAAACAAAAAACATTCAGCCTGAAGCAACTGCTTGTCCTTAGTACCTGCAAGATTGCCAACACCAGTGATTCTGCTTCTAACTTAAAATGCCAGCTTCTTCCTCAGTTTTCTCAACACCATTGTCTAAGGAGTCAAGTGGGGCATGGCATTCCCAAGAGGGCTCTGGTGTTATTCAATTCAGTTTTCCTTCAACTCATCAAAGCAAATAAATAAATAAGGCACTGAGCTGTGAGGACAGATTTGATTACAGGGAAAGAGGTGACAGAGATATTTGTAATTTCAGTACAGGGAAGACAGCCTTAGGCAAAGCTAACTCTCTCAGCATCTACTTCCTCATATATAGACTGTGGTGCCAATTAACTGAAATAACTTATATAAAGTATTTAGCATAATATGAGGCAGATGATGAGGTCTCAATAAATACTAACTCTTGATTTTAATATTGTTATTAAATTCCTTGAAGCAATTCTGTTACTATGAATGGTCAGTTCCATAACAGACAGCTACATAGTACCACAGGAATATGTAGATCTTTTTAAACAAACTCCCATAGCTTTATATGGGACTCCATGGTCATACATCACCCAGAAACATGTGCTTATAATCAAGGTAGGAACTATGAACACTCAATTGTGATTTCTATGATCAGATTTAGCATGACTTTAACATGAAAAACTGTCTTCAAGATTGTCCTGATTACCGCTGATGGCCCCTTAATTTTCACCATATTTTACTTACTAGATCCCAGACAATAATATATATGTATAAAACATGAGACTTAAGGGGAAGATATGATTAAGGTATGGGTATTCAGACCTAGTGGACCTTATTCAAATTCTGAACCTGCTTCATAACAACTGTGTTTACTTAGGTAAGTAAGCAACCCTCCCTATCACCATTCCCCTATTTACAAAAAGAAGAAAGTAATACCTCATAGGACCATTATGAAGATTAGATAAGACATGTGTGTCATGGAATTGGCACCATGTTTGGTACACAGCACAGACACAATAAATCACAGCTTTAAAAATAACAACCTGAAACAAACCCTCTTCCACTGCTGTGAGCCAGCCAAAAGGCAGAAAATGTGTTGTCTTCTCTTGACTCAGTAGATCCCGAGTCTACCCTGTTTCCCTCAAAGCCTAACTCTTAGTTCTATGTTCTCTCCCAGCTACCTTGTGGCTCAATTCAGAAAGCTAGAAGTAGTCCAAGAGATTACCCACTTATTATTATTATTTTTTAATTCTGGTGACAAGCAGGACACCACACAGTTACAAGTCCTGTAGATTCTGGCCCGGCCCACCACCCTCCTGGATCTGTCCCATCTTCTCCATCCTCGCTGTCCTGAACTCCCATCTGTTTCTTTCCTGAACTGTTGCCCTTAACTTGCTCCTCTCCTTTGTCATGTTTCTCTATAAATGTTAACTTCTGAAAGGGCATCCTCTTCTCTTATAGCTAAGCATTTTTCTTCCAAAATATGCACCAATATCACAGACTTCAGCTAGTCTACCCCAAACATTATTACATTTACCTATTTGGGGGAGGAGCAGTTGTACCCCTACCCCAATGCCTATGCTGAGTTCAGAGGACAATTGTGGGGAGGGGAATTCTCTTCTTTCACCACGTGGGTTCTGGGGATCAATCTCAGGTTGTCAGACTTAGCAGAAAGTGTCTTTACTCACTGAGATATCTCGCCTTTTCCACCCCTCTAATTTAAATGCTCACCCTGTTACTGTCTCTCTACCTAGACTACAAAAATCCTTAAGGATGGTAGCCCTCTGAACTTGTCTGATATGGCAGCAAAAGCCCCTGGCAGTGGGTGACAAATAGCACATACTCAGTGGCTGCTGTCTGAGGAAATGACTGAATTTTTCCTGGTTAACTTTAGTGCTAGAATCCCAGCAAAATTACTGTGCAGTTAACTTACACAGTTATTTTAGCCATGTCTACCTACCTGTCTTAGGAAGATCAGACACGTGTCAAATTAATATCGACGAACACCACTCAGAGATCTCATCGGGACTGTTTCGCATGGCATGGATAATTTAATTCTCTACAAAGTATTTTATTTTTATTTTATGTGTATGAGTGTTTTTCCTGCATGTAAATACAACTGTATCATATAGTGCCCACAGAGGCCAGAAGTGTGAGTTGGAACCCCTGGAACTGAAGTGACAGACAATTGTTAGCCACCATATGGGTTCCGGGAGTCAAACCCAGCCAGTGCTCTTAACCCAGGAGCTATTGCTCCAGTCCAGTAATTTACTTCTTAAGACCATTTCCACCTCAAGTCAGGCCCAGAAAACACCCAGGTGTCACTTCTAGTGTACAAGAGCTGATGACTCCAGAGCACAAAGGTTGCTCTAAAGGTACTTTAGTCTGTTTGTATGGCCAAGATCTAAGTTTTACTCACTTTTGTATCCTCACCAATTCCTTATAAAATTGTTGGTACCAAAAGATGTGACCTACATATATAATTCTTAAATAAATAGCTTTTACAAGAATTTGAATCCAAGCTACTTGAACTTATACTCCATTACATGCCTTTTGTTTTTGTTATGTTTTGTTTTCTAGTCACAGGATCGTTAACATGAAATGAGTCGTGACCACTGGTGTAACACTTGAAGAGTGACAACAAAAGTGGACAAGTGACAGAAATTTGCAGGAATACACGAGTAAATGGCCAAGGCACACCTTGCAGGACAAATAATGGGAACATTAATCAATTACATTGCTTTGGGATGATTTCCTTCATTAATCTACAATCTCTTCATTTTATCACTGTAACTTGAGTATGGTGTCTTTTGAATAGCAAATACTAAATAAATGTTTGTTAAATTGCACTAAATTGTTAAATCCAGCCAGCAAATGAGCTGACAGCAAGATAAACATCTGTCCTTTTGCTTGTTATGGGAACCATTTTCTTCATTGAAGAGATACAGCCAGAAGAATTCCTCCTTGAATATTAACACCTCTCCCCACTAGTCCTTAGAGGAAGAAGGTCCTCACAGTGGGTCTTGGCATCTTCTTTCCTGAATGTACATGATCACAGTGCACATGAAAACCAATGTGTAAGAATCAGCACGTGATCGATGCAGAGGCAGATTAAAACCTGAATATAAACCTTGTACAATGATCAGGATAATGTTCTGGGCAACCTTTCCTAGTGTCACCGTTGATGACAGGTATCCCTGATGAAGGTCACCTGGGATAGTAAAGCAAGCACCTAGCCAGATTTTGAGCAATTATAACCTCTAGCCCCACTCCTGCCAGTAACTTGTTGGAGATTAGCTTCTTTAAACCTTCCTCTTTCTTTCTTAATTAAAGCTACTGTGTACCTACTATACAAATTTGTTACAAAGAATTAAAAAGATCTTCAACTCAAAAGTGATCTGAAAACTAGGAGATGCTTTACATACATAAGGCTTCTCCTTGCTCCCTGAGTACATCTGTGAGTAGTCCATGGTCTGACTGTCTTTCCCCCTTTAGGAGAAAGCTCAGCTGCTCCCCTAAGTGCCTCTCTCTCTCTCTCTTTCTCTCTCTCTCTCTCTCTCTCTCTCTCTCTCTCTCTCTCTCTCTCTCTCTCAGAAGCCCTGAGAGCAGTAGGTAGAGATGCTGGAATAGCTCAGGGTCATATTCTGTTTTTGTGAGAACCTTCTGCCCTATAGCCTCTGACAGCACTTCAGGATGTGCCTCTGCAGACCTGGTTTGTTGCCATGGAGACAGGAAGCTCTGTTTCTCTTCAAGCCTTAGCTAATGGTTTTTATCAAATCCTATTTCCTCTGAGACAAGTAAAAATGCTACAATGCTTCTATCCATCTTTCCTTTTTAAACACAAAACCAAGAAACACACTCCACAGCCTTCCAACCATCAATGTGCTAGCCTCTGGTATGGGGGCCTCAATCATGTCCATACTTCATGCCCAGGGGTACCCTCACCCAATGTGGGGGCTATGGTATCCTCCTTCCATTACTGCAGTTCTTGGAATCACCTTGGCATATAATATACAAACTCCCTGCAGGTCACAGGAAGCTTGTTCTCTGGGGATAAAACTTCTAGAGCTATTTCACAGGTGGCCTTAAAATGTGAATTTTAACCAAAACCCCACTCAAGAAGAAAGGTTTTATCTTCTTCAGAGGCATGAGCCCATGGATCCAGCATCAGAAAAAGTCCATGAACCCCCCTATACACAGAACCCACTAGCACAGAACCTCCTTTAGACACCAGTGAAAATCCTTCAAATGCTAAATGATATATGCAGCATTAAGAACAAAATGAAAGCAGGACAGAAGTATCCCATTCTCAGCCTGTAAGGTCCCTTTTCTTAAATGTCAAGATTTATTCACAACAGCTGTTTCCAGCTGCCACTTCCTATGCTCCAAAAGTGCCCAAGAGGACTCTTTCAGGCCACTCCCATCTTGCAACCTAACGCAGCTGTCTCCCAAAACTGGCCCAAGTCAAATATCTACAGATTGTGTGCAGCTGATGGCCTCCTGAACCTAGCAGGTAAGGGACATGTGTGCCATGATTATCAAAAACCAGAGACAGCTCATGAGTGATAATGGCTACTCCATGCCAGGTCTGAAGCTTTTGCATTGGAGATTGAGAGACTGGTAGCCCTTTTTTTTTTTTCACAAAAGGAAGCAGGCTCAGAGTAACTTGCTCAAGTACATAGTGCAAATTAGTGGCTTCCCACAGAGGCTTCTCACCCATGAATGTCAGGCTAAAAATGGTGCTTCTCCCAATGTGCTACTCAACTCTAGAGGAGGATACAAGAGAAAAAGATGCAATTCCAAAGCAGAAGAGTTCACAAGGTATCAATCGGAGCTTTGCATTATCCCATTTCTTGCTCTGTCATGACATACTCTGAAGTCTTGTCTGGAATGCCATTGACATTTAGTGGCATGGCATTTACTTTTCTCTCCTTGAATAGTAGGAATCTACTACAACAATGACCAGCACGGCGAACTATATTGGTGTAAGAGTGCCACTTTTGTCTTGGGGATGATTAATGGCTACATAATTGGACTTAAAACACACTCAGAGGGAGGGAACTCATGCATAGCAATGTAAACACAGCCAAATAAACATGGCTGGAAAAGTTCTAGAGAAAAACCTAAGGTTGTCACATTCCTAGACAAATGTAAGTTCTTACTATGTGCCAAATATGGATCCTTATATTTGCAGACAAGTATGCCAGTCACCACTCATCAAAGAAACATCTTTTGCAACAGATGGAGACTTTTTTAACAGAGTTCCACAGCTGGTCACAAACAGAATAAGTGTCTGTGAGATGCCCAAACCTAAGTGACACATCTACAATGGAAACTCTACACCCAGGGTTCACAGAACATTGTAGAACAAGGGGTAGAAAGAATACAATTCTCAACTCTCATTGGTGAAGCTTCCTCATGCAACAAAGAGCAATGATCACTAAGGTCACAAATGGCCAGAGTGTAGAGATTAAGAGTCTGCAGAGTGTGGGTCCCTGGACAGGACTTCTATATTAAACTTCACCCACCCAGGGCTCAGGGACCATTTTGGAAGAGGGAGTAGAAAGATTGTAAGAGCCAATGGAGGAGGTGCATGACCATAAGGAGTCTTACAGGCTCCTAGATCCTTGCTCATATGAATCTACAGCAATAGTATCAGCATGTACAAGACCCATGCAAACTCAAGCAATCAAAAACTCAGTATAGAACTGGAAAAATGGGCAGCAGGCCTCAATCTTAGCCAAAGAACTATTGGCCCCTGATTACTGTTGGGTGAGGGAGAGTTGATCTTCTTTAAGGGGGAGGCTCTAAATAGGCTGGCTATACCCCAGTGAATGAACTGGCATTGAGAGGCATCTGGGTACACTAACTTGACTTGATAGACTTGAACATATATGACAGAATGTGTGAAATCCAGTAGGGGGTGCTATAGAGGAGTGTGGATGGGGGAGGGGTATCAAGGTGATTAGGATGCTTTATGTGAAATGTACAAAAAGTCAATAAAAATCCACATTACAAATAGTAGGAATCTGTCCTGTACTTTCCAAACTAAACGTAGAACACACAGGGAATGATAAAGATAAAATGTTAGACTGATAACAAGCAGCTTATTTTCTCACTCAGTGTACAAGAAGAAAGCATCTATGGTTAGGCCTCCCCTTTGGATAGTCATAGAGGGAATGTGTTTGAGTAATAGATATTGGCTATGTAGTTACTTAGAGTAGTAACTATATATAACAAAGGATGTTAAATATTCACTCAGTGAGCATTTATTATCTATGAGTATTTATATTTACTATGACACTTGACACTATGCCTTAAGATTCCATTCAAGATACATTCTGTTAAGAACATCTTCCCAGTGTCTGTCATTTCTCCTCCTCAACCCTTTCACAAATTATTGCCACAATTCTTAGTGCCACAAACTTGGACTGGCATAACCACTTCCTTCTTGATCCTTCTGAACCTAATCTCTTCTATGCCATGCCAGTCCATACCCCACTGATGCTAAATGAGTGTTCTTAGATACTCTGTTCCTCCTACACTATTTGTGTGATACTTTCACTTAAATTTCTTAATTTCTATTTTTCTCAAAGTAATACACGTAGAGTTTAAAATTCAAATAATGTTGAAAGATTTATAGTGAAAAAATAGCAGCCCTTTGCTTCACCTTTCTCCAGTTGAATCTCACTCCCCAGAGGCAGCCCTTTTCAAGTCTCGTTTCTTTTGGTATTCATTTCAAAATTTCTAAATGTTATACTTAAAACACTGCTATTTCTTTATCTTTCAGTTTTATAAACTTCTTAAAGACTTACTGTGGAACCTAAATTTTAGTCTTTGATATCCTATTTCCTTCCCAATACTCAGCCTCTCACAATCCAATAAAGGCAATATTAACAATGTAAGAAGCTAGCTCAAACTTCAGTAACAACAGAACTCTGGCTGGCAGCTGAACTACACAGAGGACTTTGTGCTTATATTTCTTTATAAATATTACTTCTCTATCTTGTGGGATTAAATGCTTAGATTGGGGTTGTTGTTGTTGTTGTTGTTGTGTGTGTGTCTGTGTCTGCATGTCTGTGTGTCTGTGTATCTCTGTGCATGTATATGAAAGAGAATGGGTATGTGAGAGAGAATGTGTGTCTGTGTATGTCTGTGTATGTAGTTTGGAGAAAAATCACAGACTTCTCAATACAACACATCAGAGAACATGTTAATTTCACTTGTTTCTAAAGATAAAATTTTTGGAACCTGCTGACACCTCATTTAAATCTGATTCTGATGCCCTCTTGGCCACTGACAGTTTTCGTTTTCATCCTAAATTTCCTTATGCCGCAATACTGGGAATCAATCTTTGTCTTTCTCATCTACTGAATTACTTGTGTTCAAGAGCAACATCTTTCTTAATTACTTCTTTGTTCTTAGTGACTCATGTTTTCTAGTAACTTCTTCCACAAAGGTGTCTGATAATATTGATATTCTATCCACAGGAATATTTGTTGCCTTAGGTAGGTATAGAATTACATCCTGAAGTTATTTTCCTGTTGAAAATTTTAGGAACATCTATATTGGTTTCAGTATTGCCATTGAGAAGCCCAATGCAATTCTGACTCTTTGGAGTAAACTTCACCACATTCCCAGTTGCCAGAAGCTTTCTGAACATTCTTTACTCTGATGGTCTGAATTTTACAATGGTTCGCCTTGGTGTAATTTCTTTTTATTGGCTATGCTGAGTGCTTATTAGACATTTTCATGGCTACTTAACACATCCACATTGTATCACCCTACAATACAGAACATCATTACAATATAGTCAATGCACAGCTTTTCATCTGAATGCATTCTCACAAATTGTGTTTTGTACATGCGCAAATGTAAGTGGTATTGTATCACATTGTCTCCTTGACTTCACTAAATCATTCTTAAGGTACCCTATATTCTATGTGTACAATGGTTATTTGTTGTTCTTAACTGCTATACCATATACCAGTCAACATTTTACCCATCTAATCTACCAGTTTGGGAGACCCAATGCTTCCCGTGCCTATTGCCAGGAAGCCACAATAGAAAGAACATCTTTTCACATGTCTCAACAGATCTTTTAGTCTGGCAATGTGAGTCTTTTGGTTCTAGAAGAGTTTCTTGTATTTTTTTCTTCTTTCCCATTTTGCTGTTCATCTATTCTTTTCAAATGTTGGATCAACTGTAAATATTTTGAGACAAGGCCTTACTATATAGCCCAGGCTAGCCTTGAACTTGTAATTTTTCTGCTTCAACATCTCATGAACAATGATTGCAGATATATGACATCATACCTTGCTTTTGAGTTTCTCTCTCTGTCTCTTTCTCCCTCCCTCCCTCCTCTCTCTCTCCTTTTCCTCTCCTCTCTCCCTTCCTACTTCCTAAGTGGTATCTCAGTTTCACACTCCAACGTTACTATCTTTTTTATTACACTTTTATATTAATTCATCTTTACACTAGTTTTACATCAATTACATTTCACATTAATTTCCAAAAACTCTTTTTAATCTCAAAATCTTCTTGTAATAACCTGTTACTTTGTAGATCAATTATTTCTCTACTATTTCGGCTTGTATCAAATGTAGTTTTTCTTAAAGTTCTCTTTTATTCCCGGCAGTGTTCATATTTGTTCACGTTCTTTTTCTTTATTGTTTTGCTTTTGGACATTCACAGTGATCATTTTCCTCAAATACTAATGCTCCTTAGCTATGTGCTCACATTTATGAGCAAGGCAGTGAAAGCTACATGTACAGCTAGGGTTTATGGAGTGCTGAGTAGAGACAGCTGAATGGCAATACCTCAAAAAGACTGTTTACATCCTAATTCCTGAAACTCTTCCATGTTACCTTATTTGGAAAAAGAGTATTTGTAGATACAGTACAGTATATTCAGATAGAGATATCAAACCAGTTTATCCAATGATTCTAAATCAAATCACAAGTACCCTTATAAGAGCAAGGCAGAGGGAAATGACAGACACGGGGGTGGGAGGTGATTTGAGCATAAAGTCAGAGATTGGTGTGACATGGTGGTATAACCAAAGAATACCAAGGTATATCAAAACTTGAAGAAAATAATTCTCCCCTCAAGCCATTGGAGATTTTACAAAAGAATTAAATTTCTCTAAGTTTGATGCTACCTGGATGGTGGTAATTTATTGTGATAGCCGTAGAGAACTAGCATGGTGAGCTTTACCAGAGATGATGGGATGGAAACCTGTTTTACACATCTTCTTCAGTTACCAGGTTATATGAATCTTTTCTCTTAAGACAGGTTTCCCACAGAAGAATCCTCTAAACTCCTGCCAGATTGCTGCTTTTCTGAGAACACAGAAGTGGGCTGGAGAACTGACATTCAGTTTATGGACTATCATTAAGCCTCCTGTTTCCATGGCAACATATCAAGCCCACCCTTGGATGCAGCAGGTGTTACCATCCCATGCCTTGGTTCAGTTCTCAACAGAGAGTAGGTCTGCTAAGTTATGCAGGGGTGGAGGCCACATAAGGCAAACACTTGTCAGTATGTGTAGAGATTGAAGGGTAGCAAAGAGTTTTAAGCCTGTTTTTCCTTTTAACACCATAAATATTCCAACTCCCAAGAATGATTGGCATTTCTAACTCCTGAACCTTTCTGGGGCTCAGATCAGTTAGTATTTTTATTGGACATTTCCAATGTAGGCAATTAAACTTCAGCATTTACAACTACTATGTCAGTTACCATTTATTTTATCGAAAGCTTTGTCCACTTTCTTATCTTTCATTCCTCCCATTGTCTTTGTTTTTGTGCCACTCTTAACATTTATTTTCTGTATTCATAAAACTTTCAAAAAACTAATCGGCTTGGGTCAATTTTCCAGGTGTAAACAGAAGGATCACTTTATATGTTGTCATTTGAAGAACCTTTGCCATTGGACAAAAAGTATCTCAGTTTTGCTTAGTAAAATGTAAGATTCTCTAAAATACTTTCCTGGTCTGAGCCATCTTAAAATGTCACATTACAGCCTCTTTATACCCTGTGGCATGCCTATTTCTTCATCTTTACTAGGATATTTACTCCATGTACTCTGTTGTCCTAGTTTATATCTTCTACCTCTAGCAATTCCCAGCCCTGCTTGAAACCAACCCTAATGACTTCAACTGTGTAAATTTGTTATTTCTCAGAAACAACTGATTGCATTTGTTACCCATCAGTAAAAGAACTCACACTCTCTATTTCAAATGATTGCAGTGTCTTCTCAGCAAAACATGGTCCTTGAGGGGAGGAACTGAGGAACCAGGCCCTACTCTTTGTGAGCTCTTCCTTACAGAGGCCATAGTGTTTGCCACTTGCAAATTAATATAAGTGAATTCAAGTTACAAATGTGAGATTTTATGTCCAATACACTACAAAGCAGGCATCTATTAAGGATTCTATTTATGTAACTTTATACCCTAACAATCAACAGTATCTAATGCATGGACATGTAAGTGGATAAATGAACGCCATAAAATACTGTGTCAGAATTGTACATGAAACAATTTAATGCCGAAAAATAATAAAGATGATTAGAACAATCATCCACTGCCACATTCAAGCATCCACGACAGCACTGGCACAAAGTGATTGCTCAGTAAGTGTTTTCTAAGTGAAGGTTAAATGAATGAATCTGTCATGAGTCAAGAGGCATTAGCTCCCAGCTCCCAGCTAACAATGGAGAGAAAGAAACATGTGACTTACCCTGAAAGCACTCCCAGGACAAGATTAAGAACAAAAAAGGATCCGATGATGATGAGGGGGATGAAGTACAGCCAATTCCAGGTGGCTCCTAAGGCATCATTGGTCTGAAAGAAAGAAAAGTAGTTCCTTAATATCCAGAGCTATCTCCCAGAAGCAAGGCCTACATTCCAGAAGCTTCATACACAGGATGATGCAACAAGCAACATAGTTAACACCTAATCCAATCCCATTTGGTTTTATTGAAAGACGACTATGCTCTGCCATGCCCCTAGTGCAAGACATCACATCAGTCTCTCCATAATATCTTGAGTGGGAAAACTATAGCATCCTCACTTACCTAAGAAAACCGAATGGAGAAAAGCCAAATAACTTTCCAAAGTCATAGAAATATTAATTGGCTTTATAATGCTTGGTGATATGGTTTTCAAGCCTATGCATTCCTAAACTGGACAAACTGTCAAAAACACAAGAGCAGGCTGTGCCTATTACCTTATTCCACCGATGTTAGCAAAGCCCTTGTGGAGTTGCTTAGAAGAAATTAAGGTCATCCTTGTCTTGTTCAGCCCTTGACCTGGGTGCTGATTTTCCTTCTTCCACCATGATACAGTAGTGTAGAGCTTACCAAGGCCTGGCATCAGCAAGGCTCTTGACAGAACAAGGAATAATATATCTGGCTTTGAAGAGAGACACATGTGGTCTCTTCATCTTTCTTCCTCTCTCTCACCTTCCCTCCCTCTTCCTCCTCCCCCAACCCCCCAAGCTCATACCAAAAGATAAAAAAGACACAGGAATCCATATGTGGATGCAAAGCCCTTGAACTATATGGAACTGAGGAAGGACAACTTGCCACATGGCTGGTCAAGAAGCAACCTTTAGTATGGTATCTTAACTTGATTTGAAATAGAGCTTGGAGAACACTGACATGTCCTCACTAGCACCCCTGTCTCTCACCAAAGAGTTCTTCTAGCTTTTATAGGATCTCCCTCCCCAATGCTTTCTAAATATTCTATCTGGGTTGCACTTCACATATATAGATCTTTGAATCCACCCCCAACTCCACCCCACTCACACATCAACTTCAATATCCATTTGAAATTCACAAATGATGTTTTACTCCCAGTTGATTTGGAGAATCAAGGCAATAAGAATCAATGCCATACCTAAAGCTGGCATGCTAACTTAATAAAATTAAAATCAGAAATCAGAATTTCTATGGCAAAGTGTTGGTCCATTCCTTCTATGTACCATTCCTTTCCATCTCACTACTGAACTTGGGAAATATATTTTGAGATGTCGTCCTCATGTTTCTTTGTGGACATCTATAACACTATCTCTTTTTTCCCCTCCAATTATCTCACTTTCTGCTTCCCATTCAGTGTCAGCTCACAAAATATATTTGCCAATTAATCATGGCTGCTATCACTATAAAGCTGAGTCTCCCATTAAAAATAACCTCTAAGACAACCTCTTTTTAGCAAACTTCTGTCTTCTGTCTTACTTCTGCACTGATCAGAGAGATGGGATTGCAACTGCAGATGACTCAAAATCAAACAAAAACAAACCATAAAACACTTTCTGAACTGAAGGGAACAAAGTCAGGGACTTGCCAATTTCATTGTCTGTGAGTTAGCTCTTTGGCTTAGCCAGGTCTGGTCAATTAAATACAAACTGAGAAGATATAAGTCACATCTCAGAGAAAGCTGTGCCTCATCTTCAGGAGGAAGATGCAAAAGATGTGGATGCCAAGGGCCCCAAGGGGTGTGAACAGATACAAGAGGCTGGATTGTCAGTTTATCTGAGATAGCCTTCCTCTGAACGAAGGGATGGATTAGTGACTCTTGTAGAGCTGGTCCCATCTTTCTTCATGATCATAGGTCAAATATTTTTTTAAAGCCAAGTTAATGTCAGTGGTTCACCAGAGGCTCCAGATTAACACACTCTATGACTTTGTCCCCCTTAGTATTCTTTCATAGGAGGGATTGAGTTTATACACCAAGCACCTAGATCAGGGCCGAGCTGCCAATACACATGTCAATATAAGCAATGGTGATGGTGGAACTGTGGCTTTTAAGGTTTCTCTGGTCTCAATCTGAAACAGTTCAAGAACGGCTCGGAGAACTGTGGGGCAGGTAACTACTGGCAAAGGCTGCTATAAAGCAAAATGCATGTACAAAATTATGTTTGCCTTATATTCTCTTCATGGTTGTGATTTTTAAGATGTGATGATGGCTCATGGAAAATGGGCTCAGTAAGAAGAGAAAGTTGGGGAAGCATAGCAAATTATATACGCCTTTCTGCCAGTGAGAAGACCTGTAAACAAGGAATATTAATTCAGTATGCCATTTCATAAGCTTTCTTAATTACAGAACCTTCTTTTTCAAAGAAAACCAAATAATACATCAGGGGAATATATCCTGTGATAGAAGAATTCCCTTAACTGGCTGAGAGCCTGGAATGTCACCCCCCCTCCCCAGTTCTTCTATAAAACACTTGTGACGAACAGTATTGATTCAGTCAGAGTTGTGTGAGAATGTTTTGAGTTTAGCCCATATTAAGGAGGGAATTTTAACTGTCTACGTATTTTTATAACTGGAATGTGACAAAGGAGTTGACACACATAAAAGCAACTAATTAATAAATGACTGCACTTTGAATAAGATGATTCTCTTGTTAAAAATAGACCAATACAAATTAATTACGATATACTTTCTCAAGCTATAAAATTTTCTCTGAATTGCTACAGATATCATCCACCTCAGCACTGGAGCATCCTGGAAGAAGCAAAAGGAGGAAGATCCAAGAAATAGAATAGGAATAGCTGGGAAGACACCAGTTCAAGCAACAGGATGTCCTAGAGGGTAAGAACAATAACTTAAAGAGTTCTTCTGCAGAGAGTGACTTGACAGTTCCCTGGGATCATTCAGGAAGTTTTAATACTATGCTATGCTATGCTTTCTTTAAACCAAGCTCCACCTTGAAGTTTCCTCTTTGTTCTTCTTTTCCTGTCTTCCTGGCTAGGTGGCTTCCCATTCTTTCATATGTTTATTAAACATCAGTAGCCAATAGGACACTCCCTAAATTAGGAAGTGGACAAGCAAAGGACTCCATGCTTCCTTCCCTCCTTTAAAATTGCAAGGCTCTTTCTGATGCTAGATGGGGCTTCCATCCCCTTCTGATTCATCATTATTAAAACCTTAAAATTGTTCAGTATAGGAGCAATATCAACTGAAGTGTATTTTGAGATAAAAAAGAGAAGCAATCAACAACTCTGAAGGCAGCAAGCATCCTGACATTGTACAAAGTGGGAGTTCTCCTCAAATACAATTTTATCCAGTGACTCTTTCTTCAAGAACATATGATAGTCATGCTAATGGCTCGGGTAAAATCCTGAGGCATGAGACTGTAGCTTCCAAAATATATCCTTCTGGATTCTGGCCCAGAAGGGCCTCGCAGGGAAACATTCACCACCCAGACCCCTACTGAGGAACAATTAAGTGTGAATCAGGCCTTTTCCCTGTAAAGAATGCTGCTCAGAGAACACCAGCCTCTTCATTCCACATCATTCACGGCACACCTGCTAAAATGCTTAACTTTGGACTGAAGGATACCTGGGTTGTCACTGAAGCATATTCTGTGTGGTGTGTCACACCACACAAGACTGGCTTATGAATTAGAGAACTAAGTAGGGAAGACACAACAATGTGACCCAGGTGACTCCCACTTGTTAGGAGGTCAAATGGAAAATGCAAAGGTGGAGTAAGGATGCTTATGCACTTCCATGTTTGTGTATATATTCACACCCTCTTCTTGGACATTACAACTAAGGTGTAAACTGGAACTTGAATAATGGGGCTTATAACCAGTGGCCTCCCAAAGACTCATGGGTATTTGGCTTTGGTTCTGGAGCTGTACCATCATCTTCCATAGTTCCAACGTTCCTGACTTGGACAGAGCCACACTACTGGCTTCTCTGGTTCACCAGCTTGATAACAGTGTCATAGGAACTTCCTAGCCTCCAATCATGCTCACCAATTCTACTAAATCCCCAATCCCCTCTTCCATGTCCTGTTGATTCTGTCCTCTCTGGAGTACCCTAGTGTGCCTACCGTGTGACAGCTCTTGGAGGGCTTTTCTATGGGTCATTGTTCTCGGCTTTAAGGTGCTTATATATCTCCCATCCACAATGCTTCCTCAGTCTGGCTCTTTCCCTGACTGACAGGCAGGCTGGCTGTTCTCTCTTCTTCTCACCTGCTGATTCCCTGAATGATACACACGTGCACAAGTGCACATGACAAAGGTGATGACAGACAGAGAAAGCAGTTTGGAGGTGGCGGCCCACCTCCACAGGAGTGTTCAGTGGGTACCAGTCCTGACATTGTAGGAATTCGTTTCTTTGGGAACCTGCCTGATTGGGGGTGGTTGAGCTCACCCACTCCCTATGTAAACAGGCGCACATGGCAATTATCACATTAATTTTCGGGGTTGAGGTGGGGAGATGAAGAAGATAGGGCAAAAGAATCCAGACTAGAAAGATGGGAACAGAAAGAGCAAAAAGAGGTGGCATGGTTCCCTCTGCCTGAGGATATAGGGGCAGGACTCTCACAGGCTTCTACCAAGTTCTGTGAAAAGCATGCTAAAATAACTCTTGTTCATACACACGCATGGTGATACAGCAACTCTGAGCAGAGGCTAAACTACCGATGACACCTATGATCGAAAGCATTATGGCAGAATGTAAAGGCAGATTGGAGAATTCTTGAGAAACAGACTTTGAAATACCCTTATTTCCCAGGCTAGTGATATCACTAGCTCTCTGGGAGACCCAGACCAGACTACAGCAAGTTTTTTTGTTTTGTTTTGTTTCATTTTGTTAACAGCTGCAGGACAACTGAGGTCAGGGTCAGGCAATTCTCTATCAAAGATTTTCCTCGTTCTGTGGATTAGCACATCCCTAGCATCTGTCTACCTAGCAGATGCCAATGGAAATTGCCCAGTTATAACAAGCAAAAATGTCTCCAGATTTTCCAGATGTCTTGGAGGGAGGGATGCAAAATAGCTTCTGATGAAGAACCTTTGGCTTCAAGGCTCCATCTTCAATTTCAATGAATCAGCAATTACCACTTCCAGTTTCATTAATGACTAATAGTTCAGGTTGGAAGATTATTGGAGTGGCCACCTGTAGGCCAAAATAGTGAAATACTCAATGCACCATCCAAAGTCTCTGCTGACCACAGTGGGGGCATGGTGGTGGGAGTATGAGGACTGGTACAGCCACTCAATAGACACCTTCTGTCACGATCTGGCACCAGGCATCCTGTACCTTACCAGCTGACTATTCCTACTTCTTCCCTCCTCTTCTTTCCAGCTACAAGCATGACAGCTTCTGCCCCACCCAAAGTGATGTAGATTCTATGCCTCAGAATTGAAATACCATATTTCAGCCTACACATTCATTAACTACCTATTGTGGAATGAATTCTTTCTCTTAAAGATAAATGACAAGAAAAATAGCCTTAATCTGGGTCCCTGTGAAACTTATACAATGAGGGGTACCCATGTGAAACAACTGAGCATACAAATACAGGTGTAACTTTAAATGTTGACACTGTTGTAAAGCCTGTATGTATATGCTCAGGCAGATGGACGGGTCTACTCTGGACCTAGAGGGCAGGAAACTATTTCAGAGAATGACTCATTGAAGGTCTTAGAAATTACTTATCTAAGACAGTAAAGGTCAGAAACAATAAACATGTATTACAGAGATAGAATAAAATGGGGTGGACAAAGTATCAAGAAGCAGGGCATGCATAAAGAAAAGAAGGTGCATTCCTCAAATGAACTGCTGTGACCTTGCAGTCATCCCCAGGATCCCATATAGAAACATACAAATTAAAACCTATGCCTTGAGTGAATTTCTCAAAGCACACAACTACAACCAGTATACAATGGCTCTTTGACTTCTTCTAGCTATCCTGCTTCACCCTCAAATTTAAACAATTCTGACTTCTATAACCATCAATTTGAAGACCCATTGGTCAGTCCCATGTGAATGTTCCCTTCCATGTGCTGAACCATCCATAGAAGTCAATGGTCTGAATGTGACACGGTATGTGCTGCCCCTGCTTAGGCCTCTGACCTGCAAGAGTACCCTTCCCCAAGCTGCTACGGGTACTGACCACTAATAGCTTTCACAGTGGCTTCATTATCTGCCCACTTCTTGGAACCCTATCCCTGGCTGACAGACCAGCCTGATCTGGGACTTCATGCCTACATGGTGGGAACAAGAGGAATTGTAGCCAACAAGTGCCTGCTTCAGGAGTATTGATGGTCCAGCCCCTTTCACTCTAGGTGGGATGTGTCTGTGATGCTTTTACACTCTAGAACTGGAACAAGGCTGTTGCTAACACTTCTGTAACCACATCCTTATCTAACTTTCTCCCAACCTATTCTACTTCCCTCACATTTTTTGCAGAGGATTTGAAAAATCAATTTCTCACTCATCACTGCAGTAAGGATCTCCATCCCCAGAGTCTATTTCTAGGGAATCTGACTTAAGACAGTCTGTCTATTTTTCATCAGGGGTTTGACCAATCTTACTAGGCTGGCAGCAGGAGTCACATCTACTCACTGATGTTTCTAAGAACAGACTCACTATACTCCTTTGCCCACTCCACATTTTCGGAAAAGGGCACAATATTTAGTGTACCATACAAGTCTTTGAATATTCGGGATCCCAACGCATGGATCATATAAGCTTGTTTTCTCATCCCACGATTATGAGTTAACATGATTCAATCTATCATTTGCTAGAAGAAGAAACTGAAAACCAGAGATGCTGAGAGACTCTCTAAGGATATAAGCTAATTATGATAGGACCTTGGACCACAATCTAGAGCAACAATCGACTCACTTTCTTGAGAATCTGACTCTGGATCCATTAGTACCAGAACCCCTGAAAGCAACACCACATACAAATAGGGATTTTACAGCTGGAAAACAGCTGTCTCCCAAGTCCCCAGAAAGACAAGAAGGATCATGGAATTAGTCTTGCCACAAGATTTCACTTGAAAGATCAATGAAGTCTAAGGCCATGAGGAAGACATTCCAAGGAGAGAGAAATGAATGTGAATGATAATTCCACAGAGGTTATTGGCAGTAGCAAATAGGGTACTACAAGGCAAGAAGTATCAGATCATGCGAGACCCTGAATGGCTGCCTGAGCTATTCAGGTCTTCCATTTCCCGGGAACCATTCCTCTTCCCTTCCTCTTCTATTCTTTTGTTCCATAAGGCCTTTGTTCCATGAGTCCTCTCATACTTGGTAACACTGTTCAGTATCTCTAAGGCTCCTTTCTAAGCACATCACTCCAGAATTTCCCTGGCAATTAGGCACATCACATAGTAACACAGACATTCATTCAGCATGCTTGAGTAGTACTCTGCACAAGATCAATGAGAATGGAAAATGGTACTCAAGTGCTTTGGTACCCATAAAAAACCTAAGCCAGGAGCACAATCAGCTTCATGAGAAGGAAGAATGCTAAACACTTAGGCATTTATTCCCACTTACTCACAGATCATTTTTATATGGGCTCTGCCTCTTCTTTCAAAGACAGAACTGTATCTTGTATTTCTGTGTTCATGCTCCCAATGCCTAAGATTTTACTCTACACACAAGAAATTCTCAATAATGTTGTTCACTAACTGGAGATTATAAATCTGCTTAATTCTTCTGCTTCGCAGGTCTATATGAGTTTCCTTCCCTGGAAATAAATATATCACCTGTAAAATGGCATCTCTGATGACATATAGCAACTACACTTAGCTAGCTCAAATATTTAGCACAGCATACAAGAGCAGACACAGACACTTGAGGAAAATGTTTCAGATAATCATTCTCCTTGGCCTTCATTCTTTGCTTCTCACCAGATTCTAAGCAGAAGGTAAATTAATTTATCATGGAAGATCCCTGTGTTAATTAATGATGGTGCATCAAACACTAGTAAGGCTGGTTAGCCACACTAACTTACCAAAGAAACTCTAGGGCACTCAGTTTCTTTTTCTTTGTTTCTTTTGTTGTGGTGGTGGTCTCAGGAAGCACTCCCTTTATTATTTATTTATTTATTATTTATTTTTCAATAAGAACAGCTTGAAAGACCTATTGCTTGTGAGTTTTTATTTCTCCAGGATTCAAGTCAGCATCTTTGGAAAGTATGCTCACTAGATTCCCCTGGTACTAATGTGGTGATGATGACATGCCAGAGACCTATACTCCTCTTTATTACCTGACACCTGAAAGGATCAAGATAAGGCACTCCAAGATGGCTCTTCTGGACCAGTATCCCCTGTGCACTGGGCTATAAGTATGCACTAGGTTCCATTCCCTCTCCTCTCATGGCCATTTAGGAGTGATTGATCTCCTGTACCTCTGAGCAGCCTCATCCACCTTACCAGTGTCATGTAACTATCACTAACCCCTGTGCTATATGACCATCTGTCAGGGGCTCTGAAGGGGAATTCCTCCACTGAGTAAGTATCCACATTAGACAATGGATGCAGGTCTATTCTCACTCTGCTTCCCCTCTCTCTCATGAACTCTGACTCTTGGGTTACAATCTACCACTTCCAAACCCTCTTTTCTCATCCGTTAATCTGTCTGATTCATTCTGATGCTGCCTTCATAGACATTCATCTTGGCTCTTCCTTTTCCTCTAAAATACACAAAGTTTAATTCAGCCAAACATTTCTGTTCATTTGGGGTACAGGTTTGAAACAGAATACAGATGATAAAGCATTAATGTTCATTGTTTTCCTCAATTTAAAAACATTGGACTCACTTTGTATTTTTACCATGTCTAGTACAACTTTCTGATTCACTCTGGTGGAATGTGCGAAGGTCAAGAACAATGGGATGGGTAGCACAAAATACATGTTAAATTGTTACAGGGCAGATAGAACAAGGACCTAGTCAGACTTCTATCTGGATACACTGGGAAAATCTTATTAAAACATCTCTACACATTTTCTGGTGACTTAGACCCTGAGGATCCATGTAACTGAAGCAATAAAAATAATCTTCTGTGTTTCTTGTTAGACACTCAGCCAAGGGCACAGCCCACAATGACTCTCTTCTATACAAGCACATGCAAACAAGGTGCCCACTGCAATCCTACATGTTAAAAATAAACAAGGATACAATGAAGATTTGTCAAAGCTAAGGGACTGGCTCAAAGTCTCATAGCACCCTAAAAAACAGAATCTATACCTGGGTTTCTCTAGTCACTACACTGTGATATCTGAACCAGTGGGTGGGAGGACAGAGAAATAACTGTTGTTTTCACTTAGAGCATGTTCAAGAACAAAGCTCCAGATGCAGGCATTCACAACGGCAATGCCAGCAGAAGCAATGGTTTTTGGAATCCTATCAGATGATACGTTAACTCAACTTTTTTCATGTCTGCACCCTAAACTTGTGGATTCTTCTGTGGATTGTGGATTCTACAAGCCTGATAAAGCTGGAAGGATGTCACAGCCAATCCCCTGGCTGGCTGTACAACTGCCATTCTGTTGCCAAGGAGATCCCATTTTCACAGCAGGGGCCAGTTGTCATTTCTAACTAATATATTCCCTGTCTCCATACCCTACAGTGGCTGTCCTGACCAAACTTCTAGTGTGGCTGAGCCTAGCTTAACCTGTCTATCGCTCATCTGTCACAGCATCTGCTAAGCACAAAGCCACAGTTTCTTGCAATTCAACTTCTAAGTCATGTTCTGTCCTATTGTTGTGCTTTTGCTCATGCTGCCGGTGCCATAGGGCGCATGCCTCCTCTTTGCCACCCAAAAAGCTTCAGCTCAAGTCCTGACTGAACATAGCATTTACCAGGAAACCTTCTCAAGACACCATCACATACTGGCTCTCTGTACTTGGCTCCATCACTCCATTTAACGCTGCACTGTAATCATTGCTGGTGGGTGCCATGGTTCCCTTCCATAATGTGACACCCTTGAGAACAATGAGCAGGTTCATCTACACTCCCAACCCAGAACTCAACTTGGCTCACAGTAGGAGCTTGGCACATATTTGTTGAGTGAATAAGTATTAATAAACTTAACTATGCAGACCTGATTAAATCTGAGGTATGGGCTAGAGGGATAGCTCAGTTGGTAAAGTGTTTGTCAAATAATACTCATAATACTAGAGCTGAGGAGGTAGGGCAGGAAGATACCTGGGCTTGCTGGACAGCCAGCCTAGCCTAATTGGCAAGTGTCAGGCTGTGAGAGATTTTATCTTACTTGTCTAAAAAAAAAAAAAAAAAAGGTAATTAACAAATGAGAAATGAACCGTGAGGTTGACCTCTGGTCTCCACAAGAAAGCACATGTAAGTGTACATGTACCCCCAAATATATGTGCATCCACACATACATGTATATACACAAAGTCCCCAAATACATCTGAGGGAGTGAGGAGGGAAAGAGAGAGAGAGATGGAGGAATGGAAGGAGCAAGGGAGAGAATGAAGGGGACGAGAAAGTTTCAAAGAGCTAATTAAATGTGTAGGGATTTTCCATGACTAAGAGGGCAGAAGTAGTAAATTATTAGAAGGAGTTTATCAGGGATTATCATTTAATAAGTCCTTCCCAGGTATACCCCTCTAAAAAGAATAACTCCTAATCCTCTCCAGAAGAAAAACCTCTATCACCCTTTGATCAGCTGGGGGAAGGATTAAAACAAGACCATTAGACTCTGCCTTCTCATAGAGTGGCAGTCACGGGACAGATATGTGTCAGACTGGGCAGGAAGGCAGATCAATTGAACATTAACATGACCTATGTTTCTGAGAGGACTCCAAAGACCAGGGTAACTCTCCCTGACTTCAGAATAACACACAGTTCTCCTTGGTGATAGAAGAATCAAGGAAGACACAGAAAGCATCATCAGCACATCAGAAACACAGTCTCTTTGCCTAAGCTGCATTGCTAGGAAAGGCCCAGTCAGTGCTATAACATCTGCCCTATGCTGCTGGGCCCTGAAAGGGATGGGCCAGAAAACATCTTCAAAGAGCTGACCCTAGGTCTCTAGCAGGCCAGGCTGGGCAAGGCTAAGCTTAACATCTCACATCTCAGCCTGATAGTTCGGTACTCTTCAGAAGTGCTGGCCTAGGTACCCCCTTCTAGGGGAATGCTTTTAAATGCCAACCTGACAATCCCATCACCAGTGCTCAGATTGTTCAGTTTCAAAATCCTGGACATCCTGCAAGGCATCCCTTATGTTTCACCTCAGTGGCTGATGCCCTCACTGCCCAGCAAGGGTTGTTTTCTCTAGCTGATGTCCCAAGGGTTTTCCAGGCCTACTTTGCGATCCTCTAAGCCCTACATTCAAGCCAAACCACTCCCTCATTCTCATGGCCAAATAATGGAGTTTTATTTAGGCTAGATAATAAAACTTCCTCCAGGTCAATTCTATGGTAGCTGGCAATAGATCAAAATATACTGGAAATAAGAGTCAGCATTTTATTAAGCACTTGCTAATGAAATGTCCATCTCCTCACCAACCTTTTGAGGCAGAAACTAGTACTATAACATTCTTTTCTTTCTCTGATGAGCAAGCTAAAGCTCAAAGTTGTTGAATAAGTTGCCTGAAGTGACACAGAGTGACGGGCTGGGACTGCAACCCAGGCAGCCTGACTGGAGCACTCTCAGTCAACATATTCAGTGGTTGCTACAGTACCTGAAACACATAAAATATTTAAGAAATCAGATCTTAATATTTAAAAGTTTAAGTCCATTTCCCTATAGAAAATCCTGGGATGGAAGTTGGACTGAATCACCATTATATATTCATCTCACCTAAATATGAGCAAAGAAACCACTGCCCATTTCCAAATGCCTTCTATTTTATTTCCTGTAGAGTATTAAAATATTTATCACTACAGATAATATTTATTTGATGTTTTTCTTTTGTACAAATATGAAAATTCTTGGAGGACAGGGTTTTGTATTTCTCTAAATTTAAGTACCTGACAGCATCCACTACTGAACAGGTGCTCAATAAACATGTGATATAGGAATGGATGAATCCAGTTACCAGACATTTATCATTAAATAGAAAGGACTATTCCGACTGCCACTAATTCTAATTAGGCAAACACAGCCTGGAGCAGAGATTCCCAAGGTGTGACCCCTGGGATTACAGCATTAGTGTCTTCTGGGATCTTGTAGGAAATGCACATTTTTGGCTCCAAACACAAGTTCCAGATCAGCAATCCTGCTGTGGACTTGGAAACTCAATCCCAATGCAATAGTGTTGGGTGGTAGGGCCTTTGGTAAGGAACTAAGGTCATAGGGCTTTGCCCTTGCAAATGGAATAATGTTGTCAATAGACAGGCTTGACAGGGGAACCACCCCCCTTTTTTTAACACATCTATCTTTCCCATATAAGCACATAACACGTCTCCCTCCTAGGAGATGCAGTGATCTCAGTGACAGACCATGGGCAGAGGCCAAAATCTCTTCAAATGCCAGTGCCCTGATCTTGGACTTCTGAGCCTCCATAACCATGAATGAATAAATTTCTATTCTTTATAAAGCACTTAGCCTTGGGTGCCCTGTTATAGAAGCACACATAGGGGGTGTCCAAACTTTTGGCATGGTAATGACATCATCTGCAAAGTGTCGTGCCACATTCACAGCTATCTTGGGATGCATATGGCCCAACAGCCCACAGGTGTGACACACCTGTACTAAGACAAAGCATGAGAGAGATGGTTTAAGTTTAGAAATGCTGGTCCAAAAGGAAAAGATATCTTCCACAGTAGCATCAATTGCTATGTGGATTCATCTGGAGAGAGGCAGGGGGATATGAAAAAGGAGAACGTCTGAGGTTGAGTGGGGAGGAGGAAAGATGACAGAAGGCTGTGGGGAGACAAGAAGAAGCTGGAGAGAAGGAGTGGGTGAGGAGATTGATTCATCTTGCCACTGCCTGCGAATGAAATGGGTTCATGATCTCAGATGTGTGCTGCCATAGCAACAGACTCCTCCTTCCTACCACCCCCTCCAGGATGACCAGGCATCAGACACCTACACAAGGGCCAGAACCCTGCACTGCAGGGGACTGAAGTCTCAGGAGTTGAAAATCAGTGAGGGAAACTTAAGGGAGGATCTTCCCATCTGGGTGCCGGTCCCTGGCTACCTTCTTAGAGAAGCTGAGCCTAATACCAGGGAAGCAGGGAGCTGCCTAGCTCAACAGGTGAGGAAGACACACCCAGCTGAAAGGAGGATAGAGGCACCAGATTCCCAGCTCATACTATAACAATGTTCTGGTTAGGATGGCATAGCCCTTGGAACTAACAATGAGGAAGAATGACTGGCTTAGAAGGCAAGAGAGCCCATCTGAGCCACAGGACTAGAACAGCCTTGGACTCCAAACATCAGGGATGGGTTACCCAGTAGGGAATAATTGAGGATACCCACATGGGGAAGGAACTTGAAATAATTGATTTAAAGATTCATGGCCAGGGATTCTGGTGGGAAAGCTGCAGTTCCCACCCCTGTGGATAATGAGGAACAGAAGGCTCACAAGATTTTCTTTACCCTTTGCTGGTAATGGCCAGAGCTTCCAGGGTACCCACCCAGAGAACACACATCTAATTGGCTTCCCTAATAGGGAAGATGGTCTGCCGGAGGCAGACACTCAGATAAGCAAACCACATAATAACTTGACATGTTTGATGGGGGAAAAAACTTAGTAAAAGAGAGTTCACAGCCAATTAGACATTAAAAGTAAGATATAATTGCTGTTGCTATGTTTGTTTCTAAGAAGAACTGTGTTATGATTAGAATAACAGGCTAGTGTTAGAATCCTGAGCAAACTGCACGTAAGACCTTGACTTACATTATTTCCTTCTGAGAGAAAAAACAAAGGAAGAGCAAGATCAGTAAACCATGGCTCTGTTCCAAGTATCTGCCCTCCAAAGACTGGTTTTGGTCAGCTTTAAACTCTTGAGCTGAGTGGGGAGGAGGGAATGTACTATGCTGGGAGATTTCTTATACCTTGTCTCTTATAATCCTTATAGTGAAGCCAACATTATCCCATTTCACAGATGGAGAAACTGAGCTCATGAAAGTCAAATAGCATGTAAATCACAGGTAAGCAAGCACACATCAGCCTGGCTTCATGACCGTGTCCATTTACTCATAATGAAAGACACGATTCTGTTCATTACAATGACTGTACAAGTGATAGCTCTTAAATTACCCAAAGTCTATGATACTTTCTCCAGCTAGAACTGTGTCTCTCTCACTGGATTTCTATAAAACAGTGTAGTTTAAGAGGGAAACCCTGACCTCACTTCTCATTAGTTTGAGTCACTGGGAAAATCACTTAATCCCTCAATATTTCCATTTCTCAATTCATGTAAAAGAAATGATCATGAAACAGTTATGTGAAAATTAAGTGTGCAGTATAGTTTGGTAGTCACCAGCTCCCCCCACCTCACACCATCAGTCTGCCATGTAATGGTTGTACAATCTGGGTAAATTACTTCACTTTTCTGCCTCTCTAATTGTCTCATCTATAAATTTTAAGGATTCGATACAAGCATCTAAAAGACTTAGTGACTTAAGGTAGGACAATCAGAAAGCACTCAGAAGTGTGGGCTGTAGTGATGTAATGCATTTGGATACCTTTAGTGCACACTATAGTGCCTTCCATCAGAGTACACACACACACACAGACACACACAAAACCTTCCAGCTATGCCACCTGAAACTGTCCTGTCCTCTAGGTGAGGCACCCCTAAAAGTGCATATTATTGTGATGGCTCACATCAACTCTTCTGTTCAACTTTGGCCCCCATAAACCCTCAGGAGCATCTCCTGAAAGCTACCCTTAAACATTTTGCGTGCATTCTCTGGCACCAAGATGACTTCCAGGGAACCCAATCTAAGAAAGTTCCTACATCTTAGAGGGTGCTCAATAAGGAGCAACTGAAAATAGTAATAATAAAACTCTTCAAACTCAAAAGACTGTGATATTGTGTGTGCCACTCCCAGAAGTTATATAAAATAGTTGGCTGTATGTCCTTAGAGGAAAAGAATTGTGCCTTGAATGTCTTTATGTTTCCTCCAAGCACCCCCTGGACAGTGGATGCTCTAGAAATGCATTTGATGTGCACAGATTATATTTCTATTCATTCCAGAATCAAATCAATCTGCATGGGTCCAGGGGGCACAAACTTTATTTCTGCAATGTTGACACACATGGTTCATAAATGGAACACAGAGACTTGGCAATGAAGAATTTTATAAATGAAATTCCTGACATCATACTTTTGCAAAAAGTGGACACACATCAGGAAATAGGCCATATATGGGCTATTATTACTAATTATTTTACAATTAGACAGTAAACAAGCTCACATCTATAAAGACAGGTGATGATCTAATCACCTGGCATCACAGTGAGGAGGCATGAGTTCTTAAAGGATAGCTGATCCCTACCAGGAGTCTCTTTCCACAGCTCTCTCTGTGGCATCGAGTTAACACTGGAAACACTTAGAGGAGAAGCAGCTCTGCTGTACCCAAACCTGTATTCTCGGGTTACACTACATTCTGAACTGGCTGTTCTGGAAACACAGACATACAAGATAAGAGGAAATGCACAAACATTACTCCCCGTGCAGTGAAACAGGATATCACCTCAATCTGATTTCCCTGTGGTGTCACTGTAGCATCCTGGCTGCAAGGAAGCTGGAGACTGCTTCTGAAGAATGTGCAGCATCTTACAAGGCATCAAGACGTTCTGCTCAAGGTGAATCTGACTCAGTAAAAAGTCCTTGTAGCAGCACAGCAACCAACCCCTGCCTCAGGATCCCAACAGTGTCCTTGCTATTTATATTGGTCTCCTGAGCTTCATGCATGGACTTCTGAGAACCTGAGGGAGTGGCAGATCCACTTGAAACCTAAGATCAGAGCTCCAGCCACTCTGATTCGCCTGAACTGTAGAACCTTGAGGGGCCAAAGGAAATCCTCATGAAGACCAGGTGTTTCCCACAGAGCCTGGAGTTCTAGCCATAGGAAAGAGTGGTCAGGCTCAGGGGTCCTTAGCTGTCTGCATTTATCTGCCATGAGAGTTACAAAATGGATATTTTTCAGTCTTGTCTCTGGAGATCTGAGAGGACCCTTGTCTCAGAGGACCCAGCTCTTCCACATCTCCTGAGCTGCCACAGGGCTATGTAATACTGAAAATACCATTTGGCTGAGAACAGGCAGGAAGCCCAGCCCACTGCCCAGCCACACTGTGGACAATGGCCCCTCCATTTGAGAATATAACCAGAGATGTCTCATGGAATCCTGAAAAGCTCCAAGCACCTCTCAGCTTACTAAACATTCTGTGCCCTGTATATGTATACAGTACCAAGAAAGTGCATAGTCAGGGAACAACCCTGGCCTCAGGCCAATCAGAATCCAATCACAGAGGACACCGGGACCTACAAGGATCCACAACCTAACAAATGAAGGAAGAAAAAGAGTCATCTAGAGAGGGGATTGAGGCTGGGCTTGTAATGGTCCCACTAGATTTTCCTTCATTAGAGCTTTGTAGAACAAATTCATTCCTGACCAGAGGGCCCCACATCAGCCCAGGCTCAGCAGCAGATAGCCTGGGCTGTGGGACACATATAGTCACCTAATTAACCAAGTCTCACACACCCAACTGGCAGCTCTGCTGCCCTGGGCACAGAGCCGAGCAAAGGCTTCTATTACACGGCATTGGGACTGGTCAGTTTGTTCATGGAGAGTAAGTCTCTAAAGAGCCCTGCCCCACTGAGGTGACAAACAGCTCCAGAAGGCTGGACCACCTGGCTTGGGAGGAATGAAAACAGATAGAAAATGTGTAAGTAAGCATGCACAAAGCCAGCATACAGGAAAAGCGCAGCACCTAGTAGGGAGCAGGAACATATTTTTTTTAATAATAATCAAGGAGAGCAGTGATGAATAACTGAATGAATGAGAGAACATTAGGTCCTAAAAGGGAGAGCAATAACACACAGGTAATGGGACAGTGTTAATGGCAGTTTTGCTATATGCTGGCAAAGCCCTGGAGGAGGCAAAGAGCTCATATCATCTGACATCACATAGTTGTTCTCTATCTGCTTGAACAATGTCATGGTCAGATAAAGGCAGGGAAAAAGTGTGCTAATAATTTCTTAATTTTAAAATTTCTTGCCAGGCATGATGGCACACACCCTTAATCCCAGCACTTAGGAGACAGAGCCAGGTGGATCCCTGTGAAACTCAGCCAAGCTGGTTTCCATAGCAAATTCCAGGTCAGTTGGGGCTGCAGGAAGACCCTGTCTCAAAAACATCAAAAATTTCTTATCGATAAACTTTTAAGTTACAAAAAGTGATATGCATTAGGAATATAGAATAGTTGAACAATAGAAGCAATATATCTAAAAATTACCTAGTTTCCCTCACCTTCCCTCCAAGTGTTTCATGGGCAGATGTGTATTCATGTCTCCTATATTCAGGGACATTCAGACTTCCACAAAACCAAGGCAAGCTTCAAGCTACTTGCATATTCTTTCAAGTAGAATCAATCATACTATATAGCTTACACTGTAATTAAAAAAACATTACAAATGTCTTTGCAGAACAAACACATAAATCTAATTCTTTAAAATAAAGGCACATAGGCACAGTTATACAGCATTCCACTGAGAAGCCTACTGATGTTGGCCAGTGTGATGAATGAAAACTAGAGCTTACTGATTACTATTTTGTATATTTTACTTTGTGGTTGGTGGTCTTTTGTGTGTATGTAGGCATATGAATCTAGATTCCAGAGGTCGATACATCTTATTTTTTATAATGTATTATTATTATTGTATCTGCATGTATGATGTATGTGTGTGTATGAATGTTCATGCCATGGCATGTGTGTGGAGGTTAGAGGACAATTTTGGGGAGGAGTCATTTCTTACCTTCTACCCTGTTGAGTGAGTATCTTTCTTGATGTTTCTGACACTCTGTAGACTCCAGGCTAGCTGGCCCTTAAACTTCTAGGTAATTCTGTCTCTGCCTCCCATCTCACTACAAGAGTTCTAGTATTACAGATACACACCACTGCATCTGGCTTTGTGTGTGTGTGAGGAAGTGAGGGTACCTGGGGATCAAAGTTAAGTTGTCGGGGAAGCACTTTTACCTACTGAGCCATCTCGCCAGCTCACCACTTTATTTTTTGAGACAGTTTCTCTCACTGGAACTGGAGAGCTCCTAGATGCAGTTATACTATCCAGCAGCAAGCCCCAGAGATCCTCTTGTCTCCTTCTCTTCAGCACTGGAGTGACAAGCAGACACCACTGTACCCAGTTTCTACATGGGTGCTAGGGATAAAATTCAGGTCCTCATGCTTGCCTGACAAACACTTTACCAAATGAGTAAATATCCCCAGTGCCTGGTGGTCTTGTTCTTATAACTCTGTAGAGACCCTTTGTGTGTGATATTAGAACTTCATGTTACGTGCCATTTTTTCTCAGTCTATCAGTTATCTCTTGGTATTGTATCTTTTCCATGGAAATATTTGTAATTTCTACTTGTCTCTTTAAAAATCTGAGTCAAATATTAGAGCTCCCATTAGAAATTAAAATACCCATGCTCTAACTCTCTCCATCCTATTTGGGTATGCCCCAATCCATGAATATCAATGCCTTATCTTAAGACAATTCAAATTACAGAAACACCACAAGTGAATTTGACAGAAAACTGTGGAAGTGCCCTCCCCACCCACATAGGGAAATAAAGGTTACCGGCCAGAGTTCACACCTCCTCCATAGAGAGGACTAAGCACAGATAGCTGTTTGACACCCTGTACCCGCACTAAAACTACCCAGCATCCAGTTCATCTGGAAATCAACTCCAACCATGCCTCAGATGCTGGTATTCAGATGACCAACACCAAGCAAGCTCTTGCCAACATCCTTGAATGGTTCAGTACTCCAACATCGTCCTGAAGCATCTCTCTTTTCCCTTCCAGACACAGGCCCTGCGCCACCACAGCTTCCCTGCACTACTAGAATCTGAGCTTTCTGTCTCCTACAGTCATTATTTACCCATCATTCTTGTTCGTATTTTCAACACCTATTACTGTGTATGGCACACAGCAGTTGTTGAAAAGGAGCAAAGAATAAAAGCAAGAAAAGTGAGAAAGAAGTACTCAGACCCAAAGTTGAATGTTAGCAGTTAACTACCAACTCAAGATCACTCTGGAATGAGTGTTAAACACTGCTGAAATTACAGGGTAAGTTAATGAAAGGAAAAAGAAAGGATTCCATTTACAAAAAGATGACTGACACAAGATTTCAAGAACATGCCTGGTTCACAAAGAAAGACCCACCCACACTTCAGGATTGCTGGGCTGGCATTTTCCAACTACCACATTTTACTCCAAGACAAATAGTTTCTGGTCCAAGACAAAGTCTAAATCTTCATATTTCAAACTCTAGATGAGTTGTGAAATGATGACTGTCATTTAGCCCTAACTACAGTTAATTTTCTCAGAGTTAATCTTGACAACACCCGACCTAAACAACCTTCCTATGATAAAATAAAAGATGATTCCTGTGATAGCAGTCACACTTCAAGCTCAAATCTTGCAGAGGTGACATATTTTTGAATTTATAATAGGACCACAAACAAGACTGCTAGCAGTGAACTTCGGGAAGCAAGGTTTTATTTTTTAATAAAAGAATGACAATCTGAGGCTTAGCTTGGCAGTGTATGGCTATAATCTCAGCACTCAGGAGGCCGAGACAGAAGGACTGCTATAAATTCAAAGGTAGCCTGAGGGCTACATAGAGAGTTCTAGGCCAGCCAGGGCCATACAGCAAGACTAACTTGAAATAAATGAATGGACGAATAAATGGGAACTGTTCCTCTGCTCTCTTACTTGGCATTGTAGACTCCCTGAGTTTTTCTAAGTAGGTCTCAAGAATTTCTGAAAAGCTCCTGAAAGACTCCAGTGATCACAGTTAGCTCAGAAGTTGGGCACAGACAAGTATATAAGGAAGCTGAGGTTTTCATGGAGCTGTATAGAGCTCAAAGGTAACTAACATCATCCAGTCAAAAACCCATTCTCATCTCATCCCACACCATTAGCCTCCCAGTTTCTCTTCTAAGAATACCTGACTGAACTGGCCCCATTGTTAAAAATGCTACCTTAAAAACTACACTATGAAACATACCTAAGAATTAAAGTTCACAGTGCATAAGTTAGTTTAATACTAAATGAATCTGAACTAAAGTCAGTAACGTGATGGGAGGTTAGACACAGAAGCTGAGGTGGGTGGAGACATGCCTCTGCAACCATGAAGGAATACTACAATTCCAAGTGTAGTAATCTTTAGCCTTGTCCACCAAGAACATAGTAGTTATAGAATTTAAACTTTCCCTCTCTAATTGGTAATAATCAAGAACACTAGAGAGAAGCACAATGCTCTCAGTTGTCCCCATCTTGAAAGGCCTTTTTCTGAAAGACCTAAGATGTCTAGGCAGCACTCTAGTAGGCTGAGCCACTGTGCTGGCCTCATGAGCACCCTCAGCATTTCTTCAGCCAGTCACGCTTCCTAACACAGTGATACCTCAGCCTTCTACTCAGGACCCAACAGTGACTCCATTTTGGCAACTAGAAGCCATGAGCACAACAACCAGGGCCAATCTGTCACTGAATCTCAACAAGGTACTTCGATCTTCTAAACCCTTTCTAACACAGTACATCTTCCAAGTATCATATGCTCTGCCTGAGGTGCTCACCTTCGCTTGTCTACAAATTGCTAGCACTTCTGGCTGGGTCTCATTCAATTACTTTCTCTTGTATAAAACATCTCTTCCTGCAAACAGCTCTCCATCTTGACTCACAGTCACTGGAAATCTCCAAGAACTTGTGACATTGCAGGTGATGAATATTTATTGAATGACATGGACAAATGTTTACTAAGGTACACTAAGTTTTGATATTTTCACTGTTTTTTTATCCTGATTGGTTGTTCATCATCCTTTTTCTTTTCTTCTAATTATAAAAGTAACACATGAACATTTGAAAAGTACAGAAAAGCATAAACAGAAAAGTAAAAATTATTCACAACCCTCATCTAGAGACAACCTCTCTCATTACCCTCTTAATTGCACATTTTACATCAATGCAATTAAACAAATTTATGTATGGAAGTCCTACGCCCAGGTCACGTTTTCCCGAATTTAGATCAAGACATATAATATGTACTCATTCAACATTTGGTTGACCAGAAATGTCTGCTAATGAGCACTCCTACTTACAATGTATGCAAATGTTCTTGCTGATGACTGTGGGCTCCCACAAGTTTCTAAAGGGTTTCTCTGAATCATAAACATCTTTACATGTGCCACCTGTCCTCTGTCCTGTGCCTTTTGCTGACATGATTAATCATTCCAGTTATTTGTCATACAGGGGTAGGACATGGTTTCAGAAATCCTCAGTCAACACGTCCACTTTCTGAAAACTACAAGCAAGTTAAAACCTACTTAGAATCTAAGACTTGGGGCTGAAGAAATGGTTAAGCAGTTAAGAACACTGATTGCTCTTACAGAGGACCAGGTTGATTCCCAACACCCACATGGCAGCTGACAACCATCTATAATGCCAGTTCCAAGGAATCCGATGACTTCTTCTGATCTCCATGGGCACTGGACAACATGGGTGCAGTAACATACATGCAGACAAGACACTTGTACAATAAAAATAAATAAATAAGAATCTAAGACTCAATCCTTCATTTTATACATGGTGAAAGACCCTAAGAGAGGCTGAATAACGCCCCAAGATTCAAAAGCCGGCAAGGGCTAACAGGAAGCAGATTATCTCCAATCTGGCTTTAGTGCTTTGTTTATGTTACACATCCAAGACATGGGAAATTATTTTTATCACATTTTGAATTTTTTCAAAATTTATAATTCACAAAATCTATACAATGGCCTATTAAGCACTTTATTTGATTGAACAGGAATTTTTAATATTTGATTTATTTTTATGTTTATGAGTGTACTGCTTACATGTGTGTAAGTGCACCTGTGCTATGCAATGTCCACGGAGTTCAGAAGAGGGGTTGAATTCCCTGGAACTGGAATTACAGATAGCTGTTAGTTGCCATGTGAGTACTAGGATTCAGTCCTAGGTCCTCTGCAAGAGCAGCCAGTGCTCTTAACCACTGAGCCATCTTCTCCAGCCCCTAAACAGGAATTTTTAAATTTATGAACCCAATGAATATCCCTTCAGATAAACCCATTAATCAATCATCCAATGAGCATGAGAACCTACTCTGTACCTACTCCCTATGACCTCAAGAAGGCAAAATGTAGGTGAGAAATGGATGGTTGTATCTTTGAAGGACTTGCTTTAGTGAGTGGATATATGCACAGAAGTAGCTTCCAAAGTACCATATAATGCATACCAGTTAGGCAATGTAGATGTTAGATGCTACCTAAGTTTTAGAAAAGGGAGACTTCATTATGGGAGAAGTTAGCTAAGGAGACCTGTTCAGGCATGGTAGTGATTTTAGCTGAGCTGCTAAGTAGGAACACGGGAATGTGATGGGGCGGTTGAAAGATCCATGAACTTTCATCATGTAGGCAGTAAACACCATATCCCAGTTGCACTATCTTATTTGAGAAAAAAAGACCTTTTTTGGTGGGATTTGATTTTCATTTGTTTTGGGGTATGTGTGTGTCTTTCTTTTCCTTATTAGTTTAATACAAGAAACTGGGACGTGTCCTGTACCACAGGAGGTCCAGTTGTTCATTGCTGCTTGAAGGTATCTAGCAAAAGCACCTAAACATAAGTGGGTTGTCAATGTCTTTAAGTAACCACTTCAGACATCAGCCTTTTCCTTTGTCTCCACTTCCAGAGAAGAAGAAGAGATTGGGTAGGGGTGAGGGCAATAGAAAGAAGGGCTGAGATGAAGATTTTCTCCCACTGTTATGGGCTGAATTGTATTTGTCAGTTAAATCCATGCCAAAGCTTTAAACCCCTGTGTCTCAGCATGTGACTGTATGTGGAGAACAGCCTTTAAAGAGGAGGTGATGAAGGTAGCATGAGGCCATTAGAGTGGACCCTAATGTAATCGGACTGGTATACATACAGAGGAGTTTTAGATACATAGAAGGATACTAGAGATGCACATGCACAGAGAAAACACTACGCGGTTACATGATGAGAAGGCCATCATCTGAAAGAAGAGGACAGAGGCCTCACAGGATGCCAGCAACACCTCAACCTAAGACTTCTGGCTTCCAGGAGTGGGCAAAGATGAATTTCTGTTGTGTAAGCCATTCAGTCTGTGTATTATGGTAATCTAAGCTCACTAACATACTACCATGTCCTCTATCGTGACCTCCATGATCAGAGAAGACTTCATCTTGAAAGGGCATGACTCACTAAGAGAAAAGGCCCCCTGCTTTTTAGCCAAGAGCTAGTTTTCCCAGAGCTCCAAGCTCTCGGAGAAAGGAAATGGAAGAGTTAGCATTGGCTAGGTCAAGATTCCATACAGAAGTAGCAACAGACAAGAGTCAACTTTGACAGGCCAGTAGCAAGGGGAGCTGTATCCTAACTCAGCTAGGAGCCATGAGTTAGGAGTGGGGCTCTCTCTCCCTATTACTAGGTGACATTGTAATTACAGACCTTCTGTGCACTAAGGAAATGAGGGTCTATGTTGGATGTCTCAACGTGGCAGGATCTTTTTAAAAAATCTTATTATTTTTATTTTATGCATATGAGTATGCATGTATGTAAGTGTATCTGTGTCATGCAGAACCCAAGAAAGTCAGAAGGTGATGCTGGGTTCCCCCAGAACTGGAGTTAGAGATGGTTGTTAGCTGTCATTTGCATGCTGGGAATTAAACCCAGGTCCTCTGCAAGAGCAACCAATGCTCTTAAGCACTACGTCTCTCCCATGATCACAGAGAGGTACATAAAACACAGTCCAAGGCAACGTTGGAAATGAATGAGCAGCATCTCTGCTCTATAGGCCAGAGCTTGAAACATATCCTGTTACTTCTGAGTCCCATGACATCCTCTGCCTCTCTGCATCTTGGCTCCTTTAGCAGAAAGCGAGGATGATAATGCCAGTTTCATAGGGTTATAGTGAAAATCAAGTTTGATATCATTTGGTTATGCTTTAAGACATTAAGGAGCTCCATCAATGATAATTGTCTTGGCAATTATTAAGTTGGCTCACTGTGTCTTGTTCTGCTTATCTAAGTTCTGTCCTCACTTATTAGCAAGCTCACTTGCAATGTGGACATGCATTTTATATTCACTGACAGGCAACAGAGAGAATAAGACAGAGAAAGAAATAAAAATGCGGGAGGGGGCTCAGATTTTTTTGTCTCCTCTTATATTCAAGAACTGTGGAAGCAGCAAGCTCTTATCAGGTACCTATGTGGCTAATGTGTATGATTCTCTGTAGGTCTCTCTTGGACAGAATCCCATGTCTTCCTGTTGCCTCCCTCTGAACACTCCTTATTCTTCCCTGGTCTTTGATCTTCACTTCCCCATCAAAAGTCATTTACTAATCCAAGCCATCTTGCACACTGCTACTAAGACATTCTTTAGGCCATTACTTGTAGAGCACTCAAACACTCTTCCAAAACACCATCCCTACTGCTTATCCACAGGACAAAAATTCTAAGAGATTAGCCTGGTATCTAAGGCTTCACATAATGTGACATGAACCCACACACATTTGTCACTACTCTCCTACATGAATTTTCCACTGTGTTTGATTTGGCCTTTTCATTAATGCAGACATGAATTATTGAATGAGTAGGTGAATATTTTACTAGACTCAAACAAGTGACCAAGGTGAAAATAGGTTTTGGTCTTTAAATTCACAGCAGAAGCTAATTTCAACTTCTTCCCCAGGTAAGGAGATATCCCAAGATCTCCATATGCTGACTATAGTAAATAGATGGAGATAGCTCACCTACCCAACGACAAGGCACTCAACCAGATGATTTTGCAAAGTTCCTCATATCATTCTGAATGATATCTGCCACATCCACCATCATCCCTTCTTTGGTGTCTTCATACTTTTCCCAAGATTGATTCCCTCTGGTTCACCTAGTCCCCAACATAAGTTCTCTCTCACACACACAGTCAGTGCATAACTGATTCATCAATAAAATTCAAAACATATTGAATGTCATACAAGAAGTCACTGTCTACAGCCTTGCAATACTTGAGCAAGGGGGAGGCCATGCAAGTTTGGAGTCTTACACACACACACACACACAGCCTCCGTGTAGATCTAAAAAGCCTTTCTTCCCACACTGAAAATAAACTCCCTCAGCTCTGGGACACACCTAGCTACATGTGGACAAAGCAGCAGTCACCCAAAAGAAACGAAAGGCCCTAATGGCACATCCAAGGGAGTCATTGTGCAAATACCACATCATCCTGTCACTGTCACAACGTTGTACCCCTCAAAATACCCAAAGTCATTTGGGCTCTTTTGTAATGGAGAGAGGTGTGGGAGGCAATCCTTCAGAGAACATTGACAAGGAGGGGCCCTTAGAATGCTGGGAGAGAGTGTGTGATTCTTGCTGCTGCTGCAAATGTGAGTGATGGGAGTAGGGAAGGAAATCTAAGGTCCTTATAGGGAGACTGGCATTGCAGAGACACACATAAGCACTTCCTGATTCAAATTCAGAGAAGTTAAGCGACAACATGGACCCCAAGGGTGTTGGCACCAGTCCACTTGATGCTGGAGAAACTGATGATCCTCTCTCTGTCCTGGGCACTCATTCACACATTTCATTCATTATTTCCCGATCAGACACTTAGGATGTGCCAGGGATTACTGAAGTTACAACATACCTTAGCAGACACTAAGGAATTCAACTCAAAGAAAATTGCTCAAAAGAAATACCCTCATTCACAAAGATGTTGGCGAGTTGAAACAGAATAGCATGGTAGAGCCCCCAAACTTGGAAGGAAATTTAAAAATGAAAATAAAACTCACAATCCAGAAAATAAATGGATTCAAAAACTGGTTCTTTGCAAAAACAATAAAGTTGATCAATTTCAAGCAAGAATAATGAACAACTAAGACAAAAAGCAAATATCAACAGCAGCAATTTTAAAAATGGAAATTACAGACTGTAGAGAACCTATTATTTAGCATCTATTTAGCACTATTATTCTGCTAAATAGACATAGTTTTAAACTGACTCCTAATGATTTGTACACTTATAGATTAGTGCATCCTTCAACTCTCACCAGAGAAGCTTCTTCTTGCAGCAGATGGCAATTAACACAACCCACAACTGGTCAACAAACGGAAAATCAGAGACTACGAAATGCTCAACCCAAAATGGGACATCTTATCACACTGTCTTCTCCCAAGGTTCAGGGACCACTGAGGAAGAGACGATAGAGAGATTGTCAAAGCTAGAGATGGCAAACGATTACAAGGAAGCCATGTATTCTGAACACCACAGGGCAGTTACACATATGAACCCACAGAACTTATGACAGCAGACACAAGATCCATTCAAGCCAAAGCCAGACAAAAACCTAGCATGGATGGGGAGATAAGCAAGAAGCCCCAGCCGTAGCTGAAGACCGAATGGGGAGAACTGATAGCTGTGGGAGAAGAAGAGTCAGTTTTCCTTAAAGGTGTGATGCCCAGCAGTTGGACCAAACTCCAAGGGATAAACCCACACCCAAAATTTGGGAAACACAAATTAGACTCCACAGGCCTTTAAAAATGAAAGAAAGAAAAATAGGGGTTGGAGAGAAGGCTCAGCAGTCAAGAGCACTGGCTGCTCTTGCAGAGGATCCAGATTCAATTCTCAGCATCTACATGGCAGGTAACAACCATCCTAAACTCTAGTTCCAGGGAATCCAACACCCTCTTCTGGCCTCAGAGGGCAATGCATGACACAGGTGCACCTACCTACATACAAACAATATACTCATGCACAGAAATAAAGTATTTTAGAAAAAAAGAAAAATAATAGAAGACATGAAGTTGCCGCAGCAGATGGAGGGGGTTTGAAGTTGATCAAAAACATCATATGAAAGAAGAATCAATATAATATTATGAAAAACAGGAAATCATGAGAGATCCTAAACCAAAGGGAATATTATACAAAATCTTATGCAACAAAATTTGAAAATTAAGATATAATAGCTGGTCTAGGGAGATGACTCAGGAGGTAAAAAGCTGGCTAAACAAGGGTGAAGAACAGAGCTCAGATTCCAGAACTCACACAATAAGCTGAGCATGACAGCTGTCTATAATCTCAGCACCTGGGTGATAGAGGCAGAGCGTTATCTCTCACCTCCTCCAGCCTAACTGTCTATCCAGACTAGGCAATTGGATACACTCTAGGTAGAAGAGAATCCCTGATTCAATATATACAAAGGAGCCTGATCAAGGAAGACACTTGAGAGAAACCTTGGACCTCCACATGCACACATACCCCAACAAACATGCAAGCAAACATATCTGTACACACATCACACATATGTATGAAAAAACCCAATATGTTTTTAAACATATTTTATTATTTTGATTGCATTTTTGTGAGTTTCATATAATAGACTGTAATCAAATTTAGACCCCTTCCCCATCTGTTCCTCTGTAATGCCCCCCCCTTAATTTCATGCATTCTGTCATATATGCTAAGCCCTTTCTGGTCAAGCATTCATTCACACATGCCCCACAGTGCAAGTTTATTCACTGGCATCTAGTCAGTCTATCTAGAGTCATTGCCTTAAAGAAGAGCTACTTTCCCTCACTCAGCAGTAATTAGTTTCAAATAGTTACTCAGCTAGAGTTGAGGCTTGTTTGCCATATTATTTTTAGTTTATGTGTATGAATGTATTGTCTGCATGTATGTAAGTACACATGTATCATGCAATGCCCATGGAGGTCAGAAGAGAGCATAAGATCCCCTGGAACTGGAGTTACAGACAGTCATGTAGGTTCTGGGAAACGAAGCCAGTCCTCTGGAAGAACAGCCAGAGTACTCTTAACCACTGAGCTGTCTCTCTAGTCCCCTAAGTTATTTTAATTGACACAAGAAATAGGAAAGTTGAATGATGCTATGATCCTCTATCAAGGAAATTAAGTCTATAATTTTAAAAAGATAAAATAACATGTGAATTTTATTAATTCCAAAGTCTGTGACTTTTTCCTAATAGTCTTTCCCCCTCCCTCCCCCCCTTTTTTTTTGGATAGGGTTTCATTATGTAGCACTGGCTGGCCTAGAACTCGCTTTCTAGACCAGCCTGGCCTTGCACTCAAGAGATCCACCTCCATCTGCCTCCTGAGTGCTTAGATTTAATACATACATTATGCTCAGCCCTATACTTTTTTTAATGTGGTAAATTACAGTGATTGGTTTACCACTATGTTAAACAAATGCAACTTAGCCCAAAAGGCCATAAGTAAAACGGTATGTTATTCCAGTGTTAGAAGGCAGAGGCAGGGCATCTCCAGAGCAAACTGGCTATCTAGACTAGTCAGATTGCTGAGCTGTGAGGTCAGCTGAGAGACTCCACCTCAATGAAGATCATGGAGAGTAATCGAGGAAGACATTTGATGTCAACATCAGACCTCCACACATGTGCTGCTCATCTCTGCACACCCTCCCCACGCATTCAAATATGCATGTGTATATGCATGCACACACACCACACATGCAAAAACAATCAAACTGTAGATAATGAATTGGAAGAATGCCATCATGACCTTGGGGTAAGGTAATCTACTTTTGGAAGTAGATTCAAAGCATACTTGAACTCACCCTTGTGTACTTCAAGTCTGCAGCATGCATCTTTGAGAAAGGAGACAGGCTTTCTTTAACCCAAACATCTCACCATAGGCAAAATCTGCAGCCCACCTGAACATGTGTTTTTTGATTATCATTACAGACTAGTAACTCTGTAGAGAACAACTATAATAAATATTAACTCTGTGTGCATAGAACTGTTCCTACCGCCCACTACTGAAGAAGACCCAGAGGGCTGGATGGCATTTTAGACAAGGAACAGTGCCAAAGTCCAGAGAGTCAAACAAGATTTCCCAGAAGAATCCCAATGAAATACTTCCTTGAAAAAACTCCACACACCAGAGTTGGGCTAGGAGCATTTTCACTCACAAACCAAATTCATTAGCCATGATAGTTAATTTTTCAGGTCAGATTTTCCACACCAAATATTCCAATGATAAAGCCATGCTGAAAGTGGAGCCTCTCAGATGAGCTCAGGTTAATCCATCCTTCCCCCAAAAGCAAGCCACTTGTAATAAGAATTTGGAAGCCAACTGTAATAAGAAGACTGCTCAGAGCTTGCGGAGGAGTCCCATGACTGCAATGGGCAGTAGCATTAAAATGCATGGTAGAAACCAGCTGACTCCCCTCCAGAGGGACCCAAAGACCCAGGTCTTGGGCCAAGCACAGTCTTTCTTAGAGGTGTTCAGATAGGTCCTGACTATGCTCTCCTTTGGGCTCTTCTTTCTCTTGCTTCCCTGAGTAACTAGCATATCTTGAGGGTCACACTTTGGAGTCTTTAATCCTTAACAGCATTCAATTTTGTCCTGGGACAGACTCTGCAGGTGACTTGGCTATCTCTGGTCTTAACTTGGTGCACTAGCCCTCAGAAGATTTTCTGTTTGCCTTAGTGGACACCTTATTTTGCCTCCTGTATGTAAAAATGAAGAAGTTTATTTTCAACTAATAATTCATAAAAGGCAAACAAAAAATTGCATATTAAAATGAACAGGCATAAGAAGTCCTCATTAAAAACTGTAGCATAAGCCAGCTACACAGGAGATATCCAAGTCTAAAAACCACAGGACCTTCTAATACTATGGCTCTTAACACACTAGAGTAACTACAGCAATAACATAACCTGCTGGCTCTTCCCAGCTTCAGGGAATGTAGGGAGAGAGTAGGGCCGAGATCTGATTTCTGTATGAGGAAACACCCTAATGCCTTGAATTTACAAGTCACTAAGTAAAACAGAACTTCTGGAAGTAGATTCAAAGCATACTTGAACTCACCCTTGTGTCCTTCAAGTCTGCAGCATCTTTGAGGAAGGAGGCAGGCTTTCTTTAACCCAAACGTCTCACCATCTGCCTGCTGGTGCCTTACTCTCTTTTGCTAATTAACAAAGTGGTCTGTTTTCTGCTTAGTGGCTAAGTTCTTTGAACAAACTGCTTCCAAGAGAAAACTCTGACTTTACATAAAGCATACACAAGTAATTGAAGTTAGAATCTTTCCTTAAATAGTGCTTGCAATGTGTCTGATACACAGTCAGTATACAGTTAAGTATCAATTTATGGAATGAATGAATGATGATAATTTTCTGAGGTGGTGATGGGGGAAAATGTATAAAAGAATATAGAAGAAAGGAAAGCTGGCTCCAAGGACACACATCTCCCTCTTCCCATCATCTGTCTGAAGCTCAGGTTCATGGGTGTAGAGAAGAATTTGAACCATGGTCTTGAAGAACAGGAGGCAGGTCTTTTGGAGCTGGTAAGAGATTAATAACAAAAGTGTGACTTTGGCAAGTTGTTAACTTCTAATTCTCATCTAAAAAGAAATGGTAGTGAGATTCGCACTGGAAATTTCTGACTTGGAAATAGAGTGGATATAAAGCCGTCAACATAGTGCCTAACTTGTGTGAAAGGAAGAAAATAGCTACTTTGTGGCATTTTGATTTAAACCAGAGCAAAGCTGCAGGATGCTGCACAAACAGGCTGCCTCCCAGAGTGTCATTAGTGTCTTCCTCATTAGTTGCCCACCAAGGATAGCAAGTGGTCTGCAACACTGAAGGTTTATTTATTTTCGTTTTCATTGTATATATTCATTGTACATGGTCCTGTGATACATAAGGGCACGTTCGTACAAGTAATATACTGTAACTGACCATTCTCCTCTTTCAACCTCCTTTTGGTTCCCTTTGTTCCCTAAGAGTTTATTTCCATGTCATTCATATATATATGAATATATATATATATATATAATTTTATGTTCTCTACATGAGAGAAACATATATTTGTCTTTCTAAGACTGACTTAATGCCTTAAAATGCCAGTGCTGTCATAGGTGTCTGAGCATGTCTTTGCAAATAAGACCTTAGATGACCAAGTTCCCAGAGACTGATTTCAACTTCTTCAGTGAAAGAAGGAACAATGGTTTGATTCCATTGTTTGTTCTGTTGCAAGGAATGATAAAGCAAAATCAGCATGCCAAAACCAAAAGTACACAGCATTGTACTCTGAGGTTCTCTATCTTACAGATCTAGCAGAGGAAGAAAATGCTAAATGAATACAATGCAGCACTCAGCTGTCTCTGACAACTCCTCTACAACATGCTGTAGATTGCTCCACAACCTGAAGACTTATTTGGGAGAAGATTTAGGTTATTGATAGGGGGAAAGGGATGCCTTTGAAGATTATCTAGTTGACACATATGTGCAGGAACTGTGAAATACTGAACTTAGGAAGGGCATCCAGATTCAGTAGTATTAGTGTCAAATAGCTTCTGTCCCTACACAACATAAGGAGAAAATTATCACAATTTTAACAATAAGAGAACTTGCCCCAGGACAGGAAAATGTTTCTGGACTTTCTTTGCCCTAATGAACATCTAATGAACACTTGATCTTTGCTCCTGGGCACAGTACTGGAACACAGGCAGGTATAAACTGAAGTTCCCAGGAAAAAAAAAATGCCTTACTTATAGTAAAGGTTCTACAAGGGCGATTGACTGGTTAGAACTTTGTGAAGACGGAGAGTTGGGATGATGCAAATCAAGAGCCAAACTATCGTGTGCTATGTCTTCGGTCTCCTTAATAGCCATTCAGTATCCATACTAGTGTCTAACTAGCATCTTTGTGGTTAGCAGATAAAACCTTTTGGGGTGTACTAATGGGCCACTAGCTTCCAACAACCTAGAAGCTAATTATGTCATCAGATAATATCTGTAACAGAGATTCCCTGCTTCACCACAACCAGCTTAACTGATGTTTCCACCAAATACATTCAAAAACTAATGCCTTGAAAAAATTGCCTTGATTTATGCCTTTAGTTCTTTAACTAAGAATCTTGACAAAACCATTTCCATGTCTGAACATGGTATTGGGACAATCTGAATCTGTGTTCACAGGTCGTGGTCACCCAAAATTGGTTCAAGAATAATCTCCCTTTTACCTTTTAAGTGAGAGCTGTGTTTTGCAAATGGGAGATGAGCATGTGAGAGACTGTAGGAGGCGAAGGTGGAGGTGTGCTCCCTGCTGGCAATTCTTCTCAGCTCCATCAAATCAGTCATGAGTTCTTGCCCAGAATCTATGGCCCTTGGCACTCCTGGTTTTGCCTACCTGAGAGGTCCAGCTGTGTCACCTTCGACAAGGAATGCACTCTTGTCTCAGGTTGCCAACTATACAGGAGACTAACCACAGGCAATAGTTGGGCTCTATTTCAGTGCTTACCGACATAATAAAGAAGCTACTAGGATTCCTACTAGTTTATGGGCCATCTTCTTAGTGCATGCCTGCCAGCGCCCAGGCAAAGGCTCCACAGACTCCCTACCCTGCTTTTGATCTCTCAACCCTTCCTAAACCAGTGTCCTCCCCGCATGTATCTACCCTATTCTATTCCTTCCCCTTTCAACACACCACTGCCCCAAATACTCTGAAGCTTCTTTTCTTGGTTCTTAAGTAACCATAACTGATACATGACCAGCACCAGAAAGTTGCCATTATTCCAAGCCTCCCTCATCATACCCGGCTGCTTTTCTGTTTAATACCCTCCCTCAAAATACATCCTTTTCAAAGTAACTTAAATTCACACACATATTAGTGTGCAGAAACAAAACTGACACAGTGCTCTCTCAAAGCAAGAGGCTTTCTAGGAAGTAAAAAAAGAGGGGCCAAAGCCAGGCATACTGGTGTGCACCTTTAATCCCAGGACTCAGAAGAAATAGGCAGGTGAATGTCTATGAAATCAAAGCCAGCCTTACTTAGACAGTGAGTTCTGGGGCCAGCAGAGGCTACAGGGAGACCTCATGTGGGGGTGGGGAGAATCAACAAAACAAAATTAAAAACCACGCAGGGGCCAGCCAGTCAGAAAGCAAGCCAGCCAGCAAGGCCCACCATCATTCTTTTTCCTCATCTCCTGGGGTTCTGTTTACTTTGTTTGTTTTACTCCAGGAATAAGCCCACGGGGGCACTTCCAGCATTTCACTTTGTTTCCAAAGAACCTTGATGCGCCTTTTGTTCTTGGCAGATGTTAAGTAAGAACTGGCATTACAAGAAAGGAATGACAGGAGGTGGCCCTGCTGGGGAAAAAAACTAAAAACCAACATTCTTTCAGGTATTAAGGGGAAAATATCAGGTCTGAGAGAAAAGTCACAGAAGAGTTCACTTTACTTTTTTCCAACCTGAGTGCCCTTTGCGGGCAAATCGGATCCCAGGGGTGCAGCCATCTCCTCTAATTGTCAAAGCCTGGTCCAGGCTGTGGCAGAAGGGCTGAAATAATCAGGAGACACCACAGCCCCAGCAAGCTCAGAAACTGTCATCCATGGTTCCTGAGTCTGGAGTAATAATATGTGACAACAATCAGGGGGTTAGAAGCCACTAGAAATACAGTGACAGGTAGAGGAGAAGCCATGGTCACAAAGCCTCTGGCTTGAGACTAAAACAGAAGAGATACAAAGGGGTCTCACCACAGAATAGCAGCCTGAGGGTCACTCTGGGTCCCAAGTCCCCTGTGGACATACTTGGTGACTGACAAACTCCACACCCATGTCTTACACAGCTGAGGCTTCTGGAGAACAGGAACCATGGCCAAGAACACACAGCAATTAGGTTGCCATAACTTGGGCAGTTTAGACCATCGGACATGTAGAGATCCCAAGGATATAGGCCAAGAGGGTAGGAGGAAGGTACATCTCATAAGACAGGAGCCAGGAGGTATCTGCATAGATACGGCATCTGAAAACAAAGCTTAGTGGGTACGAGGACAAATTTTAAGGCACAGTCTTCAAGAAGTAGTAATCTCGATTTGGGAAACAGTGTATATTTACATAGCTGATGGTAATGCCACAAAACAAAACAGGACTCAGTAGAAACAAGGGGAACCATAAGAGCAAAAATATGTATTAAACCTTTGTTGAAGCACTGTCCAATTCTCACTGCTCCCATGTGGGAATCAAAGGCCCAGGCACAGAGGTTTTCTAGACAGATTGATTCATGTGTTTAGCTTCTACATCGGTCAGGCATACGGCCATATGTGAGACGTCACAGTGAACAGGACAGGCATGGCCTTGTTGCCCTGAAACTTTCATTTAGTAGAAGGAATAGCATTAAATAAAGCATTAGTCAATTACCTGGATATTACAGTGGTGGTAAGTGCTCCCAAAGAAAACTTGGGAGTCATATATGTGTGCTCTGGGGAAAACTGACTTTGTTTAGGATCCCCATTCATAGAAAACTTTCCTGAGGATATATCTTCTACACTCGGATCTGAAATATGAGTAGAAAATAACCAGAAAGGGGAAGGGTTGCTGCCAAGGGCAGGCATTCTCACATGAGCAAAGGTACTAAGATTCAGGGTTATTCAGGGGTTATAGTGGTAGGGAATAATACCAACAAGATCCAGGATGGCTAGTATACAAAAAGCAGGGGCCAGTGAGCAAGATGGCTGGCAGGGATCAGCTGCCTTCTGGATCATGTTAAGAGTTGCTGTGGTTCATGTTCCAAGAACCCAATAAACAGCTTTACAAAAGGGAACTGGAATTGGAATTGTGTCTTGCTTCAAAATCACACTGGCTGCAGAGGAGTAAATGGATTGAAGAGGAGTAAGAGAAAAAGCCGGAAAGGTAGTGTCAGTGCCGCCGAGGCCTCCCAGGGGACAGAAAACAGGAGCCAAAGTAAGTGAAAAGACATAAATGACAGAGATGGACAACAGGTATATCTTAGGGGTGTCATCCACAGATCTGGTATTTATTGGGCAATGATGAGGGAGGTGAGAAGAATGAAGGAGGACATCAAGGTCTTCAGTGTGGGAAACTCAGTAGATGGTGGGACATTTAGAGAGATGAGTTAGAAAGAAAGTGGAGATTGAAGATGTTCAAACCAGCTAAAGGCTTGTTAGTGAGGTTAGAAATGGTGCTCTTTGTTTTCTGTTGCTATAACTGAAAAATCACTAAATGGGTATTTTATAAAGAACAGTAGTTTATTTATCCCACTCTTCTAGGACGGGGAAGTCCAAGAGCATGGCACCAGCATCTGGTAAAAGACTTCCTGCTGGATTATGGCAGGGCAGAGGGTGCCACATGGTAAAACAGGGAAGACAAGCCATAGAGAATTGCTCTTACAGCAAAGCCCCTCATGAGATAACCAACTAATCCATTCATCTGTTCGTTAGGGTAGAGCCCTCACCACTGAGTCATCTCCCAATGGTCCTTTCTCCAAGTATCATTAACCTATGACTTTAGAGACTAAGTTCCCAACACATGAATTTAAGAGCCAAACACGCAAACCACAGTGGAAGCCAACAGTAACTAATTAGATAGATAAATCTGGAACTCACAAGTGTTCTGGGCTAGAAATATAAATTTGAGTCATCAGTGTATAGTCAAGGGACATTCAACAGGAATCCCTCAGGAGAAGGTCGTCTGTGTGAAGGATGAGGGCCCCAAAGGAGAATAAGGAACAAGAAAGACAGAAGGAAATGGGACCCTTTCATGGTACCACAGCTGTGAGCTTGAGAGCATTCAGGAGGGAGGGACTGTGTTGACTGTCACTGAGAGATTAAATAGACTACTTTAGTGGTTCAGGCACTCAACCCAGGGCCTCAGCCATGCTACACAAAGGCCCTACCCCTAAGACACATCCACATCCCACATGGATGAGTTTTAAATTTTCACATTAGGACAAATTTATATTTGAACACATTAGGGTAGATAGACAGATGTCTATGCTAAAATCATTTGATGGACTCCAGCCACAGAAAGCCAAAACCCTCTGTGTGCCGAAGCTCACACCCCATCTTGTCCTTGCTTGGCTCCACAGTTCCTCCTCCCCACAAAGAAGTCCAGGGCAGTGGAGTCAGGCGCTGTCTCCCAGACCTTAGCAGTGGCCTTCACTGTTCTGACGGCTGCTGGGAGGTGACAGAAATAGCCACAGAGATAATAAGATCTGTGCGGTTCCCAAACTGCTAAGAACACTGGGTGTTGATTAAATTTTCATACCTCCACCACAGCTCTCTTCCCCCTTTCTCTCTTTTTTACAGTATTTTTTTTTTGTTTTGTTTTATTATTCCAGTTTCAGAAACATAAAGAAAAGGCAGTGTATGCTGGGCATGTATTTTGACTTGAGACTTCGACATAGCTCAGGGCCTGGCTAGGGCTCACAGGGAAAGCAGCTAGAAGATGGAGCCCAAGGAGAGCTTCCCTGGCCCCACCTGCCTCCCCACCCCCACTCCAGTCCTGCCTCTCTCCCCCCACCCCAGTCTTGTCTCCTGTATGGTCTCTTCACCTCTTCAGGCAGCACGTGGACTCTTTCAGCCAGTCCTCATCCCCCTCAGCCCTCTCCCTGCTGACTGACTCTCATTTCTTTCTCTCTGCTTCCTTCAAAGTTAAACACATCAATGTCTAGGCATTCATGCACACTGGAAATTACTTTCTTTTCCCTCCTTTTCTTCCCTCCTTCCATCTCTGGACAGCTCTCCTTATCTCCATTCTCAGAGGGCAGCTAGCAGCTGCAGAGCCTGGTTTTCTGGAAGAAGACAAATAAGAGCCCATCTCTTCTCGAATCTCAGAATGGCAAGTGGGGCCTTTCTCATCTTTCCCACACCAGGAGGATTTAGGGTCACTGCCCTCCCTTTGTCCTACAGATTAGACCTAGACAGGGTTACCGGTTCACTATGACCTCCACTGAGAAACTCTATGACAAGCTGTGGGAGATATTGCTGGGCCAGGACTCCACTCTGAAGAGATCAGAAAAGCTCTAAATAGCCTCCTCTCTTCCCTCCGGCTGAGGTATGGGACCAGATCCAGGCAGAGGTTAAAGTAGGGCAAGGTGTGCAAGAAGCATAATTCTCCCTCCGTCCCATGGGAATCAGTGCAGGTGACACAATTTCATCTGCAGTTACTTGGTAGCAGCTCACCCATGTCAATAGAAAGTGGCATTAGAAGGCTAATTGCATGCAGAGTGAGGCCTTGCACCACACAGAGTACTTCAGACTGATGTAGATACTGCCCTCAGGGACTAGTCCAACTGCACCATCTTCTCCCAGTTCTCAGGGCCCAGTATAATAGCAAGAAAAATGCAGCCAGCACTGGCCTCTATTCCCACTCAATTGCACAGATGCACTTTTGCATGATGAACATTGTCTCAGGCCTGCCCAGAAGAAGGATAGGGAGTGCCGAGCTATATGTTAAATGCAGATGTCTAACATGAGGTCTGAGAGGCCTTTTCTCCCCACAAAAGGATATAGACAGGGAGAATTCCTCAAAAAAACCACAACACAGTGGTAACTAGAACAGTCAGGTGGACGTGCTGATGGTACAGTCCCCAGAAGGCAAGGTAATTCAAAGAGTAACATTCAAGTACCATTTGTGGAAATCATAAGGACCGTCTTCTAAGGCAGTATGGCCTCTTGTCAAATCAGAGTTTCCAGATTGAGAACAACTGTCTGGCTCTGTCATCCTCAGGGAGGGCAGAGTGTTCCAGGCAGTCAGAGGGCAATTCCCCAGCTCCATTTCAGGTCAGTGTTGCCCGTCTTCTGCCGTCCCACCCAAGGTTCACAGGGAGGGCTGAGGCAGACCTGATCTCCCTGCTTTCTTTGGAGAAGCCAGACATGTTATCAGATACAGAAGACAGGCAGGCAAAGGCAGAAACAGGAGACAGCATGAAACTGGCTCCTCTATGACCTATAGCTAATTCCCAGGCAATCAAGACTTCCTCAGTACAGAGGATCAAAGGTGAAGAAATGCTTAATAGTGCCTGACCAGCCTCCATGTGTCCAGAATTCTCAGGACTTTCATCAAAAAGACAGCCCTACTTTATCTTTTATGGAGGAAAGTGTCATGAGCAAGCCAATGGTGAGATACAGCAGTGGGGTGCTGGTCCCTCCTGGAAATACCAATTACAGCGCTCATACATGCATGTCTTTAAAAAACTAGGATTTCATGCACAGCTACTCCTCAAAAATCAAAATGTAGCACAGAGGCATATTAAATAACTTCTCCTGTTCCCCCAAAGCCCCTGTAATGACACTTATTTTGAGATAATTGTAGCACAATAAAGAAGAACACATACTCAAAGCAAACTGCCTTGCTTTCTTAGCTGTGAAGTGGGAACATGATCACCCAACTCCCAGGGACGTTGGGAAGAGTGAGTGGGTATATATCTATAGTGCATCCAGACTTGTACATAGCATATCATGTGGATGATGGAACCATTTGCTAGTTCTTATGCTGATTCAAACCATGCTTACAGGTTTTTGAGGCTTATCATGGTACCAGCACTGAGCCTAGATGAAGCCTTTAAGGGTTCCCTTGGGAATCCCGATCCTGACACTCATCTCCTATCTAAGGATCCCAAGTTGCTTCCATAGATAAACACTCAACTTCTGGATCTTCAATTAATGACTGTCGCTTTTGTTAATATGACTTCAAAAAAGGTCCTTTGTGGTCTCATTTTATTTCCAGACCTAAGGATGGTCAGTTTGTCTAACGATACTAAGGACATCTTGGTGAATGAGCTCAACTTACTGAGGCCAGCTGGCTTCCTGCATTGGAATACTGTTCTCAGAGCCAGACTCAGTCCCTAATGGCTTCTCAGCATCTCATAAATATATCCCACTGGTTACCAGAGGGCCTGGTACAAAGATCAGGGAATGGCAATCATTTTAACAGATGCAGTCCACTGACCACTGCCTTTCCCATTCTATGAACTCCTATCATTTATCCACTTAGCAAATATTCACTAAATGTTTATCTTGGTATTATACTAGAAATAAAGTATATTCACAATGCATAGAACAGAAGTCCTGTCTTCATGAGGCTTACAGGCTCATGAAATGAGTCAGCCCATAACAAGATAAAAGGTAAAGCACACATTATAATCAATAATGGCAAGTTTTCTAGAGAAAAATAAAGCAGAAAGGAAAAGTACTAGAAAGGTGGAGGTTAGACTTTAACTATAATATGCTTTGGAAAGACTCAAAGAAAAGATCTAAGCAGGGGAGACAGTGAGCCAGCCTTGAAAACTGGGGAAAATAATCCTAGCAAGATTCAAGAGACAGGAGCAACATGTGTCTCCTGCAGCAACAAGGCCACTGTGCCTAGAACAGATGAAAGAAATCGGATATGGTAGGATAGCAGATCCTGTAACGGCCTGCAAGAGCTCTGGCTTTCACTTAGTAGGAGGAGCCTCCACCAGAGGTTTCAGTTGCATGCTCTGATTTACACAGGAACCTTGAGACAGTCTGAAATGGGATGGTGTGCAATCAGAGAGATACTGCATTAACTTGGGAGTGAGTTGATGATGTCCTGCACAGTTGGAGACTAGGACTGGTAGGCAGATTCTAGATAAATACTGAATATAGGGCCAACATGAATTCCTGATAAATTAGTGCAATAGTCATTTCAAAACTAAATAGCTACCGTGTCTTATGGTGAGCTACAGGCATGAATCGTGCTGAGCAGGTACATACCTGTCCACAGTGTCACAAAGCAAGTACAATGAGAACGAGGTAGGAAAGAGTTGATGATTCTGAGAGCAGTAAAGTAATTAGGAGGAGGAGCCCTGTGCTGGAAAAAAACAGCACTTCAACTTGTACAACAGTGCCTAGCGCCTATGAGGCCCTCAATAGATAGATGTTTATTGAATTAACAAGAATACAATTACAGATATAAAAATCATCCTTCAAAACCATCAGCTTGGGGCTAGAGAGATGATTCAGCAGTTAAGAGCACTGGCTGCTTTTGCAAAGGACCCAAGTTCAGTTGCCAGTACCCACAGAGTAGCTGACAGCCATCTATAACTCTGGTTCCAAGGGATCTGACCCTGTCTTCTGGCCTCTGTGGGCATTGTATGACACATACACGCAGGCAAAACACTCATACATGTAAAATAAAAATAAGTAATTTGAAAAAATCATCAGTTTTATCTCAGCACTGGGAAGCAAGAGACAGGAGGGTCCCTCGGACTTATTGTCCAGCCAGTCAAGCTGTCTCAGTGAGCTCCAGGTTGAGTTCTCACCTGTCTCAAAAAGCAAGAAGGAATCCAGCATGATGGTGTATGTCTTCAATCCCAGCACTCTGGAGACAGAGGCAGGCATATCTCTGTGAGTTCGAAGCCATAGAGTGCTCAGGCTGGCCAGGGCTACATAATAAAACTCTATCTCAAAAAAAACAAACTTTTAAGATGGAGAATGATGGAGAGTGATTGAGGAAGATACCCAGTGAAGACTTCTGACCTCCACACACACCTGCCAACATAAGAAGCATGTACACACACACACACACACATACACACACACACACACACTACCATCACTATTACCACCACCACCAACCACAACACAATTAGCTTGAGAAGCTATGCAATTTTTACAACAGACAAAAAGAACCAAGACCCTGCATACCCAAACTCTCTTCCTCCACACCAGAATTTCTCCACAACCTGCAGCTCTAGCTCATTGACTGACAAATCAGCCCCTGCCCCATTCAAAAATCGATCTTCTGTTCTATCTCTGCTTTCTCTAAGAGACATCAGTTGATTCCATGACTCTAATGTCATTAAAAAACTGATGTTTTTCATATATTTATGCCATTGTCTTAACTCAGTTCCAGACCTACACTTCCCTCTACTCACTTATCATGACGTCTCTTAGATATCTACTAGATGTCAATGGATATCTCCAACTTAACATCCCCCAAATGAACTCATGACCTTCGCCAGCACCCTGACCAGCACCCTGACCCTTCTCTTAGCTCTCCCATCTCTGTAAATGACACCATTGTTGCTATCATGGAGGAACCTCATCAGCCCCTTCCTTCTCTTATCTTACTGTCTACCTAATGACACCTCCTGTCAGATCCACTTTCTATATAGATCCTAAGCAAACTGCTACTCAGATTCCCCACCAACACAGCCATCCTAGGCGTTATTCGACTGATGCCTACTTCCTCTTATGCTTTACTGTGGCCATTTCTCCATGTAGTAGGCAGAGTGATTTCCAACATATATTTTCTCTGTTCAAACACTTCAAAGACTCCCTACAACACTCAAGACAAAATCCAAAGTCCTAACCATGCTCTGCAAGGCCCAGTGTGAACCTCTCCCCCACCTTCACCCTCTGTTTCTCTCTCCCTTCCCACCCCCCATCTCTATTGAAATGCTCTAGTCTCCTGGCACTTGTTCACTGAACATGCCAAAGTAACCACTTAGGATCCCTGTACTTGCTGGACCGCTCTCTAAAATGTCCTCTCTCCAGACATTCCAGGGCCAGGTCTCATTTGCATGCAGATGTCTACTGAGCACTCAACATCATCTCCCTACTAGACCACCCCATTTGATCCCTAACATATTAGCTTTCTCCCCCAACATTCTGTTCCTTTCTTTGCTCTCTTAGCCTTCATATGATTTATCATCGTCTGACACTCACACTAGAGTAAGACAGCCAGAAGAGCAGGGATCTTGCTCGATCATCACTATATCCTCAGTTCAAAGCACAGTGCCCAGCCATAATAGATGTTCAACAAATATCTGCTGAATTTTAAAAATGTAATTGGAAAACACCAGCAAACTTGCCCCCATTTAACATAAGCTCTGTGTTCTCACCATTGGCTCCTATAGCTTGACCGCAGATAGCTCATTAGTTTATTATTCTATTCATCCAGTAATTCGCCGGATTTTCGCTGAGCATCTACTATGTACTAAATATTGCAAAAGCTTCAGAGGATAATCACAAAGCAATAGACATCCTACCTCTTTGGAGTTTACAATGTAGTTAATAGAGCAGAAACTTAAACAATCACAAAGACAAAAGGTGATGGTAATGCTTGAAGGAAAAGGTAGTGCTGTAATATGGAACACTTGGTCAGAAAAAACTAAACCCAGATGAGCCACTGACAAGTTCAAATAATGAGACTGTTCCCCAATGGAAAAAGCTTAAGAGACACTATGGGATACCCAACACCCTTCACCATTTACTCCTAGCCTCCTCTCCAGTATCAGCTTCTGCCTTTCCTATCCACCCCCTTTATTGTGTCTACTTCCAAAACATGGTAACAAATTCTACATCTCCAGCCCTGCTTCTGTCCAATGCTGTTCTTTCCTCCCAGTTTTTCTCCACCTATTGAAATCTTTCTAATGGCTTTGAGGTTTTTCCAAGAAGCCTCTCAACTTCCACGGAGAGACAACACAGTGCTGCTCCATAATGCTCAAAGGGACCTCAACATAATACCAATACAACCATGGGATAAAAATTGGGCTTCTACAGGATCAGGAGGAAAGCTCTTTTTCTGTTTTCCATGGCTAACAGACCCAGGAATTAGAAACCAAGCACTATGGTGTATGGTGCAAATTAAGCTGAACTGTTCAAATAACCTACTTTCTCTCTCATTCAATAGAAAGGGCTAGGGCTTGGGCAGTCAGCCTGGATTCTCCCATTTGTAAAATGCAGACTGATCACCTTCAAGACTATTATAAGAATTAGAGGTCATGGGCTAGAGAGATTGCTCAATGGTTAAAAGCACTGGCTATTCTTGCAGAAGACCCAGATTTGATCCCAGCACCCACATGGTGCCTAGCAACCATCCATAACTCCAGTTCCAGGGGATCCAACCCCTCTTCTGAACTCCGTGGACATTGCATAGCACAGGTGCACTTACATACATGAGGGCAATACATTCATACACATAAAATGACAAGAAAATATCAAAATAAGAATGTAAAAAGAATTAGAGATCACACATGGAAAATGCCTAGCAAGGTGCCTGACACCTGGTAGTATAAGATAAATGTTTTTAAGATGCTTACACCCCGTTTCTTGTTTTTTTTTTTTTAATCTTTACTTTTTAGTGTAACCTAATGTTCAAAGAGATTCCAGCAAACTATTCTGTCCTGAGAGAGGAGAACGAACACAATGAGAAAGATCTGCAGATAGACAGATAGAAAGAGAAGCTTCACTTCATGATGGTAGAGAAGCAAGTGGAAACTGAAGCCATGGCTCTGGCAAGAGCAACATATGGCCTGCCTCTCTCAGATAAGTCTCTGCTCACTACTGAACTGTCCTCAAGTGAAAAGCTACAGGGGATTCAAGTCTCCTGGATGTCCTAAGTATCAGGTATATCTCATAAAAGAGATTGGTTGCCACAGCTGTAGAGAATATGGAAACTCTTCCAAATTATAATAAGAATTTAATTAAACCAGGAATAGAATGAGAGAAGGAGATGACTAAGTCCTCAGGATTTTCCCTTTTTCCGGGAGTTGGGGGAGAGGGTGCTCAGCAAGAGTCCTCCTTGCCCTCAGCCCTGTGTCCCCCACAATCCTACTGACCACATTTCCTGGATGTCCTCTTCCTCTTTCTTAAGTCGTTTGGGTCCCTACCCCAAGGTGCAGCTCGCCCCTGAGATGCAGGTGCTCTGACTCATTCTCCCAGCTGGCAACAAGGCTGGGCACTTATGCTTCCTACTTTCTCTTGCTCCATGTTATGAATTATGTACAGTACTTCTGGTACTCAAGATAGACCCTTTATCAAATCTGTGCAAAAGAGAATTGATGAATGATTTGGATCAACGAAGAATTTTCAAAATGACAAAGCTATGTAGAAGTGCAGAGAATTGGAGCATAAACAGGCCCATGTGTGTGCACACACATGTACAAACACTGAGAGCTGTGAGCAGGAGATGGAGCTTAGTCCTTAAGATGAGACCCCTGAAATTCATTTGGATAGATGATGATGGTATGTCCGAAAAATATTCTTCCTTCTCTGTCAGTAAGGTCAGGGCAGGCAGTGGCATGCAGGATATTAAGAGCAAAGTCTTTCCAGAAAGAGCACCCCACTGAAGGCTCTACGCAATACGCAGGTCTAGGCCAGGCCATAGTGAGGCTTCATGATTTTGTATGGATTTCTACATTGCAGGCAAGGTCTATTCGCAGGAGGCTGCTTCCTTGGTGCCCAAAACAGACTTCACCCTTGTGCAAATGGGCTCCCTGTCTACATGCCGCAGCAACACCTGTGACCTATGCTTCTGGAGGGCAAAGCGCCACATTTGAATCTTCTCAGCTCAGGTTCTGTCTCCTCACCATGCCCACTTCCCCACTTGCTAAAGGCAGGAAAGATCCAGCTTAAATAACCTGCTTTGCAGCTTTGTTAGCTCTAAATGGAAGTCGTAAGATGACTGCAATAAATAACCTTAGTACAAAAGGCAGGTCTCCACCTGTCTCTTGCTCTGTCACACACAGACACATATAGACTAGCAGGTATGCTCTGTGGTGACTTCTCCTGGGCATGACAGGAGTTCAACTGCAGCTGTATGTCATAGCAAGTGGTACATCCCCCCACAAGACTGGTTCTACAGGGACTACCAGACTTCTTTCTGGCTCTGAAATCCAAGTAATGGAATTTGGTGTCCTGGAAGCCATAAACACTCTCCTCTTTGGGTGGGGGTAGACTATCATTGTGACTGTATTTGTATTTGTTACTTCTCTGTTGTTGTGATAAAAAGAAAAAAAAAAAAACCCTATAACCAAGGCAACTGATAGAAGGATTTATTTGGCTTACAGTTCCAAAGAGATGAGTCCATCATGGTGGGGGGTAGGCATGGCAGGAGGCAGCCAAAACAAAAACTGAGAATTCACATCTTCAAGCACGCATAGGAAACAGAGAAATTAACTGTAAATGGGGCAAGACTTTGAACTCTCTCCTGTGATGTGCTTCCTCTCACAAGGCCACACCTTAAACCTCCACAAACAAAGCCACCAACTGAGGAATTGGGGACAGGTATTCAAATACTTGGGAGTCTATGGGGGACACTTATTTATACCACCATAGTGGCCTGGCCACAGGTTCCTCTCTGCTCTTCTTTTACAATTTGTTCCTGGGCATGCTCCCTACAGATTGTCATACTACCATAATGTCATCTATTAAGGAGAAAGAACATGACACCGAGAAAAGAGAACGGGAGACAGAGGCCGGTCTAGAAACACTAGGGGAACTGGAAAGGGGAAGTGTTGTCAGATACATCAACCTGACTTACCCTGCCAACCTGGCTCATGTTTGGGGGACATGTGCTGCCAGGAATGTGAACATGTGCAAACAAGGGATGTGTTCCCTGAGTGTGCATGTCTGTCATCCTTTGGGCTCTGCTTTTGCTTCCAAGTTGTTAAGGCAGCTGGTAAACTCTAAGGGAAGTACCCTCAAAGGTAGCTGTGTATGGGGTGGGGGGACACATCACAGTCATTCAGGGATGGATGAAGAGCCCTGGGAATCCCTTTTGTCTCTGTTTCACCTAGAAGCTTTTCATATGTTCTGTCAGGGGGCTTTGTTTTACATCATTAAAGAAACAATTGAAAAAGGTCATGATATTATAAGGTTTTGTACGCAAAAGAAAAAAATCCTTGTCATATTTTGAGTATATATTTTACCTTTCTTTCAAAGAGATCCCATTGACCATATCTGTAAACACACGTTTAAAAATAATATGTGAAGAATTCTTATTGTAAATCTCAAAAATAGCAATTATCCTACCATGCATGCTCATAACCTGATGTAGTTTTATAATCCTTAAATGTATAAGGTATCATCCCAGTTCACAAAGCATTCTTCCACATGCATTCTTACTCTATTCTTACAGCCACAGTGTGATTAAGAACTGAATTTATGTTCCAAATTAAGAGAGAAGGAAAGTGAATCTCACAGGTCAAGTGACTTGTCTAAGACTGTTCAACGGCGCACATGGGAACAAACAAAACCTAGGTTCAGTCACAGGCATTCTGAGTGTAACACAGTGCCTAGCACTACGTCAATCCTTACTGTACTCACTACCTCAGTTTAATGGTTTTCTAAGTCACATAAATGGCTATTAATTCCTCATAAAATTAATAAAAGACCTCAGAGTCACCAGAATGGAAAAGAAAATCCACACATCAAGCTACTAATGGCCATATTCTGCATTTACAAGTGAATTATTTATATCAATATAATGGCATTAATAGATTATATTGATCTATCATAAGGATAAAAATCTATGCTGGCAAAGCCTCCATTTTCAAGTATCATAAAATTGTCACAAAACAAAGACAAAAGAAGTTGGGCTTACCACAGGATTACCTTTTCATCATGCCAAAATAGGACAAATGTTTAAAATTCTTAAGTCTAATCTCATGTTGAACAAAGGTGATACTGTGATAAATTACATTGTCATTCTTTCCTCCATATACTGGGCCAGTAAAGGGCTCACCGCAGGCTCAGCAGCCATTCCAAAGCACTGCTGCAGGTGCACAATAGTCTGCCTGACACCTCCAGACAGAGGAGTCCTGAAACATGTCAGAATCTGAAATTAGCTGCAAAATCAGCACTTCCCCAGCTACTTGGAGACTATGCAAATTGGCAAGAACTGGTTAGAACCCTGAGTATAGTATGGGGCCATTTTTACACCAGAAATGAGTGGGTTTTTAAATATGTAGATAACATAAACAACTCTATTTCTAAGCGAGAGCACAAGGCATGAGAGTACTTTATACATGGAACACAGATGAGCAAACAGATGCTAAGGAACAGAAAATATGATCAGAGACCTTGTCTCACTTGCCCCTGAAGCAACCAGACACTTTCTCTCAATAAGCAAAAATTTTTTTAATCTGCACACTTAGCAAAATTGAGTTTATAAGTATGCAGCTCATATAAGCAAAATGCCATAAAAAGAGCATTGCATTCACAGAGGGAGAGACAAATGTATCTTGAGAAGTACATTCATATGATTTATCTCATATGATTCCTGCAAGATTCCTTTAAGGTAGGAGCAGCAAGCATATTACCCCATATTATGATGAAAAGACTAATGCATGTTTGTTTATTCATCTATTTGATACTTAGAAGGAAAGGCTAAGTATTTGGCTGGGGTGACTGTGTGACTCGTGACAGGAAGGCAGAGAGCAGCCATTCCTGTCTTCAGTGCAAGTGTCCCATTCCAAGCTGATAGGAGCATACATAAAAAATGGAACTGGTGAAAAGTCCAAGTGAAGAGGGAAAGAGGGAGGGAGGGAAGGGATGAGGGAGAAGAGAAGGGATGAGAGAAGAGGGGAGGAGAGGAATCTTCAACTTAGGGACCATTCTTTCCCTCACATCATCACAATGACTAAGGGCTTGCTTTTGCTTCCTTCCCAGGAATGCATCCCTTTGAGAGTTTTTCAGAGTTGGATTCTAAGCCAAGGAGGCCAACTGTGTCACAGAAATAAACTGCTAATTACATAAAAACCCTCTGTGAAGACTGAAAGAAATTACCTTTCCCTACTTTTCTCTTGCCGTTTTCTTTCCACTATGAGCCATAGGAAGAGGGGGCTGAGCTGGTGTGGAGCTGGAAAAGGAGAGATGGCGGTGGTGAAACACTAGCATGTCTCTCCTCATAAAGCTTACCTGTCTGAAGATAGAGCTGTGCTACATGTCCCAGCAGCCTGAGTATCTTTTTTGGGTCTGCAGAGAGGCAATAAAGTGGATTCCTCCCATTAACTCATGCCTAGGATAATGTGACTGATGCTGGAAGCCAGAACATTTAGACAGGGACAAGGAACATGGACACCTAAAAGACAGCTTCAAAGCAGGGGATCTGGGTAAATGCCAGGTGCAGGCCATTGATATTTAAGTCTAAGGGAACAGCTTGCAAGAAAGATCTCTCCTCTGACCTCCCTAGACACAACCACTTCATGGAGGAGGTAAACTGGAGTTTTATAAGGAAGATTGGGTCTCAGGAGTGCCAAGGACGGGGATTCAAGGCTGGAAAAGATGCAAATGAAAGCCACAAAGAGGCAAGACTGAGAGACAGGAACAGTCTGTGAGAACCAGGAAATTTGTGAAGTACAATGTGGAAAAGAAATGTTTTCCTTGTCTGCTCTCGATGACGGTTTTAAAAATATTTGATAATATCCTAGACCATGGCACTGTTATGTGCCAGGATGTACAGAAGACTATAACCACATGGCCTATATCAACACTACACCTCTACGAAGGGGATATCATAATTATTCTTACTTTATGGGTAAGGAAGCAAAAGCACAGAGTTTAAAAAGGTGTTTGTGTTACACAGGAAGTAAAGGGGCCAGGGTCCCTAACTGCTATGTTAATCCATCTTTCAAATAAGCTTTTAACAAGATCATCATTGTGACATCAATACATAAAACTAGCAGAAGGAGACATCTTGGGACATAAATGTATTTCACAGAAATGTATTCAAATTGTGAATATCTATTTAATATCACTTAAAAACTGAGGTGGTTTCAGGGAAGAGGTGATATATAACTGCTACAGTCTTGAATCAGCCTGGCATCTAACTGGTTTCTGTATTTGGTTTCACAGTATTGAGAAAACCTTGAATCATATAGAAAAATAATGGTGAGCTCATCTATACTACATCATGTAGGCAAACAATTTCCAAACCTCAATGTGTTTTAGGATGATTAACACAGAATGGAAGCTTTCTAATCAATAGCACATTTACACAAACTTCAAATGAGGACAGACAGGGCAGAGGGAGTTTTACTCCACAGTCTGCACAAAAATGAATTAAGCCACCTCACCACAGGAGGTCTCCAAGTGTGAAAATGTGGTCTCTAACACACTGATCACATGCAGCTTTTTAAATTAGATTTTTCTTAATTTTCTAGTTCCTCAGTTCTATAATATTTTTCTTCATAGTTAAAGATTTTAGAACTCAGAACACATGAAGCTAAAATGGGGTGGTCTTTTCTCCTCTCCTAAAATGACATTATTAAATATTTCATAGCTCTTATAATCAACAGCACCTTGCGTATAAGGAAATGTCATAGTTAAGACAGAATAGAGAGATGCATAGCTAGTCAAGGTGCTGAGAATAAGACACCAAATGCTCAGCTTTAAATGGAACACCTATATCAGTTCTACCCTGATCCTGATCAAGGCTCAGAGAACATTGAGGAAGAGGAGGCAGAAAGACTATAAGCAGCTGGAGATGGTGAAGAGTGCTGTGAAGTTGCTGTCTTCTGGACATGGCATGGCTGTTGCATTCACTGAACTCACAGAAGCTCTGGCTACCTGCACTAGACCACTACAAGATCAAGCTAGCCAAAATTCAAGATGGGGTAGATGATCTCCAGCCTCCCTACTCCCTTCCTGAGGAACAGTTATCAGTCCATAGATTCTGGGGGAGGGATATTTTTGTGTATAATTTTTATTGAATTTTTGTGCATTTCATACAAAACATCTTAATCATCTTTATACCCCCTCCCCCATCCATACTCCTCTGTAGCACCCCCTCACCAGATTTCATGTATTCTGTCACCTATGTTAAGGTCTATGGAGTCAAGTTAGTGTATCCAGACATTCCTTATTACAGGTTTCATTGTAGGGCTCTAGTCAGCCTATGTAGTCTCTCTCTTAAAGAATATCAGCTCTCCCTCACCCAGTAGGAATCAGCTGCCAATTGTGTTTTGGCTAAGGTTGGAGCCTGCTGTCCATTTCCCCAGTTCTGTGCTGGGTTTCTGTCTGATTGAATTTGCATGAGTCTTGTGCATGCTGGAACCTCTACACCTAAGACTCACAGAACATAGTGGAAAAGTGGGTAGAGAGAACACTAGTGCATCTCTCAACTCTCATCATCCAAGCTTCCTCGTGCAACAGAGGGTGATGAACATAGAAGGCCACAAATGACCAAAGTATAGAAAATAAGAGTCTTCAGAGTGTGTGTACCTTGACAGGACTCCCATATTAAACTTCACTCACGCAAGACTCAGGAACCATTGCAGAGGAGGGAGTGAAAAGATTTTAAGAGCCAATGGAGGAGGCGCATGACCATAAGGAAACAGACTCTTCTAGGTTAGGCCTAGACCCTTGAGCTTACAGCAATGGTGAGAGAGAATTTGTTTTTAAGGATGTGACTACTGATAGGATTCCCGTGCTCCAGTGGATGGCCCCATACCCTTGTACATATGAGCAGCACTAACTGAACTTAGTAGGTCATATTTAACAAAAGATATGAAATTGGAAAGGGGACGTATTTGGGGAGAAATGGGAGAAGCTGGAAGGGGAAAAGGTGGTATGAATATATGCTTATATTTCATTGTATACAGATATACATTTCTCAAGAATGAAAAAATAATTTTAAAAGACAAAAATCAAAGCACATTATATTCATGTAGAGAAATCTTACTTTGGGACAATTAGTATACACTAAAAATAATTTGAAACTCATTTTATAGGGGCCACCAAAGGCCACCCATGGACCTCAGCTGATAAGTCCTTGATCTAGAGCTAGGAACAGTGACTTAGGATGAATGAAGAGAGCAAAAGGAATGGCAGGGGAGTAAAGTGCTACAGAGGATAGAAATGCACGTGATTCTATCTGAGACTGCTAAAACAGGTCTGGTTTGCTCTTGGAATAAGAAAGACTATACCTCAGTGGAATGAAGAAAGGGTCCTGCCTCAGTCTTCCCTTCAGAAGTAGAGGGAACCCAGGTGTGGCCAAAGGGGAGGAAAGTCAGAAGGCCTCCAGGTTATCACTATGACTCTTTTATTTACTTGTGATTGTTGCAATATCCCAGAATCCCTATGTAGATGATCAACCAAGCTATACTTATCAGTCTTTACCATAAAATCCATTCCTGGTCATTAACTCAATTCTCTGCCTCTTTGTGAGTCCAGAGCAACCTGTTTTCTCTTGTGGACAGACAATGGGAGCCCAAAGAGGATCAGGAGGTGTCAAGAAGGAAAGTTGTCAGGAATCCTTCAAAAGAGCTCTCTAGAAGTAAAGTAGAGTTCACTCAGGAGGAAAAGACCCCAGTCTAATCCTACCTTCTCTTTTGGAAGAGGCTAAGTTGTAAGCAAAGGCATAAAGAGAGGACAACAGAGAGCATTACATGGAACTGAAAAAGGAAAATCAGGTGTCAAACTGCAACGTGTAAAATGTGAGGAAGCTATGACCAGCAACCTCCACATGCTGTTTTCCATCCATGAAAAATGAGAGTCAAAGAGATGGCAGTTGAGAGAGAGTTTGTACTCCCAACCCTTTACCACACAACCACCAACTTTTTACATCAGTTTTCAAGTTTTAGGCCTTAAAACATACATATATATATATATAAAGCATCTCAGTGCACATGAGGTAAATGGTGCTCTGGATGGAACATCAAGTACCCTGTCATCTTTGTCTTACAGCCTGTCCCACAATTCACTTTCATCAGCTCCTCTTGTTCCCTGACCCTCACATGAAACAGCCCAAGTCTTCACAAGTTCTCTAGAATGTCTCTTTACAATAATCCACACCCCAGAGAGCCCTGCTTATCTATCTCCCAGCCATGTATGATACAAGGATATGTGTGTACCCCTTTATATGACTTGCCACCCCTTCTAGACTCAAGTCCACACATTATTTCCCAGAGCCCAATCTGTATATTAGACAAAGAGTAAACAAAGCATGAAGTCATGGAAAGCCATCCAGTGTGAGGTTCAGGCTGGAGGCTGAGTGTGCCATTTCTTCTCTCCCACCACTCTGCAGACCCTCTTCCCTCTCAGTGCCTGGCAATTGCAGTCAGGTAGAACAGTGGCTCTCAGACTTCAGTGCATGGACTCAGAATCCTGAGAGAACATGTTAAAAATACATTCCTTCCTGCTACCACTAAAAACAGTGTTACATTAGATCAGGACAGGACCCAGCAAATTGAAATTACAACTGCCCCCAGACAACTCTAAGATGGACCACATTCAGAGGGGCCTTGAAAGGCATTGTTGATATTTTTTGTGTGTATAGTAAATGATCAATTGAGGCAAAATATAGATCTCTTGTCTTTCCCAGTGGGCCGAGCACTGTCACTATGGCATCCCTGCCTGGCTGGGATTCTGCAATCATTTGGCTTCAGAATAACCCAGTGAAATGTACCTGAAATGGCTGTTGAGTCACCAATCACCACCTCCAGTTAATTTTTGTCCCTGAGGCCTGGGGACAGAATGCCTAAAGCTCAGTATTGCCTCTGAACAAAGCAATTGTAGCCTACAGCTATGTGACATATCAGGCACCTGAGGCATGGATTAGAAATTAAATTGTGTATTAGAGTGGGCTAAAAGCAAGCAAAGGAGCCCCCAAGCCAGCCTAATGGCCCTGTACAGACAAAAGATTGGGAGACTGGCCTGATGCATGGTGTGAAATACAGGCAGAGAAATCAGGAGGCAAGCAGTGCATTTGGAATACATCCCAAATGTGATGCCATCTCTAGTTTGACAAATTATTAAGAAATAAAGATAGATATGCAAAAAGTAGAAATAATTTCAAAGTGGAGACAGCGATGAATGGGACCACAACAAGTGTGATACAGGGGAAAAAAACAGTTTCTTCTCATGGAGGAAGCCAGGGTAGGAAGTGCTACAGAAGATTCTAGCAGGATGTAAGCAGAAGGCCTGCCATGGCAGAACCTCCAGGAAGGACACGCGATCAACTCAGAGCACAGGCTGCAACAGTGTCTCATGGATTTGAAAAACAGTTTCAATCATCTAAGCACTCTTCTACCTGTACTGTTGCCCCTCCACTTCTACATCACATGTTCTATTACCAAGTCTCATTTTTCCTTTTCAACATTGCTGGCTTCTCCCCACACTCACTTACATGTAAATATACATCTATAAAAATTAGAAGCTGGGATCCACGTATGAGAAAGAACATTCAATATTTGTTTTTCTGAGTTATTTTACTTAATATAATATTTTCCAGTTCCATCTAATTTCCTGCAAATTTAATTTTTCTGAATAAAATTCCATTGTGTATATGTACCACATTTTCATTATCCATTCATCTATTGATGGAAAACCAGGCTGATTCCATTTCCTTGCTACTGTGAATAAAGAACAGCAATAAACATGGATGCTGTTATGGTCTGACTGAGAAATGTCCCCCGTAGGCTCGTGTATTTGACTACTTAGCTCCCAGCTGGTGGTTCTGTTTCGGAAGGAAGTTTTAGGATATGGAACCTTGCTGGAGGAAGCATTTGACCAGGGACAAGCTTTAAGAGTTTATATACTTGTCCCACTTCCAGTTGGCTCTCTCCGCTTTTTGTGTGTCAATGAAGGATGTAATCAGTCAGTTTCCTACATCTTCTGCCATGCCTTCCTCTTCATGATGGACAATAGCCCTTTAGAACAGTAAGCAAAATAAACCCTTTGTTCTATAAGTTGTTCTCAGTCATGGCATTTTTATCAAAGCAACAGAAAAGTTACTAATACAGATGTGTAAGTATCTCTATGGTAGGCTATAGAGTCTTTTGGGAATATATCCAGGAGTGATATAGCTGGATCATATTGATACAAGTAGGCATAGGGGAAGAAGGAGATGGAGGAGAGGAACAGAGGGGGAATTAATCAGAACTAAGTATTATGACAATGCCATAAGGAAACTTGTTACTTTATATGATAATTTAAAATTTAAGGCCTGATGATTCAGTCAGTAAAGTACTTGCTGCACAAGCATGTGGACTTGAGTTCAGCCCCTAGCATCCCTGTTAAAGCTGGGCATAGCTGCAAGTGCCTATAATACCAGCACTGGGGAGGGAGAGTCAGGAGGATCCCCAGGGCTTGATGACCAAACAGTCCAGCCAAACTGGTGATCCATAGGCTCAGTGAGAAACCCTGTCTCAAAACATAAAGTACAGAGCAATTGAAGAAGACACCAGATGTTGGCCTCTGGCTTCCACAGGCACACACGTGCACATGCATTCCCCTCCCACATGAGGGAGAGTACATTTTTAAGGGAGTTACTCTATTTGGTCCTGGAGTAGGACCAAATACTCTAGAGGTGAGACACAGAGGGCTCAGAAGGTGTACATGGTGGTTATAGTCATAGCCTCTTCATACATGTGCAACATATGTACATAACATGTTTATTCTACTAGGGCCAGGGAAGGCATGCAATCGTTACAAATTAGAGCATTTGGTTTTAAAACTCACTTGCTACTTCTAAGCAATAGAAAGGTTTCTCAACTTATTCCACAGACTGTGCCCAGTAGATTTAACCCAGATTTAAAAAGGGCCATTTTTATTCCATTCTCTGTTGACAACATCTCCCCCAACCTCCTTTCTCCTTACCTAGGCCAAATTCTATTGCGAGCTATAGTGACACTACTGACTCTCTCTCCCTCTTACTGAAGGGACTCACCTGCAAAACTGTTCTAGAAAAGGCCAGATATCTACCTACCCATGCCTGCAACTAAGTGACTGAGGTCCAAGGAAAGCATTCCATGTTGCTCACTGGTCTCACTTCATCTTCACTGTTGCCAGGAGGGTTCTCAATGCTGCCCAGAAATCAGGCACATTTTCCTACCCAGTTACTACCTTGCTTTCCTAGAAAACTAGTTTATACCTTCTTTGCAAACTTCCAACAGTATTCTCCTACCTCCCTCAACTGGTGACCTTACTTCTTGTTTCACTGAGAAAACTGAAACAACTGGGAGAGAATTTGAAAGATCTTCAAACTCCACAGCTGCCCACATACTGGCCTCTGCAACCATTTGTTCTGCCTTCCCTACTCATCCTGCTCTGAATGACTGATCTGAGCTTCTATGGAATCCAAACCTCTCTCTGTGGTCTAGAACCACTCTGCCACCACACTTACCTGCTCCAGGAGTTGGATAGTCCCACCAATTTTCCTCTTTCTCCTCCATCAACAGCAATATTTATCTCAAGTGGATCATTCCCACTGGCAATAAGTGGGAATATACCTTCTACCTCCCCATTTTCTCTATTTCCCTTTCAGAGGAAACAATACAAAGGCCTTCACTTGGTTTCCAACCCTCTCGTAAGCCCCCTCACACTTTCTGTTTCAATCGTAGGCTGGGTTCATTTCAGCCCTCATCTTATTTGACCTATTACCAGCACATGACTCAAATGAGCCAAAAAATTGAAAGAGTAAATATGAATATGAGTTAAAGAGATCCTATGCACGCAATTTGAATAAATTTTTATGAAATTATTAGCAAGGTAATACAAACTCTATTTGAACTGAATATTGATCAACAGGAAAAATACATTCCAAGGAACTGACTTGCTCAGCAACTCCTTCCTCCTCCCAGAAGTGCGTGTTTCCATCAGCCCAGGACATCACATAGTTCTAGCGCTCCTGCTCAGTCCTTCTTTGATGATAACTCTTTGTCTCTCCAAACCTTAGCTTTGGAACTCAGTCCTGGAATCTCCCCTATTCTCTACTCTGTATTTACTTCTTTTGTGGCCCCATCTATCCATAACTCTACTATCCCTACACAGAAAACTCCCCAATTTAACTCTCTCAACTAGACTTCTACCTCTAACCTCCATTTACTCAACTTCATAGTCTTGTTACCAAATCACGTAAGCCTGGAAATTTAAACGTGCCAAACTCAATCATTAATCATCTTAACCAACTCTTCAAACCACATCCTACACCAACTTAGTGAATGGCAATCCAGCCTTCTGCTTTCTCTCCCTCTCACAACCAGGCCATCAGAGAATGACATTAACTCAACCTTAACCACACACCCAGAACCTTTCACCTTTTCACCTCTTCTACCTCCCGGCTGGTGGCCCCATTATGCTTCCTGGATCATTTCACTGACCTAAATTATCTTCCTACTTCCAACTTTGTTCCTTTAGAGTCTGTTCTCAGCAAACCTGCTGGATCTTTAGAACAGAACCTAGGTCGTGCTACTCCTTTTCTCCAAACATTGCTTCCCATCTCCATCAGGGTAAAAAGACAATTTTTATTAATGACACCAAGTCCATGTGATCTGACTGCCTGCCCTGTAACCTCCTGACACCTTCTCCTAGCTTTATCCATCACTCACTATATTCTAGTGTGCTGGCCTCTGTGCTATTCTGCAAATGTACCTGGCACGATCCCATAACCACTTGGCTCACTTCCTCATCAGCCTCAAGTCTTCACACAGGCGCCATCTTCTCTGCATAATACTACTGACAGCTCCATTTAAAAGTGAGGCTAACGGTACCCTTCCTCTACTTCCTTTTTCTCTGTAGTATCCATCACTACTGACATACTCCCATGCTTCCATCATTTATTCTGCACTTATTTTCTCAAAAATGGAAAACTCCATGTTTGTATGGGGTAGGATGGGGCTTTCCTGTGTTTTATTCTCTATTGTATTCCTGTCCTCTAAAATAGCCCTGACACATGGTAGGCACTTAATAAATATTTGATGATTGAATAATGAATTAATGTACGAATCTATAATTACCTATGAATGTAAACAGAGGAGAGAAAAATCTTGACTCTGAGTTCTAGAAACAATTTCTCTCTTAATTTTCCTTCTTCCTTTCTGGTAAAACATGGAAAATAAGGCGTGATTCTAGGTCCTTAGAATGAATTAAGAAGTAATCATTGCTCCTTATTAAGCACACCTCACTTTCCAGTCTTCACGGGAAAGAGGACAGACTTGCTTACAAGATCCTCTTATCAATCCTTCTGTGAATCAGATAAGTCGCAGGTGAGTAGACACAGGCATCAGATTCCAACTGTTATCTATATGACAGGGTCATATACAGGACAGAGAGGTCCAGGTGGCAGTTGGAGAATGTGTAGAAAAATAGCATATTCTAGAGCATGAGTGGTACCAGATACAAGTATCCACAATTGTTACCAACTATATACCTGCTCCTAGGTTGCTTCTAGGTCAGCTGGCTACCTCATCGTTCTAGTTCCACAAGAATACGAATGGCTTCTGCCATTCAGTTGTCAAATGAACTTTGAGTATATTCTGCCATAATCAGAGTCTGTGGAGAAGGTGATTGAGGATGACTTAAACAGAGATTAGACATGTTCCCTACTCTCCCAGTCCTCGGGCCTCTGTAGAAACCTCAACAGCAGAAGCACTTCAAGGAAAGAATGACAGTTTTTCATCAGCCCTGGTATATAGTGTGATTCTTTCAACATGACTATACATCGCACATCTAAACAAAATCTCATCAAGGCAGATAGTGAATAGGTGTTAACAAGTTTAACAAGTAGTAACTATGTACAGTTAGAAGAGGGCAACCTACAGAGGAGCCACAGACATGAATGAAAGGACTTCTGAGGCATGACGAGTCAGAAAGTGTCCAGATAATAAGCTGCCTCTTTTATCAAAAGCTTATAAAGTCTTCAAGGACCTCTTCTACCACAATGACTCAGAGCACCCTATGCAGTCACAACAGATTCAGACAAACTGCAAAGCTGGAGAAACAGCACAGTTCCAGGAATTTCAGCACCCATATCTGTATGGACAGCAAGTGAAAAGAGAGATAACCCCAGCTACAAAAGTACTTAAGAAGAAACACTGGACATTCAGTGTCGAGATCTGAGAATTGAAGGCAGAGATAGGAATCTTGGAAACAAGAATTCTAGTCCAAATACAAGAAAACAGCTGACAGAATCAGCAGACAGCATAAAATGAGGATGACAGAGGAATCAGACTCAGATCATAATCAGGAAAAAAGTCAATTCTTTTAGCCATGTCCAGGCTCAGTAAAGGGGATTAAAAGTTAATACCTAAGTCAAAGTAATATTTGCTGAGTGAACAGCACTGATCAAAGAGAGAACATCTTGTGCTAGAAAAGGAATACCTATCAGGTTTAGGAGAAATAAAATCAATTAAATTAATAAGTGCAGTAAAGAGTTGAAAAGACCTTTGGGAGAAGCATTCAAAAGAGGTAGAAGCCATCAGCACTGTTCAGCATTCTTTTCACCACAGGAGGGAGGGAATCCAAGAATACAGTTGGAATTTAGCCAAGCAGAGTTGAAATTTTGGTAGAGATTAAACTAAACCTAGGGAACTCTAAGTAGCCCTCACAATGGGGCCCAGACTTATCTCCTTACAGTACAGCATGACAATACAGCATGATAATGAGAAAAACCACACATAAATGAGGCTAAGAGTGATCAATATAGGTCACAAGAGGCCTTTAGGAAGAGACTGAAGTGGAAAAGGGATGAAAACCTTTTGAATTTGTCCCACTTAGCTCTAATTGTCAACTTGACATGGCCTAGAGTCATCTGTAGAGGGAATTTCAATTGAGGGATTTCCCAGATCAAACTGGTCTGTGGGCATATCTGTATTGTTTTGATTATTAATTGATGTAAGAGGTCCCAGCCCATGGCAGGCAGCACCATTCCTTCAGTAGATGGCCCTGGGCTGTACAAGAAAGCTAGCCAAGCACTGGTCTGCAAACAAGCATTCCTCCACGGTTTCTGCTTCACGTTCCTACTTGAGTTCTTTCCCTGACTTCCCTCAACAACGAACGATGACCTGGAAGTTTAAACTGATAAATAGTTCCTTTCCCCAACTTGCTTTTGGTAATGATGTTTATCACAGCAACAGAGGAGAAATTAGGACATCATTATATATAAAATGGTTAAACTGAACCCTCGTGCTTGTGAGCCCTTTGTAGCATGTCCACAAGTATGTAACATTAGTCTTGCATACTTGCTGCCATTAATTTATAGAAGGGACAGTGGACTGGGACAAAATGGTGAGTTGGACCATCCCAGAATGAGGAGTGGTCAGAAGGGAAACCAGTATTTTTTCATTTTGCTGCCACTGGCAATTTTTCTACATAAAATATTGATATATTATGTTCATATTTATAATGCTGCATTGAATAGTTGTTCATAGTTAATTCCATGGTGTATAACTAGCTTGTGTGTGTGTATAAATTGTGTCATTTCAAAGTTTAAGTTAAAATTACATGAAAAAAATTCTCAAGTATTATTGATTTGTACTACCAGAATCTGATAATCAACCAGTTTTCTGGATTCCATGGAGCTCCGACAATGAGACTGTCAGTGGGCATAAGCACACTGAAAAGATTGGCTAATGCATGTGTCTATATTATTTCCACTGTTGTTTTCCTCCCCCAACTCCCTTTCCTTTCTAAGAGGAATAGTAAAATTTCAACAAATAAAAAGTCTATGCAATGTGATTCAATCATAAATAGTTAACCCCATGCCCAATGTTCTGAAGAGTCTGTCTCCTTGCCCCTGTCACTGCAGTGACAAGAGACCTAAGTCTGAGGGTGTGCCCAGCTGCTCTCTGCAGCCTTTGCATCTTGTTTCTTGCCCAACTAAAACCCAGATTTTGGTGGCACCTTCTTCTTAGAAGACCAGACGTTGTCTTTGCTCTACTCACTGAGAGTTTGGTGCCATTTTCATTTGACTTCTCCTGAATCAAGGTGCAGCTATCCACCCAAATCATGACTCACCTCTGCCCATTGATACCTGGCTTCATGCCCTGCTCCCAGATTCACTGTTTGGGAAAGTAATATCCTTTCAGAGTACACATGAATTCACTCTTCCCATGAGGGACCAGGTACTTTTTCAGAACCATTCCTATTACTCAACCAGTTCCTGTATTTATGAATCCAGCCAACAAAGTAGCAGGAGGCCTCAGTTCAATGACTAACAGGCTGGACTTCAGAGAGGGCATCAGTTTGTAGCCCTAGGAGCCAATGCAATGAAAGGTTTCAGGGGATCTTCAATTGACCCGTTTTCCTCCCTGCTTTCTTCATGGAGTGAAACTGCATAGGAGAGCAAGATCACTGCTGCTTTGTGTAACCTCAGTTGCTACTGCTGACAGATAACTAGAGAGATGGAGATTTGAAGAGAGTGCCATGACAGCTTGGTCGTCTAACTTCCTAGTGTTTTAGCAGTGTTTGATATAGAATATTGGTTCAGCTAATAAATGTGAGAAGCAGAATGCATGCATGAAAGAATGATGAATGAATAAATGAATGAAGGGTGACTCAGTGAATTAATAAAAGAATGGTGAGGAATTTTCTGGTTTCACTCCTGAATGTTTCAGTACCACCTGATTCTTGGCCAGTAGAACATATCACACCTATATCCTCAAATGCAACACTTCTCCTTTTAGGCTTTTCATGCATTTATCACATCACTTAGGTGATTCTACACATATAATTGAAGTTCATCACTTTCAAAACCCCACAAAAGACACCAGCCACTTGCAGGGTTAGTGTTATAATTTCCCATGGCTCCTGGCTACTCTGAGTGACAGAGCCCAAGAAGATCTTCATATCTCAGATGTGAAGTGACTATACTCATCAACCTTGCCTGCGTTTCCTCCTTTCTGATGCCTTCCACAGCTGGTGAGAATCCCAGAGTGTCCTGGAGGGGTTTCTGGGTCACAGTTACTTCCAGGTCTTGCTAAGCATTACCTGGTTCTTGAAACTTCTAGCCTACTCTTTGGAGGGCTAGCTGAACTCTTCCCTGATAAGCTTCTCAGGTCTATTTTGCTCATCCTGAGGGGAATGGATACAAACTCATTTGAACATCCTTTAGCATCTACAGAAGATAGGTACCAGAACCACCCCTCCCCAGACACCAAAATCTGAGATTGTTCAAGTCCTTTATATGGCATAGTATTTGCATATACCTGTATCTAACTTGCCATTGCTTTGAATTGTCTGTTACTTAAAATGCCTAATACAATGTAAGTGCTATGGAAAATTATTTATGCCATAAGTTTAGGGAATGATGAGAAGGAAAAAATAATCTATAGATATTTAGTATGGGTACTGTCCATTTTAACCTAATTACTTACCAGTAACAACCTAACACTTTTTAAAGAGTACTTTCCATCCTTGGTTGGTTACATCCATAGATATTGAACCTATGGATGAAACAGCTTAAAAATCATTATCAGCCACATCCTGAGTACCTGCATACACAGGCCTCACATAATCCCTGTTTTCTGGGCATCATATTTGGTTGAGTCTCTTCTAAGATACAACATTTCTTTTCCTTTATCCTCCCAAAGACTACTTTCTATCTAAGTCACACTGTGCCCCACCTAATAAGTTTTGTATATGTGGATCATATAAAAAAGATTAAGAGATGAACTGAAGGAAACAGGAGGCACCTTGAGATAAAGGAAGGCTACAGGAGTGTGCAGAAGGAGGATAACCATTCCAAAGGCATCTGCCTTGCTATGCAGTGGCTGAAGGCACAGAGGGCACCATCCTTCATAAGCACCTTCCGAAATTGCTCTGCACACTCTGCCCACTTATACCGTGTGCATCAAACAACATACCTTTCTCTAGCCCTCATTATTGAGCTTGGACTCTGCACCATGTCCTAAGTGACATTAAAATCAGACTCTGGAAAGCATAAGAGACTTCATGGTCACTTTATATGACTTCTGTCTTGCTGCAAGAACTCCCAACATCCCTGACAGGTAGCTGGACAGCTTTACTTTGTATAACAACTCAGAACCTTCCAAACATGTCTGACCATGTTACTGGCCAACAACACTGTAAACACACAGCTCACCAACTATACAGAGCTGCCCCAAATCAGAACCTCTGGAGGAGGCACCTGGGAACATGAATTTTCAGTTAGTATCACCAATGAGTTTCATACTTAATGATGCTTTCTCTGGGCATGTAATGCAGAAGTTCTTGACAGTGGTTGCATATTAAAATCAGCTAGGCCACTTTAAAAAATGTCAATGGCAGGCCTTTATACCTAGATATTCCTACTTAATTGGCCTGGACTGAAGCCCAGGCAGTATAATTTTTAAAGCTCCCAGTTGATTTTAATGGACAACTGGGGTAAACGTGTTGCAACAGCTTTCCAACCTGCCGGTGGGTCATTTGGGGACAATAACTGAGAGTCTTACACCTATTAGTACACCTCACTCTACCCCACCACCATGTTGATCCAAAACTCTCCAAAATAAGAAGAACTGATTAATTTGCTTGTTTACTTCTCTAAGACAGAATGCAATATACTAATTACAGTAAGAAATTTATGTATTTCCACTGAGCAAAAGGTCAGGCAGAAAGGAGATGATCTGATAGGTTCTGCTAAGTTCTCAAAGTTGAGTATACACAAGCTCAACTTATTCTCAGCCTTCACTATCCCCAAATAAACCAAGCTGAATATCGCCAGAAGTCTCCCTCCAGCCTCTTCCCACTCCTCTCCTGTCCCACCAGCTCTACTCACATTGTACAGCACAGTGGTCCACCCTTCCATGGTGATGCATTGGAAGACAGTCAGCACAGCAAAAAGGATGTTATCAAACTGAGTGATTCCGTCATTGGGGCCGATCCAGTCTTTACATTCGTAACCAGTTGGGCAACCCTGCACACCACATGGGTGCGGAGGATCAAATCCTTCCAGGATACCTGCAGATATAGTTGAAGGGTGAGGAATAAACCACATTGTACTTAGCATGAACTGAAAATGATTCCCGGAAAGCCACAAGCAAGCAATTCTCCTGCCATAGCCGGAAACTTGCCCATCTCACCTCTAGTCCTTTCCTTTCTGGCCTCTCAGTATCCCTCACTTCACATCCTTGTGCAACAAACCACTTCTATTAACAGCTTCTCTATCAGTTTCTTCAAATCCCAAACTCTACCTTGGCCTGTACGACCACAAGAATTTGTATGAGGGCTACCTCATACAAAAGACATGGGGTAAAGACATGATGTTACTGATCTTCTAACCTCAGACACCAGGATGAAACCCAGAGCTTTCCTGGGTTTCCTGTGCACAGTAACAAACTGCAGTTTCTTTATTTTACTAGCACTTTAGTTTTCTGGCATACATTTTTGGTTTTGAACTAAAGGTAAAAATAAAAACTAAAAACCATTTGAAGATTATTTTCATGAAAACATGGTACTTATTTCAGATTCTTTAACCTGTTCCTCATGCACACCCTTGCTTTTCTTCTAGTATGCACTACTATTCAGCTTGATAAGAATAAACAAGACACAAAGCTATGTGAATTGGGGATTAGTGTACCCCACAATCCCCCAAGCATACTTTTCAAGCCAAGTTCAGAAAGAGTGAGGAAAACTATAGAGGAAATGCCACAGATCCACCAGGATCACATCTGATTCTAGTCTCCTGGGTCCCACTGGCCTATCAACCAAAGGTGCTGTTATGTAGAGTATTTATTCAGACAGATGATTTTTGGCATATATTCCGATAGCCCTCTGCCATTGATGGAGGAGCTGAGAGCAGTTATTTGGAAACTTCCAACTATAAACAAAGAGGCTATTGCTTTGCAATATGAGTGTCAAGTAGATTTTAAGCTGGTTATGCCTGAAAATATTGCTGACTAGGAAGTTTCTGATTCAAATTCTAGAGTTGGGAAGAATATACTTTTTCAGCAAAGTCCCAAGGCCTGGAATTACTCTCATGACCAGAGAGGACAAGTGGGAAAACAGAAGACAGAAAATAATGACCTTACCTGAATTATTCATGAAGCATGCTCGATGTAACTTCCCACTGTAGAACTCTAAGCCAATGATGGCAAACATGAGGATGGCAAAGAAAAGCAGAAGGCCAATCTGCAGAAGTGGCACCATGGCCTTCATGATGGACTTCAACACAATCTGCAGGCCTAAAGGGAGAGACGGCAATGACATGGGGCCCTCATTCAGTTCTACCTGACTGGGTGGGTCTGTTTACACTCCCCTAGTAGGAGGGCAAGTATTCCATGGAAAAGAACTACTAATCCAGAGAGGATAGATGCCACAACAAGTCTAAGGCTGCCTGATATCACCTCTGCCCCTCTTCCTACTTACATCCCCATCATCATTCTCCGATTGGCTGACTGCCTATAACCCTCCTCCTGTTTCCTTCATTTTATCTTCTGGATTCCTCTTAAAGATTAAATGTATTAGACCATATTCTTTACTTAAAGGAAATTAAGCCTGTCCCTGCTGGGCTACAAATCCTACGGGAGTAGGGGTAAAACTGACCTTCCCTCTCTCAAAAAAAGATCATTTTCTCTCTGATCCAGTTCTCCATCTACTGTGACAGGAGCACAGAAGGTACAATTCTGCTCATAAAATACACAGCCTCTTTTAGGATTCTAGCTGAAGACAATGAGCAGAGATTTGAGTAAAGAATTAAGTAAAAAGATACTTGCAGCACTCTTTGTGGTTGAAAAAAGGAAATAATTTGTTTTATGTTTTGTTGTTCAACCTTATAAAATACCTAAATATATAATGATACAAATAATAATTTTTAAAAATTGTATGTGTATGAGTGTTTTGCTTGCTTGTATATAAGGGCACCTATGTCATGCAGTACCCACAGAGGTCAGAAGAGGGCATTGAATACCCTGGAACTAGGGTTAGGCACAGTTCTTAGCTACCATGTGGGTGCTCAGAACCAACCCGAGGTCCTCTGCAAGAGCAACCAGTGCTCTTAACCACAGAGCCATCTCTCCAGCCCCATAAATAAGAATTTTTAAAGTTAGGAAAATGAAATGCTTATTTTAAGATATAATCTACATACAGGTAATTATTACAATTATATTAAACTACACAGGGGAAGAAGAATGAAAAAATATACCCAAGTATTAACAAAATATATTTCAGAGTAATATAAGGAGTGATGCTTGTTTTCTTTTTCATTGTTTTCCTTACTTATTTTTCTGAAAGAAAAATCTTCCTTAAATATGAGAAAAAGTTAAATTTAAAAATGTAATTTGGGCTGGGTGTGTTGGTACATACCTTTAATCCCAGCACTCTGAAGACAGAAGTAGGCCAATCTCTGTGAGTTCAAGGCCAGCCTGGTCTATATAGTGAGAACTTGTCTCCAAAAATGCAAAACTAACTAAATAAATGAATAAAAATAAATAATTAAAAGTATAATGTTATGCTCAATTGTTGCATGTCCCATAGGAATTGCCATAGGGTCTTCCTTCCAGGAAGTAGCTTTCTTGTCTTAGACCCTGGATCCAATTGGGGACTTGTCAGTAAAAATACTAGCTAAACAGAAAGAAGAAAGTGAGTGCTCACTAGGTATTCCTGACACAAGTTTTAAGGGCCTCAGAACACGCACAGCCCGAAGTGTCCGCAAGTCCACATGGGTGTTGAAGTGGGTTCCCGCAGTGGCCAGGATGCTGTGGATGAAGATACAGAAAAGTCAAGGTTACTGCAGTCTGATGCTCATCCCCTCCTGTTCCATGGGGAGGCGGGACTGTATCAGGCTTAGCCTGGAAAGCAAACAAAGGTAGTGCCAGCTGTATGTGGGTGCACCTGAGCCTGGGTGAGTCACCAGTGGTGTTGAGTAGAATTAAATATAGCCATCTGTATTTCACTGTGCAAAGAAGTAAAAGTTGCCATCATAATAGAATCCCTCTCAAAATTATGAGCAGAACACTGGTCCCCAGTATTCTCCCCATACCTGTACCAACCTGGTCCCTTACTCTCCTTCTGCCCCTTGCCAAACTCCCTCTCTTCTTTCCATGCTAGCAGGCCCTTAAGTTTTTTATTTCAAATTCTCCCAGGTTCCCATGTTCCCTGTCTCTTTAAGGAATTTCTCTGGATTAACTGCAGTAAAGAAGTAACTCATTCTTCTCCACTTGACACTCAAAATTGTTATCAAACAAATAAATTACACTGATATTCACAATTAGAAGATATGTCAGTGGTCAATATATATTATTAATATTTCTTGTAATTGCCCCAAATGACTTTTGACCTAGACTGCGATCCTTTACTTTCATTTCCCCATGTTGCACAGCCATACCCAGAAATACACACACACACACACACACACACACACACACACAAACTTCACAAGAATGCTATTAGACTGCACATGTCAAGTACCTTGTCCTAATGAGACAATATAATGCATAATACCCTGACAACAATACAAGTACTTTGGCAAGGACACAAATGTATTCATGAAGACTAAGAATTAGATGAACTAGATTTAGGTCTTGGCCTATTTACTTTAGAACAGCACACTTGATATAAGTCATTCAACCTCTAGGAACATTATTTTCCTCATCTATAAAATAGAGTAGAACTCACAGAAATAAAATTAGATGGTGTTGAATACTAAAAGTGTTCTGAATCAGTCATGTGATACATACTTGTAATAACAACACTTAGAAAGCTGAGGCAGGAGTACTACAAGTTCAAGGGCACACTAGGCTACATAGGGAGACTCTGTCTAAAGAACAAAATAAAATGTGTTCTGGAAACCACAAAGCGCATAACTGACATTGTTTCTGACACAAAGATCAATAACAATAACTTAAGTTTTGCTGGCTTATTCTTTGTTCTGTGAGATAACACCTTTTATCCCTTATAATCTCTCCAAGATTATCACTGCCATCCAGAAGCACTGGGAAATTAGAAATTACCATGCACTTAGAAAACTGCATGGTAACAAGAATGGTTTATTTTTTTTTCTTTTTAAACAGTGTATCCCTGTAGCCTCAGCTGCCTAGAACTCACTATTTAGACCAGGTACACCTGTCTTTGCCTTCCAAGTGCTGGGACTAACGGTCTGTGCCACCACAGCTTTTCTATATAATTTATTTATTTTTATTTTATGTGTTTGAATGTTTTGCCTGTATCTTTGTAAGGGTACTCATGCACACAATGCCCACAGAGCCCAGAAGAAAGTGTTGAATTCCCTGGAACTGGAGTTAAGGTGATTCTTATTTGCCATGTGGCCACTGGGAACCAAACCTTTACAAAAGCAGACAATGCTCTCTCTACCCCACCCCAACTCATCTATTCTTGGTGGAGCTTCTCTGAAAGATTTCAGTATAGACCACTATGATATCTGCAATGTCACAGACATTTGACATGTGTTCAGTATTCTAAAGAGAACTGTATGAAAGGTTAATGCTTAATTAACCCTGGTTTAAAGAAGCAAAAGCAAAACCAACAGGTGCTAAGATTGCAGATCATGGTAACATAATTACAATGACAACTGTGAACACACAGTACTGGCCACCAACCCCACAGGCTCCCACCATTGGCATTATTCTAGCACTGAGTATACAGCTATATTAGGATGTAAAGAGGATGCACACTTATAGCTCAAATGACTGGAGGAGATTTCTTTCAACTTTAAGATTTTATAATTTGAGCTGGGGGAGATGGCTCAGTTGGTAAAATTCTGGCCTTTCAAGCACAAGAACCTGAATTAAGTTTCCCTGAACCCACATAAAAAATCCAATGTGTTGGCAAATACCTGTAATCTCAGTGATGGAGGCAGAAAATAAGTGTACTTCCTGAAAGTTCTTGGGACAGCTAGCCTGTCCCAAACAAGATCAACACCTGATGTCATCTTCTGACCACACAGAAGCACCACTGAAGTATGCACCTGCACCCACACACATGCACACACACACATGAGAAAAAAGACACTAGAGTCCCATGTTCATACAGTCCCAAAACAACAAACAGAAAGAAATCATACTCTCATAAAGAACTTAGGAAGCTAGACAAGTTTTAGTCTTCTTAACTACATGAAGTCTTCTCCATTTTGCCTGATCCTAACTGTCATACCATCATTTGAATTCTGTCAAAATATCTGACATTATCCATGATTCTAGCTTCCAAGTTCAAAGAAAGACATTGGGAAGGGGATGGTATAGCTTCTAAAGAGGAAGAAGAACAAAGAGAATTGTGGAAAAAATAGAACTAAAAATTAGGACAGACATAGACAAAAAGGAAAAGAAAGAGGAAAAAAGGTAAAGAGGACTTTCAAGGATAAATAAAGGAATAAAGAACAGGGAAATTGGGGCCATTGTCTCGTTCCTCCTGGAACAAAGGCAGGGTCCCAGCACTGAGCCTCCTCTGCTATCCAGGTGTAAGACTCTTCTTTCACTATGTCTTACAAACACAGTGCAGAATCTGCTCTGCTCAGAAACTAGAGTTCTATTTCCAAGGATACCAAGATACTCATGAGATATTCTTTCACATCATACGAACAGCTGATGGAAGTGAAATTTTCCTCTCCAGTCCTGAGTACGGCAAGTATGTTTCAGAACATGGAGGTAGAGGCAGAAAGGCACCATTAAAAGGCAAAGAAGGCTCAAACATACAAAGAAAACTGTGGAAGTAAGAAAGGAGACTGAGACTCCAGGAGAATGAACCATAAAAAGCATAGAGATGCAGACACAAAAGGAAATAAGAAACAAAACCTGATGGAAAAGGAAACATCAGGGAAGCATACAGGGAAGCTCCCAAGGGAAAGGGAACAAAGTAAAGCTAAACTGAAGGAGAGAAGTAAAAATGTGTTATTGCAAGGGCCTCCGGCCACGAGAAGAGTCTACGTTCCCATCATACATAGCAGCTCTTAGCTAAATCCACCTGACCCCAAATCTCCCCACTGCCAACCCAGCTGCAGCCAGAGCCTCACAGCCCATGTCCTCCAGCTTTCTTGTTCTTTAAATGTTTCTTTTCTTCCCCCGGTCTGGAAAGATTGTCAACAGGCCTGTTAAAGCACACAGATCAGCCAGTGATTGCTTCTTAATTCCCCCTTGCTCCCTCTTGCCAGGACGGTCAATGTGACAACTGAAGCCATCCAGCAAATCCTCAGTGTGACAAACTCAAGGGTTGCTCTACCCTGTCGTGTCACAGGATTTGGAGATAAGGAGTTGAAATGTAACTCCTCTCCATGGCTGCCTAATCTGTTGCATGTGGTAACAATGGCAGCACCATTTAACCCGATTATCCTTCTAGACCCTGCAATAGGTGTACCCTGCGAGCTAGTCAGTAGGTAGCATCCTCCATGGTCTCTGCATCAGCTCTTACTTCCAGGTTCCTGCCTTGAGTTCCTGCCTTGGCTTCCCTCAATGGTAGACTGTGCCTTGGGACTATAACCCAAATAACCCCCCAATGATATCTCATTAAATCATTAAAAATCATTAAATCATCATCTTGCTTAATGAGGCTGTTGTCTACATTTCATTTCTATGAGAAAACAAGACTCAGAAAAAGCTAAATGGATAAAAGAAAGTCAGTTCCCTCAGGATGTTAAAGCCAGTCTTCTTCCCACTCTGCCATGGTGTTGGATGATATTTTCCCAGAATGGCTCAGCTCCACTATTCTGCTTCCAAAAATACCAGTGTTATAGCATTTCCTTCCGAAACAGGTAAGTGAACTTAATTCCTTTCATTCCAGGGGCCACAAACCATCAAGTGAATTGCCACTGGTGACTCTCAGGGCCATCAGAGTCCTCTATGAAACTTTCCCAATGACTATAAGATTGTTTTAATGCAGGTGTTGCAATACTTACATACACATACGTGGAGAGACACGCACATCACAAAATCAGAGTAAGGCCACCAGCTTCAAGTTAATAAAAACCTAAGCTCTCTGCTATCCCAGGAGCCTTGTATGTATATGCTTCAGGAGCAGAGGTTGCATTTTCTATTTCTTTTATCCTCATAAGCACAGAGGGGATGGAAAGTTCTATACAGAGATGTACTTAATTCCCACAATTCCCACATTGCAGAGGGAAGATAAACAGGCACACATACAACATGTGGCCCACAGACCAGTTCAGTCACTGCTTCCTATTGACTACTATGGATCAGCCCCTCCTCTAATACTTCTTTTTTCAATTGTCAGTTACCAGCCAAGAACAAAGTGCATGGAGGCTGATCTTATCTTGATGCCATGACACAAGTCTTTCTACTCATGGTCACAGAGGAGGGGAAAATGGAATTGATGCTGTGAATAATTAGAACTGAATCATCTTAGTTAGTCACCCTTGGATCCATCAATGTGCTATTCCTTTTAACCTTGGGGTACTTTCTTAGCTCCTTGTCAACTCAGGTCAATAGTCTCTTTTTATAGGCATCTTCCTCTTCTCACTTCCACACCTGAGAATACCATGAAACATTAGGCTTACATTTAGAAATGCAGATAAAATACAGGCTTCCCAGTTAAATTTGAGTTTCAGTTAAACAACTGAAATAGTTTTTAGTGCAACTAAACAACTAAATCATTTTAGAGCAATGTTTGTAAAATGCATGTGATGGTCATTATTTATCTAAAATCTGAAGTTCAAACTTAACTAATGGTGTGGCTTGAATGTGAAATGCTCCCCAAAGACTCATGTGTTTGACTATTTGTTCCCCAGAAATGGCACTGTTTTGTCAAGAGACAAGATGAAAATTGGGGGACAGAAGCAAGATGCTAGGTATGCAGCTAGCTTTGAAGATGAAGGAAGTTCTCAACAAACAGGAAGAATGCAGTTTTATAGTCTAGGAAAGTGAAGAAATGAATTTTCTCCCAAGAGGCATATCCCATTGAACCCAATCTGACTGCTCCCGAGAGTTTTCCATTATTTATTTCCAAGGTGAGAAAGATGCCCACCAAGAGCACACACAAAGATTCCCCAAAATGAGTTCAAAGTCAAATAAATAAAAGTTTTAAAAATTAGTGCCTACTACAGCTTGACTCATAGCAAACATTTGATAAACTGATTTTGCAGATAAAGAAGAGAAACACTCAGTTTTCTCATCTATAAAATGAAGTGACTATATACCGCAACTTCTTGGGTCCCTTCTGGCTCAGAGATCTTGAATCACAGCCTCTCCAGCTGGACCACCTCCTGCAATTCACATCTATGCCTTTTATACTCAGTATTCTGAGAGCTGCCCAATACTGAACACCCAGCTACATACAGTTCCTGAATCTTAAATACCAATTTTTATTATTACACTGAATGTTTACCTATGTAGGGTTCATATATATATATATATATATATATATATATATATATATATATCGTAGAAATGAAGCCTAGTTGGTAATGATAATTGGTGGGTCCTTCTAACTCAAATCAGAGCCAGTTCCTTGATGGCTAGAATTGCCTTCCCATTTGTATCCTCTATAGCCCCTTGCCCTAGCAATAAGTAACAGTGGTGGGGCACAAAAAATGCCCTTACTCAAGGGTTGTGGCACTACTATGGTCTCACTGGAGCAGACTAGCTAGACTCACACACTCACGATCTATGGGCTGGAGGCACCTATGGAATCAGAGATCTAAACTAAGGTCATTTTAACCACACAAGTAAATCATTATGATCCATCAAAATACATTGAGTTACATGTACTATGTTGTTCTCCATTTCCTTTAAATAAATTATGAAAAGTTTGATTTGATTTGGGAATAAGTTTCTAGAGATTTTACTTCATTTTATTTAAAAAGAAGGAAAAAGACCTTGTTTATTAAAGTGTTCACAGAGACAAGCCAAAAGAAAAAAGAAATCAACTTGACCAAAATATATTAGAGGGAGGACAATGAGGCTAGAAAGTGACTGAGGTCTGATAGTCCAGTTCCCAGTCGCAGAAAGCAGTCTCATCCTCCTCTTGACTTGCTGTGCTTAGCTCCATCCCAGAGTCCAGGACCCAGGCTGCAGTCACCTGATACTTGCTGAGCATGTGCAGTGGCATTATGATGGTGGTGGCTGTCTTCATGAAACTTAATGAATAGACAGTTATTGTAAGTGGAAAGAAAGTCTAAGAAGGAAGGAGCAAAGGTGGAGCAAGAGTAGGCCAGGGGAAAGAAGGAGGGAAGAATTCCACCCATGCAAAAGCATGTACAGAAGGCCCAATGGAAGACAGAGTATCATATTTAAAACAATAAATATGAGTGATGTGCCTAGAACCTACTGAGACAGGGAGAGAAAAGTATGAAGAGTCTGAAGGACTAGAAAATGTCAATAAGGAACACTTTATAGGATATGTTAGGGGTTTAGACCAAGCCTGGCAGTATTTTAACAGCTTTAACTTAAAGGGTTAAATGTAGTAGTATACATCCACTAACCACAATGCCACTTTTTGCTCAGAAATATTTTTGTGCTTGAAGGTGTCTCACCTCCAACCCCAGACCCAGTTGCTACAGCCAAGTGTTGACCTTGGATCTGGTCTCTCTATCTAAATTAATATTTCTCTGGTAGGATAGATATTCTGTGGTCATGCATACTGTGCTGTGGGCTCCAGACTCCCTGGGAGTAAATATAGATGAAGTTTTACAAATCATCTATTATCATGAATAGTAACTGGGTTAATAACAGCCAGGTGATAGAACTCAGCCCACTGAGTTTATAAGGGAAAAATGAAATTCAGAATTACAATTGGCCTATGTTACAGAACAAAGTTAAAGCATACACAGCAGTGGTCTTCAAATTTTTTTGACCATAGCTCGGCAAGAAACATTTGACAAAAGGAGCAGAGCAAATATTTATGTATGAGCATATTTAATATATTAATATTTATTCTATATGTTATAGACTCATACGTTTTCTCTTCAAGTCTTTCTTTCTGACATTTAATTCTGATTGCAACCACATCTAGTTCATGATCTCTAATGAAGCTAACCCACAGTAGCTCCAACCAGATGACACATAGATTCTCTCTAAGGAGACTTCTGAAAATCAGGATGGATCAGTGTAAGTGGCCATTTTAACAGAACCATACATCTTCTTGTTGTTTTCCCAAAGCCATGAAATAGTTTGTCTTGAAAGACTTTACTGCTGTGTTTCAAGAACTGTAGATGTAGCATTCTAAGAGGAAACCTCTTCCATTTTCAGGTACCTGAAGTGAAAAGGACAGCTTGAATGATACAATGCAGACCATTAGATATAGAGTGGGGAGGCAGGTAGACACACACACACACACACACACACACACACACACACACACACACTTCCAAATCATCATAGAAAGATATCTGTTTCTGATTTGCTTTTGTTTTTACTTATGGTTTTGGTTTGGTGCTTGTTACGTAGTAGTTTGCATTACTCAACTTTCATGGGTCTAACCTAATTTCTGGTCAAATTGGAACATAAACTTTCTTTTTTGTTCTTTTCTTTGTTTCACAGACAATAAAAGTGACAGCTAAGGAGCCCTAACATTTCTTGGGAGGATGGGAATTTAGGTAAGGTCAACTTGCCCTTTCAAATAAGAAAGATCTGTGCCATTTGCAGGAGGAACAACTGCCTCTACCTTTAACAAAAGTGAGGTAACCACTTCTGGAATTGAAAACAGGGTTCCTAAGTCAAATTTCAAAGGAAAGAGTTGTAGTGGTAAAATATGCCTTTTGGTGAAAAAGAAGCTTCATGACAAAAACTCATCCCTTTTCTTGCCTGCCAATAGGGAGCTCAACAATCAAACCACATCATAAGAAGAAGAGGTTGTACTGACATTTGGAGGCAGGTTATTCTTGGCTGTAAACAGCTGACCTTTGCACAACAGGACATTTAGCAGTATCTCTGGTCTCTAACCACTAGATACCAGCAGCAACCTCCTTTCAGCAATGGAAAAATGTCTCCAGACATTGTGATAGCAAAATTACCCCTGGTGGAGAACTGCTGTTATAGGAGGACCTCTAATAATACTCTTGAACATGAGAAAAGCCTTATAGCTAATTAAAAGCAATAGCGCCTGCTTTTCACACATCACCACACAGGGGAGAAACACACAGCCCTCTGCAAGTCTTAACTCTGAGTGACCATCAGCCTTGATGACAATGCCCCAATACTGCTATCAAATACCTCGTGAAAGGTTCAACAGACTGGACCCCAAAATGCCTCCAAAGAAGAGTTTTCCAGTGTTAAATGATGAATACAGAAAAGCACAAAGAGTAGTTTTATTTGTATAACTTAACAGAATGAAAAGTCAAGGTCCTACCAATGGTCCTGGGTTCTTTCTATGTTAAAAAAAAATCCCTGATTATTCACACAGACCTAGGAAGGGAAAATGTCAAAAGAAGAGAAGAAACTCTAAGAATAGAGGACCAGGAAAGATCACAAAAAACATAAAGAACTTCATTGCTTCAGTTCACACAGACCTTACTGTATAGGTGCCACTATTCCCATTCTATAAGTTTAAGAACTAAGTCACAGAGAAACTGCCCTGGCCAAGAGCATTGTGATAGTAAATGATCAAAATGGGATTCAAACTCAGAAAAGTAGATTCTAAATCTGGAGCACTTTTGGTAGCTCCAAAAGATAATGATTAATAGCTAGAAATATATCCCAAAGGTATATATATGTGACAAATGCTCACTAAGTTGGCCACAGAGCAGCCTCTCTGCAGTCTTATGGTGGTTGCGATTGCAGTATCATATGAAAGTTAGCAGAACTGTGCTTCAGAGAGTTGACAAAGAAGGAGAATTGCTGCAAAGGGAAATCCTACATTACAAGAATTCGCTAGCATGAATACATGTTCCTTGCGTTGTTTTTCTAATGGTGGTGGGGGAGTTTTGTCGATCCCATGTACTTTTTCTCACTAGGTCCCCCTCCAGACCTGAACCAAGCACTTGAGAGTTGCTATGACACAGAGAAGAACCCAGTCCAGGAAGAGAGTCACATGGCATCCAAGCTCCCACCATGCCTTTGCTAGGATGTACTAGTAAAATCTAGAACCAGACTTAAAGGACTAGCTTTGCAGTCCATATGTACTGCCTCTGAACACAGTTGCCTGCTGGGGCATTGCCAGAGCCTCCTCTTCCACCTTCACAGGTCCTTCCTCAGACCATTATGTTCTCACATGGTATCACTGGCCACAATAGGTTCAGGGACAAGAAGTCCTTTCCCTGAGATATTTAGATATGGGCAATCAAGCTTAGTCATCCCTTCTGAAGCAGCTCTAGCCATAAATCAAAAGTCTCGGAGCTGTAGTCTTTCATGTCATGTTCTCCTTAACAGAACAAAACTGGCTATAGTGAGAGAGAACACAGCTGACCCCAAGAGATGAGAAGGAAAAGCAGAAAGGATTTCTGCAGGACCTGAGCTAGCTGTGCTAACAGTTCATAAGGTCTGACTATTTCCTGACCTTTCTGTGAGATATCCCCTTCCTGCTCAAACAAGTCCAGGGAAGATTTCCATAACTACTCATCTATTTTCATTCTGATAGTCAACCAAAGTCAAAATTGAGGTAAGTGGCTTAGTCAGACCCAGAAGAGCCAAGGTACATACAAGGTAAAGAAAGAAAAACTCAGCCAGGCATGGTGGCAAAAACCTTTAATCCCAGCAGTCAGGAGGCAGAGGCAGGCAGATCTCTGTGAGTTCAAGGCTGCAGGGAGACCCTGTTTCAAAAAGACAAGACAAGAAGGAAGGAAGGAAGGAAGGAAGGAAGGAAGGAAGGAAGGAAGGAAGGAAGGAAGGAAGGAAGGAAGGAAGGAGAGAGAGAGAGAAAAAGGAAAAAAGGAAGAAAGGAAGGGAGGGAGGGAGGGAAGGAGGGAGGGAGGGAGGAGGGAGGGAGGGAGGGAGGGAGGGAGGGAGGGAGGGAGGGAGGGAAACAGCAGTATGCCCTGGCCTAGAGCTAATATACCAATCATGGAATATGCAAGGTTTTGTCTTGATGTCCTTGTGGCAAGTGGTTGGATTCCTAAAAGAATGAAATGGTGCTCCCTTTTCAACATTCAAAATTATCTTCATTCATGATCCTTGGGAATGCCAGAGCCCTCTTCTTAAAGCATTAAACACCCCTGAAGTATAGGTCAGTACTGGGTTGGAATTCTGCAATTGTCAGAGTTCAAGGCCCAGGTGATAATGAAGGCAGAAGAACTGCCTTGCTGTCTCATATTTCACATGACCTTGATCCAGTCAGGTAACACCACCTCCATTTTATGCATTGTCCGAAGGATCCTTCAAAGTAGTAGGAATAAAAGCACTCAAAGTGATACAATTCTACCTTCTCTCAGTGCTGTGAAATATGATGCTCTTATTTTGTTCCCCCATCTGGGAAATATTTGGCTTAAAGAATCTGTTTGAGTTTATGAAACCTTCTCAAATCATTGACTCTTTCTGACAAATCATAGATCCATATTTTCAGAAAAAAATATATTTGTCCATTGTTCCACTTTCCAGGTTCTGCCTACAATGCCTGAGAGATTGATCTGTGTAACAGGCATATGCCATTTTTCTTCTAGTATGACGAGTATTCGGGAAAAAAACAAAAAACAAAAAAACAACTAAGTAAAATTTCCCACAGCTACAGAGATGCCAAACCTGTAAGTTTGATGAAGAGGCAGCTATAAAGTTGTTTTAAAATATTAACTTTCTGTAAAACCCCAAACGAACTAGAGCTATTTGTCAGAGAAAACAAAATGCTTTTTATTTTTTAGAGTCATTAAACCAAAATTCATTCAAGTACTTCTGAGTCATACTACATCCCATACCACCTATTCAGGATATAATAAAAATACCAGCAATTTTAATAATTAAAAAGAATTGTGTCTCTATACAGGAACTGTTTGTTACCCAAATCTATTTGATAGTGATATGTAAGCACAAACAAAATGAGTGGTTTTAATTGCACCATCATTGTGAGTAAATGAAGCACGGAGTTCTTAGAAAGGTCCACGGGTCATCCTCTCATCTAAGTGCAGTGCTCATTTTCTCAGCAAGGACTCTAGCAATACAGTGTGTTAATTAATGGTGGAGTCTGAACAAAGAAATTGCTGCCCCACATAGAAGTCTTGGCACCTGTGTCCAAGTTCAACCTAGTGACAAAGATCTCTCTCCCTTCTGCTCTGAAATTATTTTTACCCAGCCAGCTATGCAAATTAGCTGTGGCCTCTGAACATGAAAGAAAACAGACTGAGCCCTAGTTAATATTTTATGAAAATAGTGTAAGTGACCAACCCTGGAACTAAGCTTCATATACTCTATAGTGAGTATGTCGCTCTGTAGAGAGAGCCAAGGCAGGCTTCAATGTCAACCAACATCAAAAAAGTCAGAGTGTAGACAGTTCACAAAAGAAGAATATAGACTGTTTAATGATTACATTTTTTAAATTGATGCAGTCACTTTTTAAACTTCTGGATAATACATGCCTAAGGATGCTGAAGATGTCCACACTCTCTGTTCCAATAGTCTCAGATTATTTTAAATAGATACTCCAAAATGAGACCATGTTTTTAAGCAAATTTTTTATATAATGTTGCTTAGATATATTTCAATTTTACAATGATCTAAAATATAAATATATATCATTGTAAAAGAACTAAAAGTCATCTACAGTCTCCCAAAATAATCTAATTAAAACTGACCCAAGTTGAGTCGCTTCAATAAAGAAAGATATGAGGACAAAGAAGTGTCTAAAAGTTGCATTACAAATTATTAAGGAAACATAAGTTCAAACTGAAACAGTCATCACAATGTGCCTGTTAGAAGGCTGAAACCAAAGCCTAACAAACAATACAAAACCTGACAATACCAAACACTGAGAAATATGTAGAGCAACTGAAAATCATATATCACTGCTGGAAATGCAGAACAGCACAGCCATTTGGCAAAACACTTGGGCTCTTCTTTGTGGAATTATACATACACTTACCATTGTACTCGGCAATGGACAGTTATTTATCATAGTTCTACCCATAACTGCCCAGACTGAAAACAATCTAAATGTCCCTGAACTGGTGAATCAACCAACTGTGACACATCCATACACCTGAACACTGGGCAGCAATGAAAAGGAATAAGCTATTGATGTATGCAACAACCAGGGACTTGTCTCAAAAGCATTAAGCCACAGTCAGAAGGCTATGTTCTGATTTCATTTACATGGAAAAGACAAGTTTATGAGGAAAACAAATCAGTAGCTGCTCAGGGACTTGGAGATAGAAAAGAATGGACTAGAAGGGGGCTTAAGGGAACTAGGGGGTGACAGAAATATTTTGTTTTGAAGATGCTAATAGTCAACCACATGTAACTGTCAAAATATATAAAGCTGTGTTTCTGAAAAAGACAGAGTTTACTGTATTAAAACTGTACCTCAGGAAACCCAATTTCAAATACTGAGTCATTAGATTTGCCATTAATTGTGATAAAATATATACTATGTTGAATTTACCATCTTGGCCACTTTAAGGTAGTTCTCTAGCATTAACTACATTCACGTTATTACATAACCATAATCACCATTCACCTGAAGGACTTCTTCAACTTCCTAAGCTGAAGTTCTATCCCACTAAAAGCTCTCATTTCCTCTTCTGTCTTAATCTAGGAGGCTCCTAGTGACTATTTTAGGCCTGCCTCTGGTATGATCTCCATATTCTATGTCCACTGCCAGTGTGCTTGTCACTTCTCACATGAACATTGGTAGCTTCTCCCTGTCCCTCTTCTTATGGCCTGGTCTCCATGCCATTTCACAGTCATCTTTCCAGACTCCCAGTCTGCAGTGGGGTTTCCCAGTCTAAATTCTTCTGATCCTCCAACAACTGAGTGTTCTAATGATCAGGTATCATCTACTCACTTAGCCTCTATCATGTCTGCCTTGCACATCCTCCAGTCACCTGAACAGTTTCCTATAGGGGAAAAGCTCTCAAGAGTTCAATGCTGTTATATAATGAGGCCAGCTCCTAATCCACCTCCTCCAAGAAGCCCTCATGGACTACCCTTCCCCTAATCTTGTCTCTGTAATCATACTTCTTGTTTGTTTTCCTCACTAGAGTTCTCTCAATGCAAGTGCCTAATTTCCAGTATAATCTGTAGTAAAGTATTTGCATTGTAGCAGGCATGCAATAAGTGTCAGCAATAAAAAAAAAGAGAGTTAAAATAAACTCTAAGTTGGACATAATCTTGAGAGACAGTAAACCCAAACTGTAAGACACTTCAGTGACCCAGGCTAAGCTCATTCCAGTCTCTGATCAGATCTTGTAAGAACTCTAGCCCATCCCTGAGCTTAGAGTACCATCAAGTCTCTCTTTCTTCAAACATCTTCTAGACTGTCCTCCAAGTGACCCAGACTGCCATTTCTTCCTAGAATTGTTGCCTCCTCCAGGCCCACTTCCATCCTGCTCCTCTGGTCTATCTATGTCATGCTTCTGATCAAACCCCAGGTATTCTGGGCAGATTTATCTAAATCTACTGCCTTTTGCTGCTTCAAAGATGTTGTTATTTCAAAACCACTACACAAGCAATCTGACCAGAAATGAGTTTAGAAGTGAGTCAGTCTGAATCCTTTGTCTAGGACACTGGGCTGTGGTCTCAGCAGACCAGAGGGTGTGTAACTATGCTGCTGCCTCACTCTGTTTAGGCATTCCATCCTTTCTCCACATGGGTGCTACTAGGTCAGGTCTGCCTTGACCCCCTCCTCCTGGGAACACAGATGCATTTCCACCAGAGGAATTATGTGAATAAAGCTAGGTTTTCAGATGGTTGTTGCAATGGCTGAGAGTGAATGGTTAGGAAAGATGTAGGAGGAAAGAGACTCTGCCAGAGTTCTGCTTCAAGGAAGCAAGGTTCTGAAGTTGCAAGCTGTCTCTGGGTGAAAGAGAAGCTCACTATCTCCACCTTGCTCTACCTACCAGTAGGATGTGCCAACTCTGAATGGCTTCCAGGAGGCCTAGGAAAGCACGTGAAACCATGAGAAAGAATCTTGACAATTCCTGGATAGCAAAGGATGACCATAAGAAAGTGACAGCTGCTAATATCATTTTCCAGAGGGAAAACTAAGGTTCCACAGGAAGATCAGAAGACACTACAAAGTAAGTCCAGAGGCCTCCTTAGCAGCCCCTCCTGCTGACCCACCACATCTAGGTCCTGGCTCTCTCTGTGCCTTTCTGAGCAGGTTCATGACAGGATACTCTGTGTGGCACCATCAGAAGTGCCCTTCTGGAGGTCAATAGGCTACAAAGCCAACACCAGAGTGACAGGGAGGAGGGGAGTAGGAATTCTGATCCCAGACACCTCCCAATTCTTATCAAAACCCCTTCTCCTGGCACAAAGAAGGACTGTGCCTCAGCTTCCTGTTCTGACACCACGTGATGTTTGCACCTGCTGATCTCACCTTCTCTGACATATTTAAAAGAAATGAGAGGGGTGCTCAGAATTCTGTGTGAACTCTAAGAAAGGCTGTGAACTAGCTTTAGTTCTCCTAAACCTGCGTTTTACACCTCTTTGTAGCAGCAGCAGCCACACCATGCAGATTTCAGTCTTTACTCTTGTAATTAGGAAGGGAGCCTATGGGAACTGGAAGCTTTAGGATCTCATTACCTCGGTGTGATCACAGTGCCCCTACCTCCACCCCGACTCCCAGTCCCGAAATGTGGTTCATGCACTCCAGAGAGAGCATATGATCAAGGGGAGCCTTCCTTGGGAGTATAGGTCATGGTGGGGATTGTGGAAAGGATACAGTCACAGGCAAGAGCACAGAGGTTTACTGACCATGAGTGTCCAGGGACAATGAACCCAGTTCTGGCCCTGCCTCTGCTTCTATACCTAGAGGCACCAATCCCTGTCTGAGTCTCCTCAGGACAAACTACAGAAGACTGCCTAGACTACCCTGGTCTATAACCATGTACACGGAAGTCCCGCACATCCCTTCCACTGCAGCCCTCCTTTTCTTTGGCCATATCCTCAAGGTCAAGGATGTGTGCCATATCCTGGAACAACAAAGCCAATAGCAGTAGGAGAACTAAGCACACCTATGCTATTTTGAAACCTTTGCCTCATCTAGACACATATTTCCATTATACTCAGAAGATGCATTCCTTTAGACTGGGTTGAAAGAATGAAGAGAAAAGAAGCTTTTCTGAACTTCTTTCCTCTTCACGAAGCTTAAAGAAGGGGTCCATAGTGCTCAGACTGGCAGGAGCCATAGTACAGATAAAAGAATTCTTCCCTCACTCATTTAACATCCATTCCTGCAGGTAGAGATGGTTATATTTGTGCAAGTGCATTCTATTTCCTCTCTCCTTAGAGTTCCCAATCTAGTGGGCCACATATGCCAAGAGTCAGATGAAGGATAGAAGTGAGTGGCTCCTGACTATTTGGACCATATTCGTCTTGGCCCATACCTTCAGGACTTGTTCTCTCAAGGGAAACAGTACTGCTGGAGTCACAGCAGAAACAGCTGGTCATTTTCTATATGTAGCCTTCCCTCCCATGTCGCCCCAGAAGAAACTGCAGGTGGCACCAGAGTAGCCTGCTAAAGCTTGGAACGAGTGAAGGAAAAAAGAAGAAAATGAAAGGTGATATGTAGGGCGGTCCTTGCCCTCAAGGTTGGACATGACTTGTTTGCTGGTTTCTTCAGGGAGAAGAGCAGCAGAAACTCTAGACTCATGATGGCAGAACTTTGAAACGACATCCCTGAACTCATGGTGTCTGCAAATCTCTATCTTGCACATGAACACAATCCAGTGGGAGCTGATAGGTACAATTTTATGACTCTGGTGACCAACATTCATTGTTCCGAGTATCATATAAATATTTTAAAAGTCATTTAAAGGGGTAAGAAAAATAATTAAGTGAATTCCAGACCAGAGAAAATATTTTTTAAAGTACATGAGCATTTAAAATAGTAGCAATGTCTCAAATACTTCTGAACTTGGAAGTCTGAGAAGCACTTTTCCATGCACGCTCTCCTATATGAGAATTTACCTACACCCCTGTTTACCATACTGTTGTCTCATCTTTAAGAGGAGGAAGCCAAAGTCCAGGTAGTTCCATGATTTAGGCTGGTACCATAGAAGAAATCTACAGCAGAACTGGACTTAAACCCAGTCTCCTACTTCCAAACCCATTGCTTATTTGGACAGAACATCCAAACTGGCAAGTTTACAAGAAACTGGAGCTAAAAATGGCAGCCTTGGAAATCTGAGAAAATGTCTTGATTTCTAAAAAAAAAGATTCTAGAATGATAAGCAGTGAGCTCATTGTCAATTCTAGAACTCAGCAGTGTATTGAACACAAGTTGGGAGCTACAAGAAAGTAAGATGCTCAATACATGCATGGGTATGTTAGCTCAGTGCCCTGCACAAGTGAAAACCCAAGGACATGAGGGCTGTGGCTGCTTCCTACTATCAGGAATTGGCATGAAGTTGCTTATGATAAACTCATGCACACTAACCTGGCTTCCTTTTTAAATAGGACTGTTGGACAAATCAATCAAGAAAGTGCTCAAGATTTGGCATCACTATCACAAGGGCACAGAGTGCCACTCTGAGTTTCTGTCAATTAAAAAATCTTTCCCAGTTTTTACTTATCAGGTAAAACACTGAATGCCAGAATACTGATTTTGCTACTTACAGTCTGTGTGACCAAGAGCAATGTACCTAACTTCTCTGTGGTTCAACTTCATCATCACTAAAATAATGATGATGATGACAATGTCAGAAGACCAGAGATTGATTAATAAGCTGGAGGCACTGATAGAAAAGCAGACAGATGGATGAATAGAGAGCAAGCAACACCCATTAGCTATTAATGCTGTTGTTATGTCTTCCACATGCATGGAGGCCTCTGGTGTTATGCCACTGAGTTCTACCATTATTTCTATTCATGTCAACAGTTTCTTTTATCAACAGTCTAATTGACAATAGCAAAAAAGTATAAAAGTAAAGAGGTCATCTGTTCACATGTAACAGATTTGGGAATGACACCCACAGCTTCTGAGGGAATACAAAATAATGTCAAACTGTTCATAAATACACAGTGTCCATTGTCCTAATATAGTGTACATGGGGTAGACAAGTCACAGTTGCATGGTTTGTTTAGACTGTCATACTTTAAGAGTAAAACTGAGGTTAAAGGGCAATGGAATATGAATGACTGTGATCAAAGTATGTGACATAATATATGAAATGTCATAATGAAACCCATTACTTTTGTATAGTCAATATGCACTAACATGTAAGAAAGAGAACAGTACTGAGAAGCTTAGGGAGGTGGCAGCATCACAAGGCATCTTGAAATGACATCAGGTCAAAAGTTAAGAGTGAATGTTAGGGCAGAGCTGGGGACATGGCTTAGTGGGTAAAGCACTTGCCACTCGCATGAGGAGCTGAGTTCAGATCCCCAGAATCCATATAAAGTTGAATGTGAGAGCACGTGTCTGTGATCTCAATACTCCTACAATGAGATGGAAGGTGGAGAAAAAGAATCACTAGAAGCTCAATGGCCAGCTACACAGTGGCAAATAGGTATAGGCTGTTTTATACAAGGTCGAAGGTGAGGACCAACATCTGAGGTTGTCCTCAGTTGACCCTCATATTCACATTATAATATATGCATGCCCATACACACACACACGCGGGCGCGCGCGCACACACACACACACACACACACACACACAGAGTGGGTGGGGGGATACATATGCAAGCATTTTGGGGAACAAAGAATGAATGTTTTGTCTGCTGACAAGTGGCTGTTAAATTGGATGAAGGCATAAGTACTTTGCTTACTGAATTACTTGAGTCCCTGAATCAAATCAGAAGGGGAAGCTTTTGCCAAAGAGAATAAAGGAAATCTAGGATCTATTCAACAATGGAATGGCATGTTCTGCCCTGTAATCAGATTCCCATCACAAGGAATGTCAAGCAGGAGCTGGGTGCTCAGCTGTCAGGGATGTTGATGAACTAGAGGCTCTTACAGGCCTTCTTCAACCCTCAGGTTTGTGATGTCAGCCCCTCTTCCCTGTGCAGAGTTCTCACCACACATGCCTTCCTCCACCAGAACTGCTGCAGAATTCCTAATCCCATGAGTATCTTCCAGAATTGGCCTGGGTGGTGCATATTGAACAATGACGGATTCAACTAGCTGAGTTGGCTGGTCTGAAGATCTCAATACTGCAGCAAGTGACCCTTTGGAATCCTAAAAGAACTGCCAAGTGTAACAGAAGCCCGGTCTTAAGCATCCTGCACTGGGGACCTCAGTCACACAGGCCAAACGTTGCATCATTGCCTCCCTCAACCACCCACTGTCACCATAGCAACCATCAGGGCTGCCTGCCTAGGCAAAGCGTTTGGATTCAAGCAGGGGGAGGCCTGGTTTTTCCTGCAATTTCCCAAAGTAGTAGGCCCTAAGTGGAGGCAGGTAGCAGGATCTAAGAGGGGGAGTTTATTCTGTTCTTCACCAACAAAATGCCCCAGGGCCACCTCAAGACATGGCCAGGCCATTGCTTGACCTTAGCATCCTCTTAGTCCAACCAAGACAACAGGAGAAGGAGCCACTGGGGGATCTCATTATTTTTAGAAGCACGTCACTTAGCAACCTAAATGTCCCAATCTTCTCCACCCCTCCAAAAGCCCAGAGAAATAAATACAGTATTGAGGACTCCAGCATTTGGCTCTGATACAGCATGAAGATGTAATAATAATAATACTTTCTATTTTTGTAGAAAAAAAAGCTTGTCTTACAAGGAGCTCCAAGAGTCTTGCTAAAATTAAGACAGTAATCTCTCATACCAGGTCTCCTCTCCCTCTCCATGTGAACTACACAGGGATAACTATTTCCCTGCCATGTGATTGAAGTCCAGAACCAGGGGGACTTTACATGTGGCACTAAGACACAGAGCAATAAAAATTCCACTCCCTGCTGTCTGATACAAGGAAATGACACTCATCTGCAGCAAAGGAACAAAAAAAGATCAGGGTTTCTAGACAAATGCCATCAGTGCCTTTCTTCCTTTCATTTGACCCTGAAAACCATACCCTTCTTCCAGAGCCCGTCTTCCTTGATTTCCTTGTGGTCTTCAACAATCTGCCTCCTTACGGCCTGTCAGTTCCCTGTTGATTCCATTTCAGGGCACCCATACTTTCTAATCACTTAAATGCAGTGGTCCTCTTGAGCCTGCCCTTGGCTTCCGCCTCCATATCTACTCTTTCTCCAAGGAGAATCTGGCTGCTGTTGGTGGTTTGGACAACCACCATATAGTGATGGATCTCAGAAGTCCACAGTGGCCTGTCTTGAGCCTCAATGCTTTTATTGGAGTGTTACCCAATGGTCCAAAAGGTATATCTAACTCACAAAGCTAGAACCTCCTCCCTGATGCCCACTTGAGACCGCTCCTCAGACAGGGTACTATCATTTCTCAGTATAGGGAATATCACTCCCAGGCCTGGAGTTAAAGCTTTGATTCTCCCTTTCCCTTTTCCCCTCATGCTTAAAGTTCCCTAAATATCTCTCATGTCTGTCCCCCTCCTCTTTAGCCCTATTGACTAGGCCCTAGTCCTTTTCTCCTGGTAGTAAAACATATAAGACTGAATTCTGACTGGTCTTTTCACCTCTACCCCTCTTTCCCAACACACACACACACACACACACACACACACACACACACACACACACACACACCAGAACTCAAGCCTCTGAGAATTAGGAGGTCCGTCTACCCAAGGATTCTATCACTCTTTCTCTTTGAATCTTTTATATTCCACTGTCACCTTCCTAATGAAATCCAAACGTGCTATCATGACAAATAAGCCCTTCATGCTCAGCTGTAGTTTCGTACCATTTCCCCTTATGCTTTTGACACTCTGGCTCCTGAACACTAATTCCATGCTTACCATTCTACAAACAGGGCATGTGTACCTCTGCTTACATTCTCTGTGGCTTTCTTCCCTAGGCTCCCCATGAATATAGCCCATGAACCGTTTCTGAAGAAGTCTGCCAATATGCCTTGTTTCTGCAAACATGATAGGAGCTAAAGGTGATTTCCCTTATCTGTCTTTACCCTTTGGATGATTCACTTCCCCAGAAGTCTCTAGAAAGTTCTAAAACTTGAAACAACATCATTGCAAAGGAAAGAGATAAAGAATCAGAAGGAAGCCCAGAGGTAAGCTGTCCTGGACACACCTACCCACCCTTGCTAACTTAGGGCATGATTTTGACCTTCTCTTTATTTCTTCCTTAGTCCGCTTTCCAGAGAGAAAGAAAGTGTGCAGAGCAAACAATGCAGGCTATCTCTTTCCAGCCTCCTGGTCTCTCTAGCTGTTCCTGGGTGACTCCCTCTACTCCCATTCTAATCCTTTACTTCTCTTCTTCAGCACCCTCAGAGTACCACTCCACAATTCAGCAGGAAGACATTCCATTCCATAAGAATATAAGTGATCTGTGGAAGTATACCAGGAGCCCAGAACTCCTTCTGTGCATCTGGAGCACACTCCTTTACTACCCCTGTGACTTTGGGCTGCTTCCCTTAGTGGGGACTCAGTTTCTTTATTTTGTATAATGGAGTTAGAGTTGCAAGATCCCAGAGACTTGAAATCACTGAAGATTAAGTCCTTTTTCTGGCTGAATTTTCTTTTCTGTCCCTCTCAGACAAACCTGTCTTTCCAGACCACTTTGGTCTGAGTGTTCAGAAAAGGCTACTATGGCTTACCACCTAGAACTGGATTTGTTCTCTGTGCCACAGAGTAAACAATAAAATGTCATCTCTTCATTATCTGGGCTGATAGAGGAAGAGGCCTGGCCAACTAAATATGATGGATAAGACCAAAGTAATTGATTGTATACTTGGCTTTGAGATGTGGTTAGAGACATGCCCAGAGACTCAGAACTATATCTGCCCACCTGGAAATTATCCCAAACCCTCCCAGTCTGGCTCTAGTCCCAGTCTGGGGTTCAGCCACAGTATAACAGGAGGCTCTGGGATGTGCAGATAGACTACACGTGGCTAAGATGTGCCATTACTTATAAAATCTAATTCAGTAACAAGGTACTGTGCACAATCACATTTAAGATATGTAGGGCCAAAGAATCCCATGAGTCCTACAAAGAAAGGGTTCCTATCACCCCCCAGAAATTCAGAATCCAGGAGTAGGTAGGAGTCTTTTCATAATGACCTATATGACTTCAGCAAAAATAAAGATGCTAATCAAGGGTTGTGAGGACGAACAGAAGAGAAAGTATCCCTAATTCTAGCCAGGTGGCTCTGGGAAGCCTCGGATCAATAATTAAAGCAAAGCCAACAGCAGCGAGAATGGGTAAGTCTTTACTATAACTAGCAACTCAAATGTGAGGCTTTCTGGAATCATCCTTGATAATCAGTGAATTAACAAGTAGACAGTGAGCTCCACCCTCTGCCTGGACCTATGAGAGATGCTAAGGTCTGCAAAAGATAATGAAGACAGTTTTGACTTTCATACATACAGTAGTTAGCAAATAAGCCAAAGTCATATTCTAATACAATAAAGGGTTCAATGTGTAACTATGATAATGAGAATGGCCTACAATAAAGTGCTAATTGCATGGTAAAGGAGGCAGAAACCCTCCACAAACACTGTTATTTACTTCCACTGCATATCAGTGTTGTGGATGACAATGTCCCGATTCGATGTAGATGAAGGCACTTCCTGTCAACTTAGATGGCTGGCTGAATGGAAGAAGTACTACACCAGGCATGGGAGGTCTGGTGTTAAACTGACCTGCTGTGCTCAGAGCCTTCAGAGAGAAGCCAGACACAAAGATCACCAAAACCCCTGATTCCAATGACCTGTGGCTCTTGATGCAAAAGGGTCAGCTGAGGTTACAGGGTTAGGCTTAGAGAGGAAGAGACACAGAAAGAAAGCACACCAAATGAGTGAGAAGGAAGGATGGCAGGAATTTGTGATGGGCAGAGATCACCAGCAGGGGTGTGGCAGAGTAATGAGGGTATACATAAGCAAGCAGGGCCAGGCAGGTGTCTACAGCACCTGCTAGAGGAGGTTTGCCAGAGTAAGAGCAGCACACAGTGGAAGAAGCAATCCCAGGCCACAGAGGAAAGGTGACTCTACTGAAAGGGAAAAGGGAAGCCTCTTTAGGATCACACCTTGAGGATGCACCTCACTGTAGACAGGGCTTCAGGAAGGTTCTGATGACATTCAACAAACAGATGGAAAGTCCTGAGGATATGAAGTCAAGCCAAGGAATGAGCCATGATGTCATCCAAGTTATGAGATTCTAGTAGCTGGAAAGATACCACATACCAAAGGAAAGGACATGTGGCTTGTTTCAAGACAGGATCTGAGAAAGTATCAGGTATAAAGAATGCAGAAAAATGATGAGTACCAGAAAAGGTCAAGTCTAGTCTCTACTTCACCATCACTGAAGTAAGTCCAGTTACTACCTCATCCAAGCCATCACTCAACCCCAAATTTCAGTTTGGGAAGTGGCCCAATGCTCATGCTCAGTACTCCTGATCTGAGAGCCAGGTGCTTGTCTTAAAGAAGCAGAGATAATATGGGAAGAGGATATCACAGTGGCTCACTTGCAGCTATCATCCCTAATTCTTGAAAAGCATGGACGGTCAGTAGCTGTCTATTGAAAATTCCCCATCTCCACTAGCCCTACATAGTTACCCATGTAACTTTTGAACTTCAAAAGCATCAAGCAAAAGAAGAGAACAGGTCTAGAAGAGGCCAGTGGATGATGTGAGATAAAAAGAAGACTTAATATGGAAATCCTAAGGGCTACAGGAAGCCAGGAGTAAGAGAAGGAAATTGCTAGGTTGAAGTCTCGTAGCAATCTTTCATGTGCCCTGCTTTTCCCATCAACTCTGTGAGGCCAATGGAAGGCACTAGCTGCTCTCAGACAGGTGGGCATTTGTTCAAGGAAGAAAGAAGCTGGCAAGAGCCCAGAACACATAACCTTCACCAACTCCCTCTTACTCGGGGATGGTACACACTGGCAGGGTTCCCAGCTGGCTTTCAAACTTGAATACTTGGTGCATATCCTTCTAAGACAAGCCTCTGCCTACTTGGTATGTATTCTCCATCACAACACTGTCAGAGACAGCTATGGCTTTACTATCACTTTCCATCCTTACAGCAGGTCAGTTTTCCTCTCGGCTGAGGCTGGCCATCACAGCACCTACACCCCATTGACCCCCCAGTCCTTTCCCACACCCCAAGATAGGTGAGCAATGCCCAGAGCCTTCAGTTCATCCCTGAGCCCCTCACCTGCCACTGGGGAACAGGGAACCAAGGAACAGTAAAGAAAGTGACCAGACTGAGGAACTGTGAGGTAATGATGAGCCAAGAAACAAAACCTTTTCTCTCTAGAGACAGGCAGGAGATCTGGGAAGCTAGGTGGGCAGAGGAAGGCAGGTGACAATGATCCTGAGCCAGATATGAAATCCACCCAAACTCCCAGAACAGATGTCTCCTGGGGCAAAACAGGCAGACTGTGGCTTCCTGTTCCTCTTCTATTTTCTGTTCTCACAGGAGAAATTCTATCCTGTGACTTCTATGGTTCCTGACTACTGTCCTAATGGGCAGCCTGAATACAGCCAGGATAGTCACAGCTAAAGAAGTTCAAGCTTCTTTGTAAAGGCCTGTGGGAGAAAGAGAATGGAAGGCTCCGGGCAGGGCAGGTTTCTTAGAGAGATCATTCTACCCTTCCAGGAAGCACAATACCCTGAATTTAGCACTCACTTCTCTACCTTGGTTAATCGCTGATGGGACCTCGTCTCTAAAAATCCCAAAGATTCCCAAGCACTTATTACTATGAAACACCTCCAATATTGATAAAAACAAACTATTCAACAGACATAATATACATAGTGACATTTAATAGGGGCTAATATTTTCTGATACTTGATTCAAACATTTGTTAAAAGTTAACATTTCAGCCAGGTCTGGTGGTATAGGCCTATAATCTCAGTTAATCTCAGTTACTCAAGATGTTGAAGCAGGAAGATTATAATTTCAAATCCTGCCTTGTCTACAGCTAAGACTGAGGCCAGCTTGGGAAACTGTACTGAGATCTTTTCAAAACAACAATCAAAAAACGAACTGGATATATAACTCAGTGATAGAACAATTACCTAGAATGCAGGAATCCTGAGGTTCAATCCCCAGTATTAAGCAAAACAGCAACTAACATTTCAGATATAGTTAAGGCTATACCCCAGGTCATTTTCTATCCCTGCTTCTTAGAGAAATGTGTCCTGGAGATAGGTGGGCTGGCCCAATGCATGTCTATACACTGTCTCAACATAGCAGGATGGTCTTCTACTTCACAATTCCTCAGTATGGTCCATGAACCACCTGCATCAGAATACCTGGGTGCTTGCTTGACTATAGATTCCTGGTTCTCTGTATAAGACCAGCATTTCTCATTTTGATAAGAACCCCAGATAATTTTGTGTACCCAAAGCCCCGTGAACCACTGAGCTGGCTTAAGACTTTTTAAGTTTTCTTAAAATGCAAAAGGAGCAGCCACAGTAAACGAAATGGCCAACTGAACCCTAGAAAGGGTGGACTTTTCAATTGCTCTGTCATTTGTTGCTCTGTGTGAATGACAGATCTGAAACAGGGTTTGTAGTCTCCAATTACCAAACTATCTAGGGTCAGTCACCAGATTCTCCACCGCTCACTCACAGTCATGATAAAATAGCAACCAACATGTGCAATCTTCCCAGAAGAGAAGAGAGCTAAAGGGCTATCTATATCTACAGTTTCAGTGTGCACCAGCCCACCACTGCTACCATTTGTAATATGTCTCTGGCAATTTAGATTAAAATAGAGTTACAATGTTACTGTAATTGGATATTTGCATTTTTGCTGCTGTCCTAATTTAGAAGCTTTCTGCATTCTCTATTCACAGCAGCTTTATCAGGCTCTATATACAACCATGAAATTCATGCTCCAAGTGTGTACAATTCAGTGGTTTCAGTATATTCAAAGAATTGTATAACCAGCACCACTGCCTAACTTGGGATATTTTCATCACTTCAAAAAAAGCTTCCAAAGTCAGAGATTCAGGAGAACATATAGCACATATTTTATCACATTTATGAATCCTAGATATTCTATCAATACATAAAGTTATACACGTACAGAGAACTGAAAGCGGAAGTGAGACTATCTGTGGGAACGGATGGAAGTAATAAGAGGGAGACAGAAGGACACGTGAATATGATCAGACTACTATCAGTGCATACTATGAATATCCACTAATAAGAAAGGAAAAGTCATACCCTTGTTTCTGCCATGTTCTCTTGGTCACACAGACCAATCCCAGCACAATGGAGAAAACCAAGGCCTTGCATAAGGGCAGGAAGACAAGGAGGCAAGGATCACTCTATTCAGTACTGCTGGGTGATGAAGAACTGATCTTCTTAAAGGGAGGGAAGTTAGGTAGGCTGACCAGACCCCAGAGGATGAACTTACACTGAGGGACGTCTGAGGACACTAACTTGACACAAATTACAGAGTGTATGAATTCCAGTGGGGAAGACTATTGGAAGGTGTCAGTGGGGAAGGGGTATAAAGATGATTAAGATTGATTAAGATGTTCTGTGTGAAATACACAAAAAATCTGTTTAAAATGGGTGGGATCTGAATTCAAATCCCTGTGCCCTGCCACCCTGGTTGTACTGACTACATGGCTCTGTGAAATTCCCTTAAGGTAGTGTAACATAAAAACACCAGCCATTGTGGGCCAGAGCTTAGCATGTGTTCCTCAGTTCCATGGTAGCCTGTCCATACTCTCTGAAGCTGGTTCTAAGCACTGCTGTTTGCCCAGAAACAGCTTTTCAGAGTGCAGGACTAGAACTGTTCATTAGCTAATTAGGCTGTTCTTAACTTATCTGGGAGCTGAGCATCAATTTCCTTCTGTTTGTGCTCTCAGCAATCCCGAAACCACTAAAGCAGAAGCCATGTCCTTCCCTCTCATGCCATCCTGTCCACCTACCTAATTACAGAGGAGCCTCACAACTCTCTTTCTTCTTGATCCCCAAACTCCTTTCCTTAAAAATTCTCTCCATCTTGTTTCCATATGTAAATATTCCAGCACAAATATGACAACAGAATATTGTGTATTTCAGAGTGGAAAGTATAATATTTTTGCCTAAAATCCAATTGGACCTTAGGGTTATTAGACTCTCAAGAAGAGTTCTTAAAATCTTTTTCCTATGTGAGAACTTGCTCTCAAGTTCTATACTAGAGTTCTATAATAGGAGACAGATGATTAAAAAAAAACATGCAGTTTTGCTTATTTAAAGTGTGTCATAAAAGTTATCCTAAGGAAATGAAGCCCTAAGAAATGACTAAACTTGAATGTTTTTATGCTGGGTTTGATGTGGACCAAGGCATTACGGGAAATGTGATAGCACTGAAAGGTGTGGAGCTAAACTTTGCTAGACCTGTTCGTTCAGATTCCTTGGTGAGCTACTGTCTTTGGAGATAAGGATGTCACTTTCTTCCAGGAAGAGGGAGGGCACCTCTCTCTTGAAGGCTTTATGACCTGCTTCAAAGGAAGGTCATAACCTTCTCCCCAACCCCACTTCTCAGATTCTCTCAGCTTAAAATATTCTATAGGTTGAAGCCATATTTTGTAATAACATGCTTTGAGTCCCATCACCATATCTGCCATTCAACTCTTCATTCACTAGCATATTTAATATTCATCAAGTATTACTGAATGACTTCTGTCAGATGCATGAGAAATTAAAACTACCATATATAAAACTGCATGCACTCCATTCCACCATGGAGTAGAGAACCTATGATGGTAAAATGGGTTACACTAAGATACAGTAGATAGTGATTCAGATTATCCTATTGTTGAGGAATCAACGGACTCTGATGGGCATCTGTGGGCATCTGTGTGATTGTCTTCCCCTCTGTCTTTACTGTGGGCATCTGTGTGATTGTGCCTCATCCCACAGGGTACTAAGGAAACATCAGTATGAATTTTGTATTCTGAAGGTTGTATCTGTTCACTGTGCACATATCAGGACATCACATCAAAAAGGAGGCATTCATTATGCATCTGTGACGAAGAGGAGGATAGAGACAGAGCAGGGAATAAAGGGGTGCATTTTTTAATCTTAGAAGACTGGAGATCTGAAATCAGGTTTTGTTTTGTCCTATTTTAAACATCTATCAAAGAATACAGGGTCACTGTAGTACCATTTTACACGAGGGAACTGAGAGTTAAGTCTTGATTTTAATCTGTCTTCTGTAGAGAAATGATCAGTTTTAATAATTTTATCCATTGAGTAATACAATGACTTGTATCTAATATTCAAAGTTTACTGTTATGAAAAAGGTTTATATTAAGTGAGAAAAAAGTATTTTTTTCAAGTTGTTCTTATATTCAAGGAAGGCTTTAGTGGAATTTAGAAACTGTGGGGCATATGGAATTGAGAGGTCATATATAGGACAAAGACTGGATCAACATGGCATTTCTTCACTTGTCATTAAGAACATCCTTGAAATTGTCTGCCTTTCTAAATTCATACCTCCAGGCATATATGTCATTCATTCATTTATTCATTAGTTTGTTCGGCTATTTACCTATTAATTGAGTAACATTTGCAGACTTGCTACTAAGTGCTAGGCACACAAAGAGGACAAGAGTCAGATATTAGTGCTGCCTGCCAACTTCAGTGAGGTCCCTGAGGTGGGAGGGAAGGGGAGACTGTCAACCACAAGAATGAAGTTCAGAGGTAGCCTTGTCAAGGGGAAAGGTAGGTGGAGGGACCTGAAGGGGAAGCACAACCATAGTCACCAAGCTGAATGGATTTTAGCCAGAGTTGGCAAGGGTTGGGTAACAACACGCAAAGAAGCGCACTCAGAAAGAACGAGGCACAAAGTGGCATAAATTAAGAGTTGTGTGTCCTAAGGATAGCTGGAGGGCAGACTGTGAGGGAGTCAAAAGGATCGTGCACTCTGCTGTGGGGAACACGGAGCCACTAAAGCACTTTGAGCAAAGCATTGTGCAATCACACCACATTTTGCAAAGCCATGCTTATCATCTTCTACAAGATCTTTTTCATAATTCAAAAGAAACCTTTTCAGAGTAGTACTGTATCCCCGAACAGATTTCCACTTTGTTAAGTCCCAGGACTTAGTTATTTCAGTTTGCTTTGTATTGGGTAATATCATTCCACTTTTCATGATTAAACAGCCTTCCCCACATTCTCCTTAGCAACCCCCTATTATCTTCAACACCCAGCTTAACAAACATCACTTTGCCTGTGCTTTTTTTTTTTCTCCTAAACATAGTGACCTTCTTCCTCCACACTTCTAGAACATGCTCTATGAAGCATTTCTGTGGTGGTGTATTCCAAATACTTCTTACAAATCTCTCCCTTCCATTGGACGATGGGTCTTAGGAAGGCAGAAATTACGTTCTAATTTACATATGAATGCACATTTACATATACCACAGGAAAAAGATTTCATTCACTCAGTAGTTTTTTTATTGAACACCTGCTCTGTGCCAAGCCTGGCATTAGATGCTAGTATTCAATGCACTGTCAGCAAATGAAGAATGTTGCTATGCACTACATGCATATGTGTATATTAATCTCTCAGTATCCATGGGGGGGAATGTTGAGTCCAGGACCAAAGACAAGATTCTGAGAATGCTCGGGTCTCCTAAATAAAATGCCATGGTATTTGCATATCATTAAACACATCTTTATGTATATATTTCAAAACATCTCTGGATGTACAATAAAAATATTACACGAACAATTGTATTGTCTGTGGAATACTGATAAGAAAAAAAGTCACACATGTTCACTATAGAGAAAATTTTTTAAAAAACATTTTCCATACAAAGTTGGTTGAATCCATGGATATGGAATCCAGGGAAGCACAGAGAGCTGGTTGTATATGGAAATTAAAATTTAAGTTCTGTTAGAGAATAATTTAACATCTCTTTCAGCATTCTAAACATGAGGGATCAAAAATAACTGTTTTTTAAAAATATAGAGACTAGTTTATTTATAATCATATCAAATGACAAATGAGAAAATGCCAAAATGGCTTCAAGCACCAAAAATTCAATATTCCTAAACCTAAAATATTCAGCTGATAGGATGTGAATTAAGTGGCGCATGACTTAAAACCCACAGTCATTTTACTACATACACACACACACACACATGTGTGTAAAAACACACACATAACAAAACTCTAGGAAATAGTCTCCTACCCAACAACATTATGAAATCTGCAGACCCAGTGAACTATAGCTTTTGGTGACTCTTCATCCATTCTTGTTTTATTTATTAGTGTCTGTTATCAGCCATCTTTGTTGCTGGCCCTACGAAAAACAATATCTACTACCTTTTACAATCTTCCTACCATTCAAGCACCATGTTCAGTGCTTTTACATGTGTGAGCTCAGTAATCAATAAATGAACCCTATGTATTAGGTAGGCACCTATCTGTGTAAAATCCTTAACCTCCCTGTGTCTCAGTTTCTTCATCTACAAAATGTCAACAATCATAGAATATACATCATGGGATACTAAACAATTATATGAGTTTGTGCATGTAAAGTACCTGGAACAGTGCCTGACAATGTCTTTTCACACATTGGCTACATGTCACTATAATGATCCCCTCACCATCATCATCATTTCATTGACTATAGGAAAAGTGGGGCTCAGGCTGAGGAGAAGGCTCAATAATAACTGTGTTTTCTACACAAGTATGATGACCTGAGTTTGGATCCCTAGTACCTATGTAAAAGGCAGGTATGGCCACATGACTGTAACAGTAATGGGGACAGGTTGTTGACAAGTAGATCCCCAAGCTCACTAGGCTAGTCAACCTAGATGAAAAATGGTGAGCTATAGGTTCAGTGAGAGACTGTCTCAAGGGACAAAGCAGAAAGTGATCGAGCAGGACACTGGGCATCCTCTATAGCGTGTGCACACACACACACACACACACACATACACACACACACACACACACACACACACACATACACACACACACACACACAAAGTGAGGTTCAGTGATAACAGAAGTAAATCCAACCCTTTCTCAGATAGGCAGATAGAACATACACTGTGACTTCCTTCTCCCTCTCCCCAGAAATTCTTAGAAAGCCTTTTATTTACATATAAAACAACTACATTGGAGAGCAAGAAGGCAAACAAACCTTCTGCAGGATAGACATCATAATGAATCCCCTCCAGATAGAAAGTAGATTCAGTCTAATTGAGCTTAATGTCTGCCTCATAGGATGGAGTCCACACCTGATATCGATACCAGGTTTAGGAACCTAAAGCTAGACAGGTCACTGGGCATAGAAGAGAGCTTAATACTAGTTTTATACTAAATAGTTATTAAACTAAAACTGACTCCTAACAACTTATTGTTATACCCATGAATTAATGAATCTCTCAACTCTCACCAGAGAAGTTTCATTATGCAGCAGATGGTGATTAACACAGAAACCCACAACTGGCCAGGGTGTAGAGAACAAGAGGCTGCAAAGTGTTTATCCCTGAATAGGAGAGCTGCATCAAACTTCTGCCTCCAAAGGCTCAGGGATCATTTTGGAAAAGGGGGGCAGAAAGATTCTAAGAGCCAAAGGTGATGAATAATCATGAGAAAATAATTTTCCAGTCAGTTACTTCTATGAACTCACAGCAATGGTGACAACACATACAATTCCCAAGCAACTTAAAGCAGAAAAAAATCCCAGCATAGGCTAGGACAGTGGGTAAGAAGCTCAAACTCAAAAGTTTCACCCAAACTAAGGAACTTTCAGTGACTGAAGGCTTCTTCAAGGAGCAGAGTCAGTCTCTTTCAAGGATGGGACTCTTGGTAAGTTAACCAGGCTTCAGGGGATGGACCCACACTGAAGGAAATTTGGCACACAAATTAGACCCTATGGGCATTATTATATAAATAGCAGAGTACATTAAATTGGACAGAGGGTAGTAAGCTGAGGTATGGATCGTTGAGGTGATCTAAATACCATCAAATTATATTGTATGAAAATCACCAAAATTCAGTAAAAGTTTTTAATGTACAGGTATAGTCATAACCCACACAATATATGCAAATGAATTCTACATGAAATTAGGACATAAATGCAAATATACCCTTAGAGTACTAAGAAATACAGGGGAATACTTTCATGGCTTCCCTGAAAAAAGAAATCATCAATAGCCACATTCTCATATCTTTATCAATTTTTAAACATTTTTTTCTCACACTATGTTTATTTCAATACTATGTAATAAAATGTGGTGTCTGACTCCTAGGAAACTCAGTTCAGGACTTAATGTAGCAGGCTTAGTTTTCCTTTGTTGGCTTTCAGTGGTTGGAACATTTTCAGGAGTCTCTATTCTTTCCTACAAAAGGAACAATGCACAGAAGAAATGTCATGTCCCCAAGCCAGGCATCAGTCCCATAGCCTCATGTACATAACTGTGTAATAATATTCTTCAAAGACGAAGAAGGCCTACAAAGGGAACTCTAACCAGGTGTTCTCCACCTCCAGAGAAGGAGCCAGACAAGGACACAGAATCAATAAAGTAGCAAGGAGTAACTAAGCTAATGCCTGAAGAAAAAATGTCTCCTACCTAGGAAGGTATAAAATACCTTAAGGTAAAGGAAATGAAGATATTTATTTTCTTTTATTGCTTTGAAAACTCAAACTAGCCACCTATATTAAAGACAGTGGAAAACTAGCTCAGAAAGGATAAACTCTACCTCCTTAAGTAATCTGACCAAAAACAGAGTCACTAATCTAGAATTCCAAATATACATACTCATGGTGAATGATTTTTTTTCCTAAAGAAATCCAGTCCTCTCTTTTGAGTAGGCATAAGAGAATGACCATGTGCATCAGCTCTGCCACTGAGGTGGTGTGCACAGCCCAAAGTCACTGAGCTAAGGAGAAGATCTTACCTTCAGTACAACATACTACACACACACACACACACACACACACACACAAACACACACATACACACACAGAGCCACAGCCACAGCCTGCTGCCCCAGCATAAGGGCCATAAATTATTCAAAAGCTTCTAAATTAATTATTCATCCAAACCAAACACCAAACACTTTGCTAATTGTCCAAAGGGGTGGGGGTTAGCAAGGGGGAAGAGAGATTAATTGAAGAAAAAATAATCTGCCCTGTAAGCAATTGATGGGATGGAAACTTCCTTTATTTTAAAGAAAACAATGGCAGCATACAGAAAGAAAATAGCCTCCTCTAAACTAGTTGGGGAAGAAATTGCCTGAAAAAATAAAAAAATAAGACAAGAAATATATTGTTCTCTCCTAAGTCCTGATCAAGGACTCATTCTGTGTCACCTCATTCTGTACCTTCTGCTCTAGTATTCTTAGCAAGACTAATCTCAGCACCTACAAACTCAATGTCAATGAACCTAAAAATTGGTCAAGGTCTAGATCTTGCTCTATGGGCTCAGGAGTGGGAAATACACCCTGAGAGTATGAGTGAACCTGGAGTGAGATGTGAGACGTAGCTCACACCCCTCCCCCGCCAAGTTCTGTGGGCAGGATGCATAGAACTGGCCTTTCACCCCTGCACTGATTTTGTGTTTGCTGGGCACCTATTATGGATCTGAGAATACACGCCACCCTAAAGAACAGGGAAAGAAGCACATCACACCACTCCTAGCATTAACAAGGAAATACACTGGCAAAAATGGCACAAGAGGAAAGGCAATGCTAGCCAATGGAGGGAAAGTAAGATAAATGTTTAGTGTTCACAGTAGGATGATATTTCTCTGAGGAGCCTGATCTTGAGCTAGTTCTTGCCAAACAGAACATCATAGAATGGGCTTGTTAAGAGCAAGAAGGATATAAACTAGACGGAGTGATAGCAGTGTAAGGATATAAGTAAATATGAGGCCAGCTTAATATATGACAGGTCCTGAAGAACCTGGGAGGCAAGCAGGCAATGAACATCAGCATAAGACGAGATTCAGTTGATGTTTATCTGAGTTTTTCTGGCCATTTCTAAGGGAAAAGAAAGGCGAGGCAGACGGCTCTAATAAGGTAACATTGAGAAAGAAGTAACTCAATAGAGTTTGTGATGGTGATAGACTAGAGAAGGAGCAAGCTGAGATTAGCAGAAGTCAAGTTATGACTTTTTAGGGAAAGGATCCATTTAATATAACCCCATTATAACTAGAGTCCTCAGGCAGAGGACTCTAGGGTTTCCAACAAATTAGGTCTGACCTCCCAAAACAAATGGCAATGTAATAGCAGAAAAGCAGCTGCTTCTCACCTCTATATTTGCAGTCAATTTCTGGGACCTCTGGTCTAGCACTCTGGTTATAATGTCCAGGTATAAGCAGGCAAAGAAAAACATAAAATATTGGTGATCCATTGTAACTGAGCATTACAAAGCCATCAAATATAACAGAAAAGCCTGGATGACAGGAAAGGGTAAGAATCAGATAAATTCTCAAGCTCAGAGGTTTCTTGGAGGTCACTTAATAGAATGGTCCTACAGTGTGGGTCAAAGACTCATTTGATAAAAGCTATGGTCCCCTTTCATTCAAGGAAAATGTTCCCACATACAAACCATCAATACCATGCCAGGCAGCTCATGACTCCCTAAAGCCCATCCATCCATTTCTTTCAAGTTACAGTGGATCAATTATGACTGGGCTGGTAAACCATTTTATGAGGGACCTTCAGCAGGCACTGGCAGGACCTACCTAGGCAGATCCTGGCATTCATGACCCACTTCAGGATTTCTTCTTGATAACCACACAGACTACCAATTCCACTGAAAGAAATGATGGTGTCAGAAAGGATATCCTTTTTCAGAAAAGAATTTGTTGCTCAATTAGAAAAGACCAAAAAAGTAGAAAAAAAAAATTTAAGTTTTAGTGTGTATATAAAACATAGTATATAATATATATATACTATATAGTATATATATAGTATATACTGTATAGTATATAATACATATATATTTTGCTTGGATGTCTCTGTGTACTAACTAGGAAGAAACAAATGAACAAAATACACTATCCTTGGACTTCTCAGTTTTGTTTTCACTCTACAATAAATGTAAAGGGAGGGTTATCTTTCAAAGTTCACCACCTGAGGAGCTTTCCTTCCTCCCTTTATGGAAATAGAGATAAATCTCAGTTTGCCCTCTGGTGAAATAGGTCTGCCCTCAAACAGCAGGCCAGAATTCTGAGTAAAACAAAGTAAACTCATTTTTAAACATTTCCAACCTCCATCCAAGGCCAGGCTCTGTCTGCTACACTGATGAGCTAGGGGAATCATAGGGCTGGATCCTCGACAAAGAAAAGGTCATGGGTCAGAGGTGCTAATGAGCTGGGAAGAAGAGGGAAATTCCCTAGGAGCAGCTTACAGAAAGGCAGTGGAATCCAGCCCTGGAGCAGTTTCTAGGAACAAGTTTATATTTTTCCCAAAAGAAGGAAAGGGCTTATAAATCCTTTCAACAAAATCACTGATAAAGAACAAAAGCTCTGAGGGCAACTTCACTGCTATACTATTTGCATTCAAGAGCTCTCAAGACAATTAAGGTTTGAAGAATATACATGAAATATGGATGGAGGTATAGTCTAAGGCAGTGGTGGCCCATAGGCGGACACATGTATGGACCCTGTGCTTATCTTCAAGAGCTGCAAAAATTCTTATTACTTTAATATCTAATTCTTTCTCTTCTCTTCCATCTCAGTCCTCCAGACCAGCTGCTCTCAGGAACACCATCTAACTATAATGGGTTCCCTTCCCTGTAGCACCAGAGCCTGAATACAGATAGCCACCTAAGGTACCTCTCTTTACCAGCTTCTATTGATGAGTCAAAGGGATAGAAAAAAGGTAGACAGGGAAAGTTACCAGCAGCAATGAAGTAACTGCGTGCTTTCAGATCTGCCTTTCTGTCAAATCTTAGCACCCTTGAGTTAATATTGTCACATCACATAGAATTAAGACCCAGAAAGTCTACTAGTCCCGCCAATGAAGACTACTACCAAGATTGGAACCATTTTTGTACAGATAGATTTTCAACTTCAACCTGTTATTTCTCACTAGAACTGAATAGATTTGAATGTTATACTGTTATTTCTAAATAAATATTTTTAAAATCTATAAATTTAACACCAAATATACTGCTATCTATATATTATGCCTACAGTCTATAAGGAAGTGGGATAAGAAACAAAATTAAAAGGATAAAAAGTTGAGTCTCCATTATAGAATTTAATGATCTGCTTGATAATTAAAAGAAATTAATTTATAAGATTCTGATCAACTCAGAAAAAAAGGAATATAAAAATGAAAACATAGAAATAAGGTCTCATAAACAAAAATATAAAAAGAATAAAAGTAGATAAACTATTATAAATTATTAATTTATTAAGTTCTTTCAAAAGAGGAAAACTCATCACATAAGTAATAAAAAGGCAACACAGGGCCAAATAGATGGCTCAATAGGTGTCAACTGCCACCAAACCTAACAACTTGATAGTGAAAGGATAGAACTGACTCCTACAAATTGTCTCCAACCTTCACACACAGACCATGTCATGCATGCATGTAAACATGTGTATATGCACACACACAAATAAATACAGTAAAAAAAAAAATTAAAGCAATAGAAGCAACATGGAACAATCTTGGGATTTTGTTTATCAAGTAGGGAAGAAATAAAGAACTAGAAATGAAATAAAACAGAATAATTTCTTGATATAAATACATTTAAAATCAGATGAGAAATGGGATTCAAAGAACAGTCCATAGTGATAAAGAAGACCCCAAACACCAGCCTAGCATTGTTGCTGTTCCTAACCAATTATGTTAGTATTTGTGCCTACATTCACTCACCAAGTGAGTACAGTTACTCAAGTCTATCTTAGGTAAACTGAGAGCCATGAATACAGATCGAATAGGAAGTGATTTCAGCATCCTGAAGCCTGTGGTACAGACTAAATGATTGCATACCTACCTAAAGTCTGTATGCTGAAACCTAATCCACAGTGTGATAGTATTTGAAAACAGAGTCTTGTTGAGGGAGTTAGATCAAAAAGACTCTGCCCTTATATGGGCTTAGTGCTCTGAAAACAGGGGCCACAGAGAGCTCCGTCCCCCATATGCCATGTGAAGATAGACAGATAGTTAGCTATGAGCCAAGAAAAGGGCCCCAATCAGACATTGAATTCACATTTGTCACCAGTTTCTCAGCCTTCAGAACCTTAAGGAATGTCTGTTGTTTATAAGTCCCTCAATTTACAATATCTTTGTTATAGTAGCCTAAACAGATTGACACCTTCTCAAGATTTAGCACATTCTAGAAGCTAATATAATTCAACATAAACAACTGGATATCAACTTAAAATACAGGATAGTAACTGAATCCCAACTATGCTAAGAATTTCTACGGGATTTAGAGTTGTCAGAATAAAATAGTTGTTTATCCTTTGTCTCTTATTCCTTATCAATAAACTAACAAGTATTAATAAGAACTGATAAGAACTGTTTATTGAACCTCCTATGAGCATTGTTCCAACTGTTTTACACATATCGTTCAACTGATATGAATGCCTGAGTCCTGAATTTTCCAATAAGAAACTGAGACTCAGAAATCGAAACTTTGCTCATGGTCATAGAACTAGACTGAGACTTCAAAAATAGAACTATACAATCTCAGAACCTTTGTTCCACCCATCCTTCTAAACTGTATCTAAAATGTTTTCAAGGTCACAATGATATCCTTAGACTACAATAATCTGGGGATGTAGAGATGGCTCAGTGGTTAAGAGCACTTGCTGCTCTTCCATAGGACTTGGGTTCAATTCCCATTGCCCACATGGGGTGGCTCAAAACCACCTGTAGATGCAGTTTGAGAGATCCAATCTCTGTCCTCCTCTGGCATCTGCATATATATATATAGATAGATAGTATTGCATATATACAGACAGTCAGACACACAGAGATGTTAATAAAAACAAAAATTTTAAAGCAATAATATATTGTCTTTTTAACACACTTCAGTAACAAATATTTTCACAGCAACTAAAACCAAGAAGAGTTTCATAGGTTCCTAGACTGACTTTATGTACTAGCCATACTTTCTTAGTCAAAAAGCACCAGAATCAAGAAAGTCTTGTGTAGACAGCCACCATGATATATATTAGAAAGGAAATATTGCATCAGGGTTAAAAAATGGGTTTTAAAATTATACTTTCCCATTTGAGTACTATCTCCACTATTGCCAGCAGCATGATTTGGGAAGAATTACTGACACACTTAAACCTTGTATAGTAATCTATTTTAGGTTTCAATAACAAAATATCTGAGGTTGAGTACTTTACTTTCAAAAATGGGTTTAATTAGGTCACTTTACTAGAAATTCAAGGATATGATACTTTGCTGGTAGCTTCACTTGTCAACTTGACACACCTGGGAAGAGGGAACCTCAACTGAGGATTGACCTCTATCAGATTGAACTTGTGTTTGTTAGTTGATATAGGAGGGTCCAGCCCACTATGAGTACTTTCTGAGCTGTATAACAAAGGTAGCTGAGCAGGGCAGGGGAAGGAAGCCAGTAAACAGCCCCCTGCATGGTTTCTGCTTCAGCTTGTACCGCCAGGGCCCTGGGTTGAGTTTCTGCCTTGGCTTCCATAGATGATGGACTATGAGCTGTAAGCCAAATAAACCCTTTCCTCCCCAGGTTTGCTTTTGGTTATGGTGTTTAGCACAGTAACAGAAAGCAAACTAGGACAGATACCAACAACTATTTGCCTGGGTTACAACATGGTAAAGAAGTGAAAATTACTGTGTGCAGAAGAGACCAAGCATACTAAGCTATTCTGCCTTATATAAACCTACTTTAATGAGAACTAATCAAGGCCCTGTGATAACTACATTAAAACCTTCTTAAAGGTAGTACCCTCAATAACCTAATTATTTCCCATTCACCCCCATCTCAGAAAGATTCCGCCACCTCTTGATATTGCAACACCAGAAACCAAGTTTCTAGCATATGATCCTTTGGGAACACAGTAAATCCACATCCAATCTTGTCTCTACATCTAATAGTGATAATTGTAGTATCTGTCTTACAGGGTTGTAAAAATTAAGTGAAAAAGAACATCTTGAAATATTCAATGCAGTAACTGGCATGAACTGTAACTTGTTAATTAAATCTGCAGACCGGAAAAACCAGGTAATCCCATCTCCACTCCTCCCCTTTCTGTCTCTTGACTGAGCAACAAGAGCCATTGTTGAATTAAAGAACCTTTTCCCAAAGTCATATAAAGGAAATACCAAGAAATTAAATAATTTGGGCAACTGTTTAATTAAACGCTTTTTCTTTTGGGCCACACATTGGGAGTAAAATGGTTTCTTCATTTAAAAAGGGCAACTCCTTCAGATCTAGTTACAGAATCCTATACAGACAGCTAGCCATAAATTGCACTAAGAAACAGCATAATTGATACTCTGAAAGGGCTGTTCCAGATAATAATTTCTTCTCCAAAGTCCCATAACAGTCATTTATTTGCTTCTGACTCTAATCGATTTATTGCAGATGCACTCATTCCAAAACTAAACTTCAATGCCTCAACCTTCTTTGTACACACTGACAATAAAAAAGACATTAGTAAATAGAAAAGCTTATTTCCCTCTGAAACTGGTTCCTACTGCCTCTATGCTGTTGAGACACAGAATTCAGAGTTTGACCAGTGTTAATAGCAGGAATACCCAGGCCAACATAGAAATACATTGATAGCCTCAGCTGACTGACTATTTCTGGTCTCTACCATCTTGAAAAGGAGAAAAATCAAACACAAAATAAAGAAAAGCGAACTATTTCTCTCTTTTATTATTCAAAGCTGCTTGACCAAAAGATGTAGCAAAAGGATTTAATGGTTTCTTATACTTGTATCTGCACTTTAATGGTTATTAAGCATCAACAACTGATGCATTCAAGGAGAGGAAAATCAAATTCCTTGATAACATACACACACACACACACACACACACACACACACACAAATATGTGTGTTTAATTTCTGCATCAGTCTGAAAGTTCCTTGAAGGAAGATATCTGTTTAGCTCAGTCCTTAACAAAAGTTTTATATATGAATAGTTTTTACTTACTAAGAAATATTAATAATAATCAAAAGAAAGACATCATAGAAGAGGTGGCAGAAAGATTTTAAGAGCCAGAAGTGGTGGATGACCTCAACGAAATAGAATAAGAAGTTCCAACCCCATTTAAGGAAATTGTGTCAACAGATGGCTGCTGGGAGGGGCAGAGACAGTGTCTTTCGAGCATGGAACTCTTGGTAGGTTAACCAGACTCCGATAAATGAACCTAAACTGAAATTCATTGGAGACACAAATTAGACTCTATAGGTCTTTATATATATAAAGAGAGAGAGAGAATATATCAGATTGAGGGGGCAATAAGAGGAGGTATAGATAAGTGAGGTGACCTAAACACTATCAAATTATATTGTATGACAACTAGAATAATTCGACCAAACAAAAGAATATAAATTTTTTAAATAGACAAGAAAAAAAGAACACACGAAATTGGAGGGAAAATAGCGTGGGAATAGGAGAGGAATTACGGGGGAAGGCACAAGGTAGTAGATTCGATTAAAACACGTTATATGACTGTATGGAATTAGTAAATAATAAAATAATAATAAAGAAAAAATAAATCTGGTAAAATAGCACCAGCCTCCTCTGCCTATTCTCCCATCCTGCCACACTCATGCAGCAAGAGTCAAGGACAGTGAGATCTTCACAGACTTTAAATTACACTTTTTTGCCTGTTCAGTTTTCCTGCAAAGTCTCTCAGCTTGCTATGAATCTATAAGTTTCAAGAAACCGACACATCTTTCTCAAAAAATATCTAATATTGCTCTCTTCTCTCCAGTAGTAATCAAATCAAGGGGTTCATTTTGGCTCACCGGTTACCAGTATAGTCCATCACAATGGGAGGAGCTTGTGGCAGCTAGTCACGTGGTATTCACAGACAAGATAAGAGGGAGGTAAATGCTGATGTTTAACTTCCTTTTGGTTTTTTATGGAGTCCAGGACCCAAGCCCAGGAAATAGTACTACCCACATTTAGGATGGGTCTTCCTGCCTCAATTAATCTAAACAAGATAATCCCTCACAGGCATGCCCAGGCCTAACCTAATCAAATAATCCCTCACAGGTGTGCCTACATATTTGCCTCCTAGGTAAGTTCAGATCCTGTGAAGTTGAAAGTCACCACTGCCCATCACAGTTACAATGGATCAGTAGGTCTTACCTTTCAGTGTGAGAATTCCTTACTAATCCTAAAGTCTCAAGAGGAGAACTTCTATCAATCACTGAAGTCCCATTACAACTTTATGAAACAGAGACTGCCACTCACTTAATCCAATTTAATGTAGGTGAGGACACCAAGTGTTATACAAACTAGTTTGCTTGCCTGTTGTCACATAGGTGGTAAACAGCTGAGCAGAAATGAATGCAGAACTGCTAACCGACTCCATACGCCTGGGAAAAGGGAGCTTCAACTGGAGAATTCCTTCTATCAGATTGGCCTGTAGACAATTCTTTGAGACATTTTCATGACTGTTGAGTGATGCAGGAGTGCCCATTCCACTGTGGGTGGTGCCATTCCTGACCATGTTGTCCTGAGTTGTATAAGAAAGCAGACTGAGTACAGGCCAGAGAAGTAAGCCAGTAAGAGGTGTTCCAGATTCCTGCCTTGAGTTCCTATCTGACTTTCCTCAAAGAAAGACTGCACCTTGGAAGTATAAGATGAAATAGACCCTTTCCTCCCCAACTTGTTTTTTTGGTCAGAATGTTTTTGTCACAGCAACAGAAGCTGAACTAGGAGACTCATCAAAGAAAAAGAAATTATCAGCAATATTTTTAAATGTACTTATATCTATAAATCACAACAGCATCCACACACTTCAGAAAAATTATACTATGGTTCCTACCTGTGGGAAACATTATTTGGGTGTAGCTAGTGCTGGGTGAGGTCACAGATCTGCTTATCCATTATAATAATTCTAGGAGTCTCCAGAGTCCCATGGCCCATGGGTTGAATACCACTGGAAAGGTTAATAAATTCTGAGATCTAGTCCTGCTTTGAGTTTGTGTGTCTATGATTTTAAAATTTGAATTCTTGGGGAATTTGTTAGTGCTTGGTTCCAGTATGATTTCAGTCTAGTAAAATCTTGGCAGAGTAGAAATCATAGAAATCGCTTCTTCATTTGTAGTATTGCATATTTAAGCTTTGATTGGATCAGATTCTCTGCAAGAGAAAGAACTTCACCCAAACCAAAGAAGAGGGAAGAGATGGTCAACTTATTCCAAAAAACCAAGCTCCAAGCCAGCTGAATACATTCACAGGAAAAGAGGACATGGAATGTAAGTGATCAGCAGGGGTCAGCACAGTCAGAGATAAAGGTGCATCTGGGAGGCCTGCTACTATCATAATATTAATACTTAAAAAGGGAACTGGAGGTTCTCCATTTCTAATTCTCAAATGGACAGTGTGAACATGGTAAATTACAGAGCACTTTGAGCTCCCCACACAGAGCCCCTATATCACAATATGTTATATTTACAATGGTTATTAACCAGAGTTCAATTAAAATCCAAATTCAGCATCATGATGTGTTATGAGCTTAAGGGGCAGTGAGAGGAGAAACATCCCACAAACAAGTATGTGGGTTGGCTTGATCTTTTGACTATTGTTCTATTTGGAAAATAAAAATCATAATAATCATATAGCAATGTTCTCAGCAAAGCATTTTTAAAATAATTTCTCTGCTGAACATTGAAAATAAAAGCCCACACACTCATCCATTATTTGAATCAGTAGGAGATGCTCAGAGTATGATCTCAGCGGGCAGGAACTATGTCTCTAATCCGGGCAGGTTAACAAATCTTTAGAGTGGAATAGACTAGATTATAAGGTCTAGAGGCTGAGTTTTAGTACAACTTCAATAGGTTAAACAAAATTATAGTTGAGGGCCAACACTGGAAGGAGGAAGCAAGAGGAAAGACTGGGACTCTTGGGGACTTGAATTCCAAGTCCTTAATTCTGAACAAATATGGAGTCATTTGGGGAAGTTGCCGTCTTCCACGCAGTGTTCCTCCTCTGTAGATCTGTTCACTGTCATGTTTGGAACCGGTCAGCAGCCACCCACCGAATAGCCTCAAAGATGCCAATGAAAATGGAAGGACTTGGCTCCCAGTCCTTTATTCCTTCAGATCACTGTTACCTCGAGTCCCCTAGCATTCTTATTCATCCTCAGTCCTTCCTGGTGTCTCCTATCTCTAGTCCTGCTCACCTGCCTTCCCCTCTGCTCCAAACTTTCCTCAGGCTGCCTCTCCTTTCTGTCTCAGTCTCAGCATCATCAGTGGTTTCTTCACCCTCTTCCCTTCTCCTTGGGTTATCATTACAAAGCTCTAACACTTCTCTTTTGTCTACTTCCATTAAAGTTTGTATCTATCCTCTCTGCTAGTTAGCAAGCTCTAAGACAACAGAAGTCACACTCCTGAAAACCTAGCAGTTGGCACTATGTTTGAACACAGGATGCACTCAATAATATGGGCTACCCCTGCCCTTTCCTTCTTTCCTGACTCTTCTGGTTATCTCTTACCTTATAGTTCAAAGTTCTATGCATGGGTATCAGACACGTTCAAGCCTGAATGGGTCAGGTTGCAAAGGTGCATCATTCTGGTTGTCTCCTCTCACCCAGAGCTGTGAGTAGAACTCAACAGTAGAGACACTAAAAAATAAGTTGATTTCCGTTTCCGTTCCCTATGGCCAGACCCCTCAAGTACAGAACGGCTATCCAAGGCCCAGGGAGGATGGGGGCCTTGCTACAAAATGCTCCTCCCACAGTGATGTGAATTATTGCAAAAGCATTGCTGATGTGACCTGCAGTGTGAAGCAGTCACGCCTGTCAAACTCCCTCCCAGTCACTATTCCAGAGCTGGAGAACAGGACGAAATGCCATGGCCTTGAACCCCTTCTCTAGTCACCTTGTCACCAAGGCCCAAGATACTGACAGGAGAGTGGCAGCTGAGAAGAAACGGATTGAAAGACACAGGGGAGTAAGTAGGAAGTCAGCTCCCCTTTGAGCAAGTTCTGGTTGGACATCCCTATTGGAAAAGGGGGGGTTTTCTTCTTCTTTTGGTCATTCTCTGACCTACAAGTGTTTTATGAGAAGCAGGGATTAGGTCCAGAAGACAAAGAATGGGAAGATCAAAACATGGGGCTCTAAAAGATGAGATAGTCTCTTAGTTAATAAAATTTAAAAATGAAGGCCTCTGTTTCAACTTTTAGTCTAGGAATTTCTTTGTTGTTCTTGTTAATAACAATTGCAGAAGGTTCTACCAGTGTTGATAAAATTAGATATACTACTAAAAGGAAATAAGAGCTATCCTATTGTTCAATTTGTAGTAAAATTCTGTCTTGGCACAAAATAGAAGAAAATTTAAAAGTAGTCATGATTTCAGAATTTGCAAAACATTTCAGGGAACTTGTTCTCCTCAAGCATTAGAGAGAGAAATGGCTATTCTGAGTGAAGACCACAGAAGCATGGTGCTTTAAATATTTTCAGTTTTTATGTACTTTCTTCTTACAGTGTTCAAGGTACTTTATGTACATTACACAAACCAGGTTCCAAGACCTGGCTCACACAATCTAGGGAGACCCTGGACAAATCACTTAGCCACTTGTACATCATTTTCCTCTTCTATGAAAAGAGATTGGCAAACTACCATTGTTCCAGACATAAAATTCAGTGACTGAGACTTAGTAACTTAGACTTAACTTGCCTTCATATGCTCTCCTTCACACTAGTACACCAGCTTCGCCTTCTCAAGTCTACACTGTCCCACCTCGCCCCTTCCCTTTGAAAACCATGGCATACACAGCACATCTGCTAGTTCCCAGCTTCATTGACATTAAACAGTGTCTTGTGTCTTCACACCAATGCATTTACACTTAACTGTGGACTATATTTACAACATAGACACAGTCAATGTCTACCCAAAGGAAGAGGCATTTTATCCACAGAATGGAAACAGAAACATTGCCTGTAATCTCTATTCTGCTTTCAAAATCTATAGGATGAACTATTCTTCTCTGTCTTCTGCTTTGCAAACGCACCTCAGCATTTTCTCAGCTCCTCAGCTTCCACAAACAGATGCATATGTACAGAACTGCACCAGCGGTTAACAGAAAACACTTTGGCAGGGTTTCTTTCCCTAAATCACTCTGGGTGAATATGAAGCCATGAAGAAAAGTCCAAACACAACCTCTCAGTATCTCCATCATGCTTTCTTCACTCCCTCTGACGTTCCACCTTTTTTGCTGACACCATTGCCAATTCAAGCCCCACTCTGTTCTGGACAAACTGAGCTTCTGCAGAAAGGAGTGGCAAGAAGGCCTTTAGGAAAAGAAAACTTCTGACACCAATGCCTTATACCTAGTATATAGTCAGTGCTCATTAAATATCTATCCAGTGAGCCAATGATGTATCTCAACAGAGAAACAGACAGCATCCCTGTAAGAGAAAATGTGCCTAATCTGAGAAATTATCTCTTAACTACGATCTGGCATCCTCATTTAGAGCCACTGTGAAGGCTTAGAACTGAGAAGAGACCTTTAAGTTTCATAATTTGGTCTTTTCCTACCCTTCCCCGGAATCACATTCTTCATTCTAAAAGTAAAGAATAAAAACAAACAAGAAAAAGTATCTTTCCTATCATGCAATTGGAACAGAAACAGTGTTCTGATAAAAGGAGATGCTTCATGGAGCAGAGGCTGAGGATTTTCCCCAATGTGAAGCTAGAAATGAACAAAATGCCAAGGAGGAGGTGGAGGTCTGCCAGGAACACAGCTACCAGCTCTACTGGGAGGAAGAATTTGAAAAGCAGTAGAGCCTAAGGACTCACAGAACTCCCCACCAGTAGCATTAAGGCACTAAGTCCTTAGGTCCCTGCATCCTTGTGCCTGGGAAGCATCAAGTCCCTCATGTTCCCTCAGCCTCAGTTTCTCCATTTCCAAAATGACAAGCTCCTTGTATTCACCTTGACCTTATTCTACTTCCCACCTTGGCCTACCCACAGCGAAGGTGCTAGTAAAAGACAGGTCTGTAAACCCCATGAGGCTCCTTGGCATTCTGCTATTTAAATACCCAGGGCTATCACACTATCACTGCAGGGATTTAAACCAGGCTGGGGGCCCCCCAGGGCTACATACGCAACACCTCCCCCACATTCTCAGCACCAGATAGACAGTGTTCCCAGAGGAAAACTGTGCTTTCCTCGATCTTTAGCTGCTAGGGAAATTCATGTGTTAAGGCAGTCTTCTTACAGAAACCCTCTAAAAATACCTATCAATATATATTTAGCTCCAGATATCATCCTCCTACCAACAGACTTCGGGCTAAACCACTCTGTGTGTACCACTGGCAAGAAGCTGAGGGTACAGGATGGCTGGTCCCAGCTTTTCTACAGCATCCCCCTGCTTTTCTTTTCTGTGCTCCCTCCCTTTTCCTTTGCCTTCCCTCTCTTCTGAGTTATGCACATTCCCCACAAACGGCAGCTAAAGACAGAGATGGCTCACTTCTCTTTTCTACATCTTTCCTTAGAAGTAAAACCAGAGTAAAAAGAAAATAAAAGACTTGTGCAGTGTCCAGAACAGAATCAGAAGCTGGAATCCATCCCTGCTTAAAATCCTCAGGTTCAACTCCACATGTCCCTGCAGGGCCTTGTCTGACCCTGGTTGACCTCTCCATGAGTGTCTCTTACTACTCCACTCAAGTTCCCAAAATATCCTGCTGTCTGTCTCTCCAGAGACTCCCGCACCTCCAAACATTGGTACACAGAATACTATATTTCCGGCAAAGCCTTTCTTCTTTGTTTATGCTTATAAGTTGCACCCATTTGTGTTTCACATGCCATTTAAGCATTACTTCTTTTAAAAAGCTTCCTCTGGGTCCCCAGAGCTAGTTATGTTGCCCTTCTTCTGGTGTCCGTATCATGTAGCCTCGCAGCCCTGGTGAGGAACACTGAGACCTATCCCAACCACACCTAGTACTATGCCCAGTGCACCTGCACTATCCTTTTCGTGTTATGCAGTAACCCAACAGGTCATCTCCCACTGAACAGCTGAACATACACAGTAGCAGAGCATGCTCTGAGATGATTGCCATTTTTAATAGTGTCAAAGAGCAGCTCTAAATTCAAGAGTAGCTCTGCAATATCATAACTACTTTGGTACACAATTGAAAAATCAAGATTTCCTAAATGGAAAAGGATACTGGGTACCAGAATCTAAAGATGCACAGAGGAAATAAGGAAAGACCATTTATTCAGGCATATAGGAGCAAACAGTAACGTCTCTGTGCTCAGAAGTACACGGCTCAGCAAATGAACCCAGATGCTTGAGGCAAGCATAGTAAGTTCAAATTCTGTCTTTATGGAACTTCTCCCTTATCTACAGAGAGTCTGTTCAGGACCTCCAGAGAGTCTCTAAAACCACAACTAGTGCAAAACTCCATACAACATGATTTTTCTTTTGCTTACAAGTCTACTTGCCTATGATAAAGTGTAATTTATAGATTAGACACAATAAGAGACTATCAAAAATAACTAACAATACAAATAGAATAGTTATGACAACATACCATAGAAAAACATTACCAGCATTACAACATTCATAATTAAGTAAAGTAAGGAGCATTTGCACACAAGTTTTGCAGCACCTTGAGGGAGGAACTGGCAACAGGGGTCTACTGTCTCATGGGCAGGTGGCAAACTCAGCATGGATACCTAGACAGAGATGATTCATGTCCCAGGCAAGACGGCGAGGGATGGAAAGAGACTTACCATACCACTCAGAGAAGCATGCCAGTCAATACTTATGGATTGTTTGTTTCTGGAATTGTCTACTTAATATTTCTATTCTGTGGTTGACTACAAATAACTAAATCTATAGGAAGCTAAAGTGTGCATATGGAGAGATGACTGTAATAATCACTTGGATATGGGAAAGTTATTAAAATTGCCTATGCCTCAGCTCATTCACCTCCAAAATGGGCATGAGGAATAAGTAAACCTAACCATTCTTACCTGTGGCACTACTTTTAGGAATTAGAAATACTACCTGTGATGGGTAGGGAGCTGGCTCAGTGGTTAAGAGCACTGATTTCTCTTGCAGAGGACCAGGGTTCAATTCCCAACATCCACATGGCAGCTTGCAACCATCTGTAACTCCAGTTCCAGGGGACTCCAATGCCATTTTCTGACCTCCTTGGGCACTGCATGACATAGGTGCATTCATACACATGCAGGCAATACACTCATATACATAAACTAATAATAATAAATAAAATATTTTTTTAAAAAAATGCTAACTGTGAAAAGTAGTCTTTGGGCCATGATTTGCTAAGTGACAAATGTTATATGACAAATGATGTAATACTGAGTCAGGTGCTATTTTCTCTCCCTACCCCATCTACCTCTAGAAGGTTGGTTCTTCAAAATTCAGCCTTGATCCCACCCATATCCCTCAAGAAGCAATTCCCAAGAATATCACTGGAAACCTAGTAAGTAGGTCCAGATGACTGAAAGCCCAGTACCCCCTACTAGCCTATGGAATAAGCTTGCAGCTTCCCTGGCAGAGGGAACTGAATGTGGGTACACTGGGCAGATGGAGCTGTAGAGATAGGTGCCAGTGGAACCTAAGGGAAAATATGGAGGCAGTTTCTCACTGCCCCAAGCCCAGGCTTTCCTCAACATTTTTTCTATATTCTATAGAGAACAAAATACTGAGGGTGGAGGAATTGATTTAGTCAATCATTCATCCCAATTCCCCAGATCTTCCTAGTGATTTAGAGGTGCCAGTGAGTTCTCATCCTCTCCTATCACTCTGTATCAATTTAGGTTCAATAACTTCATGTTAAAATTATAGTATATTTGTGACTTCAGGTAATGTGGACCACTCTAGGTGGCCTGACAAGTGTTTTAACATAGCCCCTCCCAGGTTGTGACCAATATAAAAGAGATCCCAAGGTCTGTAAGGAAAGTCCATTAAAGGGAGGGTAAATTCCATTCTCATTGTCTTTCAGCAGAGATGAGAGAGCAGTCATGTTGGTGCTTCTCAGCACAACACTAGTCTTGCTGAATGAATGAATGAACAGATGATTGAGTGAGCAAATAAGCCAGTTAATGAAAAAATCAGCTGGACCTGTTGATGTAGTTTTAGGTACCCAGCCACATTATGCTGAGGCCCACCTAACAGGCCTTCTTTGCCACAGAGAGGGGAGCTTTATTTATTCCAAACCACAGTCTATCATCTGAGAAGGACACATGAGAGCGGTCCCTCTTCACACATCACACACGCAGCCCCAGCTCTGAACTGAGAACCTCTGTGTGATTATGTCTTTCCTTGCTCCACCCCCATCCACTGCTCCTAGGGGACCAAGGAAACATGAACTCACAGAGCTTTAGGACTACAGAACTCCTGGACAAGAATGAAGAAGGTTGAAGAAGAGACTTGGAGGCAAAAGATGCAGGTACAAGTCCTAGACAGAGGGTCTGCTAGTAAGTCATGTATGCCCTCTACGAACCTCAATGGGACCACTGGAAAAATGAGGATAACAAGATCCCTGCTGTGGTCTGAATGCCCCCTTCAAATACCCCTGTTGAAATGTAATCACCATTGTAACAGTGTTAAGAGTGGTTCTTTCAGAGGTGATGTGATCATGAGGATACTATCTAATAGATAGGCCAAGGCTGTTATCATCCCAATGGCTTAGTTATGACAGGAGTGGGCTCCTGATAAAAGGAAGAGTTTGGTCAGTTTTTCTTTCTTATATTTGCTTCTTCAGCATGTGAAGGCCTGCATCAGATGCCAGGGCCAGCTCTTAGAGCTTTCAGCCCCCAGAATTATAAGACATAAATCTCTGCTGCTTAGAAAATATGCAGTATTCTGTGGCAGCAGAAAACAGACTAGATAATCCTTTTATGGGCTTATAAAAATTACATGAAATCATTTATATTAGGGGACTTTCTAAACCATGCATATCTTCAATTTACATGCCTAAGAATAACACTAAAGGTTAGAAGGTTAGAGGTGGCAGATGGAATATGGTGACCCCAATCTCCCAAATACTTTCCTCTTAGCAAGAGCCAATGATGACAGGTCCCATGCTGGGTCAGCTGTCTGATACAGCAAGCACCTACCTCCCTTCCCACCCTCCCCCAACCCCGCTCAACCACCAAAACTGAGAGCTGAAATGTTGCGCAGTCTGAGCCCTGAGGCACTGTGTCATGTTCCAACACTGTCATTCCCCCTGTGCACAGAGTAAAATGTGAGGTGACACCTAGAGCCAAGGTGGGAAGGAAGAGCTGTCAACAGGGATGACTCTGGTTATAGGTGTCAAAAAAGCAAAAGGGGAATATTGGTGTGGCCTGGAGGGGGAGGGATACATGGGGTGCTTCAAAAACCACAATCCTACCAGTATCAAAGGGCATAATCTGAACTCCAGGACCTGCTACCATAAAACCGATGATATTGAGCAAATGACATAACTTCCCTGAAGACTCAGTGACTCATCTCTGAAGTCTGTTCTGTCTACTTCACTAGCTCGGTATTGCAACATACTTAACAGAAGCTAAGACCCAAGTAATTATGAAATACCTGATAGTTTAATATACCTATAAGACAGAAAGAAGAAAATACCATCAAGCTCTGCCATGTCAGTATTTAAAGATGTAAGATGTGAGATAACCTCAGAGATGGTATGCATCTTCAAAGCAATGCAGAGGAGGTGAATGCCCTGTGTGAGTTTAGAGTTTGATTATGCACCCATATAACCATTCCAGTGGGTTAGAATCACATCTCTTAGCAGGAAGATCAAAAGGAACAGCATCCATTATTTGGAATCTATCTGTATGTGACCTGAGAAGAGATCTCACAAGCCAGCAGAAGGCTCTTAGGTGGGAAGGGGATCAGCCAGGTACAAAGTCCTGTTGGTTCAGGTGGAAAGCAGTGACTTCTTACAGCCATCTAAGAAGCCATTAACAAAGGTGGGCACACAGTTCAGACAAGACAACTGATTTTGCCAAACACTAATACCCCTGGACATGGAGCTGAAGAATGGAAGGCCTTCTCAACTGTAAAAATTGGTGTCTTGCTTATTTCCGCTAATCTGCTCTTTTAACCCTATGACAGCCTTTATTAAAGCTATTATTAATCTTCATTTGTCTAATCAAACAGTTAGGGTGCTCCACCTTCCCATACCCCATCATAGTCTCCACATCCCACACAAGAACAGTCAAATTCAGTAGAGTTTTCCTGTGGAACCTGCAGAAGACTGGTTCCAGGACTTGTGGATACAAATATTTACAAATGCTCACATATCTTTTATAAAATGCCATGTTAGTAGCATCATAATATATGTGCATCCTAGCTCCTGGATGGTTTAAATCATCTCTACATTAATTACATTATCATGCAACATAAGTGCTATATAAATATTTGTTATACTATGCTGTTTAGGGAATGGTGATAAGGAAAAATGTCTGTGTGTTCAGTACAGGTACATTTTTCCCCAAATATTGTCCATCCACGCTTGATTGAATCTGCTTTGAATCCACATATACAGAGAACTAACTGCACTTCAACCTGTCAAAATGTCTAGCAAAGTGTGACATCCCAAATATGTATGTTGGAGCATCTTTAATAATTATTTATCATTGCAAAACCCAGAAAGCAATCTAAATGTCAAATAACAAGCAAAAACAAGAAGCAAGCTGTGTGCATCCACTTAACAAAGTGTTGATCCATTGTTACAGATTTTTACCAAAGTATAGAGTACTATGCAATATGCTCATACTATATTGGGAAAGACAGCAAAATTACAAGCATTTAAAAGAAAGCTTGCTTAGCTTAAAGAGTTGGAAGGAAATACCATAAAAAATCAGAAACTTCTCTTAATTTGTGAACTGGATTTTTCTTTTCTTCTTTTGATTTTCAGTATTTTCTTAAATAAACATATAACAATTTAAAATAAAAAAAAAAGTGACTTGCACCAGAAATTTCAAATGATCTCAGTGTCCATAGCATTGAGCAGAACCAATCACACACACACACACACACACACACACACACACACACACACACACCACATTACATATACAATGCTTTTATTTCAGACAGAAGCATAATATTTGTAAATGGCTCTGATTCTCAATTCTTTTCTAATACAGTATATATTCCTGATTTTAGAGACATTTAAAACATCACTCAGGTTTTCCGCATTTGCTATGACAATGTACTTCTGTAACATTACACATAAAAGTTTCTTCATGTATTAAATCACATTTAGAATGTAACATAAGAATATTTTAGGAAAAATAGCCACCAAAAATCCTTTTTGTAAGACAATAGATGATCTTAAAAACAGTCAACCCTGTTAATTTACTACCTTTATGGAGGGGCTGATTGCTTACAAGCTAGATTCTAATCAATAGATCTTAAGTTACTTCTATTTCATTCAATCACAATTGGACTAAAAGGCTAAAAATATGAGTATTGTATGCTTATCACAAGACAATGAACAGATACACAGCTCCAAAGCTCTTACCTTCTCAGGCTTTGCCCTCTTTCCAACTAATCTCTACAAAACTAATCTCTACAATTTTCCCCTTTTCTCATTTTGTTAAATCATAATGGTAGCTATGTATTCTCCCATCTCAGCATCCTCTGCAGCTCTCTTCTTTTCCTCAGTGAGAAGTCCTGTGTACCAGGCAACTGAGGAAGGAAATTTCCATGCCAAACACCTTCTGCCATAGCTACACAGGTCTACCCTTCTTCACCAAGCACCAAATGTCAATGGACACAGACACACAAGTCACAAAAGCCCTCATGGTATGTCCATCACCCCCCAATGCCAAGGTCTATCACATGTTCTGCCAACACTGCTGGGTCTGCCCATCATCCTCTCACTATATTCTTACCCAAAAGAATGATGGATTTTTAAAAATATTTTTATTGATTCATTGTGTATTTCATATAGATCATCTCAATCAATCTTAGTCATCTTTATATCCCCTTCCCAACCCGCACCTCTCCCATAACCCCCCAACTGGAATCCACACATGTTTTCATCTGTGTCAAGGTCTATTGTGCCAAGTTAGCATCCCCAGATGACCTAAGTGAAGTTTCATCCACTGAGGTCTAGTCAGCCTACTGAAAGTCCCTCACTTTAGGAAGACTAGCTCATTCTCATCAATAGTAATCAGTTGCCAATATTTCTTAAGCAAAAGTTGGGTCTGCTACTCGTTTCTCCAGAATGATGTATTTACCTAAGTGCACCACCATCCTGTATGATCTATGACCCTGGGTCAACCCCAATATCTACTACATTAAATTCCAAAGGATGACTTACCAAACATCTAAATGTGATTCAATTTTATGCTGTTAGTAAATCTGAATATCATTTTAAGTCTGTTCTCAGGGCCTAAATCTTAATTTTTAGTTCAGAAAACATAACTGGAGTCTTCTCCAACCTCCAAATGAAACTGCACCTGTTGTATCTTTTGATTCTTCTCTTGAGGGTACCCTCAAACTAATACAAGCTGCTTGCTTCAGTGAAAGGCTCTGCTCTGAATATGTGGGTGTTAAGCCACATGGCTAAGCACACAATGGGAAGCCAGGTTTGCCTGAGAGCCCCATGGCCTCTGCCTAATGCTACACACATCTCCATGGAGCACCCCATTCCTCCTGAGATGGAACCTTTGTGGTCCAGGTGTACGGTGAATCATAGTCTTGGTTCTCACTTTATATTCTACCCTCCGTCCACCATGTGTTCCCTGCACCAGCAAGCTCATGACACCTCAGACCTCCCAACACACACACACACACACACACACACACACACACACACACACACAGAAGACGACTCACCCACTGAGGACCACAATAAAATCCATGACATTCCAGCCATTTCGGAGGTATGAACCCTTATGGAAGATGAACCCCAGGGCCACAATTTTGATCCCAGCTTCAAAGCAGAAGATCCCAATGAAATATGGTTCTGTCTTCTCCTGTGAGAATGAATAACAGAAGCACAATAAGGAAAGAACCATTCTTTATCACACAAAAGCAAAGGCACATCTTGGTCACCTCCTGCATACCCATGAGGACCAGCCCTGTGTACAGGTACAGGTTGGACATGCAGAAAGATCCAGAGCCCTAAAGTTTCAGTCTTTCTGTGACTCATGGAGTGAACAGAGTTGAAGAGAACAGCTTTGGGAATGGACAGATGTGTCCCAAACAGAGACTATGCTTTTTATTTTTCTCCTGAATGTCTCTGATGGCACAACTTTACCCAGGTGGAGTGTCTCTAAACAAACTTGGTTCTTTACACAAGCTGGAAATATCAAGATTTTCATGCCTAGGTCATCATGTAAAACCCATGGCTTTGGGTTTTAAAGAAATTGTGAGGAATTATTGGACATACAAATCATTCCTTTAGGGAGAATACGGACGTCAGTATTTAATAAGTCTAGAACCACCAACACACTTGAGCTTGGAGCCTGCCTCCCATCTCCTCAGCCCTCCCTTTCTCTTCTCACTTCAATAGTCCCTGAGGAAAGAGTACTGAAGCAAATGGCACTAGTGTCTGCCCTTTCTTCTCGCCTAACTGACATATGATGTACACAAGTGCTTGCAATGCCCTCCTCCTTGTGAGTCCCAGTGGGGTTTGTTGCTACTTGTCCTACAGAACTAGGGGAAAGGAAGCAGGGGAAAAGAGAGGGATGAAACCAGGGAGAACAGGTTGAAAGGGAGAACAAGGATAAAGGGGAGAAGGAAAGAAGTACATACCAGTCTTCGGGACATCGGGGTCTTGTCATCCTCAGGAAGATGCTGCTCTAGAGCCAAGACTATGCAGTTTGCAATGATGGTGGCCAGGATCATGTACTCAAATGGCGTGGAGAGGAGGAGTTAAGGAACAAATTCATGTAAAAGAGAAGGATGCAGCCTCCCAGATGGCCATGTAAATAATTACATAAACCTCCTCTACCCCTTCTGGGTCTCACAGTTTGCATGTATTATACTAGCAGGCAGGTAGGCAGTACAATACATGCTCCTTAGCTTTGAAGGCATCACCACTTGGGACTAGTCTGAGAACACAAAGCATCTTTTCCAAAAAAGGAAGTAGGCAGGAAATAAGTCCCAGCTTCAGCCTTAATAAAGACTCAACTGAGGTTGTCTGTTGCTCTCTGGGAATCAGTTCCAGTGTTATCCCTCTCCTCTGATCAACTGAGGAAAGAAGAATCCCTGGAAAGGAATTCCCATGTGAGCCCTCTTCTGTTCTAATATGCAACTCAGAAAACATCATGCAGCCAAACAACAGGTATTTGGCCTCATCTTATTTTCTCCCAAACTTTTACAAAAACACACAGGATGAGTTCGAATCTACCATGGCAGAGTACAGCTGTTAGGAACCACACTGTGAGTCATATGAGTGGACACAAGTTTTTCCCTGCTATGTTTCTCTGAAAACAGGTGAGCTGCTTTCTGTGCCTTTTTGAAAATCAATACTATGACTCAAATCAGGCATCTTGACTCCAATAGAAAGATTTTGCTGCAAGCTCAAAAAAGGTGGGGTCATAGCTAGAAAAGAGAGAATGAGAGAAACATTGGTGTCCTCCCCAGGGCCCAGTCAGCACGTTGGGATTTCATTCTGTAACTACTGTTATGACAAACACAAGCCAGCTATTGTTACCAGCCTTGCAGAGCAACTTATTCGCTGGCAGATTCCAAAATTCATGTGGGAGAGAAAGGTAGTAGATATGGCAAAGGGGAAAGAAGGACAGGGACAACTGACCTGTCTCCCCACAGTGCCAGACTCGCTGTGGTGGGACACAGGGCTTAGATACTTCTATTGTACTGCAGAAGAAAGGCAGATCATAACTATGTCCCCTGGTACCTCTTATCCTATACTTTTTGTGACATTTGTGTCAATAGCATCAAATCAACATAAAGAGATCCCCAGGGAGGGGCTGCCCAGAGCATTCTGCCAGCAGAGACCAGGTATGAGTGTCCCATCAGTTGCTCTGGTCCTAGGGCTACGACAGAAGGCTAGAGAAAAGGTAATTTTTCTAGTCCTTTTCCACCACATTTGGTAGTACCGTCTCTTCCCCCACTGCCATGCATCCCTGAGTCACAGGCATTCTCCCTCAGCTGGCAGTCCTCCTTCCCACACATCTCCAGTTCTCACATAGCACCCCCACCCCAGGGATCTTCTGCTTCCCCAAGTTCAGACACCAAATCTGAAAAAAAAATGGATGGATCTTTTGGAAGCAGACTTCCAAACAGATTACTGCCTCAGATTCCACTGTGCTTTCTAAAGCTCTTCATGACCAGAGGGGAGTCACTGCATGGGAGTCCTTCAGCACTACTGGACATTCTTTCTGCTTCAAACTCTGGAAGCTAAGGGAAGCTCTTGAAAGTTGCTCAAGCTGAAAGCACACATAGCATGCACACCCCACTGTCTTGGGACCAGACTCTTGGCATACACCCTGCCAAGGCCACTAGCACAGCCATATCAGAGGGAGTGCATGTTCCTCTCATGACCACCTCTAACTTAGAGTTCTGAATGGAGAGCGACAAGGGACTACCCCAGGGCCGAGTATCCCACAAGATCCCTGAGCACGCCAAGCTATCCTGAGCCGGGTGTTAATGCTTAATTCCAAGACCAACCTGGGAAAATAAAGGTCAAAAAATGGCAGAAGTGACTCTCTGTCCTTGCCTAGGAGATGGGTACAGAAAGGAAACTGACCACATGTGGACACATCACTGATGAATTACTACAGAAGCTGAGGGCATCTGGGGTTGCTGTTTTTATAGTGTACGCCATGGAATATGAGTGCTACAGAACTTAACAATCAAAAAAATGAAGGGAAGTCTAGGTTAAGTAAAAAATTAAGTAGGTTCCTTCCCAGCAGGACTTCTTAGAGCCTTTGGTACTGCTGTACACAGTGTGTAACTGTACACACACACACACAATGGGGCTGAGAACAGGACATAACATATTCCAGACTTGTTTCACAACATAACCCTTTGTTCAGACCCTCTCTCTTGGGAATGGCATTCACAGGAACAAAGTTAGAAGCCCTGATACAAAGGCCTCACTGCCCACCTTCAGGAGTCCAGGAGGGGTGGTGGTTACTATCTCTCATGGAAGCAAAACATTCTCTCTCTCTCTCTCTCTCTCTCTCTCTCTCTCTCTCTCTCTCTCTCTCTCTGAAACACACACACACACACACACACACATATCAGTGCTCTTAATAAAACTGCTGACAAAAGTATTGGGTTCACCTGGCCATTGCCCATGGTTAAAAGTGTGCTGTGTAAGCTCAGAAACCGCTCAGCACCTCAATGGGCCTGACCTGGGAATTGGGACTTGGAAAGAGCACTTTCGCATTCCAGTTATAGACATCTCCACCTCTTGTGAATCTGTTGGCTCTATGATTGCTTTTTATCTATGTCTTCCTCCACTGAAAGGCTGAGAGGAAGAACCATAGACTATGTGTGGAGCTCTCAGACAATGCTGAGACTATAGGCAAAACACAGTATGGAAGCTGTATCTTCATAGGACATTCTCTCCACCAATACCCACTTAGAATGTTGCCTCTACTCACTCCAGCTTGTGCACCTACATCTGCCTGGCTAGGCATTCTCCATGTATAGCTCCCTGCTAGGATCTTTAAGACTCACCATATCAGATCAGATCTGTGAGGTTTGTTAGGGACATAAGATTAGCCAGACGAAAGTGTGGCCATCTCACCTACAGGACAGTACAATGGCTCTTGGCCCCAGGGACCAATGAGTAAAATTTTCTTTGACTAGCCAGTTCTATGAATGGCTGAAAAGTCATGAGGTCTCAAAGACTGGAGCTATCCAAAGTCTGGAATACTAGAATCAAAAGGTGGGAATCTGGCAGTTCATGGGTTCTGGGGAAGAAGATGCAACTTTAAAAAACAATCATAGACCCATTTCTTCTGCTGTCCAAATCCTCTGCCTACTGTCAGATGTTTAAAGACCTATTCAGAGCAGCTGTGTGAAGTTGCTTTAGCTTCAGTTTTGGAAACTTCAAATGGATACCTCTGCAGGCCTTCCAGACTTAGACCTCAGAAGGAACTCAGCTGGAGTAATAAAGGCAAGGCGAGACTATAATGTTGAAAAAAGTGAGACTATGAAGATTCTGTGGGTCAAGTGGAAGAAAGGCTGGGCACTGGGAAATGTTAGGGGAGGCTGGCAAGAAGACATACAGGAGCAGGGATATTGCCTCAGCCACTCTGTGACAACCCTTTTCTTTAACCTCTTTTCCACTTCCCCTTTTTAAGAAAGCACAAAGAACAGACGTTGACATCTAGTTCATTTTCCATCACCTGCAGTGGTCTTCCTCCTCTTTGATGACCATAAGCTAAATTTTCACCTGGTGAAATGTCTCCTTGTGCCTCATTTCTCTTTGCATTGCATATTTTTTATACCTTCTATTTATCACTCCTAAGAAATTATATGTTAAAAGCATATGTTTTATTTCTCTCTTCAAGGGGAGTGCTTAGCAGAGATCCTGGTACACAGTAGGAGCTTAATCAGGGTTAAATACAGGAGGGGAAGCAGGTGGACTGACTCCTGAAGGGAGCGCCACTGAGGACTTGGAGCCTCTTCCTCGGCTCTTGCTCACTCCCTGGGTGACTCCTTCCTTCCTCCCTGCTAGAAGGTTTCAAGTCCAATAGCAAAAGCTCTGCTACATCTCCAAGAGAAGACCCTGGACTACAAATAATGCCCCACAGTTTAAGTTAATATGCCTCACAGACAAGACAAAGATGTGACTTGGAAAGGTTAAAGGAAGCTCCGTGTTGCCATGGCTGCAAAGAACAGCATGTAGTAGTCACAGTCAGGGACAGCATGAAAGTCTATGCAGAATTCTAATTCTGCCCAGGAATTCAGGGACTCCCATTATATTCTGGGCCTGGCATGAAGCATATTTTGGTGAATCCCTATCTTGGAGTCAGGACTGTGTTTTGGGACCCTGAACAAATGGAGTTGATGAAGAAGCAGTAAGGTCTAGGAAGCTTGAGGTCAAAGTCTTTGCCTATCCCATTCATGCCTATATCCCTGGTCACCCACACCATGCTTGCCATATATTGGACATTCAATAACTGTAATTTAATTAATTGGTAGATGAATAGCATGTAGAACCTAGAGCCTGTGGAATCCTTATAAAAAGATGCTGCATATTCTCTCTTCACAGTATTACCATCTGAACTTTTGTACTATATACTATGGGCATACATTATCTATTAAAGAATAAAAGGAAAAGAAAAGAAGCCAGTATGCATAGAAGTTCTCTTTAATGTTACAAAAGAGAAGGAAGATGGAGGAGGGGGTTCAGCCATGCTGGAAGGATAATGAGTTTTCTCTGAGCAATAGGATTATTTTCATTTTTTTCTTTACTCATTTATCCACTGTCTGAGTGTTACAGTGAGCATGTATTAACTTTCAATAAAATCAAATTAAAGCCATAGGTAATCTGAAAAAATTAAACATACCAATTCCAAAGCCCATGCCAACCTGAGTATAGAGATGAAGATGATGATGATGGAAGTCAGTGAGAGGTTTGTGAAAGGTTCACATGCCCATGAACAAAAGCACAGAGCGAGCCTAGTGAGGAAATAACCGTAAAAGAGCTTTCAGCCTGCAAAGAGGCAGAGGCACCCTCCGCCTCACTGTCTGCTCGCTAGGGGCCTCACTTCATACGCGTGCTGGCAATCTTCCCAAACTCCCCTTCACTCTCTGCTCCCTCCAGTCCTTAATGAGGACTCCTGTCACTGCAGTGCTCCCTTCCCTTTCCCTGTCTAGCAGCTTCAAGACAATCATTAGGGAAATGATAAAAATAGGTTTGCTTATTGATTTATCTCCTTTACCCAATTCTCCTTCCTTCAACCAGGTGGCGTGTTTCCTTAGCAACACAGCTAATTTGAGCAGCACTGCTCAGCCCGCACACCTGCCATTTGTTCAGTTCCTTCTTTAGCATGGGAAGCTGGGGCAAGAGAGACGGCGGTCCTAGGACTGAGGTGGTGCCGGCTCTGCTGCAAACAGAGTCCTGGCGGCCTGGCCAGAGGTTGAGTCTTCTACTGCCCCACAAGCACAGCTGCCCTGACCCAACCTCTCAGCTTCACATCTGCAGGCACAGGCTTGGAAGCATTTAGGCCGCATACAGCAAATACCAGGGTTCTTTGGGAAATATGCACCCCTTTGGCCACCAGGTGCTCTAAGACCTCTCTGCTCTCAGCTGTCCCTTCGCAGAGCCTTTGGAGTAAGGAGAGAGAATTTGCCCTGAGCGCTACCGGGGTCTGGCAGGCTGACAGAATACTATGCTCTCTCCTAACTCTAGGCCTAATGGAGACCATGTTTCTGTGGGGACCAGCCTGTGGCCACTCTGGCATTATTCAGAATTCCTGGGGGTGTCTAGAATTTCTCATAGACGCCCAAGAGATATGTCTCAGCTTCTTATAGCCGTTCCCACGCACACCCCCACCACCAGCCTCAGACCCAGAACAATCCTCCGGCAAGAAGGTCTGTCTCCTTTTCTTCTTTCAGCCTCCTTGATAAGGAACACGTGATTCAAATAGAAAATAGTTTAGTTCAGGCAATAGTTTTGACGTCTTTACATATGTCCACCCCTCCTCAGCTGAACATAAATATAAATATAAATAAAATATGATGGCTAACTCAAAGACAGTAGTTAGTAAAAAGCCTGTTTATTCTATGATTCTGTCAGAAGCTCTACACGAAAGGGACAATGTAAATACAAATAACAGTAAAATACAGCTACTCAAGTTTCCCAGATGACTGAAAAAATTGGGATCTGCCTTCAGACATAGAGCGCAATGGAGAAAATGAAACTTGGCAATGAGAGGCAAATCTAGGGCTCCCAATGCAAAAGGTGTCCCAGCAGAGTGCATAAGGTACAGAAGGTCACTACAGTCTATTCCCACAGAACAAACTAGAAAGACCAAAGGACCAATGCCTACAATAGTGCATGAATATGAAGCCCCTGAGAGCTGTAAGGAACCAAGCAAAGTCCGGTCACTTCTGTCACCCTACTAAATCAATCCTTTAGTATTTGCTTTGACTCAAGGCTTTGGGGAGAGCATCTGTTTGTGGTCACAGCCTCTAGGAGTGGGCTGGCTGACTGGCTGCAGCCTTGGGCTGACACTGAAGACACCCACTCCAATAAAGAATTTAAAAGAAAATTATGGTGATGGGCCTCCGGGAAGAGAGCAAAGACATTTGGCCTAGGAGTTCCTGGTAATATGGAAAGCATATCCAAACAGCAGTCTCCACAGGAGGATTTATAAAGCTGATGGCTCTGATGCAATCTCTCCTAGTGATTAGTAGGGACATTAATCACACCCAAGACCAGAGCTAAGAACAGGAGGGGTTGAACCACCACAGAAGTCCAGCTCTAGCTCCTACAGACCCTGATGGAAACACAATGACATCATTCTAGTGAGATCACATACCACTTGCCTAAACACTCTGAGAAAGACTTATCTGTCCCATAGGGACAAGTAATAGCAAAGAGGCAAGACCTGTGCCCAAACCACAGACACTGCTCTGGCCATCACGTCAACAGATTGTGTCTGCGCCTATTATGATCATCACCATTCCATGGACAAACATTCTTACAAGATTCCCCACCTCCTAATCTGTCTACACATGCTATGAGGACAAGCCTTCAGCCTTTTAGTCTGAAAGGAAAATTCACATGTGTTAGGTAGGCCTAAGGCCAGCTGCCTCCATGAGGAGCATATTTTACCACCTTCTCTCTTGATTCCATTGGGGGATGAGAGATGAAAGGATAAAATTTCAACAAGACTTTCTAATGCCTCTCAGCAAGCCACCCCCGCCTATGAGGTAAGAAGGCTCAGAATATAAGGTAAACCCTTATGTGAAAGTCTAAGTCCAGAGGCTCCATCTGGACTTAAGAGCATTTATTCCTCTGGCCAGTGTGGCAAAGTGGGATAACCCAGAAGAAGTATGAATGAAGATTTCCTGGAAAGAAACAACACCTTATGTTGAACCTTCTGCAAGGCAGATTAACTAATGAGAACTTCAGTGACTATGAGAAGGTTAGGATGTTGCAAGTCTAGAGCCTAATTACAATTTATCTTGGGTCATCTTTAGCCCCATAATAGTCATTTCTTAACCACATCTGTTCTCACCTAACATCTTTGTGACTATCAGGTGACATCTTTTTAAATGCATTAAGCAGGCCACTAGCTCCACCAACTCACAAGCTAAGAATGCCATTAGCTACATTAGATAGCATCTGAGGTCTACAATAGAGGTTTCCTCACTTTGCTGTAACTCGTGTGCTTGATGTGTACACCCATATATTTTAATAGTGTCTTGATTTATGGATTTCTTTGCTCTATTACTGTGAAATTGTTATCATGTTAGAATACGGAATTTTGGATAACCTAAATTTGTGTCCCAAACCCATGGTCACACATATTTGGCTACAGAAAAAAACTAACACTTACCACCTTTGAGGTGAGAATTGTATTGTTTTGCATCAAAAGAAGCTGGCCCAGAAAAACAAAGAGGACCACATTCCCCAGGGTTCTGAGGAACTACTGACAAATTTCCCCAAGATAAATGTCAGTGTTCTGAATGCATCGATATATGGACCAGTCTCACCAATGGAGGATGACACATTCCCAATTCCACTTCCTTGTCCTTTCTCAATCTTTACGTTGGGGTGCTTGGTCTCTGTCCTGAGCAAATCAATAGCCACTGGACCACACAGAGCCTTCACAGGCAGAAGAGCTAATGGTTAGTGCTTCTCCATGTGACTTACCAATGCACAACTCTGACTGTAAACCTGAAAACCCACACTGCATTCCCCAGCCCCTTCTATCCATGGTAGGAAAAATGTATTATAAACAAGTAGAAGGATGAGAAAGAAGGGTCTGAACACTCCATGTGATCTCCTTTCATTATCTCCTTGCTTTCATTACAGCAATTTTCCTCACCACCTAATATTTTCTTTAAAAATAAATCAGATTGGGAAAAAACCAAACCAACCTTTTTTCTTCTTATAAATAAAACAAAACGAAAATACATCATGTGATTCCAGTCTTAACATTAGTTTTTTAACTTTGGTTTCCATGGTGGTGGGATGCAACCTGCCATCACCATGACAACAGATGCATCTGTTCTAATCCACCATCTGACAGGCAACCCTGAACACACATGTACCTCTCTCAATGATCATTCTCTCTCTTTCTCTCTTCTCTTTCTCTACCTTTCTGCCAAGAATATGGACATGCCATTACACCTACTTCTATAAACTTCAATCACAATAAATGAAAGACAAAGAAAGCAATATTGGGAACACATCACATAGTCAAAGAACCCCTCAGATGGTTTTCTGTTTGTGGGAACAGTCTAGCTGCTCTATTATGGAAGTCATTAGACTCAGTTATTCAAGACAAAAGATCCTTACCAGTACACTTTTGTTATTAACTGTAAAGCCATATCCCACCTCTCACGGCTTCTGGACTTTACCTGACTCCCAAGACCTTGACCTCTACATAAAATCACTGAAAAGAGGTCACATAATTGCTACATTGAAGAGGTAAAGGAATAGAGGCTAAGTGACAGTTCTAGACTCATCTTCATCATATGATTACCAAAGAGGGGGACAGCCTGGTTTTGAGAAATAAGACAGTTCTACCTCCAGCCTTTTTCTGCTACTTGTACCCATTTTTTTTATAGTCAGCTATAGAAGTCCTAATAAACCACTTGTTACATGTCTGACTAGATCCTGGGCTCAAAACACTGTCAGCAGACAAATGGTTGAATGCTATAAACAAAGGTATAAGTTCAATAAATATATTATCATATAATAAAGTTTAATTAGAGTTACCCTATGTAAAAAATTATGCTCATCTTTAAAGACATAGGATTCCAAATAAAAAGCCCAGTGCCAGATGTGTGGAATACCTTGCCTCAAGTTATTGGTCAAAGGTATCCCAGAAACCTCCAAAACAATACAGGCTATTGCCATTGCTCTTGGTTTCCCACTAGAACTTGACAGTAAGACCCTATTGCTGAACACAACACACACACATTCGTCACAAGGACTTGGAGAAACCAAGTTGGTAACGACCAGGAAACTTCCTCCTTGCTGGCCAAGGAGGATCCTTTATAAGTTTCTATAAAGACTGATGGAAGTGGGGGGGGCGGGTATCAACAGTCTTACCTACCTGTGAACCCTATGAACTTCCATAATGACCAGCATAGTAAGATATGCCTATGGGTGCAGCTAAGTAGCACAAATGTGTCCCAAACCTCTTTCTGATTGGATTTAAGGCCTACTCCACAGGAGGAAACACATGCCTGGTACTGTAACTCTGATCAAGAACCCATAGTTGGGGAGCTCACAGAGGTGAACCTACTACTATTATTTTACCTAATGGGCATTGTTATAAAATTGCCCTCTAAATTTATACCTGTCTACCTGTAGACTAGTGTAGTTCTCAACTCTCACCAGAGACAATTCTTTGTGCAGTGAATGGTGGTTAATGCAGAGACTCACAATTGGTCATAGTGCAGAGAATAAGTGACTATGTAATGCTCAGTGACAAATGGGACACCTGTATCATACCCCTGCCCAAAACTGAGAGACTTCTGGAAGAATGAGAGGTCAGAGAGGACCAGAGCAAAACTGGTTTGGGGGACATGATAAAACTGATGATCTCATGAACTCAATAGCTGTGTTTGCCTGCACAAGACTTGTACATTATCAAGACAGTCAGCATTCTAGTATGAAACAGGAAATGATCCATGAGTTCCTCACCCCTAACTGAGAAGTTATGGACAGTTAGTTGCTGGCTTCTGGGAGAGGGAGAGTCATTTTTCCTCAAGGATGTGGCTCCAGAGAGGTCAACTATGCTTTACTGGATGGGCCCACACCCACCTCAAAATTGATGGGTTGTTAAAGAAAGGGGGGAGGGGCGGAGGGACAGAAAGCTGAGAAGGTAGGGAGGTGGGAGTAGATCTATGAGGAGCTAAGGGGAGGAGTGGGGGTGTATATGATCAAAGGACATTGTGTAAAATTTCCAAGAATAAAGATATTTATTTTTACAAAGAAAAGGTAAGAACAAAAATTCCAAACATTAAAAAAACCTCTGGAGAAAACAAAATAGCAATGGGGGAAATTACCTCTTTCAGAACCTGAGTTTGTGTTTTGATGACCTTCTGACAGATTTGAATTCATCAAAAGTCCTAGCAACAGAAAGACAGTATCTAATTAAACTAAAAAACTTCTGTACAGCAATGGAAATAACTAATCAAGTGAAGAGGAAGCACTCAGGGTGAGAGAAAAGCTTCACCAACTATACATCCGACAGAGGATTAATATACAGAATATACAAAGAATCAAAAAACAAATTGCCCAATTCAAAAATGGGCTATTGATCCAAACAGAAAGCTCTCAGAAGAAGAAATAAAACATGGCTAAGAAACACCTTTAAATGTTCAATATGCTTAGTAATTAGGGAAATGCAAATCAAAACCATTTTAAGACTTCATCTTACCCCAGTCAGAATGGCTAAGATCAAGAGAACAAATGGCACCGAATGTTGGTGAGGATATGGGGAAAAGGGAACCCTCATTCACTGCTGGTGGGATTGCAAACTGGTGCAACAATTGTGGAAAACATTGTGGAGAACTCAAAAAACTAAAAATAAATCTACCATATGATCTGGTTATATGACTCCTCGGCATAAAGCCCAAAGATCCTACCGCATAGACTACTGCAAAGATACGTACATAGTCATGTTTGTTGCTGTTCTTTTCACAATAGCTAAGAAACAGTAACTTAAATGATTCTCCACTAACAAATGGATAATGGAATTTGGTTCCACAGTGAAGAAAAAACAAAACTGTGCAATTTACAGGTAAATAGGTAGAATTAGAAACTGTTTTACTAAGTGAAGTAATAACGACTCCGAAAATCAAGTGATGTATATTCTCTCTTATTTGTGGATCTTAGCTCCAAATCCTTATATGTGAGTATATATCCTGATCTAACTGCACGAGTCAGGAAAATGGAAAAGAATCATGGGATTAAAAAGGAAGAAAAAGCCTGAGAGAGGGAAATTGGGAGGAGGGAGGTTCTTTAACTGAAGAAGGAAGAGGGGGGATTATACACGGAGGTATAAAGAGTTAAATAATGCTTAGGTGGTATGAAGAAACTAAAAAATTTATTAGCTCAAAAGGATACTGAAAAATCTATGATATATATGTATGTATATGGTGTGTGTGTGTGCACACATGTGTACAGCTGAAGGCTATATAACAAGAAAGAAACACAGTGCCAGACAGGAGAAACCTCCCTTAGAGCTTTTGATCAGGATAGTCCAAGAGACTACCAAAATAGCACAGGTTATTGCCACAACCTTTGATTGCCTCCCAGAACTTAGAATAAGACCCTGTTACTTAAGACAAGTCACATTTCAGACACAGGACTTGGAACAATGGAGTTGGAACTGACCTGGAAGCTTCCTCCCTGAATTGTTCTTATTGTTCTAAAGGATACTATGCAAGATGCTAAGGGAGAAAACCAATCAATAGTCCAACCCCAGCATCAAAGCCTAACAACCACAACAATGACCAGCTCAGCAAACTATCGCTATTGGTGCAGTGGTAGCACTTTGATCTTGAGGGGTAATCAACAGCTATCCCATTGGACTTAAAGCCCACTCAATGGGATGAAACTCCTGTGGTACTATAAACATAGACACACATGGCTGGAGAGGTCATAGATCCTACAGAAAATCCTAAAAGAGCCACATACCTAGACAAACGTAATTTCTTCCTGTTGTTAAATGTGTCTCCTTGGGCCTGGAGAGATGGCTCAGCAGTTAAGAGCATTGGCTCCTCTTGCAGAAGACCCAGGTTTGAATCCCAGCAACCACATGACACCTAACAATCATCTACAACTCCAGTTCCAGGGGATTTCAACACTCTTTTCTGACCTCTGTAGGTTATGTACTCATACATGTAAAATAAAATAATAAAATATTTAAATATTAACTTTATCGACAAGCATACCTCTCATCACTTATCAAGGAAACTTCTTTTTGAAACAGATAGAGACTATTACAGAGTTCTATAGTGGTCAAATGCAGAGAACAAATATCTGTGAGATGCCCAGATCTAAGTGACATATCCATAATGCAACTTCTATACCTAAGACTCAGAAAACATAGAGGAACAGGGGGTACACAGAATATTAATGCATCTTTCAACTCTCACCAGAGAAGCTTCTTCACGTAGCTGAGGGTGATTAATATAGATAGCCAAACAAGAGACTGCAGTGTGTGCTTTCCTGAATAAGACTTTCATATGAACTCTATGCCACCCAGGGTTCAGGGACCATTATGAAAGAGGAGGCAGAAAGACTATAATAGTCAGGGGTGGTGGATAACTACAAAGAAATGAAGTTTTCCAGGCAGCTGAAGACTTGCTCATATGAACTTACAGCGATGATAACAGCATGCCCAAGACCCATGTAAACTCAAACCAGACAAAACCCATCACAGAAGTAGGGAAATGGGTAAGAAGGCCCAATCTTAGCTGAGGAACTCTTGGCAACTTATCACTGCTAGATGAGGTAGAGTTGGTCTTCTTTAAGGGAGTGATGCTAGACAGGTTGGCCAGGCTTAAGTAGGTAAACTCACACTGGAGGACATTGGGGGACACAAATAGGCCTTAACATATATGATTGAATGTATGAAATCTAGCAGGGTGGCTGGGAAGTACAGATGGGGGAGTGGATCTAAATATGATTAAGATGTAGTGTACGAAATGCACAGGAATTCAATAAAAATAGGGGGAAATGTCCTGACAATACCTTGTACATTAGGAAAAGACCATGAGCTACAAATGATCAACCATACCCAAAATTGCCCCCTACTTCACGTCAGCTCTCATCACAAGGCAGGCCTCCCATGGTGCTCAGATATGTAAAGAAAATGCAAAGCCTTTTGTTAAAATGTTCATAACTCTTTGCTAGGAGAACTTTTGTTTTTCTTTGAAAACTCAACAACTGTATCTGTGTTCAAAGACTCCCTGGGAGCCTGGAAACCAGATGAGGAAGTGTTGAAGGAAGTAATACTCAGCTTGAAGAGGAAAGATTTGAGACATCATAGCTGCTTTCAAATATCTAATGGACTAGCTTGGAATAAATGATTTTTAAGTTGTTCTAGGGAGTAAGAAACACCACCCCCCAGGACATACCTGGGGCAATACAGAGAAGAATTTCTGCTGCTCTATAACAAAATGGATTGTTTTGGTATATAACAACGGGGAGAAAAGTTCTCAAGGCATAGCATTTGCCAATTTCTATGGTCAATTTCTATGGCAAATATTCTTCCTTTGACCAACTGAATTATCAACTTATATCAGCGGACACAGAGTGTGTAATAGATACACAAAAAGAGCCAGGACACACCATTCCCAGCATACCACTTACTGTAAGTTCCATGTCTCTGGGAGATTATCAAGAATGAAGAGGTTCCTCCATTTAGTGGGCCTCGTGTTTCCTCAGCCATCACATGCATAAGGAGTTAACTGACTAAGAGGACCCCAAATCAAGAAATCTCTAGCCGCTGACATGAGGTCCTCCTTGCTGAGCATGGCTCAAACTGCTGCACCTTCCATCAGGAAGTCTGGAGCATTGTCCTCATGGCAGAAAGCTGTTACTTGTGCAGCTGGAGGAATGCCTAAAAAAGCCACAGGTGAATGACTTTGCCAACACAGTGCCACCTTAGAATTAATCAATCTATATTCCTGGGCAGAATTCTGGGATGCCCATGGGGCTCCAGCTGTTTCACCACAGCTTACAAGGGAAATAAGAGGAATTTCTCTGTGATCAAAGTGCACACAAAAGAAACAGAAACAGCCAGGCACGGTAGTGCATATTTGCAGTCTCAACACTCTCTTCAAGCTGAGGCAAAAGAATCACAAGTTCCAGGTCAGCCTAGACTACAGAGCAAGAGCCTGTCTCACAAATGAGAGTGGTGAAGAGGGAAATACCGAGGGAGGAAAGATAGATTAGGTAAAAGACCCACATCTTACTCTAGAATATAAGTGAATCCCAGTCTCAACTTGTCATAGTTTGCTTCTCCATCGCTCTGACAAAACACTCTGACTAATACCAACTTGGGGAGGAAAGGTTTATTTCACTTACATCTCCCGGGTCACAAAGTTCATCAGGGAGCCCAAGGAACTCAGGGCAGGAACCTGGAGGCAGGAACTGGAGCACAGGCCATGGAGGCACACTGCCTACTGGCTTGCTCACTTGGCCCAGACTCAGCCTGCTTTCTTATACAATACACAGCAACCTGCAGAGAGATAGCACCACCCACATCACTCTATAATCAAGAAAAAAACCCCACAGACATGGCCATAGGCCAGTATAATGGAGGAAATTCCCAACTGAGGCTCCCTCATCCCAGGTGTGTCATTGATACCAAAGCTATCCAGCACAACTGACCCTTTGTCAACTTGACACACAAAACACATCACTATCAAACATGACCTTTCTATTTCTTGTCTCCAAACTATGTTAACATTAATATCACAACAAAAGACAATACAATCTTAAAAGCCTCACAGTCTTTAAAAAATCCAAACACTTAAAATTCACAATCTCTTTTAAAAGTGTTTTAACTGTGGGCTCCTGTAGAATCCAAAACAAGTACTGTCGTTTCAAAGGGAAGACTCAGGCACACCTAAGCAAAACCTAAGTCCAGCAAATAGTTCAAGGCTGGACACCTGGAAGTCACTCATGATCTTTCAGGCTCCAAAGGATTTCAGCAGCTCCACTTCTCTGGCTCTGCTGTCCACAATACACACAGCTCATCTCACAGGTCCAGGCCAGCTCCACTCCATACCTGCTGCTATCCTTGTCGGTCATCCCATGGTCCTTGCATCTCTAAAAAGCTTGGGTCTCCACTGAAACTGAGGCTGCACCTTCACCAATGTGCTCTTCTGGCCTATCCTGGTACAAAGTCTCAGATTTTCTCCATGACCCCTGCAATCCTGGGGTCTTCACTGCAACCGAGACTGTACTTTCACCAATGGCCTTTCCTGACCTTTCAGGGTGCCAAGGGCTCAGCTGCTCTCTGTGACCTCTTCACACTTTCAATACCAGAACCATGCAGGAGACTACTTACACAATACCAAGTTTGGCTTCCAACTTGAGATGGAGGCTTGGGCCCCTCTGGACTATAGCTCTGTGTAGGAAGGAAATTCTTCCCAGAATACTTTTCCTTGGTGATGCTGGTTTCAACCCCAGCTAACTAGCATCAATTGTCCCAGTAAAACAGAGGTTTTACATCAGGTTCTGGTCTCTTCTTAATCACAGCTGATTTTTTCAGTATCCATAGATTCTTAGTTCAAAACATCACACAAACGGCCCTGATAGTCTCTGCTTCCCTTTGAAACTTCACAAGTCAGGTCTCTATCACCTATTTCTCTTTCAGCATAACTGTTCCAAGCTCCACAGCAGCAAACTCTTAAGTACTCAATGGCTTTTCTAGACCAAAATTCCAAACACTCCCACAATCCTTCCTAAAACACCAAGGTTAGGTCTGCCATAGAAATACCCCACTCCTGGTGTCTGTTTCTGTCCTAGGTTGCCTTCAATTGATGTGACAAAAAACACTTTAACCAAAACCAACTTGGAGAGGAAAGGGTTTATTTCACTTGCATCTCCTGGGTCACACAGTTCATCAGGGAGCCCAAGGTAGGAACTCAGAGCAGGAACCGAGAGGCAGGAGCTGGAGCACAGGCCATGAAGGAATGCTCCTTACTGGTTTGCTCCCCTGGTCCAGGCTCTGCCTGCTTTCTCATACAGTACACAACAACCTGCCCAGGGATGGTACTGCCCACAGTGGCCTGGGCCCTCCCACAGCACTCTACAATCCAGAAAATACTCCAAAGACATGGTCACAGGCTAGTCCAATGGAAGCAATTCCCCAATTGAAGCTCCCTCAACCCAGGTTTGTCAAATTGGCACTATAGCTATCCATCACACAGCTAAACTGCGGAATTACCAGCTTTTAAAAATTACATATAGTAATCCCACCTGTAGAAATTCTAATCTTTTTGGATAAAGATAAGTCTGGGCATCATGATTTGTACAAGTTCCCATGCTGATTCTACTATGTAGTCAGAGAGAACAAGTTTTAATGCCAGGGGCCACAAAAGCCAGTGATGCCCTCAAATCAGATGCAATAACAGCTACAGAAACTAACATCCCAGAAGTACAAGGGGAACAACTGAAAGGAACCACAGAGTTCTAAGTACTCCAGCACATTCATTTACTGAGATCTAACTACTCCAAAACAATGATTTACTGAGTTTTACCTATCCCAGCACATTCTTTTACAGATACAGATATGAAGAATGGAAGAGAAACAAAGCTTTCTGGAACCTCTCTGAACTGTCAACTTCATGTCCTGAAAATCTTGGGAAGATTTCATCAAAACAACCTAATATAATTTCCTTAGCTTCCTAGCTCGACTGCAAGATTCTGAAAGAAAGGCATCTTAGTATTTAAACTTTTTGCTTCTTTCCCAGGACTTCTTGGTTGTTATCAAGGTGTACAACTTTTAAAGCAGGATCTGGAGGGTTTACCTTTCCCTAGGCTGCTGAAGACACAGAAATGACCAAGTTTTGGTTGTTATGTATGGTAGAGGTCCACTGCCTGCTCAGTCTACAGTACTCTTTGATCCCATATGGTTCTCCAACAATGTTTCTGGGAAAGGAGAACATTAATCACTGTTTTGAATCCTGTTTCCCATTCTCACAGAATCTGTGCCGGATGGCTTCATCCACATGAATTAGTCTGTTCTTGTCTGTTCCCACTTTTCCATACTTCAGGCCTTTTGTATTAATTTTTTACTTGTCTACTTTGTATGTGTAAGTGTTCTGTCTGTATGTATATAAGTGAACCTGTGCCATGCAATGCCCATGTAGGTAAGAAGAGGGTGCCAGATCCTCCAGAACTGGATTTAAGCACAGTTATTAGCTGCCTTGTGGGTGCTGGTAACTGAACCCAGGTCCTCTTAAAGAGCGGCCAGTGTTTTTAACCACTGAGCCATCTCTCCAGCCCCTTAAGTACTTTTTAAATTGATTATGATTTTTATATCCAGCCTTCTATATGCCAAACAAAACACCAGAACCACACACTAATTAATTAATAGAAGGATAGGGAAGCTTCAGAAGATGAAGGGGCTAGGGAAGAGATAATTGAGCAGAGAAAGGGTACGAATAAAGGAGAAAGTATAGTAAAAGGAGCACTGCGCTTGGTCAGGAGCCCTGGGTTCCAGTTGCCACTTGCTCACTTTCTGAGAGATATGGCAAGTCCCTTGATTCCCTTGATCCTCAGCTTTCTTCCATATAAGTAAGGATCTAATCAGAGTTTCTCCTAGGTTCTTATAACTCTAATAGTCTTTGATGCTGTGGCATTCATGGAAACATGCTGGAAAGAGAAATGAGGAAGAAAAGATGAGCATTCGTTATTGTAGTGAAAAGGAAAAATTTTGGGTAAAGCTACAAATCAGAAAATTGAATGACAGCATTCAGCCTGACAATCCTGGCATGCTGGGAACACAGTCAAAGTCCATATAAATACTCTAAATTTTCAAGGAGAGGAGCCCCACGACCAGCTGGATCAACTAAAGATTTCCTAGTAAATAGTGAAAAGTTTGCACTCCCTTAATGGTAGCCTGGGCATGAGCACAAGATTGTTTTTCCTGCACTCTGTTAGGATGAGTCTCTCTGGCAGGTTCCCAACCACTCCCACCCCCCAATTCCTTTAAAAAGCTTCAAAAGCAGAAGCATTCAATAAGTGAAAGTTCAAGAAAAAGTCACAAAAGCTGCCACCTCCACACTGTACTCACGCTTGGGTACCCCGGAACAGAGAGGATGGAGGGAAGTTTTTGGAGGGCTGGTAAAAAAAGAAAATGGACTACACAAGCCAATACTGAAATGAAAACTGGAATTTTCAAATCAAAGCTCCTCTGCAGAGTGATGAAGGCAATATGACCCTAGGAATCAGGGGAAGAGAATAACAAAATAGCAAAGATCCAGGATTCAAACCCAAGCTTCCACTCCAGTAGCACAGGGCAATATGTCCCAGGTCCATTCCATGGTAGCTTATAGACCTTTGCTCTTCTCCCACCAAGTGTTCCTTCTTTCTGTCATGCCCAGTGAACATCAAGCATTAACAGTGTCATCTTAAGAAGAGATTTTATTAGTGAAAGCTAACCTTTTAGCCTTCTGATCTGTCCCAAGGCAGTGTGATAGAGGGAAAGAAGAATGAATGGCCTGTGGAGCTGATGAGATCACAACTATCTGAAACCCTGTACTAATCATCTGTAAACTGAGAACAACATCCATGTCACACAAAGCTAGATAGTACAGAAATAAAGAATGAGAAAAAGAGGTGGCCAAACTTACTGAGAATATTATTCTTAACCCAGCCCTTTCAAACAGAAATATTAAGAACTGTTAGACAATATCCTAGAATCTAATATCCTAGAATATATTTTTTTGCCTCATTATCTTGAGTTTGTCCACTGACATAATAAACATGAGCTCAGAGTCTGTACATTCGTGAAGGCCTTTTGCCATCCTCTCACTGTCACCAGAGAAAGAAGTTGTCCAGAGAAAGAAATTGTCCAGATATGAAACATTCTTATTCATAGAATTTCAGGAGGGGTTATGATCTCAAAAGTACATAAATACATACACATATAACTCTCTACAAGGGAGTGTCATCTTGCCAAAATGTCCAGATCCTCTGAATTTACATAGGCCCGTATTCTCCAAGCCTGTCCCCCCAACATGTTGCCACATCCACCTACACACTCCACCTCCAGACAAAGCCCACGCCCTTCAACTGCTCCTCTATCAACAGACCAGAAGAACACATTCATCTTTTTGCAGCCATATGGCTCAGTTATTTCACAAACACTAATTCCCATGCAAATACAATCCAAAGTTAGCAGAATGGAAAGACAGTTCCTTTAACTTTTTTCGGCCCACTCCCTAATTATTTCAGAGACTTAGGTCTGGTTTCCAGGAGCTAAGTGGTCCATCCTAATTCTCCACTCTTGTGCACACCAAATATCTGATTCCCACAGGTAGAATGCTGTCCAGTATTCGAGGACAGATGCCCTACACAGAGCTCATTAGGCAAACTTCCAAAGGCTTGAGGCCATGGAGTTTCCTTCTCCCCACATAGCACTCTAACTTTGTCAGAAGCTTCCTCCACAATTCACAGAATCTATCCTGACTCTCTTCTCTAATAGAACAAAATAGAGACCTTGAAAATCTATGAAACCTGATTACCAGGGAGTAACTTGCTGGACGGCTGGCAATCTGTGAGAAGAGCATTAGGCAGAAGACCAAGGTAGGCCTGTCTCTCTCAGAGATCCCTCCATACACCTTCAACTGCGCCATCTGAAATGTCTGACTACCATTTTCACGCAAATAAAAACAAAGTGATTTTTATTTTAAAAAGTTGATGGTTTTGAATATGATCTGTTTTAACCAAAAACTTTCTGGAAAAAGCCTACAAAAGAAGACGGGTTTTGATGTAAATGCTTTAAATTTGCTTTTTAAAGTTTGTTTGTTCATATTTTAGGTGTATGAGTGTTTTTCCTACATGGATGTATGTGTATCACATGCATGCCTGGTGCTGGCAGAGGCCAAAGAGGGTGGCAGGAACTGGAGTTACAGATGGTTGTGTTCTACCACATGGGTACTGGGAACCGAACCCAGGCCCACTGCAAGAGCAGCAAGTGTTCTTAACTGGTGAGCTAGCTCTCCAGCATCTTAAATTTTATTTTTAAAAATGTAAACCCAATAATTGTGAGAAGGGAAATAAAAGTTTCATGTAAAACTATCTAGCTGCAGCAGCTAACATACAGACTCTGATCAGGCCTCCACCTCCCACTCACTGTGTCATAGAGCAAATGAGTTAACTTCGACGGGCCTTAATCCCCTAACTCTGAAATGCAGAAAACAAGAATATTCATCTCTATAGTCTAGTCACAAAGAATAAATACAATAGGTTCTTCCATCTGATCCACTCAGCACAGTAATCTGGAACATAGTAAGTGCTTAATAAAAGTTGGGTATTTATGAACTTCATCAACATTAGCACTAATACTAATATCTGATATGTATATGAAAACATTTCCATATACATTAGCTGATGCTAGCCTTACAACTGTCCAAACTGGGAGAATGAGTTCCACCTCATGGCTGAGGTATGAAACCTTGGAGTTCAGGTATCTGAAGAGGCCTACACAAAGGTCAAAAGAACAAGATCTGGCAAAACTCAGGTTTGAAATATGTTAAAAGTCAAGAGGAAGTAAGGTAATATTGTTAGAGGAGAAAACTTGACTGAAGATGTTTACATTGAATCATACATAATTAACTAGACACCAATAACTAAGAATCATTCATGGGTTGTTTTTTTATGCAACTTACATGTATTATCTCAATGAACATCACAAAAAATCCAACAAGATGCACCCTGTGGGTGAAATTACTATTTCCATGTTCTGTTTGAGGGATATATGACTGAGCAAAATTAAACATGTTGACGCAGCATACAGATAGGTGGAACTGAGATTTGAACCCAGAGACCATGCTTCTAACAATGGCACTCTTATGCTTCCAAACAGAGGCTGGAGATCCTAAATTCCAAGGGTACACTTTCAGCAACGGGGCTTTGGTCTAGATGATGGCAAATATCCCCTTGATTCCTGAGGTCTTTTATTGTCTAGTAAAGAAATAAAATATCATCTAAGTCTCTGAAAACGATACCTAAAGTGGATTTTGGAAAAAGCAAGGTGCTGCGTCCTAGCTTAAACTAGACAAGAAATAGACTAGTCATAAAAGTATGTATTGATTCCAGCAAAGCATGTGATAAAGACACCTCCCACAATATTTCTACAGACCAAATAGAGAAATACCAATTGGCTCAAGCACAGTTCAAAAGATTTGAGGAAAAACTGAGCCATTGGTAAAGACTGACTAATGCACTGATAAGCAAAAAGGGGACCCCAATTCTAACCATATTTCTATTAATTATTAGACTGAACTCTTAAAGCATATGCTTATCCAATTCACAGGTGACAAGAAGCTCGGGACGAAGAGCTCATCTCATTAAATAGCTGAGTCCAGAGAAAAGAAATGTGTCATAGAAAATATAGAAACCCTGGAGTTCCATCACCTGGATTCAGGTTCAACCATGGGAAAGTAACTTAAACTTCCTTAGCCTCGGTTTCCCTATGTTTAAGGTGTAGATAATGACACGGTCTCATAGAGTATTGGTTTGCTTAAACATGGAAAGTCTGAAATTTAGTGGCTACTTCATTAATATTAGACTCCTTCTCCACTTGAATGAGATCGCCCTACAGGATGAACTGTTGTACCAGAAGAAAGGAGATAAAATGTACCTGAGACAAACCCAAAATACTGAATCTCAACTTAAAAATTAAACTGAGAACAGAGTAAAGGAAAAGAATTCTGTCATCACCTCACATTAATGGAAGACAGGGTCAAAAATCTGTCATTTCTTTGAAATAAGAAAATAATTTTAACTGAAACAAATGTATTAACTGTGTTAGTAAGTTTTTAATAATCATATATTCTTCTATATTCTGATAATTAAAGACTAATCTATGTGGTAAGCATCACAACAATGTAATAAACAAGGGGCCCAATGGGAACCCAGAGAGGGAGTTGGTGTTATTCTGCCAAGAGCAATCAAGGAAGGCATCACAGAGGAGATGAACTCTGAATATGGTCCCAGAGGTCCGAAAGAAGATGGTTCCCTTTGGGATTAGCAGGCTGTTTAGAACAGGGGGAAAGATAACCATTATGGTGGTCAGGGCAACTAGGAAGATATTCATGGTGGCTCGTGAGAAGCTTTGCACACCAAGCCAAGAAAACCTCAGCTACAAAGTTAATAAATGACACTTCTCAAAGGAAACTTGGGCTTTCCAGACTCTTTTTGCTTCTGTCTATGTCATCCTGTACAGTATCCTCTAGCCACATGTGGCTATTTAAATCTAAATGAACTAAAATCAGATAAAATTTAAGAGCACATAGAGCTCCTCTGCTGGATAATACAAATAAATACATAACCATCATCACAGAAAGTTACAGTTATAGTGATGCACAGAGCCGTGACAGCATTAAGTAAATAAATAAATAGTCTCCTTCCAGAACAGAAACAGCAGAGTTCAAATGGAGATTGTTGAGGAGTATTTTGACTTCTCATTCTTAAGGGTTTTAGTAACAGAAGTAATAGGAAAGTACTTTGTCACTAGAAGTACCCGAACTTGTTAGGGAGATGGAGAAAGAGATCCTTATTGAACTAATGTTCTCTAAGTAGACTGTGTACTGCTCTTGTGGCAGTCTAGCTGGTGGATTTGGACAAATACTTCTCTGTAGTCCATTCTCATGGGGTTCCTGTCACTCTAGATTTAAGATTTGTGGTATGTGGCCTGGGAACACTCTTCTTGGTATACCAGTATCCCAATATCCAAGCATATGGGAATCTTCTAACATAAGTTAAGTCATTTTTAAATTGTGACTCAAGGAACCCTGATATTAAGTGCAAAATTGCATGTATATTTTTTCAAGAGAATGTGAACCATAATATCAATCAGATTTCAATAGGATTTGCGACTCTAATATAGAAACATTGTACTAGAAGGATATAACAGTCTCAATACTCCAGAGTCACCTAGAAGCCATCTAGACTGCCACTCAAGTCATTTCCAACTCTAAAGCCCCACAATATTTAGAGCTGACTCTTATGACCCTTAAGAAATTAGACTATTTCTCTTCAATTAAGTATCCTTAGAGTCCAGCAGCCAATGACCTTGATTAAGAAGAAGGAAAATGAGAATGTAAAAGAACATGGTAACAAGTTCAAGTTGTAAACAGGCCTTCATGATTTCCAAGAGAGCTTTGAGTAGGCATCTCAGCAAGATGATCTGACTGGTCTTGTTGAGATGCCTACTCAAAGCTCTCTTGGAAATCATGAAGGCCCATATTCAATGTTAGTTCACAAAATAAGCACACCCAGTAAGGCATAAAATCCGCTGAGAACTTGCCCAGCAAATCTAACATCCCCAGAGTTATCAATCCACTTTTAAAGTCAGGACTTAGAACCATCACCTGATGATATGACAATGCAAAAACAATTGTGCAGGATGCAGCCCAGCTCTGCATACTTTTAGAGCTGAAAGAAATTCTTTCTAGAGCAATACAACAAATTCTCTGTTATCTGATATAGATGGAAAAGAAAACTTCATTAGTTTAACAAAGTAATGAAAAAATGAAGTATGACAGACAACTTTTCATATGTGAATGTGGATCATAATTTGTGAAAGCACAGAATGATACAGTGAAATGCATACGTCATTCAAACTATTTGAACATAACTGTAATGAACACTTGATTGACAATATTCAGAAAGCACTGCAGCATCCTGTGTGCCGAGGGGCCATCATTAGAAATCTCGATTATCATTACATTAGAGATCTCTGTGTGCCAATTAATAGAGTGTTTATAACAAATTTCCAGATAATAAATGTTCTACATTTTCTTTAACAGTGGGGAAGCCTGCAGTGGGTAATACAGAAACTGGAGCCATTCTGAAGAAAACTGTGATGTAATACTTGTCTTTTATAACTTTCTAATTCCCATGTGATGGTCCTTCATATTCCTTCCAGCTGGCCAATGCTCTCAAAATATGACCAAGCCACATCCAACCCTAAAGATGCCAGTTGGGGTAATACTAGAAACATCATAAGCACTTTGGTAATTCTTTCTAAATCAATACTAATGGATTTAATCTTAAATCACTCAATAAATGAATACTGACCACTTGCCATGTGCCAGCATTATGGCAGGTGCTGGAATTTAAAGGGAACATGTATGTTCTCATGAGTCTACTCTCAGTTTTAAGGCTAAAAGGAAAAACTGAACTAATTCAAAGTTGATGATATCAAAGAAATGACTAATGTATTCCCATTCCCAAGATCATCTTCATTTTGATAAAATAGTCAGGAAGTTTTACTATCTGAGACCCAAGAATAAGCTTCTGCTTACACCAGAGGTGTGAGTAAATTCGAGAGAGATTTAGGATGGGTAATCTCCCTAGAAGTTCTTATGACTGGTGTCTCTAAAGGCATTACAAGCACAGAACAAAACTGTATGGAGCAATGTCTCTCAAAGTAGGTGGTTCTGAGACTAGCAATAGCATCAGCATTTGGTAACTCCTGCTAAATGAGAATCCTAAGGCCCTGATTTAGACAGACCTACTAAGTCAGAAATCCCAAGAGCAGGACCCAAGTCTTCTAGGTAATTCTGAGGCAAACTAAGCTAGTGAAGCCTTAATGAAACAAGCAGAATGCACATGTCTGACTTCGACACAAAGGAATCAAAGGACGGATTAGCCATGGTGCTGATCGAGATCACCTGCTGAAAGGAATGGCAGCTGACAAAATGGTAATAAAATAGTTCCCAATAGCACACAGCTGGAAATTGCCAGGATGTTAGTAAGTGTTGAAAATTCATTTCATGCTTTTTGACTCTGACCAGCCCCATGAGACAATGGTGTGAAAACTGAGAAAGAGGCACAGAAAGTTTAAAAACTTTGAACCCACAGATAAGCTGAAGGCTGGGAAAGATTTATGACGATTCATGTTCCTCCTCCTCACTATTTCAGAGCTTCCTCTCTGGTCTAGGAGACCACTCACAACACTTTTATGTTGTGGCAATGATATCAGAGTTACATTGCCAGGAAGGCTCCATTCACAACACTGGCCAGAACATCTCTCTTTCTACTAACAAGTTACGTACTATGCAACCACATCTTGTGTTATTGACTCCCCTTGAAGAGCAGAAGGAATGAAAGACACACCTGAAACATACTTCCCAAACTCTTCAGAGATGCAATGAAGATGCAACAAAAATGTAGTGAGACCAATGGTGTTGAAAAAGCAAAGCCTGGAGATTACATAGCTGTAACAGTGATCGAAATCCATTCCCATAGGCCAAAGACCACACCTGACACAGATGCCACACAGGGCCTCTCTCTGAAGCCCTTCACAACAGAGCTGGATCATATGTACCTGTATCTGGCATCTAATTGAGTGCTATATTCCCAATCTCAGTATTATGGAGAGAGAGACTCTCAAGTTCAGCCACTGCTCTATCAGGGAGATACCTCACATAACTTACTTCAAGTCATTTATTGCTGTTCTCCTTAATCTTCTTATCTTTTGCTCTGTTCCTTGCTTTCCAGAGATAGGCACAGAGGTCTGATCAGAGTTTATAGCCAAAGACTGACCAGAGATGCCAAGAATGGAATACTAAGGAAACATATTTTAAATATTCAGAGAGTAACTATATATCACAGACATTTCCTTGAAATGGGTTTAACTCATGAGACCACTAAATTAGAGAAGCTTAGAAACTATGTGCTGTACTTTCTGTCCTTAATTAAGACTGATGCTAGAAACATCACTGGAAAGCCCACACATGAATCCTCTCTGTGTAGGCTTAGAAGATGGGAAGAGAAATGATGCACATCTTTCATATTCCTAGGACTTTTTTAAAGGAACTGCTTTAGACGCCACATGACGGTGACGGTGGTAGCTGCAGCAGTAGTGGGGTCCCCTACACACCCCCACTCCTATATGAATTTACAGTGGAATTTAAAATGTTTACAGAGGCCTGCTTATTAGCTCAGTGGTTCCACATTCATTACCATGAAAACTCCAAGCTAACAAGAGAATGCAAGGTGATATGTATTTGGGGACATAATTATCTTCTAGTTAACCATATTCTCTAAGAAAAGGAGGGACGAAATGCATGCTTGTGGCTCAAGCAAATGCAAAAATTCTGGGTAGGATGCAGTCATTACAAAAATGTCAAGAAAAAAAAAAACATGCTAAAAGATTTTCTTCCTAGTTCCCTTTCTCTGTATCATGGTCCAGAGACATGGTCCAGACACAGACAACGAAAGATTAAGAAAGACGAAAGTTGTGTTCTAACAATAGCCCTTTGCGAAAGACCTTGATCATATCTTAGGGGAAGGCAAATAACCTCCCTTTTCTGAAAATTCTAGGGAAAAAAAACCCACACATGCAATGAATTATTCACAAAGGCTGAACCTAAAAATGAGAGCAGGAGAAATATAGAAAGATGAAATGATGGGTGGAAAGCTGGGCCAGAAGACAAAGTGAAGACCAGGCATCTGTCTCCCTGAATAAAAGAGTATTCATTACATTGCATTTAGGTTCTCTCTTTTATGTCTTTGTGGTCAATGATAAACAGATCAGATCAGCACCATGGCTCTGCAGGACTCAAATTCAAGGCAGGAGGTAGTGTTCTGTGAGCGCAGCATCCCTGGTGGCCCTGAGCAGGGGACCAGGGAGGCCACCAATCTGCTCATCCAACACACAGACTGAGGGTTTGCAAAAGTTCTGATAATTTAGCAAATCCTGATTCATTTTAGTTTTAAGGGTATGAAATCTGAAAGAAACCAAATGTTGCTCTAAAGCTGGAGAAAGACAGCAGGAGCTGGTACCTATACACTATATAGCAAGGGCTAAAAAGAAATAAACAGTCTTTGATGGAGTTAATAATTCCAATCTGAATTTTTCAGGAGGAAGAAAGGCCCGTGCTCATTATTTTCCTCCTCCTCCTTCTTTAATTCATAGTGTGCACCATGCCTATCTCAGGGAAGACAACTGCAGGGAAGTGGGGCCAAAATGACATGGAAACCAACAAACAAAACTATTATATCCAAGATATTTTTGTCTCCATCTTCAAGTCATTTCATTCCTGTCAAACTCCTTCACTCCAACACACTTTCTAGCCCTGTATTCCAATTACACATGGTCTGCACAACCAGTCTTCACCTGGCTTCCAGGAGAAACTTTACTCTCACTTCATATTGAAGGCAAAGTCAATAGGCAACTCAGAGATTGTTCTAAGAACCTCATAAAACAAAAATCTTTATCCTGTATCCCTGATGCCATGGCATTGATGCACAGGTCCGTGAAAGATGTGAGGGTTCTCATCCTCTGGCCATAGGATATAATTATGAATTTCATTTTCATTTTTCCCATTCTCTCCCCAGTCAAGGGTCCCTGACTCATAATCCATTCGAGTTACATAGAACCTAAAGTCCTTACTAGGACTACACATTACTATCTTGCAAGGCACTGTATACTTATGAGCACCCAGAGCAGGAGAAAGGTATTGCCAAAATGGGTGATTTGAGAACTAACACTTGGAAAACCTCAGCAAAATCCTCCACATAAATTGACAATTTGCTGAACAATTTTCAAGTGGTAACTTGAGATTTATAAAACATATAGCCTCTGACCCATAGTCGGGTGCTTTGAGGTTACACTGAAATTCTCCACAAAACTTCATGCATGAACAGGCACAGGTTCACTATAATGAGCTTCATCATGTCAAAGGCTGCAAACATATTTGATCTTCCTACACTGAACTATGCTCATTTTCACAAAAAACATCTCATGCATTCCTGCTGAGATGACTAAATGAGTGAAGGATAAAAGTCTCCTACTACCCATCTCTGCTACATAGCATCCAAATCAGGCATGCCATTTCTTTCCTTCACCCCTGGCCTGGAAAAGTACAGACAAAGGAGGGGCTATCTCACAAACCATGTGAGAAATCAGAGTGCCTCACTGTCCCTGAGCAAAGAATGCTAGAGTGTTATGTGCAGCACAGGGACCATGAAATGGTTTTCACGATAGCCAATGCCTAGGAAGAAAGAACACCCTTGTTAGATCTATTAGATGAGCAAGAAAGGAATGCCATAAAATGTGATATCACATTTTAAATCAGATTAGCATTTTCAAAAAGGCTATGGTATCCTCTGCAGAGGAGAGTGTCATGAGGAAATAAAATTATCTCCCTATGCAGATGTAGCTTCCAAGAAAAATGAAATACATTCAGAGTGGGCTGTTGCCTTTCCACCCATCTTTCATGCCAAATCTAGGTTACTGTAGGGTTTTTTTTTTCTTCGAATAAGAACCAGAGAATCCCTAAGAGCAAGATAAAGCCCTCCCAATTCAGAGGGTCCAACAAGCACAAATTAAATCATCCCTTTAATTTAGCTCCTCCTTTCAGGCCAATAAGATTAAAGCATACATGACAAAAGGAAGAACATCTTTATTGTCCTAGTTCCTCAGTGACTTTCTGCACCAAAAAGCAGTATAAGATGTTATAGGGCACAAGGTATCAAAAATATCCAGGCTGCTGACTGTAAATATGTCAGGACCAAAGCATGTTTTCTGAACAGTGTTCCTGTCGTGAAAATCTAGCCCCTTCAAACAAAGTACTTTTCAAACTGGTCACCACTGCCACTAGAACAGTTACATACATGCTCACTAATCCCTTGGAGATCTGATTCAGCAGGTGTGAAGTGGGACCAGGATTCTGAATTTCAAACAAACTTTCAGGGGGCATGCTCTCAGTGAAATGCAAGACTTCACCTTCAACTCAGATTCCCACCTTTCAGGTGGGTTTAAATTTCCAAAGGATTCCATTAATAACAACAGACAATGCTGATAGAGTAATAAGATAATGTTTTTAGGCACTTGACACATATTAAATCATTCGGTTCTCTCAGAAACTCAATTATTATCACCTTGATTTTACAGGTAAGGAAACTGAGCTCTAGAATAATGAAGCAACTTTTCAAGGTCACAGGGCTTGTGAAGGAGCTAGAATTTGAATTCAGGCAGCCTAATCAGAGAGTTTTAAGAGTAGTAGCTACTTAAACTGACTCTCAATAAGATAAAGCAGATATTTGGGGAAACTGGATGTTGAGAACAGAAAGGAGGTGAGACCAGGACTTTAGATGGAGCTTAGGAGAAAACGCAGAGCCCAAAGAGGTGCATTGCTTCTGCGTGGTCACCACCAGAGGGAATACATTCATCAATAACACTGTAGAGACAGGAAGGGAAAAAATTTTCAACCGGGTCCCACTAAACACCTGAGCAGATGTTTTCTGAACACAGTTACAACAGTCAATAGGCTGTAGAGTCAGTGTAAAATGTTTACGCAAGGGGATAGCAAAGACCGCTAGGACAGGGCTCCTGGCCAAGGCATTGAGCATGCTGCTGCAGTTGACTCCCTCCAGTGGCTCTCCTTTGACTGATCCGTTTTCAGCAAAGACAAGGAAAGGGGAGGAGTAGGACAGAGCAGCACCTTGCAATCGCAGCGCCTGGTGGAAAGACAGTGTCTTTGCAGCAAAAAAAAAAAAAAAAAAAAACGTGAGAAGAGGCGAACGCATGGTGTGGGAAACGTGCTTCATGCCCCTGCCGGGAGCGTGGGTCCAGCCGGAAGTAACCGATGTGCAGAACCAGGGTGACTGGGGGAGCCCAGGACCAGCGGGAGTTTCAGTGGTGCTGTCCGAAGTGTCAGTGGTGGTTGTTGGTGCACTTTGCCCCCCGCGAGGCAAGGAGGCTGCTTTGTCTACTGCAGGGAAACAGGGGGGCGCCTGACTGGAGGGAAAAAAACGCCCGAAAAGGAGCACAGCAAAGCGGCACCTGGTGGGTTGGAAATTTCAGAGAACTATAGAAGGCGGGCGAGGGAGGGGACCCTCGCTTGGAGAGTACTGCCCAAAGGAGTTATTTGCAACCACAGCACGCAACACAATGCGATCTGTCCGCTTTGTGCCGCTCACTGACAGGCGTGACTGCAGGAACCAGACCCCTCCCCCGCCCCGAACCCCCACCTATGTAGGTTCAACTCAGGCACTGTATGGCGCGGGATCACTCTGTGGCGGTAGGAGGGAAAAAGGAGAACCGGGGGGAGGTAAAAGGGAGAAGCCCAGCCAGGGTTGGTTGTGGGAGGATGTGAACAGCAGCAGGAAGCATATCTGCTTAGAAGATGCTCCTTCGTTTCTAATGAGGGGTGCTGCCTAGAAGCACCAAGCGCCAGCCAATCACGAAGCTGCTGAAGCAGGAACTGGAAAGGACGGGGGGCGGGGCGGGAGGAGGCCAGAGACTAAGGTGGGGGTAGCAGAGAGATTCCCAGGCCCTAGGGGAAACAAGCTGCCTGCAGACTGATACCAGAGATGCCCCACAGCTTCAGCTGTTTCACTGCTGCACACCTGGAAGGTGGGGGTGGGGAGGAGGGAATACAAGAGAACAGGAGGCGCATCCTTCCCCAGAAATGTACCTCCACAAGCACCAAAGTCTCTGCTTCTCCACGCCCCCCTCATTTAACCCCATATCAGTGGCTTTCTTCTCATAATCCTCTTAAACACCCCATGGCCTTCAACTCCTAATGGCCTTGCTAGGCATCCAAATTCTTAGTGCAGAGCAGGCAGTAAAATGCCTAATCAGCAGCCTGCATTTGGTGCACTTGTTAAAACCTGCAAAGAAACTCTTTTCATGGCGTTTCACCCTGGCTCCACCACCACCAGAGATGCCTCACCAACTCTTTGTGAAGAGCAAATCCCAGGAACTAGAGACAGATTTTTGGCACACCTCTAGCCCTCAACTAATGAATTCAGGCCCAGCAGGTCTGTCTAGTTCTGGGTAGTGGGAAAGCAACCAACTGAGCCAAACATTGAAAGCTAGAGCAACAAACCAGGACCTAAAACAGGATGGGTCCTAATGGGCACACCTCCTTGGTTGAGTCAAGCACTCCAACTTTGAGCTAATGTGGACTATGGTAACAGAGATCACCTCCCCTGACAGCAACTCCACTTTGGGTGGAACTTAAACTTAGTCTCCAGACTTAGCTGGGTCCCCAGGCAAAAGTCTGTTGTATGTGTTCATTTGTCTATTTGTATACATAGGGCTGGCTCTTGGACTAATAAATCCCCTCCTGGAACCTCAACTTCTCTTCTGTCAGACAGTGTGGGTGTCTCCGCAGCTGGTAGGATAGGGGCAAAGGAACCAGCTTGAAGAGAGGAAAAGAGGGATTGATTATGAAAGAAAGCCCTGAGCTTAGAGGTAAACCAAACCATGTAGAGTGCAGCTTGGGAAAGGACTAGAGATTTAAGGGTGGCAGGGAATCAGACAAAGCACAGCCCAGGATGGAGCAGGTACCACAATACCAGTGACCCAGGGATGCCAGAGAGTTCCACACGGAAAATAAATCAAAAGCCAAAAGTCTTACCTTTGAAAAACACTACTGCCCAGACAGGTCTCCAGAGCATCATGCTTGCCCCTTAGATGCAACGGAATGAGGTAGGGTGCACTTCAGCAAAGGGGCAAATTGGCACCAGGAAGGGATGGGGGATAAATTCCATGCTAGGTGTCCCCCTTACCCGATGGAATGCAAGCAGGGAGAGGGGAGTCATGGTGGGCAAGAAAGGATATGGCCAATCGATGAGCTTCTTGGCATATTTCCTCACAATATTATCTTCTCCGAAGATGAACAGGGATCTGTTGACGGTGAAACAGTTTTGCCGGACGGGAATGGGATTGTACAAAGCCATAGTCCGCGCCCTCTGTGCTTTCGATTGCTTGTAGGCGGCTGCCGGGCCTGAGACCGGCACTGGGGTTCCTTGTCGGTTCCTGCTCTGGTCCGAGTCTCCATCGCCTGACCCCGGCCTGCCGACGACCACTGCCTCCCCGAAGCGAGCCATCCTGAAGTTTAAACAGACAGAAGACACACAAAGGTGATCGCCGAACACCAGCACACAGCAACAAGCAGAAAAGACACAGGGAGAGTCAGAGCCGCATCCACAAAGGCGCGGGGACCACCGCCTCTGGGGACCCCGACAAGCTCTTCCGAGAGACAGCAGCAGCAACCCGCTGCTCTGAACTGTTGAATCTAAACGCAACCTCTGTGAAGCTCCATTCCTCAAGAAAGAAAAAAACGGGGGGTAGGGCTTAGGGCTCTCAGTTTCTGGAGGCAATATTTTTCCCAAAATGCCAATGTAGGGTGGTGTTCAGGGACCGGAGAGGGGTGGAGCAGGCTGATCCTCAAACACAGCTCCTCTTCTGGCACAGGCACCACCTGGTTCAGGGAACGGCAACTGGCCCGCTAGGTAACAGTTTGATGATTTATTGGCTGGGGTGAGGGGTAGAGAGGAAGAGAAAAATGAAAACAAAAGAACTTTGAAGAAAAACGGAGAAGAAAAAGACGAGGGCCAGTTACGGTGACATGCTTTAAGATGCCAGCCCCTGCAAGTCCATCTAAGAGATTCCACAGCCAAGACTTGAGTCTTTAAATCTGCCCGTAGAGATGCATCCAAAGGTTGGAGAGAGGGGGAAGGAGGAGGGAAAGCGGTATTGAGATTCCTGCGTAAAATACAACGCCCAAAATAGCGAGATAACAGTCGATCCAGCCACAGAGGGGCAAATGACTTCACAGCTCCTGGGTTTGGGGTAGAAGCTGAGCAGCATCCAGAGAGAAGCGAAGCCTGAGTGCCAGCATCCACCCAGTGCGCTCGCCGCCGCTGCCACCTCCCCGGAGCAGCATGCAACAGCAATCCGCGGCTGCGCCGGGGAGAGGGCGGGAGCGCGAGCAAGCGGGCGCGCCGCGGGCACTCCAGCAGCCAGGAAGGAACAGGTTGCAGTCAACCTAGTGCTGGCGGGGCATGGGAGTTATCCAAGGACTGAACTTCCTTTCTATGACCTACCCACTCTTCCACCTCCTGGTTCGCCTAGCTATATGCAGTAGAGGGGCACGAAAGGCAAAGAGAAAAGGGAGCAGGACGAGGAGAGCCAGGCACAGCAGCTCAGCAACAGGGCCGGAGCCTTAAGGGATGCGGGGGCGGGGCGGGATGTGGAGCTGAATGCTCCAAGGGTCCTGAGCTCTGAGGGAGCTTTGGCTTATGGATTCCTTTGAACCATCTCAGTAAGGATCTAAGTCGCCTTTCCCCCAAGCAATGCCCAGGAGAGGCCGGTTGCCGCTCCTGGTGCTGAAGACTTTCCAAAAGAGAGCAAAGGCTCTGGCATGGGACACACCTGAGTCCTCGCAGAGAAGGATACAGATGCTGTGTTTCGTTCAAGGCCATGCACCGTGTCCTGCCTGGCCGCTGTCCTAGTGGAGAGCCCCGGACCCTTGCACATCCCTCACTAGGACCTACTGGTCTGGACCTCCCAGGCTCCTCCACAACCACCACCAGAGTCCCAGGATGAAGTCAGCACCCTCTCCCCAAACCAGTATTTAGCATCTTGTAAGCCAGATGGGGAGCTTCTATCCCTGTGGGCTGATATGAGTCTCTGTCCTGACAATTTTGAGGAACCGACCAGGGCTATCTCTTGGGTTAACTTTCAGCAGAGCCCTCTGCCTCATTTCCTGGCCGGTGTTCCAAATATTACAGACCCTAGGTTGTGAGTCTGGGCAAAATGACCCTGAAAACCCTAACTCAGAGGTTTCTCTCCACTTTTAACTCTCAAATAAGGCCCATTGACTTTTCCCATTTACTCTGAAAGAAGTACAGAATAAGTGTCTGACCTGCAGGGGTAGGAAAGGTAAACTACAAAACCCAGACAGAGAAGAACCCCTCCCGCCCCCGTGTTTAGCAACCAAATCCTTCTCCATAGGTGACTCGGTGGTTTGAACTGAAGACAGTGGCCAACTGTCCTCCCCCATTATCTACACTAGTGGGCATACTTTCTTCTATGTATTCCTACCTTGGCTTCAACATAGTGGTACCCAAATCCTCCCCTATGTGCGCAAGGGAGAGGAAAAGGAGTAGCTGAGGACAGAAAAGTTTGGGCAAAGCTCAGAGGTTGAACATGTGGGTGTAGTGTCACAGATATGAAAGGTAGTATCGGTGTACTATGAGAATAATTGGTGAGAAGCCATCTGAAGTGTTGTCTGAGAGGCAGGTGTGTTTTTACTTGTATGTGTCTGTGTAGGCAAAACCACATGAGCACTGACACATGTCTATTGTGTCAGAACCTGAGTGTGAGTGTACATGCATGTGTGTCTGTGGAAAATAATACTCTCAGGATGGGAAACCCAAAGAAATGTGTTCAACAAAGCTAGCTACTCCCTGCAGGGACTGTTACTTTAAGGGACAGCATGCTGACCTTTGGATTCAGGAGAGCCCATTTCAAACCAAATTACTATTGGAAGTGTGTCAGCTCTAACTGTTATTACAATCCCACTTTGCTGACATTCTGTGTCCTTCTTTTAAACTTAACTTGAGGGTCCTCCCTCTTATGTCTTAGTACCTAGTCAGAAGTGATGGAGTGTTGGATAGGCATGACCATGACATTCCACCAGGCAAGTCACTAGATTCAGTCACAAGTGGCTATCTCAGTAAACTTCCTAAGATTAGAAAGGACTTTCAGAAATGATTGATTCAATGCTTTCCAGGAGATGCACAATCCATAACACAAAATCCATACAAAGCATTCATTTGACAGATTTTTTTTTGCCTCCTTTCCCCATGACAGACCTTGTCTTAGGCACTGATGATCCAATGATGATATCTGGAGGCTGTCAGAAATCATAGATCTTCTTAGCTTAAATGAGATTGTGTAGTCTTATTGGCTGGGCTCTTAGATCTCACTTCCATGCTGAGAGATCACCCATTTGCTACCTTCCTTGATAACTGTTTGTTAACAACCAAGGTAAGCATGGACTTCCTCCAAGAAGTGTTTCTTAGGAAGATCAAAGACCCCTGTCTTGTCTCTTCCATGACACCCACAAAGAATTAATTCCGTTTCTTCTCTCTACCATATCCAGAGTTCTCTGTGTCTGCTGTAATTCTCTAGAGACCTACAAATACTGGAAAGGATGATATACATGGAGGTGTGAATGTAGCCTTCCTTCATTCCCAAGGGGCAAGTTTCACAAATGCATGCACAGAGTTCACCAGGGAATAGAAACAGCTCTGTAGGGAAATTAAGGGATATTCTTGGAGGAACAGCCCAAGAAGAATAGGGTAAGGATTATGGCATCAGTAGTTTAGGAAAAGGACTTGGCTTCTGGGTGACAATGCTAGAAGGAAGGCACACCCCTCTCTCTTTTTCACGCCCCTATCACAGCTTTGGAGAGTTTTGGGTCTGTTAATTTCTATACTGGCTTCATACCCTCTACTCCCTCATTTCCAATTTTCCAGGCAGATACAATAGTGAAGATTAAACCACTGTATATGATTGATATAGTTGTCAATGTATATAACCCCTATAGCTGGTCATCACTTTGAACCTCTAAGGTCAGCCCAAGAGCACACATGTTATGACCCTGATACAACCCACAATGCAGAAGCACATCAGAAATACAAAGTTATTAGTCAAGATCTGGTAAGAGGCCCAGTGTGGACTTCCAGCGGATCAGATTTTCTGTTTCTAATGCCCATGCTGTATAATTCCACATTGTACATTATCAATACAAGAAACTCCACAATGATGCTAAGCCTATGGAAATGCTGTGACTCTTGTCATAAGTTGAATTTGATTAGTGCCCAAATACTCTGGGCACCGTGCTGGAGGGAACACATCTACTGCTGTCAAGAGAGATCAGATCACTGTCTCGACAGTCCTCACAAGGGAACCCAGTAAGCACTTTCTTCCAGCATCTGTAGTGCTATTTTTCTCCTAAAGACCCACAAATGGAGCTGTGGGAAATCAGCAACTAGTCCAAACTCTGGGAATCAGTTTTAAAACCATCCTTTTCTCTGCCTCAGAAACAGAAGCCTTATTTCCTTGTTGTCAGAGCACCATCTACTGGTCATTCGTGAGACATCATTGTGAGCCCAGGTAACAGCAATCCAGCCAGTACCCCAGGCACCATGTTTCACAGCCCAGACATTCCTAACATTTGACCTCTGGTCACCAACCCTAAGTCCCATTCTCCTGTGGGACTTTGTTGCAATCCAAACCCTAAATTTCATAGTGCAAGCAGTTCATTTCACAGACCCTGAGAAATTCAGACCCACACACTGGACACAAGATTTCCAACACACACACACACACACACACACACACACACAGAGTAAGATGTGGCAGCCAGCTGTTCTATATGCTTTTGTCTCAATATATGTTATATATGAGAATCCAACAGGCGCAAAAAAGTGAAAAACTTCCTTAGATTATGGATCATATGCAGATTATTAAATTTCAAAACCTTTATCCTGTAGCTCAACATTCCTGTGAAACATCCAAAAATCAGGTAACAGTACCAGAGACCAAAGGGCAGCACATTCAGCATCCTCTGTGAAAGGAGGGAACCAAGGCCATCATGGTGTCCCTAGACCAGGAAGGCCATGGGAGCTTGTGCTAAAATGAGTGGCAAGACTGGAAAATGTATTCCCCTCATTCATAAAACTCTTTCCATGCCTATAGGCCTTGGGCCATCTTCATATGAGATCTTAGTCCATCATTGAGGAATCTGTAAATCTGGGCCTTGGCCAAAGGCATGTGCCCCTCCCACCAGCCCCTACCCTGCCAATTATCTAAGTAGATAGCATATGCTTAAACTAGCAGAGCCCCTTTTGTTCTATTTTTCCCCTATTGAGCTTTTCCAAGAAATAGACTCTTATGCAAAACAGTGCTCTTGCTCTAAAGAACATAATGCAGAGAGGGTTTGGGAGTGGGTTCTTAAGAAAAAAGTTGGCAGGAAACCATGTGCAAATGCATAGCAGAGCAGAAGAGCAGGATGGTGATGCAGACATCTTGGGAGACTGCTGGCATTCACAGCACCACACAGCCCTGACGGGTGAAAAATGTAATTTCACATTCTTATGTAATAATGTCCAGCCCCAGAATGCATCTTTCAAACCTAGGCCTGAGAAATCCCACAGTGCTTATGCCCTATCAATTAATCAAACACCTATAAATTTGCTAAAAGGAATTTTTGACCCCATCCTTCAATGGCAAGTCAACATCTGTTCATTAATAACAGTAATCATGGTATCCCATCAGTTCTTCTCTTTGGAGATGTGATACATAATTTGTTTGCTATCTGAAGCCCAGGGAGTCAGGGACGTTTTCAAGTGTCAAGACCTAGGAAATAGCAGTCAGACCTCCCAAAAATAAGGCCAACATTCTTTATGGTAGTGGCTACTATTAAGGTGCAATGTCTTCCTTGTCTTAGAGTCTTTAAATCATAGGCAAGATCTTGGCCTTCCAGAGGGAAAGCTTGACCTTAAACATGAGAGTCTCTAAGAGGTATAAATATCTATGAATGTATAACCCTGTACCACACTGGGATATTATGATAGACTTCTAGTTGATTTGTGTAAATCTATAGGAGCAATACCTGTCACACAGTAAGTACTGCATACACAGTAAGTACACACATTTCAGCTATGGGACTACAACCAGGGTAATATACAGCAAATACTGTGTAACAGGTAGCTTTCTGTTTCAAAAGTACAAAACAAAGTCCTGGAATGGCTTTGGTTTGGAGGTCAGGGGTGGATGGAAGAACAGAGACATGTAAGCACCTACCACTTGGTCAAAGAAGGGATAAAACTAAGCACAGTAGCAGACACCTGTAATCCCAGTGTTCAGGAAGGTCAAGGCAAGAGGATTACTAGTTTAAGGCCAGCCTCGACTACATAGTTAGACCTGTCTCAAAAAAACAAGGGCTAGGGATATAGCTCAGTGCTAGAATGCTTGCCTGGCATTTTCAGGACCCTGGATTCAATACCCAGCACTAAAAATGAAAAGGAAAGGGGAAAAAAAAAGAACATTAGAGGCCAGGGTCAGGAATCCAAAAGCTGTGGTATCTGAAAGAACTGTGAGTTTTGTTTACTAACTCATGAATTAATAAACCCATTTGACAAATATTTATGAGGCCCTTTTCATGCACCAGGCATTTTTCTAAGACTTTTGGGGCTCAACGATAAATTAGGCACAGTCACAGCCTCTAAGAACATACAATTTAAAGCAGAAGCAAAGGGTTCTCTTGCAGAGGCAGAACTTCGTGTGCACTAGGAGCTCTGGGGAAGGAGTGAGAAGACATCCCTTCTGGCTGGGGAGAACCAGAAAAGAGAAGAATCCATGAGATCCCCTTGAATGAGATGGCATTGCAGGCATGGAAGAACAGCCTTTTTAGTATGAATGCTTAAGATGCAGACCATATACAAGAGGCATGGGATTTATTTAACAATATGCATTGTGTTTTCATTTCCTATGTCTGAATTCATAGAGGTGGTGGCTTTACTCCTTCCATCCTTTCTTTTCCATAAAATGAGATCACTTTTTATCCTGAAGAACAACCTACTAAATATTAACCCTCATTGGGAAAGGTCAGTGGGGAGGTTCAGAGACTCAGAAAACAAAAGATCTCCTCCCCATCACTGCCCACCTCACCTCCATCCCTAGTTGTCCACTTAAAACGCCCTGCCAAGGCCAAGTACAACAGGAGACTCAGCAGAACTCCTGCCCCCACTGATGAGGGTGAGCCAAGAGAGAACAACTGATGGAGCAGCCCATCTATCCACCCCGGTGGCCTCTTGTCTCAGGAAACACAACACAGCCCACATTCTGCAAAGCTCTCTCAGCCTGGGTGGGCTCAAGCTGATTCATTCATTCAGCAAACATACAATGAGCACCTTCTACGTGTCAGGCTTCTGGTGAGGTGCTAGAGCAAAGGAGGGTGTGCCTGGGAAGAGCAGGATGGGTGCTGCACTCACTTCTCTTGTCTTGTTCCACTCCCTACATAGCTCTCTTGAGAATCGTGCTCCAAAAGAAGAGAAAGCAGCTCACAGCTAGAGCAGAGCCTAGAGGAACCTGGAAGACCCAGAGCAAAGAAATAGAATCTACCACTCACCAATCTTGCCTCTCCCAGTGCCCTCTGGGTAGGAATCATCAGCAGATTAAGCTGTCCATCACCACACCCTCTTTCTCCCACTCTCTCCTACTCTGAGCAGCTGGTCACACCCACTCAGTATAAAATAATCAGAGTGAATAAGGTGCTCCCATATGATATGGACTCAAGACCAGTTTTGAAATGTACACCTGGGAAGGACATTTGCTGGCTCTGCCTCTTCTATTTTCCAGAAACTTCACTAATATTCTCCAATGACCGGGGCAGTCAGTCCATGTTCCGGCCTCTTTCCTTCGCTGCTCCACAGCATCTGGCACACTGGGCCCCCCTTCTTCTCAGACATGCACCCTCATCTGTACATCCCACTCACCATATCTTCCAGCTTCTCACTATTTCCATCTTTTTCTCTCTTGTTGCTCTCATCTGATTGTGTCAGGCACCCCATGAGTCTTGAATCTCTATGCTTCCTCTCTGATGTCATTCCTTTTGAGGTCCTATCTATACCTTGTGCATTCATGTCGGCTGCTCAATAATCATCTTCCACCTCATCCCCAGGGAAGTACTAGGCATCTTCTTATCACCCGTTTAAGTGAATTCCTGATAATACCTTCAGAACAAGCTTGCCTTACTAAAATTCTAGTTTCCATCTCTGGGATGCCTTTATCCCTGTCAGTTATTTAACTTCAGTGGTTCCCTGTTGCCTATAAACTGACCAAACTCCTTAGTCTGCCAATTCAGGAAAATCTGGACAAGGCAGATCTTCTTGATCTTTCCCACAGCATCTCTTCATGTCTCACTGCATCAACAGTTATAACAAATGTCACACCCACCCACTATTGTCTCAAATCTCTTGCTTACAGCACTTACTGGATACTAGGAATACACCTCTTTTTTACTTCTCCAGCTTCTGGGCACCCTTCAAGACACGGTTCAGTTTGTTTCTGCCTTCAGCTCTCACTATGCCATCCAGGGTCTCTCCAACTCCATGCCCTCTGTGTTCTGCACACTCACAGAACGTTCATCCTCTATAGAAGTGACTTGTTGGCTTTGCTTTCAACTATATTTTCTATTTAATTTCCCAATTAGAAATGCATTATCTTCTCCTTCATCTTATTACCTAAATACATGCATTTCATCATCCTCATAGCAAGCCTTTATAATAAAGTACCTAGTCACATGAATGAATGGACCTGCAACTCCTTTTGATTTAAAAAAAGATTGATGTATGGTTATTTAGCATCATCAGTATCTGGTACCTGTCTGAGAAGCTGCCCTTTTCTTCACAGATTCTGCATCTGACTCAGTCTCTGCTCTGTGACCAGATGTTTCCAGTTGTCCCCACTTGTGGAGTAGTCACTTCCTTTATAACAAGAAAGAGTGAAGGCAGGCAAGCGATTCCAACTCACAGGGAACTTTTCCAGTACCTTAACAGCCTTATCTTCTTCTTATCAATCATCAAGTTAGATAATTCACTGTCCAAAGAAGACAACCTCCTGCTTTTAAAATCAGGGTTGAAATAAGATTTGGGAGTCAATTATTAAAAGAAGACATTGAGATTCCCACATGAAGAATAGTTTCAGAAAATGAAACACAGAATAAAATTCAGCTTCAAAGAAAAGTGACAGTCTTAATTGGTTCTGTCTTTTCTCTCTATCAAAAAAAAAAAGGCAAATGTCATCATCATATCTCTTTCCCTAATAAAGAATTACATTAGAGAAAGACATACACATTAATGCATGACCTTAGACTTAAAAAGAATAAAACACCCTAGATTCAGCTCTTATCTTGATTTGCCAGTCAAGTGTAAAGACATGCAAGTAATTCTCTTATTCTATTGGAAGCTTTCAGACAGGATTACTTGCAAATGTAAAGAATTACAAGCTCTTAAAAAATTTTTTTAATATTCCCAGTATGCTTTTTAAAATATGAAAGGTCTGTAATCTCAGATACTCTTTAGAATGAGGCAGAAGAATCACAGGTTCAAGTTCTGCTGTACTATAAAGCAAATTTAAGGCCTTCCTGAGAACAGATACCCTGACTCAAAATAAAGATTAAAAAAGATATGCTGTTGTTCAATGGTAAAACACTTGCATAGCAAGTGCAAGAACATAGGTTCAATCCCTAATACAGAAAAAAATAATAATAATTAGGGAACTGTGAAAAATAATTCCCAGTAAAAAGAGAAATTTTTAAATATTTCACTTTAAGACCCTTAGCAGTCCAATTCCTGGGACACACACATAGGCACACTCTCAATACAGCACTCTCTTAGGGACCCTATTTTTATTTTTGTTGTTCATATAACAACCATTCTGTTCTCAGTTATATTATTCTAAATGATTCTGTCCATGTAACCAAACATTAATATAATACTCCAAAACTTCCAGGTATGCTATTTTCCTTTTGAATGAATACTCTCTATTTCCCAGTAAATCACAACTTCAAATGATGAATTTCAGGGTTATAAAATAAACAAGAAAAATGGACATGCATTAAAGATGTAAAAAAATAATGTCATATGTGTGTATGAAAATGTCATAATGAAAGCTGGATGTTATGGAACAAACCCATAATCCCAGAATTTAGGAGCTGAGGCAGGAAGACCATAAATTCAAGGCCAACTGGGGCTACAGAGTGAGTTCCAAGCCAGGCTAGCCACACAGTTAAATGATCTCAAAAACAAACAAACAAACAAACAACAACAACAACCAGTTCCATGCAAGATGACTCAGTAGATAAAGGCTCCTGCTACCAAGCCTGATCCCTGAGACCCACGTGGTAGAAAGAAAGAGCTGACCTCTTTAAGTTGTCCTCTGACCTCCACATGTGTAGTATAGCATGCGTACACATGCACACACGCACACATACACACTAAATAAATGTAATAAAAAACAGAAAGAAAATGTCACAATGAAACATGAAACACATTGTTTTACATAACTGAAATACACTACTGCACATACAATTTTTATGAATAATTAGAAAGTATAAGCAGTGAGGCTTATAATATTAATTGTAATAAATATTAAATGCTATCATGTGAAAGGCATTGGGTTAGGCATCTTACTTTCCTTATTTCTCAGAATAGTTCCACAGGATAGGTATTATTATAATCTCCATTTTATAGATAAGAAAAACAAGACAAAAATAAATCAAAAATTTTTCTTAAGGTTAGATAGGCGGTTAGTGAGTCCAGGTTTACCTGATTCTAAAACCCATCATCTTAACCCCTGTAAGGCCTCTTACTGATACCATCAACAGAGATTAAAACTAGTCACTTTATTTCATGATGACCCTGTAATTCCAAGGGGAGAAAGTATATCCAGTCTCTAGCCGACAGTCCTCAGAATCCAGTCATTGAGGCACAAGGCAATGCTAGAGATTTGCATCTCAGTCCTGACCGGGTTCATCAGTGCACATACAAAGCAGCCATCTGAACCATCTGAACCTCAGGGACTATAGACAGACGAAATGCAATCATCAATGCTCAAGCACACTGCATTCCAACACATGTTGGTGTGATTAGCCTGACCTGCTGCTACAGGGACATGGTGCAATGTCTCATAGCAGCGTGCTGCATGCCGACCTAAGTCCCAGTTCAACACCTGTTTCAACTCTTCAAAAATTGTCAAATCCATAAGACAATGCTGCTGCCCCTCTGACTCTTGACAAGTCTGGTTTTACACACATTGACTTGTTAATGAATGGCCAAATTTATCTGAAATGCACTAATCTCTAAACTTTTTGTATGTCAGTCCCATTGACTACCGGGAAAAGCTTTCAGTCAAACTCTTGGAGGAATTCAAAAGGGAAAGAAGTCAGGGAAGGAAAAAGGACAGTTGTTGAAAAGCAGAAAATAATGGTCTACTGCATGGGAGACCCCAATGTGATCCAGAGCTCTGTGTCCAGTGAATCCAAAGATTGCACTAAACCTACTTCCAAGTAATATCGATCCTGAACATTAAGAATGGCTTCAACTTTCTCATGAATATTTCTACTGCCAACACATGCCATGAAAGGATTCAGCAAATTTAAATTCTCCTGCCTTTCAGCTTGTTGTTTTCCTGCCTGCACTCCAGCAGGTAAAACACCCACAGCCTCACAGTGCTCTGGGCTGTAGAATTCACAGGAGTCTATAATGTTCAAGTTATTTTTAAACTTTCAGGCCACTCTCCTTCCCCACAAACAGCAGGCCTGCCATTTAGAATGGTGTTTAACCCACACCCCACGTGCTCCGAAACTTTAGCTTTTTGTGTTAAAAGAAAAGAAGCAATCCTGAAGGATTGCACTCACGGACACACACACACACACACACACACATGCACACGCACACACGCGCACGCACACGCGCACGCACGCTTGTGCTGAAGACAGTACCAACTTATGGGGATGAGGGGTGAAAGATTCGGCTCATAGAATGACATTGAGATTGTGTTATAGTAATTATTAAATCACTTTGTAAACTCACAGATCACACCACTGTGTGTGATATTATCACTATATTTGCAGAGACATGCACCAGGCATTAGAGACAATATCAAAAGACAATCCCTTTCTCCCCAAAGGGAATGATACCCACACAGTTAAAGCTTTCAAGATCTTTCATTTGCCCAGGAAGCCATACAGAAGAGAAGAAGTATTCAGTTAGAATTCTGTACAAATAATTATCTTCTTTTTGGTTTGGTTTGATTTTTTTGATACAGAGTCTCACTGTGTGGTCCCAGGCTATCCTGAAATTCACAGTAAACCTCCCGCTTCAACCACTCTCAAGTTCTGGAATTACAGATTGAGCCACCATTCCTGGGCTGTTATCTTCTTTTCTCCAAGTAAAACATTGGAGAAAAAAAAAGGAAGGAAATTCTTAAAACAACTCAGTGAGAAGAGAATTAAGTATATGAATAAAATCCCTTCCAAGCAGAAACAATGACTAACATTTGTGGAAGACAGGAGTACGGTTTATATATCACGTTGTTTGATCTACACAAGAATTGCAGGAGGTAGGTAATGTTAGTATAAACCATGAGGAGACAAACAAGGATCAAAGACATGAAATCTATAAAGTTAACAACTCACAGAGCTAGACTTGCAGCCTAGCCAGACACCAGAGGCCATGTCTCATCACTCACTACACCTTTGCTACAGTCTGAATGTCTATGACTCCTCCAAGCTGAAACTTATGTGAAGTTTAGGCCAGTGAGGTGGCCCAGCAGATAAAGAGATAAAGCCACTTACCGCCACCAAGTCTAAAGACCTGTGTTCAATTTCCAGATCCTACATAGAGCAAGAAAAGAACCAACTCCAACAAGCTGCCTTCTGACCACTGCATGTATTCGTTCTCTCTCTCTCTCTCTCTCTCTCTCTCCCCCCTCTCTCCTACTGTCTCTGCCTCTCTCACACACATATACAAATAAATAAATGTTTTTAAAAAGTAATGTTAAAAGAAATGGAGCATTTATGATTTGATTAGGTGGTAAGGGCTAACTTCATGACTGGGATTCGTGGTTCATAACTATCCCCTCCAGAGAAAAATGTTTTCAAGTCATAGTCTGGAAATCAGTAATCATGTCCTCATTAGATCTTCGGCCTTCTCGTGCCTAATCTTGAACTTCCCAGCCTTCATAACTATGAGAAATCCATTTATACTGTTTATAAGTTATTCAGTCTTTTCGTTACAATAACAAGAAAAGACTGACAGCCTTATTACAAGTGACAAGCCAAAGGTACAAATATGGTCTGAAACCCGTGACTAGAGAATGGTTTCGAGGGCTCAGGTTAAAAGAGCTTAGGGTCACTCAGGAGTCAGTGAGAGCCAAGGAGCAGCCTCGGAGCTTTCCTCAATCTATGGACAAAAGGGAAAAGATAAAAAGTTGGAAACTAGCTTTGCACTGCACATCTTCACACAGGCACTCAGACAGCCAGGATATAGCTAGGGAAAAGACAGCATAGACAAAACCCATCACAGACCAGGCCCAAGGTCTTGAGTACTAAACCGTATAGTTTCTATAGTCCTTCCAGGGTCATTGTGCTCTAGGAACATATTATAAAATAAATCAAACAGCCCTCTCATCAGCCAGTTTTCACCATCACCCCTAGCACAGAGAAAGGCCATTGCACAGGAAAACCCTTTGCCTTCTCACCCTCCATGCTGAGGCTCTAAGAAGTGATAAGTGAATCAGTCAGGTGGACTCAACACTTTTACACTAAATATATTTGAGGGATTTTTTAAATCACCAAAGTCTGTCTCCCCGAAAGCTACTAAGGCATGCATACATCCCTGTGAGACCAGGTCTCACCCTCTACCTCTCAGGGGAACATTTCTTCCAAATCCACATTCTCCTCCCAGCTCCCTAACTGCCCCTCCATCTTCTTCACCTCTTCTGATTCTGCCTCACAAATGTGCATATCTCACAGATTCTATTGCCCACCCTGCTTGCTATGTGTATACTCTTGGTGATCTCATCCATTCTGATGGCTTCAGCTAAAACTAGTATCTGGAAGATGCCCAGAGCGTTATCTCTAGCCCCGTTGTTTTTGAAGTCTGGTACCATTTACAATTGCTCAGATGGCTCCTCCACCTGGAAGGCCTGACAGCATCATGAATCAACTGGTTTCAAAACAAAGTCATCAGTTTTCCCTTTAAAACCAGCTTCATCACAGGTCTAAAATTCTGTTTGCAGCTTTACAACATGCACGTGTGTACACACACTCATGCACACACTGGGGCACAGAACTTTGTGTCTTTGCCTCCACTTCTCACACCAGTAATGACCTAATCCTGCTGCTTTTCCTTCCACGCTGCTCTCACAGACTTCTTTTCTTTGCTGCTTGTACCATCATCTCTCCAGTTCAGAACATTTATGCCTCTGTTCAAAGCTCCTAATCCTTCTATCTTCCTCCTCTGGGTCCTATGAAAATTCACTACTTAATTCAGCTCTGGCCCTATCCCTATCCTCAGTGCAATAAAATCCAGGAGCTTTTTCTAGTGTTATATTCCAGATAGAATAGTATCCGGTAAAAACAAATTATAAAGCAAATTTGTTTTTTGTTGAATGAACAAATGAAGTTCTCTAGTGCCTACCAAACAGAGCTATGGAATCACTATCAAGTCAAGCTTAAACCAAACTTAAGTATCATCAAATACAAGCTTTTATTACCACCTTATAACTCCCAAGCAATACCTCCAGTTAGTGCTCTAGGGAAGCACAACTGCTCACCATGCCTCAACCAGACTCTGAGGTTTACCCCTGCACATCATTGCTCATTTCTCTTTTCTCTTCCCTCTACCTACTTTCATAGCCACTAATTAGTCAAAAGGCTTAAAAGCCCAGTTCAGACTATACTTTGTCTATGAAATGGTCTGCTGCCATATAACAAAAGTGACCTCTCCTCTCAATATCTCTGGCACTTTATGTCACCCTGTCCTAGATGCACTGTTATATGCAAATATCTTCTCCGCCACCCACTAAATGGATTCATCTTTGCCTTTTCCAGAGCGATTAATGCATGGTATCATGTACTGCACATGTCTGCATGTTTACTGGATGCATAAATAAAATGCATAAATAAGGGAATGGTAACAACAAAGCCAAACGGGCACAAGCTCACAGACTCACTGGAATCTGTACCATACTGGGAAGGTACTGTGGAAGGAGCTAAAAGTGCCAAGTCTGATCTGGAGATAATTCCTTCAGCTAAAGGAAGACTGTCTTCAACCCTAACCTTAAACAGCTCTCCTGTACACTGTATGATGTTGAGCAGTATTCCTAACTTCTAACTATTAGATGCCAAGGCCTCTTCTCAGTTGTGACACCCAAAAATATCCCCTGGGGGGAGCAAAATCACCCCCAATTGAGACCACTAGTATGGAGTAATTAAACAAAATTTCTCAAGATTCCAGGACTGGCATCAGAACCAAGAAATGCAGTAAGTCCCAGGGAAGTACAGCTTCCGTTCCACATACACCTTACATCTCTCACACCTAGAAGTCACAGCCTTTGGAGACTGGAATAAACTCAAAGCTGTTTGTCTGATTGTCAGGTGGATTCATAGCCTTGCAGAGGGTTCCACATCTCAAAATGAAAGAGAAATGCTTTTAGCAGAAAGTGTTAAACCCAGGCTGGAAAGAAAAGAAAAGAGCGACCACATCCCAGTGCCATTAGTCAAAGACAACTGAATCACAAATAAGTAGAATTTTACCAGTCATTCTGAATACAAGAAAAAAAAAATGAGGTCATAAGGTCTAAAGACAATAGCATTATTTCTCAAATCAGCTTTATCTATAGTGTAAATTCCTACGTATGTTTTCTTTGTTAAAAGCATATTGCCTGCATGTGTATAAGTGTACCTGTGTTGTACAATGTCTGCAGAGGTCAGAAGAGGACATGGGATTCCCCTGGAACTGGAGTTAATAGATGGTTATGAGTTGCCACGTGGGTGCTGGGAATCAAATCAGGTCCTTGGCAAGAGCAGCCAGTACTCTTAACGTCTGAGCCATCTCTCCAGCCCTTATATTCACATTTTCTACTCAAGACTATACTTTCACCTCACTTGTCCTGTTTGTTTTCCTGTCTAAATTTTAAAGTAGAATACCTTTGTTTTTGTTACCAACACCCTTTGTGACTTTCACTTTCGTCCTATAATTTGTCTACACCAAAATTTGAACTTAGGTCCTTGTTCTTGATTTGGTCTTTCATTTCCTAAAAAGACTATAACTTTGGACAAGATATTACAGAGAACTTCTGGAAAGACTTACAAATAATCTTTTTTATCTAATTTAATTGCTTTCAGCTAAGCAATGCTGCCTCTCCCTCTAGCCCCGACTTCTTTCCTTAAATCTTCCCGTGTGTTATCCAGCAATCTTACCTCTCCATCAGGACCATTACAGTTATAAGCCTTAGAAGTCTGTCTGACTCTGCTAGGGAATACTTATGCCTTCCTATTTTATTCACCTTGTAAAAAGCCATTTAAAGACCCAGTACTAACAATGCAGCAGAAAAAGAAAAACTTGCTCAAAATTTCTAGCTAACTAAAGAAAATATGGGGATATTTCTTCAAATATACCTTAAAGGTGATATTTCAGAAATTGTGAGGGATAGTAGAAAACTCCTGGGAAGAAAGGCAAAATAAAAGAGTAAGCATGCATGGAAGCTGTAGCCATCTCGTGGGTAGTGTCTGCTCCTAGTAACAAGATTTAGTGAATGGAATTTATCACACTTTATTTATTATCATATTCTTGTGGAGTGTGTGTGTGTGTGTAAGCATGCATTCATGTGAAAGTCAGAGGATAACTTGGGGTGGGGTAGTTAGTTCTCTTTTCAACCATGTCGGTCCTGAAAAACTCAGGTCATCAAACTTGTTGGCAAGTGCTTTTATCCACTGTGCCATCTTGCTAGTGTAATTAAATGGTGGAGTTTAATACCTACTCAAGAGCAAGTCATAAGATGTGAAGGCACATTTAGACAGATGTCAGAACCAAGACTCAGCATTGTGCTGGGATACTTGCATAACTACTCCTTAGCAAACAGCATAAAAATCAACTCTATTGTAAAAGGAGTTGATGATGAAGTTTCTGAGTGAACCAAATCCCAAGAAACTAAAACCCAAGTATATATGTTATTTGTATTTATGGAGTGTCAGAAAGTGGATAAGGGCAGAAGGACAGGAAAGTTGAGAGCCTGGTGGGGTGGGCACATGCTACGGGCACAAGTAAGTGAAGAGTGATGGGGGAGAAGAGAGACATAAAAAAATTTGGTTTTAAAATTCATGTTGAAACTTAATTCTTTGTGTGCTAACAAAATAAGTAAATAACTTGGGGACAGAGAAAGCTAGTGAATTCAGATCAGTTTGGCATAAATGGCAAGGTTCTGTCTATAAATCAACCAATCGATCAGTCAATCAATAAACAAACAAAGATTCCTAGATGGAGTAAGAGAATCAAGTAAGAGAACCAAACAAAGCCACTCTTTGAAGTCATTCTCATAACCCACAGCATACTGTCTTTCCACAGGTAAAAGAAGATTCACTGCAGTCAAACTTCAAAATTACACAAAGAAATAATCTACCACAAGAGAAGTTAGTTCAAAATCATCACAGGAATTATAACCCAAGAACTTGAAATAATAGAAAAAAAGAATTTTAAGAGAAAAAAATAATAGAATGAAATGAAATGATAAATTTGAGAAACTGGTAAACAATTTTTGTACTTAAAATATATTACCATTGAAATTAAAGGCAGAATATAAGTTAAATTTAAGAAAGACACAACTAAGAAGAGAATATTAAACACAAAAACACAGATTAGGAAACTCCCCATTATACAATCCAAGAAGATAAATAAGAAGATTCAGGGGTGAATGTTAAAAGGCATGGAATACAACATGAAAAGATTCAGAACATACCTGATAGGAGTTGTAGAAAGAGAGAATACAATATTTGAGGAACAATAGGACAAATTTCCCATATTAATGAGATCCTCCCAGACAATCATTTCAATAGTTTCTAGTTCTAAGAAGAATAAACAGAAATAAATCTAACCTATACAAAATCCAGTGAGCCATGAAAAATCCAAAAGTGTCAAAAGAAAATCTTAAAAGCAGTCTAAGAGAAAAGACAGAATACCTGTAAGTAGCAACTAAATGACCAATCATAACAATACAGGCCAGAAAGTACTGGAATATCTTCAATTGTTTAATACACTCAGCTAAATTGCTACCCCAAATTTGGATTGAAATGAATAATTTTACAGAAAAAATAGACTATCATTCAAGTTCAGATGAAATAAGTACTATCAACTATTCCTCAAGAAGGAAATTTAAATGAAGAAAGGATGGCATACAAGAAAATATCATTCTGAGAAAAATACTGATGAATATGAATTTTAAATATCTATATCACTGCATAATATATAATTTGTAGATACATACACACAAAAGATGGAGTTAACTTACTGGACAAGATCACAATGGTCAGAGATATTATTATTAATCAGAAGGAATACAGATTTGAAATCAAGGCACATATTTGGAGCTCATAATCAAATGGCTGGGACATTCACTAGAACTCTATATCTTATTTGACTTGAAATACTAGTCAATGCAATAAATGAAGAAAAAATTTAAAAGGCATATGTATTATAAAAGGCAAAGAAGATGGGGAGATGTTTCAGCAAGTAAAGAGGATGACTGGGGCTTGCTGGTTGCCAGCCTAGCTCAAGAATCAGGGAGTGACCCTGTCTCAAAGGCACTAGGCAAAAAGTGTTAGAAACGGATACCTGGTATCTTCCTCTGGCTTTATGCATGGGAACATATAGACACACACACAAACATATACACACAAAGATGAAAATTAACTCCTCAAAAAAACATTCCAAGTAATATGGAAGTTATATAAGGATGTTGTAAACCAATGTACAAGAATATAAGTTCTGATACATCTATAACAAAGAATCAGAAAATGTATTACTAAAATATGTCAAACATAAACCATAAAATCACATGGTAACTTAAAAAAATCTAATTAAAGTTGTGAGGAAAGTGAGAGAGATGAATTAAGGAACTTCAAGGACAGTCTAAGCACTAGAAGAGCTACATCACACTTAGAGATTGAGAAACTACATGCTGAAAGATGACAATCATCCCCCAAATTGACCACTAAGCTCACTTAATTCCAATAAAAATCTCATTTTTAATGAAACATGACAAATTGATTCTAAAAGCCGGGAGGTGAGTAAAACTTCAATCACCAACACTATTTGGCAGGGGTGTGGAAAGAATTTACCTACACATAATCAAAACTATATTGCAATAAAAACTAAATTAGTAAGACAAAGGTTAAGGGGGTATACAGACTTGTAGAGTAAAAGAAGATGCCCAGAAGCAGTGGAAAAGAATCACCTTATCACTAAATAATGTTGATCAAAGCACTAAACTAAGGGTAGAATTGAGAAATAAAATCATCCTATACACAAAAAATTAATTCTAGATAGGATAGAAGAGACAAATGTAATACGAAAAACTGTAAAAACTTGTAAGTTTAAAATGTAACTGATACCTTTTTATTTCAGTGTATAGAAGGGATTTTTAAATGAGATAAAATGAAGAAAACTCATAGTGGCAAAAGCAGATAAATGTTACTACAGTAAAATTAACAATGCTGTAAAATACCATCCACAAAGTAAAAAGACAAAGAATGTGGTAGGGGATTTACAACCTACAAATCCTATCTAAAATCCATATAATTCTCACAAATCAGAAGAAAAGCATAAATCACCCAGTAGAAACATGAACAAAGAATATGAACCCACAATTCACATCAGAGGAAATGAAAAAGGCCAATTAACTTATACTAAATGCTCAATTTCATCAGTAATCAGAGAAAATGCAGTTAATATAATAATTGGATTTCACTTTGCACCCATCAGATTGGCAAGCTTTAAAAATTCTGATCCTCTCAGTAGTTGAAGATATATGAAAACGGGCACTCTGTGCCTGGTGGAGTTTAAAAGGCAGTCGCTCTGACAAGCAATGTGACAACAAAATTGGAAAATTCCAGAACTCAACAGTTCCACTTTTAGGTATCTCTTGTAGAGAAAATCTCACACTGTATTCAAGAAGATGTGGACAAAGCTGATCATTCTAACATCAACTGCAAAGGAAAAAGATATAGGGTATGGGGGATAATCTAGCCTCTATTAGAGTGAGGGAATTAAGAAAAGACCTACAATTTATTCATACAGTAGAGCTCTGTGGAGAAAGTAAAATAATGAACTAAATATGCATGTAATAAGGCTAGTAAATCTTTAAAATAAATGTTCACTTTGCTGCAAAAAGATATATCCTGTGTATCATTTACATAAAACTTTAAAACCCACAAAGAAACTCATATACATATTTTATTAATACATACATGTGTAATAAAATAAACAAAATTCACATAATAAAGAAACATCAATTTCAAAGAACTGGTGACTTCTAGAGTTGGGAGTAAGAATGTAACTGATTTTATAATATTTTATTTCTTTAAAAATGAGAGAGTTAAAACAAACATGAAAAATATCACTGTTCATTTAATCTTAGGAATATATGTGTGTCTCATTTTTCCATGCTAACTATTTGAAACATAATTATGGTAAGTATTTGTAATAAATTCAGAAGATAACTAATTGAAAAGCCCAGAGTTGCAAAGACATGTACAACTTCATCGACTACTGGCAGAAATGTAATTAGTACAAACATACCTGTGAGAGACTGAATAGTGTATCTCAAGAGTCATAAATATATGCATAGCTTACACTTCAAAACTTCTAAGAATTTGTCCTCATAGATCCCTGGACTTGTACACAAAAATGCATTTAGAATGTAAGACACTGGATTGATATTTGAATATCAAAACATAGAATTTATTTGTATTGCTGTACTAAGTGAATGAAAATAAAGAACTAATTAACAAATTATATCAATCATATAATAGAATTTTTGTGATTACTAAGATTCATGTAGTAGAGTCAGGCATGGTGGCACATGCCTTTAATCCCAGAACTTAGGAAGCAGAAGCAGGCCAGTCTAGTTACATAGTGAGTTCCAGGCCTGCTGCGACTTTAGAGATACTCTGTCTCAAAAAACAAAAACGTCATATGGTCAAATAATATTTAATGGCATGGGACATTACTTGCAATAATTATTAATCAGTGAAGCAGGTTATAATAGTGAGATGTGCACACCATAATCCCCATTTATGATGATAAACTATTTGTAGGGTATATGTTTGTGAGTGTACATATGTGTATACAAATGGGGGAAAATCTAGGAGAAAATTTACCCAATGTTAATGATGCATGGAAATTTAGATAATTTTAGTTTTCATTTCTGTGCTTTTCATTATTCTCTATAACAGACAAAACTTTTATACTTTCAAAGCAATATTAAATATAAAATGAATATAAGAGTTCTATGAGTGGTTCACATCAGCCACCCTCAGAGACTGCTGCTTCAGTCTGCAAAAGCTGGTATTATATTTAATAGAACAAGTGAAAATCTGCACTAAAATCTGAACTAGAGTTGGATTGTAAGGTGGGAAACCACAGCTACCTGAAGTATTAGTTCTTCCATCTCTAAAATAGACTAAGGAACACTATCTCAAAATATTGCACTGAGACACCATCACAGTAACTCACAGGTAGATGATCCTGCTTTGAGTCTCTCGAAGGGCAAGTTCAATTCCAGACTCCTGAATAACATCACAGGAATGTTTTGTAATGATCCACAATGGCACAAGCTCATGAATCCACAAGTTTGACCCTGGAAGGAAGTCAGCCAGGTGAGGACCCACACTGAAAACATTTTACTTGATCCTGGTTGAACTTCATCTTCCTGCAGTATTTATTTATTATAGGTGCAGTAAAGGGGCAGAAGATCATGCATCAGGCATTCTCTACACTGAAGCCATCAAATTCTCACAAAATCGCCAGAAAGTTGGTACCATTAATCCCATACAGCAAATGAGAACCTTAGACCAAGGCTGTATACCTAGGAATTAGTCAAGCTGAAACTGAAACTCTGAGCTTTTAGAACCCAAGATCCAGTCTGATCTTATTAAGCTCAATTGCCTTTCCTTAATGCAAGCAGTATTTCCTCTTTTGTAGTAGAGGGCACTACTTTAAGAATGAATGAATTAAGCAGATAAAGGAGGAGGGTTATTGTGCCTTAACTGTGAGTAGGACCCAGTCACTGTGAAGATCTCATGTTGTCCCCAAAAACATACCCCAAGCTGAGCTTTTGCTATGATCTATAGGTGAAGAGGAACCATGGCAGGTTTTAACTGACATCCTGTTGAATCACATGATGAATTCCAAGCATACAGGCTGCTATGCAGAAGGCGTCACCACTAAGAACAACCTGCCCCTTCAACCAGCACCTTTCTCAGTGCAGCTGTGTTTTAAGAAAACTCTGTCACAGACATACATACTCAAGCACTCTGTGGCTCCTGCTCTTATTGGGACCATCATCCTTCTCTGGACTAAGTCATGGGACAGCCTCCTCACTGCTTATCCTGATCCCTTCAATCTGCTCTCCCAACTTCCAAGTCATCTTTGTAAAAAGTATACCTGATCACACATCCCTGATCCAATGTTTCCTCAGAACCTCCCCTAATCATCAGAATGAATATAAATTTGCATCCAAAATATCAGCCAATGCCTTACTCCCAGAAAGCAAGCCCAGGGCAAAGGTGCAGGTGCTTTTATTAAGGTGTGTCATCATACAGAAGCAAAAATGAGTAAAAATGAAGGCAGGGAAGAAGGATAAGCCAACATGAAGATGTGTTTCCCAGCCAGTCACTACTAAAAGATAACTGCACCTCAGGACAATCCATCAGAGTGTAGAATTCATCTACAAGATCTCCCATTGATCAGAACATCCTTATGCAAGGTGTTGACCTCTCCTTCTGGCTGCCCAAGAAAAGCCTGAGTATCTCATAGGTCAATGTCAGTGGGAGACTTCCAGGGTGAAAAACAATTAATTCTAAAATATGTATTGAACAAATGAATGGTAGAAGGATAGATAGAAAGGTGAAAGACAGATATACAGTAATGCAATGCACTGAAAACACAGGATCCCCCAAAGTGAACTCAAGACTCCACACAAAAATGTTTATATTGGGGGCTTAAAGATTCCCAGCTAGGGGCCACTGAGCTCACAGATTCCTTGAGTTCTTCATGTTTCTTAAAAGTGTCTGTGTGTGTTCACATGTGTGCATGGGTACACCTGGGTACAGGTATGGGTGCATACATGTGCAAGCCAGAGGAAAACCTCAAGTGTTGTTCTTCAGACCCCATTCGCCTTTTTAGTGTTTGTTTTGAGACAGAATCTCTCACTGGCCTGGAGCTCACCAACTTGGCTAGGCTAAGCTGGCTGGCCAGCAAGCTCTAGGGATCTGCCTATTCCCCTCTACCCAACTCTGGGATTGCAAGTGTGTGCCACTTATAACTAGGCATGTTTACAATGGTTCTGTGAATCAAGGTCCTTGTGCCTGCAAAGCAAGCGCTTCACTGACTGAGCTATCTCCCCAGTCCAGAGGTAGTTTTTGACAACCAAATCCTGACTCCCTTTGTTCTTTTCTCTTCCCAGCTGTAAATGGGACACATCACCTCATTATGTTCCCCAGAGGTTCACTTCCAAAACAGTGGTCCAGTCACAGGGCTTGTAAAACTCTACCCAAAGTCTATACCTTGCCAGGCTGTTTGTGAAACTGCCAGAACATGAGCACAAGAGGTTGTGGGAACCAAAGAGGTGGAGATGAGGGAACCAGAAGAAGTTTTGCAGTCCCAAGCACAGAGATTACCTCCTGTCTTCTCCTGTCTCCATGGTCTGTCAACAGGACATTCCCCCACCTACTAGGAACCCCTGCCAGCTACTATGGCAATGGGAGGACAAATTAGGGCAAGAGAAAAAATCCTGACACACAGCTAAAAAGAGCAATTTGAAGAATGGAACAGGCTTTCTGGAAAGTTGCAGTAAAGGCAGAAAAGGCAAATAGAGCGAATGGAGGAGAGGCGTCTGTCCTCTGAGGGGAAAAGCTCACAGATGCAGATGAAGGACAGAAACCACATTAGCTGATACCCCACGAGCAGCATTATCAGCCCCTCCTTTCTCCCTTGTACATCCCTGCATGCTGCATCCCTCTGACAATCCCTAGCGAGGGATGACGGTGACCCACAGAGGGAACGTAGCAAGATTTCAGAACATCAGTTATTCTTCCCTTCATTTGTAGATCATGTTGAGCCAAGGCATTTCCTGGCCTTAACATTTACTCAGTTTCATATATCTATCAGGTTCTGATAAATGCACCAGTGAGTATTAAGACTGATCCAGCACCAGTCATGACACTTGGCAAGAGCTTGCCCTCTATGCATACTCCCATCAGGGAAGGAGTAACTGTGGTCCAGTCCTGTTTACTGTGCCTAGCCACATGAAACCTGAGAGACCTCCCTTGTTCTGGTTAGTACCAAGTAAGAACCAGCCTGAGCAATGGCTCAGACCCTGCCAACTCTACCCTCCAGCTTCCAACACTGGAGTCAGCCATCTTGTGACAAACCGCATGCCATTTCTGACAGCCTCTTCTCCTCCTACACTGTCCATCGAGTGGCATTATCTCTGTGGCATCTTTAAGCCATTTGCCTACCAAATTCATCTTCTTTCATATTACAATGTTTATGCCTCAATAAACTTTTATATTATAAAACTTTCCAACTGTCAAGTTGGCAGTATTAAAGGGACTGTTTCTGCTGTTGTTTCTTCCATGTAGAGAGAAGCTTATGAAATGTGCAAGAAATTTACAAGACTCAGCGGGCCCTTCCACAAAGTTATGTTATATGCAGAAAACAACAACGTTGGAGGGAAAGAGACTCCTTGGTGGCATCATTGCAAAGGACACCTGTGCAAAGGACTCCAGTGATGCATGATTTTGGTATCATCATTCAAGATGGGGTAGGGATTTTTCAGTGACACAGCTGACCAATTTACCCATGCTCCTGCAAGTCATCTCAAAAAATTTATTGGTTCACAAAACTAGACTTGAATGAGATGATTTCTTTGGTCTGTCTTTGCCCTCTCTACCTGGGGTAAAGAGAAAAACAGACTTCTCAGGAAACATGTCATAGCAGGGCTATTGGGAAATTATTAGGTCATGATGATGGATGATCCTCATAAATGGGGATTCAGAGGATGTGAGGACATAGTGAAAAGAGAATTGAGAAGCTCCTAGTGCCTTGATCTTCAGCTTTCCAGTCTCCTGACTATTGTTTACAGGCCACATGGCTGATGGCATTTTATTATAACAGTCTAAACAGACAGAAACATAATCCTTCAGCAGAGAAGCTATCCTTAGACCCCTTTCCTCTTCCCAGCAACTTTGGAAATGTCAGCTAAGCAGCCTTGAAGATTACAATTACAATCCCCCCGCCCCCTTTTTAGCCCTCTAGGGAAAGACCAGTGGAGGAGAAAGGGAGAAGAAAGTCTGCTCCAGCTGTCACCTCCCACAGCCCCACAGCCAGTGCCTCAGGTAAATATTAGCTCCCGCTGGAGTTAAGACTACCAAAGACAGAGGAAGAGAGACAGGGAGAGGGGTAATGTGAATTTCTGCTGCTTAGCACCTTCCTGGCAGTGTGGGAAGCTGAATAAATAAGCAAAACATGAGCTCTCAACTCCAGGCACATAAATAAGCTCAAATTTATTCCCTGCTCACAGCAGCCTGTGAAGGAAGGATGGCACCCTTGATCCCATCCCTCTTCATGCCATAAAGCCACTCAGCTCCTGCCAACAAGGATCTTCTTCCTCTGAAAAAGTGGAGACAGGAAAAGATGTGAAGCCACCAAGCAAACGGGGTGGGATTTGAATGCTAGACGGAATGCCTCAAATCCCACAGATGTTGAGACAGAAAAGTGTGCAAAACATGACTCTTAATCTAGAAAGTAAGGGTATCCTCTGTCCCATGCAAAGGTGTGATCTCTAGGCCAGGACACTCTCTCCTTAACCCCGAAGTCCCCCAGCCTTCTGCTCACCTGCCTGCCCGCTTCGTACTAATTCCCAAACTGACTTCATGTAAGGCTAAATTTTTCTGTTCCCTCCTCATAGGCTTGGACCTGCTGCACTGATGTGGTCTTGCAGTAGTCCTTGATCAGGAGTCCTTAGACACCCCAAGTAAGCTGGATCCCGTCCCCTAACCTCTCATTCTTTTCCCCACTGGCTCTCCCTCCCAACTCCTGACCTCAGCATCCCTGAGACCAAGTTGATCTCTTTTCTGTATTAGCTACTTTTCTCATTGCTCTCTAAATACTTGACAAAAGCAACTGAAGGAAGAAAGGAGTTTTGCGACTCAAAATTGCATGAATTGCATGTGGGATTAAACCAAGGTGAAACTAACTTGTGCCATAGAAGGGTGGACCTGGAGGACAAGGTTGGCTTGATCTTTGATTGTAGCAACTGACTCCTAACAGGACTGGGTTAATTCAAGAGACTTGGATCCTTTCTGGTTTTTGTTTGTTTGTTTGTTTGTTTGTTTGGGGTAAAAGCTGGATGAATTTCTTACAAAAACTCTCCCTGCCACCTCAACAGACCCTCCAATCTCATTTCCAAAGCTTTTCTCACACTTTTATCTCAAGAAATCTCCCCAAATCTTCCCAGTTTATCAGACCTTTCCAGTTAATATTCATATTTATCTTTGGCACTTTCCCTGAACATTACACAGTGATAATGGCTCCAACCCTTGATTCCTGACATTTGTGTCCACAAGGGTTTTTCTCAGTTATGCAAGTAGCCAATATAATATTGCCAACTTTGTGTGGGCTTTCACCACCCTCTGTATTCTAGCATTTCATAAAAGAAGGAGCATTTAGTACTAAATGTTAAAAGGGTATGATCTTAGGAAATCTTAAGACACACACACACAAATAAATTTAGTCTTATGAAATAGTCACTTTTTTTTTTCATTTCACAGCATGCTGACAAAAAGTTGTCAAGAGGCACAAATCCATAAATTAGCATTTGGAGATCACAGATATAGATTTATCATTTGACATTTAATCATACAGTGTTTTGCATTTTTGTTTTGTTTTCTCCTGTGCTGTTTACTTCACTATTCAACTTTGCAAGTCTTCTCTCCAGGCTGAATAATAAGCTCTCTCAGGTCAAGTTCTCTTACATTTCCTGTATTCTTTCACCGTACACAAAGCCCTATACACATGGAACAATAAATTCTGGGTGAGTTTCAAGTCAGAGCACAAAAATACTTTACTAGGGAGAGGGAACTGGCAAAAACAGGGGTGAAAGGAAGAGAGCATTTCTCCACAACACTACTTCAGAACTTTAGCTGTGAGCCGTTGAATGATGCTCATCAAATGTTTGTCTATGATCTGGTGTGATCCAGTTCACAGTACCTCAAACTGCATTTGTTCATGAGGTTTCCCAAACCCTCAAAATATCACCTATTTTTGGAGCAACTCTGTGGAAGAGGAACATTAAAATTGGAGTTGGGATGGGCTATATGCCTGATTAGCTGTTAGGGTCTCATTTGACCTCTTGTAGAGCTCAACAGTCTTTCTGTTAAACACCTTTATTTCAAATTTATTGGATGGACCCTTCCAACTCAGAATGTTGTAATTGTCTTTTCCCTTTTGGTCAGAGTATAATCAGGAATAAAGCTCTCCCTGAGCACTCTACTGTTTAACCATCATTCTTTCCCTCCACTCTGGACAGTTGTGTCCACCAGCAGTTCCCTTAGTTTTAGATTTCAAGTACAAGCAAATTTTCAAAAAGGTTAAGAAGCTTGACCAAGGTTCCATGGAGGCTTAGGCAAGTACTCTCATCTCTAGACCCTCAGTCTACCATACAGTGTAATTTCTCAACCTATCTAGTCTAGTTCCCTAACCACTTATACGAATATCAACTGTAGACTTCATTTGCACTAAAAAGCCCTTGGAGTCATAGTCAAAATAATAAAGTGTTATTAAGTGAGTGCCTACTAGATACCAAGATCTTTCGCCATACTGTCTTCCTTATTTTCAGCAACCCCTTTGCATTGTAAGGAAGCCAAGGCAAGAGAAGCTGAACAACAAACACAGTAGAAAGAATATAAATTCAGGCCTCTGGCCACAGAGTCTTCATTTTCCCAGGGATGAATCTGGCAAGTGACTTGTTCCAGTAAAAAGCCTCTCACAGCTCCCATCTGTCAAGGGCTGTAGGATTATGAACTATTGGTAATGAAGGAGATTTTCAAATACACATGATTGAAATGTCTTGAGTTTGTTCCAGCAGAGAACCCCACGAGTCCAGAATTCTCTACCATCACCTATACCAGCAACTGGGACTTGACTGAACAGTACCAGAAATCCTTCTATCTAGTAAGCTTCCTGCTCTTTAACCCCAATGGGATTCCACCATCAACTTTCATACTTCTGCAGTAAGATATTACAGGGCCATGTGTCACGGCAGCAATGTTCTCATCACTTAGCCCATCCTCAGCACTTTCTTCATCCACCACCCATGCCTCTTACTTATATAACTTAAATATATGCTGGGACCCCAAAGAAATATCTTCAGTACAGGGACTATTTCTTAAAATCTTTGCAGCCTTTACAGAATTTAAACTTTGTACTTGAGCTCTAGGTATTCAATAAATATTTGAGAAAAAGAAAATGGCTTAGGTCTATGTTTCACACATGAGCCAGGAAGTTGACACTAAATTATAGGCAGTTTTCAGAAATGGAAACCACAAATGTATTGTCTTAATATTACTATATAATTAGGAATTAAAATTATTTCTTTTACCTCTGGATCCTTTCTCTTTTTGCTGTAACTCATACTTGCTGGAACATCCATGCAAACTGTAACCTTTTAAAAAAATAATCTAATGGAAAAAGGATTGTTGTTAATGAAGGTACAATTTCCGTTGACAAGGGTGTTATCCAAATGCTTGAAATATACTGGTTTCAGGAAAATATTGCCACAAAGTGCCCAATATAAGTCCATCAGCAACTGAAGACATTAAACTGCCTTCCTAATGGTCTCAGAGACAGCAACAATGCATGTCTGGGAAAGAATCGAAGCTGGTAAAATTTCATATTCACTTTTCTAGTACCAGGAGTGCCAGGAACCTAAGGGGAGGGACTTGGGACAGAAAGCACACATCAGAGTAAGAAGTACCACAAGGCATATGACCACCATTGGGATTAGGAAAGGAGAAATATCTTGACAAATCACAGACATTGCTCAGCAAATGAATCCACACCATCGTTAGAAGATGGTTCATGGATAGGCCTACCTAGAGATAGGATAGTGAAGATCTCCCATGCTGAGAACTGCTTCCTAGAAGAAAAGCTTCCAAGGAGGGCTGGAAGAAAACTAAATTCCTGGGAAGGCTACTTGAATGTTTTCAGCCCCTCTCTATTACCTGTAACCCCAAGGCATCCCTTTAAGACCCCAAGAAACATAGTTTGCAAAGCACTGAAGAGGTGTGAAATAGTCAATCTTTGTATCTAAAGACCTGTATTTGAAAGCTGTCTCTATACTTTCTTATATCTTAAGCCTCTGTTCTTCCTTTATTCAATTCCCTCTAATATACATGCCGAAGGGATACTGTGAGGTCATATGTACCACAGAGCTTTGTAAACTGCAAAGTACCATACAAAAGCACTTTGTTTTATTAAAAACCTGTCTAGTTATTCAAGAGCCTAGGTTTTGAAAGGGAAACTCAAAAGGCAATTGTCTTCTCATTTGAGAAACAATGTTTTCCATGAAGAATCCCAGTGAAGGTAAATAGACTTACAAACCCCTCAGTTGGCCATGACCACCATTATACTTCCTTCATGAGAGCTCCAAGCTAAGTGATGGAAGACAACTGGCCTTTCTACCATCTGTACCACTTTTTACTCCATCATCCTGGAAAACCCATGCTTTTTTAAAGGACAAGACTTACCTGCCTGCCCCAATTAGGCTACAAGTACTTGGAGAGCAACAACCTTGTCACACTTCTTCAGCATTCTCCTTAGTTCTAGGAGTTGGTCTAGTTGTCTCATGCCTTATTAAAATAGTTTGTCTCTTCACTTGCTGTAGGGATAAATCCAAAGTACTCAGCCTTGGATCTTGTCATATACTCTGAACATTCTTCCAAACAACTCTAGTCCACTCCAAGACTTTGCCTTTAGGCTCATGACTCTTAAATAGAGCACTCCTAACCATGACCACTCTTTCTCCAGAGCTCATGACTTTTTACAACCAATTGCCTGCAGGATACTTAGCTGTCCTCCAGAGGAGATGCTAAAAGTTTTGAACTGATATGACAAGGGTAGCAATCAGCCAGAATAGGAGATCTGCTGCTATGATGCATGTTAATTGTTTAGTTTCTAGATCGAAAGAGGGCTTAGGGGTTAGGCTAGGTAGGGCGTGCAAACCAATAGAAGAGACCCGAAGTGATGACTGCTCTGGCCAAAGGTTACTTATCAGTAATACTTGTATTTTAATATTTTCATAACATCCCAGCCATATAAGTGATACCAACTAAACCTCAATCTTTAGCTCTCCTACACACCCTTGAAATTCAGTACATCTGTACTGCACCTACCCTCCCCTACTTACACTGTCATTTTGTGCCTGTAGCAATGAATGGTTCTACTATAATAGCTCTGACACCTAAAGTAATAATCTGGGCATTCTTCTTGTGCTCATCCTTCCCCCAGTCCTATTCAGTTACACACACCCCTACCAGTCCTGTCCTTTGCAGTCCTTACACATCTCCTCCCCAGTCCTTAAGTCAGCCTACTGTTATTACCATTTAACATCACTATTGCAGTAGGTCTCCCTGACTCTGGGGTTGCCTCCTCTAAGACATTCTCTATAACTAGGTTAACATGGTCTTTAAAGCCAGATTAAATCATGTAGCTATTCTAAAACCATTCAGTAGCTTTGTAATTAATTTCCTGAGGTGAAACAAACTCTCTTCATCTGGCCCATGTGTCATTATCTAGCTTTCTTAGTTTATGCTAATCAAATCTCTCTCCACCTCACCCCTCCATAACTTTACTTCTCTCCAATTCCTTTTCTCACCCAGAATCTCTGCTTCTAGTTCTCTCATTTGCCAAAGTCTCTCTGGCGTCTGCGTATTTTCCCATGTTGTCTATTCTACGTAGAACTAGAGCCCTTCTTCTCTTTGTCTTGAACTCCTTACACATACACACACACACACACACACACACACACACACACACACACTCCTCACCCACAGATCAGCCATTTTTATACACAGTAATTTCATAAGGAAGCTTTTCCTGACCATCCATTGCAACGACTGGGCTCAGCTTACTCTTCTGTGCCCTACTTCCTTCTACTTCCCTGCCTCTCAGAGCTTTCATAACACTATATGCATTTGCCTTTCTGAGAGACTTGTCATTTTTTGTCTTGGAATACCCAAGGTAGATTTTAATCAATGTTTCCTGAAATGCAGTAAAGGTACCTAATACCTCCATAAAGGTGATTTTTCTGTAGGACTTGGTCATGAAAAAGAAAGAGGACCTAGGTCCATCATACAACATTTCTGACTGTTAATGTAGAAACTAAGGGTAATAAGACGTTAGTATAGATGCTGTAAATCCTCAGTAGCCAGGGTCCCCAAATAAGTCAGCAACTTGTAAATCCTGGTATGTCCAAGTCAATTTAATCAATGTACAAAGACAAAAATGATGGTGCACTGCCAGGCTGTCAGAGCAGTACCAAAACCGGAATTAAAAAATCAAGAACACAGAAGCAGGACATAAGTTGGTCACATTATTTGAGAATGGGTGCATGATCACACATACATGTGCATAGAAGACTGAAATAGCAAGAGCCTCCTTGAGTTGTGACTGGCTTCTTCAGGTGGGGACGGCATGTCTCTCAGCATTTCTAATTGAGGTACAAACCAAATATCTGTGGTATGGAACTGTGAGTTGCCAAATAAAGTGCCACAGCATCGATACTCTACTCAGATCCAGTCAGCTGCATCAGCATGAAATCAGCAATAACACCACTGGGTTGCTTTCCAGACATGGTCCTGCCAAGCCTGGCATTGAATCCTGCCCCACCTGTTTCCTTTCATCCCCACAGTTCCTAGAAGATTTTCCTCTACAGAGCTCTTCCAGTTCTGACCCAGGTGGCACACCTGCTCCAGGACTCTCAGCTTCAGTCAACTGTGACAACAGGAGCTGCCCAAGGTTTACTCCCTCTGAGTCCCAAGCAGCTGAGCTGAGCTGAGCAGAAGAGGGGAGGGATGTGAACCAGTTCTTCTATTGTTAGGACCTCCATCTGGGATACCCAGTGAGGATAGTGCTTGGTTTGGATCTTGAATGTCCTCTAAAGGCTTATGCGTGAATGTTTGGACCCCAACTTCACATTTTGGTGAGATGATGGGATCTTTAAGAGGTGAGGCCTAATACAGGGAAGTTAGAACATTGGGAATCTGACCTTAAAGATGATTATGAGACACACACCCCCCCCCGTCACCTTCCTGGTTCTACTCTTTTGCTCTCTAACCACCAGGCTCTGCCATAGACTCCTGCCATGATATACTGACTTGTCACAGGCCCAGAGAAACAGTACCATCCAGTTATGGACCAGACTCTCTTATAGACCAAAACTATAAGCCCAGATAAATTTTCTCTATTTTTAAGTTGCTTTCCTTGGGAGTTTTGCTATAATAATAGAAAGCTTACTACCACAAATAACATGGCTGGTTCCTCTTCAAGCCACTTTTAGATGATGACTTAAAGTTCAGCCCAGTCAGTGGCCCTGGCAATTTCCTCACTTATCAATCATCTCTCTTGTTCCCTTTGGTCCTACAGATTATCAGAGACTGGAGGAAGGGAGGGCAGAACATTTACATTCCACCTGGAGCTCAGACTTCCAGTAGACCACAGTGAACCTAAAGGAAGTGCATAATCTTCAAACAAGCCTTTCATTCTGAGGTTCTTGGTTGAGATGTTAGGAAAAAGAATACAATGTAGTGGAAACAGCGATGCCAGCCTTACCCTCCTGGCCTCTAATCCTGGCTCTATCATTGCTTAGTCTTTGGAACCTTAGGCAAGTTATTTCATTTCTCTAAACTCAGGTAATTCATCAGCAAATAACAGAAGTACTGACTTCATGGGTTTGTTGAGATGTTAAAATGGGATGAGGGAATAGAGGTTTAGCATAAGACTTGGCTTATCATAGACAATGAATATTAGGATCCTTCTTTTCCATTGCAACCTCTAATCTTAAATGTATTTGGGGTTTTATGAAAAATATTAAATGTGACATGCAATTCAGAGCCCAACCAAAGAAATACACATCCAGATGTCCAGATTAAGAGAATCAAAGTTGTATATGCCATGAAAGTTGCTACTTGGCTGATCTTGAAAAGAAGAGATTATTCTGGATAACTGTGGCTCCAGGTATCTAATTACATGACTAAGACACATGAGCCCTGTGAATCCCAAAAGTGCAAAGGATAGAGTCCAAAACATATAGCACAAGAAAGACTCAAGCAACTAGCTCACTTTGAAGATGGGGAAGTGGGTCACCTTTAAGGCAGCCACTAGAAGCAGGATATGGTTCTTAACTGAGCAAGAAATAGAGGATACATCCTATGACCCAGAGAAATGAATTCCGACAACAATCAGAATAAGCAAGAAATAGGAGCCTGGAGCCTCCAGGCAGGTGCAGTCTGCTAACACCTTGGTTTTTAGTTCAATGAGATCTAGACCAGACTTCAGCCATACAAAACAATCATATCATAAATTTGTGAGGTTTAAAACCACCAAATGCCTGGTCATTTACATTTGCATCAATGGTGAAACAAGTATACAGTACTATTTAAATATAGATTTAACTTTTAAGTTCTATTTTTATAGGGTAAAATATTCCAAAATGGAGTGATAATCAGGATTTTTGTATGTTTTATTTCTCACTCAGTTAACCACTCCTAAGAGAACCCTACATATTCTCCATATTTGAACTCTCTGGTCCAATCTAGGCACCTTTTCCTCCTGAAGGTAACTGGATAAATAAGGGGCAACATTTGGGAAGAACCTGAGAACTTTATGAGTGGAACCTTCTCAAATAAATCCACAGTGGAGGATAAGATCACAAATTTTTAAGGTAATAGCTAGATTATTCTAAGATTTAGAAAGATCCAACAGATGAAGTTCACAGAAGAATCCCCCAAATGGTGTGATTTTAGAGAAAAAGATAGATGTCATTTATATTGACAAAGGTGTCTGGCAATAAAGTCATGATCCAACACATGTCAAAGCCCCACAGTCACCAGAAAAGCATCACAAGTGACTTTAGGGTACAGTCCACAATATCCTCCATTCTAGCAGAATCTTCTCTGCAACAAGATAAATGGTTCAACAATATTCAACTATCTCTAAGGACACACATCACAAGGGAATAACAGAGATGCAGCTAAAAGTATTTGAACCAAGGGAAATTCTTAGTTTTCAGTTTTGAGTATTTCTTGAGTTAGAAAGCTTAAGCGAAGACACTGTACACATTAATTCAGCATGACACGTGATCATTTTAATTGCCTCTGCATCTTCCTATAGTGTATTAGCAACTCCAAAGCCAGGAACTAGAAGGTGATGGCAGTAAGTCTAAGTGACATACGCTTATGGGAACCCACAGTTCCCATAATGAAACTGTGATTTGCTGTATTAATTAGATCATCTATAATAGCATTGTCCATAGGCTACTGTATTTTGATGTGCTTAGAATGTAACACTTGGCACCAAGCAAACCTGAGTCTTTTGGCTGAGATTCACTTCACCGTCTACTAGAGACAGAGTCAAAAATCTAGTCTGTTCTGTAGGGTCAGGATGGTGCCTCTGTGATGATTTCATAGACCAATGGCCCTTACCACATGCTCTTCCTTCCCAAGAGTTCCTCCAAAGAGCATATTAGTCATGAATGGAAAATAAGACAGACTTAGACACCCAAGGTCAGTCCTTGTGGTGAACATATTGGGTTCTGACCGAGAAAACAGTCCTATTTTACCTCAAGAGCAAGCTGTTAGGAAGGCTCCAAGATGACTTAGTGACAATCACTTGCAGAAAGAAGAATGTGGATTCACCTTGATGTTCTTATTTCCATGAATGCCAGGGTACTCAGCATAGTGGGCTGTAAGAATAATCATCTCCCAAAATATAGATCCCTAAGGATTGCTTTTGTACCAGTGAAAATCCTGGAGCCATATGCAAAGATGCTTTCCCTACAGGGATGACTCTCCTTTGCAGATCTGTATAATCCTAACTGCATGAGCCATTAATTTAACAAGTGAAGGGAGGCCAGAACCAGGTTTGTCTAATGCCACTTTTTATTGCTACATTTTTTCACTTAAACTTAGAATGTTTTCTAAGCACTAAGGGATTGTATTTCACCAATCCCTTGGTTCCTCGAGGGAAGACCCACTGTATGTTACATCCTCTGTACTTCATGGTCCTGCTGTCATATCAAATGCATAGCAGGTGTGCAGTAAGGCATGTTGGGGGACCACTACTTACAAAAGCTTGCTCCAGGCCAAAGAACCAGCCAGTCTTCAGCCTTGTCACCCACCCTCCATCCTTCCCAACTCTTAAGCCCTGAGCTAGATTCAAGGGAAATGGCTTGAATGTTTTAAGTTTCCTGGTGTTTACAAAGCTTGCTTGACTTTGATTAAATTCTTGCCAAACACAGAAGAAGCACTCAGAAATACAGTTAAACTGAACACACAGGAAGCAAAAATGTTGAGTTGAAAAGCTTTGCCCTGTATTTTTATCTTTTGGTATTTTTTGTTTTTCATTTATTGAAGAAAATTCGTACAATTTGTTAAATACTCTAAGTTCCTTAGTACATGAAAACAAGTATTAGTTAGTGCCTATAAACAAAGGATGAAGAAGCTAATTTCCCCACTCTTAAGGAATTCAAAGTCATGGAGAAGAAGCCATGAAAACAGTAGGAATAGGAGAGGGGATCAAGAGCAGTCTCAGCACATCTTACTGAATTTCGCTCCGTTTTACTGTGTTTTGTGTAAGAATACATCTGCAAGTAGTCCTGGAAAACAAGGATGTCACCAACAAACCAGAAATATGAGAAATTTCTAAGAAAATGAAATTCGGTGAGTACAACTGTCAGAACGAAGCAAAGGAACCACACCTGGAGGAAATGGAAGTGGCGCCCCCCACGGTGAGAGCAAATTCAGAAGAAGCAGTGATACAGGACCACCCGTCATATCATGGTGGTGAACTAGGGTGGTTCACCTGGAATTCAAAAGCTGGCTGGCTGCTCCTATCTCCCCTACTGATGTTGCATCAACAAATGTTCCAAAGCTGGAGCAGGTCAGACATCTGCCTGAGTCAGGCAGGAAGGGCAGCATCCCAAGCAGACAGCAAGGAAGGTCCACTCCAGGTAACAAATTATCTTCCCTAAATTCTTCCTCCTACTCTCATCTGAAATTTCTCCCTCTTCTAGAATTCTCCATCTCATTTTGCCCTGTGGCTAGAGCTGACCATCTAGGAGTCATCACTTCTTTGTCTCACTAGGCAATGACTGAGTTCTATAATTCTCCATTTTAGTGTCCCTTCTTTATATTCCCCCTGTCATCCCTATAGTGTTAGCACTTGCTTCAAATACTCTCCTTCTTCATTGATTCCACATGACTGGTAGCACAGTCCTCCTTAGTTGTAGAGGACATTTCTCTGTCAAGTGAACACTGACAGATGCTGAGACCATATTTGAATAACTTCAGGCAACTCCCTGGATTGCCATCAAAGGAAGTCAACTTCAATAACCTCAGGGTTTTGTTGGGCTGGTATGTATGCCAGCTGAGAGTGGGAAATGATTTGTTTGAAACTACGGAGGAGGTAACAAGGGGCCACAAGGAAAGAGCAAGAGAAAACAGATGAGCCAATCCTGGAAATGAGGCAGAAAGAAAACACTTGGAGAAGAACCAAGATGTTTAAAAGGAACTCCAGAACATTTGTCTAGATGATGTGCAGAGTCTCATCTGAACCCAGAAAATATTCAGGAAAAGCTCCATTTCTTATCAGGTGCTGTGAACCTAGATTATTTTGAGGACTCATCAAAGTCCTACTTTGAAAGGGGTACAGAATGAGAACAGCAATTTACAAATTGTATACATAACTAAACTGTAATGTAATGGGAAGAAAATGGATCCTGAAGCCCGGAGGGTTTATGATCAAACCTCTGCTTCACCACCTACCACTGGAATGATACCTCACTATCATCTGTGTATGAATAGGAATCAAAATCCCTTTCTTCTATAACTTCTATAGAACATTCCATTCCAGAATGGTGTGTCTTCCTGAGCTTAATATGGGACAGTGGGATGATGGTCCTGCCCACAACAGGCCATTTGTCTCCTCAATCTACAATACCCCCATGCTTTTCTTATCTCATTCCGTTTAAAAGTACCAGGACTTGAAACATGTTTAAGACAGTTTCCTAGTCACCTCCAACTACAGAGAACAAGAAAGCAGATTTTCTGTTCTCCCTCAAATCTATGAAGAAAATTCAAGGAGGAGACAAATCAGTAAGTATGAGCTCAAGATAATGTAACAATGAAACTAAGGCTGCATGTCTACTTGGAACCTTAGTTAGGAAGTTGGAGGTTGTACAGTTCTACCCAGTCCCTACTTACTTCTGGTAGCTTAAATTTTTATATAGTGCCTTTGTACATTTATATATTAATTCTGGGAAATAGACAGAGTGCAGACTCTTTCTACATTTTACAGGGGAGGGAACTGAGTTTCAAGAAGTAAAGTGATTCCTACAAAGACAATTTGAAAAGCCAGAGTCAGGCCTTGGGGTCGAGTCTACTGTTTCCTGTTCTGCTATGCTGCCCCTTTGGGCTTAGCTGACCCTCTCAGTTTATACATCTCTACTCCTTAGTTTGTGAGCATTCTACTCTGCTCCTCCTGTAGCAGGGGAAAGAAGGAAAATCACAATGAGTTAGAGGGCTGGGCTGTCTAGAGTACTGTAGGTGACAGAACTAGTTTGCAGAAACATACCCTACTGAGGGTACTGACCCCACAAATAGAACAGCTAAGGTCATTGAGATACTTCCCTCTCATAGGATGAAAGATCACCATGAGCCATTGGCCCAAGAGATCACCACCTTCTGGAGATGAGGAAAGGGTGGAGACAGAGGATAGTAAAGCACTGAGCATTGAGGGTCTTTGGGTTTCTCTGAACACCAAGGACCAGGACATGATTACAGAGCTTTCTTTGGTCTCACTGAACCCAAAAAGGACATGATATTGTAAGCATTCTCATGAGCACTGCTGTGCAGAGGAACTGGGGAGCAGGCTTGGAAAACTGGTTTGCAGCAGCTGAAAGGAAGAAGCTCGGGAACAAATGGGCAGCACAGATAAAGCCTCCGTTCCCATGCCCTTCTTTGTTGCGCCCATTTCTCTTCTTCTCAAGCCCTGGTGATACTGGCCCAAAGCAGCTACTTGTGGTGAGTGTCATGGCAAGCTAGAGTCCAAGGTCTAAGTGGGTTCCCAAATGCTCTGGTTGCAGCAACACAATTTGTGATGAGTAGATACAGAAACTGTTATCTCTGACCTGTCAAAAGGGATGAATTGGGTTTCTCCGGCTCTCAACTCTCTCCTTTCTTCCATCACCCTCTCCCAGACTGGTTCACACTCTCAAAACAGGGCTCTCCTGCTTCAGCTACCTCTCCGATCCCTTTCCTCCTGTGCTGCATAGAATCAGGCAAGGAACACATACGGCTTGCCTTCAGCTCAACACGCTTGCCACTGCCCACCAATCCCAGCTCCCAGGCAAGCCCCACAGAGCAGAAGAAGGAAGCAGAGGCAGGACTTGATCAGCTCTGCGGCATCTGTCTGTGTGTGTTTCCCCACCTCCTGGATGGTGCCTCCTAAGTCTGAGCACCAGAATCCACAACATCTATGTGTCTGTATTATCCAAACACCATAAGAGAGCAAGCCTGGCCTTTCCATTTGGGGAAGGGAGGAAAAAGAATGACCAGTTGTGGTCTTAAAGCTAGCAGCCACCCAACAGCACTTTCTGGTATCAACAAACAAATGTTAAATGCAGTGACTAATTCACTTATCCAACTAGAAATAATAATAACAAGTATAGACCTTGCTATCCATTAACAGAATACAGATTTGGTATAGTGCTTACAGGACAGGTGGCTTGATTTTCTATACTCTAGGAAGAACTGAGTATGCCATTAGAGCAGCCACAGACAGAGCATCTTTTGTCACCATAGTCATCCAATAACTTACTTTATCTTTTCAGTCACCATCACCCCCTTTTGCCTCTGCCTACCCATGGGTGTGAATACAGACCAATCACTCCTACAAATCTGGGGGAGTGGAGTTTCAGCTCCCTTTTGTTCTGTGCCTGATTGTCAGTTTCTTTGACATACATACAACTTCCAGTCCACCTCCCCTGGTCCACCCCTGCCCAGAAGCATTGTACTATACAGCATATCTGTGTGTTTTAAATTTTGATGTGAATTACAATTAATTTCCTTTGAAGAATGTCAAGACACCCCTGGGGGAATCAATGAGAAGGGTTGGGAATCACTGACGTAATGTTTCACTTCTATGGATAGGAAACTTTTCAGTCTTGGCTCCTTCATCTTCTTCTATAGAAACATGACAATTACCTCTTTCCCCCACACACTCCCGCAACCTAAAAATTAGGTAGCCCAATGCTGGAAACCATTTTCTGAAGAAAACATCTACCTGCTCACAGGTACTGCCTGAGACTGTGGTCGCCAAACCATGCTGAGATGATTAGTGTAAAAGTACTTTTAAAAGGTATAAAGCATTCTATAAATGTAAGGCCTTATTATTTTCTATTATTGCTATTGTTGTATAATGGATTGTACTTGGTGTACCATACTCTATTTACAGCTTACTCTGGAATTTTCTGACCATCTCAATGGAATGGCTCTCTTGGCTCCTGTCCCCTAGCACTTAGTAGGCACTCAGTATATACTTTTGAGACTGGATTAGCTGGGATGGAGTTCCACAAAGGTATTTGTGAGACAGAAAGGATGTAGCTCCCTGGAGAGAAAGAGTCAATCATCACTGTTTTTATGTTTATACCTACAATCAGGTGGCACGTTGTTCTATACTATCAGTTAGGACAAGATCTGATGTTTATATGATGTTCATAGGGGATATACCTTAGATAAACCTCTAAGCTAGATCAAGCACATATACTAAGAAGGCTGCCAACGAGGCGCGATGCAATTAAAGGTGACAACTAAGTACTGAAAGCCACCTGTCAATCACTGTCCTAGGTGCTGGGGACACTGAGGAGAAAAATGTAGACTTTCCTCAGGAGCTTACCAGCTGACTGGTTAGATACAGTAATTTCATGTGTCATCTACACCCTGGATCAGGTAAGAGTGCCCAGCCCTAAGTGGAAAAGATGAAGAAGGACCCACCCAAGCTCTCCATAATCCTGGGTTTTAAAGATAATTCAAGAAAACAGACAAATGAAAATACCCTCTGGATTTAGGGAATGTAAATTTTGTCTTCTGAAACAGAAAGGGAAATATTTCAGGCCTTAAATTTCTCCTTGATGTTTTTCATATTATTATTCCATGTCTCTGAAATGATACCAGGGTTTGGGGAGACTTTCTTCCCTTCAATCCCTAATCCCCACCTTCAAAGCCCTACCCTTAGCATGGGTACTTTCTGACACATTTAACATATAATCTTAAATATTTATAAATCCATCAGAATTAGGAAATGTATGACCTCTGTGTTTCCATGAAGTTAATGTCTCTCAGGTCCTTTCTGTCCCCAATACTTTTGAAATGTCAATCTATGTATTTATAAGTATATTTATGCTTCTCCCCTGTATATCTCATAGCTGTTTCCAGAACACTCCATTTATTCTCTTTGTAGTTAGGAACCCAGGTTGCCTCTAACTCCCTGTTTTCACAAGCAATACTATAATCAAATCTTTGTGCATGTCTTTTCAGACCTCTGCAAGGAATTCTCTGAAATCTATATACCTCATGCTTAGTCCAAAGTGACATAAGATTTCATTTCACTGATTCTTTCAGACCCATCATGGTCCCACCAAGAATTCATAGAAGTTTCTATCTCATGCCTCAATGCCATTGGTGGTAACATCGTTGCTTCTGAATGTTGTCATTCTGATGTATATAAAGAAGTTTCTGTGTTTTTGCATTGTTTACATTGGCATTTCTCCAAGGACTTAAGGCTTAAAATCACATCTGGCTGGCAGTCTCTAACTTGGACTCTGCCACACCCCACTCAAATACCCAGGATAATAAATACTGAAAAAGTAAAAGTTAATAGTATTTTTAAAAAATGAAAATAGTGATGAAAAAGAATTTCCACAAATGCACAATCCCTCATCTGCAGTTCTAGTTCCAAACCTCAAGGGTCCACAGGTTACACAAGCCAGAAAACCAGGAAGACATCCTTCTCTGGCATGGGCATAACTTGTGAAAGAGAAAGAATACTATTGCCCATTCTAGTACTCAGTGCCTCCGATTCTAGAGACATTATGAGTCCAAGAGCCCTAAGAAGAAAAGAGACAAGAAGTCGGAGTGGTGGGTAGAACTAGCCAAGCATATTGTATTCAAAGACTTACCCAATGAGCACTCCATACCCCAGGTTCCATGTCTGCAGATTCAACGAGGTCAAATGGAAAATAATTTAGAAAATTTGCATCTGTACTGAATATGAACAGGATTTCTTCTTGTGATTATCCTATAAATAATACAGTATGTGGTTATTTACATATTTACATTGTAGTAGGTGTTATAAGTAATCTACAGATGATTAAAGTATACAAGAAGATGAACTTGTTTATATACAAATATTATCTCATCTTATAAAACAAACTTGAGGGCTGAGGAGCTGATTCAGTGGATACAGCACTTGCCAGGAAAACATGAGGATTGGAATTCAGATCCCTATCACCCATACAAACTCTGGAAAGGAATGGCAGACCACCTGTAATTCAGTGCTCAGAAGGCAGAAGCAGGATATCTGGAGCGAGCTGACTGGCTAGACTAGCCATATTGGCAGGCTCTTAGCTCAAATGAGAAATTCTGCCTCAATGAATAAGATGGAGAGCAACTGAGGAAGATTCTCAATACCAGCCTCGGGCCTCCTCATGCATGTGCACACATCACATACACCCATACATGTACATGTGCTCAGACATATGTACACATGCACACATGAATGTACACTACATATATATGTACCCAAAGAAAGAACTTGATTACTCATAAGTTTTGACATTTGCAGGAGATTTTGGAACAAATACTCCATAGACACTGAGGGACAAGTGTACTACTAAGCATGGAGAGAGGGAATGAAGATAGGACTTGTCCTGACAGTGGAGGTTTTGGAGAGTACATCTACTGTTGCCACGACACACCTTTTTTAATTCTTCAGAATAAACTGGTGTTGGAGCCATGGAGATGTGGGAAAGAAAAAACCTGAGGGGAAGAGAGAATGGGGGGTTAAAAAAAGAGATTGGGAGTTTACATCAAAAGTATTTCTTTAGACATGTTGACATGCCCATTAGTCTCCTGATTTAAGATGTCAAGAAAGCCATTGGATCTAAGCCTCAGGAGCTCAAAGAAAGGATGAAGGCTGGATCTATATGCGGGAACCTTATGCATGTGGATTTATGCAAATCTGTCAAAATAAATGAGGTCCTAGAAAGAAACAGACAAGGGAAGGGATATGGAGTCCAGCACTGGAGTGCACATAGATTAGAATTGTGTAGAAGGAAGAACGAGTAACAGACTAAAGATGAAGAACCAAAGAACTAGGAGAAACCTAGAGCCATGAGCCAAAGAGGCACGTGTTTCAATAACAGGGGTAGTCTAGTCAGCTATGTTAACGACTCTGAGAAGTCAAGACAGAGATGCAGAAGAGTCTCTAAGACTAGGAACACAGACAGCATTAATGACCTCGTCAAGTTTCATGAAACAGAAGCCTGGTGAAGGAAACAGGTAAAGAGGCAAAATGAAGACCACACTGACACCACTGCCAAGTTTGCTGTAAGAGACAGAAGAGGAAAGGAACAGGGGTAAAGAGGGGTCAAGGGAAGGAGTTTTGATTTGGTTTAATAGTATGTTTTTACATTGGTGGAAACAGAGAGAAACTTATTCAATAAGGAGGAAGAATAAGATCAAGAGAAATTGTGGGAAATTTATAAAATGAATATGAACTGCCAGCAGCTAGTCTGCACACATCAGGCATGTAGCACAAAGGGATGCCTGCAGTGATATGAGGTAACCAGTGGTAAGTGGGCTCTGGGATGACTGGCCAGGTAACAGCACTCAAAGTTCACTGAGGTTGCTGGAAACAAGCAATTAGGGGTCGTTATTGTTGTTCAAGTTTCAATGAGCAATGATTTTTATCATCTTGCATTATTTTAGTTAACAAATAATAATTATATGTGTTTATGGGGCATAAAGTGATCTTTTGATGTGCTTAGATTACAGAATAATTAAATCAAACTAATTAACACTTCCATCACCTCACAGACATCATTTTTGTGGTGACAACTTTTATAATCTATGCTCCATAATCTTGAAATACACAACACACTATTGTGGATTATAGAGACCATTCTGTACAATAGTTCTCTAAAATGTATTTACCTGTCTGCCTGAAATTTTCTACCATTTGAGGGAAATCTCCCACCTCCTCCTCTCGTACTTGCTATTTCTGTGACTCTGAATTTTTCAGGTTGCACATCTAAATGAGATCATGTGGTATTTGCTTTGCTCTGCTTAGCTTATTTCACTTAGCATAATGTTTTCAAGGCTCTTCCACGGTGTCACAAATAATAGAACTACCTTCTTTAAGACTAAATATTATTCTACTAAATATATGAATTGCTTTTCCTTTAGCCATCCATCCTTTCATGGACACTAGGCTTGACTTCATATTTCAGCTAATATGAACAAAGAACATGACAGTGTGGATGTGGCTTCAATGTACTGATTTAATTTCCTTTGGATATACACCCAGAATCAAGAGCTGGATCATATGATAACTCTATTTTTAGCTTAGGAACCACCATATGGTTTTCCATTCTGATTGTATTAATTTACATTCTTTCCAGTAGTGCCAAGTACAAGGGCTCCCTTTTCTCTATGTCCTTGCCAGCACTTACCTTTTGTCTTTTTGATAATGACCATTCTACCAGGTGACATCTCACTGTGGTTTTAACTTGCATTTCGCTAATAATTATCAATGTTGTATATTTTTTCATGTATCTATTGGCCATTTGTATGCCTTCTTCTGTGAAATATCTATTTAGGCCCTTTGCCCTTATTATAAGGTAATTTTATTGTTATTGAATTCCTTACACTCCTTAAAATATTTTATATGTTAACCCTTTATCTAATGCAGGGTTTACAAACATTTTCCTCCAATCCATGGGTTATAACTTCACTCGAGTACCAAAACATGTTCAAACTGCATTTTACTGCAGATGATTTTATTATAATAATATGCTACTGCTCAGTACTTTTATTTGTCACTAAACTGTTTCTGGACTTAAGATGCCTCAATTCCAGCAACATTATTATGCAGGAATAGGCCAATCCTAGGCACTCCAATAACAAGAACTCCTTTGGTTGTTTTAGGAACAATGTGAGACTTCAGAGAGGTAACCAGAGATACCACACCACATAACGACAGTATACTATGGGACAGAAACTATCCTAGGCATAAATAAATGACCATGGCTAAATCAAAATAGTAGCTATAATTTGATAGAGCAGTCAGCAAAATCCTCTATAAGGAGATGGGAGCCCACACCTGAAGGTCAAAAAGGAATCAGCTGCATAGAGAACAGACTGTGAAGCTCTAGAGAGGAGCAGACTGCAAAGTGCTAGAGTAGCACTTTGGGGTGTTGGGCAAATGAGAGCATGCAACCAGGGGACAGACGAACTGTGGCGGATGAAGCAGGAGAGGCAGGCAGTACCAGATTGAGCTGAGATATACAGATCCTGGGAGTTTAGATCTCAGAGGGATTCCAGGAAAAACAGAAAATATAAATGTACCAAGACACAACCTCGTCTTTATGCCAACAGTAGTCTGTCAGGAAAAGTATCTTGTTCATAATAGTAATGAAAACAATGTCTAGAGGGAAAACCCCTTAATGGGAGTAAGTACTTAAATTAGAAACCATTTTCAACTAACAAACCTCTCCTTTGGTGGGGGGAGGGGGAGAGATTAATGAGGGACATTAGCAAGAGTACAGAAAGGGCTGGGGAGATAGCTAGGCTGGTAAGGTGCTTGCTTTTTAAGCAGGAGGGCCTGAGTTGATCTCCAGAACTCATGTATAATAGCTAGAAAATGGAAAGAGCCTGGATATTCACCAACTGATGTGTGGACAATGAAAATATCCATATACACAATGACATTTCATTCAGCTGTAAAGAAAAATGAAATTATGAAACTTGCAGGTTAATAGCTGAAACTGGAAAAAATATATACTGAGTGAAATATCCCAGACCTAGAAGGACAAACACAAAATGTTTTCCTCTCATATGTGGATCCTAGCTTCAACTTTCTTACTTTATTCCTGAGAACTTCATACATGTATAACAAGGAAATACAAGTATATGCACCCTTCCTTCCCTCTCCATCTCCTCTCATTTCTCAGCCCAACATGTCTTCCTCTCAACCTCATGTTCTCTCTCTCTCTCCTCTCTCTTTTTTTATAACCCACCAAGTCAAATATGTGCATGGGTGTGGGACCATCCACTGGAGCACAGAAGCCCAAGCAGCTTGGGTCTTAAAGAGCTTTATGTCTGTTTGTTTAGCATGGAGCACCTGTGAAAGCCAGGAAAAAAGGAAGAGGACATGGGAGGGTTACTTTAAGAGAGTGGGGTAATAGAACATAGGTAAAAGCAAAGTGAAGAAGGTAAATGCTTGGAAACGGCTTAAAAAGGGAAGATGGTGGGGACTGGGGAAACAAGGGGGGAAATAACAGAAACGGTGTCTGACAAGGCCATGTAGAAACTTACTACCTTATAATTCAATTAATAATGCAAAAGGTAGATTGAAGGGGGTTATCCTACACAACTATAAAACGCTGCTCTTAGAAGCAGTGGGTTACTACACAAAATTTCCAGTCCCAGATATGAGATAACTCCACAGTATTTGGTCAAGGAGGCCCCAGAACTACCCCCTCCCCCCTTGTCAATCCTATTGGCTGACTACCAGAGCTAGAAGCTAAGACCCTATTGCTGAAGACACCGTATAACTCAGTCGCATGATAAAGAGAAAGCAAGCTGAAACTGGGATGGAAACTTTCTGCTAGCTAGCTTTAAGTGCTAAAAAGTGCTACGTAGGCTACTGAGGAAGAAAAGGTATCAGTGATCTTACTCAGCTGTAAACCCTACCAACCAAAAAAGCATACCTGCTAGGCAAGATGTGCTGCCTGTGCAATGGTTGCATGATTGCTATGGGGGTTGGATTTGAGACCTGAACCATGGGAGGGAACCTAGGCTTGATACTGTAAGCCTGGTTTAACAACCCATGCCTGGTTGTCATAGGCCCAAGTAGGGAGCTTATGACTGTTGCTTCAGTAAACTGACATAGCATCAAACTGCCTTCAAAATCTCTTACATTAAAGCTACTTTCAGCTTTTATCAGAGAAGCCTCTCTTTACAGAGAGACTCACAGCTTCCCAGGACACTGAGAATCAGTGAAAATTGAGGGCTGAGCCTTGAATAAGACATTTACAGCACTGTCTCTGAGGCTCAGGGAACATTGAGGAAGAGGTGGTGGGAAGATTGTGAGACAGAAGATAGGGTAAAGGGCTGTGAAATGCCATCTTCTAGACTCCATACTACCACTGCAATCATAAACTCACAACCTGGGCCTGCACTAGGCCATGTAAGATTGGCCCTGCCAATCATCAGTCATGGAAGGAGAAGAAAATGGCAGGGCCCTACCCTTTGCAAGTGAACTATAAACTATTGATTCTGTAAGAGGGAAAACTATTATCTTCAGTTGTATATCAATCGCTGAATCCATCTGTCTCCAATAGATAGCTCCAAACCTGTGTTCACACAGATGGCTTTGGTTAAACTCAGTGGATCACAAAACAAACCAACAACACAAATAAATAAATAAATAATAAACATGAATATGAAAAACAGATTTATAGGAAAGAGTGGAGTAGACAGAGGTGGTAGGGAAATGGGAGAGTGCAGGGGTTTAGAGTGGTCAGTATGCATTATGTGCATGTGTGAAACTGTCTAAGAAGAAATATGATTAGTAAAAAAAATTAACAATTTTAAAAGCTGAGTGTGCTGGCATGTGCTTATAAACCCAATGTTAGGGAGGCATAGACGAGTGGATACCTGGGGCTCCCTGGCCAGCCAACCTAGCCTACTGCGAGAGTTCCAGGTCAGTGAGAGAACCTGTCTCAAAATAAAAAAGGAGAAGAGCACCTAAGGAACAATCCCCAAGGTTGTCCTCTGGCCTTCATACATGAACATATATGAAGAGGTACACACAGACAGACAGACATGCACACACACAAAGAGAGAGAGAGAAAGAGAGAGAGAGAGAGAACTCAGAGAAATGACATATTACTGTTACAGAAGTAAAATGTGATGAAAATTTTCAGTAGGGGGAGCAATTTGATAATTTTATACAGTAATTTTCACTTCTTGAAATTTATTCTAAGAAAAAATTTAAAACTCCAATCAAAATGCATACTGCCTCTCAATAATTCATTGTTCACAAAACAACTGAAAAGGTGTTCTTAAAACCTAGATCAGTTAATTCCAGTGGTATGATACTAAGTACCTACAAATGGCTCTCCGAGAGGAGAAATCTCTGATTTGTAGCATCTGCTATAAATTTCTACAGTATAAATACTCTTATCACAGCTGGTTTCAAGTTGCTAACATGACATTACTGAATACAGAGTTGGAAAGAGATGTGCACATAGGTTCTCAAAAGCCCATATGACCGAGTTCTTAGTACACAGCAGAGATCACGTCTCTCCTTGCACAGAACTCAGTAGTCCATGTCCTCTACACCTGGCAATAATGTCCACGCTCTCTGTCCCTGACCTCCAAAATTCTCCATGACCAGCTCCTTCCCACTACCTCCTGTCCCTCCTCCTTCCAGCTCCTTCCCACCTCCTGTCCTTCCTCCTCCAACTCCTCTTCCCCTTACTCACTGCTTCTAAATTGTACAAACTCACAAACTCAATACCACCATGCAAGGTCTTTGGTCTTACCCTTTCCTAGCTCTTCCCCTTGTGACCCAGATGCCCTCAAATGCCATTTATTCAGAAAGATCCTCTCTGATAACTCTCCCAAAAGTCACCAGACCCTCTGGTCGGTATATCCCTGCTGTGTGTGATGAATTGCCTTGCTGCCACCTGATCCTACCTTGCTTATTTCATGTCTCCTATCATTTTAACCCATATGCTCAGGTATCTGTTTATCCCTGGTCTGCCTTATCATTGCTGGAACTTATAAAGTTATTTAGCACGTAAAATTACTCAATAAATATATGTTGATATTTATAGATTGTAATCATGCAATATTTTAAACCATATAGATGTCTAATGACAAGGAATGGTAAAACTCGCATTTATGGGTATTTACTATCTGACAAGAACTGTTGTACATACTTTTTATGTTTACCTCATTCAATGTGCTCAAATCTATCATTTTCCCCATTTTATAGATGAGGGAATATCTAGAGAAGCTAAGTAATTTGCCAAGCCAAATAGATAGGCCAAGGTCAAGTGTACTCCAGGCCCAGCTGAGCTTAGAGTTCAGGAAAGGGCGCATGACCAAGTCAGCCAAATCCCAGCTAGACTGGAGAGGGGCTCATGAAGCTCCATGTAGCTGAGAAGCTACTCGGAATTGATGGCTGCTGGGAAAGGAACGGTCCGTTTTCCTGGCGGATGCGCCTGTTGAGAGGCTACCCGTGCTCCAGTAGATGGTTCTCCACCTGTGCACATCCTAGAAGCTCTAAGTGGACTCAGTGGATTTAACAACAAACAAACCAGAGCATATGAAGTTGGGAGGAAAAAGTGGAGAGGGAGAGAGGGGAGGGATTGAAGAGGAGAGAAGAAGGGCTGACTTTGACCAAAACATATCATACACGTGTATGAAATGCTCAGTTAAATAAAATATAGGCGTGCTGAAAAAGAAGAAAAATGGCTTCACAGAGACCAACCAGCACAGCAACGCGGCTTGCTCGGCTATGTCAGTGAAGCATTCCTCACCTCACATTTGGATGCTGCTCTTTTATTTGTAATGTCCTTGGCTCCAGAGCTCTATAGCAAGGTAAGTAAGAAGTAGGGCAAGAACTAAGTTTCTCTGAGTTCCTAGTTTAGCAGCAATGTAACAGCATCAAAATCACCCCTAAACTCCAACCTTGAGCCATTACAAACCTGGTTTTCAAGCAATATCTAATGACATTATTAGAATGCTCACAATACAATGAAAAGAAGAAGAAAAAAAAAAGAGCAAGGTATATGTCCTTAAAGAGCTTAAGAAAAATAAAAACAGGTTTTTATTTCTAATGGGAGTAGATTATAAGTGATTTTTTTTCCTTCTCCATACTCACGTTTTCCAATTATCTTCCTCAAAACAGGTCTTTTGTAGTGAGGGGGGAAAAATCTATATTATTGCATTTTACAATTTAAAAGTAATGGAATAGAAAACTGAGAGAGAATTAAATAATCCCAACAAAGGAGGCTGGGAAGGCTGCCAACGGAGTTTCTTTGGGGGCCAGGAACACAGAAGACATCCTAGAGAGTCCTTAACTTATGAAATGCAGTATGGCCCTAGTTACAAATGAAGAAGGCACAGAACAGAAAGGGAGCAATGGAGAAAGGGATGGGGAAGAACCTCTTGTCTATACCTGAAGGAGGTGAGCTCAAGATTAGACTGTGTGACACCTGGAAAATGGGGCCAAGAGTCTCAGCACCGAGTCAAGATGGAATGTCGGGTACCCGAATAGAGACTCTCATAAGTTAGAACTCGGAGAAACCTTGGGTCCCGTCAGAACAGCACAGTCTACCACAGTAGCCAGTAGCTATGTGCTCTTGACAAGCACTTGAGTATGTTTGTCAATGGAATACACTGTGAGGACAAATCATGAATTGATTTCAGAGGCCTCATATGAAAAGGTAGGATAATAATTTTACTGGTTCTATGATGAAATTGTAATAATTTGATATACCAGATTACATAAAATAGTATTTTACATACTTCTTTTAATGTGACTGCTAAAAACTTTAAATTATACAAGTACCCTACATTTGTGGCTCAAATAACATCAGTAGTAGAGATGCCGCTGTTCCAGACTAACCCTTTCATTTTACAGGTGACAAAACTGGGCTAGAAATGACTAAGCATTTAATAAAAGTAATGAAACCAACACTCAGAGATCTTAACACCAAAATTGTCCTCTTGTTCCCTCACCAAACATGCATGTTGAAGGTTCCATTCTAGGGATGTTTAAATAGCATATTTAGTTCATTTATGGAAATCAGGTTTACTGTCATCTGATGTTCTACAAACTTGTAGCAACTAAAAGCTTCCCCCATTGACTTTTCTGTTACTTTGAAAGTTGTCTCTGTGAGAATATTTTTAAAGTTTCGTTCATACATTGTTTCAACCAAGCAAATTTGTGAGGTGATGTATAAAACACCATGGTCAAGACAACTTACAGAAGGAAAAGTTTATTTGGCTTATGGTTCCAGAGGGCTGGAGGTTCTTCATGTCAGGAAGGCATGATGGCAGAGGTGGCCAGAGCAGAAGGCTGATCGCTCACACCTTCAGGCACACACAGGAAGCAAAGAGAGCAAAACTGAAAAGAGGACAAGGTTATGAACTTTCAAAGTCCAGCCCTAGTGACATCCTTCCTCCAGCAAGGTCACACCTCCTGTAGGTTTCATGACCTCCCCAAACAGCACCACTGACTGATTAAGTATTAAAATACTTGGAAACTATGGGGGATAATTCTCATTCAAACCACCACAGGTGGTATGGAATGTTTCATACATAGAGCCCAAACATAACACATCTTCATAGAATGAGGTCTCAAAGTTTCTCACTAACAAAAACTAAAGTAGATCCTGGGGTTTCTCTTAAATACCTGGTTCAGACGAGCTCTAGCTGAAGCTAGGAAACCCACAAGAGGCCAAAGCTTGCCTGCTCTGGTTTTGCTTTCATTGACCAATATAAAAAACAATCTATGGCTTCTTGCACTTGTCAAGATTCTATAGCTGAGACTAGGAGTTGCCTACCCAAATGCTGTCTTCTCTCCTTCCTTCCTAATGGAGCCTCAATTCTGAAAGAGACGGCTGAAAGCCTCCCCAGTTGAGTTCTATTCCCAGCATCCTCTTCAGTTAAGAGAAATCATATGACACAGATCAGGCCAAAGAGACATAATGGGAAGTTACCAGGTACAGCTGGAAAGAAAGTTCTCAGGAGTCTGACTCCAACACCATGCTTCCCTTTCCCTTTGCTCTTCTTCCTCTTTCTGGACACACTGCTCACAGTGTGTGACATAAACCTACTATTTGGGACCTTGAGGTGACCAAGATACCTTAAACATGGCTGAGTGGAGAAACCTTGATGACATCTTAGAACAACCTCACCAGTCCCAGGTTTCCTCCTCCAGAACTCAGGCAAATGAGAAAAATAAAACCACAATTTCATCCTCAGATCAACATGCTCAAAAGTCGAATACAATTTCTGATACAGAAGCTGTATCAGCCATCTTTTTGTTGCTGTGATAGAAACACTGACCAAGGGAACTTATAAAAGGAAGAGTTTATTTACCTTATGGTTCCAAAAGGGCAAGAGTTCATCATGGCAGGGAGGCATGGCAGCAGAGGTGACTAGAGTAGGTGCAGCAGCTAAGCATTCACATCCTCAAGCAGGCACAGGAAGCAGAGAGCAACTGGAGATCTGGCAAAGCTTAAAAATTCTCTAAGCCCACCCCCAGTGACGTGCTTCCTCCAGCATGGCCACACCTTCTAAGACCTCCCAAAACAGTGTCCACCAACTGGGAACAAAATGTTCAAATACTTAGATCTATGGGGGACATTCTCATTCAAGCCACCATAGAAGCCCACAGTGCATCTCCTATCTGCCCATCACAAGGTATGAAATAACTCTAAGAGAAAATCCAATTTCAACATGTAGGGAGTGTCTCAAATCTCAGGTTTACCACAAAACAAACACTAAGTCCTAAAGAGCCCAGCAAGCTGCCAAACAATACAAGCCCAGTGCACCACAGACACCCTTGAAAGAATGTTTGACAAATACCCAGTGGTTTTATGATTTGGAACAAAGTGGGGAGGAAATGGACAGGACCTCTCTGTCAAGTAACATCAATCACCCAGGGTCACTGGCATGTGAGCAAAACATGAAAGCCTTAGTAGGTACTTTATTTGGCATCAGTTAGGAACTACCTGGAACTCCCAGACCTAGATATCAGCTAATCTCTCATTGGTTTAAAACACACCAATGCCATCTTAGTTGGGAAATCTCATTTGGAAATGTCAAGAGCCATGGATATATTCAAAGGTATGAAGTTACTCAAGTCTGAGTCTCAGGGCAAGAGCTGCCATCAAAGGCAACTGCACAGCAAAGGCAACCTACACTGCCATACCAAAACTCACTTTGCAACCTCAGTTTCCCCCTTAGGGAAAACAACAAACTTCTACTGAAACTTACTTTGGAAGAGAGCTTAAATTTACCCCTTGTTTTACCTGTGTAAGTAGACTTTAAGTTTTATTTTTTAAAACAAAATTGAAAAGTTAAGCAAGAGACATAAATCTTTGGAATTTAGTTTTCCCTTTTATATATGTGAATAAAATTAATAAACTATAGGAAAAATTGTTCATGGTGGTGTGTGGGATGGGGTGTTTCTGGCATTGAGGCGGCGGGCGGGGGGGTGTCAACAGATTACCTGGGATTCTAAAAGGAGTTCATAACTCTAGAAAGCTCATGAGAGCAAAAGGTCTAACAATTGCTGAGTCCATGGAAAGATAAGGGTAAGTAGCCTTGTTCCGTGCTGGCAGAGTCTTAGTCCCTGATCTAGTTGAGGACATTATTTATAGTTACACAGCATAGCAAGATCCAACTCCTGAAAAGTGAAAAGAAAAATGAAAATGTGGACTCAATCCCAGCTGTGACTTTGTGATTTGGGGAAAGACACTTGATCTTGAGTCTTTTCGAATACTTGCAGTAATTGTGTTTAGGAATATAGCGTTGTCCCAGGGCACCTGTTGTCCTATAGATGATGAAAGTATGGTTCAGGAAGGCTAAGCATGTCACCCTTAATCAGAGAGCTAAGAAAGGAGCTGAAAGTATATTCAAATCCAGATAAGGCTCCCCTACCTCTATAACCCCAAGACTCAGCCTAAGATACATAAATTTTAGCCCAGTGAACCCCGTACCCTGATTTTATAGGTACAAAGATCCAGAATGACCCAGAAGAGTAGTCAATTCCCAGAAAAACTGTAGAGGTCTTCAAGAAATGATCTCAGGTTGCCTACTATATCACTAGGGAGATAATCCAAGACTTGTGGCAGAGTTGGGCATGCTGGGTAGGCCTCACTAGTATCAGGTGCTTATCTACCCTGCAGCCACAGATTTAGTCTAGGTGCTACCAAAACAATCACCTGAGCAGCTTAATATGCATGCCCAAACTCCATCTAATATGAACTATGTCATAATCTTTTAAGACTGGGCTCGAGGTACCCTCATTTTTAAGATGAACTGGGCATGGAATTAGCAAGGTCACTGTGTATGTTCTTTCTCCCCACTCACAGCTGGGAAATGCATGACTGAGACAGAGAAGAAGCATCAGTCACAGTGATATTAAGCACCTCTCAGCCCTGTGACATTTGTGCTCTCAAGCTGAGAAAGATGAAGAAGTATGTCCAGGCTCTGGAATAATCATGCTCATTCTTCTTGAGCTGATTCAGAGATGTCAGAGCTGAGCAGATGATCCCTTTTGGCTAATGTGGGAAAGATTCAGATCCTCTATTGAGGGGTTCCAATCATCTCCACAGAGGTATGAAGTGGGGTTGGAACAGAGAGGCAAGAACCCCAAACTGAGGCCATTTCAGGGAAGCAAGTGTCCTAATTAGTGTCCCAGATGGATAAGCCACAGCTGAAAATCCTCCCTCTGAGCAGATGCAAGTTTGTACCCTCCCCACAAGATCTGCAAGCCAGCAGCCCCTAAGGCTCCAAGTGGATGCTGTAATATGCCACTATCTCCCCTCTGGACTGGGAGATCCTTGCCTCCAGCCTCGGGGAATGCTGGTATACAAGCACCAACCATCTTTAGGTGGGCTGTTTAGTCCAAGATCATGACACCATGTGGGAGGGAGTCTGCAGCCAGTGACTGGTGTATGAAAGACCAAAAGCCTGGCTTCTTTGCCCTAACTCGGGACAACTCAGGAAGACCACTGGAGCTTCAAAGCTCTCCCTTTCCCAGGAGGCCACCTGAGGCCTTTGATGAGAACATTACAGAATAGCACTTCCCACTTGCCCAATCCCACTCCTTCTCCAACCCCCTGCTAACCCACGGATTATATAAAGCACCCCCCATAAACCTGCACACTAACGTTTGACTCAGTCTATTTCCTAGAAGCCAGTCAGCAGCAAGCAGCCCTACTTGAGGCTGATGCCCATAGAACTATAGCTAGGAGTTAGAACTAGGAGTGAAGTGGAAGGAAGGCCAGGTCAAGTACCCTGGGCACAGAAGAAGAGATGGGGGGCCTAACAGAACCCATCCTTGGTCAAGCTAGAGTCAGCAGAAAAGGCTGGGGCTTTACCTGTGAACAGAAAAGAATGACTCTCTCTGGTCATGTGACCCACAAAGTGGTTCCAGGGGAAGACAGAGAGGGGAAGACTTAGAAAAAGGAAGGTGAGTCTGGGGATATAGCTCAGGTAACAGAGTGCTTGTCTAGCATGCATAAAGCCCTGGGTTTGATTTCCAGTGCCACATAGACCAGATACGAATGGTGCATATCTATAATGCCAGCACTCAGGAGGTCGGGGACAGTACAAGACTAGTCTCAGACACATAGTAAGTGTAAGGCCAGCTGGGAAACAAGACACTCTCTGTTTAAAGGAAAAAGAAAGAAGAAAGAAAGAAAGAAAAGAAAGAAAGAAAGAAGGAAGGAAGGAAGGAAGGAAGGAAGGAAGGAAGGAAGGAAGGGAGAGAGAGAGAGAGAGAGAGAGAGAGAGAGAGAGAGAAAGAAAGAAAGAAAGAAAGAAAGAAAGAGAAAGATGAAAAGAGGTTTGATTCCCACCCAGATATCCTAAAAGAATTTATCTGGAGTCTGTCAGTTTATAAATGGGGAGAGAGGAGATGATGTCATAAGAATAGAGCTTACCTCAGTACCAAATTATTCTTAGTTCTATTTAACAAATGAAGGAAAAAAGCTTCCTAGTTTATAGGGAATACAGCCAGGATTGAAAACAGGATTTGTGTTTGAAACCTTGCATGTGTTCTTAACCACTAAGCCACACTGCAGAGAAATGGAGCCGGGAGGTGTCTCTAGTCCACGTTTCAAACAGAGTCCAGAAAAATGAAAATGCTTAGCCAGATCTTTATGCTTACCATAAAGAAACAATTCATGAGTCCCTTTCTTTGAGCCCAGCATTGACACAGTACTAGATTTACTGTTACCCTCCTGGAAGTTTATGTGTGACGTAGAAGCTAACCTACTATCCCAGAAGTCCTACTATCCCGGAAGTCTGTGTTTGGAAAGCAATGCATCTTCCTCAGACAATTATGCCCAACACAGCTTGGCAAGAGTCACTTACATACAGCAGGAACCAAACCACAAGCCAGCCCCTGGGTCCAAGAATACTGTACACACCATCCAGCTCCACACTGATACTAATTCCCAACTCCAAGAGGGACCCAGTGTCCCCTGAAGGCACCTCTGAATTCAGTAAGCCCATTGCTACCCACCCAGGAGGGCCTGGACTGCTCCTTTGTGCCGGATGCCTCAAGCTGAGCCACAAGCATTCCCAAAGCATGGCCCTGGCTCAGGATAAAACCGAAGCTGTCGGCGTGCTAATTAGCAGCCCTGAGAGGTTAGGCACACCAACTGACAATTAATGGCTCCATCTCTCTGTTTCCTGCTGGTGTATTATTAATTCATTCAGCCTCTCCTGTGGGATCCCAGAGATAACACAGACCATGAAAGTTCACATTTCAATGTGAGGCTGAGATGCAGAGAGGCTTTGGGAACCAGTAGCAGGCCTGAGGTAGCAGAGTGAAGGCACAGTGGGGGGAAGGCTCCTCCACAGACCTACTCTTTGGAATTGATACTACAGAGCTAGGGATGCACTGCCACAAGTTTTCCTTGGTGACTCCCTCTGCCATGGGCTGCTTGAGTAAACAGTAGTTCATCCATTCTCGGGAATACTATACAACCCGAAAGAGACATTAGAGACATCTTTCAAGAAACTACCAAGGAAAGATGCCCACCCTATACTATTATGTATTTTTAGTAAAAGAACAAAAGCAAATTGCAGCCCTCTAGGTGGATTGTGATTACACTTTCATGACAGAGAGAAGGGAAGGACAGGAAGGAAAGAGGAAGGAACAAGCTGTGCTTCACAGCTTAGACGGGAGAGGGGAGAAAGGGCAGTGGATGGTAGCCAGGTAGGCCTGAGGTCAGAGGTAACCAGGATATAAAGTTGGACTTGACCCAAGCACACCTACTTCAGACCCACAGTCCACCCACCCCAACGTATGCTGTCCCCAGAACTGAGCACAGCCTTGGCCCATTCTAAGAGCAAAGCCTCATCCTGCTTTCTCTGTAAGACTGGGGAGGATGGAGGGTTCTGTCACTAAGTACAACAGGCAATGAAGCTGTGTCTTGAAGCACCAAGCAAGCACAGTACAACTAGGTGACAAGACGTAAGTGCTGCTGTTGAAGGTCTGCGAGGGGCCCTGGGAGGGCGAGAGGTGGAAGGGAAGGAGAAGACACTCCTGCAGTCATTCCTCCTTTCCCCATTCAGAGGAAGAAAAAGGCGATGAAGGAGTCCACAAGCAGAAGAGGAGGAAGAGGGGAGGGGGCCAGGCTGAGAACCAGTGAGCAGCAGGGATGCCCAGTGCCGAAAGGAGAGGAAAGAATGCCAAGTCTAAAGGCCAGCAGACAACTGTACCTCGGCTTTCTCAAATGATGCTGTGAACTGGTGCTCTTAACTCAACTCAATGTTTATCTCAATGCCTGGAATTTTGTAGGTTCATTGCCATTGTGTATGTATGTGTCTGTTTGTAGCAATTTTTTCAGCCACAAAGCCCAAAGTCAAAAGCAGATTCCTTCAACCATGTTGACAGCTCAGGACTATTTCTATTGTGTCTTCCTCCATCCTGTCATATTCAAGAAAAGATGTCCCCATCTTTTCTCTCAACTCTGTGTGCAGCCCAGGCACCCAGGTGAGCTTCCAGGGGCAAGATGAAAAAGTCGTGCAGGCTGGTGAAGGGAATCCTGGCTGAGATGGGAATCACTGGGCTGGTGCTCACCTGCTCTGCCAAGACTCCTCAAACACCTTCTGCCTCCTGCCTCCTGGCCTGTCATTTGATGAGTAGCCTCTAGGCGGTCCCAAACCTCTCCAACAACTGCAGCATTAGGAGAAAAGCTTCTAAGACTATGGTTGCAATGCACAGAAATAACCACTTGGGGACACCATATAAGGACAAAACCAAATCTTCAGTGGGAAAATACAACTGATTGTACAGTTGGCAACTGAACACTTGGGGGGCGTATCTTTTACCATTTTGTTGTTGTTGTTGTTCAGAAAGGTGACTGGGGACAGAAGTATCTCCTTCTGAAGATACTGAGGTAAGGCCCACACAAGCTGAGCCGGGACAAGAGGGATGGTGCAGGAAGAGGACATGCCACACCAAAGTCGATGGCATGATTGAAGCATACAGGATTCTGAGCACAGACCGTGGTCACAGACTCCTCTTTCCATCCTTCCTTCAGAGAGAGGAACTGGACAACAGATTCTCATGCCACATTGGTTCCTTAGGTACCTTGCTATGGAAGAGATGAAAACACCTGCTTTCTTCCAGGGTATCCATAGCTTCAGCGTAGGAGCAGAGAGGCTGGGCAGTCTGCTTCTTCTCAGTTCTTTGTTGCTCTCTTTTCTTTTCATTTTGGTTTTTGAGATGGGGTCACACTATGTAACCCAGGTTGGTCTCAAACTCGAGATCCTTTCACCTCAGCTTCCTGAATGCTAAGATGGCGTTGTGAACCATGTGACCTGGGTACTTGCACCTTTTGAAAGGTAGGAGTCCCAAGGCCCTGAACAGGAACCCTCCTTATCCAACGCTGAGGGGTCCAAGAAGGGTTTACTGCTGCAAGTCAAAACTGCACTGCTTCAGGTAACCTCAGGATTATTTCCTCACCCTGCTGTCTAGAGGGGAAGTTTCCTGAACTGTGGTATGAAGGGGAGGGGGGGGACTAGGGAAAGGAAAAGTCACCAGAGTCTAAGCCTACAACCAGGCCCTTGTTTTGAATCCTTCAAGAACAAGTAAAGAAAATTCAAGAATATGTACTGAAGTTTCCCAAAGGCCTCTGTGTTTACATGTATGTGTGTACGTGTTCATGTGTGGGTATTCACTTGGAGGCCAGAAGTCATCAGGTGTCTTCCTCAGTTGCTCTTACTTTTGAGATAAGGTCTCTCATTGAACCTGGAGCTCAGAATTGAGCTAAGCTGGTTGGCCAGTGAGCCTTAGAGATCCTACCAGCACTGAAATCACAGGCACACACATGCCTAGCTTTTTATATGGGTGTTAGGGATCAAACTTGGGTCAGGTCCTCAGGCTCGTGCAGCAAGCACTTTCTAACTGAGACATCTTCCCAGCCCCAAAGACCTATCTTGAAGCAAATCCCTAGGACTGGCTAGAATTTTGTCAATTCCTGGGGAAGCCTGGTCCCTGGATTCTCTGTGCCTTCCCATTCTGCTCAGAATCCCAAGAAAGCAAGGCATATGCTTCAGGTCTCTTCTTGGCTGGTGGTTCTCAAAAATGTGTTGCTGGCTAGGGATAACAGAGCGTGTTGAAGGCTCACGAATTCTGTGTTCTGTTGGCATCTGTCCTGCTTTCCTCAAGCCCTGTTATACTACAATGCTAGAAGCCCAACTGCCTCATCATTGAGAGAGGGAGTTGGACCTTGTATGACTACAAATTCATGGGGCCTTAGGGCCAATCTGTAATCTAAACAATAGAGATTGGTGGAGACTAAAGTGACCTGGAGACCTCCTATCCTCTCCCAAGCAGACAACTTAATACGGAATTAAAATACCACATCATTCAACAAAGTTCTTTAATTCAAATAAATACATTCTTCCATGCACCGCTGTTGCAATGGTTTACACAAATCAAAACAGTCTGAGAAGGAAACCTAGTTGTGCCTGACTTTGCCAGCAGGTGGCAGCACATGCAACTAGAGCTGGAAGGGGTAGGCTGCTTTTCAAAGGCCAAGAGAAAAACTGGCCTAAACCCCAAGGTAGAGAGTTATGTGTTTCCCACAGAATTTGTGGTGATGTTGAGCATAGTGTGAACACTAGTGATAACGCTGTTTGAGTCGTCTTCCCTCACCATCTGGCTGCCCACGTCTTATTACCTCCCAAGTCAGTATAGAATTAGGACAGATGAAACAGAAGCAGGATGGGAATCACAGGACGCGGAGCAGAGCAATGGTTCGCGTGAAGCACCCGCAGTTAGCCGCCCAGCCTCTCAGGACTGCCACTCCCCAGCTTCCTTGTCTGTGCAGTAATTGAATGGTGCTGATGGGAACTGCTGATATGCGTTGACTGCCTCCTTGTGCTTGGGGTTGCATTACGTATTTCCATTTTTATCCACCCACGGGCTGCCGAGGCCCAGGCATCAGACCCCAACTCTAACTGAGTCAGCCTCTGCTCCGCATCCTCAGCACCTTTCGGATGCCCACAGCAGATGGAAATGGCAAGTGATGGTGAGGTTGAGGAACCAGACATGGGGGAAATGGCCACATGGTGGACCTAGAGCATCTCATGCTCTTTCTCCTCCAAGGCAGTTCAAACAGGTCTCTGTACTCATCTGTAATACTTTTTGGTATAACATTAGTATAATAGTATTTGTATTACAGATTATAATACTCTGTATGCTTTTTCCTCATCTAGCAGAGGAGGAAAATAAGACTCAGAGTGCTAAATACTTTGCTTGAAATCAAACAAGACATTGTTCTGTAATGACCAATCAGTCCGGAAGGAGGAAAGTGCCTAACAACCGCACTTAAGCAGTCTTGCTTTCATACCATGAGGTCCACACCCCAAGTCCCTAGTGTCCTGAGATTCCTGAACCGACCTGATAGTATGGCTTGGAGTAGCAGAGGCCAGGTGAGCATCTAGTTCATAATTATCACCACACCAACTCTTATGGAGAATCCATTCACTCACAAACACTAGCTATACATGTTGCACGAGCAGCCCTAGAGGTATGGATGAGACCAGGGTACAAACACTACTCCCCTGTGGCTCTGACACACCAGAGAAAACAGTCAGCTGCAAATGGTGACAAGACACAATGGCCACATGTCTATGATAAACTGTGTGGTGAAAGCAATCTTTCTGAAGAGATATCTAAGGTCTAAATGACAAGAATGAATGGATTCTGTAAGAAGCTAAAGAAAGAACATGCTAAACAAAGGGTGGAACCAGGGCAGAAACGTAGGAGACAGTCTAGGCTTGAAGGCAGATTAGATGCCAGGAGTACAGAAAGTGAGAGAGGGGCAGGGGCAGGATGAGCAGTCAGCCACAGGCCAGATGGGGTGAGACTTAAAAGCCAGGACCAGGAGTGCAGATCAGACTCTGATGCAAAGGGAAGATGGACCTTTCTGAAGTGGCCCTGTCTCCTGTATGATGGACACATTCTCTGATTCCAGGAAAACAGAGATGCTTGGGGAGAGGCCAGTTAGGAGGCTACTGTGATGGTCCAAGTGGCAGTGGCTTGGAAATGGTCGGCAGCAATGAGAGTGGAGAAGGGCTTGCCCTTGACACATGTCTGAGAAATATTGTCAACAGGGCTTGCTAACTGGCCAGCCCTTGCTAACTGAGGGAGAAGACAATGAGAGAAATAAAAGATAATGAAAATGTTTGGCTTCAGCAACTGGGTAGATGATGCTGTGTCCTAAGTTAAAGAGAAACCATGGGGGGTGAGGAACTGGGTTAGAAGAGGATGAGGAATGTTCCCGTCATGTTCTATCTGAGAAGCTGAGCAACAGTACAGAGATACCTTGCAAGCATTTGGCTACAAAGGTCAAAGATTGAGGGGCTGGGGTGATGGCTCAGCAGGTAAAGGAGCTTGCTACAAAAGCATGAGGACCTGGATTTGAATCCCCAAGACCCACATTAAAAAAATAATAACCAGACACAACTACACACAATGCTTGTAACTCCAGTAGTGTCAGAGAAAGAGAGAGGAGGATCCTTGGGGCTGGCTGGCCACCAGCCTGCTTCCAGGTTCAGTGAGAGACTCTGTCTCAAAGGAAGCAGCTAAAGAGTAATATAATATAGCAGGACTGACATCACATGCACAGGCACACACGCATGTACATATACCACATAACACACACACTCACACACACACACACACACACACACACATACATACACCAGATGGAGAGGGTCAAAGATCCTTCAAAAAGTCTATATTTGTGGTCTGCTTGGTGTCACCCAGAGAGACTGCAGGTAGGGAAGAAGCCCAGGAGAACCCTAAGACTCACCAGTACTAGTCTATGGGATCTAACAAATGTGCTCAAAAGTTAAAACAGGCCATAGGCCCACCAAGTAAGGATTAAATCCACCTCACTCAAAAGATGTACAGGTCACATGCTGCCCAAAGTCTCATAGTCTACAATTAACCTTACAGGAACTCATGACTTTGATGTGAATCCCAGGCTCTGTCATAAGGGACAAGTTATTTAGCATCTTTAAGCCTTGGTTCCCAGTGTATAAAATAGCATTCCAGGAAAGTTGGCTGTTGAGTTCCCTGCCCACCTATTGCATGCTTATTATGTGCCAGGCACTGTGCTAAGTGATGGAGACACCGTGGAGAGCAGACAGACTTCTCTGCACACAGACTAGAGGGGGAAACAGACATGTAAACAGGCAATTACAATACAGTGTGATAAGTACTATGATTATAGAAATACCACTTCCCTCTTCATAGAGTAAGTCATGCCAGCCTACGCAGACTTTAAAGTTACACATAATTTCCTTTCTTCCAAACCTATATGTAATAATAGTCCCATATGAAATGTTTCTGTTCTTTATAATAGTACCTATTATTTCCATTAGTATAAATAATGCATGCAAAGCACATAGCCAGTACTCAATCAGTGGCTACAGTCATTAAGACGGGCTCCTGACCTACCTAACACTATCTCTTCCTTTGGGGCTCATTTTTCTCTTCTATGAATTAGGAATAATAACAGCTAGTCTATGTGGTCACTCCAGTTGAATAGTATATATGAAAACACTGTGTAAGCTGCAGGGAATTATATTAAAGAACTTCATTACTAAAACGTGGTCTCAGGGTACTTGTTAAAGTTACAAACCTTAGTATACATTAGTATTAACTACAAGTCTTTATAAGCCATACACTAGGCCTGAAGAAACCTCTTAATGGGTTCATTGGGAAAAACCATTCTGTACAAAACAACCTGTTTCACCAGATAATAGATGAAACAGTTGTCTTTAGAAAGTTCCTGGAGTACTTTCCATAGGAAATAGCCTGCCACTTTGGCATCCTCCTCCTCCCCTCTCAACTCTTCCTAGGTCAGCATTTGGTTCACCCTACCACAGGCAATAGCATATGGGAAATACCCAAGTTGGTTTCAAATCTGCTTCATGAATCACCAGAGTCCTGACTTGGTGCAAAGGAGGCAGAATATGCAAAACCAGTTGTGTGGGGTGGGTATGTGTCTGTCTGTCTGTCTGTCTGTGTGTTTCTGTGGGGGGTGTTTCTGTGTCTGTGTATGTATGTGTGTGTGTGTGTCTGTCTGTGTGGGGGGTGTTTCTGTGTCTGTGTCTGTGTATGTGTGTGTGTGTGTGTGTGTCTGTCTGTGTGTTTCTGTGTATGTGTCTGTGTGTGTCTTGTATGTGTTTATGTGTGTGTGTATGTGTCTGTGCATACATGTGGTGGGCTGTCAACTGTGGGTGGAAGACAAGGCCCTGGGAGGAGCTGAGCGGAGAAGGCAGGAAGCTAGCAGAGAACCTTCCTGATTTCCTACTGCAGCAAATCTGTGCCCTGAGACCTGGAGGATGTTGTTTACAGAACCCAAGTCAGGAGAAGCCAGAAAGCAGCAGACATGAAGAGGGCACAGAAGACTCCACACTTCCTCTACTGATTGTTCAGATGCAGCCAGCAACCTGGGCAATGACACAGCATGGCTGACACAGGGAACTCAACAGCCAACTTTCCTGGAAGCCTCTCCCTACCCCCATACATTATTTCAGAATTCTTTCAATAAATACTTATCATGAGCTAATCACATACCAGATACTGCTCTCAACCCTGAAGGAATGATAAAGTTCTTAGTTAGAATCCAGTGCAAACTGTATATGTCTGTGTGTTGGGGGAGCAAGAGCTATGGTGAAAAATGAAGTAAAAAAGACCATGATGATGGCAGACATATTCTATTCTAAATGAGTGATCAACATGTCCCTCTGAGCAGCGAAGGAAGAGCTGTACAGGTAGATGGGTGAAGAGCACTGTAGGCAAAAGGACCCACTAAGCAAAGGTGAGAGTGATCAGAGTGTCTAAGCATTGGCAGGCACAGAGCAGAGGAAAGTGAGAATGCAAGTCGAAGCCACATCATCTCTGGGAGCACAGGAAGCAGAGGCAAACAGTAGGAAAGAGAGATGGTGCAGGCCTTCATAGGTCATGTGAAGAACTGTGGTGTGTGACATGGGAAACCACCAGAGGGTTCTGAGCTGAAAGCTGCTGTGACATATGGCTGAAGATGTACAGACACTCTATGCAGGTCTTCCCAACATCTTTGTAAATCTAAAGAGATAGAAAAAGAAAGACTGCTTAGCTACCAAGGAGGAAATAGACTTCAGCAAGGATGAGTAGAAACTAGGAGGCTGTTAAAGAGGTAATCAAAGTAATTCTCTTGAAAAATAAATACTTAAGCACTCAGTGCCCCTGCTGTAAAAGCAGAGATAATAATTGTTATGGTTTTTCTCTTCAGTGCCCTACTCCCCAAAGGCTTGTGTGCTGAAGGCTTATCCCCAGTGCAGGAGGTCACTGGACAGAAAAGAGATGATGGTGAAGCAGAAGAAGGTTTGAAATTGAGATGATGGAACAGTGCAGTTATCACAAAGATACAAAATCATGGAACCAGGATGCAATGAGATGAAGCCACTGAGGAAAAGATCGTAAGGAACCAAGCACCCAGGGCACAGAAACAGAGAGGCCTGCAAGGACAATGTCACCAGTCAACACACCTGGCATGTGAAGGACTGGAGGAGAAAGTAAATCAAGAGCTAAAATCTTTGTGGAATGAAGAGTGATTAGACTCTGTAAATGACTGTAATTAAGAAGAGCAGGTAGGATTAGGTGACGGCATGTGCTGCACACACTTACAATGCCCCATGTTGGGGAGACAGAGGCAGGAGGAATGACAGTTTAAAGCCAACCTGGTTATATAACAAGATCTCATGAAAGAAAAAAGTAGAGGGAAGTGTCCGGAGCCATTTGCCTGTTTTTGAGCTATGCCCTAGTTTAAGGGCTAAACAGACAACAGTCGAGGAAGTGCTGTGGGAGCAGAGTGCTTTGATATGCAAGAATCTTGTGACTCCTGAATGGGAGTCTGCCTTGAGCCCAAGGCTGAGGACCCATTGTTAGTAGATGTGAGTGGCTTGAATATTTTCACATATGTAAATGCATGTTTGTTTTTGCTTGAACTCCTGATGGTGGTATTGTTCCGCATACGTTTGTAAGACTATAACTACATTGTGTATAACAAAGTCATGGCCTCAGTATTGACTGAGTGCCCTCCCAAAACTATCTTTATCTCTCTCTCCCTTCATTTCTCAATCCTAACTCCCCAATTCAGGTATAGTTCGATTTCTGCCGGCGGGCTCCGGCAGGGAAGAAAGGATAGAGAAAAGAGGACAACGGAGAGAAAAAGGGAAGGGAGGTGAGAAGGTTTTGCTAATGATGGAATATAAGTTCTAGACAGTGTGATATTGGGGTTTAGAGAGTGACAGACAGGTTGGAAGCAACTCAAAGCCATAAAAGAATCTGGGAATGGAGAGCAATGGTGGTATTAAACTCAGAAGCAGACTACAGCAATGAAGCTGTGAATGGTGCGGGAGGGGAGGCATGGGTGCAAGAGGCACTATCATTGACCCTTTCACTTCCATTTTCTCACCAACCCATTCTAATGAGGCATCTAACTCCATCACTCTATCAAAATTGCTCCTACCAAAGTCATTTTCATATTGCGCAAATCCATAACTCCATCTCTGTCCTCATCTCCTTTGGCCTCCCAGTGCATCCTGTACAGATGATGATGCCTTCCTACTGAAAATATGTTTCTTCTCGCCGCTTTGCCCCTAGACTCTCTGCATGTCCTTCTCCTTTCTATTTCCTTTCTCCTCAACCACTCTTCTCACCTCCTTTGTCGGTTCCTCCTCTACTACTATGTTCCTAAAGACTGACACATCTCCAGGCCATTGATGTGGTTTCCCCGCCTCATCTCCCAATGCACCTACTCAACTGAAAGTAGTCTCTTAATGATTCCGATTGCCACCCTGATAGGTAGCTGGATCTAGACCTTAATATCCCTCTGTTAGCAAAGTTGATCTTAGTGAAATGAATCAAAGACGTCTACACATTGCTAATCATGGTAAAGCAAGTTTTTCATTAAGTATCGTAGGAGTTCTCATGGGGGCTGGAGAGATTGCTCAGCAGTTAAGAGCACTAACTGCTCTTGCAGCAGACCCAGTTTGATTCCCAACACCCACATGGTGGCTAACAACCATCCGTAACTCTAGTCCCAGGGGAATTTGATGCTCTCTTCTGACCTCTGTAGGCATTACATGACACAGGTGCCCTTACATACATGCAGGCTATATACTCATACACATAAACAAATACAAATAACAAAGATTTTGTTTAAAGTATTATAGGAATTCTCAAATTGGGCCCTAAGATAAGCATTGGGTGGTATGAACAATGTGTAAGTTCCATGAACTTTCTTCAAGTTTTTCAGTCGTGTTAGAAAGACAAGACAACGAAGTAAAATAAGAAGATAACTTCGTTTGTCTGTTTGTTTATTTGTTCGTTTGTTTGGGACAGAGTTCAGCTATGTAGCCCTTACTGGCCTACTACTCACTATGTAACCCAGGATCATCTCAAATTTGAGGTGATTCTCCTGCCTCAGTTTCTTGGGTGTTGGGATTAAAGGTATACATCACCACACAGCTAAATTCTTGTGAATGTGAAGAAATGCCAACTGTCATACCTATCTTCTTCCTCCTGCTCAACTTTCAAAGCCATGGTTAGATGGCTTACTTGAGGGTATACCACTAATTAAGTCACCTTGAGAATTAGTCCCAAGTGTTTCAACCCCACTCTAGTTCTCTGGCCAAGACATCTCAATGGCCTATTGAGATAAGAAATACTATGGGATTAAAAGGCATCATATCCTCATGATTCAAATCAGAAATTCTATAAATAGCATGCCAGGGTTCAAATCACTTATCAATAACATTTGTCATAACACTGCAGTTATTATCAAGTGGCCTCAAGAAAGTCATTTTATTTTGTTTCATCCGTTAAATGTGGATCCTAATTGTACCTACCTCAGAGTTGTGATGTGGAGTTAGTACATGCAAGATATGTAGAGTGTCTCCTGCCACTTAGAGAGTTGTGAGGTTTTAAAGACTAACAGCACTGAGAGATAAATAATGCCATTTGTTGAGTGATGACCACACTCAACTCCTCAATCCCAGGAGCCCAGCAAACATCAAGACTCACTGAATGAATGAACAAACTATTAAAAATTAGCATCCACATGAAACAGAGAGAGCTCTTCCAATCGTACCACTCAAATCATGCACAGAAATCAAGTCGGTAAAGCCCATCATGACAACCACTGTTGCAAACACCTATTACTTGTCTCTTTGCACTTTGATTTAACAACTCCAACATGCTAGGCAAGAGGAGATAAAAATAGACAGACATAGTGTGAAAACACCACAATAAACTGTTAAAAGACAAAAAAAGCAAAGTCCTTACATGGGGTATAAAACAGGAACAATTGAGAATTAAATGGAATAGTACCTTCCTTTAGTCTGTGACTCCTAGGAATAAAATACTAAATTCTCCAGGGACAAGCACCCAAGCTGGCCTAAATCAGAACACAAACCTTTCTGCCATACACAGAAAGAGTAGAGGTGAAGCCATGGGTGGTTCTTGGTAAATATATTCCCTCCCTGCCAAGGGTAGACTTGCTCCAAATAAAATCATCCAAGGATGAAGTCAGAAAGAGGAGGGCAGATGTAGCTCCTGAGGCGAACATGAGACAGGTGCCTCGTGCTGTGGATCCTCCACGGCCCTCAGAGATAGACCCCAGTTCCTTCTCCCTAGGAACTTAGTGAAACAGGTTAGTGGGCAGTGGACATACAACCTTTATTCACCCTTTTACTTGACAGAGCTCAATGAGGTTCAGCCGGACCTACAGGCTGGATCGTTAGGTCAAGGTCTGACTACAGGGACCTCACCGGGCGGGTCCTACCCCGGGGTTAGTCAGAGACAAATGCCTCTTCCACTCCTCCCTGGCCTCTGGGACAGGCCTGTCCCCAGCACCCATCGGCCTGCCATACTCACTCCCACTCCTTGCGCCGGGCCTGCGGGGTGCTCTGTATCTTGTGTGCCTCGTGGGCCTTGATGATGTCCCTCTGCTCGATGAGGCCCCCGCGCCTCCGCTTCATGACCTCGGGGCTCACGGGGAGGAAGGGGCTCGAGCCTGCCTCCAGCGCTGTGCTGCCCTCCCAGCCTGGGCCCTCGCCCTCCTGCACCGGGAAGAAGTTGTCGAAGCCGGCCACTGCGGAGCGTGGGGAGGCGGGCAGTATGCCCACCTCGTCGGAGGTATCGGCCTCGAGCAGGGCGCATTGCTGCGGCCGCCAGGCCTCCTCCTCAGGCAGGGCCAGGACATGGCGGCGCCGACTGGTGGCCCCGGGCTCAGGGCTCCCACCTGCAGTCAGGTACAGGGCGGGCTCGGGCAGCTTTCGGCCTGGGCTCAGTCCACGCATCTCGGGCACCATCACAGAACATTGCTCTGCCAGGGAAAGAGTGGGCAGAGACAAGGGGTGGGGAAGAGGAGGTGGGAAAGGATCACGGGCACAGGGAAACAGAGAAGAGAAAGAGGTTTAATGACACCACGATCCTCCAAGGTCAGGTTTCTGGCTTGCTCAGTACTGCTTGAACCATCTGGCTAGAGCTCAGCAAACAGCGCTGAAATCAGGGGCCACCGTGGACTAGTGTGGGTACCTGGAGCACTGGATAATAGAGTTTAAGCAAAGAGGACTTCATTCTTACCATGAAGCTCAACTCTAATACAGAAAGCAGAAGTTAAAGAAGTTCATGGTCACAGGTGCTCTTCCACTCCAATAAAAACATAGCAAGGTGACAATGGTGAAAGTCAAGTCACAGTTAACATCTAAGTTACTAAACACCACAGCCTAGCACCATAGCACACTGCATAGTACCAGTACTTTCCCCTCGCAATCATGTGGGTAGGAACTGTGACTCTCTGCCACTGCCCAGAATCATAAAATGATCTTATCAGTAGGCCAAACAAAGACCAAAACTCTAAATATGATGTAGATTTTCTACTGAATGTGTGCAGCTTTTCCCCCATCATGAGGGGTCATCAAACATTTCAGTGTTTACCATCTCAGGTAAACAGATAGCTGTTCTCTACCAAACTGGATTTAAGGAATCTTTCTCACTCCTTTCCCAGTATCCCAGTTTCTCAGTGCAAGTCCACTCACCACATGCTGGGCTGCCTGTCTGCTGCTCCCTCTCCCAAGCCCTTCTTGAGAACTGGGCTCCTTCCTCCTTTCATAATGCATAGATCCACCTCAAGACCCAGGGAACATGGGTGGACTGGGATGTTCCAATGACTCACCAGAGTCCCATTCTCCCTTTCCATGACAAGGAGAACATAGCCAGATTCTCCTCTGAAATACTTCTCATCCAACCAGCACTGACCAAAGGCTTAGTATGCATCAAGTACAGTGCTAGGCACCAGGCACATCAAAGTGAACTGGACATAGTCCACATCATACTCATGAGAACACAGAGAAACACTTATTACACAGTATGATGTGCTGTGACTGAGGTAGGCCTGATACCCTCAGGCACTCAGAGGAGGGCCACTTTACCCACCTAGAGTGGTCAAGACATGTGGCTTAAGCAAAGCTCTCTGGGTAAGGGATGGGAGATGAGGGGGAGATGGGGGGAGAAACAGGGACAGGAGGTGGTGGTAGGGAAAAAGGGACAGAAGACTCACACGCAAAGGAATAGTGTATACAGAGGAGAATTCAGGGAGCCCAGAAAATGCAGAAGACATTTCCATCATGAGCCTAAGGACGTGGGAACAATTCTGACTTGAGAGGACCTCGGCTTTCCACTTTCTCAAGATACTGCTGTATACCTGTTGGTCAGAAGCCCAAGTCCTAAATTTTCTATTTCTTTCCTAAGCATACTCCCAAACATACCCTTAGTAATCACTATATATATATATATATGCATATATATCCTTGGTCTAAGAACTGCTGTGTTCTCTGTGTGCTCAGAGAAACCTTGGAGTTCAAATATCACTCAGTGTGGTGTGAGGGCCTGCTACGCGTTGGAGACCATGCTGGGTTCCTGGGAAATCATCCTCCTGGAATGCTTCCCTCATACCTGCCTCCTGGCTAGTCTTTGCATTCTCTCATAGGGGCTGAAAACCAGATTGTAAACCACAATATGAAATGGTTATAAATCTTAATGTTTTAATCATAGCATTTTAGAGATGAGAAAGATGAGGTCCCAGGAGGTAGAAAGACTTGCCCAGAGTTACCTTGCCAATAAGTCAGAGCTAAGAACCAACTCAGATTTCAGGTCTGGGTTCCTATTTCTTTTTCACCATATTCACCACATTGCCCTTACTACATGAAGCAGAAGCCAGAGTGCCACTCCCATCGCCCTCAGCACTACATTAGCAGAGTTATTATGAAGAAAAGGCCAGTGATAGGACAAATTTAATACACAGAAAAGAAAACCTGGTGTGAGCAATAAATTGACCGGGAGTTCCCAGGAGAACAAGACCTGAGGCAGTACATCTCGCCTCCTCCTCCTTTTCCATCCTCTGGACTGGTCTTCCCAGACCTCCAGCCACACGGCCTCTGGGAGCTGAGCTGGAGGTTTCTACACATGCCGGTCAGTATTCAACATTTGACCACCAAGAGAAGGTCAAGGGAAGGGGTGGGGAGGGTCCAGACCAAGCTTAGTAGGAAGGAGAAAATATATTTCAAATCCTGCCAACAGTTGGGCGGGTCCCTAGAGAGAATGATTCATGCTCCTCATGCTGTCATTCCGTCTCAACTCCATTTGATGGGTTTTAAATTTATCTTTCATTCCTACAATGTTTAAATGTCTCTCCCCCACCACACACATGCACACACCCCTCCCCCGACAGCTCCCACTCCCTCCTCAGGCTTTAGAGCCTCCAGCAATTCCAAGTATTCTTGGACTCTCCGTAGCTTCCTCCTCCTCATTTCCAGCATGGCAAAGGCTCCCAGGCCATTAGCCCTCACAAGGCCGCCAGGATCTGGCTTTATACCTCGGTTTCCCAGCCCATCCCACCCTCTCTCCTTCTTGGATTTCCCCTTCCCAGACACTTTGCCAATTTGAAGCACATCTTTGCCAGAATTATAGCAGCAATAATATGCACAGCAGAGCTCTGGCTTCAACAGAATCAATTTTACAAATATCAAAACATGAAATTATCTCATCTTTCCTTTAAGAATTCTTGTTAAATAACCCTTCTATCATTGATACAAATGTGCATCGGGGTAATATGTCACCCCACTGCTTGCAGAGCTGGCCAGTGCCCCGGTCTAGCTATCATCACATTCAGAGAATATTTCCCCTTTCCAACAATTCAGAAGAGACAGTGCATCTTCTAGGAAAGGGCATTTGACTCTATCCTATTCTTAGCCCTCCACACCCTACCCCCCAAGTGCTGTCATTCCTTGAATTTCTTTAGATGAAGAATTTTGCCTTGCTATTCTGTCTACCCCCAGCACCTAGCACTGAGTTCAACACATAATGGGTGTTGATGTCCTAGTTTGCATTTGTTACTGTGATAAAAACCCTGACCATCTCAGGAAGTAAAGGGTTTATTTTGCTTGCATTTCCTGATTCCAGTCCATCATTGTGGGAAGTCAGAACATGAACTCAGGCTAGAGCAGAGACAGGACCCAAGGAGGAATGGTGCTTACTGGCTTGCTTCCCCTGGCTTGCTCAACTACTTTTCTTATACAGCCCAGGTCCCCCTACCCAGGGATGGTATCACTTACCAATAGGCTGGGCCTTCCTACATCAAGCAGCAATCAAGAAAATGCTATATAGACATGATCGTTGGTCAGTAACCTTTTCTCAGGTGACTCATTTGTGTAGAGTTGACAAAAACTCTTCCCAGGAACATAATAGGATGCAGTTCTTGGCCTCCAGTGGCTTGGAGTAGCCATGTAATTGCTCTAGTCAGTGAACTGGGAATAGAAGTGATACATATCACTTCAAAGCTAATCATTTAAATGTCAATTTAAGACTTTCTGGAGCAAGGATTGGCAATGTATTTGATGCTTTTTCAGGCCAAACAGTTTCTGCTAAAACTACTCAAACTCTGCTATTGTGGCATCAAAGCAGCCCAACAATATGTAAATAAATGGGCATGATTATGTTCTAATGAAATTTCACTAGAAGAAGAAATGATTTAGTTGGTAAGAACTTGCTGAGCAAGCATGAAGACCCAAATCAGATCTTCAGCAACCTGGTTTAAGAGAAAAAAAAATTGCAGGGAGGTAGAGACAAAAGAATCAAAGAATCCCTGGGCTTGCTGGCCAGTCTTTTTAGTCAAATTTGGTGAGCCTCAAGTTCAGTGAGAGACCTTGTCTCAAAAGATAAAGAAGATGGAGAAATGGCTCAGTGGCTAAGAATTCTTAATAACCCTGCAGAAGACTAGAGTTCTATTCCCAACACACATATCAGGAGACTCACATCCACCTGTAACTCCAACTCCAGATGATCTGATGCCCTCTTCTGGCATCTGTCGGGACTCAAACACATGTGTCATGCACACATACATACACATAAATAAAAATGAACAATAAATAAAATATAGAGTAGAGACCAACTGAGAAGGACATTCAGCACCATCCCATGGCCTCCACATGAACACAGACCCACACATACACACAAACTTTATTCATAAAGTTTTGTACACTTTGTCAGTCCCACTGTATCTCTTGGACTCCATCACTGTCACTCAGTCTGAGCCCATGGAGGCAGGTTCTATGGAGCACTAAGCAAATAAAGTGAGAGGCAGGAAAGAGAATCCAGTGCAGACCATGAGAGAATCTTCCTGAGAGCTAATTTGCTGTCCTGAGGGCTTTACCCTCACTCCCTTATGAAGGACGACAGACTGTTACTAATAGACACTGGCCTGAATAAGAGCTAACGAAAGCTCTGAAGGAAGTCATCAGACTCATGTAATCCTTGCTCTCCATCTTTCTCTCTCCTTATTCTTCAAGGCCTCAGTTTGGTAAAGGGTGTGAGCCATCACAAGGAGGAAGAGTGGTTAGTGCAACCCACAAGCTCCAGAAAGTCTCCTTTGGCTTGTGAAGGCGTGATGAAGTAGTAGGTAAAATGATCTCCTCTCCCCACCCCCTTGCCTCACCAAGCATCCAGTGAGTCAGTGACTTCAGCCCTGTTTGGCCTGAAGTCATCTCCCCAGACTTCCAGAATCAAAGACAAAATCTTCATCCACAAAAGAAAATATCCTTTGCACCATTCTCCCTTCGTAACCTCCCAAGGGTTTTAATCCGCACTGATCTATTTGATATGCCTTAGAAATAATGGTTCATGCATTCCCTTGGTTTATCAGTGCCTCTCAGGGCCTGCTGGAGAATCAACCACAGTGAGGACATTCATCTATCTTTCTTCAGGCTGGTGCCCATCCAGTTCCCACACCCACCATTCACTTTCCCATTCCTCCAGAGCACATGCGTCCCCCAGCTACCAGGATGCTAACCAAGTCAAGCTCTTCTGAATTTATTGTTTTCAGATCCTGAAAGTCTTGAATTCAACATCAAGCATGACATCTCTACTGCCTACTGTACCAAGTATCATGGTTAGGAAGCAGTGGACAGATATCAGACTGATGGCCACTACAAGGTTAACAGGGAGATAATGGGTGTCTTCAAGCTGGTCCTGAGCTATCCTGGCTTTGTTTCTTCTGTCTCTTCTGGACAGGAGGACAACAAAGGGCCTTAATTATCAACTATTAGGAGTTAAGACCCAAAACTATCTTCCTAGGTCTGCCAGAATCTCTGTGGAGGATGGAGGCCATGACTTGGTATCCAGAGAGTTGATATGACACAGTGAGACAGGAAGCTGAGTTTCTAAAACAATTCTCTTGTGAGGAAAACTGTTACATTTAATGGGTTTCCAGCTCAATAGAAAGGATGGCAGGCAATGACCCTATTCAATGTCTTCACCCATATGCTCAGAGAATGAAAATGAAAATTTCCATCTTGGATTTGTCTCATCTCAGTCATCTGACCATAAAAGGAAGAGTAGTATTTGGACATCATTTTCACATGCCATGCCTTCCTAAGGTCATGGTTCTCAACCATCTACATTGTCGGATTTTAAATGCAGATGCCTGGGATTGCTCCCCAGAGATTTTATACAGTAGCTCCCAGGAGGTTGGGCTAAATTAGTAAGAGGTATTCCAGATCAACTGGGACATTAAAAACCCGAAAGACACTGCCACTCAACCATTACCAGTCTATACTGTGAAATGAACTTACCAAAACATGCCTAGTGGGAGTCCTTGACCCACCCCCACTCTCTGCATAGTTCCATCCTCCCCTAGACTAGAATCGGATTTTTCCCAATGCACATTCCTCTCCATATGTCCATGTTGTTATGGTGACTGTTCAAGGATGGGCTAATGTCCAACAGCAATTTGACAGGCTGGTGCATTTTGAATATAAACCAACACCCAAGGAAAACACTCTGTTTCAAATCTGGAATATTCACTAACTCTGCCCGAGTTTCTGTGGAGGAGTGGAAGAAGTCCACAATCTCCTGACTGTAGTTCTGAGTTTAGGTTACAGCTCAGCCACTTACTATTCAAGCAACTTTTGGCCATCTGGTTCTTGAAGTCTGCATCATGAAGATAATGATATAACCTGTACTACAGATGTCCTGAGAACCAGTGTCTGGGAAGACCTTGAAGGCTACAAATTAGCTAAATCTGGGGCAAAGAGGAAAGGTTAGGAGCCTGTACTCTGGAATTTGAGTACCTGACTAGGAATTCCAGCTCCCCACTCATCAACCAAAACACTAAAAGCACATCATGTTGCTCTTCATTTCCCTATGTGTGAAATGGCTATTAAGAACACATGCTTAAGCATCACATGGTACCCACATACAGGTATGTTTTCTTTTCAGTGTTGGGGATTGAACCCAGCATCTCAAGTGTGACAGGCACTCTACTACTGAACTGCCTAACATCCCTAGCTCAGGAGCTTGCTGAATTATTCAGGCTGGCCTTGAATTTTTAATTCTCCTACAACAGCTTCCTCAGTAGCTGAGATTGCAACTATGTGTCACCACACACCCAGTTATTATGTACAATTTGTTTATATCTGTTAAAAATATTTTTTTAAAAAGTAGATATTCCATAAGGTCATTGTGAGAGTTGGATATAGAAAATTATCTGACACACAAAAAAAGGCTGGGAAGATGGCTCAGTCAGTAAAGCTCAAGCCTCACAAGTGTGGGAACCTGAGTTCAGTCCCCAGAACCGACAGAAAAAGCCAGGTACAGTGGCATATACTTGTAATCCCAGTAATGGTGATATGAATCCAGGTAGATCCCAGGGCTCACTGGCCAGCTGGCCTAGCCCAGTTGGTAATAAGAGACGCTGTCCCAAATAAAAGATGAAAAGCTTCTGAGGAATGGTACTTGAGTTTGTCCTCTGACCTTCACACACACAAGCACACATTGTACCTCCACACAGGAAAACAATTACAGATACTCAAAAATGTCTAATAAATATTGGCTATCTTTTTATTATGTAAAATACCTAGATTTCTATAGAAGCAAATAATTTAAATTAATAACCTCAAAATATCTATGGTTTAATACAGTAAAGGTTTATTTCTTAAGCTCAGTCCCCTAAATCACAAGGGGCTGGTGAGATGCACAGCAGGTAAAGATGCTTGTTGTGTGGGGCCCACATGATAGATGGTGAAAACTGACGCCAAAAATAATTGTCCTCTGACCAACACATGTGTTATGTGAGCTGAAAGAGAGAGAGAGAGAAACAGATAAATAGATAAATGTTAAAAAAAACCAACAAAATGGTTTCTTCTAATATCTAGAGATGCAAGCCAGTTGGTCTGAAAGATGGAAAGGAAGCCCCTGACCCTCCCAGTAATTTAGGGACTCAGTTCCTTTCATTCAGCCCCTCTGCCATTCTCTAGTGTGGGGCTCAGCACATATTTCTCTTAAAAGGTTGGACAGTAAATATTATAGGCTATGAGATTCAGTGCTTCTTGGTGTGGAAGAAACCACAGACAATACACAAATGAGCATGGCCATATTTCATTTCAATAAATCTTTATTTATAAAATAAGCAGTTGGTCCTGCTAACACCTAAGACTAAGATTTCAGAGTGTTCCATTGGAAGTTTATATATTTTTCTTTCTCTCCCTCTCAACAGAAAAAAAAAAGTACTCGAACAATCTTGCGAAGAGTTAGGCAAGACTTTTAGATGTGAGGACTATCATCTCTTTTGCACCAAATCAGCCAATATTCAGTTACTGTGCTGTGCTCAACTACAGAAGAGCAGAAATGAGGTCTGCCTGTGAGCCAAGGAATGAAAATAATACAGACAAGTGCTTGCAAGTTCAATCTCACTCTTAGTACTTAAAAAAAAAAATAGAGTGAACCAGATCTTACAGGGATCCTCCTGCCTCATCCAACTGAGTGTTGGAATTGCAGACCTGGGCCACTATGGCCAGCGCTATTACTATCTTTGTTGTGATTCAATCACAAAAGCAAATACTATAAATACAAATGCCTCATGCACAGAAGAAATTATAGAGTAAGTATCCCTTGTCTGAAATGCTCGCACCAGAAATATTTCAGGTGTTTTCAGATTTCGGCAGGCAATATGTGCATACATACATGGAAGCATCTTGGAGACAGGACCTAAGTCTAAGCACAAAATTCATTTGTTTCATAAATACCTGTACATATAATCTTAAGGTGATTTTATATAACATTTTAAAATAAAGTTTTATGCTGTAAATTTTTCCACTGGTGACCTCATATCGGTTCTCAAAAAATTTGGATTTTGAAGTATATAATTTTTCAGATTTTTTAGATTAGGTATTCTCAATCTGCAATTAATCGCTGAAAATAGTCACATCACAATGTATGCCTAGATAAGCATCCTTTTAACATAACAGAAAAAAGAGAAATTAAATGTGATCATCAATCAGTGCACCAGAAGACTCCAATGGCTTAGAAAATAAGAACCTCAGAAATCTGAAACCTTGGTGTGTCCTGATCAATTGGCTCACATTACAGAAGTCTCCCTTTGGATTCTTTAATTGGTCACAACCCCTCCCCGTAGCCCCTAAGATATATGAAAATGTAGATCATGTCTGTCTGCTTTATTTATCACCAAATCACCAGTGCTCAGCACTTATAGGCATTCAGTAAATATGAAAGGAAAAGGAGGCTGGGGACAGGGAGGGAAGAAAGAAGGCAGTAAAGAGGAACAGGCCACCTTTGTCGGCTCTGCCAAACCATCTCAGTAGCTTCTATCAAAACATTTCTAAAGTCCCACAGTACCAAGGATTTCCAAGTAGTACCTGATAATGTCCCTTCCACCCACACGGACCAAGATTATGTGAGATGATTTCTTAGACAAGGTTTCCTCTATGGTGTAATGCAGGATGGGCCTTAGCCAGTCTGCCTGCCATGAAGAACAAAGAGATGGCTTCTGAGGGCATGGCGTTCTGTCCCACTCTGCTCTGGCCAGGTGTGACACCAGCTTCCACCCAGCGTCTGGAGAGAACCTGCACCAAGATGATCTACCGGAAACAGATTACTATTGGCCACAGTTGGGAACCACCCCATAGGGGGATTGGCTAACCAAACCCATAAAACCCCTTGAACGTCCTTGAATAAACCGAGTTTGCAGCAGCTTGCCCTCCGAATGCTTCCACCCAGTCCCTGGTGTCTATGTTCTGACTCTGCACCTCTCACTCCCTCTTGGCTGAGACCCTTGGACCTGAGGAATGGTAACAGTTTCCTCTTTCAAAGAGGAGTGAGGTAAGCTACAGCTACTGCAAAGTTATGGGCAGCACTGGTTCTGCAGGCAGCTCCCTGATCTCATCCCTCACAGGATCACAACACAGGCATCAGCTTCCAAATGCATTAGCCCATGAACTGCTCCTTTTGCTACAGTTCTACAATGAAGGCTATGTAATAAAGGTTGGTCCCATCACAAACATGTGACAGAATCCTACAAGACAGAGCCCAGTTGGAATAGAGGCTATTGGGACCCTTTTCTCCTTCCTCAAAGGAAACTAGTAGTTTCCTCCCCCGCTGTGCTCCCACCATGATGTACTGTCTCTCCACAAGTTTAGAAGCAGCAGGGCCAAACATCCATGGACTGAAGTCTTCAAAACTGTAAGCCAGAACAAATCTTTCCTTTTTTAAAGTTGATTATCTGGGCTATTTTTTTTAATATTAATAAAATGCTGACTAAGGCAGTCAGCAGAATTTGGATTAGGAAAGCCAGTGTGAAAACTACTTAGAAAAACAAGTCTTAGCCATGACATTTGATATCTACAGCCCTCTAGTGCCTTGCATTTAGTTGGTTGTGAGGCCCTAAGATGGTAGCTATCCCTTCCAGAGGCTGAGCTCTGCCCACTTGTCAGCCTGGGTGGTATTCCAGTCTGTCTCAGAACCCAGCCTTGGTCCAGCCAACTCTGAGCTGGGATCAATTCACAGAATTTACAAAGAAGGCTGGCAACAAATGGAATATTGCACACTCAAGAGCTAGTAGACACAGAAGCAGCGTGTACCCACCCTCCAAGACATATCTGATCTCTACATACTTCTAAAGTCTTCTTCATCACACCCTACCTCTACAGTCTTTACCCATGCCATGCCTTCCTAAAGTCATGGTTCTCAGCTATCTACATTGTTGGGTTTTAAATGCAGATGCCTGAGATTGCTCTCCAGAGATTCCCATGCAGTAGCTCCTAGGAGGTTGCTCATTTTCATACTTTTTCTTCCTGGCCGTTTGTTATATATTGTGTCAGATAATCACTGGTAACAATATTATCATTAACTTGTTTTTCAAGTCAAAGCATTCACTGAGAAGAAAATTTGCATTGTTTCCAGGGATAACATGACCTAAAATATTTCTTTTTGTTCAATAAATACTGTGTATGATGTTGCCAGATACTGGTGTCTCCAGAAGATATTCAACAGGACTCAAGGCATTATAAGGTCAGACCATATTAACAATTACCAAATGATATGTCCCCATATTCCTATAGCCAGATGAAAGACTGCAGTAGGCATTGTGGTTATTCTCCCTGGTCATTCCATTCTGGCAACTGTGGGAGTCCGAATAATTTGAAACTGGACTCTAGCTCTGTGGTGGGATCTAATCAGACTAAGCCAGTTGAGATAATTCTGTCACTTTGCCAGTGATTAATTAAGAAAGGGCACGGGACTGATTCAAAGTCAGTGAAGTACAACAAAACATTTACTAGTGCTTTTGAGAACATGCCTCCAGCTTTTAAAGGAAGGCTAAAACAAAAATAACCCCTCTCTACCCTTGGACAATGTCCACACAGAAATGCCAGCCACCACCCCACTGCCTCCCAAGAATGAAGCACATGAAGGAGAGGGCTAATGCAACAGAGAATCATAATGGAGCCACCAGAATCATTCAACCTAGACACCACCTCACTGTGGATCACCAGAAATATAAGCCAGTACAGCTCGATGCCCAAATTCAATTTGAGCTAGATTATCCTTTACTTCACTCCAAGGTGTATTTACTGAAGGAAATCCCAAATCCCCTCTCCCAAATCTAAGCTCTTCAATGCTCTACAGCCTACAAGACCATTTGATTCTTTTGGTCACAGCAGGAAGCAAGCCTTCTCACACTAATCTACATGTTTCTTGGCTATAATCTCTACTCATAGATACTGCAACTAAACTCTTATAAAGTTGTTGGGGTAGGATTCTAATTCCAACAATTCTTGGAATAATGGGCAAATAACCAAAACTGAATGAAGTTTCAAAACAGGAAGTAAGCACTGCAATTGGGTTATATGGAAAATACCTTCTTGTTGAGCAGAGTACGACCATCACCACGACCATCATCGCCATCAATTTAAAAAGTGGCAAATATGTGTTAAGATTCTTTTTTATGATAAACACTGAATTTTAGGGAGTCTTGTACAATAGACCCCTTAAACTTTCATTTAATTATTAAAAAGTATTATAAAACAGTTATTATCAACTCAGTTTTACAAATGAGGAAACTAAGACTTTAAAAAAAGTAGCAGTTTTCCCAAGTTCAGGGCCTAGAAGTCATTAATCCAGATCTGACCTGGTTCACTCTAAATGCTCTGCTGTCATCTGCCACACTATGTTGGACTCTAAGTTCAGTAATGAGAACTTTCTTTTACTGCTAGAACTCTTATTCCGGAGCAGAAATTCTTGTTCACTAACCATCTAATGAAGTAAGTGCTTTTATCATTCCTACATAAACAAGATAACACGGCATTGAAACTTATCCAGTGCCACACAGCTCATAATAATCTATTTGGAATTCAGTATCTTACTCCTCACTCAGTGTTCCCTGTAGAAGCCAGATAGGACTTCATACCCACCTTACATACAAGGCGGGTATGTGTACATGTATGTGTAGAAGAAACCTTCATCTATGTTGTTGTCTCATTCTGCCTGCCCCTCTTACAGGCCATCACAGCTTCATGCAGGTTCACAGAGAAGAAGCAGAACTGTATCCAGTGGCACTTTCTATCTAAGCATAGTATTTCAAGGGACAGAGCATATGGTTGGCTGGTTCCGGGCCTCCCCAAGCAACACTGTATAGGATCATCATAAAAGAAGCTCTGGACTTCTCAGGTGTAGGAAAAGGGAGCAGGTCATCCTATATCATCTTGCCAACACCCAATAAGATGCAGGTGACAGTTTTGCTCTAGGATGAAGTGAAGAGTAAATGAGAAAATGAGTCTTAACACTTCCTCCCTCCCCTGTCCCTCGTCCCTGATCTCGCTCACTACTGTCTACCTCTGTCTCCAGCTGCCAAAGTCCTCACTATCTTCACCATATTCTTTTATAAAAGTGTACCATAATCATAATAATCCTGTGTTTCAATCCCCAAATTAAGACAACTGATCTAAAGACAGGTTTCTGATTTGCAAATTAAAATGTAAGAAATGCTTTTGGTTATAAAAATTAATGTACATTGAGTTGTGTTAACAAATTTCCTAAGTTGGAAACACATAATCAAGCCAGGTTTAGTGGAGCATTCTTATAATTCCAGCACTTGGCAGGTGGGAGCATGTAGATAAAAATTCAAGACTATCCTTGGCTTTATAGCAAGTTTGAAACTAGCCTGGGCTATGTGAAAACCTGTCTCAGGAAAAAAATAATAACAAAGAAAGGAAGGAAGAAAAGAAGAGAGAGAATGAAGGAAGCAAAAAGAGGGATTCTATAACTACATGAAGTTGGGGAGAACCAGAAAGGCTAGACCACTTGGCATTACATGCATGCTCTAAGGGAGCACCTTCTTCACTCTCTTTTGTTCAATATAAACTTGAATTCCCAGGGCCAGGCTCCTCATCAGATGTGTCATGAAAATTACTGAAGTAAATTGAGACCCTCTAAAGTGTTAGAGTTTCAGGGCCCCATGACAGCCAGGCAGCGTGATTCTAAGAGATGAAACATGAAGAGGAGCCTCTGCTAGCTGAATGTAAGAAAGCCCCTCTATAAAACTGGAGGGCTACTCGTTTCTCTTACCATGCAACATTATTCAAGCATTCAAGCATATTTCCTATAGGAAAATCACTAGAACTGATAGAATTAAAGCAAATGTGGAAGCTCAGTGGCAAGAAGCCCTCTCTAAGCACATAAATGATAAACTACCTCCTTTTGAGTTAAGCTGTAATACGGGCTTTGTAAAGCATTCTACCTGATCTTCTTAATAATCTTTCAGCTTTTTCTAAGTGAATGGAATCATTCACTCATTCATCCATTAATTTGTGTATTCAATACACTTATAATGAATATTGTGCTAGCACTAGGGCAAAGAACAAAACAGTTAACAGAGTCTGACATGACAATATGATTAGTGCTCAAATCAGAAAAAAATACTACGGTGCGCTGGATGTTCCTACAGGGCCTTGGGGAGTTGCGATGACTTCCTAGAAGATGGGATAATAAGGCTGAGAACTCCATATTATGTACAAGTCAGCCAGGCAGAGCAGGTGGGTGTTGGAGTGGGTTACAATTTAAATAATGTGCCCAGAGTAGGCTTCATTGAGAAGGTGATACTGAAGCATAGTTGAAGGAAGTGAAGGAGTAATTTATATACCCAGGAAGACCAAAGGCTATGCAAAGATCTCGCTGGAGTGAGGGAGCAGGCCTAGAGCATTCTAGAACAGATAATAGCCCAGTGTGGCCAGAAAGGAGTAGCAGGATATGACCTCACAGTTGTCACATAGAGGAAGATCGTGGAAAGGCTCTGCCTTTTGCTCTGATTGATGCTGGGGGAAGGTTTTGTCAGTTGTGACTCTGTTCTGCTTGGCTGCTGTTGCAGATAGACTGTAAGAGGAGCAAGAGAGGCAGGAAACTGTCTCAGTTTCCTTTCCTGATGCTGTGATAAAATACAAGGGACTGGAGATATGGCTCAGCAGTTAAGAGCACTGGTTGCTCTTGCACAGGACCTGGGTTCAGTCCCCAGAACCCACAAGGTGGCTAACAACCATCTATAACTCCAATTCCTGGGTATTCAATGCCCTCATCTGACCTCCGTGGGTGTCAGACATGGGGGCACTTACACATACATAGGCAATACACTCATACACATAAAATAAAAATAATAAATTAAAGATTTTTTAAATGCCCAGACAGAAGCAATTCAAGGAACAAAGGGTTTCAGCTCACAGTTCCTGGTTAGAGCATATCTTGACATAGAAGTCAAGGCAGCAGGAACTTGACTTCCATTACATTACAGTCACAGTCAGAAGAGAGAAATGAATCCATGAGTGCTAGTGCTCAGCTAGCTTTCTCCTTTTTATCCAGTCCAGGACCACAAGCCCAAGGAATGGTGCTACTCACAGTGAGCAAATATTCCCACATCAATTGCAATAATCCTGCAAGGCATTCTGACAGACCTTCTCCTGAGTGATTCTAGATTGTTTCAAGTTGACAATTAAAACTAACCACCACTGTCTCAGTGGTAGAGCATCTGCCTCGCATGTGCAAGGTCCTGCGTACATCTCCAGCACCACTCACAAGAAAAGCTATCACAGAAAACAGTGGCAGAGGCAACTTTGTAAAGGGGCCTGATCCATGGGAGCTCAGCATGTTCCAAGAAAAAATGGAGACCAAGGAGGACCAGGAAGGACAGTGAAGAAGCACTGAGGCAGCCATTCCTCACTCTCGTGTCCCTAGAGATGTCCTGACTTCAGCACACACCTCTTCTCCCAGGGAGAAGTGTGAAGATCTTTCCGCAGTTCTGAGACTCAAGCAAGGAAATTGGATTAATGTACCAGATCTGAGGCATGGAATAGCAGGCAGATGCCATAGCTAGTCTGCAGGCAGCCCTAGAACAGGTCAGACACCCAGCCTAATACCAGGCCTTGTGAGATCAAGAAAGAAGGAAGAGGATCCATAATTGTAGTCCAGTGTATACCCAATCAAGGGAATGATAAATCAAGAGTTAACTCTGCCAAGTACTAAGGAAAAACATGAGTTTGAAAAGATAGGTTATTTTCCATTAAAGTGGTTGGGGTCTCAGAAATCAAATATGTTTCTGGAAATAATGAAAGCTAGGCTTTAATAACTCCATTTTTGTGGCTGTATGAATTCAAATCTTCACAATAATATGTCATTAAAAGGAATGCCAAGATATGGTTTAGAACAGCAAATAAAATTCCATATTCTTTATAAATTATCTGTATGATACATACTCTGGAACAGTTAGGACTGAAATTCACAAATGAAAGTTTAAGTGCCCTAAATCACATTTCATAGGACATCCCCAGCAGTTTTGGTATTTTTAATGTAGGTCAGTTACTATGGCACAGATCACCCTGACTTTACACTAGGCGATGTACCTGTGAAATCCATAATTCCTCATAACTATTGTATTTTTAGTAGTAAACCCACCAGTGAAAATCATCTATCATATACTACCATGTGGGAAACATCTTATGGGCCACACTTTAGGAAAGATCGGCATAACCTTTGCCCACCATCTAAGGTGTTGCTATGGTTTCAGCATGTCTCAACCAATTCTAGGTGTTGGAACCTTAATTCCTCAATTCCACAGGATTAGGAAGTGGAGCTACATGGGAGGTCAGAGGGGGAACTCATGAATGAATGAATGCCTTTCTTGTGGAACTGAGGGAATTCTAGAGCTTCCTTATAGTGAAAGGGTGTTGTTATTAAGTGAAGCCGCTCCACCTGCTTGTCCTGTTTCCACTACAGGTTGATATAGCCCAAAGACTTCACAGGAAGCCAAGTAGATGTGGGTGTCATGCTTTTAGACTTCCAAAATCTCCCATACTAAGGGCTGAGATAAACCTCTATATGCTTTATAAATCACTCTATCTCAGATATTCTGCTTTAATAACAGAAAGCAGACTAAGTCAGAAGTTTGTGCTGAATGTGAGGTGAAAGATATTAAAGGTCCTCCAAGTCTTTGCTTGAGTCAGCTCTGCAACATTCCCTCACAGTCACTCAGTATTTGTTTGACCCCATCTATTGACAGGAATCTCACTGGCCTGGAGACAGGAGACAGTCACTCCAACTTTAAATAGTTCTATTATGATGCTGGTTCTTACTCTGAATTGAAATCGATGTCTGTGAAGAAAGGCAATTCATTCACCTCTGGCCACCACTGACAAACTAGAAAAAAAGGATGTAATCAGCAGTAAAAACAATGAAGAGAAGCCAAAAATCAATGTATCTCCTGTCAGAACAGCTCTTTGCTGAAAGAACTCTGTGTTTTTCCCAGTGGACTCACTGAACCATGAGATTTTTTGGTTGCTCCTTGTCCTTCTTCTACCTCTTCTCCTTTTAAAAAATAACTCCATGCTCTCTTCATGGTGAAGAGCTAATTGTAACTTTCCTACCAGCCATTACTCTTTGACTTGGGTTATTTTGGGAAGAATCAACTCCCACAACTTTAAGAAAGGATGGAAAGGTCACAATACTGAGAGGAATCATCTGCAGCTTGGAGGATGCCTGTGGGCCGTCGATGAAGGACCCCCCCAAAAAAGGTCCCTCTTTTGTATCTAAATCCTCACGGTGTATATAGAATTTCCTGAGTGAACTTCAATACAACAGGACTGCTGGTAGGATTGGGGAGTTCTGCCTGCTGTTCACTCCCAATTGCGTCTGGCCTTTTAATTAGGCTAAAAGGAAGTTTAAGGATGGCCTGGAGATGTCAGAGAGATACTTGGTTTGAAGTAAAAGCCTGGGAAACTACTGCTAGATTACATCCAGCTGCCAGCACAGAAATCTTTCCTGAATGTGAGACAGACCAGGGAGTTGTCACAGGTGACCAGGCCGGGTGTGGGGAAGATCAATGTTGGTGTTCCATGGAAGCCCAGGTTTCCCTCAGCAAGGCCAGAGGAAGGAGAATATCCCTCACACAGCTTCTGCAATTGCTGAAAGACTATCCCTGCATTTATCTTGACTGTCACCTTCTAACCCTTCCCTCTTCTTCCATACCTGGCTTTACACTGACCAACCTAACATCCTTGTATCCTAATATCATTTAACCAGGCCTCTGTTTTCTCATCTGTACTGGGACAACTGACTTTCCTTATAATAATTTATGTTCTTTTAGTTTTTATTTGAAAAAAAAAGTGTTTGTGGGGCTGGAGAGCTGACTCTGTGGTTAAGAGCACTGGCTGCTCTTGTAGAGGACTCAGGTTCAATTCCCAGCACCTACACGGCAGCTAACAATCATCTGTAACTCCAGTACCAGGGGTTCTGATGCCACCCTCTTCTGACCTCTGTGGGCACTGCAAGACATGATGCTCTTACATACATGCAGGCAATACACTCATATACATAAAATTAAAATAATGAGTATTTTTTAATGTTTTCATCCAATAACTTCTAAGGACTAATATAGATAAAATGTAAGAAATCACCTCCTAAGACACAAATCTCATGGAGGAAACAGCTATTAGTAAAACCAATTTTAAAACTTTTTTGTATCACTTCTGAATTTTCAGACAACAGTACGAAAAACTAAAGCTTGGTCCTCACACTCGTTGACTCTAAATGGGAAGCAAAATTAAGCTGTCTCCCCAGTCTAGCCCCAAAGCGAGGGCAGTTTCATCATGCAAAAAGGATGTTAGGGGTCTGTCCACAGAGGGATTCTAGTGATCTGTACAGCCCCCAAGCCCAGCAGTCTGAGGCTAAAGTAATACTAAAGCACTAAGCCCCAGAATGAAGACTGGATAAAGAAAGCAGCTTGCCTGAGGTAGGTACCAGCTTGAAAAGGTGGCATTAACATGTTAGTGGCAACCTGGCTAACTCATTTTTCCTGTTTTAGGAGCATCTGACTATGGAAAAGGGGGTTGGGTGCCAGCTTTGGTATGGTGGCTAGGAAAGCATCCAAGATCACCAGGGATACTTTCTGTTCCTAACCAACAGGGCAAGGGGATTGTTGAAACCCAGAAGCATATGTAGGAGAAGGAAGGAAAGGGAAGGCCCATGTTGAGCCTGCAATCTGGAGGTCCCAGGCCCAGGGAGAAGGAGGAGTGGGAGGAGGGGATTTGATAACTAATACACTTGACATGTCACATTATTTGACCTAGCTGGTCACTCCTTCACCCTTGAGGCTCTTCATTGGCTGCCTCAATATCACTCAGTTGGTTTTCCTTCTGCTTCATGGATCATTTATCAACTTCCTTTGCTAGCGCTTTTGCTTCTGCCTAATTTCATTAAGTTAAAAGTCCTTAGATTTGGCTTTTGGTCCTGGCAAGGTTTACCCTTTGGAAGCCTAGCAGGAAACTGGAAGATAGAATGAAGGAAGGAGACAAAGTTCCTGCTCTGGCTAGTATTTTATGGCAATGGAAGTATCTCTGTTATCCTTGCAGCTTCCCCTTGACAAACCCTCTTTGAGGCCCTAGCTATCACCTCAAGAAAGACTCTTGTGGTAGAATAACTTCTCAGTTCTCGAGCTTGGTTCCTTCCAGTGTACAGAGAGTGGGAACTGTCTTTTCTGGGCAGCCTTCTATTGTCTATTGGTGTAAGGTTAAAAAAAAAATTCTTGTTTTAACAGCCCATGTTTGAAATAGCTGAAAACCCACTGATGGGACTCTGATTGGCACAGAAAAGGTTTGGGGAAGGGGAATAGCAGGAGCCTCATGATTTTGTTTTTGGTTTTGTTTTGTTAGGATTTTTTTTTGAGACAGCATCTCTCTGTAGCCCCAGCAGGCCTAGAACTTGCTATGTAGACCAGACTGGTCTTGATCTCACAAACACCCACCTTCCTCTGCCTCCCAAGTGCTGATAGTAAAGGTGTGTACCATCATGACTGATTGAAATCTCATGGCTTATAAAATGATTCTGGTTGCTGCAAAATCGCTGATAGGAAAAGAGATAACCTAGGAGGCTCTTTGAACAGCCCTAGCCACAGGTAAGTTTCATGCTTCAATGAATAGAGAGTGGAAAAGACAGAACTGAACTCTGTTTTAGAGGTAGAGGCTAAGCAACTTAATGGTACATCAGATGGAGAGTGGTGAAAAAAATCAGTGGTCACACCTCTATATTTTTATGTGAGCAACTGAGTAGAAAGTGTAGAGATAGGAAGAGGAGGGAAGGGGAGTTTGGGAGTCAATATCATATCCATTATCTACTTCATGAAGCCTCCAGTGGCCCTTCCAGAAGGAAGCAATTTCTTCCTCCTTTGTAATCACAGGACACTGGAGACACACTGTAATCATAGTTTCATGCCCATTTGACTTGTTTCCCTTGCTGGAATGTTCTATGTTGAAGCTCACTGAATCTGTTCATCTCTGTGACCTCCACAGCACCCAGAGCTCTCAGATGTTGAACCACAGGGCAAACACAGTGAGCTGGTGGCTGAATGGAACAGAACCATCTCTAGGCAACAGACATCAAGTCCCAGTCACTAACTGTACAAAAACATGTGGCTTTCAGCAACCACACTGAGGCTTTGCTAACAGTCCTTGATGCATGTCCTTGACTTGCCAATTCAAAACTGCCCTGGCCTCGACCCCCTGAGACTTCTGCCCAGTCCATGATTCCATGTCTGTAGGTACAAGGACACACATAGATCAACAAATGTCTGCACAACCAAACTAAGCAGACATCTCCAAACAATATGAATGGCATGCCCTTTGTACATTATCTCTATTTCTTCCACATGACTAAGTTCTTATTAGAAGAAGAAAAGTTCTTCCCTCCTTTCGTGACCACTGAACTCAGTGAAAGGCATTTCTATAGTGGTCATTCAGCAACAGTGGGACATTGGCTCCATTGCTAATCCTGTTCCCTTGAGAAGCACTAAGGGAAGATGCCCTTCTGTGCATCTAAACGATGGATAGAACAGTCCTGCCCAGCCTCCAGAGCAGACTTTGCTGTGAAGAATATTGGGTGGTTCAGGAGGGAAGGCCTTGTGACCTCAAGATGAAAAGTTCCCGGAACTGGGTACTTCCCTTCTTTCATTCCATTCTGTCCCTCAGCTCCCTTTGCCCCAAACCATCACTGACATCAGCCACAGTGAGAAATATTTACTGAGTGTCCATTGTGGATAAGAGCTGATGAAGAGGAGAGAATGTTCCTTCTGGAGCTGAGAGTCCAAATGAAGACACGGGACAGAATGCATGACACATTTGCCATGCAGACACAAGCAACCATCTGGCACCTACCTAGAATAGAAGTTCAGACAGTTTCTGCCCATGGTGGCCACTCTCCAGATCTTTGGAAAGCCAGACTTCTTTCTCCTCTTTCTGGGCACTCACAGTGCAGTTCATATACATCCCCTGTAGAGTCCGTATTTGTGAATTTGCCCACTCACTAAAATGTATCCATAACCTCCAAGTCAATACTCATGGCCCATCTGTACACACTCAGGATAGCAAAACTTTGAGTCTGTGCCCATGTTCATTTCCAGCTGAGTGAGACAAGGTAATAAGACATCTACCTGTTTCAGCTCTCACACTGTAAATAAGCATGCTTCTTGTTGTCTAGGTCATGTTCCAGTCTTACATTTCTATTGGTATCTTGCTATTTAAAATGACCCCGAGCACAGTGCTGATGTGCTGTCTAGAGTCCTAAGCACAAGAAGGCTGAGATGTGCCTCATGAAGAAAGCACATAGGGAAGTTTTGCTCAAGTATCAACTATAGTGCTATTGGCTATGGGCACAATGTTCATAAATTAACATTATGTACTAGATAATATGTATAAGCGAAATACACATAAAGCAGGGTTCTGTACTGATTTGATCTCTTAATAGAATGCTGTGATGAGAGGCTCACAGAAACCTACTGCATTTCTGCTTTCCTAGGAGGTTGCAGGGACCCTACAGTAAATAATGATTGTGGTTAGAGAGCATTCTGATAACTGAGCATCCACTGTAAGTAGAGCTCTGTGTTAGAGTTCCGTGTCCTGATGCTCCTGGAGCATCTAGAATGTGGTGGGGATGGTTTTCTCTTTGCTCTTCTGAGATTACTATTGGAATGTAGTTCTTAGTTCTGAGTGTTGTACTCTCTGGGGAAACACTAAAGAATATCAGCTGTGAAGACCACAGGTCTAGGACTCTTTTCCTCTAAGAAAACACCACAGAAACTCTGGGAATCTGAAAGACTCAGCAGTCAGCAAACACATGGGAGTGCCTACATGGAGGAGAGATGATCAGGCTTGGTTTATAGGGCCCAAAAAGGAAGGTCGGGACCTTGGAGTGACGGTAACCAAGGGAAGATTTCATCTCATCCCAGGAAAATGTGTTCCAAAGGTGAGGAGGGTAGTCACATATGAAAAGGAGATCTCTACCATTTCAGGTGACAGTGATTGGCATGCTGTACCGAGGAGATTAAGTGTTGAGTAAATATTCAAGTCTGATGGTCTATGAAAATAAGACACTCATTAGGAACCAAACTCTCTGCCAAGGCAAGATCCTTGTTCTACCACACAAATCACCATGCCTTTACTTTCCATGTACTCTGAAAATCAGGCAATGCCATCTGCCTTGGGTACTGTGTCCTGTCGTTCCTGATGCTGCACAAGGAGAGTGAGTGGAGTGAGGCTCTCCTTTTCCCTAAGACCTAAGCCCTAAGCTGGCTCTGACAGTTGAAGGAAGGTAGGGAAGAGGCAGATCATTTATTACCCCCAATTCAACTCAGAGCAACTTCCATGCGAACATTTCCTTTTAAGACTCAAGCTGAGCTAAAAACATAAGTAGGGAAATCAGGTCCTTTTCCAATCATTTTAAAACTGTAAACCTCAGTGGGAAAGTGATTTGACTGTCAAAAGAAAAACACAGGATTGCAAAGCAAAATCTCTGTCATGGTAAGTCACTTGGGAGAGTACCCGAAGTGCTCTTCAGAGTGGTGACAAGGTGACACTCACCTTCCCTCAAAGAATCCCTCCACCTCATTTCCTTCTTCCCTGGCACCAAAGCACCCAGGGCTAGACATGCAGGAAATTCCAGGTGACTTCCCAGGGACCATGCTTCCCAGCAGCAACCTTTCCCTGTACTATTGTTGTGGTCCTCGGTCATTTTGTAGAGGGCTAAGGCACACAGGCCTCCTGGGTGACCCATTGCCAAGGCTGGTGTCTACATCCTTGAACTCTGTACCATCAGCCCAAGAAGATTAAACAAACAGTATTCAATGAACAGAGACTCTGCAATGGCCTATCCTAGGACAAAAAAAAAGCCAAAGAGCAGTCCCTACCTTGAGGTTGAAGACTCAAGGAGAAGGAAGGGTACACACTTAAAAAGCGTTAGTGGTTAGCCACTTAACTGAGAGATCCAGCAGGTGCCACAGATCCTAGTAATAGCCAAGACTTAGGCAATGTAGAAGTTCCCATGTGGGACTGCTATGTAGATAAACAGTGACTGAACTCTCCCTATGAGGGAAAGACTGCTGATTTGCGCTGCCCAGTAAGGGAGCCACTTCTCACAGGTGGTTATTCATGTTTAAATAAAATAAAATTTACACCTGAGTTCTTCAGCCACACTAGTCACAATTCAGCTATGTAGTGAACAGTTCCTGTGGCCATTGGCTACCATGTTGGCCAGAGAATTTCCATCGCTGCAGAAACTTTTATTGTGAAACTCTGACCCTTATTGTCCTTGCCCCCTTCACAAGGCTTCATGTGTCCTAGAGTGAACCTCAGATTCACTTCTGAGCTTTTGATAGCCCTTAGGAATCAGGCCCTGTCTGGATCTCAGGCTCGTTTTTGTCACTTTGATCTCTCTTATGATATGTACCAGATGCACAAGGCAAGCTCAAACCCTTTTTCAAAAGCTATTTCTCCAAGCAGCAAGCCAACACACTCTTCCCTTTGCCAGCTTAACTCCTCACCTATAGTGTTCAATCAAAGCATCATTTCCTTGGGGTCCCTCTTGCCCCTCTAGATAGATGAGGTGCCCTGCTCTGCAGTCTCAGAGAAGTCTGTTTGACCATCAGAGCCCCACAGTTCATTGTATATCGATAGCACCTACAAGAAATGCCCACAGCTCTGCCCTGTGCACCATAAGCTTTTTCTGAGGATGTGTTGGGTAGACAGAGACATGGATGAATGGATGCAGATATGCATGAATGGATGAATGGAGATTGGTGGATGATGGGTAGATTGATGGATGCATGCAAGCAATACGTGGTTTCGTGGACGAATGAATAGAACTTTCTTCCAGTTCCATGCCTCAGTAATTGCCAAATCGTTACAATGCAGTTTGTGAAGCTTGCAAATTGAGGAAAGGAACCTTGTTTACCTAATTCAACATGTTATCCATCTCAACTCTTCTCAGTATTGTAGATGATAAAAAATTATTGGGTAATTATGGTAAAAGGAGGGGGAGAGTTAGAAAGATCAGGAAGGAAAGATGAGGGAAAGAAGAGGTAAGGAGGAGAAGACAGGAAGGCTGGAAGGAGGACAACAGCAAGGAAAATCTCAGTTAGGAAGAGGTGGTGAGGAAATGTAGGTGCTGAGTCTCTGCTGAGGAGACAGACAGGAAGAACATGGAGGGACTAGCTGGGGAGCTAATGGCACTGAGCTGTCAAGTTTCAAATACACGTTGCTAGAACAATCATCTCCCATCGCCAACTCAAGGACAGACTTATAAAGCTCCCCTGAGAAGCCTCATCCTCATCATCCCTGTTCCCCAACCCAGTGAAATGAGAAATTGTCAGAAGTGAGAATTAAGCTTTTTATTACAATTAGCAGCCTCACACAGGCCTCACCTGTCTTGATGAAATGTGGTATTTCATCTAAAACTCTCCTAATCACAGCCCAGTCGGGGAGACTGTAAATCAGTTCACTGCCTACCTTTTGGCAGTTTTACACGGAATGATTTTATTCTTTACACTTGTTAGTTGTCCCCAAGGAACTCAAAACAATTTACAAACTTTTAATTCTCATGACACATTGGAAGTGAGGTTCTGTAAGAGCTAATGGATGGGGGAAAGAGCCACATAACACGTTTCAGCACCTTTCTTTACCTAGACAGAAGAGACTCACCCTGTCCCCAGAGCTAACTCTTTTGAAACTTAAGTGTGGGGGAGGAGGGAGGGTCATCACAATGATTATCATTAAAAGTCATCTTAGTAGGAAAGTCGGGGTGAAAAGTCGGTTTAAAAAAATGAAGGTGAGCAAGGCGTGAGGTGTAGTGAAAGCTGAAGTGAGTTATTAGTGAAGAGAAAGGAGGCTCAAGCATGGAGACGCATGCTAAGGCTGAGGATAGAAACACAGAATGGAACTTGAGAGGGGCTGAGAGAAGCTTGCTCCAGGAGCACTGAGAGTGAGGACATCTCTTCCAGAACAAGAGAATCATAAAGAGAAGAGAAGGAGAACAGATGTTTGGAAGGACGATTTTGAGCTAGCCATTGTGCCACATGCCTATAATCCCTGAACTCAGGAGTCAGAGGCAGTAAGATCACTGCATGTTCAAGGCCAGCCTGGTTTAATACATAGTAAGACCCTATATCAAAAAGTCAAAAGAGTGAGGGAAGAAAGAAGGATGGAGGCGGGAGGGGGGAAGAGAAGGGAGGGAAAGAGATGAGGGAAGGGATCCTTTTACTTTAAGAAAGCCATAAATTTTTAATTTTTGTTTTGTTTTCCAGGCTAGAATATTTAACATTTGGAACATTTTATAAGGGAATACCAATTGTACAAAACAATGAGTTTCTTTACTGTTGCTATTTATTTGTTATAATCTTGCTATGTAGCCCTGGTTAACCTGGTATTCACTATGGAGTTCAAGCTTGCCTTGGACTCAAAGAAATCCTTCTGTCTCAGCTCCTCAAATTATTCAAAAACCACAATTTTATAGGTGAGAATGGCAGTCATCACAGGCACAATGTGATGTGCTTCTGTCCCACCATCTGAGCCTCCTCCATCCCCATGGCACTTTGCAACAAAGGAATCACCATTTCCTGTATTAGTTCCCTAGAATGCTACCAATTTGGCAGAAGCAGAGCAAGTGAGTAATGGGCTTTGAAGTAAGATGGATTATGAATGGTCACTGGAAGCTTTGAATGATAAGACAAATTTGAAAGAAGCACTCTTGCTGTCTGTTAAGGTACGTGTGTAAAAAGTGGAGAATAAGGTAGTTGTTCAAGTTCTACTAGGCAACGCCTGCACTTGCAATTCTAGGATTTTTTTTATATCAGCTATTATGAAGCACTTTAAGATATTTTTATTAATTCTTATAGAATTCACACTGTAATCATATTCACCCACCTCAATTTCCACCTCCCAGATCTAACCCCTCTCCCTACTCACCCAATTTTGAGTCCAATTTGTGCTGCTCTTATACCATCGAGTGTGTGGCCATCCACTGAAGTATGGTGAACCTACCAGGGACTACTAACTCTCCCTTTCCCAGCAGCTGTCAACTGCCAATAGCTCCTCAGCTGGGAGTGGGACTTCGTGCCCACCTCCCCCTCCATGCAGGGATTTTGTCTAAATTTTAAGACCTAGTACTTTAATCATTGACAAGATTCTTGAGTACCTTGGGTTTTCATCAAGTCCTGTTCTTTCTACTTTGAATTCTTTACTTTCCATTATCTGTCTACTATTCACTATTCTAACCCATTACTATCATGGCCCACTGGAACCGGTCAAAGATTCTCTTTGCTGATCATCCTGCTTCTGTCCTAGCCTCTTCCACAAGCATTTGTGCTCCTGATGCCATAATGATCTCTCTAAAACCCTACAACACTTCCTGCTGCCCTGTAAATGAGATCTAAACTCAGAAAAGCTTATTAGTCCAACCAATCTTATACTGATCTTGCCTTCCTTCTCCTTACCAACTCTAGTCACCCTGGCCTCCTTTACCATTCTTAACACACCAATATCTACCATCTCAAGGCCTCTTCAATTGCTGTTCCTCGGCTTCAAACACTCATCCAGGTTGGCTAAGCAAAATGTCACCATTCTGGATGACTCTAATTGCCCCATCCTAAACAGTCCTCTCCTCAGTTACTATTGTAAGGTCAGGGTTCGAGAGACACAGCAGATAGAAGGGACCAGAGACCCCTCTGGCAGCTAACAGGACCCAGCTTTATTAAGAGAAGACCAGATGGGACTAGCTCCTCTGCACCCACAAGTGGAGAAACGCTAGCCCCCTCACCCCCATCTTGGGAGATGGATGGAGGAGCTCCCTCAGGGAGAGTGCGAGAGGCAAATTCCCAGGGGGAGCGAGCTCAGCCCAAAAGCCCAAGTCCCAGTTCCAGTCCCAGTCCAAATCTAAGTCTTGAAGCCTGTTCTAGTCCCAGTCCTCAAAGCCTTAAAAAACCCTCAGCCCCCTCCTGGCTTTTAGAGGAGGGGGTTGCCGTGACATCTGACTGATGTTTAAGGCAAGCTTCTGGCAAGGAAGTAGTCTTTTTTTACAGCTGTTTGTGCATTCCTTGAGTCCTGAACCTTATCTGTTAAGGAAGCCCCATGTCCTTTGTGAATCTGGGGTCTGGAATCTTATCTGAGCTATTTTCAGAGCCTAGATTTCTGAGGAGAAGTTGTAAAACTCGGTCTTTCCTCATGCATGTTTTGTAAACTCCAGCTCCAGGTTTCCTTCCATCTTCCTGAGTCTGAAACTATTGGGGGTTTTAGTCACATCTTACAACTATCATAAAAAGTTTTGGGAGTGTCCTCAAATTTCCGCCCTTCTCTTTCTCCATGCTGTCCTTCCAGTGTCAGTGTCGGGAGCCATTTGCCTGAACCATGTCCTGGTGTAAGGCAAGGTGAAGGTCAGCTTTGCTTTGCACAAAGCACTGAGGGAGCAGAATATTCTGCCAAGCTAGTAAACAAGTCTCAGTATCTAGAGGGAGGGTATCTTGAGCCCAAGGCTGAGATTTGACTGTTCTACGATCCTGATAAGAGGATGTGGGTTGCGTGAGAAAGCAAATGTTTGCCTGGGAAAATGCCCGTATTGTTTGTGTCTTAAACTGTTGTTTGTTGCAACAAGAGTATATATAGGGTAAGCTAAATAAAGTCGAGGCTGGTTCGGTATTGACTGACAGCCCTCCCTAATCTATCCTTTGTCTCACTCTTCATTTCTTAATCCTCACTCCCCACTTCGGGTACCGTTTGATTCTTCCGACTGGCTCCGGCATTCCAAAGATCTCCTCCACGCCTCTGACTTCAGCTTTTACCTTTGTGCTCACCTTTACAGCTGTGGTTCCACAGTCTCAACTAGTTCCTAGGTTTTCCACCCACACATCCAATTTAGGAAAACAGAGTTCGCCATCTCTTGTAAGCCAATCCCTATTCTTTCCTTTCTGGCTTCTGCTACTCCTAGAAGTATCTTGAATATTACAGTACACTTTAAGTAATCCCTCATACAGAATGCTTTTCTGTGGTGCTATGCAGAGCTTTCACAAGTCATCTTATTAATCATTAAGTCTGTGATTATATAAACAGCTTTATTATGGTAGAAGCAATGTGCCTTGGTATAGTTTTCTTCAGGTGCATCCTGAATTTGTCGATTTATAGTTTTCATCAATTTTGGAAGTTTTCAGCCATTATTTTTCCAAGTATTTCTTTCTGGTTCCTTCTCTTTTTATCTCCTTTGTGGATTCTAACTGTGTGTAAGTTACGTTACTTAATGTTTCGAAGTTTACAAATGATTGTTCTCTTTTTAAGGAACTCCCTCTTTTCCTGCCTCATTTTGGATATTTTCTGTTGTCACAAACTTAAGCTCACTGAACTTTTTTTCTGCAAGTCTAACCCACCATTTATAGTTGTATTTTTTATTTCATACATTGTAGTTTCCATCTTTGTGAATTTGATTCTTTTTTCTATATCCTCCAGTCTCTTCTTACCATTTTGGAGGTATATGATACAGTCATAATAAGCATTCTTAGCATCCTTGTCTGCTAGCCCTGACACCCATGCCAGTTCTGATTGATGGATGAGCTTTAAGTTACTGCCTTTTGCATGTTTAATCTTTCTTCTTGGATGGTAGACATTTTGAATTTTACCTTGCTGGATACTGTAAGTTATTTCCCTATACATGTTTGCGAGGGTTTTTTTTTTTTCTTTTAAGATGCAATTACTTATAAACACTTCAAATCTTTTATGTCTTGCTTTTTAAGAACCAGAAGAGTGTTTGCTCTAGGAACCATTGTTCTCATTACTAAGGAAGATCCTTCTGTTTATTCTGCCACATGTCTTTATTTTCTGAAGTTTATGATCTGACTACTGAGAGCAGGCATTGCTTATGACGCTATATGAGTGCTAGGCACTGCTCCCTGTCTTTTCAGGGAGTCATCTCACCAGCCTAATGTAGTATCCTCATATACCCACTCCTAAGTACTCAACGGAAGACTCAAAAGCAATTTTGAACAAATTTCTCATCTCTCTCAGCAACTCTCCTCCATGTTTCTCTGTCCTGCTAACTCTAACTGATTTGGTTCCTGGACACTTAAGTTTGTCTCTTCAATTTAAGGCATCTACTTGACTCTGCCAAGGTGTCCATTCCCTGTGATGTGCCTCAGAAACTCCTCAAGTCAGTAAACTAGGCAGTCACAGGGTCCACCTTATAATCTCATCTCTCAAACATCAGTGTACATTTTTCCCAGTGACTATGATCTTGTAAATGGTTGTTTCATATGCTGTATCTGATTTTTTATTGTTTCAGGTAGAAAGTTCAATATGGTCCTGTTTGCTAGAAATCAAATATTTGCCTTTTATTGCACATGTATTACTAATGAGTACACTGAAGAGAGGATCAGCCCAAGGTCCAAACTGCAAGTGGCCTCAAATCGCACAACAAATTTAACACCACATTCTGTTAACTATTTCCCTTTCTTCCACGTCTGCTATCATCACTGTAGTTCAGATCTTGTCAGGTGATCTACCAAAAGAATTGCTTCTTCATCAAATGAGAAAAAACAAAAATATTGCATTTTTATATATATTGCTAGCAGTCCCATGCACAATATTGTGTTTCCATGAATTAGGGAGAGTGTACTGTACAGTTAAAGGAATATGAAGTGCTGGAGTCAGACTGCCTACTTGTGTGTAAATCCAGGCTCTACAATCCACTGGCTATATGACCTAAAGAAACCACTTAACTGCTTATGTTTTCATTTCTGGGCTCTAGCACAGGAATAATAATAGGATAAATCTTCAAGGATTCTTGGGAAGGTTAAGTGAGTTAACATACATGAAAAGCATAGAACTGTTCATGGTGTACATCAAACATTTTGTGTTATATAATATCATGTACTTAAATTGATCTGTTCTCTTAGCTTTCAATTTTTCATCTAGGGTATGTATGCTTCTTTCAGAAAATATTTTGTAAAGTCAATCTTTTAGCCTATTACTTATCCACTGTCAAACCTTTCATATCTCCAAAATGCTCCCTCCCACTATAACCTACCACTTATCTCTAAATTCATCTTCCTTTTCCTCTGACACTGCTACATGAATTGTTTGCTCAGATAATACTGATTCATTTGTCAAACCCCAAATATGACCTTATTCTGTCCTTTATTCACACATTATTCCCAATTATAATTCAGTTCCTTAGTCCCTTCAAACACACAAGTCTACACCTACCCACTCCATCCTTAAAACTTCAACTGAAACTCCTAGATATAAAGACTACCCAGATAACACTAAAAATATCAATCTCTATGTCCTTTCTGTATCATCCCTTGACATCAACTGACCCTAATCACTTTTTTTTCATTACTTGCTAGCCCAGATCTATTTATCTCAAAGGCACTAATAAACATCTATGCAATGAGTAAATACATTGACTCTGAGGACTAATGGAGACATCAAAGGCAAAGGATCATACACTAAATTCTTTTCTTAAGATAGTTCTTCCTAGGGCTGGAGAGATGGCTCAGCGGTTAAAAGCACTGGCTGCTCTTACAGAGGATCCAGGTTCCATTCCCAGCACCCACGTGGTGGCTAACAACTGTCCATAAATCCAGGTCCTGGGGAATTCAATGCCCTCTTCTGACCTCTGTGGGTGTTGTAGGACACAGGTACACTTACATACATGCAGGTAATACACTCATGAGAAGCTAAGTTCCTCATCATGCAAATAGGAAAAACTGAGCACCAATAGCCACATTATCTCTGAAAGCCTGAGGGGGTACCGAAGGAGCAAAGGCCAAAGCACCCCAGTTGCCAGGCTCTTAAACTTGTCTAATTAGCTCAAGCTCACTGAGTCAACTCTGCTAAAAAGACACAGAACCCCCAAATATAGACTCAGCCACCATCCTCCTCTAGAAATAGAAGCTAGTGGAAGTTAGGATCCAAAGGAAGAGTGACAGGATGCCACAGAGCTGGAACCAGTTCCCAGCCCTGCCAGCCCTACCACAAGCAAGAGAACAGTTAGCCCGTGAGAATCATTCCCTACCTACTTTCTTCTGCCCCTCAATGGGAAACAGGAGTAAAGGGAAGGCATGACCCAGCCTCCTCCCAGTAGGAGGTCCTCTGTGTAACTGCCTTCTAGAAGCTGAGAGGAAAAGAGACTTGACTAAAAACTTGTCCCTGCAGCTTCTGAACCATTATGCTGACTCAGGAAATATCTGATAAGTACAACGTGGCTCTACCAACCCTCCTCCTCTCATCTCTGCACCAAAAGGTAAATAGTTTGTCCTTCTAGAGGAATAATCTGGCCAGGGTTTTATTTAAAGTCAACAGTAACAAAAGATACACCTATGTATATGGGAAGAGTTGTACAGGGTTTGTTCAAAGTATCCCCAGACGCCCTCCCACTATCTCTTCCTGTCACCATAGGTCTCCACCAAGCAGTCTTCATACAACTCAGGTCCTTTTCTGGCTTCATTCACTCAACAAACGTTTGCTGAGTGCCTTGCCATGCCAAACTCCTCACTAGGTAGGAATCCAGCAGTGGGAAAATGCATACAACTGAGGCACAAATACAGATTACAATCTATAGGGGGAAGAAGGCATTAAATAAGTAAACTTATATTTACATGTGACAAATAACATAAGATGTAACGATTACTTATATATTGTTAAAAATTATTTAATACACTAAATGATACATGCAAATGAACAGACGATTATACAACACAGTCAATTCTAAATAGAAAAAGTTGCTGTTAAAGTATGTAACAAGAGTACTCAGCCTCATCAGGGGAATCAGGAAAGATTTCTTAAAGAGGCCTGGAGGGAGTAAAGCTAACCACCACAGAGAAGGCATGGAAAAGGGGTACCGTTGTTCCATATTACCAGCTAAGTGATAAGGCATACTACTTAACTTCCTGTGCCTCAGCTTTCCCAAAGATGAGGATCATAATAAAATCTGTCCCATAGAACTGTTGTGTAGATTAAAACAGGTTAACTCTGTGCACATTATATGCATGAAATGCTTAGACTAGTTCTTGGAAAAGTTAATACCAAGTGTTTGCTGCTGTGGCGGATGTTCCTTCAGAAACCAGCCCAAGTTCCTCCTCTCTGTAGACTCCACCAGACACTCCCAGAGGGCTTCATTCAAACCTCTATAATAGCACCTGTCACATTGCACATCTATGTATTTAAATATGAATATTTCCTTCACTGTCATATGAAGTTCTCGAAAGCCTTAACCAAGTCTGATATCTACCTCTGTCTTCACTATCTCTCATAGTCACAGGCACAAAGAGCAGGAAAACCATCTAAGGGACTAATGAATGATACCTTTTAGTGTGATATAGGCTATCACAATTTAAGTACCAAAATATTAATTACCAAGCCACAAATTCACCCCACATAAATATGACTCTGTCCTAGTTTACTTCCCTGTCACTGTGATAAACACATGACCAAAAGTAACTTGGAGAGGAAAGGGTTTGCTTCAGATTGCAGTCCATCGTCTAGAGAAGCCATGGTAGAAGCTCAAGGCGGGAACCTAGAGACAGGAACCAAAGCAGGGATCATGAAAGAACCCTCCTTACGAGCTTGCTTCCCCAGACTTGCTCAGTTACCTTACACAGCCCAAGTCACTAGCCAGGAATGGTACCACCCACTGTAGTCTGGGTCCTCTTACATCAATTAGCAATCAAGAAAATCCCTACACCCCCCCCCCAAAGACATGCCCTCAGACAATATGATGGAGGGAATTCCTCAACTGAGATTCCCTCTTACCAAGTATGCCTAGATTTGTGACCAGCATAAACCCTTAATAAAACACTCTTGTCAGAATTGATTTCATAGTGTGGACCCCCAGTGTGTGCTGCCAACTCTCAAGCATTCTGTGGGCTCCAAGAGGGCAGGCATGAGCCTTAGTTATTATCTTAACCTGTCCTAGTCCATTTGGGCTGTTGTAGCAAAATACCGTAGCCTGAAACCTTAGAAATTCCTCACAATTCAGGGAAGTGGAAAGTGCAAAATGAAGGCAGAGTCAATATGAGCCGAGGGCCCACTTTATCGTGTGTACCCAGTGCCTTCTCACCATGTCCTCACAAGGTGGAAGGAGCAAGGCAGCCCTTCAGGGTTTCTTTATAAGGCACTAATACTACGCATGAGCTCTCTGCTAGCGCAACCTCATTACTTCCCAAAGACAGCACCTAACACCACCAAATTAGAGTTCAAGTGTCAACAAATGTAAATTTGAGGAAGACAAACATTCAGTCCGGTGCACATTCCAGGGACTGGCATGGTAAGCATAATGCACACATTCTGTTTTATAAATTAACGACCTGCATCCTGCTGTTTATCTGGGACGCTATTGGTCCACTGCATTGCTCAGCACCTTGTGGGCTCTCCATCTGTAGCATCTGCAAACCTTCTCCAGAGCAACTGCTTTTCTTTCACCTTATGAAAATGTAACGCCTGTGACTAATTGTGCTTCTCTTGTTGTTCTGGGCTGCAAAGCCGCTCAGCACTGAGTCTAAGTCCACTTCATAACTGTGAAGGCATTCAAGGCACACAGTGTACCAGCTTTTTGTTTAAATTTAACTATGTTGTATTATTTCCCTTCTCTCTTGTCATCCTCTTGAGTCTTTTAAATTTGTTACTTGATATATGTAGGCATGTAAAAATTATATACACAGCTCTGATGCATACAAAAATTTAATATACCTTTTAGTAAAGCCAAACACAGATTTATGAATGAGTCCTATATCTCTGAGTAGGGAAGAGGAGATAAATTTGCTATTTGAAGATATTTAAGACTCTTAAAACCATTTCTTTTAGGTTATCTGTCTTTTCGAGGGAAAACTGAATTAACTCAAGACTGTTTCTCCTCTCTTTTCTACTACTAAGCAAATGTCATTTGCACTTAAGGGGGCACTTAGGTACCTTGATGACATTGTGGAAGATGCTTTTAGGTTTTCATGGGTCTCTAGTGCTGTGTGACTGCCTTGGCCTGACCCTGGGAGCAGGGACTCCTTAGAGTATCATGTTTCAGACTGGCATCAACTACTAAAGAAATGTCCCCAGCTGTGAGGGCCCTACAACTTTCATTCAGCAAATTTATGGAAAGATCTGTGATGTGGTCGTGTGAGCTTCACATGCCCAGAAATCATGTTCCTATGTAGAGCATTACCCTCCCACTCAGAGTAACTCTGATTGATAGCCAAACCAAGGTTTTTGACATCACAAGCATCCATTTTCTCCTCCAGCCCAGTTAGTCTGGAAAACAGAGATTGAAGAATGCTACTATTAAATAAGACTTGGCAGCAAGCCAGGTAATTTCTCCAGTTTGTAACCCCCACACTGCACTTTGTGCAAGGCTTGAATTCATGGAAATTTCCAAGCTAGAAATACCTTGGAAAGGCATTCAAAGCCAACAAGCTTTGAAATGTTGACATGCAACTATTCACTGATGTACTTGTGATTCTGCATAATTAATGAGGAATGCCCAAACCTGAGCTAGTGAAATCTCTACGGAAAGAGTCCCACTCTCATCCATAGCATGATATGTGCTTCAGCCTTTCTGGGTTATGCTTCTTAGTACCAAGTCACTATCTCAATTGATCATGGTTAATATGAATCCCAGGGATAAACATCAACAACTATTATGCACCTGGGACTTTGTATAGGTCATCTTTACTCCTGCAAGAATCTACAGGCAGGTATTCGGAGATGCATTCTAAGGATGAAGAACTGACTCTGTCCTAGTTTGTTTACTATTGCTGTAATAAAACACTATGACCAAAACCAATTTGGGGAAAAAAGGGTTTATTTGACTCACACATCTCTGTCACAGTTCATCCTTGAGGGAAGCCAGGGTAGGAACTCAGGGCAGGAGCCTGGAGGCAGGAACTGAAGCATCAACCATGGAGGAGCACAGCTTACTAGCTTGCTCTTCTGGCCTGTGCTCATCTTGCTTTCTTATTCAACCCAGGACCACCTGCCCAGGGGTGGCACCATCCACAGTGGGCTGGGCCCTCCCACATCAGTCAAAAGCCAAGACAGTGCCTCAAAGACATGCCCATGACATACTCTCTAAAACTCATACTGTGTGTGTATGTGTGTGTGTGTGCTATAAGTTGACATCATGTATTATCCTCCATCACTCTTCACCTTCTTTTATGAGACCTGGAGCTCAGTGAATCAGTTAAGCTAGCTGGCCAGTAAGCTACAAGAATCCTGTCTCTGCCTCCAACACTGTGACTACAGCCAGGTGCCACCATTCCCAGCGTTTTAGATGGATGATGAAGATCTGAACTCACATCTTCATGGACTAAAGTCCATGCTCTTTTACACAGCTGCATCCAAGATATTTTATTTCTCTCTTTTCTTGAAAAGATGAAGAAAATTCAATATAAATAAAGATCAAAAAAATCTTTTAGGGGCTAATGAGTAAAAATCTTTGGGTGGGGGTTTTCTTTATACAATTTTTTCATAATCAATTCCAAAGCCCTCTGTATCAATGCTGTGAGCAAAGGCAGCACAGCCACCCCTCCTTGCTGGTCCTGTCTTCTGTTCCCATCTGCTTCTCTATGTCCTTGTAAGACAGAGAGAAAATGTCACATATAAATTCTGAAGAGTAGCTTTTACTGAAGGTGTCTGGTTTTTTTTCCCAACACCACAACCTTCTCTCACTGATGGTGACACTCTCATTTCAAGCTAATTTTGATTTCCACTGCTTTTATCATTTCTAATTCAGATGTCTTTAATAACTTTTCAGAACTCTTTTCAACAATAAGATTTGTACCACAGATTCTCTACAGAAATGGTTTTCATGTGTCACCTAGTTATAAATACCTTCCTTCCGGTTATACTGGTATGTGATGCTTTTTCTGTTTGCCAAGCACTTCACAAGACAATCTATCAAAAGCATTGGTAAGGTTGTTCTGAAAGCATAAGAAATAAAATATTATTCTTAAGAAAAAAAGTCGGTTACAAGTACACTAGCTTATTTCTCATGGTTTTAGAACAAAATCATATCCATTTCATCTGAAAATGATTAAGCTAAAAGCTGATCTACTATCTCTTACCTATTCCTTATGAAATAATCTTTTCAATTGTCCAGTTGCTATTCTCTGCTATTTTAATGCCCAATTCAGCTATAAACAGCAAATCAGGTTCATTTGGACAGCTTCAAGCTTAGATTTTTTTTGTTGTTCTATGACTGCCAGATTCTACCCCTTTGACGAGACAAATCAGAGCTTCCCAAAATGTTTTCAACATTTTCAAGGCTGCAGTGCATAAGAAATTCAATGTCAAGGTGACGCCAAGGCAAGTTGAAGAAGAAGAAAAAAATTCTTGGGCTCCAAATAAGGATTTTTTTTTTCTTTTGAAGGGAGAGATGAGTTGGTACCACTTAATTTCTTAATAGTTTATTGGGTCTGCAGAGATGGCTCAGCAATTAAGAGCACAGGCTGCTTTTTCAGAAGACCCAAGTTTGGTTCCCATGGCAGCCAACAGCAGTCTATAACTCTAGCTCCAGGGGATCTGACACCATCTTCTGGCCTGTGTGGCCATTGCATGACACAGGTATACTTAAATACTTGCAGGTAAAATACTCAAAGATATAAATAAAAATAGATAATTTTTTAAAAGAATTTTTTTAGTAGCACTTTGGATCAGACACAGTGCCAAAGATCCTTAACAAAAGTCTAAATTTTAATTAGAATATGCCTAGATCCCTATTGGGAATAAATCATTCCTATTAGGATTAGGATATGAGCCCTCAATGGTAACTCTCCAAGGATAAACAAGACAGGAGAGGCAGATCTGGCCTAAGAGACTGTGATGTTTAAGACCCAGTGTATATCTGCCCCTATTGTAGGCCCCAGAGTATCTCATAGGAGATATTGGGCAGTGGATGCCTCCTTCACAGAGGTAGGGTCACATATTGGGAAAAGGAATGTGTTTCAAGAGATAAAAAGCTCCAAGTCACACCCCATCACCTATAAAACCTAGAAGTACTTCAAGTGGCTGTTGTGTTACACAGGTAATTACTGGACGTAAATAAACCCTCCAGAAATGGTGGCTACTTTGATTCATCTATGACCTCTTCAGCTACCTATCATAAAGGTGTAGGGTTTCACCTCCATGTTTCTGAGTGAATTCTCTTAGTTAGAGAAGAGAAGCCAGTTGCCTGGGTTCACATGGCAGAAAGTTGGGAGGGCCATGGCTCCCACTACTGATATTTGCAATCACAATATGCAGCTTAGCCACCAATGTACTAGGGTGCTCTTCTTTCCTAGGGGAGTTCCTGGGAAGCCCCTTTTCAAATGCCATCCCTAACAGACTTGTCTAGGCATCCTGCTAGCTCACCCATCCAGTTTCAAAAAAGAGAAGGATAAATTAGTAAAGCAAAGAAAATATCTAGGTTACACCAAGAGTCCTCATATCATGTCATACAAGTCAGTAGTATGTATGTTATGAGTCCTAATTAGTCCTAAGAAGAGACAGCCAGGTCTCACAAAATCTACAGACAAAATGGATCCAATTGGCTTCCAGAACAGGCCATTGCTTTGAGTGAGAATCTGAAAACAGAGACCACAGGATATCAAAGCCCTAGTAGTAGAATAAATGAATAAAGAGGAATATGAAAGGAAGGAGACAACAGGAGCAGTGTGTAACAGGTACTTCGGTACATACCTCTAACATGAAAATGGAGGGTATCAGTCAGGAGCCCCAATGAGACAGGACAGTCAAATGAGAACCAGGTCCCCAGAAGGGGACTCTCATCCCAGAGTCCAGTTGCTTGTCTTCCTCCTGCTCTGATCACCAGCCAGTGGCTGGAGCATCAGAGAAACAAAGGTATGTTCAGGATCACAGACTGGCAGGCCTCTGGTTTCCTACAAGGGGTCTCGGCTACAACAGAAGGGCCCCAAGTGCTGTCTCACCTGTGTTAACCAGGCAGTTCCCACAGGACAGCTGAACTCCTTTTCCTCTCCCACTCTAGCCCCTTCATCCACATCCTGTCCTGAAGCTGCCAATTCACCATTATCAGCCTTAAAAGACTATCAGTCAGCCAGGGGCCTAGAGATTGTTTCCCACTGTCAGGAGAGCCCAGCAGGCCATGGCCCTAGCCACAGGGAGGAAGCCCATCAGAGTGAATGCAACTCCTTAAGCTTGTACCTAGGATGCCCTCTCTCTAATGTCCAGAGGGTATGACTCAGGCTTCAGGGTAGGCAGAAGATCAGAGGCTGAGGTAGCCACTGAACTGCCCGATTCAGCCCGGGTCTTTCTTTGATGATTTTTCAGTAGAACAAGCCATGCCAGCTCCTCAACTATGCCTCAAGTGAGTGAGACCTCCCAGGCCCTGGGTAGGAGTCAGAGGCTTGGCTAATGAGCATTTGCAAAGGCTTCTACAGAGCAAAGGCCAGAGAACCACTCGTTATCCCAGCAGCTCTGTCAGCAAGCAAGAGAGCACAGGCAAGAGAGCAAAAAAATTCTTCTGTCTGCTCCACATGGCACCTGGCTTTCCAGAAGAGGCATGCAACTCAGACCCAAGTGAGTCTTACTGTTCTTCTATACATGCCAGTGCCCACTCCAAAGAAAGCCTGCTCCCCAGAACTACCAGGTATTCCTTCAACACATTCCCCCTAGAATCCTGTTCCCTATGCTACCACATTGACTTCAAAACACAAGTACTTACTAATGACACTATGTCAGCCTATTTGTCCTTGTCCAACCTTTAAAGGCTTTCTTGGGTCTTCCTTCCATTCAACTCTTGTCAACTATATTTGGCTACTTCTACAAGCTCCTTTTTTTAAAGACAGGTTTATATATCTCAAAATGGATTTGAGTCACTGTGTAGTTGAGGATGATCCTAAACTTATCTTCCTGCCTCTACCTCCTGACTGCTAGGATTCACGGCATGTGCCACTATGTCCAATTTATGCTGCACTTGGAATGGAACCTAAGACTTACTGCATTCTAGACAAAGACTACCCAGCACATCCCAGCCCAGTCAGCAAGCTCCTTTTTTGTCGGCCTAATCTTACCTCTGGCTCATAGCCATTTTCAAAGGGAGGTTTCCAGCATACTTGTCTGTGCCAGACTGTCCTCACATGCTCAGGATACACAGGCAAACAAAACACACCCTTGCCATGTACTAGATTCCCCAGAGTTCCCTCAGATATATCACCTGAAACTTCATCCCTGCTGGGTGCCCTGCCCCCATATCCTTACTGTTTTTCTAAAAGCACTTCCTTAATAAACTACTTGCATAGCCATTTGGGGTCTGCTTCTAGTGAACTGAACCAAGAAACTATTTCCTAATGTGGATTCTTACTTCCTTCCTTAGCCATTAAAACCAGAACTGTTTTGTTCTTCTGGACTTATCGCAATAGATACTTAACAGGCACATTTAGTCAAGTACTCGCAAACGACTTGGTTAGGGCATTTCTGTTTCTGTATCTAACTCTGATCTTCCCAATGAGATTGTGAGTCCTTTAAACACATTGATAATAGGTTCCCCCTAACCTTTGGCATTAGAAGAGGTATAAAACCTGCCCTTGAGACTTATGAATAGAACCTGAAGTTACACAGGTCTATTTGTCTCCTGTACATAATGGAACAAAGGGCTTCAAAAAGGCCATGTATGGTGGCCATCTGAGTCACACACCTTGGCTCAAAATGTAGCCACAGTGAGCTCTCCCAGGTAAAATGGGGCCAGAGAGCCTCCAAAAGTCAAAAGAGTCTGTCTTCGGTCTCTCTCACCTCCTCTCTACACTCTCTCCAACTCCTTAGTTTCTTTCCTTGTGTCTTTCAGAATCTTGTTCCCAGCCTGCTGTCCTCTACTGATGTAAGGCCTCAGTTGAGACATTTGTGTTTCAAGAGATTGGCAGAACTTCAGAGAGTCGGGGAGCCCAGAATAACCATCCTTTACAACAGCACAGCATTTTTCAAAGGGTGTTTGTTCATACTTCATCAAGCATTGGGCTTCACCGATCTCCTATGAAATAGATGAGGCAAATAGTCATTGCCTGTCTCCAGATGAGGTACCTAGGATCTGAAGAAACTGAGAACTTCACCCATCCCACACCTACTGAGTGACAAAGCCCAGGCTAGATAAAGACTGAATCCAAGACACCCAAGGACAGCCACCAAAGCAAAAACCCATTCCCATAAGGTCTTTCTGTCATCCACAGCAGAAAGGACGCAGGTGAGTCAGTTCTTCCATTTCTGTACCTGCTAGGGAAATAGACAAGTCTTCGGCCTTGGGAAAAAGGGATCAGCAATGAAGCACACCCAATGTTGTATGAGGTCAAAGTGAGGATAAAACACTTCGTCTTGTGGCCATCGATGAGGAAGGACCAAGAGCTTCTGGAGAAAGCTTGAACAAGGGCAGACTACGTTAGATTCACTTACCACCTATGGCATGCCAGACACTTTCCAACACAATCCTACAAAAGAGGTGCTATTCGCCCATTTTACAGGTGAACAGACAAACTCTAAAGGTCAAGGATGAGTTCAGGATCACAATCTGTAAGTCAATAAAAAGACATTTATGAAGTTCCTGCTATGTGTCAACACAGTGATGAGTAGTGAATATACTTACTAATTCCAGCCAGCATTCATTTGCAGACTAGGGAGGTTGTGTGACTTCAATAATCACATCAATGTTAGTAGATATGAAAACAGAGCCTTGTTAGTCACTTGTCCACAGCCACTCAGCTTGTAGGTAGCAAGAGGCACAGAGATTTCAAGATCAAGCCTAATCCCCTTCAGAGATCAGGAAAAGTGTGAGTTGCAGACAGACACTGGCACTGAGGCATAAGTAGACAGGACACAGATGACTGACTTGCAGATGGCACAGGATGAACTAAACAGCTCCCTCCTGGATGATTTCAAGGAAATTAAAAGGCCCCTTTCACATTGCCTCTGCTCAGAGCTAATTTCTGGCAACAGCTTCACTGTCCTTTCCATGATGATCCAGGGGATTTTGGGGAAAGGAGTCAAGCAGCCAAATCTCCTACCTGAGAGACTCCTAAGTCTCTGATAATTACCTGAGTGAGGGCCATGCCCAAACCAGACACCTGCCTGGCATGGGAGGAAGATAATAGCTTTAAATCAATAATAGAAGTTTCAACTCCTTCCAGATATTTCCTTGCATACCTTAGTCCTTTCCTCTGTGGGTCTATTTCCACAGACCATTGCCTAGGGAAGGAAGACACAGAGGAAAAGGGGTTCCTGGCATATGGATTTTCAAAGCCCAGGAAGAAGCAAAGAAGAGTCCATGTGTAGATCACAGACTTGAGAGAACAACAGAAAGCCACAGCCCAGAGTTCCTCAATACTGGGGAAGGCGAGAAGTTGGGGGTGAAGCTAGAAGTGGGGAGATATAGTGGGTTCTGAGACAGGGATGCCCTGTGTCTGACCCATCAACCTGAGTGTGCAAAAAAAAAACCCTCCAACAGGTTTTAGGGGATCTGAAAGCGCTGGGACCCACAGTCTCCTTTCCCAGACAGAGCCCTGGGAAAGCAACAAGATTTCAGAGAAGAAATAATCGTGTAATATATCCAGATATAATTTTTATGAGCCAGTCTTCAAAATTCAGATATGATTCACAAAACATAAAAATCACCATTTTAAAGTTTCTGATTCAGTGGTTCTTAGTACATCTATGATGTTGTACAACAATCATCACTGTCTAATTCCAGAATATTAACTCCTCTGACTAAGAGACCCTGCATTTGTGCATAGGTAGATACACCTAGTTCTGTCTTTCTCTGGACCCTACTGGCCAAAAATCTGCTCTCTGTCATGTGCCTTTTCTGCACATTTCATAGAAATGATACCGTTCAATGCATCACTTTTATGCCTGGCTTCCTTTAGCATAACAGTTTCACGATTCATATTCATGTTATAGCATGTATCACTACTTCTTTCCTTTTTATAGCTTAATAATATTCCCTTATATGGTTATACCACATTTTATTTATTCATCTAATAGACATTGTATTGCATTTACTTTGAGAATCATGCTGCTGTGAGCACTTATATACAACTTTTGGGTAGAAATGTGTTGCCAGTTCTCCTAGTATAAATCAAGGAGCGGAACTGCCAGATCATATGGTAACCTTGTGTGTAACTTTGTGAGAAACTGCCAAGACTCTTTTCCATAAAAGGCTATACCAGAGGTAGGATTTGGACAGACCCATGATGCAGTGATCATGAAAGCATCCAAAACACTAAGTCTTGTGTTCCAGAAGACAGGGAGATGAATCAGAGAAGAGAGGGAAAGACAAAAGGACTCAACAGCAAAGACTGAGAAGCTGTGTAGACATTTGAGCAGCTGCTGGTGTACGCAACAGATATTCCCCACATCATCCCACATCTATCTGTCACCTTAAGGAAAGGTTCCAAATCCAGTAAAATTAAGTTGCCATTTCTAGAAGAATGGGTATTCTGGAAATTGAGTTGAAATATAGAAAATAAATAAGATTATATTTCATGCACACCTAAATTTGTGACAAGACATCAGTGCCTGCAACAAACTTCACAGTGAGAAACAGCACACAAGGAAGCACAAGTGCACAAGTGAGGTTTTTAAACTCTTTGTCATCTGGGTCTCTGGATACACATCCACAATAGAAGAGTAAAAATGAACTGCTGGAACACTAGAGCTAGAGGCCAGCTTGTGGAAGTCAAAGTCCACCCTTCATGGAATGACTTCTTAGATCCACTATACTTAGGTTCTTCCTCCTATCACCTTCCTTCAATTCCCTTGGATTGCTTGCTGTTCCCCACATCCATGGCATATGCTCAGACCTCTGTACCTTTTCCCACATGGCTCTTTCTGCCTTCTTCCTTGTACACACAAAACATCCTACGTGCAGATATCACTTTTTTTACTGCATTGTCCATCTCTTATCTGTGGTCCCTTGGTGGGTTGTTCATTTTATATTGTCCTTGTTTATTGATATATCTGTCTTTTACCACAGCTCCAGCTCTAGGCTTCTAATCCATGCATTTAGTACAGAGGCAGTGCTTCACAAATATCTCTTGAGAGCACTAACCAGGTCAAGCTTCTATTATATGAATAAAGGACCAAGGCCATGAGAAGTAGAGACTTTAATTAAAAATCCCAACAGCTGATGGGTGGGTAAGCCCTTGTGCAAACATAGCAGGCCCAGGATGCTTTCAAGAAACAGTCAGAAGTCGCATCCAAACACTCTAGTGTCATCCACAATTCCTGCTGGTCCCACCTCCACTTTCCCAATTTCTGATAAAAGTAAGGAAATATCACAATCATGGAACATCTCTGGCATATGTATTGGAGTGGTATTTGAGGGAAAGACATATGGGGGAAAATGTTATGAGGACATTGTGTAGTGTGCTGGGTGTACTTCTGGGGGAGTTTATTATTGATATGAGATGATAATTCACTACGAATAAATCAAATCAATACACAACTCTGCTATGGCCAGATTCCCCACTCACCAATATTCCTCCTGCCAAATGAAACATTCACAAACAACCCATTCCAAAGCAGCGTGATTTTCCAGGAAATCTCCATGGAAGGACAAGTTGTCATGTGCCTTAGTTCACTGGATCACCAGCCCATAATAAGAAACCTTTCTAATACCTGCAATAAATCTCTCCTTCAGCCTTGTAAACTCTTATAGGGTTTCAGAATTGATGAGATTTCCCAACATATGTTTGAAAATGTCTCTTTCCATGGTATAATAGAAACTATTACCAAACTCATTGTTACAACTTCCAGAAGAATGAAATTAAATGTATAGACTCTAACATGACTGTGGACATGTTCAAGGTCCTTCCTAAATCTCCAGAAATAGTCCTGACCAAAGGGGATAGAATAGAACTGACCCAAACAAAAGAAAAGAAAAGTTGACAGGCTGGTTCTCTCAACACTGTGAACAGCTGTTGTCCTTGAAGGCCTTCTCAAGTTCTCTCTACTCTCCTGTCTCTATCTTCCTGCCTCCCTTATGCTTTATGACAGAGAGAACCCCTCACCAGCAGATCCTTCACTTCCTTTTTATGGCATATGTCATGAAAGGTTCTACCCAATCCTGCGCCCACTCACCATGAGTAGACAGCAGGAAAATACTCCACCACAGGAGTAAAGTCAAATCTTCCTGTTGCCCTCACTCATGACCCCAGAGGCAAGATACCAAGGATGCCATCTATCAGAGAGTACACTCAAGTGTCCCTCAGGGAGCTGGGCAATCATTACAGCATCTAGTTATCAAATGTCAACCAACTATATGGAAACCATCTACATGGCTTTGTAAGAAAATCCATCGCCCTTTTATTAACCTTGGATTCAACTGAAACTCCCTAAAAAGCAAGGAAGAAATGTTCTTGGTACTACACAGACAAGCCTGTCCATCAGTTGAGTAACTAGGATCACAGGAGATGCCTGGAAACACCCTTCATCTCAAAACAAGAAACAAATAAAAATAGGGAAACATGGACAGACTGCACAGAGCGGGAGCCCAGAACTGGGAGAGGGGAGCCAGCTCAGCTTATCAGCTGGTCTGAGAAGAATCAGATTTACTTATCTGCCTCAGGTAATTCCTGCCTCAAGAGGATGGGAACAAATCATAGTCTGGACATCAAAAGATAATCCAGAGCTGGGTGTGATGGTACAAATCTGTAAGTCCTGTACTTAGGAGGTGAAAGCAGGAGGGTGAGGTGGTTAATGCCAGGCTCAGATCCACATCAAGGCCAGACATCTAACTCTGTCTCCAAAAGGAAAAGAAGAAAGAAAGGAAGAAAGAAAGAAAGAAAGAAAGAAAGAAAGAAAGAAAGAAAGAAAGAAAGAAAGAAAGAAAGGAAGATTAATTCCCTCAAAGTGCTTGTAGTGAACAACTGCAGGCTTGTATTCATTCCTGGCAGTCTGCACCCATAAATGATGGAGTGAGTGCTACCGTTGTCTAAGGAAAGGAAGCTGACAGCCATGCTTTCCAGACTGCCTCAGACCCCAGTTCTGCTCTGTGAGCTGCTGGGGTTAATCCAAGAACAAGAGCAAGAACAAAAGTAAAGACTCCCTCCCAGCAGTGGGTGGGTAAGGACACAGCAGGTGGAGGGGAGGAGGGGAACAGCTTCAATGGAAGCAGTCATATGTGCTGCTAAAACCCAGACCAGGAAGCCTGAGAGAGGGCAGCTCCAATTATTGGTAAAATAATCAGAAATAAACAGTCATTCACACAAGTACAACTTCTCCATACCCTCTAGCTGCGCCTCTTTGCAGCCTTGGTTATATTTAGAACCAATTTGAGCAACCAGGTTATTTTGTCCACTGGAGTCAAACAATGCTTTAAGAGCTCCTGCCAGGGATGAGGAGGAAGGGACACAAAGTATAGAGAAGCTAATCTCTCTCGCTGTAATCCCAGGTCAAGGGAACTCCTAGAATGTACCAGGAGCCTCCTTGGTAGGAGCACACACACTGCACTAGACCCTGGAACAGCCTCTGTTGCCAAGGCCTCCCCCAAGCAGGCTCTTGCTCTAAAACCCATGACAGATAAGTCTGAACAAGGCTATGGCCTGCAGGTCCCAAATGCCTTTCAGGGCAGACCAGGTTCTCTTCTCCCAGAAAGGCCTGGCACAGGCTGAGCAGAGGTAAAAGCACTCATGTCTTCCAGAGACTGCAGGGTGCTGTGCTAGGACCAGATGCTAAAAGACCAAGTTAAACCAAGATTCTGTCATGCAACTTTCTGTCATGAGTGCTCGAGGAGAAGGGAGGTAGATATCATGGTTAAATAAAGAGCCAAATAGCTGACAGAGAAGCTACTTTTGGGGATCTCACAATCAACTTACAAACACAACAGGGGTAACAGAGAGGGAATAAATTATCTAGAGAAAGTCTTGGCACTTTCTCCTCCAGATTCTTCATGCTCCACGCATTTTCAAGGTCACTGATAAATCTGCCTATAGGAAAACATGTCCACCATGGAATCAAGATCATGCAAGTATTTTCAATCTGCATGCTACCACTGAGCACCAGGTGCCTTGGTGTCCCTCAAATCACAAATGTAAACAAGACTTACTTGACCTGATTTTGTGGAGCTCACAGGCCAGGAGATTGCCTGGGAAAGCAATGGCACTGGCCTCAGCAGTATAGACAGTTCAGCCCTCTCCAAAGAAACGGTCATAAGCTTTTACCACTGTGTAGATTATGTAAGCCCACTGCAGGTGGCCAAGGACTGCCTCCCCATACAGGTGTCACACTGTATTCAATAGCTGGGTTCCTGAGCAGTAGATGAAGGAGGTATTATTAAATGAGAAAAGCAAGATGCAAACACACACACACACACACACACACACACACATATATATATATATATATATACATATGGTGATGTCATTTTTTTCAAAAGTCGTGTTGTTGTTGAGACAGGAACTTGATACGCTGCCTAGGCTGGTCCTAATTCTCACCTCAACCCCCCATGTAGCCGGTACGATAGATGTATGCCACTGGACCTGGCTTGATAATCTCATCTTTATAAACAATGACAAAAATAATTCCCTATGTCTCGACGTTTTTAGGTGCAATTATGACAGAAAAACACAAACAGCTGTGAACTTGGGGGAGGGATGTACCTACAGGATCAGTATCACAGAGAATGTAAAAAGGGGGCATTTTCAGAAAGAAATGGGGAAATAAACATTCAAGGCATCTTGGCATATGTTATATGAAAGCCTGGATGATAATTTGCAAATGAATTATTTCCCCACTGCTTCCCTGCCTCTCAGGCTCAGAGGTGCTTGACCTTGGCCTCTGCTGGCTCTACATTTGGCCATGGCTTCTGTCTACTTGGCTTTTGCATCTACAGCTTTTACTGGTCTGTGAGGAAGCAATGTGGCAGAGAATTCTTTTAAAGGACATCTTCGCCAATTTTTTTCATTAATAAGAAAATGAATTCTGGGGCTGAAGAGGTGGCTCGGTGATTAAGAGCACATGCTTCTCTTGCAGAGGACCCGAGTTCAGTTCCCAGGAGCATACAACCACCTGTAACTCCAGCTCCAGGTGATCTGACAGCCTCTGCTGGCTCAACAGGAAAAATCCTCACCACCACCCTATGAAGCAGGTCCCACCGTTTTGCATATTTCAGGTGAGATAAATGAAGTTTGCAAAGAAAAAGAGCTCACCTACATTTAGTACTAGGCAAGGACAGAATTCAAATCCAGGCAAGCAGCACAGAGCCTCCTCCAGCTGAACCACCATGCTTGACTCTCCTTGGAGACCATTCTATCCATTTTGTGGCATCACCACCTCCTCTCTGGTTTTCCCATGGCAGCCCATCTCTGCTTTAGAGCTGTCACCAGCAGCTCTGTCTGAGCACTGGCTCTCCTCGGACAATCAGATGGAACCAAAGCTTCATCAGTTGTTTCTAAGAGCCTGAATTTTATCTCTTAGGGCCTGTGTTGTTTACTTCTCTCAGTGCTGCAGCAAAATTGTCTAAAAAGGGTAACCAAAGAAAGGAAGAGTTTATTTGGACTCACATTTTGAGGGTATAGCCCATCATGGCAGGGAAGGTACAGGGGCAAGGGGGACTCTCTGCTGTGATGGCAGGAGCATGAGGCAGCTGGTCGCGTTGTATCTGTGGTCAGGAAGCAGAGAGTAATAGATACTGGTACTTGCTTCACTTTCTCTCTTTTTATTCAATCTGGGACCCCAGTGGATGGAATAGTGCTGCTTACATTGAAAGTGAGTCTTCCCTCTGCAGTAAAACCTTCCTAGAAACACCTTCCTAGACACCCACCAGGGTAGTTTCCGTGGTTGCTCTAAATCCAGTCATGTTAACAATAAAGAGTAACCATCACAGGGCCACTCATTAGGCTTGTGCTTGGCCAGTTTAGTATCTGTTTGGGTTTCTTCATAGGAAATATTGTCTTTTCTCACCCTCTCCCTTTTTTCTTTGTCCATTATGGAACTTGAGCTCCCAAAATGCATCCCTGAACCTTCACTCCCTACAAGAATTTGCTTGGATACCAGGGCCTCCTGCTTGCTCCCCCATCCCCGCCCCCATGTACACTTGCTCTGAGGTGAGATCTGACCAATCTTCACTTAACTAGAGCAATATGCGCATTCAGTGTCCCTCTAAAAGGACACATCTGCTTGCACTGGGGGTAGGATATGGGCAGTTAATCTTAAACACAAAGAATTGAGACATTTCTTTTCCTAGGAAAATGTCATGGAAGATTTTCATTTTGATGAAGTGGACTCTCCAGTGTCCTGCTTTAAAACAACCATGCAAACCTGTCTGGTTACTTCTTCGCTTCAGTCACTGTAATACAGCCCTCACTGAGCACTTGATTTAAAAGAGCAACTTCTCGCCACCACTCCCTGTCCTGCCCCAATTTTCTCTATGGCATTTATAACACTTGACATACCATATACCACTGACTTATTTTGTTTATGATCCCCCCTTTCTCTCTGCCTAGAACATGCCTCATACTTGGTACACATACAATACATATTTGTTTCATTTATTTATTCTTACAACAGATGTCAGATGAGCCCCTAGTTCATGACAAACCGAATTACAATAGACTCTGGCTTTATTTTTAAAAAGAAGGGTGGGGTAGGGGTAGCCTCTGCCTTTACTCAGCTTCCAACCTGATACAAAGATACATATTGAAACATACACGTAAACTCAGATCAGATTCCAATCTATGTCTGTGTCTCCCCAGGAGGGAGCAAGTCAACTAGGACAATTAGCCAGCATTTGGGAGCTCAAAGAAGTAGAAATTTGTCAACTGAAATATTTTCATCTTTAACAGCCTAATATGGTAATGCAGGTATGCATACCAATTAAGTATTCATTCTAATAGAGGATTTCTTCACATTCTTTGTATGTGAATAAGATTAACCTTTCTACAAACTTCCATCACCTCCCTTCTTTACTGTTCCACACATTTGTTGATACTCATCCTATACAGAGGTAGAGTTTATGTTTTGACCACTTGACTCTAGGTCAGTAATCTGTAACTGCTTGCCCAATAGAATGTATTGGAAATAATAACTTATTTACACTATGAACCCTTTTCAGAACTCATTGTCCTAATGCCCCATCCAAAGGGCCTATGTTTGGTTCACCCCCATCTCTTCTCCCCTATCTCATTCCTCACCCAAGACAACACTCATGCCAAACCATTTGGTCCCCAAACACACCATCCCTGAAGAATTTGTCTGTATGTTTTCCTTCTATCTGGAATGTTCTCTTTCACTTTTTACTTGGCTAATCTCACATCATTTTTCAGACTTCAGAGCAAAACTAACTTACTCCAGAAACTCTAGACTGGGTGTTATGCTCTCAGATCACCCTACAATTATCCTACAGCATCCTGTGCCCCACTCTATGTCTGTTAGCTGTCTGTTTATCCCTCTAAACAAAAGCTACCTGAAGGCCAAGGCTGGGGAAGTTACACTTAAATGCTTTTGGAATATATAAATGAAGAGCCCTGCCAAGACCCCTGGAGATAGTATCCTGCAGGTCCTTCTGGTTAGTAGAGGAAGCCATTGCTTCCTCTGAAGCCAAGTAACTGATCAACCTACTAATTCCTGATAGATGTAGCTGGCAACAGTCTGCATTAAATACAGCAAGCTGGCACAGACAATAATTAGCATTGTCTAAAAGTCTTACTGAGACCTCCAGAGTCAGACACTGAGGATCAGCCCAATTCCCTGGCCTGCATTCCTAGGACCTGAACAGGCCTCATTATATTAGTTCTGCCTGGGATCGATCCATTTGTTCTTCTCTCTCAGTTTTGAACTGGACCCTACTCCCCATCTCAACAAGAAAGTGTGTTTTGCCAGGTATGGGGGTACACCTTTAATCCAAGCACTAGGGAAGCAGAGGTAGGTGGATCTCTGTAAGACCAAGGCAACCTGCTCTACACAGAGTTCTAGGCCAGCTAGAGCTAGAGGGAGACCCTGTCTCAAACAAACAAAAAGGGACATCTGTTTAACAGCATTCATCAGAGTCCTATATTGAGATAGATGAACCACTGGTACAGTCTCCCAGGAGCTCACAGTCAAGGACACTTCACCATCTAATCATAGCTACCACCTCCACTCACAAGCCAAGAGGGCAATTTAGCTGAGAACGACAAACCACACTGCCACTTCTCTGATATTTCCTTCCTCTCAGCACCTTAAGATAATATAGATACTAACAAGTGTTAGAGAAGGCGGTGAAGGGAGAGACCAATGCATTAATTATTCAAATTTATTCTTGTTTAACTTCAGAAATAATAATGAGGAATTCAATATTTCTAGAAAGACTGTCTAGGTACAAGAACTTAAAATTTCTTTGACAGATCTAGGAAATATAGTATTCTTCTCCTATCTATTTGATCTTGACTCTTGTAATTATTTAAGTCCATAATTTTTAAATCTAGCAATCACTAGAACTGAAGTCAGCAAAGGATGATGTTATGCCAACAATAGTGCCACCCTCCCCCATTCATGTTCTCTCGTTGCTTAGACATCAGAGTCTCCCACTATTCTGTGCCCGCTACTCCTCTGTGGAAGCTGTTTATTAAAAACACAAAGAGTCCTCACAACCAAAATGCCCAGGGTGTCTGCCGCCTCAACCTCTGTCCATCTTTCTAGTCAAATCCTTTCCTAAGAATTACAGAATGAAGATGTGAAAACTTTAAACAGCACAGTTGTCAACGTAACTAAAGTATAAGTATGTGGCTTCGCACGGTTCTCTGATATTTTTCCAGGGCTCACTGGGGCTCCAGCCAACTCTGAAGCTCTGTCTGCTTCAGGTCTGGATGCCTGAACTCACTTCCTGGCTCTCATGCACCATCTTTTCCTTCTCCTTTTACAACTGTACCTAGAGAAACTGAGATTGTGTGTATCTCATTCACCTGTAGGCTCAGAATTAGCACAGGGCCCAGTAGATGGTGTGTAGATGGTGTGCTCTTCCTAAACACTTTCTACGTAGATCAGTGAGTCCTGTAACTATGTAGATTGTGAATTAGAAAAGGAGTAATGACAATATAGATGAAAAAGGAATGGGTGTTTCTAATCACTTCCAAGTCTCATTTGTGATCTTGGTTCTACTGAGACAGAACCCCAGTCCGCATGCAAATACCTCTATTAGAAGCTGTTCTAGAGTTATTCTAATATGCTGGGTGTGATGGTTTGGATGTGAAATGATTCCTACAGGCTCACATTTATGAATATTCAGTCCTCAGCTGTTTGGGAGGTTGTGGAATTTTTAGGATGTGGGGCCTACCCACAGGAAGTAGATCCCTGTAGGGCAGGCCTTGAGATTTATAGCTGACCCAGGCTCCCACCTCTTTCTGTGGAGATTTAAACAGCTGCACACACACACACGCACACACACACACACACACACACACACACACACATACCTGCCACTATGAACCTCTCCACCCCATGCCTCCCCCACAGTGGTAGACCATATTCCCTCAAACCATGAGCTTCTGTTAGATATTTGGTTACAGCAGTAAGAACATTGACTAATACACTGTGTCAAGGATCATGCAATTAGAGAAAATCAGACCATCTAGGAACCAGTCTCAATATGTCTTAGTCTTAAGACAGCTGACACTCATAAGTCCTTATCAGAGACAAGGAGACAGCAGACCCCCAGATCACCTCACTCTGGGTTGTAAAGGTAGACAACACAAGAGAGAAAGCAGAAAAGAGAGAAAAGACAAGCGCTCACAAGCCCTGTGGGTCCAGGCTCCCCTCTGCTGCTTCTCTCTGTCTCAGGACTTCCTGTTCTTGAGAAGCAGCTGGAACCACCCCTTCTCTGGGTGAGGAAGGCTCCCAGTGTCAGCAGCCATTACTTAAGGCCCCTGTGGGGGTTCCAGAGGAGTGAGTGTTCTCAGTCTGACTGATGACAGACAGGTCAAGGGAAGAAGAATATCACATACACGAGTTTCCCAAAATTAAAATGGACAATGGAGCCCTAGGGAAAGCTGCCAGGATAATTAAAACATTCATCCAGGCTCTGGTTTGCCTTAGAGCAGTAGGTTCCTGAGAGTAACACTTGCGGCTTCAAGGCAGTCTCTCAGCCAAGGTGCTGTTCATAAGGAACCCCTACCTCTCAGTCTCTTGCAGCCACACTCTGGAACACTACAGCTCTTCTGGTAAAATATCTCTCTTGGAAATTTGGGCTGGATAGGGTCTGAAAGGCCAGCTACACATCAAGAAGATGAGGTACAGAAAAGGATATCTAGGCTGGGGAGATGGATCACTGTGGGGAATAAGGCCTCCCAACACAACCCTCTCCATAGCCTTGCTATGGTGGCTGTTAGGTCTCTCTTGACAACAGGCCCTTCCCGGAGGCCATGAGACCTTGCCTTAATGTACCTGAGCAATCTTGTGAGCTTTGTGTCCCTAACCCATGATCTGTGGGACGTGTAACAAGTCATGGGACCAGGAACTTGTGGTCTGCAGTACAGAGATATGCTTCAAGGTTGTAATATGCTGTCTATAAATCAGACATGACTTACGTCATGGGGCTCACCTCTTAGAGCTGTTTTGTTCTTGATAAATGCTCAGGATGGCCCGATCTTACTCTGTGGCCTGGAACCTGCGGATAGCTTGTTTTGATCTACACCTGTGCCTTGGTCTGGAAAATCCATGATGTACTCCCTTTGTACATTGTTCTGAAACCAGGTACCGTTACATGCCCAGAAATTTCCTGGGAACCTGAACTTTTTACCCCTTGCTGACTTGTATGAATCTTGTAACATTTGTGTGAGATATATATATGGGATGAATTTGCAAGTAAAAAAAAAAGGAGCTTCCTCAATCCCGAAAGAGAGTGTTGCATGTTTCTTTAATCCCGACGTCCCTCGCAGAGACTCGGACCCAGGGCCATGCAGGGGCGGCAGATCACCACTAAAGTGCTGCAAAATATGAAGATCTGAGTTCATCTCCTGACTTACCTAAACACTGCAAGCATAGTAGCACATATCTAATCCAGCACTGAGAGGGAGGCAGAGCAGAGACAGACAGATCTCCAGCATTTACTGGCCAGCCAGTCCAGTCAGCTGGTGAGATTTGAGTTCAGTGAGAGACCTGGTCTCAAAAGAGAAGATGGAGAGAAATCGTGGAAGACAACCAACATCAACCTCTGGCCACCACACACATATGTGCACATGCACCTGCATACCCATGTGCACATATATACAATGTTTACACATATACCACACATACACACACACAATCGGTGAGTCAATCAATCAATAACAATATACAGCCATGGTGACAGCATACAGAAGATACATATAAGCTTCAAACCAGACAAAATCCCAGCTTAGTCCTGGGCAAGTAGAAAAGAAATCCCAATCCTGCCAGAGGACCTGTTGGCAATAGATGGCTGCTGGAAGGGGGAGAGTCAGTCTTCTTCAAGGATAGCACTCTTGATAGGTTATCCAGACTCCAGGGGATGAACCCACACCGAGGAGCATTCAGAAACAGAAATTTGACTTTATTGGCCATATATATATGAAACTCAGTGGAGAGTGGTAAGGGGGCACAGATAGGAGAGGGGATCTAAATATGATAAAAATATATTATATGAAATTTGCAAAAAATCTATTTTAAAAGGTAAAAAATAAAAATAAACAACAAAACTAAATCAAAAGTATATAAAACAAAATGAAAAGAACCAAGGACAATGCCTTGTTTAAGATCACATAGACATTGGTAAGAGTGAGAACCCAAATTCAGAGTTTCCACGTTATTCTATCACACGTTTTTCATTTGTTCTGTTGTGTTTTCTTTGTTTTGTTTTGTTTTGTTTTGTTTTGTTTTGAAATGAGTTCTCGCTATACAGTTCTGACTGGCCTGGAACTTGCTATGTAAGCTAGGCTGGCCATGAAGCTGCAGCAAGCCTCCTGCCTCTACTTCCTAGTACTGGGATTATAGGCTTGCACCATCACACCAGTCACCATCATGTGTTTCTTGGAACCACATCCATTTCATCGCTTATACACAAGAGTACACTGGTACACAGGTACAAGCATGCATGTGCACAGCCCTGCCTGTTCCTCACCGCCCCTCCCCACTCTGCACTTCTGCAGCAGCTGGGCCAGTGGCCCTGCCATATCACTGTCTCTGGAGTCTCCCCTGGGCCATAGTTTGAGACCTCTCCACTCCTGAACTCCTTCAGCATTGTGGAGTTTTCGTGAAGCACAGTGTGGACATGAATTCTCCCTTGTCTCCCTCTCGGCAGGGATGCTTGCTTCATCTTCCCAAGATGACTATGGCTCCACAGACCTTCTGTTAGAAACTGACTCACCAAGCCCAGCACACAGGGAGATTCCCACACTACTATGCCAGTCAAGGATTTGCGTCTGGGTATCGCTGACTTGTATAATCTTGGACAAGCTCCACAGAAGACCTGCGTCTGTTCCCACCCAAACAATAAACAAAACTATTCAAGAACCAGTTTTCTTTCACTGTGATGCTTCTCTGTATCTTCTCTCCACCCAGGAACAGCTGAGGTCTGCCCTCCCTCACGTATCTGCCAGGGTACTTCAAAGCTGCTACTGAGGACCCAGGCTCACAGGTAAACTGCTGCGCCATCCTTCCCAGGAAGAGTAGCAGAGCTGGTGATGGGAGTTCTGCCTGGGTCCATAGTCACCGCTTAAAGCACTTCATTGGGGAATACTGAGAATTAAACTTAAAGCCTCACATATATTAGACAATCACTATCATTGAGCCATATCTATCCCCAGTCCTTAAAGTACTTCTAAATATAATAAGCACATTGCCAGGAATTATTCTTGGGGGAGATGAGGCTGTCCTCCACCTGATCCAGCACTGTAAGACCTGTTTGCTGTCATCAGCTCCAGTTCCAATCCTGCCTGAAGCTGCCTGGCTCTAGGCCTTACCAAATATCAGTATCCCTTCATTTGTTTGAGAATCCTGCATTTCACTGCTGCTCCATAAAGGCTCTATTTCCTATACTTTTTAAAGTCTTAAGTAGACTCTAATGTCTCTTTACATAGATGCCAACCATTCTGAGCAGCTGAAAGCAGAATGAGTCCCTGGAGTCTGGGCATGTGAGAAGAGAAAGGAGGACCAGCCCTTTTCCTGAAAAGCTGGCTTGGATCTCCCAAAAGACAGTGTATAAGCAAACACTAAAGGCACAAAAACCCAGGAGATAATACACCCACCTAATACACCACACACACACATATATCACCACCAGAGCAGCCTCCAGGAGCATGACACTGGTTTATTAGATCTGAGACTTGTATCAGGATTCACCATTAAAATCATGACAAGAAGAATTGCCACTAAGCAAACCATATTGATCCTCTAAGTCAGCTCCTCCCATCGCAGATGTCTCTTCTTCTGTAAAATGAGAAGATGTGGGGAGATCGCATGAAAAGAGAGACCCAGCCTTACGTCAACCTCAGGTTTGGAGGTTCAAGTTTAGATGCAACCTCAGGAACCATGTCTTAAATCAAAGGACCCTCCATCTCCATTGACAGATCTGAACCATCTTGACCTCTACTAAGCCCCACGGAGGGCTCAGAGCCCTCACATACACACAACTGTTACTCACATACCTCCTCAAGGCAGATGACTTCAAGGAGTAAGGCTGAGCTTGTTATTATGGCTATAAACCTCAACTATTCTCTTAGATAACACAGCTTTGAGGGGTAAAGGACTAGCATCTGAAGTGACCCTGCCCATCTACTCCCCAGAAGTAAAACCCCACAAACTGAAGTATGCATGGCAAGATGTTGGTATCAGTAATCCAAAGAAGTGGCTCTGAAGAATGTAGGCCAGTTCAACATCAGCCAGTGTCACCTGCAGGTCACCTGAGTACCCCAGGAAGCAGAGCACCGCCCCCCTTTCCTTCACGGTCCTAGACAGCACTCCCTGAGGGTTTCCTTTGTGTTCCTGGCTGTAAGGTGAGCAGCTGCCTTTCTCTGTCAGGCACACTGAGGTGAGCTGCTGTGCAGCCTCAGTAATTAATTCATATGCAAAGTGCCTTTTATGCCTTCAGCCAAGTTGCTGTCGTTTCTTAATAGAAAGGGGAAATATTTACCAATATAAAGCAGTTCTAACTAGAAACATGACAGAGTACAATAGCCAGAAAAGCTCTTGTAAGGAAGCTATCCCTCACTCTACCCGGTATGCTGAAACCATCTAGGTTACCCTAGAAAGCTGAAACAATCATTGAGTTTAGACTACCAGGAGCCCTTTCCATGTCTAGACCTGGCAGAGTACACCCAAGTCACTGGTGGAGGTGAAGCCAGCTTGGTATTCTCTTATGGAACAGTCTGCACTTGGACCTGTGGGTCTTTAACTGGGAAAAGCAGGGGAGCTCTGAAGCTTCCTGGGTAGGGCCTTCTTGAGTAGGAATTCTGTCTGCCTAACCACATAAAAACATGATGTGCCTTGCTGCTTGAGTGGGTCTCAGGCTACCTTTAGGGATGAAGGGAAAGAGGCAGCAGTGAAGATAAGAGACATCCTTCTGGTCAGGAAGATTCTTGGGACTTTTCAGCTTCATGGGTAGCATGCTTTACAGAAAATTAGAACAGTTCTAGAGAGAATTCAAAGCTAAAAGAAACCATCTGTGAGATCAGGTTGAGGGATGCTTCATTTCTGTGATTCTGGAAATCATGCAGGAAGTTGGGCACCATTCTTCAAAATGGCAGCTGAGCAATCTGAGTACAAGAATTTAGAGGGTGAAGATTTCCTTGTTGGTCACTGAAAGACAATGTTAGGAGAGTCTCTTTAGAAGCTGTGGCCCTCTCAAAGAAGTTTCTTTTGCACCAGATGGAGACTGTTACAGAGTACCACAGCTGGTCACACAAAAACATTTTCTGTGAATTACCCAAGCCTAAGCAACACATCTACAACGCAACCTCTACACCGAAGGCTCATGCAATATAGAACAGGGGATAAATAGGACACTGATGAATCTCTCAGTTCTCATCAATGAAGCTCCCTCATGCAACAGTGGGCCAGGAACACAAAAGGTCACAAATGACCAAAGCATAGAGAGTAAGAGTCTACAGAATGCTGGTCCTTGGACAGGCTCCTGTATTAAACTTCATCCACCTAGAGCCCAGGAACTATTGTAGAAGAGGGGGTGGAAAAGTTGTAAGAGCCCAGAGCCATGGAAGAGGTAGAAGACCATAAGGAAATAGAATCCTATAAGTTCCTGGACCCTACTTATGGTGTTGGCATGCTCAGGATCCATACAAACTCAAGCAGACAAAAACACAGCATGGAACTGGGAAAATGGACAGCAAGCCTCAATCTTTACTGAAGAAATATTGGCAACTGATTACTGCTGGGTGAGAAAGAGCTCATCTTCATAAAGTGGGGGACTCTAGATAGGCTGACTAAACCTCAGTAGATGAACTTGCACTGAGGAACATCTGAGGACACTAACTTAACACAAAGTAGGCCTTAACACAAATGACAGAATGTATGAATTCCAGTGGGGGATGGGTTACAGAACAGTGCAAGCAGGGAAGGGAGTAGAAAGACGATAAAGACTGATTGAGATGTTCTGTATGAAATACATAAAAATTCAATACAATTGTTTTAAAAAGCTGTATTTCTGCATGGCTAGCACAAAACATTCAGTGAGTTGGCTGAATTTATTGTTATACCAGCCTTCTAGGTACCTGGCTCTATTCTCAGCAACTCTGAAGCAATTCTATACCTCAGGACATACCATCTAGGTAGGGTTTGCATCCATAAATTGACTTGATATATATATATATATATTGTCTATATATCCAATCTTTTGATATTTCAACATGACCTTGTCATCTACAATGTTCATGCTTAAGAATTATACACTCGAGTTACCAAAAAAACTTGCAAAAAAAAATCTAGCTTTTAAAGAAAGTTTATCATTTTGTGTTGGGCTGATGCATGCAAGTCAAAGGTTGACTGCACTTGGAACAATGTCTTCAGCAGGAACCCGCAGCCACTTCCAGGATCTGAGGCAAGCAGTGGAGGTCTAGCCCCAGGTACCTCCTTGTATTCCCACTATTAGAGAGAGATCCAGCTTTTGCATGAAGAGAAGGGGATCCCAAGAGCCTTTCCTTATAAGGCAATAAAGTTGTTAACTCACACCTCAGATTGGCTTACTGCCCTCAGGGAACAATCCTGAGGGAATGTACCAGATTTGGAGTGGAGAGTCTGGGATTGGGAAAGACTAAAGTAACTCCAAATGAGGAAGAACAAAAACCACACAGTAGTAGCTCACAAATGAAGGAGCACAGGGGGACCTCACACTCAAAGTGCATTCCCAGGTAACTTCTTCCCTGCTACTGGGGGCTGCCCAGCAGTTGTGCCTTATGGCAAGCAACAAGTTAAAGATCCCTGACTTCCTATGGGTTACTTCTGTCGAGATGCAGGCAAGAGAAGACTTTTAAAACTATACTGCAATGAGTGGCATTTTAAGATAATGAAAAGGGCTAAGTGGATGGTGCTAAAGACAGAAGGAAATTCTGAGCTAGGTTTTTAGAAAGAATGGCTCAGGACAATCTTCCTGAAAGAGGATTAAGGATTAAGTTAAAGGAACAGAGAGGATTGAACTGTGGGGTTGTTTCACAAAGCACACTATAGACAGAGAAGAGCTAGTATGGATGCCTGTGGGGCTCAGATCAAGATCCTCTGTGACCCCAGGACTCCTGCCCTCCACTGTCACTTCAGCTGTGCAGAGGTCTCCATACATACTCTACCAGAGCCAGTCTATCTTGAGAAAGGCTTCAGCTCAGCCCTTGCATGACCAATTGCCCATCTAAAATGTCCAATGGCTTCTCCTTGGTAAGACCTGCTCCTGTGTAAGACTGGTTGAGGAGATTAGCCTTGGACACAAAGCTTACCCTCAGTGCCTAGAGTCCCCCTCAACAGTACACAGTAGTCCCAGAAATCCATTTCATCTATCAGAAGACCTAGGACAATGAGATGAATCTAGGCTCCGCCTTGGCTCACCACTGAAGCAGAGAAACCTGAGCAAGTCACCTGACCTTCCTGGATACCTGTTTGCCCATCTCTAAAATAAAAATGTAATATAGCTTGTGCTTATCAACAACTCTAACAGTGAGCCCCACTCCATGCTGATCAACCATCCTTGCCAGTATGTTTCTGTCTCCACCCAATCAGTAAACTGACATCTGGAAGGTGGATCTTATAGTTGTACATCTACATGACTCAGGGAGGTTTCAGTGTGGGCCACTGCTTTCTCACTGACTCACTTCTTCCACAGACACTGGCCCAATGACTCTGTGTATGGCCACATGAATAATGAGAAGAAACCAACCCCTTGGTGACTATCCTGCATTAGCCAGAGTTTTATACTCCAGGGGTTGCCACCAACTCTGAGAGTTTAACCCTAGGGTCTTAGAGCTCTCACAAAAAGTTTTACAAGGAAATCAGTCACCAGCCCTCCAAGGCAATCACTGTACATCAGCATAGCAGGGACTGCTCACCTCGCCTTGCAGCATCTCTCTGGTTCCATTTTCCTAGAAGCCAGAGCACAGGTGACAATATAGGTTACTGAAGGATATAGGGACCCAACAGGAGTTGAGGTCTCCCTGTTCTGGCCCCTTGAGGTAAGCAGCAGCAGACAGCTGAGACTCTGGGAGTTCTGCCAACTCCACACGCTGTCCTCAGCCCCAGCATCTGGCTTCGATCACCTTTTGCTGACAGGCATGGAATTCAGTTTATCAGATCCTGGCCACCTATGAGGGGAAGCAGGGAAAAGGACATGGCAGAATGGCAGAGTGGTATGAATTAAGTCCCTCCACAGACCTGACTGACCAGTGTGAACCACAGAGGTCACTGGGGCCCTCACACCAAGCCCTTCAAGAAAGGACTTCTAGTTCTCCACAACAATCTTCACCATGATCAGCCAACTAGAGCACTGTACTGAGCTTTGAGGGAGTTCCTTCCCACCCAGTGACTTCTAGTGGGAATTTGTTCTACCTGGAGGTAGAATGGTAGGCAGGAACATAGACAAGGTGAAACTGCCAAACACAGCCATGGGACAAATGGCATTTTCTATCACTCACATCCCTCTCTCTCCCAAGGCCAGTACTGCCTCATTTTGCCTGGGAAGGCAGTAGGAAGACTGAGCTCTCCTCTTCCCTGCCTTTCCTGAAACTGCTCTGAAAAAAACATCTCTGCCCATTCCTCGATGGCCTTCCAAGACTTCAGGGAATCCCAGCAAACTCCCCATCTCCACATCATCCCGATGATGCAATCTCTCCTTGGGCCTCAGCTCGTCAACCTAAGATAGGACTTTTGTAAAAACAGCAATATCAGGTATGCCTTGCCTCTATCTCTGGGTCTTTGACCATGTTCTTCCCCTTCTGCAAATCCACGCCTCCTCTCCCACCTTCCGGATCCTCTGCAGCCCCAGATCTTGACATACTCAGTGTCTTCTTGTCATTTTAAGTCTTATATCAAATATCACATCCTCAGAAAACTCCACTTAGTTTGGAAGGGACCCATGAAATCTTTCTCCTTCATACGCCCTGGCAACCTTCACTGTGGGAAACCATCTTAGTTTCTTGCTTGGTTTCTTGCTTGTTATTTATCTCCCTCTACTTCCCTGAGCTTGAGGATTTTGTTCTGTTCACCTCCATATCCTCAGCACCTGGTTCATGCCTAACAGAACATTCAAATAAAAGCTTATTGGATAGATGGATAAATGGAACAATCAATCGATCAATTGATCGATCTATTCCTAAGAATAGAGGGAAGAAAAGAAGGGGCTGGAGAGATGGCTCAGTGGTTAAAAGCACTGGCTGTTCTTACAGAGGACCTGGGTTCAAATCTCAGCACCCACATGGCAGCTAACAACTATGGGTAACTCCAGCTCCAGGAAATCTGACACTCTCTTTCATCCTACACAGACATTTCATGACAAGGGGGCACTTGCATGCATGCATGCAATATACACATGCACATAATAAAAATAAAAGAATGATAGGTAACTAATCTAGAAGAATTTGAGGATGGGTGTCATAGTACAGAGTGGTGCGTACTTTTTGTAGTAATAAATATAAAAATATAGAAAGAAGAAAGAAAGGAACTAGAGGCATCATACTGTGCTGGACAACACGATATTCCTTCTGTCTGGGTTTTGATACCTATATTGGTTATTCTTCTTGTCACTGTAGCCAAATGCTGAAAAGGAGCAACTTGAAGAAGGAAGGATATTGTAGTTCACAGTCTGAAGGGATACACAGTAGGGAAAGTAAGGTGGCCTGTGGTACGAGCCTGCAGCTGCTGCTTACTCACATCTCAGCAAATCAGGAAACAGAGGGAAGACAGGAAGTGGGGCCAGGCTATAAAACTCAAGGCCTGCCTCCTAATAACCCATTACTTCCACCTACTTCCATCTGTTCAAAGGTCCTACAACTCCCAAAGCAATGTCAATAGGCAACAACCAGGTGTTCAAACACATGAGCCTGTGGGAGACATTTTACATCCAAACCATAACAGTACCCAGTATCCAATGTCCCCACCTTTGCCACCATCCTTCCCAACCACAATAATCACTCTTCTGCATGCAGATTAACTTTGTTAATTTCCAAATAGAAGAGAGCATGTGACATTTCTGTGTCTTACTTCTGTAAGTCAGTTCAATAACTTCCAGTTCCATCTATTTTGCTGCAAATGGCAAGATTTCTTTGTAGTTGAATAATATCCCGTTCATGTATGTTCACCATATTTTCTTTATTCATCTACTAGTGGCCATGTAGGCTGATTCCACATCTTGGCTACTGTGACCAGTGCCACAATAAGCATGGGTATGTAGATACTTCTTTGACATGCTGACGAGAGGCACAACATAAAGAAATGATAAAGAGATGGAAATGCTAATTGCTTTGATCTGATCACTGCATGGTATATTCATGTGTTGAAATTTTTGCACTGTCCCACAAATAATGCACATTTGTCATGGTGATAAAAAGGATAAAAAGGAAATAAATGAATGGAAGGAAGGAAGGCTGCAGGAGATGGACGTTAGGATCAGAGCTGAGAGCTTCACTTTTGCTTCATTCAGGATTCTGGTATGCTGAGGTATTGTGTACTCCTTGCAGTTGGCTGAGCCTGGAGCCCTGGAAAGTGTTCCCTATGAGGCAAGAAACACTGAGCACCTTTGGAGCACAAAGTATCCCCTGCTGAAGTAGAAGAATGAGTGAGGCTGTTTTTGATCCTTGTCTAGACTAGGGGGGAAGGAAAGTGGAGGAGTTTCATTATTCTCTCTGAGAAATTAAGGCAGCAATATGAAACAATTTGGGTTATCAACCTGTCAACGCCAACCTCTGGGGATGACAAGCTTACCTGAAAACCACCTCAGTAAACATTCAGAAAATAGTGGAAGCCAGCACAGACCTCCATGCTTTTCAGCTGGGCTAACAGGGAATGTCCCAAACAGTTTGAAGACCAACTCTGCACAGACCCAGAGAAGCAAGGCTGAGGCCATGAGGAAGGAAAATTGGAATAAGGCATAACCCTAAAAAATGAGACAGAAGAACCTAGTGTGATAGTTTACTCTGAAGGCCAAGACAGTAAGAGGAAGGGACAGGGAGATGGGGAGGGAAGGAAGGAAGGAAGAGAGGGAGAGAGAAAGAAGTGAGACAGAAAAACTCTTCTGGGAGGTGTGGCAGGAGAACAGGCACCATGCAGGTCATTAAAGAACCTGGACAGAAAATGAGAAGCCTGAGTTCTGCCTGTCTGTCCTCACCTGTGTGAACTCACACAGGTTTCTTAGTTCCCTGTGTCAACTACTGTCAATAATATGATCATGAGGAAACATCCTTTGTCATACCTCAGAATTACTAAAATCACATGTATTAAAGGACTTTTCTAGACAAAAGGAAGTTGTTGATAATAAAGGGCCTCAAGGAGATTCATCACTCAAAAGTCAGAGCAGACACCAAATCACTGGCCAAGTTTGGAGTAAGTGACAGTATTTAAGGGCCTTTTTCCTTAGGGACACTTGCAGTACCCAGACCAAGAGAGAAGTCTATAGTGGCAGTTTCCATGGACACAATAACATCTCCAGTTGTGAGGAGTTTGGTTCATTATAACAGATGGAGACAAAACAAAACCCTGAGAATGGTTTTCAGAATAAATATGCAAAATGGATGAAGGAATAATTTTAAACCTATGTGAAGACAGGAAATAACATGAGTAAATAGAGAAACATACTATACTCACAAGTAAAATTTTAACATTGTAAGCATGAGAATTCTCCTTAAAACTAATAGCAGAATGTATTATCAATAAAATTACCAATAAGTATTTGGGGAAAGCTAGATAGATTTAATCTAAAGTTCATAGGAAACAATAAATAAAGAACAATAGGCAGTAAATTCTGAAAAACAGTGAAAACTATGACTAGTTCTACTACAAGAGAAGAACTGTTTTTAATGTATTAATTAAAGCATAATGTTGACACGTGATTGATAATGAGTGAACAGAATGGAATAAAAAATACTGAAATAAACCTAAAAGAAATATTGAATTTTAGACTACTGACAAAGAGATGAATCATTCACTAAATGGAATTGGGACAACTGAGTAGACTTGTGGTGAAAAGTTAAATAGAATCTTTTCTTCAATATTACACCAAAATAAATCACTAACAAATACAAAACCAAAGTCCACAAAATAAAACTGTGAAAATCATAGAAGTAAAAAGAAAAAACATAAATTTTATCATTATAAAGGCTTTTGTAAGTTCAATATAAAACCAAAATAATAATAATTATTATTATTATTATTATGTCAGTAATAAAAAGACTGACACATTTAACTGTATAAAACTATTAAAACTGTCATGACAACATAAACAACTTCAATAAGTAAACTACAAATTGAAAACATTTTCAGCATTTATGCATCAAAGGATTAATTTTCTTAACACACAAAGAATGTATTCAATAATACAAAAATATGCAAAGGCTATGAACAAGCAAACAACAGAAAGATATTCATTCTAACAATAAGAAAAACACAAAAAAGGTAGGAAATAGAGTTTGTTCCTCTCCTGGAAGTCAAAGGCCAAAAAAAAAAAGAAAGAAACTTGATAAACACTGTATGTTAATAAGGATGCAAAGAATCTGGTACCACGCTGGCAGAAAGAAAGTTTGTACAATTTCCACAGAAGATCATTTGGGAAGATACCATCTTTGGGCCCTATAATTCTACTTCCTTCACACACATTTTCATGTATACAAATGACATTTATCTACATTTACCCATTGAAGGATTAACACAAACAAAGTATTTATTAAATTGCAAGTCCACTAACAGAGGATTAACTAAATGCATTATGGAATGTACACAGTCTATTAAAATACAGAGGCAGACCTCAGGGTCTTGATTTAGAAGGACCTCCAAGATCAGTTGTTAAATAGAAAATTATCTGGGTGGAGAGAAGTCAGTTATACATGTTATGATATATGTTATGTCTTGGGATGGAAAGTTACACAATACAATGCAACAGTGGTACCATTGTCAGTGATGCAAGCAAAGAAACTAGATGGATGGGGAAGTTTTAACAATGAAGACAATTTTTTTAAAGGTGACAATGAAAACTACAAAATGTTGCTGAAAGAAATTAAAAGTCACCTCTATTCATAGACTGAAAGAAGTATTCTAAGATGTCAATATTATCCAAAGAGGTCTACAAATTCAATCCAGTTTGTACCAAAATTTCAATAGCATTTGTACATAAATAAAAAGTTAATCCTAAAATTAATATGGAAACTTTAAAAACCAAGGATAGCTAAAATAATCTAAAGAAAGAACAAAGTTGAGGTCTTACACGTCTGTTTAAAAGAGTATATGGACAAATAGAACTGAATAGAAAGCCAGAAATTAACCTTTGCATATATGCTCTAATTATTTTCAAAAATGCAAAGTGTCAATCTTTTAACAGGTTAAAATAGGCAAAGAACTTCAATACACATTTCCCCAAAGAAGATATGCAAATGGTCAATGTGCACATGGTATGTATCTCAATATCACCAGTCATTTGGGAAATACAGAACTAAACCACATGAGATACCACATTATACCCATTAGGAGGACTACCATTTTGAAAAGAAAATGTAACAAATCTCAGAGAGAAAGTGAAGAGGCTGGAACCCTTGTACATTGGCTTGTGACACTAAAAATGATACAGCCACTATGAAAACCAATATCTCAAAATAATACACATATAATTATCATACAATACAGAAGTTTCACTACTGAGTATATATGTGTGTGTATGAGTGAGTGTGTGTGTGTGTGTGTAAGTGTATAAAACAATTGAAAGCAAACAAACACGTGTTTGTACATCCATGTTCATGGTAGCATACTCACAACAGCCAAGAGATAGAAGTAACCCATGTACCCACTAATATATAAATGAGTATACAAATGTGAATTACTATTTATCCTTAAAGAGGAAGGCAATCCTGACACATACACAACATGGATGACACTTGAAGATATTATTGCCAAGTGAATGACAAGAAAGTGGGATAAGAGGGATGGGCTGGGGATGAAAGAGGGTGGAGCCAGAAAAGAAATCAGAAGACATTTTAAACATGTATGAAATTGTCAAATAACAAAACTGATCAATAACAAAAGATAGAGGAGCACCCACTGGCCGCCATACACACATATGTACTCACGTGAATGTGTACATGCACAAATAAAGGCACATACCCAAAAAATAAACAGAAAAATGTTTTAAATAATATACAAAGAAGAGTATGAATTCTGAAATCAATCGTCTTGGGTTTGAATCTTTGATGGTCCATTTAAACGCTATGTCACCTTACATGAAGTACTTAACACTTTTAAGCTTCTGCTTCATCTATAGAAAGTAATAACAGTTCTGCAGTGGGTTCTTTTGAGGCACATAGAGGGTGGCTCTCATACAGGGAAAATTGGTGTCTACCTATCATCAGGGCTTGCTTAGTGGAACTTATTTATTATTGTCTTTAATGAACAGCTATGTATCCCCTACTACACCCTGCTTCTGTGACAAGTGCAAGGAACACAGAGGTGACTGAGATGGATCCCTACTTTTACAGTGTCATTTCTAATAAATGGGCCATGTTTCTATGTTCACTAGAGCCCTCACTTAAGAGTTTTAAAACAGTCATGACAGAAGCTTCAGGAAGAAAAACAGGAGACTCAATTAGATGGACAGTGTGAAATGTTTGTAATGATTAGACTGTCTCAAGACAGAACGGGTAAACTGGATAACTTCCCACTAGGCTCAGCAGGGGATATTCAGAGAGCTGGACCCGTGATCACAAATGGTGGCACATTGCTGAGTCTGTGCTGCTGTAGGGGGTCCAAAGGCTGAACATGAGCAGCTTGGCCAGGGAGGGATTCCTGGCTGGCAGCCTCACAGACATCTCTACTTCATGACATCATCCTCATTCTCCCAGCAGGGACCCTAGGTGTCCATATGTCAGGTGTGGATTCTAACAAAATGACAGACACGATTTTTCAGAGATAAATGGAAAGGAACCAAGTCACAATCATCAGCATCCAGGTGACAGAGGGACAGGTAGAAAAAACAAAAAAGAGGCCACCACTGCCTTTCTCTGGACGAGCGTGAGTTCCAGGTGCCAGGTCTTGGAATCAAACACTGAAACAGAATGTGCAAGTGAAGACCTGGGGAAAACACACTCTGGCTGGCTGTGAGCCCAAAGAGGGAACCTCACCCAGATCCATCTAGACCACGAAACCAAGGAATCTGAGCTTGTTTCTGAAGGAAAGGAAAACAAGTGTCCTTAGGACTTTGACACAAAGGAAAACACAGACTCTACTTTCATTCTTAGAGCTTTAACTGCAGTGCATAGTCTGGGCTAAGGGCAAAAAAGGGCAGGGAGGTTGTCTTTGTGTAGTCTGCAACCAAAGCTTCCTCTAAGGACACAGTCCAGCTCCTCTTTGATAGAGACCCCAGCAGTGTGTCTTAGAGTTCAGGGATCAAGAAACACACACGTGAGCAAGAATCTGAAAGTGATGCACAAAGGGCCAGCTAAGCAGCTTTCTGGGGAACAGCATGCTGGGGCTGGGCAGCAGGAAGAGCAAGTCCCGGGGCCTGAGGTAAAGTGAGCCCAGCATACTACAGGTATATAGCCAGGAACCCATACGATTGGAGGCAAGAGATGAGGAGTTGTCAACATCAGTCATGGAGGGGTGCAGGTCAGACTCTGAGGGGCTCCATGGAACATTTTAAGGACTCTGTTTTTACCCCAGTAAGGTAGGAATTCATTGGAGGGAGAACAACAAGCAAGATGAGCTGATTACAGTTTTTAAAGAGCTCTTGCACTCTGGCCCAAGAGGACATATGCCAAGTAGGGAACTGTGGTCACCTACTTCCACCATGTAGATGTGTTGGTACAATCCAGGAGAGGGGCAGAGCAGCTTGAACCCAGTTGGTAGCAGTGAAACTGGTGAGATGTGAGTATGTTCCTAAGGCATAGTCAACAGCATTTACTGACAGATTGAATGTGGGGAGTGAAAGAAAGAGAAGTGTCAAAGATGAATCTAAGATATTTTTTTGGCCTGAGCTATTAGAGGGATGAAGTTGCCATTAACTGAGAAAGGGAAGATTGAAGAAGGAGCAGATTCTGTAGGGAAAAGCAAGAATTCATGTTTGAGCATTTAAAGTTTGATAAGCCCCTCTGACTCACCTATAAAAATGTCTCATGGGCAACTGGAAGAACACACACACAGAGTTAAGTAAGCTATTGCTTTAGAAGTCAGCTACCCATGATGCTATTTAAAGTCAAAGGCCCTTGATGAGAGATTGTAAATACAGAAGAAAAGAGGACTGATCTCTGGAGTAGCCAAGTCTCATAACCTGGTTGAAGAAAAAAAAAATCCCCCAGAAAGTTACCAAAGAGGCTGCCATGTCATGAAAGTCAAGTGCAGAAATCACTTCAAGGAAATGGGGTGATCCTATGTGTCAGCTATTGATATCAAGAGTCTCACACTGAGAACGAAATGCTCACTGCTAGACTGAGAGATGGGAAGGCCACTGACAATCTTAGGAAAATCAGTTTGGCGGAGTGAATGGGATAATTAAAGAAGACTCAAAAAGCATAGAAGTGACACATAATGCAAGGAAAGTATCTCTTTGTAAACGTATTTACCTAATACACAAAGAAGAGATGATGGACTTAAAATATTAATACTTTGTAAACCAATAATGAAACATTCTATGCAGGGCTCAGCAAGTGGCATGTGGACTATATCTGGTCAGCTTGCTTTTATAAATACATTTTCTTCAGGACTCATCTATGCTCTGTTCATTACACATTGGTTGTGGCTGCTTCCTGGGTAAGAGGAGAAAGAAAGAGAGAGAGAGAGAGATCACATAGCCTGAAGACTAAAATATTTGCTGTCTGGCCCTTTACAGAAGAATTCTGCTATCCCTGTTATAGAAAAGATCTTTAGAAGCCATTAATATCCCAAGAAGAGAAACAATTAGACCCTGTGGGTCTGATAAAAGTGGATACCAGCCCCTAGAAAGACATCTTGTGAAATAATAACCAAACCTGAATCAGATGTACCTAAGTACCAATTTATATGAAATCCAGGGAACAGAAACACTGAACAACACAATGAGGATGCAGCCAGAAAAATCCAGAATGTGAGAAAAAAAATGATCATGTTTCTCGAACAAACTATAAGGCTCAAAATAAAGTGAGGGAGGAAATATGCAGATTAAGACTTAATAAGCCATTTAACCAGATATAGTACGAACCTTATTTAGACTCTAATTCAAACAAACCAATTGTAGGGAAAAAAAATCATAACACTGGAGAATATTTCAACACTACTTAGAGATCTGAGGATATAAGAAACTGTTGTTAATTCAGGGAAATATGATACTGCTGTAACGTTTCCTTTAATTCATTAACTTTTAGAGACTAGTACTTAAATATTTATGGATGGAATCATAAAATGGCCAAAATTTGATTCAAAATAATACAGTGGGGAGATAGAATGGAAGGTTTGGGTGTAAAAAAAAGTCATGAGCTGATAATCATTAAAGCTAGCTAGTGATTCTTGGAGCAGGGAGATAGAATGGGAGGTTTGGGTGAAAAAAACTGGTCATGAGTGTTTAATAATCATTGAAGCTAGGCAGTGATTCTTGAAGTACTACTTTATACACGGTTGAAATTTTCCACAATAGAATGTTAGTTCAAAAAGAATAAAAATGTTGATTCAAATAAAAACTAGCAATGTGGGGACATGAAGCACCGAGCATGTGAGGTCCTCAGGGATGGTGATTCTGAGAAGCACTGTCAGGTATGGACTTGGAGAGACATCAGATATTTCATGATAGCAGTTAAACCCTGGAGGGTGGACAGGGAAGAGCAAGCAGGGCACTCCAGAGGGGAAATTGTGAGTGAAGGCCAAGGCTATAGAGGAGAAGCCTTTCCACAGAGTTCCAGAGTGTCCACACTAGAAGGGACTGGGAACTGATACCACCTGAGCCCACTCTACCTTCTACTGTCTAACATCAGGATCTACAGCTGAACAAGGCTGAGGAGATGGTTCCGTGGATAAAGCACTCATGCTGCTCAAGTGTGAAGACTAGAGTTTAGATCCCTAGCAACCACGTAAAAGTGGCAGCCGCCTCTAATCCCAGGACTCAAGAGGCAGAGAAGGGATTCCAGAGCAAGCTAGCTAGCTAGACTAGCTGGAATTGGTGAGCTCCAGTTTCAGAGAGAGAACTTGCCTCAATAAATAAAGTGGCAAGAGATTGAGAAAGATACTTGATATCAATGCATGCATACACATGTACACACACACATACATATGGGGAAAAAAGAGAGATGAAGACAGCCCCAATTCCACCAGGTACAGAAAGCATTTTTAGAGAAGACAAATTTTCATGTTGATGATGGAAACATCTTTGCCTACACAATTCCTGCACCACCAGGTACTGTTCTGCGTAGAGCAAACCTAGTCCTTCTCTACATCAGCATCTTCCCTCCGACCACCCGCCACTCTCATGGAAGATTCATGAGGCACAATCTCCACTCAGAATCCAACTAAAGATGACTTTCAGGTGGCTCTGGGGTCCCCTGATATCTGTGAGGATTCAGGTTCTATGTTTTTCCAGTTGGAATCTATATATTTCATCAAATTTTCAAAAGATTCTCTGACTACAGTAGTTAAGAATCACTACATTTGACTTTTAATAATTTTTTGATGTGGATTTAGAAGTAAATCTGGATATAATTATATCTATTAGAATTCCTTCAAACATCAATATATGCTCACTATGCCCCAAAATAGAAGAAATTTTTCAGGATCAATGAAAACAAGAATTAAATTTCTTCAGTGGTAGGCAGATAGCAGTACAAATTTCAAACTCCCCCTTCCTTGAAAAGCCAAATAAAACAGCAAACCTATTAGGACCTAGCTCTATGTAATGCCTGTTTACATTATACATATTCTACAAGTCCTCTAGCTTGCAAGGCAATTTATTTCATTGGTACTCCATATTTTGAGTTTGAGAATTGTGACACAAAGACTTAAAAAAAGAAAGAAAAATAATGAGTTTTAATTTTTGTGCTGACTTCTTGTAGTGGTTTGAAAGGTCACTACACATTAGCGTCTATCAAACCCTCACATCTTAAAACATCACCACAACTTTGCCTAAAAGTATTGGGGACAAGGCAGTCTACATTCTCTGACTCCCACAAATATTTCATATGCTCATTTAATCAGCTTTCCTAGGACTGAGACTGAGATAGCAGATTCGGAAGGTGGGCCATGATCTCAAAGTTCTACCTGCCACTCTGATCTGTCCCTGCTCAGCACCAACTCCTGTTCTCAGACCGTCGCTGTATCCCTCCAGCTAACACTGCTGACTGTTTATACCACTTCTGTCTTTATACAATACCTAATAGGTAAGTACTCTCATTATATATGTCAAAGAAACTAAGACTCGTAAGAAATGAATCACACAGAAGAGCTGATCAGCACTAAACCTTTAGGGGCCTACATGTTCATTATGAAGACATCCCCCATGTAGAGAGGCTGGGGAACTTAGAGAATGTGCGGAGAAGACCTGTCCTGAGTTCTGCCTGGCACAATTTCATTTACAGGGATTCACATCCTCCGAATGACAGAAACTCTAATTCTCCCTAAACCAAAGACTGGGAGGGAAGAATCCCTACCAGACCCAGCTTCCTCCACTCGCCTTTACTCCCTTGGACCTGTATTCATTCATCCACCAGTGACTGAGCTACTGCTCTGTGCCAAGCACTGTGCTTAATTTGGAACGCAGTAGTGACATTACAAAGTCTCAATCTACAGGAAAATCTCTGTCTGAGGAGACATAGACATTAAACTAACAGTAAACTTGGAGTGAGTTCTATGCATGTTTAAGATGCTGTAAGAGAGAATAAGAGAAGAACCTAGATTAGACAACATGATAGCAGTTGTCTGTGACAAAGAAGGAGTAGCGCTCAAAAACTGAATGATACAAAACTACTAATGATATAAAGGATAGAGTAGGAAGAATTGCAAAGAGGAGAGACATGTGCAAAGACCCTGCATTGAAAAATAGATCTGTATATTCTAACAGTCTGGGGTTGCTGCTGGGTGGTAAGTAGTGGAGAGAGATGTAGGTTAAAGCTGGGAGTGTCAAGGTAGAACACACAAGGCACAGAGGCCAAAAGATTGGATTTTGAACTTCAAGCTGAGAGGTGGCATGGTCATATCTTCACTTCAAGGTTATGGAAGCTACCAAATACAGCATGGAACTGTGAAGGAGACTGAAGAGGAAATGTGGAGATTAGTTGAGATGTTCCTGTCATCATCCAAGTAAGAGACGATGATTTCTTGTTCTGGGTTGTAGCAACAAAGGTGGAGAAAATAGGACAGGGTCTAGAAATGTAGAATATGACTGAAATAATGCATTGCCTAAGAGTGTATCAAGGATAAACATCAACAAGGAATCTTGACTTTTAGGCACATGAAAGTGCCATTCATCAAAACAAAGAAAATCAAAAGAAAAATAGATCTTATGATCTGATCAAGAATTGGTGAAAGTAAATAACTGCCAACCAAGATTTCTATTTCTAGCAAAGTTGTCTTTTAATAAATGTGGAAATAAAGACACTTCAAGACAAGCACAAACTAAACAAATTCATGATCACCAAGCCAGCATTGCAGAACACACTTAAAAGAATCCACACAAAGGAAGAAAGACAGTCTGAATCATGATAGATTAGAATACAACCACTTTCATAAGAGTAATAAAAGAACAAAAGAGAACTAGGAAAGAATCAACCATGACAACTTCACTAAACTAACAGACCAATATAAATAGAACCAACTAGGAGAACAACAATAAAATTGCAGGCATCGGTAAACCCCACTCATAAATAACTCTAAATGTAAATACTCTTAATTATACAATTAAAAGATACATAGTGGCTTACTGAATCGAAAAAACAAGATCCAACTATTTGTTTTCCACAAGAACACAACTTACTGCAAAAATACCAACAGAATGAGAGTCAAAGGATGGAAGTCAATATTCTAAGCGAAGGAAGCCAAAATTAATCAGAAGTAACTATATGTATATCTGATCAAGTGGATGTCAAACCAAAGCTAGACAGAAGAGAAAAAGGAGTTACACACTAGTAAAGGGAACAATCTATGAAGACAATAATTCTTGTAAATACATACACACCAAGCATTACTGTACTCAATTTCATAAAACAACGCTAGTATAAATAAAGGAACAGATAAGTCCAGAAACAATAAATTGTGAGTGGATTCATACTCATATCTATCACAGATAGATCATCCAGACAAAATCTTAACAAAGAAATTTAAGTTTTAAACTGAACCACAGATAAAAATGAACTTAACAGACATCTACAGAATATTCTCTCCAACAGCTGCAGAACAAACATTCTTATCTTTACTCCATGGAACTTTATTTAAAATAGAACATATTTTAGGCCTGAAAACAAGTCTTACCAGATACAAAAAAAGAAATAATTTTTGTATCTTATCCAGATCACATTAGAATAAACCTAGGAATCAAATTGCCTCTGTTTTCAGACTATATGATCCTATACTTTAAAAAATTCTAAGGTCTTTACCAGGAAACTCTTAGATATGACAAACACTTTCAGCAAAGTAAATATAAAACCAATATCCCAAAGTAGCTTTTCTATACACCAATAAAAAACTTGCTAAGAAAGAAAAAATAAATCGGGCAAATACCATTAACAATAGCCTCAAAAAATAACAACATAACTGGGACTAAACCTAACCAAGGAGATGAAAGACCTGTACAACGATCATTTTAAACAGAAGAAATTAGATACTAAAAGATAGAAAGATCTCCCATGACATTCTCCACAGAGCTAAAGAAAATCTAAAATACGTATAGAAGTACAAAGTACCCTGAATAGCTAAAGCATAAAGATCAATGCTGGCAGTGTCATAATACCTAATCTCAAACTATACTGCAGAGTCATTGTAACAAAACTGTACAGTAGTGATACAAAAACAGACATGTATACCAATGGAATAGAATAAAGAACCCAGACATAAACCCATAAAGCTATAGCCATGTGCCAAATGTGCCAAAAACATACATTGGAGAAAAAAAGACATTGTCTTCAACAAATGGTTCTGTGAAAGGGGACATTTGTATGTACAAGAATGAAACTAAATTTATTCCTCTCACTGTTTTTTAATTTTAAAAAAGCCAGTCTATCTATATCAAATACCTTAAATTTAAGACCTGAAACTTTGAAACCAGTAGAAAAAAACATGGGTAAAACACTTCAAGATATAGGAATAATTAAGGACTTTCTTTCCAAAGGCTCCAGTGGTCAAGGAAATAATGGCAAGAACTGATAAATGGGATTACAAATCTCTGTACAGAAATGGAAACAATTAGCAGAATAAAGAAACAGTCTACAAAACAGGAGAAAAATCTTTGCCAACTTCTGACTGGGGATTTGTATACATAAATATATCTATATAATAAAATTAATGAAATATATAAAGAACTCAAAAATTGAACAAAAATCATTCAATCAATAAACAGGAAAATTATTGAATAGCTTGAATAGCTCCCAAAAGAAGAAATACAAATGGCCAATAAACCTTAACATATATGACAGAATGCATGAAAATATGGTGGGGGCAGGTTTTGGAGTAGATGTAGATGGGGGGAGCGTCTAAATATGACTAAAATGAATTATGTGAAATGTACAAATATTCAATAAAATATATTGTAAGAAAAATACCAATAAATATATGGAAAATTTTTCCAACATTCTTAGCCATAGGGAAATGCAAATAAAAACTATATTGAGATTCTGTGGCTGGAGAAGATGATTCTGCAAGTGTTTAAGAGCACTGGCTGCTCTCTCAGAGGGCCCAGTTTCAGTTCTCAGAGGGCCCAGTTTCAGTTCTCAGTATGCACTTGGGAGCTAGTATACACCTTCCTTAGCTCTAGTTCCAGGGGCTCTGGCATCCTCTTCTGGTGGTACACAGGCAAAACTCTCATACACATAAAAATAAATAAACCAAAACTATATTGAGAGTCTATTTCTTACCAGTCAGACTGACTATCATCAAGAAAACAAATGCTGAGGGTGTGGGGAAAGAAATTCACAGCAAATAAACTAGGGAAGACACCATGGAAATCAATACAGAGGCCCCTCCAAAACCTAAAAATGAAGCCGCCACATGATCTGGCCACTCCACATCAAATGAATCTAAATGAACGTTGCACATCTATGTGTACTGCATTTCTGTTTACAATAGCCAAGATATAAGCCACCATAGATGTCCATCAATAGATAAATGAAGAAAAGGTGATATATACACACAACGGGGTTTTACTCACCCATAAAAAATGAACTTATGCTGTTTACTGGAAAAGTGGATAGAATTGGAGACCATCATGTTAAACAAAATGATCCAGGCTCAGAAAGACAAATACCAGGTTTTCTCTCATATGCAGGATTTGGACGTGTGTGTGTGTGTGTGTGTGTGTGTATGATGTGTGATATGAAGGTAGAAAAGGACTGTAGTGGAGGAAAGAATGTAAAAAGAGAGGTAAACAAGAAAGATAAAAGAAAGACAAATATCACATGTGTTCTATATACAGAATCTATGTTGTATATGTTGACGTGAAAGCAGAGAGAGGCTTTGTGGGGGCTGAAGGAAACAAGAAGAAGGAAGGAAGATGCAAAGGGAAGGATAATGAGGAAGAGGACAAATATCAGCAAAGTACAGTGATATGTGTGTAAAATATTATAATAAAGCCCATTATTCTGTACCATAAACAAAAAAATAAAGAATAAAGAACTTAACTTGGATATGTTGTTTGAGAGTCCTCTGAGATTGCCAAGTGAAAACATTTTTAAAAAATCTTTGTATATAGAGACGTGAAGTTCAGGAGAGAGATCCGAACTAAAAATAGAAATCTGGGAGTTGTGACAAATTGAAACCTCCAACTATTGCCAAGAGTCCCAACGGCTGGGCTCTAAAATCCATTACCGTCTTTAAACAAAGAGAATGGATTGAGGATAACAAGGCAGCCCTGTTCCTGGGAGGCCCTGCTCTAGACCAGGAAGCTCAAGGGCTTCCTGAGAGCCTAGCTGAGCATCCTTAGGTTACAGGGCAGGCTAGAACCCTTGTCTCCAACCTACTTTCCCTCTATCTGCCACTCAGAGTCAGACTTGGATGGTGGAGTAATGACTCTTCCGACTCTTTCTGGTGATTCCTCTAATAACATCCCTGTACATTTCATCCCATCTACTTCTCAGAGCACCCAAACTAATTTGTTCACATTTATATCCATCCACATCTTCAACAATCACTTCCCACACTGATCTGAGCTTGGCTGTGTGACTTGCTTTAGGAGACAAAACATTAGCAAATGTAACACAAGTAGAGGATTGGGAAAGGTTTGCGCATTGGGGCTTGCTCTCTTTCTTTGCTAGGGTGTGAATGTTTTCTCACTGCAAAATTCCTATGTTGAAACCAATGTGCGAGCCCCCAGGATGAGATTAGCGCCTGTCCTAGTTTGCTGTCTGTTGCTGTGATAAAACACCATAGCCAAAAGCAACTTGAAGAGGAAAGGGTTTATTTCAGCTTGCATGTGATTGTCCATTACCCAAGGAAACCCAGGCAGGAAATCAAGGTAGGAACTTGGAGCCAGGAACTAAAACAGAGACCCTGGAGGAACACGGCTGCCTGGCTTGTTTCCTTCAATTTGTTCAGCCATCCTTTTTATACAGCTAGGAGCCACCTGCTCAGGGATGGGATCACCCATAGTAGCCAGGATCATCCTATAGCAATTAACAATCAAGAAAATGCCCCATAGCCTTGCTCAGAGGCCAATTTGATGGAGGAAGTTCCTCAACTGAGGTTCTCTTTCCAGATGTGTTGACAACTGATGCTAACTCTGACAGCAGTTCCAGAGAACTTTCTTTCCCCTTCTGCTATATGGCCCTATATCATTCAGCAAAAAGGTGCAATCTGTGAACCAGAAAATGAACCCTCATAAATATTACTTTTGCCAGCTCCTTACTATTATGCTTTGCAGCCTCCAGAATTATGAAGAATAAATCTCTGTTATTTATAAACTATCAAGCCCATGGTTTGTGTTACAGAAGGGCAAACAGACTGAGACACTTTTACTTCTGAGAATTCTACAACCATGTGAGGACCTCTGGGCTAGTTGTGAAAATAAGAAACCATCAAGAAAGAGTCTCTAGCCATCCCAACTAATAGACCATAGATGCAAGTGATGTCAAACTAAACCATCCAGTTTCAGCCAAGCCAGTTCAGGATAAATCAACACACAGACTTGTGAGAAATGCTAAATGTTATTTTATACTTACGCAGTAAATGCTAACTGATACAAGAGTTCAGTGGCATAAAGATGGGATTCAAACCTGGAAGAATTAAACAGCCTTATCTTTGATTTAAAAGTTTCATCCTTGTTCTCTCAACCAACTAGCCCCTTCTGATTTTACTTAACAATTACAATGTTCCAGACAATATAAAGGGCCTATGAGTACATAGTGATAACTGAGATCCAGTCTACCCTGATGGGGGAAAATGGGAGGAACCAGAAAAAGTAATTCTCCTTTAGCTTTGTTTTTTTAAATATTTTATTTTTTATTTTTGTTTTATGTGTATGAACATATTGCCTGTATGTATGTACATGCACCAGGCCATGCAATGCCTGCAGAGGGCAGAAGAGGGCAGAAGATGCCCTGGGACTGGAGCTACCCACAGTTGTTAGCAACCAATAGATGCTGGGCACTGAATCTTGTTCTGTTCATCAAGAGAGGCCAGTGCTCTTAACCACTGAGCCATTTCTGCAGTTCTCTCTTCAAATTCCTTTAAATTAGAACTTCTTAATAGTTCCTCAGTTAGAAATGGGAGCACATGAGCCCCTCCACACTCCAAGCTGGAATGTTGACTGGATTGATCTTGTACAAGCAACCATAGCTTCTGTAAATTCATGAGTATTGAGTTCCTGTCACATCTAAAACCCGCTGTTTCACCCCAGTTCTCTTTGATCTCTGGCTCTTAACAATCTTTCTTCTCCATCTTCCATGATGGTCCCTGAGCCTTGGGTAGTGGAGAGATATAAATGTCCCATTTATGACTGAGCACTGCACAGATAGTCTCTGTACTTTGGCTAGTTAAGCACCTTCCACTGCACAAATAAACTTCTCTGAGAAACTGCATTAATCTATCAGTGTAGAGATATGAATTTAGAGGACAGTGATACTATGTGCATTTAACACAGAAATAGTAGGTTTGCCCTTGGGGCCTATGAGCACCCAACCGTGAGTTCTTGGCCAGAATGCAGTAGTAGGTATGTTTTTCCTCTTATGCAGCAGACTGTAGACCCAATCAGAAAGCATCGGCTACCCTCATGCCACTGTACACACACTCATACACTCATGCCACTGTGCACACACTCATACACTCATGCCACTGCCGTATGCATGGGGCATATCTTGCCACAGTGGTCATTACTATAGTTCGCATGGTTCTCAGCTGGGTAAGACTGCTAACTTTTTCTCCGAGGACTGTGCACTAGCACCCTCGGGTACCATGAAAGCTACCTAGCAAAGAGAAAGCTTCTTGGTCAGCACCAACTTGATTTGTCCATGTCCCGTGAGCAAAGTATGTGTTATCTTTAACAATGGGATCTACCATCAAGTTCTAGTGAGCAACCAAGAGCAAAGCAATAGCCTACAGCCAACACCTGAAGGGGAAATATCCCAAACTTGACACTAGGCTTTGTATTTGACAGCCTATGGCTTCTGGGAAGAGCATTATCCACTGTGCAGAATAACTCCAATTAAATTCCTTTATGTGATTATGTACATACATTTTGTGTGTATATATGCACATATATATGCACACATATATATATAAACTTTGTAAAATAGATTTCCATGTGACTTTTAAAAAATCTTTAGTGTTAGTTAAACCTGCTCCCACAGTCTCATCTCTTCCCTACTTATTGACAGTTGATGATTTCTGAGGAAGTCTATGTGACAGGAGGATCAGATGAGGTAAATGATGATGGGTTTGATTTACAAGAGGAATCTGAGATACTATGATTTACTGATATACAAGTATCTGCTCTTCAAGTGGGGAGAAATTTCAAAGCTCAAAGGAGAATCCTGAGTTAGAAAATACATTTGGAAATCACTGGCATGTGGATGATGGTTGAAGCAAAAACAAAAGAAGAAAACTCTCCAGGAGAGTACTTACTACAGGTTTTAAAAAGCCAGGATTAGAACCAGGGAGCATCTGCACTTAAGGATTGGTCATTCAGTTCCCATCTGGAGAAGCCCAGTCAATACAAGAGAGGAAAAACAGTCAAGCCCATAAAAGTTCACTCATCTGTAAGACAGGAATAAGGATTCCTTACCTCAGAGAGATATAACTTGCCACAGTCCTAGCCTAAGGTGAGTGCCCTACACTGGCCTCCAGCCATCCCTCTGACCACAGTTCTCAAACTTCCATGTGCATCAGATCCACCTGGAGGTGATCCAATCCCAGATTTCTGACTCAGATCTCTGGGATAGAATAGAGCAATTCTCAGTGGTGCTGATGTTGCTGGTTCAGGATCCACACTCTGAGATTGGATATTCTTCCTGAAGTTCCCCACCATGTGAGTGAATACTTACTCCACATGTCCCAGAAACTGAATGTGTGGTCCTATGAAAGTCTATGAATCTATGTTCTGGGTCCTAAGTGTGAGAAGGATAATAAAGTATGGCAGGATGAGGGGTACACAGCCTACTGATTCAGTTATCACCTAAGCCTCTCCAGGCCTAGACATTAAATAATTCACATCTCTATGTTTGAAAAGCTGTGACTCAAGACATTGGATACAGTAAGTGGACTGTATTGATTCAACCCTCAGCAGAGAAGAAGACTGGGTCTGCAGAGTCATAGCCAATAGTCAACAGAATAGACTGAGGTCTCCCATAGTCTCTGGCTGGAGAGAAGAGTGAAATGTGGCAGGACTGGAGGAAAACAAGGGTGATGGAGACAATAGTCTGGACAGTGCAAGAAAAGCAGCCTTCCTCCTAGATATACAGGTGAAAAGGAAGCCTGTGGGATCTCTCCTCAACTTCAGATAAGTCAACCTCTGCTCTGAGTTCAAACAACCCTGAAAAGCAAAAAGAACAAGGTGGAAAATCCTCAGAAATTCTATTCCCTCCATGTTGCCATTCCCTTCCTCTCTCCAGGCCTTGGTGATGCCCAAGGAACATGTGGAGGGAGATTGCTAGGCAAGCCCATTAGCAACAACAGTAGGATGAACACATCTTTTGACAAATGCCTGTCACAGGCATCATCTGCTTTTATGTCTTAAATATCTCCTGAACTCCCAATTTACATTTGTAATTTAATCCATCCCACAGTTACTCCTATGCTAGATAGTGAAACTGATAATATTAATTAATCACAATGCTTAGCTCACAGAATTCTGCCTGAAGTATAAAATTCTACATTTATTTTGTAGCCCACAAAATAATTCATATGCAATATAATTTATTCTTCCTGTGCCATAGAAAATTGGGGATACAAATCCTATTTTGTTTCTTGTCATTCTGATCCTCAGCTTAAACATCACCTCTCTGGAAGCCTTTCTTGACATGTCAGTATAAAGTCACCCAGTCATTGCCATGTCTCCTAAGTTTAATTCTCTGAATAGTACTCATCATGGGCTGATTTTGTTTTTCTCTTTCTGCAGTAGAATATGAATCTCACGAAAGCAGGCTATTTGGCTGTCTTGTTCACTGCTGTACTCCCAGTACCCAAATCACTACCCAGTCCAGAACAGAAACCCAAAATATGCTTACAAAAAGGGGAGGGAGGGAGAGAGGGAAAGAGGAGGGAGAAGTAGGGAGGAAAAGAGGGAAGGAGATGAGAACAAGGGAGAGATGAAGGGAGGAAATAAAAAGAGGGAAACAACATGGAAAAAGAAGTCAGAAGAGTGGAAGCAGGGAAGAAACAGGGAGAGATTCAGTGGGTGTCCACGGAGTAATGGAACTGGAGCACACACTGGTGCTTTACCCCCTTCTCAGGCTTTTCCTCTCCCGACACCCCATGGCCACTCTGAGCCAGCCCTCATGTTCAAAAGTTGCAAACTGACTCTCCTCACCTGAGGACAGAGATAGATTTAACTAGGACTCTCAGACTTGAGTCCTAAATAGCCTATCCAGAATCTGATCAAGAAAAAGAGGATTTTGGGTACACATCATCTGTCTCTATGACCCCTTCTCTAAGGGAAGATGGGACCTATGATGTATTTAGGATCATTACATTCAAGAAAACATCAATTAAAGACTAAATAAGTCAAGAGCAACTCAATTTACTTTTCTTTTAAGAAGCAGAAATATAAAATGTTCCCCATCACTTTTTAAGTTAAGAACAAAGATAAAAATTTCTATTCAGTAAGTACAGCAAACAAAAAAATCTATTGTATGACTAGCCAAGGCTAAGAGAGGAGACAAAGAAGAAAAAAAATATAGGGAGAAAAAAATCATTCAACTTAAAGCAAGAAGGAGCCTCAGGTGACATTGCTGCCCTGAGAGACAAGGTACAGCACTTTGTGTACTGATAACCAGGAAGAATGAGTGATTTCCTTCCTGATAATGTAGCCAGTAAGGAATAAAGCAAGCCAGTTCCATTATGCTATAACCAGATTTCACATCATTTGGTAAAGCAAATACTTTACTCAAGTACCATGCCTAGACAGATAAACCAATCACTTAAGAGCAAGAATGATTATGAGGGGCTGAAGAGATAGCTTGTCTTACAAGCACAAGAACCTGAACCACATAAAAAAAAATCAGGGTGTCACCACACACTTGTAATACTAATGCTGAGGAAGCAGAGACAGGAGGATCCTTGGGGCTTGCTTGCCAGTCAGCCTAGCCTGCCCTGCAAGTTCCAGACCAATGACAGATCCTGACTCAAAAAATAAATTTATATATTTCATATATATCATATATATGATAGACTGTACCTGAGGAACAATACTTGAGTTATCCTCTAGCCTCTCCATGCATGTGTACACATGAGCACATGCACATGTGCACATAGACATACAAAGAGCCATACCCATCATTACTAGCCCATTCCTCCAAAGAAAAGACCTGGTACACATTTGGCTCATGCCACAGGACAAGAAGATGTAAAGTGTTAACTCTGATATCAAGTCGATTTTTATAACTATAGCAGCCTCTCCATCCGCAAAAGGTGAATCCATCGGCGCAGAGCTAGATTGTTACACACATCAGAAATTATACAAAAGTCCACAGATACAAATACACTCCCCTGAGACAGGCCATGTGCCCAGGACAGAACCACATCTTCCTCCAGGCACCTCCAGCTGCTGTGCCTTCCACCCCGCCACCCCACTCCCGCATTCATTCATCTGCTGACTTCAACAGCCCTAGATGAGAATCTGTAGGATTTTTCTCTTCGACCCAGTCCTAGACTCATTTATGAGAAAAATAATTTTCAAATATGGTCCAGTGTATTTATAAAGGCCCAGAGATTTCAAAGATGAATCTTTCTGAGCAATACCATATGAACATAAACAGGAAACAGCATCTTTAGTGAATCGCTATTCTGTTTTAGAATTCATCCACTATAATCCATCTATGCATGTACCATAGACAACAGAGCTCTCTAGAATCCTTATGTTAGCGATAAAGCTTACAGCCTTAATACCAATTTTCCCATTTACATCTTTGCTTTTGCCAGGAAGGAACGGGGCTTGTACGTAATCTCATCTGTATTATAACAAATGGTTTTATACTGAGGAGTTTTTGCTGTTGCTGCTGCAAATGGCTTTAGAGTTTTTAACATATATACTTAGTCTAATGCCCTGCGTCTAGGCTTCCCAGTGCACCTTAAGCACCAAAAGGACAAAGTCCATGTCTTGACCTATTTAGAGACCATCATCTCCCATTGTCCTACCTGACCCATTTCCCCTCCTGTTCAGCTCCAAGTGCTGACCCCACTCACTTCAGCACAGAGGCAGCCTTGTGTGGAGGGAGTCCACAGTCCTCGATTTGAGCCCCAGCTCTGACCCCTACTTCTGGATGAACTTGGGCAAGTTACTTAAGTATTCTCTGCTTCAATTTCTTCATTTATAAAATGGAAGCACATACTTAAGAAAATTGCACAAGATTTCATTAGAATAAGATCTAGAAACTGCTTGATACAGTATCTGAAAAATAATAAGCACTTAATAAATAGTAGCTAATTTTTTCAAACCCTGAAGGGGTTTAGCTGTCTGGCAGATCTACAGGCTCCCAGGCGGGATGAAGTTGTGACTGGCATGTCCCTAAGAAGGCTCATCTCTCCCTCACACAGCAAGGAAGTATTTTGCAGGCATTTTCCGGCAAAATGATGCTTCTTGAACATGGATTTCTCAGTTGAAACTCAGACATCATGCAGGATTTTTTTTTCTCTCCTTGCGCTCTCCCTATCAGCCCAACATTCAACCTTAGCCTCAATGGAGTACAGGATTTGTGACAATATAGATCCAAGAGCCCAGTCCCCTGTGTGCTAGAACTGCTGCACATCATGCTGCCACCAATGTAGTGCTCATAACTCCTGGCAGGACAACATCCTGGGAGCCCCAGGCTCATAAATCCCACAAGAAAGCAGACAGAATGATAGAAATAGCTCATGTAAATCACTCAGTTTGTCGCCCTGCAGCCTGTAAGCATAAACCCACTCTGGGGATGCACAGTTCAGAGGGACTGGTGGAATTTGGGGAGGAGTTCATCAAAAGAAAGAAATCTAGTTTTCATTGTTTGGTTTTTCCTTTTGTTTTGTGGGGCTCAGAATCAGACTCAGGGCCCTGAACATCCTAAGCAAATACTCTACCATTAAATTGAATCCCCAGCTCAGAGGTCTATACTTTGAAGCTGGATTTTTCCGAAAGGCTTGACATATAATCTCAAAATCTGAGTCTGAACTGTTCTAAGAAGGAAGAGACAAGATCCAAATGAAATTAATGCAACAAACGTCACCTCATGGATTGTCTCCACTTCTGACCATACATTCATTCTTATGCCAATCATTATCTCTACCTGTATGGACAATCTCTGTTCAGATCATTCACATATAAGTAATATTAATGTATGTCTACTCTCAAAAGTGCCAGACTTGAACAATAAGTGGTATAACTGACCTATACTCCAAAGTGGTAAATGTACCTCCCCAGGTCAGAGAGACGAGCAGAAAGGAATCAAACAAAACAAGGTCATCTTCTAGGTGCTAGACACACTGCACAATCCTGTAAGAGGCACGCCTTCACAAGAGAGGAAGCTCTATATTTTCAATCAGTAATTACGCTTGGAACAGACAATGCAAAGTTTTCCCCCAGCATCTTCCGTCCTATCTCCCAACCCCAGTAAAGGACCCCTATTCTTCTAGTGCTGATGTCAACCAGAATAAACCAGTGTTCTTATTTAAGTATTACAAAGGCCTTTTCCCTTCATGAAACCATTCCTTTGGGTTCCAGTTTTACAGCCTCCCCTTGGGACTAAGCCATTCTGCCTTCTCTCAGAGGATGATGTCTCTATGACACAGAGTGATTCCCATCCCCCAAGGATAAGAATGAATGTTCCAATACACCCAGCACAGGCAGGGAAAGAATGTGACCGCTCCTAGATCTGGGTGTCCAGGGCTTGGAGGTGTCACAATCACAGAAGGGCAGATCAAATATCCCCCCTCCACCCTCAAACATGTAAGAGGCTAAACTACTGCCACCTCAGTCCCTACTCTAAGGAGGAAGCCTGGATGGTGGAGACAAGGAAAGTGTCCACCATCATTCTTCCTTTAACACCAACATCATCCCTCTCCCCCAAAAAAGGCACTAAAAATTAAACATTCTGTCCCCCTAGAAAGGATGAGTGACCATTCTTGTGCGAGGGGACATCCAAATCTGGTCAAAAAGCAAGTCACTCTAGCTTCCCTTCCTCTTGTGATTCTCAACCCAAACACTAATCTCGAGCCCTCTCCCCGGAAAGGATCCACCTCCTGCTCCAATTAGTAGTTCCAGAGACACCCAAGTCACCTATACCAGTCCCAAGTCACCTCCAAAGGTGCATTGCAGTTTCCTTCACAGGAACTTCCTTGGAAGCTCAGTCCCTTGCTTAATGCTTCCTCTCCTCAACTGTCCCCCACAAAACTTCCAGGGAACTGATAGAACTGCTTTTGTCTGGAGTCCTTGAAGAGCTGCAGGAGGCCCAGAGGCTCTAAGCCAAGCCGGCACCAGCTCAGAGCTGAGCTCCACTCCTGGGGCCACACAGAGCTTTCCTAGCTGCTGGGTGAGAAATGCAAGCAACAAGCCAGATGCCACCCCTGGGAACCCCAGCAAGGCACACGCCACTCCATCGCAGAAAAATCCCATCAGGTCACTTCCCGAGCCTCAGCAACTGCCGGGGAAGTTGGAAAGGAAAGGGCAGCGCATACAGAGAAAGAGCCCGCTAAGGAGCCTCTAAGGAGGTCTGAATCAGCTTGGAGCCTCCAAGGGCCACGGACCCCAACAGGTAGCAGCGCCGGGAGGATTCGCGCTATGAGAGTGCAGCCCAGCCCAGCTGGCCATCTGCACCGCACACACCCGGGCAGTCAGTGGCACGGCTGCCAGAACCCAGGCTTACCTGGAATTAATGCAGAGTCCTGCACTCAGCTGGAGGAGGAGAGGGTGCTAGTATTCCCGAGGCATCACCGAATTGTGCTAAAAGAGCAAAAGGGTGGGGGGATGGGAACGGAGAGAGGCAAGAAGAAAGAGAGGTGGATAAAGAGGGAAAAATCAACAGAACGGAGAGGGAGACGAAGGCAGGAGCAGGGCAGGAGGAAAAATGGAAAACAAAATAAATAAATGGGGGGAAAAAAGACAGTTCTGGGAGGAGAGGGGAAAAAAAATCTGTCTCCTGCCCACACAGTGGAAAAGAAATTTCTGCCAATCAGAAAGACTTGTATACACGACCTTCCAAAGGGGGCAGCTGAGGAAATAACAAAGAAGACCACTGCTGTATCCAAGACCGGGGACAAATCGCTGTCCAGGCAGCGCAGCGGGGTGAGCGGTGCGGAACCAGTTAGAGGCAGGGAGAGGGACCACGGGAGCGCGCACCCGGCTGGGCGCGGGACTGGGCTTACCCACAGGTCTGAGTAGTACCCAGGCTGGGGTCGAGAAATTTAGGTCAGGATTTCTACGAAAGAGTTCAGTGGCCTCAAACTTCCTTGAGCGATTTTCACAAGAACAACTGATCTCTTTTCGTGGACCCCGGCGGTGCCCTCCCTGCCTCCACCACACCTTCATTCTGCCGTAGATCTCATCCAGGGTCCTGGCCGCTGGCCTCTCTAGAGTGGAAACGTGGTCAGAAGAGCGCCACTATGTCTAAGGAGCCATAAAAGCTACTTGAGGGCTTCTGGATGGAGTCAGAAGGTTGGGGGAGGCGGGGCAGTTCCTGAGCCAGGTTATCCAGTCCAAGCAAAGAAGACCCAAGTCAGGGAGGAGCCTCTCTGCAGCTTCTGATGCTCTCTCCAGGGCCCAGCTGAGAGCTCTAAGGGAGACCAACCTGATCTCTGAGGATAGCCTGCTAGACCTCATCTCTGGGGTTTCCTTTCTCCTGTTTCTCTGGCTCTCAGTCTGTCTTTCCCAGAAAGACAGAAATGCCTCCTAGATCCTACAGGCAAGGCTTTCCTTCTGTGTCCCTTCTGTGCTGATTCCTGAGTACCCAGAGGGGATATTCTTCCCAGAGATTGGCATGGAGAGCAGTGGGATGGGAAGAGACAAGAGGGAACTGAAAAGAACTCAAGGAAGCTAGAAGGGCTGAGGACACTCTTCCCTTTCCACTCTTACTCTCTGAACTTGACCCTGGCCAAGTTCCCTAAAGGTTTTCTTGAGGGTTTCAAACTTAAAGGGATAGTTGTCCTTTCCTGACTAGCCCCTAACTTCTCTTAGCTGTGGCCAAGGACCTACTTTAGTCAACTTTGCCAACTCTCCACCTGCTGGTCTTCAGCCTGGCACATGGAGAAATGGGGAAGCATCATGGAAGGAGACAGACAATCCAGAAGGCCCACCTCAGCAACTCTTTCTTCTTGGTCCATGGAAGTGAAAGTCAAGAGCTGTGTAATCTGCCCTGCTAATTCCCACTTAACCATACCCACCTCCCTACCCAGAAGACTGGATTGGGAAGTTCACCCTGTAAGCAGACAAGACCATGACTCCAACGGCAGGACCTAAACTTCTCACCAAGCCTAACAACAAGTTAGACTAGTCTCTGTGAATGAGGCTTTCAGTAAACTGAGTCATTAGTCACAACATTAAATAAACAAAGCTTCAGTTGGGCATTAGGAAACAGTTTTAAAAGGGGTTATATATTGGTTTTTCAGAAGTTGGCAGGTTTTGGGAAACAGTCCTGGAGGTCAGCTTTCCCTTATTAGAGGGGTGTGTGTGTGTGTGTGTGTGTGTGTTCATAAAAATACCTCCAAAGGGCCAGCAAGATGGTTTAGCAGGTACAGGCATTTACTGCTAAATCTAACAACCTGGATTCAATCCCTGAGACCCATGTGATTGAAGGAGATAAAAGATTGATCTTCACCACTATGGCATCTGTATACATACACACACATACACACAAACACACACAAAATACACTCACACACAAAACACATACCCCCAAAAAAGTAAATGTATTTTTTACCTAAAATATGCCTCCAGAACCCCTCTTATATAGGAGAAAGGCCAGAGGTGTGGGCCCTGGAGACAGGAGTGTGCCTCTCTAGACAGAAGCAGCACACAGCCAAGGAGAGAGAGTGGTCTTCCCACTTCAGCAAATCAGTCTCAGAACCTACTGAAGTCCAAGGGGAGGGAATATGACACACTGCACCCCGCACACCCAGCCCACAGCTGGACACACACAGGCACAATGCAGTTCTAGCCAAGGATGCCTTTCTTCCAACAGCCCACAAACAGGGGCATCTACACGACATGTCTGGGCTTCCTTTTGCTGAAAGTTTAAAGAACTAGGACAGCAGAAGGCGGATGGTTTCCCTGGCTTGGAATCTCCTCCAGAGAAGAACATCCATGCTCTCCTCCTCCACCATCAAAACAAACAATAATCATGCCCACAAACAAGACTCTCCTTGACAGCCCCTTCAAAATCTTGGGAGAATGAAAGAGCCGCTGATTGGATGGCCATGACAGACAGATTCCCTTTACCAATTCGAGAATCAATACAATCTCTGGGTAAAATACCATCCTTTGGACATACCTGCTATTTTATTTCTTGCCTCTCTGAATACAAGTAATTGAACAATTTGAACAATATGGTGTCCTTTCAGACATAATGAAAACATTGGTTTTGATTCTTATCCCATGTGAATGCATTGTGGTTCTTGCTGTAAGGCAGTGGAGGTGGGAAGTAGTATCGGAGGCAAAGATCCAGCTCAGCAAGACAGGGCCTTTTCCCTCCACCCTAGCAGATGCACACATCCCTTTCCATGCCTCCAGGACCCCCAGCAGGCAAAAGGGCGAGGTGACTAGCATGCTTCCTCCTCTAAGACTCTACCCAGACAGAAGCAACTTGCAGCCCTGGCCTAGACCTGTGCTCCATACTGCACCCCCTCATGGGAACTCACTTCATACTGGGGCCATGGCTTCAAAGAAAAGACTCTGGCTTAATAATTCAGCCTGCTTGAATGCCATTTAGTATCCATGGCAACCAGTTCCCTGACATCTAGTTGTAGGCAAGATGTGGCTGGAAAAGGAAAAAGAGGAAAGGAAAGAGGAGAAGGTAGAAGGGTAGAAAAAAGAAGAAAGCCAGCTCAGATTCTCTCTGAACTTTCCGTACTTTCATTGCTCTCCTAATTCACAGTCCACAGCCTGCTAATCTCCCTTCTCTATCTGTCCCTGTTCTGAATCAGCTCCCTCCCCACCTTGTCTATTTGTCCTTCCCCTATCCTCTACCAGAAACTAGGAGCTCTAAATTTCTGACTCAGCCTTCCATTTCCACACCTTGGGGATTCTTGCCTATCGCATTATTTTTTTCTTCCCCTTGTATCCTTATCTGTAAAATAAGGACCTGTGAGCGTTTTCTGTTTCCTGCTACTTCTAACCATGCATAATTCTAGACTCTCTCTCAGTCTCTCCACTTTGTAGCCTTTCGTCTCTGTCCAGTTGTCTCTGGTTCACATCAACTCTCAGACTCAGATTCTGTTCTCTCTCTCTCTCTCTCTCTCTCTCTCTCTCTCTCTTTCTCTCTCACTCACACACACACACACACACACACACACACACAGACATACTGGATTTTGTCCTACTTTGCCTTCAATTGCTGTAACAAAACACCCAATAACAACTTGGGGAGGAAAAGGTTTATTTCACTCACATCTCCCAGGTCACACAGTTCATCAGGGAGTCAAGGGTAGGAGCTGGAGCACAGACCATGGAGGAACACTACTTACTGACTTGTTTCCATGGCCCAGCATCAGCCTGCTTTCTTATACAATACACAAAAACCTGCCCATGGATGGCACCACCTACAGTGGGCTGGGGCCCTCCCGCAGCACTCAGAAGTCAATAAAATACCCCACAAACATGGCCACAATCCAATCCAATAGAGAAAATTCCCCAATTAAGGCTTCCTCGACCCAGGTGTGTCAAGTTGACTCTAAAGCTATCCAGCACAGGTTTCACTCACGAAGCAGTTATATAGTTATATTTTTAGGCATCTAACTCCCCCTTGTGAAAAGCATCCTGTCACCCCAAGATGGTCCTCCTTCATCCTGTAGGTTATGGATCAGACATCAGCTCTTCTAAAAAGACTCAAATCTCTGAAGACAGGTTCAGCACTCCTCTTATAAGCTCCCATAGCCCTGGTTAATCTTTATTAATGCTTTTGTATAGTGAATGCCTATTCATCTGTTGTCTTCCCAGTTGGCATGTGAGCTCATGAAGGACAGAACAGTGCCTTGCTCGTTGCTGTATGCCCAGTGTCTACCATTTGAAGGCACTTAGAAGCAGTTGAATGAAAGGCTAAATAACTTTAAACCACAGGCTTCTGAATCACTACTTGTTAAAGACTTATGACACACCAATAAAGGACAGGGTAGAAAGGGATAGGAGTTGCCACCAAGGACTATAATGGATGGGGAACAGAAGACCTTCCCAAACTGTTCTGAGAAGGTGAGAAGCCTTAAGCAGTAGGGTCTTTCAGAATTTAGGTTTAAAGGATCCAGAGTAGAATCAACTCCTACAGGCAATAAGGATGGACCCAGAAGAAATGGGAAAACATAACAAAAGCAAGTGGGTGGTTCCCCTCAGTCCATCTCTGGCTACTCTGGCACCATTTGGGTAAACACTCAGTGATAAGGGCACCTTCCACCTTATCTGCACTTTAGGCAATTGCCGGGCATCTACTCTCTCAGCCTTCTCACCTGTTCCCTTTCTCCCTAGGAGCAGAGCCACATGGGACAGACCAAAGCTGTGACAAAGCTGCCAGAGGGACAGGAACCATGTTGGCAGTGCTTTGGGCCCTGCTGAAAGATGCCAGTGTGGATTTCTGTTTTCTAGGAAGTGACTTCTTTGAGTGTCAAAAAAAAAAATTTGTGGGTAGTCATTTTTTAATGGATAAAAAAGACCTATGCCTATGCATTTAAGAACATTTAGCTATAAATGTGACTGAGAGGCAAGAATTCAAAACAGGAGGATTTCTTCCTAATGTTCCCTAATGAAGTATTTCATTCATCCATCACAGCAAAGGAGTATCACACACACACACACACACACACACACACACACACAAACACACCACACACACACACTTGTGCACACAAAGCTCTGATTAAATTGATATAGACTCCAGCATGGGACCAGGTTTTTCATGATGTATCCCCTACCCATAACCCAGGAAGCCAGGCACTCCTGGCTTAGAACCCTAGCTTTGATGCAGCTTTTTCCCCCAAATAATTCTTAATCCAGACAAAGCTGCCTACCCTCAAAGATCTGCCAAGTGACACACCATCTTCTTGATACTGTGCACATTCTGAGTGACACATTTCATTAGACTTCCATGAGTTGTCCCCACCAGTCCATCCACACATACAACCTTCACACAGACCTCATGCAAAATACTGGCTGGTCACAAAAAGCAATGAGGTTTAAAACACACAGAATAAAAGAAAACAGCATGCACTTTTAAACAGCTTTGTAAAAATAATACTCCCAACCTGCGTTTGTGTCTCTCTAGATTGTTTGAGCAGTTCATTGTGGATCAGACAACTTTCCTATCCCATGTAGATAATATCTCCCAGATAGTGAAATAGTCAATTCCTGCTCACTTTTGTGCAATAGAAACCTGATTGGGTAGTAGAGGGAGGCAGATCTTCCATAGACTCAAACCATGCCATCATACCTCCTTGAATTAAATTGGAAACGTACTCCTTCTTCCACATATTCTAACTAACTCTGTGTAACACACAAACATTAAGACAAACCTATCTTCTTTAACCACCCCAAGAACAGAACCAGAAAGGCTGTGACAAAGAACGTCCATTCTGACTCCATTTAATACACACACATGCACTGTCAAGACCTTACACCAACACATATATACATAACTAAACCATGAGTACATGCACACACACTCATGCAGTATATTGCCCTTTTGGGTATGCTTGTGCGCGCGCGCGCGTGTGTGTGTGTGTGTGTGTGTGTGTGTTTATCTTAGAGACTGGTGATGCTTTAGATTATGAGGTTTCCATGGTTACCTTCTGTAGAGTAAACTGGGGTAATTGAACTCTTGGGGTTCACCATTCAACAGTTGCTGCTTCCTTGCTCCTGCATGCTTGCTGGCTCGCTGACTCACTCACATGCTTGTTCTGACTACTTTCATCATTGTCAGTTTTAAGTGATGGTTTCGAGTCAAATACATCGCAGGTAGAGGAAAACTTTCCTAGCACTCTGGCTGAATGGCGGAAAAGCGTAAAACTCTGACATTTAAAATTGACTTTAACATGTAGGTTGCCCTGGAAGAATCTCAGACAAGTTAGGATCTAGGAGCATCTGAGGGGGAGTGTTTATGACCGACAACCCCAGAATGGAAAAGAAAACTTCCTGGCTATTTTATAAAAATGCCTAAAAGAACAAAATTGAAGGACCTAAATTAGTATAAATCCTCAGAAATGGGGACGAGACCCCAACACATGTTTTCCTCTCCTTTCCACAGCCTTTTCCAGTCTCCTGAGTGACTATTGCCTCAGTCATTTGGGTTTCTGGGACAAGGTACCATAGACAGGGAGGCTTATAAACAACAAAGGCTTATAAACAACAGGCATTTATTTCTCAGCTGTGGTGGTAGAAGTCTGGGGTTTGGGTGCTGGTATCGGGGACCTTCTCTATTGGGTTGCAGACTCCCAGGCTGCCATTATCACAGGCAGAGGGCAGTCAAAAGACAAACTCTTCCTTTTCTTTCTTTTTTCTTTTTTTTTTTTTTTGTCTTTTTGAGATTGGGTCTCCCTGTAGCCCCAGCTGGCCTGTTACTCACTATGTAGACCACGCTAGCCTCCATCTCACAGAGATCCACCTGTCTTTGCTTCCCCATTGCTGGGATTAAAGGCATGTGCCAACACACCCAGTTTTCTTCTTTTTCTTATAAGGGCACTAATTCCATTCTAAAAGCTCCACCCTCATGATTTAACCACCTCTCAGAGGCCCCACTTCCTAGCCCTATCCTACAGATGGGTTTCAACATGAATTTGGGAGACAAAGAGGAGAACATCATGAAGTCTGAAACAATGACATCAATTGAAAGGGGAAGAAACTCTTGGGATAGTGTTAACCTTAAATATGGTTCCATTTGTAGATATGGGAATCTGCCTAAATTGGCTTATTAAATAAAATGCTTGAACATATTTCACTTATTCCTCATTGTCTCCAAAAGAGTCCAAAAAGACAGAAATACTAGGAACCTCTTAGGATGTCATTGACAAAATCTTCTTCAGATCTTGATGACTTACTGAACAAAGAAATGTAATAATTTGATGTGTGGCTATGACACAATACACTGGGGCTCAGCTGTGAATAGAAACAGGGACACTCAGTGCACTGGGCAGTTAACAAGAGTCTTAGTTCTTTCACCCACCCCAGGTCCATAGCCAAGGCCCTAGGCTGTCCTGTACCTCAGAAGCTTGCATTTCTATGGCTCTTAGCTCCTAGGTTCTCCAATGGCTTTCAATATATAGGAGAGGCCCTTTTGGCTGGTAATTCATCATATGGTATAGGGCAAAAGGATTTAAACTAAATATAAAGGGGACACCACAATATTATGATGGAAAATATTAAGATAGAAATCAAGGGACCAATGATGTGGTTCAGTAAATGCAAGTGCCTACCACAAATCCTGAAAATCTGAGTTTGATCCCTGGGACCTACATGGTAGAAGGAGAAAATTGATTCTCACAGGTTGTCCTCTGACCTCCACTTCCATGTCATGATATACACACATACATAAATAAATAAATAAATAAATATTCATTGATTAAGATGAAATATAGTTTTAAAAATATAACTTAGATTTTTCTCTAAATATTCATACTCTTTTATACTCTTGTATCTCTTCCATCTTTGCTCAAATTTTTGTGCCTAACTCAGAATGGGCATTATGGAAGGATCAAGAGTAATAAAGAGAGAAAAGGGAACAATAGAATAAGAAGGGCTAATTTGGGCAGAGAATGGGAGGGCAGGGTAAAGGAAGGAGTGTGGGGAGGGATAATCAACACTAAAGGCCTTTAGAAAAAGTCATATGGATACTTACCACTGTAGAAGTTTCTTAAAAATATATACATATTCATTATAAAAAGAGATTAAAGGGAGTTACCATATAACAGGAAGACACCCTGTAACAGGGTGTCAAAACCCAATGCCAGTGATGAACTCTCTCTTTTTAAGCTGTTGAGCAGGGGTCCCATAGACCCTCAAACAATACTGGCCATTGTCCCCACTCTTGGTTACCCATCAGAATTCCACAGTAAGATCCTATTGCTGAAGACACTACATACATGAGCCATAGAAAAACAAGGAGAAAATAAAGTGGTACTAACTTCAAAGTTTCATCTCTACTGGCTAGATTTCATAGTCCTAGAAGGCACTATGTATGCTACTGGAAGCAAAAAATTGATCATTAACCTTACCCAACTGTGAATCCTTCATGCTTCAAAAACAACTGGCCTAGCAAGATTTGGCCTCTGGTGCCATAGTGGCATGAATATTATGGTAGTAACCAATCATTTATCATTGGATTTAAGGTCCATTTCATAAGACTGAGCCCATACCTGACACTGATATCAGGCCTAGGAACATGTAGCTACACAGACCACAGGTCACAGGGGAGAGCATAAACTATTATTTTGCTAAACAGATAAAATATTAAAGTGACTCCTAGTGACTTACTGTTATACCCATAGATTAAAGAATCTCTCAGCTCTCACCAGAGAAGCTTCCTCATGCAGCCGATGATGATTATCACAGAAATCCACAACTGGTCTGCATGAAGAGAATAAGAGATTTCAGTGTGATTATCCCTGAATTTGATACCAATACCAAACATCTGCCTCTAAAGACTCAGGGATCATTTCAGAAGAGGAGACAGAAAGATTTTAAGAGGCAGAAGTGGTGCATGACCACAAGGAAATAGAGTTTTCCAGACAACTGAGAAATTACTCTTAGGAACTCAGCAATGGTGGCAGCATACATAAGTCCCATGCTAACCCAAGCCAGACAAAATACCAGCATAGAGGTGGGAAAGTGAGTAAGAAACCCCAAACCTAAGGAGCTATTTGAAGCCAATGGTTGCTAAGAAGGGGAAAGTCATTTTCTTTTAGAGGTGGGACTCTTAGTAGGTGAACCAGGCTCTGGTGGATGACTGCACATAGAATATTTACGGACACAAATTTGACTCTATAGGCCCATATTGATACACGGAAAGATGAAAAGAGCTAGTGATAGAGGTCAGTGGTAGAGTGTTTGCTTAGCATGCACAAAGCCCTGAGTTCAAAACTCATCATAATAAAAAAAAAATTCAAAGACAAAGTCAGATAATTGAGTTTCATTTATTTATTTTTATGTGTAGGAATGTTTTGCCTGCATGTATGTAAGCACACCACATTTGTGTAATGCCCACAGAGGCCAGAAAATGGAATTTGATGCCCTGGAATTTGAGTTATGGACAGTTGTTAGCAGCCATGTGGGTGCTAGGTCCTCTGCAAGAGTAGTCACCACCCTTAACTACTGAGCCATATCTTCAGCCCTCACACAAGATTTTTGAAAAAAGAATAGTTATAATAGACGGATGCAAATTGAAATTATGCAACAACATTTTATTTTAAAAGATGAAAAGATGATAATTTGGAACCTACTTTTTTAAGTCCATGGAGGTGGGGGACTAGAGAAAGGAGAAAAGAAAAACAAAAAGCAGGCATAGAAGCATGGTGCAAAGAAGCTTCTCCCACATCACCAATATCAAAGACAAATGCCTCCTTGCTTCTTCCATTGCGGAGAGACAGTATCAACACTGGCAAGTTTCCAAAGAGCATGTTTAGGGAGGTAGGAGGAAACACAAACCTCTCAACAGATAAGCCAATGTTTCATTGACTCAAAACTGGCAACTCCTGAGGCACCTAACAACTATTTCTTCCCAGAAGAAAATATTAGCAAGCCCGTCAACATAATAAGAAGTTTGGAGCATTTGTCCTAACAAATTTTTACATCTCCCCAACACAACCTCTTTTGGGCCCTGTTCAAAGCACTGACTTTGACTTCATTGTCACTTTTCTGGCTTTATGAGGCTCCTGTCCTGCCTGGTGCCCGTGACACATTTAATGAAAGGTGAGAAAAGAGACTGTAATCAACTCCCAAACTACCCTAATGTTATCTCACTGGATTCCAGTCCTTCTCTCCTCCTTGTGCCCATAGCCTTTGCTGTATAACTCAGTGGCTCTTCCCAGAAGCAGGCAGGGAACTCTTCCCTGGAAGTTGGGCTCCTTCAGTGATTTTTGCCTTGGTCATAGGATATCAACAGGCACATCACAGGCAGAGGCTCAAAGTGCACCTACATGTTAGGATGGTTTCACTTGCCAATTTGCCATCACCTTCTCTGCCAGACCATTATCCTAGAAAGATCAGGAAGCTCTCCTGATCAGAAAGACATGGGAGCTCTCCCAAAGCTATCCTTGCTACTGAAACCTGTTGGCCACTGAGCGTTAAAGAGTGTGCATTAAACCTCAGAGATTTCTGTTGGTTTGGACAGCATGCTACTGTGATGCTAATCAATGGCACAAGAGAACGCCTGCTCACAGTTTTCCTATATGTAGTTGAGAATGAGATTTCTGGACATTTCGAAAACTAAGTTTAGAAAGCTCACTAGCTTCAGGAATATTTTTCTGTCTTCTTGTAACTGCAATCCATAATAGCCTGAATTAAAAAGCCAGGAAATTCCCTCACCTCACAACTAATTGGTCTTTCTTAGCCTATTCTCAGTTTGATATTAGAGTCAATCTTTATTAGTATGAAACCCAGCCTGTGAAAGTATCTTAGCCTGGAGGAGGGCTAGTGGTGCACACTGACAATCCTAGCACATGGGAGACTGAAGCAAGATCAGGAGTTCAAGGCCAGTCTTGGCTATATAGCCAGTTTGAGGCTAGCTTGGTGAAAGAGGAGGAAAAGGAGGGGGGATTAGGGGGAGGAGAGGTAAGGAAGAAAGGAAGGAAGGAAGGAAGGAAGGAAGGAAGGAAGGAAGAAAGAAAGAAAGAAAGAAAGAAAGAAAGAAAGAAAGAAAGAAGAAAGAAAGGAAGGGAAAATAAAAAATCTTGAGCATGACCAACACCAACAGAACCCTTTATGGAGAGGCTCTTTGAGAAGCTGTGGTTAGTAGGAGCCAGACAGTGTGGCTCAACAGAATCTTTGCCAAGAAGATCTGACCCAGGCTGGGCACTGGAACATCACTTCTGTCAGTTCTCTCTAAAGCCACTAGTCCCTGAGGATAAATCATATAAACCCCTGGATAACTACAATGACAGCTTATTAATTTGCACAGGGGTTTAGCTTTTCTGGGGCCTAAGGTAATAATGCACTCAAATTCTCTAGGCAACCTACCTCCTTGCTATCTGGTGTCTGCAGAACCAAATTAGTCCTTAGAAGGTTGTGTGGTAAAAACAGAATCATAACAAAGGAAGGACAGCTGTGTGGGCATATTTTATCCAAGCTATGGAAAATCCTAATAAATATTCCCAACTAAAAATAGAGCTCACGATTTAACCATCCTACGATAGACACATATATCAGGACATCATGTTATATTCTATAAATATACATAATTTTTTAATTTTTTACACAGAGTTCAGTTCTAGGAACCAAATACTAACATGGTGTCTACCCATCTTGGAGGCCAGCCCCTAACCTCTACTTACTATGTCAGTCCTTGAGTGCTATTTCTTAGGCACAGCCCAACATTTTCTTTTTTGAAACAGGGCCTCTTACTGGCCTGGAACTCACCACATAGTCTAGGCTTGCTGGTCTGGCCAGGGAGCCCCAGGGATCTGCTTATCTCTGCCTCCCTCCCCAGCACTGAGATTATATGCACTCCACCATGCCCAGCTTTTTTTTTTCTGGATAGGTGGCTCAGTGGGCAAAGCACTTGCTATGCAAGTATGAGGATCTGAGTTTGAATCCTGAGAACTCATGTAAAAGCTGGACATGGTAGCATGTATCTGAAATCCCAACATTCTTATGGTGAGATGGGAGGCAGAGGCAGAAGAATTCCTAGAAATTCACAACCAGCTAGCTTGGTTTATGTTGCAATGAACAAGAAACTGTCTTAAACAAGGTGAGGCCCAATACTGAGGTTGTCCTCTTACCTCCACATGCACGTCATGGCAGGGCATTCAAACTCACACAGAAGAAACATGAAAATGCACACACACACATGCACACATATACTATATATATGTATATTTTATATATGTACTTGAGAAATAAAGTGCAAAGTATTATGCAGAAGTAGCACATTGCCTCATTTTATCTTGACTTTTATTATCTATTTATTACAGTGTGATCACTGTTGTGTAGGAACAGCACAGTGCACTCTCAGTGAAGAGTCAGATTCTTATCAGTTTTGCTCTCAAATTACTGTACAACCTTGAGAAACTGACCCTGGCTTTCTGGCCTTGGTTTTCTCATATGTAGTAATATTGGACAAAGTAGGCAGCAGAGACAAGGCACTGTGACATGGCGAGTCCCTGGATAGTATAGACAGTATGTGACATGGCTAGTCCCTAGATAGTATAGACAGTATGTGACATGGCTAGTCCCTGGATAGTATAGACAGTAAGTGCTGGGATGTCAGAGGAGGAAGAAATCAAGGAGGATTCATCACATGATGGAACAGGAGAAAAAAAAATGTGCAGAATAAAACAAAACCAGTAGTACTCCCAGAAAAAAACAAAGAGTAGATAGCCTTGGGTCAAGAAGCAAATTAATAGACACAGGATGTGCAAAAAAACACTTGTATCTCAAGTGACAATAATGCAACTAAAGAAGCTGAACTGGAGCCACCCTGATGAGAAAATTCCTTGGCTTCACAGAGCCTTCTGAGAGAAGAAGTCAGGTTGACATTTCATAGGCAGGATGGGAAGGAAAGGCTGCTCCTATTCAGTGTTGTATGTTACTCCAGTGATGTTAAATTTTAATTTCAATTAAAGTGTCAGGATGGTGCCCCAGGATTTAACTCCTAAATCTCTAAGCTGTTGAATAACCATGTTTATTTTCTTGATAATTCCTGTCTCTCCTTTAAGCCCCTCTATGTAAGTTGAAATCATCAGTTACACAGGGTCATTCTTTATTCATTTCTTCTAAAGCTTTAACTCCTATTATCTTGCACTGCAGACTTGGAGCCTTCAACTGGTAAAAGAGCCCTGTTTATCCTGTGTGCTCTCATTTTGGTTTTAAGACCACCTGCGATGAAATTTACAGAATAAATTTAAAGGCATTATTTCCTGCTGCAAACCCCAAGCTCTGAGCTGTTAAGTTGGGCTCTAGGTTTCAAACTCAGGCTAACTCAACCTAGGCAACATGTTCTGCGCTAGGTTCCTGGGTAGATAAATTATTTAAAAAAATTGAATCTAACCCTCAAAATTATTATCCACTGGTAGAGAAGACAGGACATGTACACACAAAATTATTAAAGGCAAACACACGAGAAACCTAGTCCACATTCAGTTCCTAAGAGATTTTAAAATAATGAAACTAGTAACAATTAGAAAAGGGTTTACAAAAGAAGTGGTAAAACAATCATCCTGAGTTAGGTAACCCAGACCCAGAAAGACAGAAACATTGTGTTTTTTCTTTGAATCTTGAAATATGTGTGTTTCATTTGGAAAACTATAGAGGTCAGGAAACTAGTAAGGGGCCGCTTGGGCAGAAGGACTTTCAAGGGAGGGGAGATAGAACATTGAACACAGTGACATGAAGGGGGAAGAGGAATAAGAAGAAGGGTTCAATAGGGAGGCGGGAGGGCAGGGCAGCAGAGGGAGCATAGGGAGGGATAACTAACACGAAAGGCATTTTGAAAGAGTCACATGGAAACCTACTACTGTAGATGCTTACTAAAATATGTACATACACACATATAAAAAAGCGTAAGTAGAGTTACCCTGTAACAGGAACAATACCCCTGCTATACCTATGTCTTTTGCAGCTGTTGCCCAGGGAAGTCCCATAGGCTACCAAACATTGCAGACTATTGCCATTGCTCTTGGTTACCCTCCGAAACTTGACAGTAAGGCTCTCTTGCTGAAAACACCACTGTCTTGAGTCATAGAATATGGGGAAATCAAGCTGGTACTAACCTGAAAGTTTCATTCCTACTGACTAACTTCAATAGTGTTGGCAGGTGCTCTTCATGCTATAAGAGGAGAAAAACAATCATAAATCTTACCCACCTGTGAACCCTGCAAGCTATAATAACAACAGTGCTGGCAAGACATGCCCACTGGTGCAATAGTGGCACAAATGTTATAGGAGTAACCATTTCCTCATTTGGAGTTAAGGCCCAATCTGCAAAATGGAACCGTGTTATCAGGGCCAAAAACCTATGACTAGATGGGTCAAAGACCCTAGGAGAGAACCTGTTATCATTCTGCTAAATGGACTCAATATTTGGATTACTCCAAATAACTTATCACTGTACTCCTAGATTAGTACATCTTTCAACCCTCATCAGAGAAATTTCTTCTTGCAATAGATGGTGATTCACACAGAGACCCACAACTGGTCAATATGCAGAGAATAAGAGACTACAGTGATCAGCCCTAAATGAGCCATCTATACTTCCCCTGGTGATTCAGAGATCATATTGGAGAATTAATAAAACTATTATGTTTTTAAAAGAAAGAACTAAAAAATTAGTGTGAAAGTTATGTATACTGCAGAAAATAGGTGTTGAATTCAAATATTTCCCGGGACTTAGGAACACTCAAAATGCAACCTTTGCCTTCTTTTCCCTGTGTATCTCCTGGTAGAGATCCCCTCACCATCTGACTGAAAGGTATCCTCATACATGGAAGGTTTAAGAGAGTTTACTGATCTCATTCTACACGTGCTCTGCAAACTTGCTGAATACAGGCAGCAATCTCATGGGTGGGAGGTGTGTCACTTGACACTGGCCCAGTTCCATGGAACTCCACAGCTGGCAGTGAGACTCAAAGCCTAAATTAAGGCAGGTAATACTCATTCAGAGTTGTGCTTCTTAAACAGGGAGTCCCACTCCCAGGCTCAATCCAGAAAAGGTGGGCTTTGCTAGAGGAAGAGCTAAGAAATCACTATCAAAAGAATGAATCAAAAACTATCCAGTGGGGTCTACTGTGGAGGCTGGATTCCCTCCTGAAATTGACACTTTCAAAGCTTTAAGTTCTGCTGTTATGATGGAAGTGTCAATACTCAGCAAACCAAATAATACCTATAAACCTAGAGAAATCAATACAGTGAAAAAGTACTGAGAAAATGAAGATTGAACAAAGGCAAGCATAGTTTGGAGAACAAAACTTGGAAGGAGTGGCCAATATAGATTAAGTTCCTCGTTTATTGTGGCTTTGTCCTGAGGAGGCCACAGTTGCAGCAGTACTAATACGGACTGCCTTAAATACTGGTGACAGTTCACTATCTTTCCAACCATAGCCATGAACACTCAGGATTGCCAGGACAACCAGGCTGCCAGTAAGAAAATAAGAACTTCAAATTATACATGTAAACCTAACCCAAGACTTGTTTACCTATGAACTATGGGTATGTAGAAGAAATGGAAAGCACTCTGTAACTCTGGCTTAAAGAAGTAATCCAAGACCTGAGCCACCACCCAAGACAGGCATGGCAGTTGGTGTTCTAAGTCTAAATCAAATTAGGGAGGCTGAACCAAAGGACCAAAACATGAACCCAAAAACAAAGGTCCCAATTAAGAATCTTACTAGCTGGGAAGACATCAAAGGTTTTTGCAAATTCAGGAACAAGACCAGACAAGTTCTATCTCTTCCTCTTTTTAATGTTGTGTTGGACCTAACACCATTGCATTAGGCAAGAAAAATGATGTAGAGGAATAATAACATTATTTACATCATTTCTACCCCTCCCTCTATCCCCTCCAATGCTTTCTATGTTCACTTCCTACTCTCTCAATTGTATAACCTCTTGTTTAATTATTTATGGCTACATACATACATATATGTACACACACATATACACACAATTTATTTACTTCATTTAATGATACTCACATGTGTATGTGTTTAGGACTGAGCACTTGGGATTAGATAACCTATCAGGGAGCTCATCCCTGGAGAAAAATGATTCCTTCTTCTTCAGCAGCTATTAATTGTCTATAACTCCTCATTTAGGAGTGGCCCCTTGTGAAATTACCCCCACCCACACTGGCGTGTCAACTGGTATTATCATTTTGCAGGTCTTGTTTAGGAAACCACACTGTTGATATTTCATGGGTGCAACTTCTCTGTCATGTCTAGAAGTTACTCTCTAGCAGCAGGTATCCTAGTCCTCTGGCTCTTACAGTCTTTCCTGCCCCACTTCCATTATGTTCCTTGAGTCATAGGTTTAGGGGTTGCATTAGAAAGGATCCATAAAGGCTGGGGAATCCACCCCCACTTTTTCCTCTGCATTTTGACCAGTTGTGGATCTCTGTGATAGTTTCCACCTGTGGCAAAAATAAGTTGCTTTGACGAGAAATGAGAGCTACACTTATCTGTGGATAAAAGGACAAGTATTTTGAATGCAGTTAAAAATGATACTGCTTTAGGAAAGTGGCAGCAGTAGGCTCTGCTCTAAGGTCTGTGACCTCTTCAGCCTCTGGTGGTAAACTAGGTTTACAATGCCAGGCATGTTCCCTCCCATCGGGATGGCCTTCAGCTCAATTAGAAAACGGTTAGTTACTCCCAAGATGAGTGTGTCACTATTGCACCATTAAGGATATTTTGCTGGGCCAGTCGTTGTTGTGATTTGTAGGCTGTTACAATGCCAGGCATGTTCCCTCCCATCGGGATGGCCTTCAGCTCAATTAGAAAACGGTTAGTTACTCCCAAGATGAGTGTGTCACTATTGCACCATTAAGGATATTTTGCTGGGCCAGTCGTTGTTGTGATTTGTAGGCTGTTACAATGCCAGGCATGTTCCCTCCCATCGGGATGGCCTTCAGTTCAATTAGAAAACGGTTAGTTACTCCCAAGATGAGTGTGTCACTATTGCACCATTAAGGATATTTTGCTGGGCCAGTCGTTGTTGTGATTTGTAGGCTGTACAACTAGGTAGGATTATTGATTGCTTTTCTCTCTTGGCAGATGCGTAGCACCTTCCAATACTATGAGAGCCAAAACAGTTTAAAGAGAGTATGGATGACCTCTGCCATTGAACTAGGAGAAATCTTCCTATGACTTAAAACTCTAAAGCTATTTTTATATTGATAAATTTTATTGTATAAAAATTTTTTGTGTAACAAAAAAGAAAAATACAAATTACACAGTAGGATAAACTATTTGCAATTTATTTGTAAAAAAGTGGTGTATACACTTAATATAGGCAGGACATCTAAAAATACAAATCAGAGGGGCTATAGAGATGGCTCAGTGGTTAAGAGCACTGACTACTCTTGCAAAGGACCTCGGTTCAATTCCCTACACCTACATGGCATCTAACAACCATCTGTAACTCCAATTCTAGAGATTCTGACACCTTCTCGAGACCTCCTCAACATTGCATGACACGGATGTACTTACACACATGCAGGCAATACATTCATACACATAAAATTTAAAAAAATAAGTTATTCTTTAAAAAAACAGAAAGCAGAGGCTTACATTTTCTAAAAATGCTTTACAAAGATGTGAACTGAAACTTTATTTTTAAAAAAATGCAAGTGACTTTTGACCATGTAAGAGAGTGTTTATCTTCATAGACCAATGGAGTTAATTTTTAAGTATTAGTATTTTTCAGCAAAGATTGTGGGAAGGTAGAACATAATCCCCTGTGGATATTATTTTGACAATATCTATAAAATTCTCAAAAATGACTTACATAATTATGTTGAATGGTCTCACAAGCCAACTTAATAACTTTCTATAACAAAATGAAATATCTGCATATCAATACAGATAGCAACCATCAATTGAAACACATTATCTGTGAAGTTATTTTACTTAGAAAATCTTTACTGATCATGCTTAAAAAATCAATCCATTCTTGGGGCTGGAGAGACACCTCAGCAGTTAAGAGCACTGATTGCTCTTGCAGATGAACCAGGTTTGATTCCTAGCACCCACATAGCAGCTAACAACCATCTTTAACTTCAGTTCCAGGGGAATTCAATGCCCTCTTCAGACCTTTGTGAGCATTTTGCATGACACAGGTGCACTTATATACATCCAGGCAATACACTCATACACATAAAAATAATAATTTTTTTAAAAAAATCAACCCATTCTTTTAAAAAATGGTACCAAAGGGGCAAATCTAAGTACTGGGATTACTTTTCTGATATGCAATAAAACTGATTATAGAATGTTGGTAGTAGTAAGTTACTCTTTCAGTAGTATCCAGTTTATAAGGACAGAATTTGTTTAAGTAGGACATCCTCACTTGCATCTTCCAATGAATAAAATATAAGGAATGGTTGCAAAGCACTAATAGCATCCCAAGAAGACAACTAGACATTGTATCCCTCTGATGGAAGGACACAGTTCCACCCGTGAAATACAATGGCCTGGCCCCCCAATAATCAAACCTCACTCTAATCAAAACTCTGGATCTGATGTTCACTTTTCAGGGAACATAGTAAGCACTGTTACAAGGACGAAATACAGCAAACACCATTGGAAACTCTTTAGACAAGCTATGTGCCCTCAAAAAAACAACATAAACATAACACCAATGACAAAAAGAAACAGAGCCTCTGAACTCTAGAGAATTGGAAATATTATTAACCACTTGCAATGCATGGAGTTTTGGATCCTCACAAAAGAAAACAAGACCATTTAAAACACAAAAGTAAAATATGGACACTGGATGATATTTGTGGTTATGTTTAAAAGGGAGAGTTGCCTTTTGCAAATATCTATTGAAACATTTATAAAGTAATATAATGTTTGGGATTTGTTTTAAAGACATAAATCTAGGAAAGGAAAGAGGAACAATACAGAAGGAGAAGGTATCATGAGTCAATCATCATTGAAGCTAAGCAGCAGACATAGGGATTCATAAGACTTTTCTTCTGTAAATATTTGAGGTTCTTCATAATTCTATCAAATGGCACAAATGAAAAAGCACTGTTCTTCACATATATGCATATTCAGAGATGCAGCATTTCAATATAACTGTCAGTAATGGAGAGAGAGCAAGACTGAGAACCTAGGTGATGAAGAAAATGTAAATCATAACACAAGAAAATAACTATGGGTGATGTTAATTATATTCCATGAACAGAGGTGGATGCTTATCCCAAAGTCCCTCCCCCAAATGGACAAAATGCAGCACATAAATAAATGACCATGACACTTTTCATAAAGTAACATCACACATAATGTACTTATTAGTGTTGTAATGTACTTAATTTATTTGAGTGCCTCATGAGTACTATCATCATCTTCCAGAAAGTGAAATCAGCAACAGACCAATTGCCCCATCAAAATTTCTTGACATCACAGATAGTTCTCAAAAGAAGTACAAATGGCCTAGAAACAAATGTTCAACATCCTTAATCAGCAGGGAAGTACAAATCAAAACTACACTGAGATTCCATCTTACCCTAGTCAAAATGGCTGTCATCAAGAAATCAAACAGGAAATGCAGGTGAGGATACAGTGTGGGTCCCTTATAACAGTGTTGGTAAGAATAGAAGTTAGTTCAGCCATTGTGGAAATCAGTATGGCGGTTCTTCAAAAAAAAAAAAAACTAAAATTAATACTACCATATGACCCAACTATACCACTCCTGTGTCTAAACCCAAAGACATCAAAATCAGCATATGCTAGAGATAGCTGTGCCCATGTTTACTGCAGCAGTGTTCACAATAGCCAAGTTACAGAATCAGCTGAGGTGCCCATTAACAGATACATGAATAAAGAAAATGTGAGATATGAACAATAGAGTTAAGAAGAGCAAGATAAGGTCATTTGCAGCAAAAAGATGGAACTAGGATTATCATGTTAAGTAAAATAAGTCAGACTCAGACAAATATCTCAATTTTTTCCTAATGTTCAGAATCTAGTTTTAAAAAGAAAGGTATGGAAGCAAAAGAGAAACTCTTTTGGGAAAAAAAAGGGGGGGGAACAGAACAAAATGGGAGGAGAGGATCAAAGTATAGTATATACATACTATATGAAAGTGTCATTGTTTTGTGCAGTTAATATGTGCTACAACAATGCTATCTTCATCGCCTGTACTCTTCCCTTAGAGTCTCAAGACCCTTGCTCCCTCTTATGGATTCATCAGTAGCTGGAAATGTGTCGAATCCTTAGAAACCCAACCCCCGCCTCCCAGCACTGGCGCATATTCTTTTAGCAAACCTGTTCCACAATCAAAAGTTTTCCAAAGAAGGTAAAATTCACATCTCATAGAAAGTCTAGAATCTGAGGCTGTTCTCTGAACTTTGCAGAATTAGAAAGGGCTGTGCATGGTGATATGAGCCTTTAACCTCAGCAATGGGGAGGCAGAAGCAGGTTGGTCACTATAAGATCAAGATCAGCCTGGTCTACGTAGTGAGTTCTAGACCAGCTCAGGCTGCAGAGAGACGCTGTCTCAAAAAGACGAAAAGAAAAGAACAAAGGAGAAAGGGGATCCTAGTTCGTCTTAAGTAAAATGAGTCTGATTTTTTTCCCGAAATATAAAATTGAAACAGAGGGATCCAAAACTGAAAGTCAAGCACTGAGGAGAGAATGAAAAGAAAACCAAGGGAAAGAAATAGACTACACTGTAGTACAGCTCAGAGAAGAGGGGGAACCTCAACAAGGAAGAATTCTCCACCTCAGGACTCAGACAGAGGTGCCACTCCTCCCTCCTACCATTCTCATAAAAGTCTTTCTTGAACATGAAAAACAGATGGCAGATCGTTTTCTTATTAAATTTCCATGATGATTGCTCAATGACCAGAATAAGCGCTGGTTTGGAAGGGTTTTATTTTTGAAAAATACATATGTGGATCTCCCATTGCACTTTGAGGATAAATGAATCATCTGAATCAGAACACCTTCACTTGGTGCCCAATGCTTATCAGCAGACCCTTCACAGGAGCAGAGGATGAAGCTGAGTGATGTCTAGGTCTGACTCCATTTAGTCGCAGGCAGGCCTTGAAGGAGATAGTTGCAGTTACATCAATATTCTATATAGGAATATTCTCAAGCACTGATAGGCTTCTCATGCTTGGAGCTAGGGTGTTGAGAACGGGCTGTCTGTGGTCTCATAAGGATCCCCTGTGAAAAGCTATAGGAGGGCATAAGAACTACCAGTTAAACAGTTAAATATGCTGGAAAATTAAAGTTGACTGTAATCTAATTTCAACCCCCTCTATGCACCATGCAATATACACACATTTTTTCCATTCTCAGTCCCCTCTTGGAAACTAGTCAAGTGTTCCTCATAACTAGCCCCTATATACCTAAAGCTTCCCTTCTAGAAGTCTCTACATTCATAGACCACTCCAACTTCATTTTGATGTTTTCTCTTCATCTAGGTAAACTCACATGACAAGCAAAGCCACACAACCATAGATTTCAAACAAATGCTCTTTTTAATAAAAATAGCAAGTGGTGGTTACTACAGAAACACATAAGTAGTCAAAAATGCTGAGAAAAAATGACTGCTAAATGTCCAGCCCTAAATGGGACATCTATACTCTAGCTCTAAGGCTCATGGATCATTGCAGAAGAGGAGACATAAAGAATGTAAGAACCAGAGGACAGAGAAGGGAGTTGTAAAACACTGTCTTCCAGGCATGATATCCCCATTGCACTCCTGAGTTCTCAGCTCCTGTGAATACCTACCTTCACAAGCCTTTCACAGGGCTGGGTCTGTCATTGAGGGATAGTGTTCATGAGTCTGCTCCCCTCCCCGTAGCTCCTATGGGCAGTTAATGACTTCTAGGGAGAGGAGAAAGTCATTTCCTTCAGTGCTATAACCACTGGTAAGTTGCCCATGTTCCTGCAAGTAACCCTAATTAAAATCATTGATTGGTTCATCAAGAAAAAAAAAGACATGAAAGTAGATGGAGGAAGAAGAAAGGAATTGGCAGGTTGGGGGGTGGGGAAGAGAGGATAATGAAAAGTGAATCTGATTAAAATACGTTATATATCTGTAAAATGCCATAATGAAACCCATTATCATGTATAATAATATATGCTTGTTTTAAAAAACTTTAAATGTTTTCTTTTTTTATTGTTTATAACAATGTAACTTGTGCATTCTTGTTTCTTGACTAGCAGAAATTATAGTTGTTCTAGTCAGCTTTCTTTTGCTGTGATAAAACACTGACCAAAACCAACCTGGGCGGAAGAATTTATTTGGCTTATGCTTCCCACTCACAGTTCATGTTTGAGGGAAGCCAGAGCAGAAATTCAGGACAGAGTCTTGGAGGGAGGGACTGAAGCTTACTGACTTGCTCCTCTGGCCTATGCTCAGTCTGCTTTATTACACAACCAAGGACCTCCTCTCCAGGAGTGGCACCACCCACAATGGGCTAGGCTCTCCCACACTACTCATCAATCAAGAAAATGCCTCACAGACATGGCCACGGCCAATCAGAGAAAATTCCCCAATTAAAGTTCCATCTTCCCAGGCATGTCAAGTTGACAGCTAAAGCTATCCAGCACAATAGTCTTTCCGATTCAAATTTACACAGCCTCTTTTGGACTTAATTGATTAATATGAGATTAACTCTCCCCTTCTCCCTTCTTCCCTTCTTATGGAAGATGCTCTGAACTTCTGTGATGGAAAGAGACAGTTGTTCTGGCTTCCAGGAATGATCCCTGGTCTTTGAGTTGCCTCGTTCCTAGTTAGCTCCACTGGGAGATATCCAGTCTACTCTGGGCCTCACCATTCATCACTGTGCTTCAGCTTTTCACAGGAGGGACACACTTACTGTTGCCTCCTTCTAGAATCCAATTTCAAGGTCCATACAGCCTAACAACTTGTTCCCAGCCACTTCTGCAGTCATTATGGGTATGATGAGAAGCCTCTGTGCTGTCTTTTTCCCATCTCCAGAGAACACAGAATCTGAGGCTGTCCTCAGACATGCCATATAGCCTTTCCTCAACCACTGCTCTTCTTCCATCCAAGTTCTCTGTTGGGGTTAGGTAACTCAGCCTTTAGCCACAGTTCAGGAAGAGGGATGCTATTCTTGAGCCTCTTTTCAACCCACTTACAATATCAAGTGCCCAATTTCATCCCCTTTCCCATAACTGAGGCCTAGGCAATGGGGATGCTGAAGGCTCCTTTACAGAAATTCAATAGTACTTAAGTCCTAACAATATCCACTTTATTTTCCCTCCTCCTTCCCCCAGCTGGTCACATTTTTATCTCCTTTTGAGTGGAAAATAAATTATGTCATCCTGCCTTCTAAAATTTCAGCTCTCTAAACTTTCACTCTTGATATTTAAAACGAAGCATTTTGAATTTTGAATTTTTTCTAATGTTTTTTTTTTTAGAATCAGTTTTTAAGATTACTGTTTATGCTAAGCAAAGAAGATTCAGTCCAAAATCCAATGGACTTAATGGACTTCTTTGTCCTGGGTCCTTCCATCCATTACATTGGAAGCAGTATAATAAGAAACCATTCATGTGCTCCAAATCCATGTGAGCAAGAAGGAAAAAAGGAAGTGTAGTCACCCCAGCAAGAACTCAAGTTCTAAACATCTGAGTAAGACAGACCTCACTGGAAGATCTCCTGTTCTCTCCCTTCTCCTGCCTGTCATGATCCACTCCCTCTGAAGTTCTGTCTCCATTTCCTTGTTTCCCAAAACAAGACACTCACCCCACCCACTTCAGGATGTTGCTGACAGCCCAGATCCCTCAGAGATTCTTCCCTGACAACATCATTATCCTGGTCATCTCCTACATATCAGCAACCCTCACCCAGGTAACATATCCACAGCTATTGGAACCTGGGTTGAGTATAGTTGAGACAAGGCTTCTCTAAAAACCATCTTGGGGCCTTGGACTGTTTAGGCTGCAAGGTGATTTGTTTGTATGAGCTGGGAGGGATAGAAATCAAGGCTTTGAGACTGAAGAGCTCATAGGACATAAAAAATTTAAGAAAATTCAAACAAAGAAAAAATGAAAAAGAACCAGGCTACTCAAGACAAGGAGTTGGAAGGAAGAGGACACCCAAGACAGAGTAGGCTTCCTCTAGCCTATTGTGTTCCAGTACAGCCTCTCCTGTTCCCATCACTTGTCTATGTTTTGATTTCTTCCTTGAGATTAAAAAATGGGATTTAAATAAACATATATATATGTAATATAATTATGTGTATGTACTCCAGGTTTTATAGCTCTCTTCAGGTACATTTGACAGTTCCATTGTTAACAATTATAATACATTATTCTTTGAGGAAATCAAAATTGAGTACACTCCAAAGCCAAGGAGCAGTGTGTGTTCCCCCTGACCTCTTCACGCACTCCATAGAGGGAGAGCTCAGTGTTACCAGCTTGCTAAATGTCACAAGAAATATTTAGGTTTAGCAAAATAAAAAGCTTCCAATGTGGGCTAAAACACTGTAGCAAAATATGGAATTATTCCTTAGGGTCTTTAAAATTACAGTGTCTTCTCCTCACAAAAGAACCATTCTCCTCCCCAAGCCTGAGAGTCCCTGAAGCCTTGAACTGCCAAGGGCATGAGCTACCCTTCTGGATTTCCCTTAGAGCTGAGAAAAGAGGCCTGCTGTTCAATGCTCATTTGCCATTTCCAGTAATCCCATAATAGCAACGCTATGAAAAGCCAGCCGCGTACCTTGAGAAGTGTTCAGCTGCTTCCTGGGGCCCCACAAATTTGACCCTGAATTAGCCACACAGAGTTCAGTAGCCACCCACTGATACTTCCAGTCATAGTTAGATCCCAGTCATAGTTAGAAAAAGACCATTGTAGGACTATGAAGAATGAAGTGGACAGCCTCGGAGTCAGCTGGCAGGAGTTCATATTCCAGACAAGGAGTTATTAGAAGAATTTCAAAACAAGAATGGTGGTCAAACCAACCACTCCAAAAATTTGACCGTGGTGTCTTATTTCCTTACATATTTGAGGAATGCTGTATATATATGTGTATGTGCCTGTTTGTGTTGAGTATGAGTGTGATGTGTGAATGTGCATATGTTAGTGTTTGTGGTAGGTATGGATATGATGTGTATATCTATGTGGGCATGGATGAGGGGGTTGTTTGTGATGGGTATGCAGGGGTGTGCATATCTATGGTAGATATGGGTATGGGGCATATGTAAGTTCCTGTTTCTATTGGGTATGGCTATGATGTGTGTGTGTGCATGTGTGTGTGTGTGTGTGTGTGTGTGTACTTTGAAATTTTGTGGGAATTCTGTGAAGTCTAGACTTCCCCAAAGATTATTTGCATTTCCGTGTGACAGGCTCCCGGAGAGACAACCAACACAGTATCCTTTAAGCTCTACTTTTGAGTTAAGACTTTAGGTTTAAAAGGATTATGTAAATTACAGTCCTGCCTCTGCAGGCGAGTGGATATGGAGTTTGACATTCCCAGGGGTAATTTTTACCATTCCACTTAGAACCAAGTCTGAAAGAGGCTCTTATTTCTAACTCCACTTCTCCCTACAGCATAGGTTTTATCTTAATACACTAGGAAACTCATGTTTGATGGGGCTGGGTTAATGGTTCAGTCAGTAAAGTGCTTGCTGCACAACACTGACAACCTCAATTCAGATTCCAAGTACACTCATAAAAAGTCAGATGGTGGCAGTGAATGCCTGTGATCCCAGCACTGTGAAGATAGAGACAGATGGATCTGTCTATGAATCCCATTGACCCGCCAGCCTAGCAAAATTGGTGAACTCTAGGTTCACTGAAAGACCCTGTTTCAAAAAATAAGGTGGAGAACCACTGGGGAAGACACTTGATGTCAGTCTCTGGTCTATATGCACACACACACACACACACACACACACTCAAGATACTAGCCTTTGTGAGTTCCGGCAGCTTTACGAAAGGTCTCCAGTCCCACCATATCTTTTTCTAAGATGACTTTGATTGAAATAGTATTGTGTACATTTCACAATGAAACTCACAGCCTCCATCACTAGGGATCTGCAGATGCCCCAAACATCCACCAGAGTATAGGGAAGCAAGTTTTCTCAACTCATGTTTTTTTCCCCATTTCTGGCCTGCTAGGATTTCTGCAGTTTATTTGTGCATTTAGATGTACCTTTTTTAATTTCATTAGAATTGTAAATGCCCTCTAGGAAAAGTCATCAAGCCTATCATATTAATATAAGTGAATATTAACTTTGATGTTTTCTATTAAATTAATTTACAGCAAGCATAAATAAATAAAACATTTGAGGCATGTCTACATGAATTTACATATCATAAAGAAGGTTGTTTTCTCATGTCTGATATTTAATTCAGAAAAAAAAAACTCATGCCTATGTACACACACACACACATGTGCACATACAGTGGCAGATGGCATTTTCCAAAGATGGGCAGAGCAGACTCTTCTGCATACTTAACAATGTGACTTGGCCCCTCTCTCAACAATGGTCTCTGTGTTTCCTCATTTTGAAACTGGACTTGTAGAGTAGAAATGATGCTCTGTACTTACAAGGTAAAGTCATGAACAGGTCATACACTTCCACTTTGCTTCCTTGGAATGCTTGTTCCTGATACTCAGTTGCCATTTTGTGAGGAAGCCCAATCTATCCCTTATGAAGGGTTGAGTTCTCGGTTGATACCATCAGGCATCAGGTGAATGGGTTCAAGTTCTCTACACAATCTGATGATCTCCTGATCATCAAACTTTTCCCTGCCTTTAAGTCTCTCCAACTGAGGCTCCATATATCACACACCAGAGATCCATCTCTATTATATCTTGTCTTAATTCAAGGTCCACACTCTGAGCAGAATACAAAAGCTCTTCTATGCCTCTAAATTTTTAGTGGTTTATTACACAGCAATAATAACTGGGGTGCAGAAGAGGTGTGTGTGTGTGTGTGTGTGTGTGTGTGTGTAATTTAATATTAAAAAATATCTGGAGTTCAACTTCTCTACTACTTAACAGTTTCGCTGTTAAACAAATCATTTAATGTATACCTCTGTTTTCACATCTGACTGAAAGAAATGGCATTAGGAGTAGCAATGACAGCAATAATACCATTGGCACTATCTACTTCATGACACCATTAAGTTAGGTAGGAAAAGCACTTTTGAAACTATAAAACACTATTAAATATAAATTATTAGTTCAATTTCTGATATGCTATTGGAATATCTTTATTGAAACTGAACTGAAAACTGCCTGTAACTTCTACCTATAATGTTCTCTGATAACAAGAAAACAATTCTTCTTCCACCTAACAACAATTTAATAATTGGCAGATGATCCCGTGCTTCTCCCAAGTCCGCTTTCCAGGTTCAGGGGGTTCAGTATTCTTTGTTTCCCCAACATTGTGTCACATGGTACCAGGCATTTAGTTAATCCTTGTTAAGCTTCTGTGAAGATTCCTTTTGCCTCACCCAGTCTGTGGTTTGCTATAGTCAAGACTGAATTATGCTGTACTCTCTCAGAAAACTGTATATCAATGACTGGAGTAGGCTCTATCTGTAGCCAATACCCAATACCAGGCTCTCATCCCACCCACAGATTTCTCCAGGTCCAGATCCATACCTCCAAACCACTTCCATCCCTCTGCTGCTCTTTGTATAGGCCAATTAAAATGAGCTTTGAGAAACCCAAAAGTCAAAAACGGTAAGAAAATGTTTACACCCAAACTTGAACACCAGTGAGAGCTCATTTTAACCTTTGGGATGAGAATGAGAAAAAGAATCATCTATACATTCAATTTTTCTAAAATTTTTCTAAAGTGCTCAAGATATTAACCTAGAACTTTTTATATTTATTGTTTCAGAATTTCATACACACTTATAATGAGTTTTGATCAAGTCCATTCCCCCATTCCCTTCCTTGCAGTTCCTCCCTTATCTCCCACTACCACTTTTCCCTCCAATTTCATGTGTTCTTTTCTTTTAAACCCAGTGAGTCCATTTAGTACTACCTGTGTGTGAATGGATGTAGGGCCATCTACTGGAGCATGGGGTAGCATCTCAGGAACCACATTCCTAGAGAAAATTGACTCTGTCTCCCAGCAGCCATCAATGGCTCCTCCCTCTCCCGTCCATGCTAGGATTTTGTTTGACTTGATCTTCCACAGGTCTTGTGCATACAGTCACAGCTGCTGTGAGTTCATGTATGTGACTGCCCTGTCCTGTCCAAAATACAGTTCACTGTAATCATCCACTGCTTCTGGAACTTATAGTCTTTCCTCCCCTCGTCTATGATAGTCTCTGAACCCTGGGACAAAGGGGTGTGACGTAGATGTCCCATTTAGAAAGGAACACTCCATAGTCTCTTATTCTCTTCATTCTGACCAGTTGTGAGTCTCTGTGCTAATCATCATCTACTGAAAGAAGAAGCTTAACTGATGAAAATTGAGAGTGTACTAATCTATGGGCAGATAAGATAAGTCCTTAGGATGCAATTTAATATTATGTCTATATAGCAGAATAATAGTAATAGGTTATCTCCTTAGGACCTATCACCTACCTAGCCATGGGCTTTTGGTCCCATTAAAAGTGCCAAACATGAGTTCCATCTTGTGAAGCAGGCCTTAAACCCAATCAGAAAGTTACATAGTGTTTGTACCGCTGTTGCACTAGTAACATTATGCCAAGACCTAGGGATTTTTAATCAATGTATTACAAAACTCAGTTTCTCAGGACTTTGCCAATGTCGTTTCACTCAAGTTGTCTTATCTAGCTCTCCTCCTCCTAAAATGCAGCCATTTCTTTGCCATATACCTCCAGTGCCCTGAGGTATGGAGCATGGGTGGGAGATGCTAAGCTGGAGCAGAGTCATAGGAGGCATGGCCAAAGGAAACCTTGGTGACAACTCAGTCCATTCCTTCATTTGAAATGACTTCTTCAAGGTCATAGCCAGTAAAGGGCAGCACTGGACTCTTTTAAACTTCCTCTCATTTGGAAAGAGAAAGATGAAGAGACAGAACTCCCAAGAGACAGAACCTAGAATAGCAAGATAGTCTTCCCAACTGTCTCAGCTTTTGCTATCAAACCTGCACATTTCCCAAGGAATAGGGACCACAATAGCTAGATTAGACAAGGAGGGACTGAAGACAGGATCAAACAACCCAGCCAGCTTGCTTAGCTCTGTCAGTCATGATTTTATAAGGTAGAACAATGGTTTACTGTTTTATACTTGTTAAGTATTGACCAGGAAACATAATTTGAATAACACAAGGGAAGATAACTAAGCAACTTGTTTGAACAAGTAAAATTTTAAAAAAGAAAAATTAAGGTTGAGCATTATGAGAGCCCAGTGCATTCTCCACTCTCCCATAGCAACACTGGACACTTAATGCAGATAATAATCTTTGTTGGGGCAGCAAAATGAGCCTATTTTTTCTTCTGCAGCTTTTGTGATTATTTATACCTTATATATACATAAACACACACGATACATTCATAACGATAATGTTCAAACACTCCCACAGTCATGAAAATACCTTCTGAAAGCCTGCTTTATCCTTTTTAATTAATACCAAAAGCAGTCAACCCATAGTGTGTTCCCATTACCTGCCGAGTTTGGTTATTTATAAAATATAAGAACATGGTTTTAGATTCTATTATTTTGCTCATATGTAGCCTCTAAAAGGTGGTTTCCTTGGTTTCCCCACATTTGAACTTTCAACCAGGCTAGGAAAAAGGGCCTGCTTTTTTTCTTGCTAGGATTCTACTTAAGGAGTAGCAAGCCATCTTCCCTTTAACTGAGGCCTTCTCAGAGGGAACAAGAAAAGGGTCTTAGAGATATGGATGCAAAGTCACTATCATGTTACAAAGCCTGAATTTGATAATGGCTCCAGACTGTCCACCAATAAGCATTTCTCCCTTTTGGACACTTGCAAGTATACTATGAAGGTGTGGCTTCTTAGAAAATATTGCATCCCAAACCACAGGGTAAATGGAATGTACCATTGACTTCGGGCAATCTCATGTCATCCCAAAGCAAACCTTTGTGATCCTCAAATGCCAAGCCATAAGAAATCTTAAAGTATCCAATACCTACTCAAGCAATATAAACTCAAGTGATATAAATAAGCCAGTCATTATATCATTTATTTTTTCATATCATATTTTTTCTTCTTCTGTAGCTTTTGTGATTATTTATACCTTATATATACATAAACACAGATAATGATAATATTCAAATACTCCTACAGTCATGAAAATCCCTTTCTGAAAACCTGCTTTATCCTCACTCATATGTGAGTATTGCATGTATATGAGTGTGTGAGTGTGCATGCCTATGTACACATGTAGTGTACAAGTGTCTTCCTCTATCCTTCCCTGCCTTATTCTCTGCAGACAGAATCTATCACTGAACCAGAAGCTGACCATTTCAAGCAAGCCTAGACAATGAGCTCCCAGAGTCCCCATCTCCATTCCCCAATGATAGGGCTAAAGGTAACCTCAGCCATGCCCAGCTTTTTACACAGGTTCTGGGAATTTGAACTCAGGTCCTGGTGCATTTACAGCAAGCACTTGTAACCAGGAAGCCATCTCCCTACTCCCTCTAAAAGATTTTTAAAAGTAAAAGACCTGATGTCTCGCATTCAGAATGAAGAGTCTACAATTTTCCTTGGTAAAAATTAGCCAACATCATCTCCTTGAAGCAAAAATCTCTCCTTTGGTAAGTTGACATTTATCATGAATACTTGAAAAGTACCTCTATTACACACAATCACTGGTATATGCACCATGAGAGACACATAATAGTATAAACCATTTTTTACCTCAGGAATTTTACAGCTTATTGGAGATACAAGGCAAATGCATGTAGAAAGAAATGCCAATGGCAATGAAGAAGACATCAGCAGCAAATTCTAGAACACTTGAAAGTTCTGTAGACAAGGCCTATTGGAGATACAAGGCAAATGCATGTAGAAAGAAATGCCAATGGCAATGAAGAAGACATCAGCAGCAAATTCTAGAACACTTGAAAGTTCTGTAGACAAGGCCTATCTATTCTAGTAACTACGAATATAGCCTCAAGTCAAAGGGAGAGAGAGAAGTGGAGATTTTATCTTGGTGTCAGGAAAAGTCAAATGAGGTTTGATAGAAACTCTGCTCTTGTTACTAAAAATAACCTCCACTCATTCCATCCACATCCTAGGATCAAATTGCATCCAAGAAGTGGAGTAAATATTGTCTAAGACCAACATCCTTGTCTTGGGAAAAATAGCAGATATGCTACCCTCTCCTCTACTGGATCTCATTAGACTGGTGGTGGTGTGTTCCAAATGTTTGCTAAGAACAGAAGTGTTTGACTTCTTAGAACTGCTTCTCCTATCCCCTTTCCCTTACCTCTATAAGTGGCTCAAAAGACTCAGAATTGAGATGGATCTGGCAGTCACTCTTTGAATACTCTCACCCAGGGCTCCTGGATTCCCACTTTCTCTACCTCTAACCACTTAGGGGGCACTGAAGTGGAATGTGATTTTTTGTGGAGTCCAAATAGTAGAAATGAAACAACCCCAGTGTTTTTCAGGTACTGGAATCCTACATTTTCCCCAGATCTATGCTGTTACGGGCAGCTCACCACCTCAACAACAAGCTATTCTACCTTGGGGCAGTTCCACTCACTGAGACATTCCCTCCTTACTTAGATTTTCATGATATTCTCTTGAGCTGCTCCTAACTTCAACTTTTAGGTCTACCGAGATCCAACCTAGTATTTGAAGAGTGCTCAAATGTTTTGAGTCTTCTCTTGCAAGAGCAACGTGTATACTTACTACAACTGTGCCATCCATCACCCATTTTCAAATCTTTCATGTTACCATTCACTCTCTTAATATTTTTAGATGTCAATCTCTCTCTCTCTCTCTCTGTGTGTGTGTGTGTGTGTGTGTGTGTGTGTGTGTGTGTGTGTGTGTGTGTACTGGTTACTTTTTCTCATTGCTGTGATGAAATACCAGACCAAAAAAACAATTCAAGGAAGGGAGGGTTTATTTTGGGTCATGGTTTAAGGGTACAGTTCATCATGGTAAGGGAGACATGGAAGCAGGAGCAGAAGGCAACTGGTCACATTGTAACCACAATCAAGAAGCAGAAAGGGATGGATGCTGGTGATTAGCTGGCTTCTTCCTTGTTATTCTAGACCCGAATCCATGCAATGGCACCCACACACTCAGGCCTAATTTCCCTCCTCATTTAAAGCTCTCTAGAAATGCCCTCATGGACACCTCCAGAAATGTGTCTCCTAGGTGATTCAAAAATTTGATCAGGTTGACAGGAAAGATTGTTATTCTGCCTCAAAATCTTATCTTTAAAGATGAATAGAACACTATGGACACCAATTAGTCAATATAAAGTAGAACAAAAACTCTTCATTTTAAGTACTTACTCAACTTTTATTAATAAAGCTGCATTCAACTCTATGTTGGGGCCACATGACATAGCATGTGCTCACTGCAGACTAAAAAAGACTTTCACTGCAAGTACTTCCCACCTGCTGATGAAATAATTGATTTTTATTTTTTATGCCTCCCTCACACAGCTCCAGAAACTGTGTAAGAAAGTGACATCTCTCAATGTCTCAATGTTCTCTATTCTTTCTACTTAAGCCCCATTTATAGATTTAAATGACTGTTTTAATGATCTAGCAAAAGAAACAGTGTTTCCAACCAAGAAATCTCAGGGAAAGATGTCAAGGACATCAGTTCAGAGTTCCGTGATATGAGAGTACAGACTGTAGCCACTCCAAAGCACCCCGATTTCCATTTGACATCTTCCTTTCTTGTGTCTCTAACACAATCAGAAGCCCCAATGGACAGAGTTCAAAGGGCACATAAATCCTTCTAGTGAGTAAAAGAGAAGACTTGTATTCAACCAGACATTTATCCCCATCCATGTTTTCCCTGTCTGTAAAACACTGAAGGTGCTTAGACATGTCCTACTAAGCATAAGATAGTGAGTGAACCAATGAATTAACAAAGAACAAATTCTGAAGGTTTATAACTCTCTCAGTGTCTAGAATTATGCCTGGGAGAGAAAGGGGGTTCCATTTCTAGTTTAACACATTGACTCAGTGGTTATGGTCCTAAAATTTTATTTCAGACTCTTGTGGTAAAAGCCAATTTTACAGCTTGTTAGAAAAATAAACGGCAAGCAAAAACTTATTTTTGAATCTTATTATCGTCCAAGATAAATTTAAAAATAAGCTCACAAGCAGAGAAAGGAAAGAAAGACCATAGGTCAAAAATCTCCATTTCTTTACTACAGAAAAATCTACACGTTTTTCCAGTTGTTGCATCATGTCTACATGCTCACACCTAGACTTAAAGATTTTCACTGTCATGGGTCCTCCTTTCATCCAGTCACAATTCCTAAGTCCTACTTCCACCATGGTTTGTCAGCCTATAGATTGATGATGCTGCCCAAGGGATTCATGTAGCCCAGAGGATCTTGCAACCTCATCTTCAGTTCACTCTCCTCAGCATGTCTTTCAAGAAAACACTCCAGAAAGCCTCCTCTGAAAAGTCATCTCTTGTTAACACCAACCCATGTTGACTATCATTTGTCTTTTCCTAAAACATATGGACAATCTGTAAAAGAGTATGCTGGTCATCTTTTATTATTCTACCAAGAAAAGGTAAAAGAATTCACTTTTATACTGAAAGATATTATCAAAATAACAAACTGTTATGATTATTTTTAAACTCATCTTCATTATGCATTCCCAAAGACATCATATGTTCTATATGAACAAGACCAGTCGTTTTTCTTTTAAATGTTAGGTGCCATAGTTAAATAAAATAAGTGCTGGATGAATTAATAAATCAATGAAAGATCTGATACATGACTTTTCTTCACTGTTGAAGCTCTCCAAGGTTCTGGTGCTTAGGATAATGGTAAGATTAGGCACAACAAACTAAGTAAGAAAGCTTATGACAAATTGTGCTGACCCTCAATGCTGAGACAGAGTGATTACCATAAAAAACATTAAATGATCTGTTGTCCCTTTCACACCCCCCAAGCCTTACTCCTCCCTAACTCTAACACAGCTTCATAAACCATGGGTCATGACCCCAAACGGGGTCACATAACTGAATGAAGAGGTCAAAAGTAATTTGGCAACAGTAAAAGTTTCTGAAGACACAACCACAAACACTGATTTAAAACCAAACACATAATGAATCCAACGTGTTTCTGACAAGGCTCACCTGCACCACAATTTCACTGTAGCTCTGTATCTGAACACACATAATGTACCCACACATGCAGTCATGACATGAAGTATCAATGGATGCTGCCTCATGAGACAATTCTTTTATGAGTGACAGTATTTTATATTGTACATACAATGTTTTCTGCTTTCTAGGGACATGATGGTTTAATTACAGAAGGAAAATCTTTAATATTTTCCTACCATCATTCCTCAATATATAAAATATCTTTGGGTTATACTGTTTTAGGATGTTTCATTTTGAAAGTTTCTGTTTGTCTGGAGTTCTGTGAAAAAAAATCATTAAATGAATTTGATTTGGGATTAGGACAGAACTTCCAGCAATTTCTGAAATGACCTAAAACATACTTCGGCCATTTGTAGTACATATTTATGGACAACAGCATTCTTAATACTGATGATTATAAAATTAAATATCAGTTAACCCTGAAAGATATTGAATATGCTCAAATATTGTGTCAAACATTCTGTAAGTTAATTCTTTGTGTAAAATTGAAAAAACATATTTAGTATGACAATTTGTTTTTAACTTTAATAAATGGTAAAATTGTATGTATTCCAAAGACTTCTTTTTATTTTTGTTGCATTTATTTATTCACTTGTCAAAGGGCACAGCATGACATATATGTGGAGGGCAGAGGACAATCTGTGGGTGTCAGCTTGCTCTCTTACCATGTAGGTCCCAGGGACTGAACTCAAGTTGTCAGGCCTGGAAGCAAGCACCTCCAATGGTTGAGCCAGGCTGATAGCACAAAAAATTATTTTGAAATAAATTTCTTTTATGTATGTATGTATGTATATGAGTATACATTCATGTGTAGGGATACACATATGTGTACAAATACACGTGCATGTGTGGGGGCAAAGATCATAGGTGTCATTCCTCAGATACTCTCTACCTTATTTTTTGAGAGACGGTATCTCGTTGACCTTGAATTCACTGATTAGACTAAGCTAGTTGGCCACTGAGCATCAGGTATCCACCTGTCTCTGCCTCCATAGTGCTGGGATTACAAATATATGACACCATGCCTGACTTTATTACATGACTTCTGGAGGTTGAACTCAGTTCCTCTAGCTTTTATATAGCAAGCATTTTACTGACTGAGCTATTTCTTAATCTCTAAATAAATTTCTTTGTGACTTATTACCAGTATTTTATATATCTATTTGATACACCAATACACTAAAGATTGTACAAAAATTTGTCATGTAAAATTTTAAAACGTCCTGATCTAAATCCCTATTTCATCATATGAGCTATTTGTTCAAAAGCTGGTATGTAAAGGCTTCCTATTGTCTACAATAATTCTCAAACTGAGTACTGACACTCAGGGGATGAAAATTTTGTCATTTTGATTCTAAAACACATCTTACAAGACGTTGAAAGACTCCTTTACAAATAGTGCAAATTGATGCACTATTTCTGATGGATATGTGCCATGGACTTAATTGTACCCCTCTAAAACATAATGCTAAAGCATTAGTTCTCTGTATGATGATATTTACAAATGTGGTCTTTGGGAGTTAATCTGGTTTAGATGAGGTCATGAGGGTTGGGACATTATAATGGTAATAATGCCTTTACATGAAGAAATCACCAGAGAAGTTAGCTGAGAATGAGCCAGAGAACAAGCCAGTAAGCAGCATTCCTCCATGGTTTCTACTCCAGTTCCTGTTTTAGCCCCTGTCCTGATGTCCCTCAGTGAAGTACTCCCCTGGAAGTGTGAGCTGAAATAAACCCTTCACTTAAGTTGCTTTCGGTCATATTAATCACAGCAATAGAAACGTAAACTAACAAGGATGTAATAAAAATGTGGCTATCTGCAATCCAGAAAGAGCTATCACCAGAACCCAAACACACAGTTACCATGTTCACATATGTACAGCCTCTAGAATTGTGACGAAATCCATTTCTCTTTTGAGTGCCATGTCTATGGAACTTTGTTACAGAATCTCAGACTAAGACACTGTGTATGACCCTTATTAACTGTATAAAAGTCCTTAACTTCACAGTTTCTGGAAAATGTTTGGAATCCTTGAATTGTAATCTAGAAATTGCTCCAGGCACACACCTGATCTCATAAACTCAGACACATATGTTGATGACACTCCTCTAAAGTGCTGTTTCCACTTAGGAACAAGTAACTGCTCCAGGAATTTCCATCCCAACATAAACAAAATCTAGACAAAATACATTAAACAATTATTTTCAGAGACTAGACTATAAGCTGTACAGGATCATGGTCCCTGAAAAAATAAATAAATCAGGCTAAGTTCTATATTTACTTTAACTGTGTGCCTGGAACAATTTCTAGATTGCAATTCAAGCATTCCAAACATTTTCCAGGAACTGTGAAGTTAAGGAGACAGAGTTTGGAGTTTGACAACACTGTGCTAAACATTCAGGATGGAATACTGAAAATGCGGGAACTATAGGAAGAAAAAGCTCCAGAAATGTGTGCAAAGGGATTCCTTCTAATCTTTTCATGAACATTGTGCCTCAATATATCAAAAGTTCTGTGATGCTTGGAAAGAAAAATGAATTGAGTTCTGTAAGACAAGAAATTCTCAGAGGAAAAACAGATCTGAAAATTTCTTAATTCCCCGTCAACCCAAGTGGACAGACCTCAAAGCATTCACAAACCATTCTTTAGAGAGAGCAGAAACAACAGAGCTTAGCACTATGACAAGTAAGCCCTAGAATATAACATACTCCTACCCTAGGAAAAACTCCAGGTCAATCTGAATTTCAAGTAACTTAACAGGCTGTCAAACAAGCAAAATATTCTTTAAAGGAAAACAAAAAAAAAAATCAAACATTCAGCAAAGTAAATTCAAAGTGTTTAGCTTTCAATGAAATAGAATTACTAACTATACAAAAAGATAGAAAATAATGACTCAAAAGCACAATGAAAATCAGTCAGTGGACATGGGCCTAGAAATGACAGAATCAAACGCAAAACAATAAATTATAAATGTTATGACTAAGTACAGCAATCCTGCTCTAACTGTGAAGAATAAAACTAAAGCCCCAAGAGATATCTGAAACCATGGCGAACACTGGGCTCCATGCGTACTGTGTCTTTTCCTATTTATATATGCTCATGATGGTGTTTAACTTTTGGAATAGATACAGGAATAAACAATAATTAGTAACAAAATAGAGCAATTGTAATAATACAATGAAAAGTTATTTAAATCTTAAATATTATGCATGTTTCTATTTGAAAAACCAGAGAGGTCAGGAAACTATAAATAGCTATTGGTGGGGAGAGGCTTCCTGGAAGGGGAAGGATAATGAATGCATTGATATGAAGGGGGAAAGACAAACCAAACAGGGAAGGGTTAAATGGGGTGGGGAACAGGAGGGAGGACAGAAGAACGAGTATGGGGAGGGATATATAACACTAAAGGCCTTTAGGAAAAGCCATGTGGAAATCTATCACTATAAAAGTTTCTTATTGTATATATGCATTATAAAAAGGAGATTAAAAGGAGTTACCCTATAGTAGAAGAACACTGCCCCTACTAGCCATCATAGGCTAATGAGAAAAATCCTCAATATCAGGAATGGACTTCCTTTCTAGAAGCTGTTGACCACGTTCATGAACCCTCAAAAAATGCTGGCCAATGTCCCTGCTCTTGGCTACCCACAAGAACTTGATGATAAGACACTATTGCTAAAGACACTACATACATGAACTGTAGAACAAACAAGGAGAAATCAAGCTGGTGCTGACTTCAGAGCCTCGTATCTACTGGCTAACATTCATAATGCTGGCAGGTGCTATGCAGGCTGCCATAAGAAAAAAAATAATCATTAACTTTACCCAGGTGTGGATCCTGTGAACTACAACAACTGACCTGGAAAGATATGCCCACTGGTACAATAGTGACATGAATATTATGGGAGTAACCAACCATTCTCTAATTGGATATAAGGTCTGCTCCATTTCATAAGATGGAGTCCACCCATACCTGCATTTCTATCAGGCTTAGAAACCTGAAGCTAGACAGGTCACAAGATATACGAAAGAGCCTAGTATTAGTTTTCTACTAAATATTTATTATATTAAACTGTCTCCAAATGATTTACCACTATACCCATAGATTAATGCATTCTCAACTCTCATCAGAGAAGTTTCCTTATGTAGCAGATGATGATTAACATAGAAATCTACAACTAACCAGTATACAGAGAAGAAGAAACTGCAGAGTGATTATCCCTGAACAGGATACTTGTATCAAATTTCTGTGCCGGAGCCAGCTGGCTGAAATCGAACCATCCTGAAGGGGGGGACTGAGGATTGAAAAATAGAGAGAGAAAAGATAGATTCAGGAGGGCTCTCAGTCAATACTGAGGCCCAGACTTTATTTTGCTCAGTATATTTATGCCTTTACAGCTGCATGAGGAGCAATACAACTGTCATGGGTTCAAGCAAAAACAAACATGCATTTACACATGTGAAATTATTCAAACCACCTACACCTACTAACAATAGGTCCTCAGCCTTGGGCCCAAGGCAGACTTCCATTCAGGAGTCACAAGGTACTTGCATATCAAAGCATCTTGCTCCCACAGCACTTCTGTGATTGACCTCTGCTCACCCCTAAACTAGGGCATAGTTCAAGGCAGGCAAATGGCTCCCGACACTTCTGCCTTCCACAACTCAGGTATCATTGCAGAAGGAGGGATGGAAAGACTGTAAGAGCCAGAGGTGGTACATGTCACAAGAGTTTTCTAGACAGTTGGTCATTTACTCACATGAACTCAGTAATGGCAAGAGCATTCATAAGTCCCATCCAAGATCAAAACAGACAAAATTGTAGTACAGACACAGGGAAAAGAATAAGAAATCTCAACCCAACCTAAGGAAAAGTTGACAACTGATGGCTGCTGGGAGGGGGAGAGACAGTCTCTTTCAAAGACAGAACTTAGTAGGTTGGTTATCCAGGCTTCAATGGATAAGCCCACACTGAAGGATATATATATATATATATATATATATAATTATATATATATATAATTGGGCAGGGAGGCAATAAGAGGAGGTATGGATAGGGGAGGGCATCCAAAAACCATCAACTATTGTATGAAAATCACAAATACTCAATTTAAAATGTTTTTTAAAAGAATAAATGGATGTCTCCAGGGAAGAGCAAATAAAAAATAAAATTTTTGAAATGCACAAAAGAAAAAAGTTGAGAAAATTTGTTATCAAAAATGAAGCCTTTATTATAAGAAATGCAAACCTATCTCTGAGAAAGAAAATAATACCAGATGAAAAGCTGGAATTCCAAAACAGATGAGGAAAATAGAAGATGACAAATATAAGACATGTTAGTCCGACTACCTCACCATGACAAACTATCTGGTATAACCTACTAAAGTGGGGGAAGATTTACTTTCACTCATGGTTCAGAGGTTTCAGTCCACAGTTCTTGGCTCTATGCTTCTAGGCAGTGGGAGTATACGAGAGGCTGCTCACCTCATGGCAAACAAGGAGCAGAGAAAGAGAACAGGCCTAGGCACCAGCTATAACCTTTACAGGCAGATCTTCAACAAACCACTCCCTCTAACTAGGTCCAGCCTTTTACAGTCCTTATTACCTTCTAAAATACTGCCACCAGATGGGAACCAAGAGTTCCACACATGAGCCTGGGAAGGACATTTCATATTCACCCACTTCTCACCATAACAAAATGATAAATACATATATAATTTATCATATTTTCATTCTCTCAAAGAGACCTTTTGAAAACTAACAATGATTTATGGGGCCTTCTAACATGCAGAAACAAAATGCATAAAAACAATAACATAAAGGTCAGAAAAGGAAGACTCCAATAGATATCTATTGTTTTAACTTTTTACATTATATACAAAATGGTGTGTTAAGAATATGTATTGAAACTCCACAGCAAATATCCTTGCCCACAAGCACATACAAATTATATAACTACTAAGCCAGTAGTAAAGAGAAAATTAAATTCAGATTAAATACTCTTTACCCAAAATGCTTAAATTCAAAATTGTTTTAGGTTTCTTATCTGGGAGGATTTGAAATAGTTCCATAGACTTCACCTGTTGAGCATCCTTAATCCAAAAGTCTGAAATCCAAAATGCTATAAAATCAACAATTTGGAGCATTCTGATTTCAGAATTTCCTATTAGGAACATTCATCACGTTCTACCAAATACTCAGTTTGTAAAAGGTAGAAAAATGTGAACAAAGAACCAATGAAAACAATTCTGGATAGAAAACAAGTAGGAAGATGACAGATTTAAATCCAACTACATCAATCAGTGCATTAAATTTAAATTGTCTAAAGCAGTCTAATTAAAAGGCAGGGATTGCCAGACAAATCTAAAAAGCAGAACCAGAAAGCATATCCTGCCTGTAAGAGATCAAATCAAAGATCAGTCAAAACTAAAGCGACATAAAAACAAATGTGAGCACTAATCAAAATGAACGTGGAATTGCCTGTGTTAATATCAGAACAAAGAATAATTCCAAGGGTAGGTTAACCAGGCTTCAGAGGATGGATGCATATCAGAGGATAATTGGGGACACAAATTGGCTCAATAGGCCTTAACATAGATGACAGAGTACATGAAATCTAGAAGGGTATGATAGTGGTACAAATAGGGGAGGGGTCTAAATATGATTAAAAATATACTGTATGAAATTTGCAAAAGTTCGACAAAAAAATTATTTTTAAAAAATTATGAGTGTTTACTATGTGCTTGTTTAGAGGATTTTCTGCCTGGGCAAGAGGGCAGAAGTAGCTAATGCCTTCTCCTTCCCTCTACAGATGCAATGACAAATCAAAGTTTTATTCCACCAAATTTTACCCTAAAGAATCAATGAATTTATTAGAATCACAGGACAATGGGTAAGGGGGTTATGGGCAAGATCATGGGTGACTTTAAAGCATCCACATCAGAAGATCTGTACCCAGCATGGATCGTGATTTCTCCATGATTACAGAGATGGAGCCCCCTTCCCTCAGTCCTCCCCAGCCTTTATACTCTAGGCCTTCCCAGGACTCCAAGGTGATGAGTAATTCGGAAAAATTGCTTGTAACTAGTTGGAAGAGAGGCTGGATACTCAGGTGAGGGTCCCATGGCTCTCTCTGCCCCCTCCTTCTATGAAGGAACAGCAACAGTCATTAAGCCTAATGTGCCAGCAGGCAAGACTGAACTTACAAAGATGGGGGCAGTTTAGCTCAGAGGATAGTCTTTTATTACATTATTTCATTCCACTTACATGAAATTCCATCAAAGGAAAATTCATGCTGGTCTTTTGTTTGTTTGTTTGTTTGTTTGTTTGGCTGGTAGGTTGGTTTTGGTTTGGGCCTAGGACCAAGAGCGGTAGAGATTATAGAGTACAAATGAATAGATGGAATGTCTGGGGCTTGAGTCCAAGAAATGTTTTCCAAGAAATGTTGACTTTTGTGGCATTTATTTGTGTGTGTACATTTGTCAAGTTAATCAAACTGTGTACTTAATATGAGTATACCTTTTGTAACTGAATAAAGAATTTTTTTAACATGCCAACTGATCTAAAGAATAAACCAAGGTCCTGTAAGAGTCCCTTCGTAACATAACTCCATATTTTTCCACCCATCTTTCTCATCTACCACAAATTTACAGTTAAGCTCAGATGCAAATCAACAACCTAACAACATGTCCTCCTCCAATCAATTTACACACTTCTACTCTTCACTTCCTGGGCCCATATGAACTCTGTTCACAGTGTTGAGCCCAGATTTATGACCATGCTTTCCACAAAGCCTCCCCCTAGGTCACCCAGTCTCTTCTGTCCTTTGCTCCTTGTATCATTTTCACTATTTAGGGTGTTAGTTATTGTCTTAAGAGTGTTTCCTGAGATCAGCTGCTACCCTTTACTATACAGTCAACTTCTGGCATTCCCAGTAGCCATGTTCTAAAAAGTTACTATGAATGATGAATCATAGTTCTGAACCATTGCTCCAAGGAGAAATATAGGGTTGAGTTCTTATGAGCCTCTAGCCCCAACAGTTTCATCAATCAATCAGTCTATAACTTTGTTTTATGTATCCTTCTCTTTAAGGAGATCTTATTTAATGTGTGTTTATGATTCACTGAATTAAGGGCCAAAGTTCTGGGACACATGCCCAAACCACGCTTACCTAACATGTATTTTCTCCACAGGCACATCACAAATTTTGTGTTTTAGAATCCTAGATAGGACTTCAGCATTGTGCTTGGGGGGCATTTCAAATAGCAACATAAACAACAGAAGGGGCAAAAATACAGAAACAACATTAAATTACCACAAAAGAACACTTACTTGGGATATGAAACATGAAGCAAGATACAGAATTGCCTTGTACCCCTCACTGAGAAGGACGGAGATTTGAGGACCTCAATTTTTTGCTGTTCTGTGTATGTCCACAAATAACTATAAAAACTTCATGAGTGTTGATTTGGAGATGACAAATAATGTTAGCAAGTAGAAGTTATTAATACAGAATGTACAAATAATAAGGATCACTTGTACTCAACAGCACCTAGCATAGCACAAGACACTTAGCATTCAGTGAATATTTCTCCTGATGATGGAAGTACAAATGGAAGCAGGAGCTAAGGTGTGACTTCACTTCAGGCTCTATCAGGACCCTTTAAAACTTAGTGGAACTGGGCATGGTAGCACATACTTTTAATCCCAGCACTCAGGGAGTAGAGGCATTCTGATCTATGTGATTTAGAGGTCAGCCAAATCTACATAGTGAGTTCCAGGCCAGCCAGAGCTACATAGTGAGACCCTGTACCGCCCCCCTCAAAAAAGTCACTAGAGTGACTGAAGAGGTACCTCAGCACATAAGAGCACTGGTTGCTCTTGCAGAGGACCTGGATGCAGTCCCCAGCACCTACATGGTGGCTAACAGCCATCTGTAACTCCATTTCCAGGGGATCCACCACCCTCTTCTGACTTTCTCAGGCATTGCACAACACAAGTGCACTTGCATACATGCAGGCAATACACTCATATACTTTTTTAAAAATCACTAAAAGAAGCATGCTCAGGCTAGGAGACAAACTCTCCACAAGTAAACTGGGCTACTGGTTAGGAGAAAGCTAAGGAGAAAATCTCACACAAGCATTAACTTTTGTAGAACCTGCTAAAGAAAAGGGGTTTCTTATTCTTTTTTAGAAAGACTGGAAGTTAACTTACTTCTGATTAGGAAGAGGGATAAAAGAAGAAAAGGTGATTGTCATGTTTCTAAAGCAAAGAGATATTTGCAATTTTACCTCTTGAAGAAAAAATAGACATGAGAGACAATACATATGATTTAATTTGCCCAATTAGAAAAGTCTAAGAATAGGCCAAAAAGAGAACATCAAGAGAAAGTAAGAACACCAAGAAATATTTTCAGTAATACTGCCTGGAGTTGGCGGACATGTGGGGAAATGCACTCTCCTGCACACTAATAATAGGTGTATGAATTGACACGAATTTTCTAGAGGGTGATTTCTAGAATATATATATATCAAGAGCAGTAAAAGTATTCATATCTTTCAATCTGATAATCCTACTCCTAATAATTCATCCTAATTAAATAATTCAATATGCAGACTAGCAGTTATGTGCAGTAATGTTTGTTGACTATAGTGCTATTTAAAACAGAAGGACAAAGGTCACATTCCTCTATAATACAGCTGAGGGACAGTATTGTCCTTATTGTGCTCACCTTGCCACTTCCTGCTCTACCACAGACCCTCATTCACTTTACATACAGCTCCTGGAGACTACATATGGGGCTGGCCACACTTCCTTCACTGGCCTTTTGGCTTACTCTTCATATATTGTGCCATACAGTTTTTAACCAAAAGTTTGGATTAGTATAAGTAGGAGAACCTCAAGCTGCTTAGTGCACCATGTGATGATTCTCCAGTCCATGGATTGGGCATTATAAGACATAAGGCATTCAAGGAGGTAAGGAGAGTAGCTGCCACTAAGGCAGCACATTTCCTTCCTTTGCTCTCCAGTGCTCAGCTCTGTCTTCTAACCTCCTCCACTGAATCTCAGGGCAACTTTTGGAAAACTTTCTTCCAGTTCCTAAGAGTTGCCTGCACCCCCATGTGAATTTCCTATTCTTTAGTAATGTCCTGGATTTGTTTTGAGAGGTGGGTGAGTAGGGTGAAGTTTGACAGAATAGCCAAGAATGGTATGGTCAATGCAATCAAGAGGATCCAGACATAGAAAGGAAGCTGGCCATCTAAGAACAGAGCGGGGCAGGGCAAATAGGGCACCTCCCATCTGAACTCTCCCTTTTGTGATTTCCTGTTCAATAAGTACCACCAAATAGGCCTCTTCGTTCTCCAAATTTTCTGGCAAATCATTAAGCTAACAGTACAAACTCCCAAGAATAAACAGCCATTCTCTAAAATAATGGTCTAAATCAATGGCTCTCAACCTGACCAAATATTAGAATTACCTGAGGCAATTTTCAAAATTTTCAATGCTCAGGCTCTACCTCCAGAGAGTTGGATTTAATGGGTCTGGTGAAAATACACAAGTTAATGTGGGAAGCCAGCCCGCGAGCTTCCACATATTGCTTGCTGCTTGCCTGGATAAAATGGCCACAGAGGAGATGGTGCATCCGGATGTGGTTATGGCTTGTTCTTAGAGTTGGTTGGCTGCCGAGTTTTATGGCGCAGTAAGAAATTATAGTTTTCTTTTCCTGGTTTTATTAATTTGCCCATTGTGCAAATGCCACGTATAATATGAGGGAGGGTTTATGCTAAGGGTATATAGCCTATGGCCTGCATAAGGAAAGGGGAAGAAGACAAAAAACGCTTGCTGTAAAGGACCTGAATAAACTGTCTCAAGAAGAATCCGGTGTCGCGTCTTCCTTGCTGGCTGAGGTGGTCGCGACAAGTTAAGCTCCAAAAACTATGCTACAGTTATTGAAAATATTAGTGAGTAGCACTCTTGGGGATTGTTCTGAAAAAGCTTGGTCTTGAATACAGACAGACAGACACAAAGATACAGAGATAGAGAAATAGATACAGAGATACACCAACACAAAGAGAATACATATACAGATACAGAGAAATACAGAGATGATTAAATAGATAGATACAGAGACATAGACAGAGAAAGACTGCTAGAAAATGTTAGATCAGGACCAACCAGGGTGACGTGAAAATGAGAGATGAGAGACCGACCTTAGGAACAGATTGTTCTTTATTAAAAACAATGAAGGTGGCAACAGTTTCTTGGCAGGATTTGAAACTTCACCAGCTCAGGCACAGTTGGTAGGCTGCTCCTAAGTGTTGAGGGATTGGGAAAAGGGGGAGAGGGTAGGGCTAGTGCCAGTGACACAGTTCAGAGGTTTTGAGACTTTAGGGGCTATTTGTTTTTCCAGATAACACAGTCTCTGGATTGGGGGGTTTACACAGTTCCTGGGTTGGATATTAGCTCAAAATTGAAGTTTACCTGAAGTCTACTCAACCTAGTATGGGGCCCCTTAGAAGTGAACTCAGGGTCCTCTTAAGTCCAGGCATGATTTTTTCAGAAAAAGGAAAGAGAGACAGATGAGGAGAGAGAGAGAGAGAGAGAGAGACAGAGAGAGACAGAGAGAGAGAGAGAATGAGAATTTTGTTGTTTCTGTTTGGGGCAGGGCGTTTATAAATGTCTATGTTTGTTTATGTGGCAGGTACACATGTGTAAACATGTGTCTGGAAGTCAGAGAACCAACCATCTAGGGTGTTATTTCTTGGGCTTTTTTTTTTTTTGAGACTGGGTCTTCCACTGGCCTGGAACTCACCAGGCTAGGTTGGCTGTTCAGCAAACCACAGAGGATCCACCTGTCTCCTCCTTAGCCCTGGGATTGCAAGCACAAGCCACTGTGCACAGCATGTCTTTTCACTTGGGTTCAAGAGATTGAACTCGTGTATTTATGGCAAGCACATTACCAACTGAGCTACCCCTCAGTCCTGCAACCCTTTTATTTGGGGGAGTTATAGTTTTTATTTTCTTTTTAAATTGTGTGTGTGTGTGTGTGTGTGTGTGTGTGTATGCAGGTATCCACAGAGGCCAGAAGAGAGTGTCAGAACCCCCAGAGCTGGAGTTACAGGAGGTTATGAACAGCTTGATATGAGTGCTAGGAAGTGAATTCACGTCCTCTGAGAGAGTAGTACCTGCTTTTCATAACTGAGTCATCTCTCCAGCACATCTCCACCCCCATCATTTTTGTTTGTTTGGTTGGTTAGTTTTGAGTTTGGGTTTGTTTGATTGGTTTGTTTTTTGTTTGTTGTTGCTTTTGTTGTTTTGAGACGGAATCTTGCTATTTAGTCCTGGCTGACCCAGTTCTCAACATGCAGCCACAGATGACCCCAAACTCAATCTTGCTGCCTGAGTGTCCCAAGTGCTGGATTTACAAGTATGTAACATCACACTGACCTAGACAATGTCTCTCAGTGACAACTCAAGGAACATGAGTTCAGCAAGATTTTTAGTAGGTATTACCATCTAAAAAGAAGGAAATCATGAAAGGTTCTGTGCTCAAGTTAGATTTTAGAAAATCTAAACTCTGACAGAAAGTATTTATTTGCTACAGGGTGTCTCAAAGGCTTCGGTGTGTGGATTTGCATGGGAACTCTGCAGAAGGGAGCTATGTATTGCATGCAGCATTTCTAAATTTGTTTCACCAGAGAATCCTTGTTATCTGTTTTGTTTTGTTTTGCTTTGCTTTATAAGATGGTTCTAAGAATAAGAAGCCATGCATGGTGGTGTATGCCTTTAATCCCAGCACTTAGGAGGCAAAGGTAGGCAAATCAGACCTCTGTGAATTCCAGACTAGCCAGGACCACATAAAAGACTTTGTCTCCAAACAAAAAAAGGAACGAGTGAAGGAAGGAAAGAAGGAAGGGAGGGAGGGAGAGAGGAAGGCAGGGAGGGAGGGAGAAAAGCAGCTTGAAGAATATTACCTATTATTTATGGTGCTCTTTTGTTAAATAATTACTTTTAATATTAAAACAAAAACATCCATGCTAACCAAGACTTTGGCTTAATCTTTAGGATTTGACTTGCAATTTCACTTGCACTTTGGATACCTAGATAAACTACTCTATTTCATCCCATTTCAAACGGGACTCTTCAGCCTACTCCCTTGAATATGAGTGGATTTTGTGATTCCTTCAGCCTAAAGAATTAAGAAGACTGCTTCACAGTGGCTACTCACCATTTATCTTACTGCTGGACCATTTGTAGTTGGACTTCTGGACTCCCAGATGCACAAGAAACCCTGGGGACACCGGGGAGGCTCTGCACATTTGCATGCAGAGTTTACAAGAGGGCAGTCTTCCAGTTCTGCCCAAGGCACCTGGCGCACACGCGCGTGTGTGTGTGTGTGTGTGTATGTGTGAAAAGTTACATAATGATTCTAGATACCCACCTTTCAAGTGACTCCCAGTTGGGAGATAGCTCAGCTGAGTCCCTAGACATTCTGGGGCAGAAACAAGCCTTTCTCTGCAGAACCCTGTTGGATTACTGATTCTGCAAGCATAGAGTCTGCAAGCATAATATGTTCTGGGATGGTTCATTATGCAGTGGTAGATAACCAGGGCACAGTCTAAAATAGGATGCGAAGACACATCAAGGCTCAGTCACAATTTTAACGAAGCACACCGAGTGAGGGAGGAGAGGACATAAGGAGAGAGTCACAGGTGAGTGCGGAGGCTGAAATCAATTCTTCTGTGACTCCTAACTTTAAGGAGATGTCCCCATGACACCTACACAAAAGACAAAGCTAGTGCTGGAGGAAGTGGGCTGGGCATTGAAGGTCCTTGCCTCACTAATATGCAAACAGCATCCCTATCAGAACTCGATGACCATGCAAGAGAGTCCTATGCCCTCCAGTTTGGTCTCATCTGAGCATTGCCTCCCTCCTTCCTCTGCAGAGTTCTGCAAGACAACCTTGCTCTTAGACTAAGAAAGGGACTGGTACTGGTGGCCTGATTCTTAAGAAGGAAGAGTTAGGTACATCTACAGGGATTATTGGAGAATGAAAGATCTTGAAGAGGCACAGGAACTGGTTCTTAATAAAGGAATCTGTAGTCTTCTTTATAAAGCAGTTATTACCATATTTTAATTTCATCTGGACCCAAAGTTATCATCATGGTCAAAAATATTTATCATCTGAGTGATATTCCTACTTGCTACATATCTTCTCCTGCAAGACAAAACTACTCTAGCCTCAGAGATAATCTAAGGGGAAAGGAGCAAAAGGGGCTCACCCATGCCAATTTATCCAAGATTAAAAGAATTTCAAAATGTGAAGTTTTCAGAGCTAATACCTGGAAAGTTCTGAATACCAGAAATAGCTGGTCATTCTAGTTATAATATCTCCAGTGGGCACAATCCCCTACCTACTCTCATATAGGTCAGTATAACTCTTTAGAGAGGGAGCAGACTACTCCAGCATAGGCTATACAGATGGTGTTTCATCTGACTCCCACCCTAGGGTTCTCTGGGCTATAATCAGGAGCTAGGGAGATAGCCTAGTCAGTAAAGTGAGGAGCTGAATTTGATCCCCAGAACCCACATTTTTTTTTTTTATAAAGCTAGCCATAACACCATGCACGGCACTGGGGAGGCAGAAACAGGTGGATCCGTAGAGTTCACTGAGCAGCCCATGTAGTCCACATGGTGAGCTCCAAAGGGCAAGATAGACAACTCCTGAAGAGCAACAGCAAGATGGTCCTGTGGCCTACACCTACACACACACACACACACACACACACACACACACACACACATGCGCACGCTATCCTAGCTTTCTTTGCTGTTGCTATGATAAACATCGTGGCCAAAAGCAACTTAGGGAGAAAATGGTTTATTTCATCTTAGAGGTTACGGTCCATTGTTGAGGGAAGTCAGGGCAGGAACTCCATCAGGACAGGAACTTGAAGCAGAGACCATGGAGGAAAACAGCTTGCTGGCTTGCTCTCGGGCTCAGGTTCAGCTACCTTTCTGTCTTTTTTTCTAATTTCTTTTGTTTTTCTCTTTTGGTCTTTTTGATCTCCCTGTAGCCCCAGGTGGCCTGGAACTTGCTATGTAGACCAAGCTGGCCTCAATTTCACAAAGATCCCCCTGCCTCTGCCTCCCCAGCGCTGGGATTAAAGGCTTGCGCCACCATGAGCAGTTTAGCTACCTTTCTTACACAACTCAGGCCCCCTCCCCAGGAATGGCACCACCCACAATGGGCGGGGCACTTCTATCTCAATTAGTAATCAACAAAATGCCCCATAGACATACCCACAGGCCAGTCTGACCAAGAAAATTCCTCAATTGAGAATCCTTCAGATAACTCTGAACTGCACCAAGTTGACAGCTAAAGCTAACAAGGAGATGTACACACATGTACACATGTACACACAACAGCATCACATTTTCTGCAGGACTTCTCAGAATCTGAAAAGATCTCTGCTTTCATTCCCATCCTATGGAACCTAATAAGGAGTAGGAGGAAGAGGTCTACAGGAAGTCAAAGCATGTTCACCATCACCATCCCCTCTGTCAGCCTGGTGGTCCTCACTGTCATAACAGTCACATTTGTCAGGCATTTCCTATTCAAGACACCACACTAAGACCTCCTGTGCCTCTGCCATTTAGTCACCAAAACAGGTACAAATCATGTTCAGCAGGTTCTAGTGCCTAAGGACACACAGCTTCGAAGCAGGACCAGAATCCAGGTCTGTGTAAGTTTAATCAATGTCTCATGGGCAATGGCCTTGGCTTCAGAGACTCCTTTCTTATCCTCACTCCCTTTCCTCATACAGAGAATTTATTTGCTTCTAGAAAGTTCCAGCCAAAGGAAGAGGCTCTCTAGTCAAAACTCTGATGATAAAGAAAACCATTTCAGAAAAGAGGGGGAAAAGTTGACCTTCAACTATCTCTCAATAGTTCCTCCAGAGAATAATGATCACAACACTAAAAGCCAATATCTATAGTGTCATCATGCTGCCAGGCACGGGTTAAATGTTTTGTCTCCTCTTATGAGAATGATGAATAAAGAAACCCTTAAGCTGTCCCACCCTCGGAGCTGGTGTTTATTGGTACACACTACTCTTGAATTTGTCACTCTGTGCCTCAGTTTACTCATTGCAAAATACGGCAATATTAGTCCCTACTTTATGAAATCATTGCAAAAATTTAGTGATTTTATATGCGCAAAGCTCTTAAAATAATACCTATCGGGATCAGTGAGATGGTTCAGTGGGCAAAGGTGCTTGCTGTCAGGCTGGGTCTGATTCCTGGAACCCACAGAGAGGAGAGAACTGACTCCTGCAAGTTATCTTCTTCTGACTACATCTTCACATGTATGTCATGGCATGTGTATACCTACACACATACACACATGCATGCACAAATACATACATACTTACATACATCTAATGATGCCTACCAAGTAGCAGTTTTCATGTAAACATTTGCTCTTGCTGCTTAGGTTCTAAGAAAACCTCAGATCATCTCAGGAAGCGAAGAAGAGGGGTCTCAAAAGAGGCCCAAGAGGAGAGTTTCTGTCTTTTCAACAGCAGTAATGTCTCTGGCCTCTGTGAAACTATATCTGCCCATCTTTACCTCCCAAGTTCCCAGCAAGCTGTTGGACACTGAATTCAGGTTTCCTTCCTCACCCCCACCTAATGCTAATCAATAGCTTATGTATGGAAACCATGTCTTCTAGAAAATGACTCCATGAAATGTCCATCTGGAGCCTCCTGCTTCCTGGCTCCTATTTCACCTTGCCCTGTCATGTTCTTCCTCTGGCAATCCTAGACTAGTCCCCTTTCCAGACTGGCACCATGACCACCTTCACCAACCCCTGTATACTATGCCACTTCTTACCTCCCTGCAGTGGAGCTGACGCCTAGGAAAGAACTCCTGCTGGTGAGAACAGCTCAAGCTCTGGTCCATTATAGATGGTGTCATGGGTCATCAAGTAAAGCCAAATTGATAAACAGTCCGTGGGTGTGGTTCCTCCACTTTACAGAGGAGAAAACCAAGACTCGGGAAATTAAATGGCTTTGTGTTACTCATTTGAGAAACTGTAGTACAAATATTTGTGCCCAGATCTATCTGATTACTCTAGAATTATTCCCTCAGCACCCTTGTTCCTCTCTTCCACACTCCCCTACTTCATCCTCTGGGTTCAGCTTCCTGTGCAGCACTTTGACCCATTTCTTCCAGGAATTTGCCCTTCCTGAATTGGTTGTAAGTGTTGGCCATCTCCACTAACTCAAACCTGTGGATTTCTACTGTCCCCACAAACGAATTTATCCTCTTTGCTCCCTTGAAAACCTTTACATACACACACACATTCACGCACACACACACACACACACACACACACACACACACACACACCAGTTTGTTGGGGTTTGGGGGATTATTTTTTTACTGTCATTTTTTTAATTCTACCAAGTATGCTCGGGGTGGGGAAGTCAAATAGTACTATATTTATGCAGTGAATGGATTTAGGTGATAATAAAGGCAGATGTTGCTATGCAACTAACATTCTAGGAACCCATACACATCCTTTTGCCTGTGTGCAGAGTGCACTGAATTGTAGATGACATCCAGTCAGTGGGGACAGAGCACCGAACACTGACCACTGTGGTCAGGTCAGGGTCTGCCCTCTAATGTGGGGTCACCAAAGCATCAGCCTCAGCTCCCTGCTCCAAGTAGTCCTAGCCACAGCTCAGCCTCAAGGAGAGCCAGCCAGAGGTCGCACTGTCTCCCTCCTGGGTGAGCTCTTACTCTTGCTCACGTTTCTTTCCCTGTTTTTCATGCTGGTTCTAAATTATGCTGATTAATGATATCCTGGGCTATTTTCTAAATGCCACCTAGCAGTACAAGGATAGAGTTTTCATTCTGAAAATAGCCTTCCTGGGTGAGAGGAAGTCCTGCCCTGGGTGCTATCCAGCAGGAATGGCCCATGCCCCTTCTCCCTTTACTCATCATTCATTATGGATCCCCATAGTAGGCTGTCCCATGCCTCTGGTCCCAGAACCACAGATATTCTCGCTCACTGACCTAATAAACTGGCTTTGCTTGTCTCATGTAGGGGTATCTCACATCTAAAGAGAGTGAATTCTAGTCCCAGTACTCTCCCCCATGAGAAGAGGCTGCATCTCCTGAGAAAGGGCTAACCTGACTGGAGTTCCTCACCAGTGGGTGGAAGGTAATAGCATGCAGCACATGAACTTCCCAGCGATATTTGCTTTTCTTCACAAAACAGGAAATATAAATCAAAAGAAAATGGTCCAAGCAGACTCAATATATGCTAAGTGAATTCGGCTTGATATAGAAGGGCAAATGCCATGTGATCTCATGTATATGTTGAAAACCATCCAACTTACAGAAGCTGAGAGTAAAACAGTAGCTACCATAGGCTAGAGGTTAGAAGAGAGAGGGAGAGATATTAATTAAAGGGTATAAATTTTCAGTTATGAGATTAACACATTCTGAGGCTCTAATGTCCAGCATAGGTGAGGATGAATGTGTTAATTTGATTGTGATTATAATTACACAGTATCTATGAAGATCAAATCCTCATACTGTAACCTTGAATACAAACAATCTTTGCCAATTGAGAGTGAGTGTGTATGTGTGTATGTGTGCATTGTATGTTTCTATCCTTATACCCATACATGCATGCAAGGCAAATACAGGAATTGCCTTGAGACACAGTCTCTCACAGAACTAGAAACATGCCATTTTGATTAGGACAGCTGGTGTGCTAGCCCTCTGCTTGTCTCTACCCCTCAGTGCCAGGATTACCAGTATACATAGTGTGCTGGTCAGTTTTTGTCAGCTTGACACAAACTAGAGTTTCCTGGGAAGAAAGAACCTCAACTGAGGAATTTTCTCTATCAGACTGGCCTATGGGACATGCCTCTAAGGCATTTTCTTAACTGGTAATTGATGTAGGAGGGTCCAGTCAGCTGTGGGTTGTGCCATCCCTGGGCAGGTAGGCATGGGCTGTACAAGAAAGATAGCTGAGATAGCTGAGCTAGCCGAGGGGAGCAAGCCAGTGAGCAGCCTTCTTCCATGCCTCTGCTTCAGATCCTGCCAGGCTCCTGTTCGAGTTCCTGCCCTGACACCCTTAGTGATGAACTGTGACATGGAAGTATGAGCTAAATAAACCCTTTCCTCCCCAAGTTGCTTTGGACATGCTGTTCACCACAGCAAGAGAAACTAAACCAGAACACACAGCCATGTCTGGATTTTATGTGGGTGCTACAGATTTGAACTCAGGTTATGATACTTGCAGAATAAACACTTAACCACTGAGACATCAATTAAATACATTTAACCCAGTTGGTGATTTTTTCCTTTGTGCTGAGGAGGAAACCCAGGGCCATGCACATACCAATCAAGCACTGTACGCCTGAGGTATGTTCCCAACCAAATAATGATAATTTTAAAAATGGAATCATTTGCAAAAATGTGCCTTCCAAATCATAGATATCTAGGTATCAGCTGCCAGGTAAGAGACATGCTTTTACAACTATGGGTTTTTATAATGACCATCAATACATAGGACCCTTTCATAGCAACATGACTGTACCTATTCACCTTGAAGCAGCTGAGTATTCTTGAGCTCAGGGATTAATAGGGCAGTCAGATAACTGACTATAGACATGTGTGATGCATGCAGTACTACAATAGTAGGTGTGTGCTGGAAGGACACTGAAACCAGAGGATGATGACCTTCTTTCGTGAGATGGCCTTAAAAAAACTATTACTATAACAAATATCTAAGCTAATCAACTGTTGAATAGCAGTTCCTCCAAACTAAAACATTCCCTCCAGGAAGAAGAGGGAGATTTATGAGACAGAAGGCAAGTTAAGACAGAAGGCAAGGTCAGATGTCTGGGGAAGATTCTTGAAGGTCCCTCCCCAGCTTTATAGAAGTGAATGACTATTGGGAGGAGGAAAGTCTAACCAGCCAAGCAGCAGAAAGGAGATTTAGCTGTGAGAAGAGATTCTCAGACTGTCAAGCTAGCTGCCTGTAAGCTGTGCAGTGAGCTCCAGGGTTGTAGCTTTCCTGAGTTACCCATGTTGGGGTAGACTTTTTGGTGATGTAACTGCTTTTGAGTCATCCCTGCTCCTATAAGTAAAACCTCACTCATATTTCTCTTCGTAACCCCAATAAAAACTCATTGGTTCACCAAGATGAACTTTCATACAATCATTACTTTGGTCTGTTGTGGGTTTCCTTTCTGGATGAGTAAATGCGTGGAAAAATCTCTCACACATTAGCTTATACAGAAGAAAGGTTTATTTTATCTCACAGTTTTCGAGATTAAGCAACAAATGGTTGGCCCTATTACTTTGGAGCCTATGGCAAGGAGACTTCATGGTGGGATTAGACTGCAGAGCAAGGAAGGAAGATAAAAGGAAAAGGAGAAGACAGAGTTCCCTGGTCCCCTTCAAGGGCATGTCCCCAATGACTTAAAACCTCCTCCCAGGTCCTGCCAGTTTACTATATTATTTTCCACTGCCATTTGGACACCATAGCTATTGATTGCCAGGCCAATGCCCAGTTCAGATCTCTTGGTTGGGCCCTACATTGAAATATCAAGGTGACAGTTGGCATCTGTGTATCCTTCAAAGACCTGAAATTCAATACTACCAGACTGCAATACAGCATGGATGGACTGCACATATGTTGGTGGTCCCATGGATGGTATCACCAAGTGACCCTTGTAGCTATCTCAGTTGTGTAAGTACACTCTGTGATTTTCGTACAAAGGTAAAATTGTCCTCTGATGCATTTCTCAGAATGTGTCCTGTGTGGTTAAGCAACACATTAACACATGCCCCGAACTGAGCTCATTGTCTCAGCCTGAAAGTCTCTCCCTTCCCTGTATCCTCTTTCTGGGTCAGCAACATCATTCTCTTATACACCCACAGAACCAATCAACCAGTCAGTTCTGTGGGCTTCAAGTTTCAAATATTTCTAGGTACTTCTCTCCAATCCCTCAGTCACTGCCCTAGTTTTGAGCTTCAGTATCTCTAGCTTCTGACATATTTTCCTTTCCCAAGCCTGATCCCTATTAATCCCATTCTCCCTACACTTTCCAGAGATGTTTCTAGCATTTAGTGCCAATCATGCTGGTCCCATCACCAAGAGATGTGACAAAACTCTGCAAGATACTGCAAAAATCAGCCCCTGCCCTCTTTCCAGTCTTGCCACCTCATGTTCCTTGCTCACAGATCTGCTAACAGTTCCCTTAAAAGCCCATGGAAACTCTCACCTTTGGGTCTTCACCAAGCTATGTGCCCCTTCCTGGAACACCTTGTCTCTCCATATCTCCATCCTACTGTCTCTTCTGTTTTCCTGTCCATTGACATTTAAGCATTACTCTTCCTGGAAGCTCCCTCTCATGCCCCAGAGCTGGGCTCCCTAAGTACCTTGTGCACAGACCTCTGTGACACTCATCAGATGTCTCAGTGAATGCATTCCGTTTTCTCGCTGGACTCCACAGCACAGACTAACCATCACCTGTTTGTACAGGGACCTCTAATCCTACCATAGTGCCTGGACCCAGCAAATGCTTCAAACTGTGTCTAAGAAAAGTGTGAATGAAATGTTTGCAGGAAATTCTTTCTCTTAAAATTAAATCAAACTCCATGAATTTCAGAGAATTCATTTCTATCCAACTAAGCCAAGGAAAGGCAATTGTGACAAATTGATAGCCACCTCCGGATTACAGAGCTGTGATGGTCCGTTTACATGTCAACTTAACCAAATGCTAGCACCCTCTTATCTAGGCAAACATCTTTAAGTGTTGTAGCTAATATCTACAGTTAACTTTACATACAGATCACCTTCAGAAGCTAGGTAGTCCCGATCCAACTAGTGAAGGGCAGAAAACTTGGAAGAACTAAGGTTTCCAGTAGAAAAAAAAAGAAATCCATCTGTGGGTGGCAGCTTCAGCTCCTACCTTAGTGTTCAACCTGAACTTCCTGACAGCTTGTCCTGTGGATTTTACTGCCATAGCCAGCTTTACAATTGTCAATTGTCTAAGCCAGTTTTCTGCAGTAGGCCCTGCTGGCTGTATTTCTCTGGATGAACTCTGACTGGTCTTCAATATCCAGTTCAACCCCTGGTCCCAGCAAACCTTGATCTTCCTATTAAAGCTCTTGGATTAGGAGTTTTTGATTTCTCACTATGTATTTCTGGCATATCTGAGAAGTAGGTGGGTGATGTGTATGGCCCCTTTTCTCTAGGAGAACCTTGGCACAGGTAGTTCTACAGCCTATCCAAGATGGCACAGTAGGACTGATAATCAAGGATCCTATCTCCCAGGCCAGGCTCCCCAGCAGACTAAATCTGAAGCATCCATAATTTATAGTGATGGGAATAAAAGGCTGCTGTAGATTATTGAACTTGGCCAATTAACAAGTAAACAAACACGCAATTGCAAACCAGAGCACTGGCTAACCCAATGTACTCTGCTCATTTAATTTGACATGAGTCATTTAGTTTTAATTAGGACAATGCTTCATGGCATATTAGTAGGAGTCCTGTAGTATATGTTGTGGAAATAATGAAAGCTTAGCAACAAGACCTGTTTCAGTGCTCTGCTATTAAACCTTCACTGAGAAGGGAGTGAGGCTGCCAGACTCTTTGTAGAAATGATTAGGTTTGGAAATTACACCGTTAGAAAGAGCTAGGTGAGGCAGAGTCTGGCAAAAGCCCCAGACTTGAGCAAACCCAGGAGCACTCAGTTCGTGGGCCTGAGTGTCATGCTGGCTGCTGAACATCATAGCTTTGCAGACCTCACGAAGGCCTGGAACCCACCCCTGCCAGTGGCCAGTCAAAAGGCAGGAGAATGCCACCCAAACTCAGTCACATTCAAACTCCATTCATTTGCACCTTCTCTGGGAATTGATACATATCCTAATAGGAGTAGAATCAGGATTCATGTCCCTCCTTTCTCACTGGTTAGGTGAACACAGAGCCACTGTTCCTTCCTTCAGCCTTTACACGTATACTCAGTCAATTCACTTGGTCATGAAATGCTTCTGTGCACGCTCAGAAGCTGTGCAGTTAGATCTTCTTTCCTCCCTTTCACTCAGCCAATTTCAACTTGAACCCTATCCCTCTAGCCTTTCCATTTGCTGGGATAGTTCCCTTCCCTACTCTGTCCTGTCCTGATCTCCATTAAGAAATCACCAGCAATTCTACCTCAGTAGAGAAGCACTGTTGTCTATCATCTGCAATTTATTTATTTATTTATTTATTTATTTTATGTGTGTGTGTGTGTGTGCCTGCTTGTCTGTTTGCATGCAGTGCCCATGGAGGCCAGAAGAGGGTGTCAGATCTCAAAGGAGCTAGAACTACAGGCAGTTGTGAGCTGCCTGATGTGGGTGCTAGGAACCTAACCCAGATCCTCTGCAAGAGCAGTAAGTGCTCTTAACTGCTGAGCCCTGTCATCTGTAGTTTTAGCTTTTCTTTACTCATCTGTGGTTGTCTTTTAAAGCAGTTCCAGGTATCAATGAATAAATAGAAGATGTCATCTAGGGAAGGATATAGCTATTTTCTTCCCTAAGAAAAGAGCACTGGACTGGGGACATACACTGGGGACAACCACAATAGCTACAAATTGGATGTTTAAAAGGAGCCCCAAAATCTTCAGACCCCTGTAAGGAAACTTAACTCAGGAATAAATTTGAATTCTTGGATAGTTTATGTCTATTGTTTGAATGGTTCATGTGTTTTGTGAACTAAATTCACTCCGTGTTAGTATGTGCATGGCATGAGCTTGGGATCTGAAAGAGTAAGACATCATCCTCAAGGAGCTTGGTGTATGCAGACAGTTACAACAGAGCAATGAGCTGTGGCTTATGGAAACCCAGGATAGAGCTATTCCATCTGCCTTGTATGGTTAGAATAGTCTTGGAGGAGAGGATTGCCTGAGCTGCGACCTGACTGGGTCTTATCTCCCCTCAGTCTCAACAGCACTTGATCACTCTCTCCTTGAAGCACTTTTTTCATTTAATCTTCCTCCACACTCCTTCCTAATCTCCTTTGCTGTCACTTTCTTATCTACCAAGTCTTTAGATGTCAAAATTCCCCAGTTCCTAATACTCAAACCTCTCTCTCTACTGCCTCTACTCCCTTGAGACCTCATCCAGAAATTGGAGATAAATATTATCTGCCACTCAAAAACACTAGATTCTTGTTTGTAGCTCTGACCTCTTCCCTCCAGTCACTCCTCTGAACATCTCCTCTGAAGGTCTGTGGGGTATCTCTAATTGCATCCAATCAACACTAAACACCTACCTGATTTCTACTATCACCTCCCTAAAACACTACAACCACTTCAATCTTCCCGTCTCAGGCTAAACCTCTAGAATAATTCTTGAGAGTCAGTTTCTCTCTTTCTCTCTGTCTCTCTGTCTCTCTCTCTCTCTCTCTCTCTCTCTCTCTCTCTCTCTCTCTCTCATGCCCACATCCACTTGGTCAGCTAAATATTCGCTCCTTAAAATATAACTGTAATTTAGTCTCTTACCGTCTCCACTGCTCTTCCCTCAATCCAAGTTACCATGACCCTCTGATACTTGTAAGACCCTCCTCACTGGTCTCCTGGTCTCTACCTTAACCTTAAAATTAGAACAGTTGTATAAAATTGCCATGCATTATATCACTCATCTACTCCAAACTTCTCTGTGATTTTATATGTCACTCAAAATAAAATCCAAAATCTTTCTTACGACCTAAAAGAATTCCTATGTAACCTGAGCCTCCATATACCTGGGTTCGACCCCATCACTGCCTTATCAGCTCATTCAGTTTCAGTGGCCATTTTGCTGTTCTTTCACTGTGCCAGGTGCCACTCTCCTGCCTGAAAGTCCCCTCTCTGCCTGTACCATCTTCCTCCAGATACCTGCTTGACTTTCTCCCTCGCTTCAAATATCACGTCCACAATAAGTGGGACACTGCTTTGCTACACTACTTTTTGTGTTTTCCCCCACAGTGTCTGAGGGCCCTAGAAGAAGCAGGTGGAACATGGCTACAGTCTTCAGAGATATTTTCACGAAGGTGCTATTCATGGAGGAAAGCATGATAAGATTTTTAGCAACACTTGAAAGTATCCTTATTCCTAAACAAGCAGAGACAGAAACATGTTCCTGAGCCCTTCTAAGAGCTAAGGCCACAGAAGCAGGAATGCTCAGTGGATTTGTGGCTATAAGCAAACATCTGCTGCTGAAGCAGAAAGCAGAAGACAAACACCAGGCTCTTGCATCTGGTGCTTCCTTTTAGGCAAATCCAGCTGTGGAATTTGAAGCCAGAGGGCAAGGGACCCCTGGTATTACAGTCCTCAGAGTTTAAGTTCAAGAGCACACAGCAGGGCAGAGCAAAGAACAGATCCGGGGCAAGCAAACTGCACAACACACCCATGTCCCTGGTTCCCCTCCTTCCAACATCAGTCATCAAGTTCACCATTTCACTCACTATAATGACTAGGGACACCTAGAAAAAGAAGACTCAGCCATCCTGGGTCCTAGAGTGACAAAGGTGTGGAGCAGAGTTCCCTCTGGCCCATGGTGGACATGGCATGCAGAAAACAATAAGCTCCAGAGACTGCAGGATTATTTGTTACTACAGTCTCACCCAGCTTATTGTGACCAATACACTTTCTCTTTGAAAACAGCATGCTCTTCACACTCTATCATGTTACTATGCCTTGGTTTTTCCCTCAATCTCACTACCTAATAAGCTTCAATGTTCATTAATTGTCCAGCATCCTCCTCTAAAGCATAAACCAGAGGGCAGGATATTTTGTTCACTACTGATTCTCCATCTTTAGAACAGCCCCTGACATACAGCAAATGGCAAAGTTCTTTGTTGGACAAATGAATGAATAAACTTCATTATGAGCAACACGTACTGTTACGACATGGGCATATTCTCTCAACTAAGGAAGTTTCAGAGTAAGCAAGTTTCTTAAACTCACCACGTTTAAAGGATAGAGCACATTGTGAAGGCATTGGACTCCACCCAGCATTTCACCACTCTGCCATGCTGCTTGCCACTGTGAAGAGCACTTTGTGGGGAACCTCAGGAAAGTCTGTCTCAGACACAGACCAGAGATAGCAGAGATCTAGTGCCTCCTACATAATGCAACATGCTAGTTCTGGCTGGAGCCAAGGGTGACAACCAGTAAACTAATGGAGATAACAGGGAAAATAAAAACATTGTTTGTCTATGTAAAAACAATGCTAATTGTACTCATTTATGTGAACTGCTTACCATGTCTGCCTAATTATCAGTCCACACAGTTTAACCAATGTCAACCTAACTTTGTTATAAGTTTTATTTGATTATAACCATGAAAGCTAAAAACGCGATCTAAGGCCAACAGTGAGCTGGTTGCTCAGAGACTGGTTCGTTGCCCAGAATTTAAAATTAGAGATCAGCTACCTACCTCTTAGAAGCTTCTGCTATACCTATTATTCCAGGTATAACCTCTCACCTGGTCTAGAAGCTCCTCAAGGCGTGAACTATATAACTTTTTCTAGTAACATTTCACTCCCCACACAAGAGCACAGCTCAGTCCTAAGGGGTCCCTTTTCCAGTGTTCATCACTGGTGCTCACTAGAAAGGTGGTCCTATTCATGCATCTTTGAATCTATTCTTGTAGTTTGGAAGCTGAAGATGCTGGAAACCCATTAATATTTTAAAGGCATTGACTGTCACATCTGCAACGAGCTGTAGCAGCTGTAAACAATGCCAAGAGCCCTCACTGGAGCACTGTAGCAAACTTCAGAAGAAGTGGGATGAGGGAACAGGGAAAGTTTAGTAGCTTAATGCCTGAGAAGAATCCTTAGGACAGAATGGGCCACTGTCTTCCCAGTAATCTAACCTTTTCTTTTGGAGTTACAAATGTTTTAGCTGGGCACATGGCAGTCCAGGAAAAAGTCCTATTCCCAGTTACTTTGGACTTAGGTATGTGTGGTCAAAGAGATATCAGTAGGATTGATTAATGCAAATTCAAGACTGCATTTAAAGAAAAAGTCTATCTCTTAATTTTTACTTTCCTCTAGTCAAGGCAAGGGTCAGAGTTTAGACAAGAGTCCTTAGAGCCTAGATAGAATGATGAGCTGGAGCAGCAAGATCAAAGGAACCTGGATGTCAGAACTATGGGATTGTATGTGGATTCAGTGACACATGTTCACCCTCCTAGCACTTGGGAGGCAGAGGCAGGAGAATTACAAGTTCAGTGCCAGCCTGGGCTACAAAGCAAGACCCTGTCACAAAACAAAAGAGCTATAGAATTGCAGCATCAAACCATTACAGAGCATTGTCACCAAGAGTGTCAGGGAGGATAGAGGGAAGGAGGGAGAAAGAGAGGAAGGGAAGAAGGAAGGAAGAAATCTATATATACAGGATATATAAGTTTGTCTGAGCCACAAGAAAGTTTAGAATGAATACCCACCAAATAATTACCATAGGCTACCTTAGGAGATGGAACATATGACCTAATACAGCAAGTGTTACTCTTACTTTGCCATTAGAAAGCACAACTGTGACCTGAAATATATTATATAGAGAAAATTAATAAACTAAAGCTATATTATATCCACATGGATGAAATTCAGATAATAATTTTGAGTAAAAGTTAAAAGTTAAACATTAATACATTACGTGGGGGTTAGAGAGATGGTTCAACAGTTAAGAGCTCTGACTGTTCTTCCAGAGGACCTGGGTTCTGTTCCCAGCATCCACATGGTGGCCAACAACCATTCAGAACTACAGTCCCGGGGTTCTGATGCTCTCTTCTGACCTCCACAGGCATTGTACGACATGGGTGCACTTATATACATGCAGGCAATACACTCATACATATAAAATAATAAATAAAATATTTTAAAAGAGATTAATACATTATGAAATCAACTATATACAAAGTTTAAGACAAAAATATGGATGCATATCAATAGTATATAAAAACAAGTGTGGGGATGGTAAACCTAAATTCACATTAGCAGTTACTTACAGAGAAAAAAGGCCACGATACAAATCAAATCAACTTACATCATCTTTTTCTGTGATTCTGCAATATATTCTGCAATATCTGTCTCTGTGTCTGTGCATGTGTGTGTGTGTGTGTGTGTGTGTGTGTTTTCATTTGAAACAAGTACACCAAATGTTAAGGCTTGATAGGAACAGATGCTCATTATAAAATTCTTGATACTCGTGTTTGAAGGTTTCTATAATAAAAATGACCACAGTTTTTACACTTCACAATTTACCTATGTGGAAGATGCACTCACTAAAATGAATTAAAGTATTTAAAAAAAGAAAGTGTGCATGTTATTCACACCTCCAATGAAGTAAGAATTTATGGCATTGGTGTTATAGAATTATATACCTTTTTCATCATTAGATTGTAGACTCTTGAGAGCCTGCAGTATTAATCCATAGCTCTCAGGTACCTGCAGGGTCTAATGCCTGCCAGCATCTCTGAACCCCTGTTATATAATGAGTGTTCTAGTATACTCCAGAGATGCAAAGGTCATTCTGATCCAGCTCTTGCTTTCAAGAGCTTTACAGCTAGCAACAGAGACAGATGAATAACTAATTATAAGTTACTAGGTTTCCTCTGTGATTGACAAATGACTCTGGCAGTATCTCATCTGCTGATAAAGCTACATGTTGGGATTGGGAGGACTAGAGCAGATTTCTGCTCCCTTCTATGCTCTACTGCTCACAGACTTGCGACAGTGTGAAAATAACACAATTTCTATATTATTCCTCATGTATAATGTTGCAGAACTGTGAGTCTTCAATGAAATAATCTAATTACAAACACATGGCACTCACAGAGACAGTCAATGCTGAGAAACACCTGAAATGCAAGGGGAAGCAAAGGACCAAGAAAGCAGAATGATTTGTCAAAGTTCAAGCTACCATGATACATTATAAGTCCAGAATACCTACTAAGTCTGTGCTCCCAGGGTACTTTGAAAATCTTAATCCTAGAGACTGGCTAGATGGCTAGCTGTTAAGAGGATCCAAGTTTGGCTTCTAGTACCCATATCAAGTGTCTTACAACCTCTTATTAATCCAGGGAATCCAATGCCCTCTCTGGCTTTCATGGGCACCCCCATGCAGGTGCATGCACACACACACATACAGTTTTTTTTAAATAAAAAAATAATAAAACCTTTTTAAAAAAAAAGATTCCTGAACTTTCTGAATGTTCAATCAATGTTGGATTGAGATTCAGCTTCCAATTTAAGTCAATCCTTTAATTATAGAAATCTATCATTTTTATTATTTATTTATTTGTGTGTGTATGAGTATATTTTCTGCATGTATCCAAGTGCACTTGTGTTTTGCAATCCCCAAGGAGGTCAGAAGAGAGTGCTGGATCCCCTGGTACTGGAGTCAAAGATGGTTGTTAGCTGCTATGTGGGTTGTTAGCTGGAATCAAACCCAGGTCCTCTGAAAGCAGCCAGTGTTCTTAATTGCTAAGCTATGTCTCCAGTCCCTAGAATCCTATAATTTTAAAGCTAAGAGAAATTTTAAAGAAAAAAAAATCACCTTAACACTCCTCTCCACCATCCCCTACAATGCTTAGGAAGGCCAAGTCAGCAAACTCTCTAAGATCTCACAACATGGCAGGTCTAGACTGCTGATCTCTCACTCCATCAGTCTCCAAGTCCCACATTCAAAGGTTCTTCCACTCCACCCTCCCCTGTAGCTCATCTTCCCTTTCAGTCCGTGACACTGGTGGTCACTCTTCATTGACAAAAATGTCTCCTTTCTTGACTTCAACCACATCCCTTCCGTCTGGTTTTCTTACTAGCTCATTGTCAGCTCCTTTGAGCCTCCTATCTGGGAAGTTCCTCCTCAACCCATGTGGTGCTCTGTGTGTCCTCATGAACCTTTACGACTCCTTTTCACCTCTGAAATGCTGAATCAGGCCAGCCTGGGGGCCTGGAGTAAAGCTCTGGGAGGTGAACTACAGCTTGGGTCACCAGAATAGGAAAAGCTCTGCTGATGAAAACTAGACATTTGCTACATTCTATTTGCTTACAGCATCCCCTGAGTTCTCTGGATAATACTGAGATAGACTTGATTGGTTTCTGCTTCACAGATGAGCAAACTGCAGCTAAGACAACATAGCACACTTGTCTGAGGTCACATAAAGAGTAAGCAGCAGAGCCACTTGCTCCTAAGACCAAGGCATACCACTGTGCAACACTTCCTCCTTGGAGCACGGTGTCTGGCCTACCCACCAGGTACTATTCACTCAGCAATGGTGGTGGTCTTCACTTGAAAACTGACCTACAAGATGGAGAAAATGGATCTGAATGTGCTTCAACCTTCTTGCATTAACATTCAAACTGCTTAGGCCCACATTCAGGAGTGTTGGTCTGAAGTCTACAATTGTACTCAATATCTTCCTTTTTCTTTTCTCCTGAGAATCAGCCAACTGCCTCTACATTGCTCCTTTTGCTACTGATGCTACTGAACTTTATTTTTTTTTTCCGAGTACTTTTCTCTATAGTCTCAATTGCCCCTTGAGAGTTCTGAAGAGGGGCTGGCCAGCATCCAAGTCAAAACTCCACATTTACTGAGTTTTCCCTCCATTCCTGTAAGCAGCCTATCTCTCTGTTCTGTTATATCCACTGACTTCATGCTGGTAAAATCCCTCTCCATAACCAGCCTCTTCTCTCTTCCAAAACCGCAACCTTCAACAGGAAGATAGAAAAACCTCATGCACCCCTGAGTCCACTTCTCCCTCAACAATCAAGGAAATGCAGCACAGACCTGTTCACAAGCCAATTTGATGGAGGAAAGTCCTCAACTGAGAGTCTCTCTTCCCAGGTGACTCTACTTTATGTCAAGTTGACAAAAACTAATCAGCACAACAGATTTGTCTGATGCATGGTTTCACACAAATCCCTTGGATACAAGCCTTTTCACCCTCATTTTGTGAAGTTAGGGAAATGGAGGAAAATCTTTTTAGAAAAATTACATGACCTCTAAAAGAAAGAAATGACACAGTAAAAGGGACATGCACAGGCTTGTGTTTATCTGCCCCACTGAAGTTACAAGATGGCTGCTGTACCATCTTGTACAGGCAGGAAAACACTGCATCTCCTCCCAAAACAAGTGAGGCTGCCCAACAGCCAGTATGGCATCTGTGCCACCCATGCCTCAGCCCCAGGGCTAGTGGCAGTGATTACTCAAAAACTACCATACAAAGAAGACTCATGTCCCAGGTTTTATCCAGTGGGGTCACTGGTGGAAGACTGGAGGATGAGATGAAGACAAAAGCACAGATAGTTTTGAAAGGCATGTCCCAGTCATAGCTCTCTCTTTCCCATGATTCCAGCTTCTTCCCTGTACTCCTGCCTTTCACAGTCCCAACTCACACTGGACACACACACACACACCATCACCACCACCACCACACACACACACACACAAGAACCCAGCCTTCACTCCTCCCTGAGTCACTCCAGCCTCAGCCTCCTGCTAGGAAGGTCTTTGTGCTCAGTGGCCCACATTTGGCTCCTCAGCTCTGCCATCACTTGTGTAATTCAATGGCCTCTATTGAAAAACCGAGGGTCTGTTTCTGTTTTCCTTATGGATGTTGACTGGCAGCAGGACTTGTCTAAGATCATACAGAAACTAAAAAATAGACTCAGACCAATCTTCCTGACCTCAAATTCCTGGCTCTCCCCAAGCACACTATCCTGCCGCATCAATGGCCTCAGAAGATTCTAGGTCTTAATATCTCTCTGATTTTCTACTTCCAGTTGGAACTCTCCTTTTGGGAGCCAGTGTTTTCATATCTAGATTCAAAGACTTTCTTGCTGGTTAACTGATTTGCTTGAACTCAATCAGAACCTCAAACATAGCAGACATCAAACCTGCCAGGAGAGTCTCTCTCTGCTTGTTTACCTGCTTATCTATTTGTATGCAAGAAAATCCTAATTCAAATTTTGAACCACTCCAGCCTCTATGAAGGCACCTCAAAATCCTCTGGAATGCAAAGAAAACTTACCCAAGTGAGGCAAAGTTTCTTTCTTTGTGCCCTGTCTGGAACATGAGGCTTGCTGAGGTTCCACCCCACTGCCTGTCCTGAGGCTATTACTTAAGAGCCTCACTGGCTCTACCAAAATTAGTTTGGGTGTAGCTCTCCCTCCTTGATTCTCTTGCTGGATGAAAATGATGAGAAGAAGTACATTCCTGGCCTCTCTCAGGTAACTCAACATGGATGGGGACCTGGTATGCACAACACAATGGAATAATGAGATTTCCTCTAACGGGGGGAGGTTACATAACTGGAAATCAACCATTAGCAATAAGAAAGCCCTCACAGAGGGTCAGAAACAAGAGGGCTTCATCTTAGGCTCTAGGTTCTGATGGGAAGAGAGAAAAGTTACCAGCAGAGCCCACTAACAATGCAATTCAACTAAACTGTCCTCCAAGAGCACCAGAGGCTAGAAAAGCCTGGGAAAGGGGCTCTGCTCTACTTCTCTGGAGCTCTACTTACCTCATGACACACCAGCCCTGCCTGTCTTCCCCCTTACCTGTCTGCTTCCTTTCAAACCTCCTGGTGTAACTACTATCAGCACAGCCAGCTCTCAAATAGTTCCACCTGATTCATAAGGGAGTTGTACTACTTTCTTTTCTCATTGCTGTGACAAAAAAATACCGGACAAAAACAACTTAAGGAAGTGTTTATTTTGTCTTACAATTCAAGGAGATATAGTCCATCATGACGGAAAAGTCATGGCAGCAAGCATGTGAGACAGATGGTCACATTGCATGCACAGTCAGGAAGCAGACAGAAATGAAATCTACTAACTCAGTTTATTTTCTCTTTCCTATTCAGTCTGGGACCCCAACCCATGAAATGGTGCTTACCATATTCAAGGTGCATCTTCCTACCTCATTTGACTTAATCTAGAAACTTCCTCAGAGACAGGCCCTGAGATTTGTTTGCACAGTGATCTTAAATCCCATCAAGTTGACACCAAGATTAACCATCTCAGTGGTGTAAGACATGATGTATAAAATCACTGTTGCAGTATTCTCAAATGTCTACCCCTCAGAGAGAGAGATCACAGATGGAGACATTCTCTCTGTCTTGACGGTGACATGGAAACAAATACTGAGTCGAATTCACCAGCCTTACAATGGACTGAGCTTTGATCTAAAAGGCCAACATCTAATCCAATCACTATGATAATTCTGCCAGAGCAGCGGACCACAAATGATGACTGACATACATACACATACTGGCTCTCCACTGACAGACATGAAAATGAAGTGTAGGCAGAACAGGCAAACCATGGCACCACAAGGAGCTCTATAGCTGTATATCAAATGCCCTGAGAGCCTAAAGAACACTCCTTCCCCAGAAATCAGATTCCATGTTTTGGTCTGTGAGCTGGGTGGATCTTGAGGTCATGTGCACGCTGAGAGTCTGACTTGGGAATGAACTCAGAGTGACCACCAACAAATCCTCATAAAGGCCTACCAGGGATGCCTCTCTTGTGTCATTCACACAAAATGTGTGTGAACCCAGCCTTGTTCCCTCATTTCCAATTCTGCTTCCCATCATTGAGAAAGTACTTCCTAAGTTGAAGAAACAGCATTTAAGATTCCAGACTTCACATTTTATGCATTAGAGAGTTAAACAATACACCTATGTGTTAGACACTCTTCTAGCTGCTTTATAACTAGTAATTCCTACCATTAATGCAGCCCTTCTACCAGTTCTCTGAGATAGTACCCTTATTATCACAGTCCACACACACACACACACACACACACACATACACACATACACACACACACACACACCTTCTTGAGAAAGAGTTTCACCTTATAGCCCAGGTTGGCCACAAATGGAAGATCCTCTTTGTCTCAGCTTTCCCAAGGGCTGGGATTACAGGTATGTACCATTTATAAGGAACTAAGACACTGAAGGGTTGAGTGACCTATGCAAAGTCCTTTGATTCTGTGGAAAAGTTGGGTTCTTATCCCAAAAGCCTGCTTTAGACTGCATATGCGCATTATTGTGTTTGTCCCACACAAGTCATTTTAAAACTTGCTTCCAAAAACACTGTGAACCTGTATTGGGAGTGAGGTGTAGTTGCCAAACATGCAGAGCAAGCCCTCCACAAACACTGACCTGAAGCTGTCACTGAACTTTTCTGAGCATCTACTCCATGCCAGGCACTAAATAAGGCATTTTGAAATTGAGTTCCCCTTACCCAGCTCCTTGTTCCCTTACGGAAAGATAAGTCTCAGAAACACTCAAGTGGATATTCACAGGCAGATTCCTGCTATGGTTTTCAGACTGCTTCTGCCCTCTAGGCCATCCCTGCCTTCTGGTCTGTGGCATCCTGAGACCATTTCTGAGACCATTTCCTTCAAGGGAGGAAAGCAGGGATCCTCAGACAGGGTGGACTGGAGGAGCCAGCCAAAGGCAGAGTTGGTCAGTTTCTCAGGCTGTCAGGACCTGCTATGTCATACCTGGCTGCAGCTCCTCAACTGACCCAACCTGTCTCTTCCCCTCTGCTCTCCCTCTTACACCCAGTGACTGCTAATCCTTCTGCAACTCAACTGTTTCTTCAGGGCAAAGCACGAGTGTCAGAGCACTTAAATTTGGTGACTACAAACACATCTGTGCCCAGCTCAGAATGCTATCAAGATGAAATCCAAAACCACGACCCCTGCGCCCCGCTTCCAGGGGCCCAACATTAGTTATTTTCTCATTGCTGTGGCCAAACAGCTCATATGGACAACTTGAAGGAAGAAGGATTTGCTTCAGCTCTCAGTTTCTAAAGGTTCAATCCCTGGTTTCTTGGCCCGTGTCCTCAGGCAGAACACCGTGGCAGTGGGAGTGTGCTTATTGTTGTATAGCCCTCGTTCTTTGCAAACACCTGATGCACAGGCCCTACTAGTGCTTTCTTCTATGGAATACCATCCAAATTCACCACAGGTAAAAGTTTTAACCATTGGACTTATACCAGGGTTTACCTGTCTCCCACCTACTACTAAGAATGGGTCTCCACTGCCAGTCAACAGGTGAATGACCCAGCTCCAAAAGCTATCTTATCACCTACTTTTATTGAATAATTTTTGAAAGACTGTTTCAAGATGGATGACATAGACTATGAGACGAAGATTATGGTCTAAGAAGATTATTAGGGAGTGTTCTCAGGATTAACACTAGTTTTTTAATTTTTTTTTTATTTTATGTGTGTGAGTGTATTCTATGAATGTATATAAATGCACCTGTGTCGTGCAATGCCCAAGGTGGAGTCGGATCCCCTGGAACTGGAGTTAGGGACAGTTGTTCACCACTCCGTGGGTGCTAGGAATTGAACCTAGCTCCTCTACAAGAGCAGTCAGTGCTCTTAATTGCTGAGCCATCTCTCCAGCCCCAGGGTTAATACTTGTGAAGAAGAAAAGGAATCAAGCAGAGAGAGAATTGGAACCACAATGCAAGTTTAACAGTTCCAACAACCCTGCTGGGAAATCAAGAACCAGAATGGCCCATCAGGATTGTCCTACTGTATTAGTTACTTTTCTTGTTGCTGTGACAAAATACCTGACAATAGCAACTGAAGGAAAGAAAGGTTTATTCTGGATTACAGTTCAAGGGGATATAGTCCATCATGGAGGGAAAGGCATAAGACAGCTGGTTATATCGTATCTCCATTAGGAAACAGAGAGAGATGAATGCAGATGCTCAGCTCACTTTCTCTTTTATATTCAGACTGAGGCCCCAGCCTATGAGATGATGCTGGCCACTTTGTAGCAGGTTTTAAATTTTCTAATGTATGCATAGATCATGGTGATAAAAATTAAAGTTTAAGGCATGAAAGAGTTAGAAATGGCGAGAAGTGACACAAATAACATTTAATTTTTTTCCAAATTTTAGAAAGTAAAATCAGTTCAGCTACAATCAAAGCTTTCAACCACCTATCTAAATGAACCCTAAACTCAGTATTTCTCAAAGGGCCAGTAACTCATCCAAATGGGAACAACCCAGAGAGCTTGTATTACATACTGAAGTCTAGGCAACAGTGCTCCAGGAACTCTGAACACTGACTTCTCAGTACAGGCTCCCTGCGCTAAACCTCAGTTCTAGCCAAATTTACCTAGTCACTTGTTTCTGCAAAATCTCTGACATAGTCCTACCTTCAGCTTTTGCCTTTTCTCAACAGAGTCCATCCCTTTACTCTAATCACCCACATTCCCTTCCTACCTGTAAAGTACTTCAGACTCAAGTTCCTCTGGAGCCTTGTGAGACCAGTAAAAAGAAAGCCATGAAGGATGCCAGCCTCAATCTGCTGAGTCCACACCCATCCTATCCCGACTCCATGTTATCACCCAGCTTGCATAGTAGGATAGAATTCTCCTCTGTGTGTGAAATCCCTCCTCTCGCATCCCCTCCCACACACACATTTCTCTTTATAAAGGACTATATAAGACCCACTTGGAAAAACTAAGGATAATCTCCCCATTTAAAATTCTTAATTTAACTATATTTTTAGAAATCTTTCTCCGAAAGTATAATGACACTTATACATAGAGACATCATGATGAAACCCATTGCTTTGTCTGTTAACCTAAAATTTTATTTTAAAAATAAATTTAAAAAAAAAGAAACCTTTCTCCAAATAGCTTACCATCAGGATTGTCCTACTGTATTAGTTACTTTTCTTGTTGCTGTGAGATGCAACAAGAAAAGAGAACTGAGCATCTGCCTGGCCCCAGACATAACCTGCTGGGGATTCTTTTAGACTCATGTCTGGAAGCAGTTTGGGGCACATGTGCAGATTACTTGGGGTATGGGGTGTGCTTTGCTCAAGCCTCCACTTCCAAAGACTCTGATCCTGCTGTCAGAGAGGAGGTCTGGCCATGGGCATGTCTTTAACCTCCCAGGTGATTTTCACATGTACAGTCAGGCTGGAGAACCATAGCACAGAGCTATGAAGAAACAGGAAGCAGCCCCAAGTCTCCTCCAAGCTCAGCCTCTGTCCTGACTCTCAGAGCCCTCTGACATCTGGAAATAGGATGAAGAGTCCAGGCTGGCAAGAGAGGGCAGAAGGAAGGGTTCCAGTGGGACTTGTCCTCTTCCCATACCTGTCAGTCCACCAGCTCCTGGTCCTTGTCTCAGACAAAGGGTTTAAGTCAAACAGAAAGGAACTTTATTGAGCTGTGCAAACTGGGAACTTGAGTGTTCCCTAGACTAAAAGTCTCCAAGTTCCCTGAGAACCAAACATTGCTGACTTACATGGGGTCTTCAGCTAACCAGGGGAGAAGGACATTGGAGGGGAGGGGTAAATTACAGGCCATGAGGTGGGACTCTAGAACATGTCCGTGAGCTACCAGGGCTAGGGATTTTAGCACTGTAGTCAGAGTCCCCTAAGCATCTGACTGTGCATGTTCTTTATTCCTTTTGTATGAAGATAGAGGTTGGAGTCAGTGACTTCCTTCTTAGTGGTCTTGTTAAGCCTGTTTTTCTTGCTAAGCAAACTAAGCTCACCATAGAGGCTAGTGAAATGGAAATTACAAGATTACAATAAGCAGCTGTTAGGTGTCTTTCCCTCCTGGGGCTCCTCCATTCCTTCATAACTGAACTGAATATTGAGTCTCCCAGCACAGATCTAATTGCCAGACTTCAGCAAGAGCAGAGAGAAAAGAAAACGAGACAAGTGGGACACCTGGGGCAGGAGAATTATTGAAAAGCACATTAATTTGTTAAACCCTTCTGTTCTTTCCAGGAAATAAGTTCTCAGACTCCTTATCAAGTATGCTTCAGAATAGCCTCATCTTCACATACCCACAGTCACCACACACACACACACACACACACACACACACACAGAAGCTCATGAAGACTCACACCTGATGGCTGTCTGGGTCTACACCTTCACCCACCCAGAGGAAAAAGGATGTGTGAAAGATAAAGCTGGCAGCTAAGGAAGACAGCCATCTTTCCATGCTGTGCTCTATCTCCAAAGGCATGCATTTCTTGACCTTGAATAGCAGGGCAAAGGCAAGGCCTGAACACTTTAACTGCTCTCAGTACTGTGAGGAGGAAGAAGAGGCTGCTGAAAGGGCATGGGGGAGAGGGAAGAAGTAAGCACAGTGTGCAGAGAGTTGCAAAGCTGACCCAGACCTCTAGATCAAGAACAAAGTCTTGATTCCAGTATCAGAAACCTTATAGCAAGCTCTGGTCCAGCCACTGTTCAGTCAGGAGCCTCAGGTAACTCATTCAATTTCTCCAGGTGTTGTTTCCTTATTCAAGAAATAGAATAATTGATTTCAGGGACTGGAATTAAACCATTTGCATGGGCTTTGCCAGTACCACAAATGTTCTTTGAAGATGGATGACACCCACTACCCTGCAGCCTCAGGTGTCATTGCCTATCCTGGGGTGGTGACAGAGAGAACCATTTCCCACTTCTCATCTCCTTCTCAGCACCACCAGTTCTGCAGGAGTTCCCCCTACCTCCACAGAAGCCCAGCGCACTCCCTGACCCTGTTTCAAGCCTAAATTGCTTCTGGAGTCCCTACTCTCTGGTTACTTGCCTGCCAGGCTGGGCCCCTGGCAGCTGCATTCTCTGCCAGGTTAGATTTGCCATCAGTGTCTCCTGGCTTGACTCTTCTGGTCTGTCTCAGCAGGCTGGCCCTGCTCACCCATATTAAACGTCAGCTCTTAGATAGGCATTATGGCTAAGCAGCTGAAAGACCTCAGAAGCTGATTTCCCTTTCTCTAGCTACTAGATCATTCTTTTATTCACCAACTCCCAGGTGAGAAGCTGGGCCCATTTTAGGGATGTTTGTTCCCTGTGTCCCCAAACAATGGCTAGCATCTTTTAAAATCTCATCTGACTCCTCTCCCCAAGAACACAAACCACTAAATCCATTCCCTCAATCTCACCGAGTGGCAAATGCTCACACTCAGATACTTCAGGGAAAGGTGTGCTGTGAGAGGCAGTACTGCTCCCAAAGTGCATTTCTTCAGCCCCCTGCTGGCCCTCATACCCAGTGACAAAAGCCAGGGCCTCTACGGTGAGAGGATGCTCTGTGAGCACCTGGACCAGAGCCAAGGAAAGACAGCCACTAGTCTGTCAGCCAAGCCTGATATCTGCAGGTAACCTCTGGCCAGGGCCTCACATGGCCTCTCTGGCCACACTCTGAGAGCTTGACCAAGAATTCCTTCTCTAGATTAGCAGATAAAATGCTTCTGGCATCCAGCTGACATATGTATGTATTGAAACCCCACCATGTGACAGATCATGATAGGGATTGGGGGTGCAACAAACAGTCAAAGAGACAGCCTAGCCTCCCTGCCTCCTAGCCCTCGTACCTCCCATAGAAGACAGAACCATTAGTGAAAGTAACTGATGAAATTTGTCAAACCATTGGAAATACATTGCTGTGGTAGAGTCTGGTAGAGCTAGGGCCTCCTTGTGATTGGTGATTTAAAAGTCCTTTAGAGGAGTCAGGATTTAAGCTGACACTCAAAGGCTAAATAACTGGAGAAATAGCAGGCAGAGGGCTGTGTATTCAAAGGCCCTGAGGCAGAAAACACTTGGCTTGCCCTAGCAACTACAGAACCCTGAAAAAAGAGAACAGGAAGAGCACCCCCAGAGTGCTAAGCCATGGAGAAAGATGGGTTTCTCTCACTTCATCAGAGGACTTTAAGCAAGTGACTAATGTAATTAGCATTGGAAAAACTCCCCAGAATGTGTAGAAAGTATCAATAAGCATTAAAAGAAACTGAGAGTTTTAAGGTAATCAGAAGCAAAGGTTTTTCTGATACACAGGGCCAGCAGAAAGCATCTTGCTAGAAAAGTCTGCTTTGTCAAAACAACTTAAAACTCAGATGGAACCCTCTATCTAAAATGGTTTATAATTGCCTTACCTTGGAACAGTGTCTAATTCTGGTTCCCACATGCTCTGTCTCAGCCAGATTTTTCAATTATGCAAAGGAGAAAAGATATCTACTTATTCTGCCTTTTTAAATTAAACAGGTAGTAAATGTTTAAAACCTAGAAAACATCATGGTTATTATTAATCAAATAAGTTAGCATGGACTTTTGTTGAGTTGTTTCCTGTGGGCCAGGCTCTGTGGGAAAGTTCTTGAGCCTGAGATGCAGTTCAGTGACAGAACACATGAGGCCTGGTTTCATCTCCAACACCCCCAAAGAGGAAAGTTCTTATAAAGATACCCCTGTCCTTCGGGTGTTTGCACCCTGGTTTGGGGAAGATGAGATAAAATTTAGAGGAAGTTAAGTTACACTCTGGTATTGAAGTCCCTGCTCAAGACAAACAATGGAAGAAATATTGTAAAGTTGTACATGAGCTCCTACTCAATGGGTTTTAAACAAAATGCCAGCCAGGTACAGTGGTGTGTGCCTGTGCTTCCAGCATTCAGGAGGCTGAGTCTGGGAGGTGGAAAGTTCAAGGCAGCCTGGGCAATATAGGGAGATCCTGTCAGAGAAAGAAGGAGGAAGAAAAGGAGAAGGAAGAGACAGGGGAAGAATGGAGGAGGGAGGAGGGAGAAGGGGAGGGATGAATATTGGACAGAAAAGCTTAAGTCCCACACTTTGGGACTCACCATGAGGATCAGCAAGCACTATCTTGTGAGTGAATGGTCCAGACCAAAGTACCAATCATGTAAAGTGCAGGACATGTTCAGGGATCGTGAACATGCCCCATCAAGCCCATGAGTGCTGGAAATATTGACTGACATGTACATTAACCTAAGCAGGCATGGGTCTGGGTTTTATAACTCCTAAAACGTAGATAATTTTTGTGATCTCAGTTAAACACATGCACACACACACACACAGTTACTAATAAAAAGTTAGGTATGTTTTCAAATAAGATAAGAAATCATGAATTATTTTTAGTTCCTTGGACATTTAGGACCTTTTCTACTAAGATATCTTGAGGCAATTTGCCAAAAACACTTACATGGAAATTCCCCTTTGTTGGGCCTCATGGGCCTAGCAGCTTGTTGAGCTCCTCATTGCAGCCACCGCTGCTGATCACCACCCCAGCGGCCTGAGCTCCGAGCTCCAGCTGCAGGTGGCGCGGGATGATGCGTCAGGTAGGGGGGTGACAGCACTATGTGTCTGTGGTGTGGCGCAGCCACCAGGCAAGAGTGGCAGCCGCTGTCCAGCATGCAGGCCACAGCATAGCTCAGCAGCTCCAGGAAGGGCAGGACGCCGGCCAGGCCTTACCTCCCTGCTTGCCATGGCCAGACTTCTAACCAACCATCACAACTCACTTCTAATCAACTGTCACCAACCGTCACAACCCACTTCTAACCAAGTGTTTTGAATGCAGCTGTCTGAGCCTCACCCAAGTCTGGTGGCCTGTCAAAATGGTCTTTGCCTGGCTGCAGCCTACGTGACTAAAAACGATTAGTCCTTCACTCACTTTTAGCCCTGCCCCTACCCTATATAAGTCATCCTGTAAGCTTCAATAAATGAGATCCTGCTTGGACAGACTCCCGGCTTGGTGTGGTGTTTTCTCTGGAGTGGAGAGGGTCCAAGTCATCGACACTCACCATCCCGCTCAGCCCCTCGAGGAGGCTGGCTGGACCATCTTCTCCACCGCCCTACCTGCCGGCGATCCCGGCAGACTGGTGCCCCGTGTGAGGAAACAGAAAAACGCCGATGGGCCAATCGGTCTGCGAGTGAGTGTACCCCCATAAATTATGGGGCAGTCTTTTTTTAAACCCACCTCCCAAAAACCCCAAAACAAGTCGCCTGAGAGGGTGACCTTTTTGATCAAAGAAAAACCTACGCCCCAGCCTACACCCAACCCTTCACCCGTCTTGGGAAGGAGTTTTTCCCCAAAGCCTCCCTCCACCAGGCCAGACATTAATCCCTTCTGGGCTCCCTCGGCCCCCCACCTTATGGGGGATACTGAGCCCCTCCTCAGGAACCCTGCTAACCTTTTTGCCATCACCCCAAATTTTATTGCTTACAGAGCTCTGTACATTCCAAATGCTGCAGTACTGTGGCTGTAGTTCTTCATCTGCTGGGTCCAGGGGCATCCTGGGTCCATGCAAATAGCTGCACAGAGGCTACCCTGGCCCATCAACGTGGCCCCTAGTATAGTGGCCTCTAAGGATGTAGGGTCCTTGTCCCACCAAACCCGAGCCATGATGGCTGCCCTACAATTAAACAGACAGGAGGAGATGACTACCCTGGTAAATGCCCTCCATTTACCAGGGTAGTCTCAGTAGGTAAGGGATGAACAGGTTTCAGTTGTGGCAGAGAAGGGCGCTTTAAGAGGAAATGCCCCAACCTTCTAAAAAAATCCCCACCTGTGCCTAGTGATACACCTCCACCCCATACCCTCTGTGCAACAAAGGAATTTCATTGGGCCAAAGACCGCCATTCCTCATCAGACACTACTCCTTTAAATGGGAGACGGGGCACTCCTCAGCCCTGAAATCTCTGGGGCAGAGATATTTTGGAGGAAATGGAGATTGTTCACTGTTAGAGTGCTTGCCCAGCATACTTAAGGTTCGGAGTTCTATCCCCACCTATGCCATGGTATAACATGTAAATAATATAAGATTTCAGTATTTTTGGATTTGATGAGGTTTATTTTGTGCCCCAGTATATGGTCAACTTTAGAGAAAGTTCCAACAGGTATAATAAGTTGTGATCTTTTTTCCTCTTATCATTTTCTTCTTTTTCTTACCTAATAAAAGAATAAAATCTTTCCTAGTGTTGGTAACAGGTAGCAAGAAGTTAGTTCACAACTGATCTTTTCTCACAATTGTGTCCTGTCCCACAAGGTTCATATCCTGGTGGAGAAAGGGCTGAATCTTATCCTAGGCAGTTCCAGTCCCACTAGTTTAAGGAACCTCATAAAGAAGTGCCTGGATATCCTCCAAGCCAATAATTTTAGGGTAGCCCCTGAAAAAATTCAAACAGTCCCTCCTTTTAAAATGTTGGGTTCCATCTTGTCCTTAGACTCTGCTTCCCCAGAGTCCAGTTACACATCCAGGACTCCTATACCCTACCTCAACTTCAAAAGGTTTTGGGAGAAATTAATTGGATGAGGCCGTGGATCCCCATTTCCACTGAAGTGTCGTCTCCATTGTTTGACCTTTTAAAAGGCCCTGATTTGTCTTCCCTATTATTTTATCTTCCTGCCACAGACAGATATTACACCAAGTCCAACAAGCCATTGATAATACATCATTAAAAAGATGTAATACCAGCCGAACAATTTTTCTATATATCTTCCCTGGGGAGACTTTATACATTGCACTGTTGGCTCAAGAAGGAGAGCTCATCCATTGGATCCACCCCTCAGTGGGCAGAGCCCCCAATGTCTATCCCATGACTAATCAAATTGCTGATTGCATCATTAAAGGCCCAGATACTTCTATTAGGATATTTGGCACAGAGCCTCATTTTCTTATTGTCCCCTTTAAAATTCCTGACTTTATTTGGATTCAGAGAAACAATTCTTGGGTGGTCATGGCCCTTGAAGGATTTTGGGGAAAAATTGATTGCCATTATGGCTCCCACAAGTGGATGAGCTCCTTCCTCCACTAGAGTGGCGTCCCCCTAAGCTCTTTTTGTCCCAACCTGATCCCAATGTGCTTACTATTTTCACAGATGAGGGATATATGGGGGCCTCCATGGTGGTATATTCTCCCTTTAATGCAGGTCAACAACCAGTCCCCATTCAGACCATTATTCAAAAATTGAGGGTTCAGCTCAGTTTAAAGAATTATTTGCTGTCGTTTTTGCTTTAGACAAGTTTAAAGAACCTTTTAATCTGTTCTCTGACAGCCTTTACGTGGTTAACCTTTTACCCAGCTTAGTTGAATCCTATATTAAACTTGATTCCAATCCCCTCACTCCATTGATGATCCAAGCCCGGACTCTACTTAAACGTAGAGTTAATTCCATCTTCCTTCAACATCTTAGAGGACACCAAAACCTGCCAGGACTCCTGTCTGAGGGAAATAAACTGGCTGATAGCTTGGCCTCAGAGTGTCAGTGCAACACTATCACTGAGGCCACACAGTTCCACTCATTAACCCATGTTAATTGGAGAGGCCTTAACATAAAATTTCCACTTATTTCAGATAAAGACCTTAAGAAAATAGTTAGAACCTGTAAATCTTACCAGCCCTTCCTCCAAATAACACCTCTACAAACATCTGGAACTAATTCCAGGGGACTCCGTCCCAACAACCTGTGGCAAATAGATGTTACCCACTATTCCCCCTTTGGGAAACTCAAATATATTTTCCTCTTAGTTGATACCTTCTCCCATGCCTGTTGGGCATCGGAGAAACATGGGCAAAACATGCTGTTAGTCAAATGCTCCAACGCTTTGCCATCCTCGGACTGCCAGACCAGATAAAAACAGACAATAGCCCGTGTTTTGTAAGCAAAGCTTTCACCAAGTTCCTCCAAAATTGGAAAATTTCATACGCCACAGGCATCCCGTATAATCCTCGAGGTCAGGCAATTGTTGAAAGATATAACCAAAAGCTTAAATCTCAATTACAAAAACAACAGGAGGAATCTCTACCCCCACATGATCATGTAAAAAAGGCATTATTTACCCTAAATGTTTTAAATTTTTCTAAGGAAGACACACATTTATCCGCTTTTCGAAAACATTAGTCCTTATCCATTACATACATGCTCCATCTGGGTCAAATGGAGAGATCCATTAACCGGAGCTTGGAAAGGACCAGACCTGCTTCTCACAGCAGGAAGAGGGTTCAGATGCATCTTCCCTCAAAATGAAAAGAGACCCATTTGGGTGACTGCAAGAGATTTAAAACACCTGCCTCTATCAGAGGATAATGATAATCACCCTTCCAGGGAGTGTCTCACAACTCAGAACTAGGTCTTGATTTGCTAACTGCCGAAAAGGGAGGCATCTGTTTGTTTTCACAGGAAAAGTGCTGTTTGCGTGATCCGGGATGATCTGGAGGAGAAGGCGGCGAGAACTTCAAGATAATTTTTTATGGGCTAATTTTAATGATGTTTCATCTTTTCTGTTCCCTTTGCTTGACCCCTTCCTTGTTCTCCCTTTCCTCCTGACCAAACCAACATCTTGAGGCAATTAAACCAGGTTGAGGTCCAGTATTGGAGACTTGCTACTTAGAGTGATTGGTTATCTTCTAGTGAACGGCCCTCCCCTACCCTCTATTTGGCCAATGATGGGTAAGATCTCAGATGAACTGAGGCAACCTAAGACAGTTCATGGACTGGATCCATCATAAGCACGCTGCGTGACACCCAATGACGGGTAAGATCTCCGAGTAGGGGACAACCTAAGACAGGGGTCATGCGCCTCTGCTGTTTATTTTAAAATAGAAGAGGGAGATGTTGGGCCTCATGGGCCCAGAAGCTTGTTGACTCCTCATCGTTGCCACCTCTCGTGGCCGCAGCCACCACCACCTATCACCTCCCAGCCCAGTCATGGCCGGGCCACCGCCCCCAGCTGCTCCAGGTAGCGGGGGCGACAGCGCAATGTGTCTGCGGTGCGGCGCGGCCACCAGGCAAGAGTGGCAGCCACTGTCCAGCATGCAGGCCATGGCATAGCTCAGCAGCTCCAGGCAGGGAAAGACACTGGCCGGCCCCACTACGGGCCTCTCGCACGCCACCGGGGGCCGGGGTGGTGGCGCACACCTGTAGTCCCAGCTACTCAGGAGGCTGAGGCAGGAGGATCACTTGAGTCCAGGAGTTCTGGGCTGTAGCGCGCTATGCCGATTGGGTGTCCGCACATGACCCACCAGTAGCTGCAGGCTGGCACGGGATGAGCGTGACTTGGCCTTAGCGTGGGCCTTGCCTCCCTGCTTGCCACGGCCAGACCTCTAACCAACCATCACCAACCGTCACAACCCACTTCTAACCAACTGTTTCAAATTCAGCTGTCTGAGCCTCACCCGAGTCCGGAGGCCTGTCAAAATGGACTTTACCTGGCTGCAGCCTACGTGACTAAAATTGGTTGGTCCTTCACTCCCTTTTAGCCCCACCCCTACTCTATATAAGTCATCCTGTAAGCTTCAATAAACGAGATCCTGCTTGGACAGACTCCCGGCTTGGTGTGGTGTTTTCTCCAGAGTGGAGAGGGTCCAGGTCATCGACATTCACCATCCCGCTCAGCCCCTGGAGGGGGCTGGCTGGACCAGCTTCTCCACAGCCCTAACTGCCGGCGATCCCGGCACCCCTTTCCTGGATTTGGAGTCTAAACCTCATAAATTCCAATAAATCTGTCCAGAACTCAAGCAAAAACATATTTAAGCTCCAGAGGACAGAAGAAGGAAGCAGAACAGAGTGGCCTAAGGAAGCTCCTCAGACCTCACTGGCCGTGAGATACAATGGCAGCACTGGGATTGGGCACATAAGCATCTCCAATACATTTCTGCATTGTGTGACCATCACTGTAGTCATTTCCCTCACATGAGCCTTGCTCACCCCCAGTGGGGCCAGTGGCTCATCTGATTGGACAGGAGGTACGTCTTTGCATAGCAGAGTTTGGCTGCCCAGAAGGGCTCATGTAGGAGTTCATTAGAGTGAATCCAGAAATCAGCAGATAGGCACTGTTTTGAGCATGACAGGATCCAGGTTCTCCAACCATGCTTTGTCACTCTTAAAAATACAAGAGGGCTTCCCCCAGTTTAAGGCAGTTACCTCATAAGTCATCATTAAAGCAACAGTATCATCAATGCCTGCTCCAAACTTTTAGAGGCCAGTGGAATAAAAGCATTTAGTAACCTTTTCTCCAGAAGACCTCTTCTTTAGAAATCAGAGAAGAGGAGTAACTCCACATCACTCGCATTATTTGTCTAAAGTCTATTAAATCCACCTCCAAATCATGAACTCATCATGGTAGCCCAGAAGTCCAATACTGATCATCTCCAGGTCCTAGGACCACCTTCCTCTACCCAGTCCTTGGGTTATTATGGATGGCACTCAGTCAGCAGTCCTCTTATCTATTCTTCCACTTCCATCTCCCAGATCCCCTCTCTAAAGAAGACACAGAAATATCCCTTCTGGCTAATTCTTTTCACAAGCATGTACTTGACCTCAGAAATCTGGAGTTCTCAAAGAGTAGAGGAAAAGCAGCAGAACTTCCTCCACAGCTGCCCCAGAAAAGTATTACCTTCAGCCTGTAAGTGGCTATTTGCCTGTTAGGGAAAGGTTTTTGCCTGCTCAGAGCCTGAGACTTTCAATCCTGGGCCTGAAAAATAACTAGAGATGAAGGAGGCATCAGACAGGTATGATCAGGAAGGCACCAAGCTCACTTGGGAGATGTCAGACTGATGGGCATGCAAGACACTACAGGATTCTGTCAAGCATAACCCCTCATCTCTAAGCTGTCAGAAGTGCCACCAGGAGCTAGAAGACATTTATTTAATATGAAATGTTGTTCCTAGAGGAGGAGAAGGAAACTGTGAAGTGCTCCACACAACCAAATGTTGTCAGGAGTTATAGTGTCTGAAAACTCCTCAGTGAGGTTCCTGGAATGCTTAATACAAATGTAGGAAGTCTGGAGTCATCTGCTTAGCAGGTAAAAATTTAAAAGGAAATAAATGTTTTGCTTTTGAGAAAACTGAATCATGAGGAATGTTTAATAATGTGAAAGAATTTTGGTTAGGATAGTTTGTGAAATGCTACAATACCAAGTAAATTCTGACCCCTGAAAAATGGTTCAGCATGTAAAGCCACTTGCCACTAAATATAATAACCTGGGTTTGATTCTCCAAGCCCCACATGGTAGAAGGACAGAATGTCATATGTGGTTCCCACAAGTTGTCCTTTGACCTACTCATTCTCACTGTGGCATGCACACACACACACACACACACACACACACACATACACACACATGCACACACAAACACTCAAATACATACATAAAATAAAAATATTCTTTAATAAAAGTAAATCATCTGGGTATGGTGGCACATGCCTTTGATCCTAGCACTTGAGAAGCAGAGGCTGGTTGATCTCTATGAGACCAAGGCCAACTTGGTCTACATAGCAAGTTCCAGGTTAGCTGTGACTGCAAGAAGACCCTGTCTCAGAAAAAAAGAAAGAAAGAGAAATCCTAAAGTCTTTCTTTTTAATTTTTTAATATTTTTTTTGAATTTTTACACATTTCATACAATACATCTTAATCATTTTTAGATCCACTCCCCTTTCTGCACCCCTCCCATAGCTTAACCACTAGATTTCAGGCATTTCTGTCACATATGTTAAGTCCTATTGAATCAGGTTTGTGTACCCAGATGTCCCCCAGTATGAGTTCATCCACTGGAGCCTGTTCAGCCTAACATCACTCTCTTAAAGAAGACCAGCTCTCTCTCTTACCCAGCAGTGATCAGCTGCCAACAGCTCCTCAGCAAAGGTTGGGGCTCCTGCTTCTCAATTTGTCCTTTGACCTACTCATTCGCAGTGCGGCATACACACACACACACACACACACACACATACACACACACACATACACATGTACATACACATACATGCACACACACTCAAATACATAAAATAAAAATGTAAACATATTCTTTAAGAAAAGTAAATCATCTGGGCATGGTGGCACATGCATTTGATCCCAGCACTTGAGAAGCAGAGGCTGGTTGATCTCTATGAGATCCAGGCCAACTTGGTCTACATAGCAAGTTCCAGGTTAGCTGTGACTACAAAAAAAAGAAAGAAAGAAAGAAAGAGAGAGAGAGAGAGAGAGAAAGAAAGGAAGGAAGGAAGGAAGGAAGGAAGGAAGGAAGGAAGGAAGGAAGGAAGGAAGGAAGGAAGGAAGGAAGGAAGGAAGGGAAATCCTCTCTTTCTCAATTTGTCTGATTGAGTTTATATAGGTATTGTGCATGCTGTCACCATTGCTGTAAGTTCATATGAGCAGGTTCTCAGAAGCCTGGAAGACTTTGTTTCTTGGTGGTCATGCACCACCTCTAGCTCTTACAATCTTTCCACCCATCTTGTGCAATGTCCTGAGCCCTGGGTGAGTGACGTTTAATATAGGAGCCTTATCTAGGGACACATATTCTGCAGTCTCTTACTCTCTACGCTTTGACTAGTTGTAGCCTTCTGTGTTAATTGCCCTCTGTTGCATGAGGAAGCTTTGCTGGTGAGAGTTGAGAGCTGCATTAGTATTCTTTCTACCCCCTGTTCCACTATGTTCTATGATCCTTAGTACACCATTGCAGATGTGTCACTTAGGGCTGGGCATCTCACATTTAACAGGCCTAAGTTACCAAACATCCTACCTTAGAAACATGAGACACTGTAGTCTGTCTTGTTTCCAAGACTCAGACCATAAGGCTGAGTGAGAGCTGTGACTTAAGGCTTCCACTCAGCATCACAAAACAGTATCATAGAGAATATCACCAGCCCAGGAAAAGAGGAAATTCAAAATTCATGATAATGTTTCTACTACATGCATATGGTTTTCACACTATAGTAAAAATGGAAAATAGTAACTCAACCATTGTAAGTCAGAACCCATTTGCAATTCTAAAGGAAACCACCATATGTAAGGCACTCACGGATAGTTGATTGACACTATTTCAGCCACATTAAATTTAAACTTCCAGCTCTCTACTCAAATATCTGATCTGGGTACTGAGAGCTCTGCTTTCAAGGATTCTATCCATTTCCTTTTTATTTGGAGCTTTTTTCAAAGCAGCAAGCCCAAACTGGCTTCTCTCAGTCCATGTCCTGGCACTGGCTGGGGAATCTATTAGAGGAAAGTATAATTTCTGCCTATGTGCATTCCCAATGGCAAACCACATATCCACGCTGACTATACAACACTGACCTAAGTAGGGTCACTCAGCCTAGTGGAGAAGCAGGCACCAATGAAACTGATTCACCAAAAATAATGAGCTATGATGAATACCATAAAGGAAGAGAAGAGAGGCTAGGATAGAATGCAAAAGTGGACCCAACATCACGAGCATGGGTCCACAACAGTTTCTCTAAAGAAGTGCTATTTCAGCTGAGCTGAGAAGATAGAGTAAAGGGAGCACAGACAAAGGAGGCAAGGCAAAGGGACAAGTGTTCTAAGACATGGTATACACGAAGACCCTGAGGACAGCAGGTACACTGAGTGTTTATGGATCTTCAAGGTGGTCAATGTGACTGAACTCAGAAGGCTAGGGTACTACTGAGTGCCACAACCCCAGGGAATGCAATTCCAATTGAAAATCATAAGATTTATTTTCAAGTGAGGTCCTTGTTTCAAGATGCCCTAAGTCAAAGTGATAATGGTTTTGGTATTGATTTTCTATTCATAGTGTAAGAATGTTGGAAGGTCCTTCTTGGTACTGAATATAAGAGAGTTCACAATCATCACTCTCCCAGACCCACCTCCCACATGCATTCCCACCAAAGCTAAGGACCAGTCAAACATGCAGCCAAAGAAAATGCACAGAATAAAAGATCTAAGGTATCTGGAAAAGGTACCCTCCCCCTCCTCCTTCCTCCTCCTCTTCTTTCTCTTTCTTTTCCTCCTTCTTGGCCTCCTCATCCTCATTGGCCTCCTCTTCTTTCTTCTCCTCCATAGAGAACCAAAGCAACAAGTGAATACTTGCTTTTTGAGGAGAATGACTACCAAACAACACTGGAAATCAGCAAAAGAGAGACAGGAGCCTTGAAAGTCTCACAGACCTTGAATAAGAACCCAGTACAAGAAATAATTGTCCCCAGGAAGGCAGAAATCTAAACGCTGTGGAGGTAAGGATAAAGAAGAGAATCCCAGCACACGCCATCAGTGTGGATGCAGGCAGTCCTAACTACTGGAATTTCAAATTCCCCACAATCTGGTAACCCATTAAAGTAAGTAGCTTGAAAGCTTCACAGTAGCCTTATTTTGGAAAAAGGACCTTACATCACCTTCCATAAAACCCCAGAACACTGAAGTCAAGAACACATATTAAGAAATGAGCTAGTGTCTAAGTGTGAACTGCCAAGGGGTCACAAAGTCCTGCCTATTCCTATCTCTGAGACTCCACAGACATTCACTACATTGGCATGGAAGTAGGTGCTTTGTGAGCTTAACTTAGTCCAGCAGAGACTGTGGCCTAAGCTCACTGGATATTGTTTACTATCAGAAGTGGGTGTCATGACAAGCAGGGTATATTATTTCCTTTTCTTGTCACAGGACAAAATACCTGAGAGAAACAACTTAGGGAAAGAATTCATTTCAGCTCGCTTTCCATAGTGGTAGGCATGGCAGAATTCATGGTGGTGGGAATGACTTCCACCTGTGATTACTGAAGCATGAGATAGCTTGTTCACATCTTGTTGCCAATCAGAAAGTAGAGGCTTCAGGCAGAACCAGGGATGGCGATACCCCTCTAGCCTGATCCCTACAGTCCTAAATCTGCCAGCTAGGCTCATGTCCAAAAGGTTCCATAACTTCACAAAACAGAACCACCATCCGAAGTGTTCACAGGAGCCTGTGGGAGACAGTCCATATTTTAATCAGAATAGCAGGAAATGGAAGCTGCCACCATAGGTCATTTATCTCTCGACAGCAAGAGCATGGCTGGCCACATGAGAACTTGTGTAAATGCCAAGACTGAAGACAGGTGCTCACACAGTTCCTGCCACTCTGCCCCTCTACTCCAGGCTCAGACACCTGTTACTAACATAATAAGGAGGAACGCCACCCTCCTGCAGATATTTTACCCACAGAGGCATGCCGAAGAACCTTGAACCATTCCATGACCCTGGCTATTCCCCTTTCTCAGATACATATTACAGTAAAAGGAGTTTAGAGAAAAAAGGTCCATCCCTAGGCATTCGCCCACATGTGACTGCAAGCAGATGAAGAGGGTTGGGAGGAACTTTGCTCAGTTCCATCCACAATCCCACTCCCTGGCATGCATTGTCACCAAGAGAGAAGGGCAGCACATTTCCAGAACCTCACTTGTGTGGGTCCCACCACTACCCTGCTCCTGACCTCATGCAACTGTCAAGTGTCGGTTTGAACATCTCATAGAGGTTGATGCAGTTCCCGATACAGCCTCTCTCCACCAATGTCTAGAGCCACATCAATGACTTGTCAGAAAACAAGTTCTTCAGACCACTGTCCTTTGCAGTAGCTGCTGATGCCAGAGGCCCTTGCTAGTTGCAGGATGATCATCAGCAGTGTCTGGAGAAACCTACATTACCAGAGGGGCAACCACTCCCACACAGTGAGCACCCAACACCACTCCTGTCTTCACAGCACTTGCTTGAACTGTTAGAGAATCTCCATTCTTACATGGCCCATGGAGAAGTTGGATCTTGTCAGCTCTGTCACACAGTATTCACAGTGTCCAAATTCACTTATCACAACAAAAGGAGTCATAGAGAGACTATTGTACCCAGACGGAAACAAACTAACATTTCATAACAAACACTCTAAGGCACTTCTTCAAGAGAAAGTCAACTCACTGAGAAGACTACCCTGTAAATGTGGCAAAGTTATTTAATTCATCAGATGCACAAATCTCAGTACAGGAACACAAGAAACAGAAAAGCAAGGTAATATGATGCCTCTGAAAGAACATAAGAATGGGGCTGGGAAGATTAGTTGTCAGGAAAGTGCTTGCCCTGCAAGCATGAGAGTCTGAGTTCTATCCCAGAACCCACATAAAAAATAAGGGCACAGTAGCATGCACCTCTAATCTCAATGCTGAGGAGGCAGAAATAGAAAGATGCCTGGAACCCACTGGCCTGCCACTCTAGCCTAATTAGTGAGCTAGAAGCCAATAAGAGACCCTGTCTCAAGAAAATAAAGTGGACAGTAGCACCTGAGGAAGGCCATACAGACCTCTTGCCTCCACACAGAACTTGTCTGTGACTTGCCCAAGCCTCAGTGGCACATCTACAATGCAACCTCTACACCTAAGACTCACAGAACATAGGACAAGTGGTAAAGAGGACACTAATGAACCTCTCAGTTCTTATTAATGAAGCTCCTTGATGCCACAGAGTCAGGAATACAAAAGGTCACAAATGGCCAAAATGTAGAGAGTAAGAATCTGCAGAATGTGTGTCTTTGGACAGGATTTCTATACTAAGTTCCACCAATCCAGGACTCAGTAACCACTGCAGAAGAAGGGGTGGATAGATTGTAAGAGTCAGGAAGGAGGTGCATGGCCATATGAAAATACAGCCCTACAAACTCCTAGGAACTTGCTCATATGAACCTACAGCAATGGTGTCAGCATGCACAAGACCCATGCAAACTCAATCAGACAAAACCCCAGCACAGAACTGTGGAAATGGGCCACAAGCCCCAATCTTAGTAAAAAAAAAAGAAAAGATTATTGGCAGCTGATTACTGCTGGATGAGGAAGAGCTGATCTTCTTAAAGAGACCCATGCAAACTCAATCAGACAAAACCCCAGCACAGAACTGTAGAAATGGGCCACAAGCCCCAATCTTAGTAAAAAAAAAAAATTATTGGCAGCTGATTACTGCTGGATGAGGAAGAGCTGATCTTCTTAAAGGGAAGGACTCTACATAGGCTGACTAGACCGCAGTGGATGAACTTGTACTGAGGAATATCTAGAGAGGCTAACTTGACACAACAGTCTTTAACACAAATGACAAAATGTATGAATTCCAGTGGGGGTACTATGGGAGGTGCCAGTGGGGAAGTGAGTATAAAGACGATTAAGACTGATTAAGACGTTCTATGAAATACACAAAAATTCAATTAAAAATTACAAATTAAAAAAAAAAGATGGAGACTGAAGCCAGGCATGGTGACATATGCCTGTAATGCCAGCACTTGGAACACTGAAGTAGATTACAAGTTTGAAGCTAATCTAGGCTTAGAAAACACACACATGTGCATGTGCAACACACACATGGGCACACACACATGCACAATCAATGAATCAATCAATCAATTTTTTAAACTAAAGAGGTCTACCATATCACCCAGCTATTCTACTTCCAGATATATTTCCAAAGGAAAGGAAATCAGTAAACCAAAAAGTTGTCTATACAGCAATGGTGTAATGTGACCAGTGCTGACATAGATTCAGCCTGAAACATAAAGAAGGATTAAATGGGAACTGGTCATGATGGCGTCTTTAATCCCATCACTCGGGAGGCAGAGGCAGGCAGATCTCTGTCAGACTGAGGCCAGCCTTAGTGAGTTCCAGGACAATTGTGGCTACAGGGAGATCCTGTCTCAAAGAAAATCTAAACTGAATGGGTAAAGAGAGCTTGGGGTACATACACAATGAGGTAGCAGCTGTCCACAGAGGAGGACTGCTGTTACTTGAAGCAAAATATACTAAACTAGGCAATATTGTGTTAAATGAAATGAGCTAGACACAGAAAGACAAGCACTGTGTGTTTTCTGTCATATATGGAAGCTTAAAAGAAAATATTGACCTGAAAGTAGGATACTAAGCATTGGGAAGTGTGTGAAAAGCTTGTATTTGATCAGTCATAGTGTATGCATATGTGGAAATATCATAATGAGCCCAACTAATGTGTACAATTAGTACTTGTTAATAAAAAACATTTTATTGATAAGAGTTATGAGATGCATTAATAATCTCTCTCCATTGTAAATGTGTCACTTAGGTTTGAGCATTTCACAGACAATGTCTGTATGTGACCAGTTATAGAACTCTGTAACAGTCTCCATCTGTTGCAAAAGAAGCTTCTTTGATGAGTGATGACTGGCATACCTGTTTGTAAATAAAAGGATCCATATATAGCACTCAGTAAGGAATTACATTTGTCTAGGAGTATGACAGTCCTGGGGTTTTCTCTAAGATCTATGACTTCTCCAGCCACATGTATTTGGCTATGTTTACAGTATTGTAAATGAGTTTCCTCCCATTGAGTGGACTTAAAGTTCAACTAGTAGCTGTTGATTTCCCCTAAGATAAAAGTGCCACTACTGTACCAATGGCATTTGCTGTGCCAGTCATTGATGTGCTTATTAGGCCTTGAAGCTAGAGGTGGACCATCAATTGATGTTCTCCCTTAGTAGCTTGCATAGTGCTCTCACAGCTTTGGAGAGCTAACCTTCAGGGGTAATGGCTTCCAGGTCAGTTTCAGTTCCACTGATCCATTAGCCCATTTATGTTCAAGGTTAGTGTTGATAGGGAAGGACTTCTGTCCCTTTGACAATTCTGCTGGGTGAGAGTTGTTCTTCTTTAAGGAAATACTAGATAAATACTAGAGAGACTGAACTGTGGGGATCTGGTTACTGAGCAAGGCGAGCAACTCCAGATACCCTAAAGGAATGGCAGATGTCTGACCTGCTCTGCCTGATGTGATATGAATCTTCCTTTCCCCCACCCCAGACCAGAACCAGGTTTTTGGGTTTCGTTTCCTCGTTCCTGAACTTCCACAACCTTTCCGCCTTTACCCCAACACCCCGCCTTTCCCGCCTTCTGTAACGGTCAGAGAGGCTTCTCTATATAAGCCCCTGCATTGGCTCTAATAACCGAATTACCCACCGACGTAGTCTACCAGGAGGGAACTCCTCCCGCCGCACTCTGAGCCACCTGAGGTCCCGTTCGTTCCATCGTCCTCCATTCTCTGGCATGGCTGGAGCACAACAGCCATGCTGGAGATGGAGACGCTCCCACACTGAACAGACTCCAGTGGATGAACTCACACTGAGGGACATCTGGGGACACAAATTTGACTCAATCGGCCTTAACATATGTGACAGAATGTTTGAAATCTGCCAGGGGTGTGGCGCTATAGGGCAGGGACAGATATGGGATGGAGTCTAAATATGATTACAATATATTTATGAAATGCAAGAAAGTCAACTAAAAATATATATTACAAAAAAAATCCTGTTGAAGAAACAGAAAATTTTCCTTTGAACAGCTTAAAACCAGATAATGTGTTTCACTAAAATGTCTGCCAAATGAATAAATTAATAAAGCACAAGACAAAAAGAAGAAAAGAAAGGCAGCAAGATGGTTCAGAAGGTAAAACTGCCTGGTGCCAAGACTAACGACCTTCAGTCCCCAAGACTACATGGTTGAAAAACAACCACCTGAATGCTGTGCCGTGTGCACATACACACACATGCACACACACATTAAAAATCATAATTTTTAAAAGTTCAGCAGAAGAGAAGATAACACCTCATCCCAAAACTGCTTTCTTGTCCAGAGCAGAAAAACTCTGACAGAGAGGGTTTTTCTCTGTAATCCAATTACCAAAATTAGTGACTAAGAGGAACAGAGCAGATGTGAAAGATTTCAATTTTACTGAAGGGTTTGCCATCATGTCTCAAGGAACTGAATTTGCAAAATTCTTGCATAAGGATAGTGTCACATGCAGTAACAATCTGTCCACAGAACTACAGATGGGGGCAATGCCAACAGTCCAGTCCCCAAAGTGATGACACAGCATTGGCCAGAATCTGATTATCTTCCTCCTTATCTGAAAGGGGCAGCAGGTGACTCCTGGAGGGACCTGCAGCTTATATACAAGCAGCTTATATTTTTATATAACAGCTAACTTCCTAAGGCTCTTTTTCAGCCATACTTCCTTACCTGCTCTACAGCCCCAAAATTTGAGACTCAAAAGTTAAATGACCTCTCAAGTTCATGGAGCACATAAGTAGCCTACAGACCAGCTCTGAAGTTTGGTGCTTCCCATCTGTCTGTGAAAGTACCAGGTAGTTCACCTGTTGTATGTGTGTATGTGTGTTAATCTTGATTGTCACCTTAGGAATGGGGCATGGATAAGAGACACACTTCTGGGGGGATCTTATGAGATCATTTCCAAGAGAGAAAACCCTCCCCCAGAGTGGGTGGCACCTTCTGACAGGTGACCTAAATATAAAGAGGTCCGAAGAAAACAGTGCTTCCTGCTTGCTTGGCTTTGCTTCCTGTTATCTGTTTTGTTGTTGCTGCTGCTGCTGCTGTCACCACCATCTTCCACTTGCATTAGAATCTAGTTTCTTTAGCCTTCAATATGAACTGAAGACAAGTGATTCTCCAAGACCCTTTCAGGTCTTCAGAACCAGATTGAGGCTGTTGAGGCATCCAGCTTCATAGACTGAGCAGGTACTGGATTCTTAGTCTCTCTAGTGTACAGATGGCCATTGTTGGAGCCCAGGCCGTATCATATAAGCCAGTCTAATAGAACACTCTTTATAATGTATATTCATTCTAGAGAACCCTAATTCAGAGGCACACAATACTTTTAAACTTTTTTATTTATTTATATATAACTGTGTGTGTGTGTGTGTGTGTGTGTATGTGTGTGGTGTGTACAGGCATATTCATGCAACAGTGCACCTGTAGAGATCAAAAGACAGCTTTGGGGAGTTGGTTCTCACCTTCCACCTTGTTAGAGCAGGGTCTCTTTTCTTATTTGTGTTGCTGAGCTTTGTACTCCAGGCTAGCTCAAGACCATCCAGAAGATTCTACTATATCCCTATAGGACTGCTGGGATTACAGATGAGCACCCTCACTGCATCTGGCTTTTTATGTGGGTTCTAAGGCTGTAACTCAAGTCATGAGGCTTGCACAACTAGTGCTTTTACCTACATAGTCATTTCCCTGAGCCTGCACCATACTTTCTAATGCCCACTATGGCCCTGTTACTCTGCTAGCTAAATTAGTCTTCCCAATGAACTTTTCATAAGCTATCATTTCTCACAGAGGTATGAACAAATCGCATTGTATTGCAGTAAGGATGCAGAAGAACACAGAGGCTTGCCTCTGAGTCTAGAGATGCTTCCTTTTACCAGTATGGTGGCACATATATCTAATCCCAGTATTTGAGAGGTAGAGGCAGGCAGATCTCTGTGAATTCGAGGCCAGTCTGGTCTACACAGTAAGTTTCAGGCCAACTACGGCTGCAGAGTGAGATGATATCTCAATAAATAAATATATATATATATATATATATATATGTTTCTGTAAAGAACCCTACATATTTTCATGAACAGCACCTTCCTCAATTGTCCCAGGACAGTCTGAGTCCTTTCCAGCTCTTCTTTCTTGACAAGTTGTGCAAGCAGTTAGACGGGGAGACCCTATTCTCAACAGAGAATGTGTGGACATCCCAAGCATCCCTACCGGTGAGAAGCCTAAGCAGACTGGAAGCATATCAGAGGCATATGCTGACTCTCCTCAGACCATCTTCCCAGATGAATTTTCCCTTTTCTTTTGGATACACTAAAAGTTCCTAGCAATGAGGCACAGAACCTATTCAGTTCCATGTGACAATGCCGACTATGGCACCACAGGCTGCAACCCTGCAAGATCTTGTGGGCAAAGGAAGAAGGCACATCAGTGCAGAGTCACACGCCAGGAGACCCAAAATGCTCACCATCTGTGATGAGCAATCTTAATTGGATTAGATTGAATCTGGGGTCATCTAGGAGACACGCTTCTAGATGTGTCTGTAAGAGCATCTCCAGAGAAGTTTAACTAAGAAGGCCCACCCTGAATGTAGGTAGTTACCATTCCACTGAGTTGGGACCCACACTAAATGAAAGGGGGAAAGAAGTAAACAAAGAAGCACGTTCACCTCCCTCTGCTTCCTGACTATGGACACAGGGTGACTAGCTGCCTCGGGACTCCTGTCACACTGTCCCTGCCATGATGAGCTACATCCCCAAATTATGACCCAAAGAAAACCCAACTTTTTTTGTCTGTTAATTTGTCACAGTAACTGACTAAATGTCACTAATACATCATCCCAGTATACATTTCTAACCCTGACTGTGATGGTGAAGGTCCTTAGGAAGATAGAAGAAAAATGAAAATTATGTTAAGGATCTTTTTGTTTTCCTGTTCTCTTTGTTACTAGTGTGGTTCTTTATTTGTTCATTTTTGTCCTTTGAAAAGATTCAAAAGCACCTTTGTTGAAAGTTCTCTGTGGAGGCCAGAAATGAAAACAGCACCCCATTCGGAAAGTCAACAGCCCCTGCTTCCCACCCACACTGGTCTTTACAAAGCTTGGCAGAAGCAGCACAAGGCCAAGGTAGGCAGAACTGGCCCAGCAAGGGGAGATTTGGGGTGACTATCACAACTCTTCAACACTGGTAGTGGTTCCCTCATGCCAGGCTAGCTTAGAGAGCTCTCCAACACAGATTCAGATATGTACACTAATTGCACAGCAGATGCTGAAGATGAAAAACAGGACAGGTTCCAGAGGCCAGCAGCTCTGAGTAAAAACACATACACGAAACAGAGGCATGCTGCTCTGTAAGCCCCAATCCCCCTGGCATCTGTGCCCTGCTATTTGCATAAGTAAATGGCAGCTCATTAAGAACACATTGGCAGTTCTGTAACCATGTAAGGAAAACAACCTTGTGAACTCTGAGCCATTGGAGATTTCTTATTCCGTTGTACAGCCTTGGAGGCATGAAGCAGGCACTGTCATCTGCGTCTGTCTGTCCAGTTACAAGGGAAAAAATAGACCTTTATGGAAACACAGAAGAGACTTAATAATAAATATTTGTTAAATGGTGAATGGTAGGTCATGTTCACAAAGGGAAAATCTTGCTAAAAATAGGGAAATATTTAAAGCAAACTTGTTTGAAGAGGCTGTTCTGCCAGTGTCCACTGAAGGCTCAAGGACAGCAGTTATAAATCAAAGTCACACATTGAGCCATCTGTTACTTTTTGCACAGATCATCATATGATGGCTTTATTCAGAAGGTCTCGGGTGGGACTCAGGAATCTGGAGTTTAAAAATACTTCCGGAGATTCCTGTTTGCTGCCCTGTTTAGAATCATTGATCTGGAGCCTGCAAACTCATGGCTGCTGCCCCATGGAATCTCCTGGAAGTTTGTTCAAAATGCAGAATCTCAGGCCCTTCACAGACCTACTGAATTGGAGAATGCATTTTAATAAGAGTTCCTTGGGCTGGGGATTTAGCTCAGCGGTAGAGCACTTGCCTTGCATGTACAAGGTGCCAAGTTCAATCTCCAGCGTGAGGGAGACTGGAAGGACACAAGAGCCCCTGGAGGTTCTTTGAGGAGCCTGCTAGGGCTGACTGAGAACCAGGCAATTCCTCTGACAACCAAGCAATCTCTCGAGTACTGGGTGGTCTATAACCAGATGTGTGGTCCTTTAGTCACAGCCTCCAGTCCCAACATCTACAGGGCACAGGGATAGTACTCAGTGGCCTCAGAGGACCTGGTTCAGAAGAGATTCCAAGATTTGAGAATCGTAGGACGCTTGAAACCCACAGCATCACAGGGCAAATCAATGCCCTGAGGCTCAAGCTCTCCTGATTTTTTTACCATATTTGAGCCTAAAACAAAAGCTTCACTCAGGAGTGCAGACTGCAAGCCTGGGAGCCACAGAGGCCTGTGGCTGCTTCAGTGCACGTCCTGATACAAACGAAAAGAAGAGTGGAAGCACAAGGTCTACAAAGGTCAGCTGGCCAGCAAACCTTAGATTATCTCTCAGCCAGCTCCAGGGCCCAGGGGCTGTCAACTGCCTCATGATTCTAAACAGGCTGCCTGGGAGTTACTACATTAATGCCTCTGGTGACATGAAATAAGGCAGCTCCGTGACTGCCAGGGAAGCAGCTACTAGTTCTTCACACCAATTCTAACCCATGCCTGTACACCCAGCCATTAATGTAATCACCAGTTTCCTGAAATGCCAGGTCTCTTCATGCCCAGGCAGCGTGAAGCCCTGTTCAGAAGGATCAGAACTTGGCCAGAAAGCAATTTCTAAACGCACAGAGACACAACAGAGAGGCTCCTGAAACCATGCGAGTGCCAATTTGGGGGGTATTTTTAGCCCTGATCCCTATGGAAAGACAGTTCTTGAAATCCTACCCTATCAGCATCCCTTCCTCACCTGTCCCAAGAGGAATGGAGTTGCCTTGGTAACCTGACTGTGACTCCATTGCTTTGGGGGACACCTGTAATCCACCCACAGGTATCAGGGAGAAGCACTGAGGGTGTTCTTTCCTGAAGGGACTGGCCTCCTTTTCCTGGACAGAGCCCACAGAGAATAGGCCCCCAAAGCTCAGGAGTCCAGGAAATCCATACAGAGGTCACAGTGGGACTCTAGGGGAGACCTTGAGACTTTAGGCTTTCAAAGATGTCTAAATCACTATGAAAACAACACACAGGGCCTGCTTCAGCTAAGGTCTTTAAATTTTCATGAAATCTCTGCTTGCTGAAGATCAGTTCCTCAGTTTCCTGTAAGGTTAATTATTCATGGGATATGATTCTGCAGGGAAGCAGGGTCAGGTGGCGACAGGCCACACCAGCCTCTTCATCCTTATCTCCTCTTCCACACATTATGTTTGATAGACTTTCTATACTTTCCTTCAAAGCATTGGGGTCAGAGGCAAGCAAAGCATGTCCCCAGAATGACTAACCAGGAGCCCTCCTTTATCTTCACATTCAGCAGGTGCCTGGTAAGGTTCCTCGCTAAATTGCACCTCTCAGCAGTAAGGAACTTGGAGGGATACAGAGAGGTTATTCTGCAATAAATTACATGAACACTGTTGAAACCAAACCACTGTCACTGTGGGTCCAAGTGTGAATCAGCTGTCTGACTGACTGGAGAAAGACGTCACCACCGACCTCATTACCTCCATCATGATTTTGCTGGGATTACGTTCAATCCAACAGGACCTTGGAAGGTTAAATGTATTAACAGAACAAAATGCAAAGTCTCCTTTTAATTAATTCTCTGGCTTTTCCATGATAAAAATAGCTCTATTGGATTTTTTTTCCAGGTTCTATAAATAATACCTGTTTCTTGTAAAAAAGAAATTTAAGTAAGCAATAGTTTTTTTTTTTTAATGTGTTATGAAAAAGTCAGGGTTGCTGGAACACTGCCACCAGGAATATCCACTGCTAAAGGCATTTAGAGACCTGGGGCCACTGGGTTACTTTTGTGTATTTGGAGACTTGTCTGAATTAGGGGTACTGGGGTCATTTGAAGCCTTGGTTGCATTAGGGTACCTGGGACATTTGGAAACCAGGGGATACTAGAGGACCTTGGAGCTCTTGGGGACCTGGGTCAATTGGGAGGGCTGGATGCATTTGGAGACCTGGATGACCATGGAGGAGAGGGGGATCTGGGAGTTTTGGAGAATTGGGAAGAAGAAGGGAAATGGATCAGAGAAGGCCGCAGTCCCACTCCTGGCCACCAGCCTTCCCATCCATGCTCCAGGCTTCCTATGGCAGTAGGGACTCAGGCTTAGGTCAGGACAGGACCACTACAATCCAAAGAAGGGAAGCACATAGCTTGCACTTAGCGCCTGGAGTCTCACCTGACTCTTCACCTGCTGTCACACTGCCTGCACTGCTCTGGACTCAGTGCTCACAGCTTTACCATGAACCTGCACACATCTCCTGTGTTACTGGGGGACCCTCAGCCCATGGAAGCTACATGGGGTTGTGGAATCCCAGAGATTTCAAGTTGCTGCTCCAGGCCTGCTGCCACACATTACCCACCTCCTTCTCTCCCCAAGGGGCCTTGAGACACTGCAGTGGTTTGAATGAGGAATGGCCCCACAGGCTTCAAGTATTTGAATACTTGGCTCCAGTTGGAGGTGCAGTTTTGCTGGAGGAAGCATTGACAAAGGGGATGGGCTTCTGAGCGTTCACAGCCCTGCCCACTTTAAGTTTGTCCCTCCCTGCTTCCTGCACCTGCTTAAAGATGTGAGTGCTCAGCTTTCTTCTCTGGCTGCCTCCTTCCATGCCTCCCTGCCATGATGGATTCTCATCTCTCTAGAACTGTAAAGCCAATAAACTCTTCCTTCTGTAAGTACCTTGATCATAGTGTTTTATTACAGCAACAAGAAAATAACTAAGACATACAGGCAAGGGCCCGCTTTTCTTCCCACAGTTCACTCTCTTCCCCAGAAAATGATGAAACGACCCTGACCCTTGAAGTAGCCAGTGTCCATAAAGTCTGCTCAGTGAGCCAGTTTGGGAACCACCTGGATTTCTATTTCAGGAACTGCTCCTCCAGTCGCCCAGGTGGTCATCCGCTCCAATACTGAGCAATCCTCTTGTAAGAACATGGAACATGCCAACCTCCCCCACATCCCAGGCTGCACTCCTGACCACCTCCCTCCCTCTATCTGGACTATCCAGCATCCTCTCCCTGGTCCCCAAGACTACTCCTATATCTATTCTCAGAGGTGATCCAGGTACCTGGAAAAGAGGACTCAGGGCACAGCCCTGTTGGTGGCTTATCTTCTTCATGTTTAATCCCTGGGCTAAGAGCCAACAGGTATTCAGGGAACTGTTGCAAATGTCTCCTTGTGAACAAATAAACTGCTTTCAGGTTCTAGCTGGGACACGGAATTGGTTCTCCAGAGTCCGAGCTCTTTAGATCAAACTCATTAGGGGCAGGACGCATACCACACCTTTCATCTCAGCACTTGGAAGGCAGAGAAGCAGGCAGCACTCTGTGAGTTTGAGGCTAGCTTGGTCTACATAGTGAGTTCCAAGCCAGCCAGTGCTAGATAGTGAGACCCTAACTCAAAAAAAGAAGAACAAATACAAAAAGCAGATAGATACAAGATAAAACAAAATGGACCTGGGGTGTGGGTCAATGAAACAGTTCCTGCCTAGAACCCACTAGCGAGAGCTTAGGGATGTCAGTCAGTGGAAGAGACCGTGTCTAGAAACCATCAGTGAGAGTCTAGGGCCACACACAGCAGTAGAGTATCTGTCTAGAAAAGGGGAATTCCATCCTCTGGAACTACGTGGTAGAAGGAGACCGCCAGTTCTGGCTAGGTGATCTTTGACCTCAGTGTACATGTATAGCCCTCAAACACATTAACACACAAAAACAAATAAATTTTAATGTAATTTAAATATTTATATTTAAAAAGAAAGACAACGGGGATATAGTTCATAGAAGAGTGTTCCTCAGTAACTTTGAAAGCCACAGTGAATCCTCACTACCCAAACACAAAGCTAGTGTTTGTTCAGATGGGCTCTGGGAATAAGAGGTTTGTCAAGGATTCCCACACAGGATTTAAAACAATGTCATTCTGACAGCATGTCAGGGAAGAGCGAATATTTTAACTGTTTTCAAAAACCTTTTGTATTTAACTTACCTGAAATCCAACATGAAATATTTAGTTATTAACGGTATGACACAGTATGAAATACTAAATTTCTCTCAAAAGCATTATATTTATTTAAAGAAAAAGGATGAATCACACAATAGAAGAAAATTACAACCTATGAGTTGCCAAAAGTTCCTAGTAAGCCAGATCAGGTAACACATACCTGTCAGGGCAGCACTCAGGGGACAAGAGGAGGAACTTGACCACCTGCTAGGGGGCCAACCTAGTCTACATACTAAGACACTATCTCAAAAAAAGAGGCAAAAAAAAAAAACTCTGGGAATGGAAGCAGGAGGGTCAGGAGTTACAGACAAGTCCCTGATACATCAATTACAAAAACAATAAAAACCTCAGCCAGGGCACCATTAGGTTGACAGATGAACAAACCATAAAAGCCCCAGTTACAAATGGAAGCAACACTGCCCACCTGAGGGTACACAGAGCAGGAGCTAGTAAAGCTCTGGGCAGTGTCATCTGCAGGAAAGGCAACCCAGTCACTCCACTGCTGGTCCCAGAAATTCATGGGCTTGCTCTCAAGGCCCCCAAATGGTCAGTGGGGGCATTCATGGCCAGCTAGATACAATCATCAGTTCTGGCTTAGTGAAAGCAGCCATTGTCTACAGGAAGCGTGAACCAACACCAGGATCCAGCCTGGAAGCTGCAGAATGCAGAAGACATTCATTCTCCTCAGTCCCATAGATTCAGAATGTGCTGAGCCCCCATCTATGATGTCACCTCTTCCTGCTACATTGATATCCTGGAAAAGGCCAAAGAGTTCCCAGAAGGAGTTCAGGGGTGAGAAGAATTCCTTGGGGTGGAGGACTGGATGTGGTTGAGATATAACACTTAATCTAGAAAGGTGTCCAAGTCATGGAGAATTTGAACCCAGAGCTATTCAGCTGATATAGCTGAGCCTTGAGGGGCTGGGAGTGTGTTTAATGATGGAGCTTCAGTGGGGCCTTTGACTACAGTGGTTACAGTTTTATCTGGAGCTGTGGATGAAGATGTGTTGAGGACAGAGCTTCCTCATGTCTGGAGCGTCTGCTGCAGTGGCATTTGTGGCCATTACAGCAGATACAAGTAGACCCTTGTCTGTGGCTCTTGGTAGAAATAGACCAGTGAATCCTATAGCTGGGTCTTGGCCAGCAAGTGTGCCCTCCTGCACTTTACATCAGAGACCCTGGAAGGCCTGATCAATGCTGAAGAAGGATGACTCCCAGCCTGGGAAAATACTCCTATGACTGAATTGAGATGGGCAGCTGATACCAGATGGGCCTGGCACAAAGAATCTTCCCTGAGAGGGATGAGAAGAGGGACAATGCCCCTGGGGTACACAGGCCTAGCATGCAGGCACCTCTGGGTGTTCTCCTGAGTATTTAGCCCTTGGTTCTTGAACCAGAGCTGGAGGGATAAAAGAGGGAACGGGCCAAAGGCAGGGACCATAGGATGTCTGCCAAGGAAAGTTGCAGGCACAGAGTATAGCCAGCATAAAAACAAAGGCTACATGTGCTGCAGGTAACCAGACTGGAGGGATGTAGCTATCCAAGGCCATTGGAGCTCAATTTAAACCTCTAAGAGACCTAAATTCTGAACATGGAGCTGAAAGATTTGATGTTCACAGTGCCAGGTTTGGGGTTTGCTTTGGCCTGATCTTCCTTTGCTGTGTTCCCTGTCCTCTCCTTTAGAATGGGAATAGTTGCTGTGCACCACTGTATACTGGATATGTAACTTGATTTATTTTTTACAAAGGATCACAGTTAAGAAATTGCCTTGGGTCTCAGAAGAAACTTTGGGCTTTGGACTTTTGAACAATGTTGAGATTGTTAAAGACTATGGGGACTTTTGAAATTTAACTGAATTCAGTTTGCATTATGAGATAGGTATGAGCCTTTGAGAGCCAGCATGGACTGTTATGAATCAATAGTGGTATGTTTGAATGTCAGGTTGATGAGAGGTGAACTTGTGATAGCTAGCATTTATTGTCAGCTTGACTGGATTCAGAATCACCTAAGGGATGCTCTCTGCATCGGTCTGAAGGGTACTTCAGAGAGGCGAGACTGAGGAGGGAAGACCCACTCTGAATATGGATTATATCATTCCATGTTCTATGTCCTTGGACTGAATTAAAAGGAAAAGGAGAAAGCAAGTTGAAAGAAAGCAAGCATTCATCTCTCTTTGCTTCATAATTGGGCACAATGTGACCAGCCACCTCACCCTCCCACTGCCTTGCCTTCCCCATCATGATGAACTGTATCCTCTCAAACTGTGAACCAAAAATGAAGCCTAAGTTGCTCTTTGTCCATTATTTGGTCTCAGCAATGAATGAAATAATACACTTGCCATATTTCTCACTTATTTATTGCCCACTGGAAAGCAAACTCAGTGCTAATGGGAGAGAATTGTTCAATAATGTGTGTTGAATGGGTGAATCTTGGACCTTCCAGGTTGATTGGGGGGTCAAGAGAGTCAGCAAGTGCTTGTTCAATAACTAAATAAATTTTCACTAGAGTTATAAGTCCATATTTGGAGGTACAAGGGCCTTGCCACCCACAGGAGCAGCAACATGCCTGCTTATCAGTAGTGCATGTTCTCTACTCTTTGAACTCCAGGAGCTATGGGCCACTCCCCTCCAGCTGAGTTTATACTTCAGATGTTTCAATATGATCCCCACAAAGAACTGAGAGAGTCCCACCTCCGAGTCCTTAGAAGAAACTTGAATAGGCTCTTGCATCCAACTCCCCTAAGACTCTTCTCCCACACCCTTACACAGGCACAAGGCAGCCAAAGTTTGGGCTGGACCTTAGCTGTGGACTGCTGGCCAGTAGTCTCATACAACAGGCAGGCTACTCTCCAGAGCAGCACTGTGGGCCACCATATACTCACCTGCTCCCCAAATGGGACAGTGATCCAGAAATATCAGCCCTCCTCATAAGAAAATGAGGAACATAGCAGAAAGCTTGGGCCTGGGTTTATTTTTCTAAAGTTCGAACTTCTGTGTTTAACCACTGATCATTATTGTGTGATTGGGTTGTATTTTATCTTTTTATTTTGTTTTGTTTTAACATGTGTGTGTGTGGTGTATGTGTGTATACACTTGTGTCACAGCACACATGTGGAAGTCAGAGGACAACTTGCCAACTTGCAAAGGTTGATTCTTTCCTTACACCATGTGAGTTCCAATGACAGAACTCAGGTTGTCAGATTGACAGCAAGTGCCTTTACCTGGTGAGTCATCTTGCTGACCCAAAGCTGTCTTTTGAAAACTTATAATCATTGATGCATGAAAATCCAGCTTTGGGGTTTTACCCTAGTTCTACCTGTGTCAAACTACCTAGTTTAACTTGTGGGAAGGAGGTGACATTGAGGATGACATTGAGGAGATAAGAAATTCCTCGCCCTTGTTTTGAGACCTTCTGACATCTGTCCAAAACGTCTGTCTATGAATACACACAGAGATACACATAGACACACATAAGCACAGGAACACACAAACAGGCCATACATAGATACACAGGCGTACATAGACACAAAGACTTAATGCAGACACAGATACAGAAAGGAAGTGTGTTCACAACCCAGATGGCAGGAGTCTGAATGCCAAGGTCTCTCTGGCAAAAGGCTGTCTGCCTCCTCCCCTCACCATGCCAAGGATCAGAAATGCACAGGACAAGACATTTCTAAATCTGCCCTTGACCTTGCTGCTGGAATGCCACAGAGCCCCATGCCTATTCCACCTGCTACCACGACCAGTTCAACTGGCGTCCACAATGCTCTCCCTCTCTGTGTCCTCCATAGAAAAGGAGGAGCCAGTCTTCTTCCAAGCTTCTGCCCTTGTCTTTCAGAGAGAAATAGCCTAGACTTGTCAGCAGCAAGTACGGGAAGGGAAAGGGACTAGGCCACCCCACTGTGCTGAATCCCTGCCATCCAACAGGCAGATGGCACTCTTAGTCCCAGGAAGGGGTGGGTGGTCAAGGTAGACATCAAATCCACAGGCAATGCAACACTTGGAAGATTGTCTTCTCCCAAGGACTGAAAGAGAAAATGCCACTGATTTAGAAGAAATGTGAAAGTGGGAACATTTTTGAAATTCTACTAGTTGGAGAATTTTTTTAAATGTGACTATGTGTCTTTCAACTACACAGTAATACAAACTCGAGGGTAGACATTATATATAAAACAGCACATAGGGTATTCACAGGCAGTCTGCAAGGTAAATATTAGGGTACTATTTTATACTGGTGATTAATTGATATTCTGAGAAGTTAGAAGCTAATAGTTTGTAAGTGGTATGTCTGTTAACCACCCTTTGCATTGCGTGATCATTGCATAATCTTATATGGATGGATGAACAGATGGACAGATAGATAGATGTACAGATGAAGAAAAGGAAAGGCAGATGAACCACATCACCTCCCAGTTAGCTAAGCTAATGACATAGTGAGCTATTTAAAGGAATACATTAGACTGACTGGCAGTTACCATTTCAGCAGTTAAGAGAAGAAGCAGCAGGAGGAGGAACTACTATTATTAGAACATGTGCTCTGGAGTCAGACTGCCTGGGTTCAAACCTTAGACACACCACATACAAGCTGACTACCTTGGTCTCATAATTTAAACTCTCTGTTCTCCAGTTTCCTTATTAAATGAGTATTCTATAACTTACAGAGCTCTTGTAAAAATTAAATTTTATAAACATGCCTATCACAGGGATGGTTAATATGTCCAACTTGACAGGATCTGGAGTCACCTACAAAACACCTCCAGACATGCCCCTAAGAGATTACTTAGCCTCAAAGCTTGCCTATGAAGGATTATGCTGATTAGGTTAACTGAGGTGGGAAGACACACAGTAAAATTGGGCAGCACCATTCTCTTGGCTTGGGTCCTAGACTGCATAGAAAGGAGGAAGCTAGCTGAGCACAAACATTCATTGCTCTCTTCTTCCTGATTGTGGATACTATGTGACCAGCTGCTACAAGCTCCTGTTGTCCCAACTTCCCTGCCATGATGGATTGTACCTTGACCTGGGAGCTGAAATAGACCTTTTCTCCCTCGAGATGTTTTAATCAAGGTCTTTTATCACAGCAACAGGATGAATTCTGTAATTGCTAGCCCTGATGCATTTGAAGAAACAGAAGCCCAGGAAGGGAATACATACTCTGTACTTCATTCACAAACAAAAGCGGAGGCTTGGCTTCACCAGAAGCCAGTGCTCACTTCTGTTTGTTTTCACAGTTCATAGAAACTCCATCATGGTGGTTTATTGGTACAATTCCCCAGAGGAACAGAGCCAACTGAATATATGAACTTAAAAGGGGGGATTTAGCCAGATGTGATGGCATACCCTAGCACTCATGAAGCTGAGGCAGGAGGATTGCCATGAGTTCAAAGCCAGCTTTGGCAATCATGGCAACATGCTACCTCAAAAAAACAAAAAATAGGTGTTGGAGAGATAGCTTGGTAGTTAAGAGCACTGGCTCTTCTTGCAGAGGACCCAGGTTCAGTTCCCAGCACCCACATGGCAGCTATCAAACATCTGCAACTTCAGTTACAGAGAATTCAGCATTCTCTTCTGGCCTTTGTGGGTATTGCATGCACATGGTGCACTTAAATGCATACAGGCTAAACACCCATCCACATAAAATAAAAAATAAAATTTTTATATATTTTTAACCAATTGGACCTGCTTACACAGTAGGGTTGCTTTGTTCAACAACACCATGCACAAATGTGCAGGCTGGAAGCAGAGAACATGGTAGCTGGCCAGTCAGAAAGCCAGTGTTCCAATCTAGCACTGAAGACCTAAAAGCTTCCTAGAGAATCATTGCATTGAGGCCACTTTGAAAGACTGAAAGACCTGGAGCCTGTTTGCAGAAAACAGATAGATACACCCTCAGACAGAAAAGGGGTTTACAGACCCACACACTATCTTCCTCCAATTCCCTTCCACTAGGCCACCAGTTCAGTGGATAATACCATCTACATTTGGGTGGTATTTCTCCCCCAGTCACTGTCCCACCTGCAAATCCTCTCTGGAAACACCCCCACAGATACACAAAGGTACATTTCATCAATCCATGTTAATCTAGTCAACAACCAAGACCAACCATGATGACTGGAAAAAGATAGATCTGCATTATTTGCAAAATACTATAAATATTTGTTGGGTGAATCGGTCTTAGTGATTATCAAAGAATGAAAAGCTCCTCATTCCAAGGTTATAATAAATCTCTCACAGAATTCAAAGGTTTATTTCTTCTGAAGAATTTCCCAAAACAAACCTGAAATTCCATATCAGAAATTTTTGGAGCATTTCAGAAATTGGCAAAGCTAAAGTAGACACACTATATCATCCCCTGGGATCTGGGTTAGCGTCATGTCATAAGGCATCCCAAGAGAGGGTTCTGCAGAGAGCTGTAGGAACATCCACCTGAGTTGGTAAAGACCCTAAACAAGTCAGGATCAGCTCTAGGCACAGGCTGCCACCAAATTAGTTTCCTGCAAGCAAGGAAGAAAGTTCCAAATGGACCTTAGAAGAGAAGGTAAGGGTTTTGAACTCTATGAATCAAAATCTGGGCTCCCTCAGCCAAGCTGCTAGAAAGGGCTTGGTTTTGTATCTCACTGACACTACTGGTGACAAGGGGGAGGGGAAGGAAGACAGGGGAGAGAGGAAAGGACGGGAAGGAGGGAGGAGAGAGAGAAGGAGGCGGGGGGGGGAAGAGAGGGAGAAAGATGTAAGCAGATTTATGTTAGAGAACATATCAAATGCAGAGAACTGGGAAGGAACAATCAGGATGCCCTGGCAGGAATTCATAACAACAGCCCAGGTGAGACCTGACAAGAGAAATCAGTGGTGACAGGCATGAAAAGGAGAGGACATAGTCGATCAACAAGATGAGCTCAACAACACATGTTGAGCACTGGAAAACAGTGTCCACAGAGGACGAAGCAACAGATTTCCTGGTTCAACGAGAAAAAGAACGGGCCTTTCTCAATGGGCTTCTTGGAAGGTGAAAGCGTTAGGAGATGCATGACACTCCAGACCTAGCCTAGAGGAGAGCAGAGCTGCGCCCCATGAGCAGCTGTGTGCGGAGGGGATAAGGTGCTAGAAGGAAGTGGCTTAGTCACACCGCAGTCTCCTGCAGAGATCAACTTCCACAGGTCTCTCCCTCCTCACCAGGCTGTCCAGCCTTTCATCCCAGGCATGAACCCTGAAGACAGGAGATACTAGAAGCCGGAAGGGAGACAGGGATGCCAGAGAGCTGCCACTGGTGGGCAACACTTCACCCTGCCACCCTGGGGACTGCCGACAGCAGCCGAGGTATCAGGGAATACGGGAGATTAGGGGAGGAAAGCCTCACAGGGAGGCTTTCCAGTAGTCTTGGAACTAGGGCTGGCAGGACCATGATGGATTCAATTGTTATTCAGGGTGGAAGCCAGAGTGGCTCCTTTTCCCATGTATAGTCATGATTTTTAGGTTTGGTGTGGCGAACGTCATTACCTTGGCCTTCCCTTCATCCTGCTCCAGAGACTTAGAAAGAGTTGGGGAAGAGCCAGAGGAACCTCCTGAAAGGAGCTCTTTGTGTCTGTGACCCAGCCCCCCAATCCACCAGCCTCTAGAGATACAGAACTTAGATCCACAGAGGGACCAGGTCTCCAAGGGACACACTCAAACTGTTCCATCTGAAAAGCAGCTTAGGACATGACAGTACATGGTGCACACCACTTTCGAAGGCTGATCTATACCCCTAATGCTGGCTCTTCTGGAAGGAGCCATACAAAGGTTAACAGATCAACAGTCCCCAGACTCAGTGAAAGCCTAGGGTGAGGAATCCAAAGTCACAGAAGGATCCCAAGAGTCCAAAGGTGGACGCAAGAGAAGGGTCTCTTCAGGGCTGGTGTAGTTCGCAGACCATACGATATACATGCGTAGCTCTCAGTTTGAAATGGACATGCTTACTGAGGCCCTATACTAGACACTGTGGTGTGACCCCTGCTTTCAAGGAATTCATACTTCATTGAAAAAGCAAACATGAAACCAAATCCGTAGAAAAAGCAAGTCCAGTCTAAGGGGTAAATTAGCTAAGTGGAGAACAACAACGTCATTTCATCCTCACACCAACACTTTGAGGGGGGTGTTTTAGAACACTTGTAGACGAGGAGACTGAGGTTGCAATGATTAAATACTTGCCTTCATTGCCACACTAGCAAGAGACACTGCAAGTGATGTTCCGGGACACACTCATGTAGAGTCCATCCATAGTCTTTTTCTCAGTGGTAGCTTGGACTCCACCAACACATAGATAACCAAAGTCAAAAAGACTCCAGAAATGCCAGGCATAGTGATACACACCTTTTTTCCCAGAACTTGGGAGGCAGAGGCAGGCAGATTGAGGCCAGCCTGGTCTACATAGAGAGTTCCTGGCAAGCAAGCTGAAGCTAGAGAAACCATGTCAAAAACAACAACAACAAATGCTAGAAATCAGGTGGTGGCCTGGATGCAAACCCAAGCCAGAAACCAAAGACCCTTTCCAGCCTCCCTGTGTGAAATGAAGGGTCCGCTCTCAAAAGTTATGTCCTCAGGAGACTCACACAGGCCATTCTAGACAAGGCCAAATAAGGCCATGGATGTGACCTGTCTTCTAAGTCACCAAGAGCTGTGCCACTAGCTCAGTCATCACCTAGCTCCTAACCCTTGATCTAGCATATTGGCAAATGCCTTTGAGCTCAACTATGCCATGTGGACTCAGGATGGAAAGGACTAGAATGGAGCCAGGAGGAGTTGGGGGCAGAAGACAGGAAGTGTTCCTTTCTCTAGAAGGCTAATTTGAGCAATTGTCATTGGTGCGGTTGTTCAACGAATGGGGCTGCCCCACTGGCTCCACAGGACTGTGGCTTTCAATGATCATCATAGCCACATGCCAAGAATAGGTGGCCAGCAGGTGGTCCTATGGCAGCACAGCTTGAATGAAAGAATGAGTTAAGCCAAAAGGCATCAAAGCTGTTACTATAGGCAGGCTGCGGAGGCCAGATTGACCTGCCTCCCTTCCCAAAATATTCTAAGGTCCTCTAAGGAACAAGGGACCCTGAGGAGGCTGCCTACGGTCCTCCGCTTAGTTATTACTACTATACCCTGTTCCTCAGTGTCCTCAACTGTAAATTGAGAGTCTACGATGTTGTTGCTAGAATAAGTGAGTTAATACTTGTTAAGTACCTATCACATGCTAGGTGAGCTTGTTTAAAGACGGTCCTCCCCAAGTCACCAGTCTGTGTGCAGAACTCTTTTTCTCCTCTACAGTTTCAATGCAATTACCCAATCCAATGCACCCCAGAGAAAGTGGGAGGAGTTACACTGTCAAGAGTTTCAAGATTCTCCCCTTTATTCCAATCCATCCCACTCACCTTCAATATACTGATTCATCCACTTCCATCTTTCTTTAAATGACCATGAGCTTAGCGCCAGTAGCCATGAATCAGACTGGCAGAACTCTTCTTACATGGGGCTCCATGGTTCCCGGTTTGTGGAGAACCGAAGTCTGATGCGTCGTCCATTAGCACAGCCGCCGCGGTCTGAACTCGCGGGAGACAGCGCCACCCAGTGGCAGCATGTGGAACCTACAGCAGAAACAGCCTGCAAAGCTTGGAGGTGCCGAGCGCACCCTGGAGGACTGAAGAAAGGAAAGAAAGAACTACTCTCCAGAAGCACTGGTTGGCTACTGACAGAAGAGTAACTGGTTCAGTCCAGAAAGAAGCGAGCGTTAGGCAGGGCAAGAAGGACCCTTTTCTCTCTGTGAGTTGGACAACTCTCCCCAAGGCTATCCTTCTCTTGAATGTTTTTGCTTGGGGCTGAGGTCCTAACTCCTGATCTCTGCTTCCCTACTCCAAGCAAATACACACACAGCCAAAGACTGGCCAAGAAACAGCTAGAATTCTACACCCTCAGATGTCCAACAGTGCCGGACTCCCTGACCATGGTCTCTGGGGAACAGACCTGCTTCCTGTGTGACCCAGTCAGTCTGCCCTACTCTCTGGTCTGTGGAAAGATGATAAAAATGAAAAGCTACTCAACTTCCTTCCTAGCAGGGTTGTAAACCTCAGAAGAAATAATGCTAATGAAAGCATTTTGAAGAACAAGACCATCATTATTCAAGTTTTATGATTCATAATAATTTTCCCAACTGTGTGGCTATAATTTAGACTCTCACATGTCCTCCAGAAGTCATGTATTGACAGCTTCATTGCCAGTCTGGGACACTATGGGGGTGGGGGTAGAAGCTTTGGGAGGTGGAGCCCAATGGAAAACAGTTAAGTCACTAAGGGTGTACCCTTGAAGGTGATATTAGGACCTCCCTCTCTTTCTCTTTCTCCCTCCCTCCTTCCCTCTCTCCCTCTCTCCCTCTTTCTTTCCCTCCGCTCTTTGTCCCTCCCTCCCTTCCACTCTCGTCCCCAGCGGCCACATTGCTACACCACATTTTCCCCACGGTGAGGTTCTGTCTCCCTGCAGGCCAAAAATGATGGGGTCAAGTAACAATGGACCAAAACTCTGAAACCAGGAGCCAAAATAAATCTTTCCTTCTTATAAGTAGTTTGTCTCACATATTTTCTCATAGCAACAGAAAACTGACTAACACCCATTAAATATAGGCAAATATCAAAACTCTTGGCGAGTAGGACCCTCAAGTTCTGATGATTACATAGTCCAAAAACAAAACTTTTTCTTTTCTCCCTCCTCCTCCTCTTTCTCCTCCCCCCCCCCTCCTCCTCCTCCTTCTTCTTCAATAAAGGAGCATGCAACTAAGCTCCAGATACTCAGTGTTCAATTCTCAATGGGAAATTTAAATGATTTATTTGTTGTTTATTTGGTGTTTTGTTGTTTAGTTCTATTTTGTTTTGTTGTTGTTGTTTTGGACAGGGTCTCCTTAGTGAAAGTCACTATGTGGATTAGGCTGGCCTTGATCTCACAAAGATCTGCCTCTGCTTCCTGGGGGCTAGGATAGAAGGCACGTACCACCACTTTCAATGCACTTAAGGAATTTTACTATATATAACTTAGAAGATAACTCATTCTTTAGAACATTCCTTATAAATTATAATCGCCTGAAACATTGGTGAGTGAAAGACAAACCAAAAGACCTGATCCACTTCAGATGACTCAGGAGTTTCCAATGACCTGTGATACCCCTGATCTTGTGCAAACATCTCCGTTCATCCACCAGCAGATTTGTTTCTTGTACAAATCTATCTACTTGTTCTATTTTGCTTTCCAGTGTGGGAGCTGGGGCCCCTGATGCTAGTCCAGCATCATGAGAACAAAGCTTGCCCCCACTTCTGAGTCTAGGATGAAACCTCAAGACATACTGAAAACTGCCATCAGAATGAGGGACAGAAGTGAGAGGCAACCCTGTCCCCAAACCTTATCCCCAAACAGAGCAGTGAGACAGCCAGCACTTGCTGCCTACACACCAGGGGCAGCAAACCATGGGCAGAGGAAAAGGAGCACTTTAGGAGAGAGGACTGGGCAAGCTGGCTGAGTTGGGGATTTCAGTTCCTCTGATTAACATGAAAGTATCCTCATACATTCGGGGCTCTATGCAGAGATCAAAATGGCTCTTCCTCCTCCTTCCCTTCTAAGCAGAGAGTAACAGTCACTGCCCCAGTCTGTGTATCTCTGCCACACAGTGATTTTGTCTGATCCATTCTCTCCTCAAATCCCATATAGTCAAGCAAAATCTATTTCCTCTGTGATGGATTTCTAAGGCGAGCCAGAGTCTGGATAGACATCTAAGTACCCCAAGCCTAGGGTCAGTCAACACAGATGGAGCACTACCCAGTATGCAAACTCTTAGCAGACAAATGAAGCTCATTCTGAGATCAATCCTTGTCCTTTAGAGATTCCAGACCCAAGACTCTGCTCTTGTGCTGGTAGGAATCATTTCCATTTAACATCTCCCTGGTGCTCTGACTCTGCCTTAATAAAGTGCTGGACTTGGAGACGTCAAAGGTAAGATAAGAATCTCTCAGAACTCCAGCTCCCTCCCTGAGCACAGCCTCTGCCCTTCTGTCCTGAGGAAGGGGAAGACTTTGATTGGTCAGCTTACAGGACACATACTGTTTCAAGTGGCTGACTACTGGGTTTAGAGGCAGGCCAGGGCAGGGGCTGATCAGACTCTCTATCTGTCACACAGCAGATGTAATTTTGTGGCCAGGTTCAGATACCTTCAATTGTCCTCCCAGATTGCTGGCCAGGCTACACACAAGGAAAGGTTTGGGGAGAATGAGGCCCCAAGCTGGGCCCAGGTAACCCAGCTCTCCACATGGGACTTGTAGTACCTGCCCAGCTCCTGCTGAACTCGCTCTGCTTTCTTCTCTACTCTTTCTCTGGGTCTCTCTTGATGACTTAAGTGTAGCAGTTGCTAGTACGATCTGCCTGAGTACCCTAGCCATAACACACATAGGAATCTCAGTGGGGCCACTACCTTTGGTGACAATTCCCCCATCAGACAAGAAGGAAGGCAGGGTCATGCTGTGACTGATGCAGGAGCTAGACTAAGATCTATCAGGGAATTGAGAAATGCTTCAGAGAAATTCAAATGTTAGACTTGGCTTGAAGCACATATAAGGCTTTATAGAAATTTGGAGCTCTTGGGATAGGCATTCCAAGCAAATCTCAGGAGTGTTTGAGAAGAACCAGAGTGTAGTTTTTGCTAATTGTGCAACTACAGACAATGAAAGAGCAGTCTAGAAATGTGAACAGACCCCACAGAATGAGATGAGATTCTGGAATGTTAAGTCAAGTTGTTCTCGCTTGATTTAGTAGATACCTTGGGGTCCTGGAAAGCTACAGAGCAAGGGAAGCCATTGGCCAGGAGCAGAGTTTGAGCTCCAAAATGAAGAATGCGGCAGAAATGTGTGAAGGATGGATTAGAGACAAACAAGACACTCCTGCATCAGTTACAGCATGACCCTGCCTTCCTTCTTGTCCAATGGGGGAATTGTCACCAAAGGTGACAGACTGTAAGAGTGAGGTCCTGGAAGAGGGCCAAAACCCAGGTGGGATGGAGTCCACAGAACTTGAAACACTAGAATCCTGAGGGAGAGAGAAGCTGCAATACAATGGATTCCCTCAAGGATGCTCTTCCAGGAAGGTCTCCAGGAAAACTGGGGAAGGCACAGATAATCTGCAGAAAGATAGGTTTGGCTGCCTGCCCCAGGTCTCTCCATCTGTAGGGCCCTGGCCTCCCGACATGCCTTTTACCCAGCTAGGTTCCCTGCCAGGAATTAGCTTCAGTTTGTCAGCTGCAGTTGCTCAGAGGACAACTTGACCTTTAAAGGCCTAACCACACTTGTTAACCAAGTGTGGTCTGAACCAGGTGTGGTCACATACTCGGATGTTCCCTGGGGGCCCGAGCCTTTGTTCCCTCCCAAACCCTCCATGGAGTTTCCTGCAGTAAATCACTGGCATCTAGTGGGTGTATATATATTGAGCAACTTGCTGGAATAAATTGGAAGCTTCTTCATCATTTTCAGTGTCTGTGTTTGTATGTCTTGTATGTCTTGTGTGTCTTTCATTCCTCAGGCCTCACCGGATAGACTCGGGTACAGTTGTAGTGCAGACCGCTACATCCATTCCCTATCATGCTCCCAGAATAGTCTGTCAGTCATGCCCTGTATGGCTTTGTCAGTACCTAGAACATTCTTCTATCCATGTCCCTCCTGTTTCTCACCACGCTGACTCCCAGCTAATCTGTGGTTCTAAGCTCCAACATGTCCTATTCCTGGAAGTGGTCTTGAGCACTGGCCTCCTCTGACTCAGTGAATAGTCCTCCTTTCCCTCTCATATAACTGCACCTGATTGCACCCTGACAACATGCTGGGCAGGCAGCAATGACAGCTGTACCAATGCTCCCATGAAGAACAGTGGTTCATTTATCCAGCAAGGATACAAAGTTTATTGAGCACCTACTATGTTCCAACTCCTAAGTGTGGAGAATGTTCTTTGGAGCAGTCCCTGCTCCCAAAGTATGTGTGGTTAAGAGGGAAATGGAATAGCCAGTTAACAGAGACTGTCTATAACCCTAAAGGCCATCTCTTCCCTTCTGACCTCTCTCTCCTTCTCTCCCTCTCTCCCCCCTTCACTTCCTTCCTTTCCCTTTCTCTCTCTCTCCATCCCTCCCTCCTTCTCAGCAAGACCAGACATAGAGGAGACTCTACATAATGCTAACCCAGCTAAGAGAGGATATGTAGCAGGAAGTCCAGAAAGCAACCAGGAGGTAAGGAACACTGGAGAGAGGACTACAAAAAAGAGATTGCTGGAATTCTGCCCTTTTGTCTACAAGTTCCATGAGTTGTAGTAAACCTAGTGTGCAGAATGTATAAGAGTCCTGGAGTGCACAGAGACCTAGAAGAGTAAGGACGTTCCCTCATCATTGTCCCTATGCCAACCCCACTAAAATCCAGAGAAGACGCTCTCTGCACAGGAAGCTGCTCCCATACAGAACACAATCCTGTTTAAGGAAGGAGGACACCTGCCCGCCTGTGTTCCCTACAGTCCTCAGTTGAGCAGTAGGTGCTAACACTATGGAATATTCTTGTTCTAGAAAGCACCAGATTCCACAGGTAATAGGCCACCATGTACCATCCCAGGCAGCAAATCATACCTCCAGGCTCCAGACTTAGTGATGTTTTTACCCAATTCAGTGGAAGATTTCAGCTCTATCTGAACACCTAGAGCACTAAGAAAACCAAACATAGATCCCACCATGATGGTCAAAGTGAGAGTGTCTGTTCCCAGCAGAGTTTCTGCTAGTCCTATAAAAGGACCCTGAACACTGGCCATCCCTCAGGCTCTCTGACAGAAGTCAGCCTCACCAGGTGAGGACTCCTCTGTCCCTCTCATACCTCGAAGGCACCTTCAGAGACATTGCTGCAATGGCTTCCAGTTGTCTGAAAACAATTACAGGTAGATAGGCCCTTCCCATCAAATTGGCTTTAAGAATTTCTGAACTCCCCTTCTAAGTCCTTTCCCTATCCTATTCCCAACTCTAAAGTTCCTGTGACATTCATCTCATCCTCCATTGACACATGCATCATCTAGAGTCTAGTCTGGCAGCTGCATGAGAGCAGGGACCACTATGTGGTTGTGCTCACTGCTGCAGCCCCAACATCTAGCACATCACCTGTAGGTTAGGCCCAGAGTTGCCGGGATCGCCGGCAGGTAGGGCGGTGGCGAAGCTGGTCCAGCCGGCCTCCTCCAGGGGCTGAGCGGGATGGTGAGTGTCGTGACCCGGCCCCTCTCCACTCTGGAGGAAAAAAAAACACGCCGAGTCGGGAGTCTGTCTAGCAAGATCTCGTTTATTGAAGCTTACAGAATGACTTATATAGGGTAGGGGCGGGGCTAAAAGGGATTGAAGGACCAATCGATCTCTGTCACATAATCTGCAGCCAGGCAAAGTCCATTCTGATAGGCTGTCAGACTCGGGTGAGGCTCTAACAGCTGCATTCTAAACGATTGGTGACAGTTGGAAACCGTTAGATAACGTCCCAGCCCCCAGTTATTGAGTGCCCTGAGCCACTGTGTGGAGGCCCAACACAGAGTGAGTACTCACCACATGGCTTCAGCACACTTGGGTTGGGCCCTTCTCCTGTGTAAGATACACAGGATGTGTACCTGCAGATCCACCACCCTTCTTAGGAAACTATTCAGCATGATCAGCCATATGCTCCCAGAAGGAGCCAAGCTTAAGGAACATATCTTGCCTCCTCTCCCTCCCATTAAACACAAGTCACATAGACACACTCATCCTCAAAATCTGCCATGAGCATGGGCTGATCTCTCTTCTTGTTGACTCCTCATCCCCCATCACTGTCACCCTAGCATGCCTTGTTCCTTCTAAGAACATTGGGATCATTTCTGAGAACTTTGAATGGCATAGCTTCTCTAGCAACTTGCAACTAAAGCCACCCAAATTACCAATGCCTTTGCTTCAGACAGCCAAGGATGACAAAGTGAATTTTAAACCTCAGTAAAAAGGTGTGTGGAGGAAACCCTATGTTCAGTTCCTAGCACTACAAAAAGAAAATAATATTTCTTTAATAATTTCTTTAAAGTGTCTGTGACCATTTCATGGAGCTTGTCAGGGCTAAAGAGAGGTTAAGAGCAGTTGTTGTGTAATCATGAGGCCCTGAATTCAGATTCCAGTGCCTACAGAACGAGTCAGACATGCTCCCTTGCATGCCTGTAATCCCAGTGCTGTGGGGGGCTGAGACAGAAGGATTGCTGTGGCTTGTTAGCTGCCAACTCTTGGCTAAAAAGCAAAAAATGCAAGTTCCGTGCTGGAGAGATGGCTCAGCAGTTAGTTCTCCACCAGCCAGCATGGTAGCACATACCTGCAACCCAACACTCAGCAAAGTGGCAAGTTCAAAGCCAGCTTAGGCCACATAGCTAGTTTTAGTTCATTCTGGGCTGCATAATAAGAACTTGTCAAAGGAAGGATAGAGAAGGAAAGGAGAGAAAGAACAAACTCCCCAGAGATGTTGAGATGTTTGTTCTAATAGTCTCTCTCTCTCTCTTTCTCTCTCTCTCTCCTCTTCCTTCCCTCAACTTAAAGCAGCATACTTATATTTCACTCAGTCCTATCACCAGGAGGCTCCTCCCTATCGTCGTTTCCATTACTGTTGTGTCTCACCACTCAGCACCAGCCCAAGTGGACTTTCGGGGGCCAGCCTGAGTGGACTTTGGGGGGCCAGCCCAAGGGGCTGGGGGTGAGTCGATGCAGAGTCAAGCCACAGACTCTGGGAGTTGGATGGGAAGCAGCCCAAGCGCATAGCACTGCAAACTCGTTTATTGAATAGGTACACAAGCTCTTATAGGTCTGGATAGCCAATGACCTTATGGGGTGGGGTCCCAAATCAAGCCAATAGTAAGTTTGTCCCCAGGTAGGCAGGTACTTTCCAGATGCTGTTCTCACAACTAGCCAGAGCAGAACACCACACCCACAGGAGCCATTCCTCTATTCCTCCTAGCAGGTGGCCTGGCTAGGCCCACATTGCATTATGCCCAATACCTCCCTACCTCTTCGTGGACACACTCCTGTCAAGTCACACCATTTCATTCCTTTCCCATAAAAAGTATCAAACACACCATCATGTGTGCTCTGTGATAATGAGAAGAGTCTAAGCTCAGTGCCTCAACACAACAAAGGATGAGTTTTCACTCATACTCCCATAGGAGTCAAGGGCTAGTGGTATTCTGATAAACAGACATTCAGGGACAGTTTTCACTCATACTCCCACAGGAGTCAAGGGCTAGTAGTGTTCTGATAAACAGACATTCAGGGACTCGGGCCCTATCTTGGTTACTATTCCATCTTGCAGGGCCTTGGCGTTCCATTGGGTGGCCTCCATATCCCTGCAGCAGATGGAGAGAGAAACAGAGACACAGAGACAAACAGAGAGAGAAAGAAAGAGTATCACACAGCAGGTCCATCTACTTCACCATCTTTTAATAGCACAATTCAGCCCCATGGCCCATTGTGACAGAATCTCAAAAATTATTGTCTTTCCAAGTGGCTGAGAGAAAAATGAAATCCACTGATGGATATTCTGTATTTTATTTTTCTGCTACCTACTGTGGAAACAGAGTACCCTCTCAGAGAGAACTAGAATCTGTTCTTCTGGGGATGTTCTCAGAAAATATGCCCAGAGTGATACTCCATGTGTTTTTCTGCAAATTCTTTAACAAGTTTTTCTTCAAAACTAGGACAGCAGATGTGGGAGAGAGAAGGTCGTCTTCAATGGGACAGAGCTGGGTTCAGTTCTTAGCTTTGCCATGTCCTGTGAAAAATCGGCCTCCATGTGAGCTTCCCGGTTTCCAAGATGGAACTGGTAACATTAGGGTCTGAGAGTCGGAGATAGTACAAATAAAGAATGGATGGAGTGGAATTTTCCTCGGCCCCCTCCTCTAGTTTGCCACCCCTCCACCACACCATGACATCACTCTGCCAACCACGGACAAAGTCATAGTCAAGGCTGCTAGAAGGACAGCATTCTCTTGGCTGCGGTGAGCACTGTGACTTGTTTTCAAGGCACCTGACTCAGCCTTGACAATGGACTGGAAGAGCAAGGTGAGCACAGTCTAGGTCATCAAGCAAATATCCCTGTGCCCAACTTCTCAGCCACCCCAACCAATGCCAGCTTGATCTTTCTCATTCTTGGACCCCACTCCTGGTACAGTAACTCCCCCACACTTCAGCCTCAGCTCATTCAGATAGTCTGTGGATGCTGGGAGCCAACCATTATGGGAAATTGGTTGTTTCATAATCTCCTATAGACTCTGTCCCTAATTGCAAACCCATTGGGGACATATTCTGAAACAAGAGACTGTTCCTAATCAAACAGATACAAGGGCTTCTTCATTCTCCCTCTTCTATCCTTCACCTGTCTCTTCAAGCACCTTACTGTGAAGCAGTCACTGGGGAAACAAAAGGTGACACCCACCTGCGCACCCCTGTAAATGCCACCAGTCACCTACACACTGCTCAGGAAGCAGGTGAGTCATTTTTCTCCTAGCAACACAAACTATTCCAGCTGTATATATCTGGTGCTTGGATCCTGCCAGCCAGCAGCCAAGGGCATGCATGTTGCTAGGAGAACCTGAACTTCAGTTTAAATTTGCAACCACAGTGTTCCTTCAGCTGCAAACAGACACTCAGTTGCAGGATCCACAGGGCTGAGCCCAAGCGGGAAATCCTCAGCTTCATGCAGAATTGTCATTACCTCAGTGTGCTTTTTTGTTTGTTTCCTTTTCCTTTTATTTTTCTCCCTTATCTCTTGAATTTTAAATTGAACCTCCAATGCATTCAAACAAGAATGAAGATCTTGGCATTGGACTGAGCACCTAATTCTTGCTGAGCACTGTCCTCGACACTCTAATGCATGGTGCAAAGGAACTAGGCCAGCACCCCACCCTCAAGAGCTCCCTTCTAGAAAAGGGAAGGTGACAAGCCCATCAACAGATCCCCTGCCAGTCAGTGTTCTCCAGACTAGAAACAACAGGAAGGAGTTAGATTGTGTAGAGAGGCAGATTATACATAGATAAACCAAGGTCTAGATATATGGGGCTGGGGAAGTAGCTCAGCTGGTAAACTGCTGCACAAACATGAGAACCTGAGTTCAGTCCCCAACACACACATAAAATGCAGACTTGGTGGTACACTTGTAATCCTGGCACTGAGGAAGTAGAGACAGAGGATCCCTTGGGCTCACTTGCTAGTGGGCCTAGCCTAATCTTCCTACTCCAGGTCTCAGAAAGAGACCTTGTCACAAAAAAAATAAAGTGGATGACTCCTGAGGAACACCTGAGCCTAGCCTCTAGCCTATATAACACACACACATACGTACTTATTGCTTATACAAAAAGAACTTTATTTCTTTATGGCAACCCTAAAATCCATGAAGCAGACTAGCAGGCTAGAAGCTCATGCAGGTGTGGGGCTGGAGTTTTAGGGCAGAATTCTTCCATAGAGAAATTCAGTTTTTCTTTTAAGGCCTCTCAGATGAGTTCCACCTGTCACCCAGCTAGTAAGCAGAACAGGAGACTCTTAGACAAGGTCCACTCAGGTCACTGAGGGTAGAGACAGCTGATACCAGATATCTACCACCTGGAAAGAAATGCTTCCACAGGGCCAGAAGATGGCTCAGTGGATAAAGCACTTGTTGCACAAGCCTGACAGCCTGAGTTCAAATCCCAAGAACCCACAAAGAAACTGGACACAGTAGTATAAATGGCTGTAATCCCAGCACAGCATGCCTCTACCAGGAGATGAGAGTAGAGACAGAATTGCTGGAAGAGCACTGGCCAGCTAGTCCATGCAGCACCAAATAAAAAGAAAGACCCTGTCTCAAAACAAGATGGAAGGTGAAGACTGACACCCAAGATTGACCTTTGATCTCCACAGTCATGCTGTGGCAAACACACACACATACACACACTCACAATACAGGAGTGTTTGAATGAATAACTTGGTTTTGTAGCCTATTCAGGTTTAAATTTAACATAGCAATATATGATGCTGTGAACAGAAATAAGTAGAGAAAAAGAAAGCAGGGTGACAGGAGCAATACTGCGGTCTAAAAGTCTCCATCAAAGTTCCTGTTGAAACTTAATCTGCATTGTAAGGAACAATAAGGTGAAGACTTGATCTGACTGCAGCGAACTTACACATATGCAGGCACCACAGCATGGTGACAAAGTGTGAGGTGTCTGGTCATATTGCACCTGCAGTCAAGAAGCAGAAAAATGAATGTCCAGCATGCTTTCTCCCTTTTTTTTCCCTCAAGGATCCCCATTAATAGGTTGGTGGTGCCTCTACTCAGGGTGGGTCTTCCTTCCTCCTTTATTGATCTTTGGAAATACCCTTACAGACATGCCAGAGGTTTGTGCCCTAGGTGATTCTAAATCCCCTCAAATTGACAGACAAGATTAGCTATCACAGAAGGTAATCAAGGTTAAATGAGTTCACAGCAGTGGGGCCCTAATTTATGGAACTGTGGCTTTATGATGTAAGGAAAAAGAGACCTGAGCCAGGACACTGTGGCCATATGATGCCCTGTGCCTTCTGAGACTCTTCAGAGTGCCCACCAGCATATGGATCTCCCCAGGTGCAGCCACTCAACATTGAATGACTCAGCCTTCAAAGCCAGGGTAAATGTTGACCACATTGATTTAAAAAAAAAAAATCTTCCACAGTCACAGAAACTACACTAAGTCAGATTGCAAGCTAAATGAAGGGATCATGTGACTCTCCCATGTGTCACTCAGTAAAAACTTGAATTAAGAATAATAAAGGAGGAGGTGGAGAGACAGCTCAGCAGTTAAGAGGACTAGCTGCTCTCTCAGAGGACCCAGGTTCAAGTCCCAGCACCCACATGGCTGCTAACAACCATTTGTAACTCCATTTCCAAGGGAATCTGATGCCTTCTTCTGACCTCCTCGTTCAGGACACAGGTGCACTTACACACATGCAGGTAATACACTCATACACATAAAATAATAACAAATAAAAATTTTAAATTATAACATATTTTTTAAAAGAATAACAAAGGAACTAAGCTAGGCACCACAGGCGTGCTTGGTTCATTAAAGATCAGCCGAATCACGACCACACTGCTCTGTCTGGAGGACAGCACAGAGGCTTCGTTCAGCTTCATTTCTTGGCACCGCCCAGGCAAGCTGTGCAGTTTCTTCTCATTCCTTTCACAGAAGTGGATCCTACACAAGAGCCTCCAGATGCTTCTGTCCCTGCACCTGCTCCTCTCTCCATCCTCTGCTCCCACCCCAGTGGTCCCTGGTTCTCCCACTGGCTGCACATTTTGTCTCCTAGCCTCAGTCTCTGCACTGCCCCCTCAGGCCAGCTGTAGCCTCACTATTCCCAGTGCTCTCTCACATTCCTTCCTTGACCCCCAGGCTCTCCCCAAATCATACTCAGAAAAATAATATTAGTGTCCCACAGAACAGCATCCTCCCCAACTTTCTGACCCCTAACCCATCTTCTATGTTTTCCCAGCTCTCAAGTTACATTTCTATTCATTTGTTGATTATATCTTGTCATCTGAAGACAGGGATAAGGACTCTGGTTTGTTGATTTTTTTAATTATAGCACAAGAACATAAAGTTTGCCATCTTATATATTCTTCAAGGGTATGGCCACTTACTGGTAAGTTGTCCGTGCTCCAGCAAATAGTGCCCTCCTCATGCTCTTGCAAGCAGCCTAATTAAACTTGGTGGATCACAAAAATAAAAGACATAGAAGTGGAAGAGTGTCTGGTTAGAAAGAGGTCAGTGAAGGGGAAGGAGGACAAGAGAAGGTGATGGGAGTCAATATAGTTCTAGTAGTTCCGTTCTCATTGCTGTGACCAGATATGTGACAAGAAACCATTTAAAGACAGAAGAGTGTATTTTAGTTTTCAGATCTAAGAGGACACAGTCCATCACAGCAGCAAGAGGTCACTTTGCATCAGCAGCTAGAAGCAGAGAGTAGTGCATACTAGCGCTCAGCACTTTTTCCTTTTTATTCAGTCTATCTTGGGTCCCAGGCCTATGGAAAGTACTGCCCACAATGAGGAAGAGTCTCCCCATTTCACTTAACCTAATCAAGATCATCCCTCACAGGTATGCCCTTAGGCTTGTCTCCTAGGTAATTCTAGATCCTGTCAAGCTGACAATCAATATTTACCATCACTGGACAACATATATTATACACATGTATGAATTTGTCAAATAACTTTTTAATCTACCATCCTAAAATATGTAATTCAGTGGTATGTATACATTCTACATTTTAGAACCATTGCAGTTACCTAAATCCAGACCATTTTCATCACTCCAAAAAGAAACCCCATACCTATTAAGTGTAAACCTAACCCCATTCCTCCCTCTCCCAAGCCTTAGCAACCACCAGCCTGTTCTCTGTGTCTAGGGATTTGCCATCCTGCATAATTTACCCAAAGGAATTATACCCTACGTGGCCTCTTGTATCTGCCTCCTTTCATATAACATAATGTCTCTGAGATCGCCCATGGCATGGCAGGCATCAGCACTTCATTCCTGTCATGACCAAGGAAAGTTTCATTGCATACACATACCACATTTTGCTTAGCAGTTCATCCTTTGATGGATATTGGATGGATCCCACCTTCTGCTGTTGTGAACAGTAATGCAAAGAACATTTAGGTCCAGCATTTGTTGGAAAAACACTCTGTTTTGATCACTTTGCATCCCACTCCTTCACATGAAAGGGTTCAAGATATTTTTTAATATTTTATTTATTATTTTTATTTTACTTTATGTGTGTGAGTGTATTGCCTGCTTGTATGTAAGTGCACCCATAATGTGCAATGCCCTCAGAGGTCAGAAGAGGGCATCGGATCCCCTGGAACTGCAGTTAGAGATGGTTGCTAGTCACCATGTAGGTGCTGGGAACTGAACCCTCTACAAAAGCGGCCAATGCTCTTACCTGATGAGCCATCTCTCCAGCCCCAAAGGTTCAATATTTAAGAGCTGCAGACAGTTTAGTCTTCTGCTAAATAAGTAAAACGAAGAGTTTGGCATCTCATCTCCCCTAAGGTATTCCATCTACCCTCCCTGCCATAGCTGCTGTGGCAGAGACCCTTGTGTGTATTCTCCCCAACACTGTACCCTGTGTCCTGAGTTAATCCTATCTGTCTGAAAGGCAGCCTTGGCCACCCATAAAACAACACCCTCTCTGCCTTTCTGAACCTCCACTCACCCAGTCAGCAATGAGTTAGGGATCTTTCATCCCCTCCCCAGCTCTTTACTTCCCATATCCAAGCCAGTGAGATGAATAGGTTTCTCTGTATTCCCACACTGTCCTGGGATCACTAGACCAAAACACTTTTATCTTCAGGTAAAATCTGATTGGCAGGTCATGGAATTTCAGACACTTGTCCAAAACTAGAAATAAGACCATTAGCAAGCAGAATATCACAGGACATGGTGACACACTTAAAATCCCAGCACTGATGAGGCTGAGGAAAATGAATCACCATAAATTCAAACCAGTCTGGGCTATATAGCAAGTTACAGACAAGTATGGGCTAAATGGCCAAACCCTGTCATCAGTCATGCTGGATTATGGGCCCACTGTGAAACGGGGTGAAATGAGAGCGTCCCCTAGAGGGTTCTTAGTCTCATTCATAAAAGAATTTAAGAATGGACCCAATCGGAAGCTTTAAGACAATTTTATTAGAATTTGAAGAAAAATCCTCAAGACAGGCAAGCTGGGGATTTCAGCAGCTGCCTGGAGGAAGAGAACAGAGGGAGAAGAAGAGAAGCCAAAAAGTCATGCAGGCTTAGAGCCTGCATGGGGTCAGACACGTGGTGGACTGGCAGCCACATGGCTGGGAGAAGGAACTTTAGAGAAAAAGTAGAGAAATGCAAGACGCTAGGGCAGCCCAAAGCCTGAAAGAAAGCATGTTTAGAAAAAGGGTGTGAAGAAGAGAAGGAAAGCTTACAGACTTACAGAGCAGACTTACAGAGAGCTACATGTCTGTGGCCAGGTCCAGAAGAACTGCCCCGGGAGGTGGGATTCCAGGCAGGAAAAGTTCACTGCCTCATTAACACACTCTGTATTCTGCCCACCTATTTAGTATAGCTTAAATAGAACCCACCTTCCTAAGGGTGGTCCTGTGATCAGGTAATTGACCAGTGAAACTGGAAATGTGGGTCTTTCAACAGATAAACTAGAGAATTTATAGTCTATCCCAGCTAAGTAGGTATTTGCTCTATAACACAGTTACTACCCATGAGGCCATGGGCCATCCCCCTGCGTACCTCCTGCCACTCTGCTTTCTGCTCACTCAGTTCCGCCCTGTCCTTCAAAGTGCCCAGCAGGCCCCTCCCCACTAGCTTTTGTCCTGCTAATATCTCTGCCTGGACTATTCTTCTCTCCTTCCAAGATCCCTGTGGTTCAAATTGTACCTCTTTAGAGCTCACTTTATTCCATACCTCTTAGGCCCTTACCACCACCTGAGACAAGACACATGACCTTGGCCTCTTTGCTATGTCCCCAGAACATGAGCATCCCAGGACAGAATCCTGGCTCTGTGTTATTCGCTGCTGTATTGTTGACTGCTGGGTAGTCCCTGGAGTGGATTAGGCATTGAATAAACTATCAGATGCAGGAAGGGACTTCTGTTATGCCACATGCCTGAGCATGCCTTGCAGCTTTGCAGTCTCTGCAGGGCCCTGCACTGTGCCTTGATGTCCTGAGGGTAATGGGTGGGGTAGTGGGGAGAGCACAAGGCCTCAAGTCTCCTGCCCTGGGAGAACCCCACAGGAAGTATTGCTCCTCCTCCACAGAGTTCAGCTGTCCACAGCCTCCCAGGATCCCTGACCCCTGGCTGGGGAGGACCAGCCTTCAGTCTATTTGCTCTCTTTGCTAGTCCCTGGAGTAAAGAGCCTGATGATCCCCAAAGTGCCCTCATTTCCTGCAGCTATTCTAACAAATCACTACCACCTCGGTGCCATAATACCACATAGATTTAGTCTATGTGGAGAGAGAGTCTACGAAGTTAAAAGTCCAAAGTAAGTTCCAGGGGACTAAAAGCAAGGTTGGCTCCTTCTGGGGCTCTAAAGGACATCCCACCCCTACCTCTCCAGCTTCTAGGGCCACCTACTTCTGGCTTGCAGCCTGTCCTCCATTTCAAAGCACACCCCTGCAGTCTCTATTCCTAGGATGGCCCTACCTTCTCTAATTTGGCTTTCCTGTGTCCCTCTGATTTGGACCTTTGCGATCATGCATGCTCATGTACACACACACACACACACACACACACACGCCATCCAAGACAGCATCTCCATTTCTACATAGTAACTACATCTGCAAATATCCCAGGCGCCACAAATTAGGACATACTCAGAAGCTGTTACGCAGGGAGGGGCTGGGGGGAGGCGGTACTCTTATACAGGCTAACACAGGCGGGAGAGCAGCAGGTTGGTTGTTCAACCATTGTCACCACATTTATCTGTGACTTGCTGTAGTATCAGGCCACTGCCCATCTCCCACTGTGCCTCTCAGAGTCTTTCCAGAGCCCTCCCTCACCTAGCTCTACATCGCTCTGGAGTCCCCCCAGTCATCCAGCATCCCTGAGCAGTCCCAGATCTGACTGGTAGACATCTTCCTGCTGAGGCTGAACCAAGACTGTGTAATTTCAGATCAAGCGTCACTGAAGACAGGATGATGACAACTTCTGCGGCAGTCATCCAGCATCCCTGAGCAGTCCCAGATCTGACTGGTAGACATCTTCCTGCTGAGGCTGAACCAAGACTGTGTAATTTCAGATCAAGCGTCACTGAAGACAGGATGATGACAACTTCTGCGGCTTTTGTGGGGAGCAGCATAGAGGCAAAAGGTGAATAAGAGGGGTTCAGACATATAGCTCAGTTGGTAGAATGCTTGCCTATATGCAAAGCCCTGGGTTTGATTAGGCATAAGTAGCCCGTGACTATTATCCCAGCACTCAGGACATAGAGGCAGGAGGATCAGAAACTCAAGGTCAAAGTCTAAAGACTTTATAGTGAGTTTGAAGCTAGCCTAAGATAAAGAGACCCAGTCAAAAGAAAGGGAGAGACAAAGAGAAAGAATGAAAAGAAACTATTAACTCTAAGGCAGCTTTCATTTTTTCCTTCTATATTGTTTACCCTCTGATTCTTCTCTCTCCTGGGACATGGAGACTTTTCTCTCTTTTATTCTCCAGCCTTCCTACCATAGCTACTGAGTCCTTTCAGTGAGCAGCGCTTTGAAGAGAGAGAGTTCACTGAGCATGTGCTTACTGGGTCTCCCTCCCTTTCTTCTCCCCTCCCCTCCCCTCCCCTCATCTCTCTCTCTCTCTTTCTCTCCCTCAGACACACACACACATACACAGGAATTCACATCATTCTATACAATGCTTAATGTGAGAAGCAGCCAAGCACACAGATGCTGCCCCACCTCAGTTCTGTGCACCAAGAGCTTCAGAGCCTGCAAAGCCACTTCAGGTGCCACCACCATCCTAACCTTCCAGGAGCTCCAGCCCCACTGAGACACTTCAATAGTTTTTTCATCTATAGGATGATCTATAGAACTAGCTGCCTCTAGCTGAATGTATTGGTTCTAGTCTGTGATTCCAGCAGTTGGAAGACTGTGGCAGGAATGTGGGCATGGGGTCAAGGCCTGCCCAAGCTATATAGAATTCCAGGCCAGCCAGAGCTATAGAGTGAAACCATGTCTCAAAAACATAAATTATTAAATAAATAAAGATACTTCTATCTGTGGTTGCCAAATTCCTAGAGTAAATTGATGCAATACCCATGATATAAAAGAATCCACAACTGCTCAAGGAGGAGAAAGAAATCATGATTGCAAGAGCCTCAGTGAGCACCAGCTTTCATGACTGTTATAATATGGAATATCCCCAGGCCTATCCCTTTTGTCCTCCTACAGACCCCAGCCACACCCCATGGGACCATAGACAGGGTCACTATAGCTTTTGCCTTACTGTAGCACATACAGGTAGAAACAGCTTGCCCCTGGGAGAAACTCATTCTCTGCCTTTCCTCTCCAACCTGCTAGTTGCAATCAGAACCACCAAGGCCATCTGCATCTAATCCTCCTTCAAGTGGTTCAACCTTAAGGAGTCCTGTGGAATCAGAAGAAACTGAGGCATGAGACAAAGCATCCTTTCCACAGTCATAACTGTCTAGGCTGATCATGGGGATTCCTGAGATGTGTGAGAGAAGAGCATAGAAGCCTCAGTAAACAAGGGTTCCCTCCCAGGGCTGCCTTCAAAGTCATTTTGCACAAGTTCCCTTCAGACTCTGAAGCTCCATAGCTGCTTGCTCTGCAGCCTCAGGAAAATCAAACCTGAATACGTGTGTGACAGCCACTTTGAAATAACTGCAGCATGCCACAAAGACTGGTAGGAACAAAGAGGAGGAAAGAAAACAAAATAATTGGCTAGGCAGTATATGCATTTCCTAGGGCTTCAATAGCAAAGTGCCACAAATTCGGTGACTTGAAACAACAGAACTATCCCAGAGTTCTAAAGATCAGATGCCCAAAATCGAGGGACCCTCTGATGGCATTGGGGAAGAAATTAATTCAGAAATTTCTATCTTTCAGCAATTGCAGGTGCTTTTTGACTGGCGGATATGTCAGTCAAATCCTCTACCTTCACCTGACATTCCCACATTTCATTTTCCCTCTAAGTGTGACTGTCTTTATCTGTCCCTTTCTATAAGGATGCTGTTATAGTGCCAAGACCACTGAGAAAGACCACTCAGACTCTGGAAAGTTCCAAATTAAACAAATTTATTAGCTTCAGTGACTGCAGCCCAAGATCAGAAATAGGGAATTCAGTAACTGACTAGGGAACAGCCAGGTTTTTAAAGCCCAAAATCACAAGTCATTACAAGACATTTGAAGTTAAATAACTTTATGGTATCTAGGTAAAACTCTACAAGGTAAAATCTGGGGATATTTTAGGTAAATGGGATGTTTTTATAACAGCCTGCTAGTTCCTGCTGACCAAGCAAGCATGTGTACAGAAGCATAAGATAAGCAGTTACAGCATCTGAATGGGGTCACTGAGGTTAGCTATTTCTCAGAATCAAACCCTAAGGTATAGGGAGAAGGACTCACTGTAATTAAGTTCAGTCCTAGATCAAGCCTGCCTAGTCGAGAATACAAAATCGGGGAAGGAAACAAGATGGAGTCACTCAAGCTGCCATAACTCCAATCACATTAGAATAAGTCCCACCCTAATAATCTTAATATAGCCATGTAAACACACTATTTCAAAATGAGATCACATCCTACTGAGATCCTGGGGGTTAAGAATTCAATATATCTGGTGGTGGGAGACACAATTCAACCCACAAAAGCAGAGATGATTAGTTAACTTTCTCTGTGCAGGACCAAATAGTACATATATTGGAATTGTAGCCCATACTTCTGTTACAACTATTCAGTTCTGCTAATGTAACACAAAAGCAGCCATGGTCCATTCATGAGTATGGTTTGTTCTAATAAAACTTTATTTTTAAAAAATCATGAGTCAAACTTAGTTTTCAGCCCATAGTCCTTAGATTAGAAGAAAAGATCTGTAAGCAAGCAGACTTAAGCAGACTCAAAGGACTGTTTAAGCAGTCCTTCTGAGAGAAAGGGCTCAGGTAAGGAAACAGAGATTAGAAACAAAATTTGTGTCCCCAAAAGGGCTAGAATGGGATGAAAGAAAGTGCTTCAGCTCAAAGTCATGAGTTCAAAATGACGATAGTAGACAATTCCTGGAGGAACACCACACACAGTTCTCCCACAGGCACAATCCTGGCAAATAGGGAAAACAGAAACAGAAAGAGAAGCATCTTCTCAAAAGACTCAACTGCAGACAGAATTCCAGCCCAGTAAACCTGACTCCAGAAGCTGAGCCTTTAACCAGGTGCTCCATTCCTCCCAGGGTGGGAACTGTGCAACTCCAGAAGACAAGGTCCCAGCAGAGGACGAGGCTGTGGGGGCTGACTCTGTACGGCAATGTGCTTCAGTGATTAGGGGATGGAGGTCTTGGACCTGGGACCTGAAGACCAGAGAGCTGGGATTGCAGAAAATATGATGCAGAAATTATGTCACTGGAATCCCAGGGTATCACCTGGCCATCTCTGTCAACTATCTCACTAAAGGAAATGCTCCCACAAGGGCTCCTATTCTGAATCAACAAAGGTTTGATGGCTTACATTAAACATACTTTAGTCAGTAAATCCTCCAGGAAACAGTTCACCAAAACTGTAAAGAAATGCAAACAGAAAGAAGGTTGGGGATACTAATGACAGGACACTAAACCTGCCGTGTCATAGAACCTCACCCTTGTCATCTTCACACTTCATTGAAAATCCATTAAGACAACTGCCAGGCCATTAACGCTGACTTTCAGGCAGAAGCTTCCCTTGGGCAGAGTTCTGTGGCTGGGGTCCCTTTTTTAATACTTAGTATAATTGATTGTGAGCTGGATAATTGTGATTACACTGCTTAAGTACAGAAAGGGAGTTGGGGGATAGGATCTTGCATCTTATTTTTAGTATATGTGGACCTCCCCCTCAGGCAAGATAATATATCAAAACTTGATTTTTTATTTAAACAAAGGGCTGATTACTCAGTCTACAAAAGAATTCATGATAGGAATTTTTAAGTTGTAAATTCCCCAAGCAATCAAAATTATTTGATTTACAAAATTTCCATCTGCTAACATCTTTTCCATCTTAGAACTCAAGCATAAATGTTGTACAGTATTTTAAAATGAAACACAATTGCTAATTAGTACCCTAGTGACTGTTGAACACAGAGCTGAAAGTCTGTGTACAGAAACAGGATAGCCAGAGGCACATTTTAAGGGACCTTGAAGTTCATCTGGAAAACCTAATATAGAACTGTGGCCCTCTAGGACACACAGAACAAGCAGATGAACCAGAGGGAACACCAATTACACATGAGAGGACCCTGAAATCAGACTACAATTCAGACCACTGTCAGTCCCTCCTCCTTACAAAGTACAATATAAGGGTGAAACTCCTGCTTCCATATTGGAAACTTCCCTCTACTTATCCCAGCCACACACTGAGAAGCACACTAGCCAGACACAGGGTTGATAGAGAGGCTGGAATTCAAGGTCACCCCTTCTTGTACTCAGGCCATTCAATTGTACTTCCTCGTGCTTTTCTAAGGCAGGGGCAGTGAATGGTTGATAGGCTGAGTTCAGCACGTGTTCTGTTTGTGAGCATCAGCTGTCCAAACAAGAAGAAAAAAATCAACTAGCATGAAAGATCCTAAGAGTTAGTGTATCACACACCAGTAGGATGTTAAAGAAAAAAAGGTGTGGGACTTTGAAGAATATCAAAAGAGTGAGACTTCCAAAGCAAGAACACTTGATAAGAAACTATCATCTCTAGGACCCTCGTCTCCTAGGAGAATGGAACTATTAATACCTAAAAAGTCAGAAGAGCAATCTCAGTATTCCTTCAAAAACAGATAGCCAATGATCTTATGATGAATCCACATACTAAAAACATTGTTCATATATCTCATATTTATATTGCTGCAGACTGGTGAAGTTTTTCCTCGTGTGCCTACAACTGTCAGTGCAATAACAAGAACAGAGTTTGGAACCACTGCCCTTCACCTTTGCCATCCAGTGCAGGAGCCGCTAGACCCACATGGCCAGTGGCCGTGTGCAATATGGTCGAACCCAAGTGAGATGTCCTGTGAAGGTCTGAATTCACACTGGATTTCAGAAGCTTAGTACCAGGACTGGGGATGTATCTCTGTTAATAGAGTGTTTGCCTAGCATGCAAACCTTGGGTTCAATCTCCAGCACTGTTCAAAGTAAGTGAGATGGGACATACCTGTAATCCCAGCACTCGGGAGATGGAGGCAGAAGAATCAGAAGTTCAAGATCATCCTTCTCTACACAACAAGTTCCAGGCTAGTTTAAGATACACAAAATCCTGGAGAGAGAGAGAGAGAGAAAGAGAGAGAGATAGAGAGAGAAAGGGTTGGAGAGATGGCTCAATGGTTAAGCACACAGGCTGCTCTTGCAGAAGACCTAGGTTTGGTTCCCAATACCCACATGGCAGCTAACAACCATTCATAACTCCAGTTCCAGGGGGAGTCAACACCCTTTTCTGACCTCCATGGGCATTGCACAACAAGGGTGCACTTATATACATATATGCAATATACTCACACATATAATAAATATTTTAAAAGGACAAGAAAACTCAGTACCAAAAAAGAATGTATGCTAATTAACTTTTATATTGATTGTTGATTAAATGTTGAAATGGTAATATTTTGGGGGACATGAGTCAAGCAAAATACATCATTTAAATGAATTTAATATGTTTTACTTGTTTACAAGGCTACTACAGAATGTTGTTAGTATGTGGCTCATGTTATAGTTCTACAGGACAATGTTCCTCAGAGGATTAACATTAGAGAATCTATATATACCTCTATATGGAGATAGATTCTGACTATATAAGCATATATGTTATATATTTGGCACAGGAATACAAAATAAATGGGAGCCCAATGTACGTTTTCATGAAGAACAACAAGTTGAGTTCTGACTATGACAAACTTAATGCTTGCTAAAACTGATCTTGGTTGAAGATTCACGGTTACAGACTGTACAGTTGATGTTCATTGTGGCCACAAGAGGGCAGCAGTGTATATAAAATATGAGTATCCATATACTTACTAAGCCCCTACACTCCCCATTAACCTCTAATCTTTAACCCTAACGTTCAAACTAAGTACACAAATGCTGATTGCAGTCTTCACGCATATTGGCTGAGCATATTCACAATGTACACAAGGGTGAGAGGCACACTAACATTTCTAACATTTTTTTTTAAAAGACAAGGTCTAGGAAAACTAGTTCCTCTGTGTAACCCACATGCAAAGGCCAATTCTCTGCATTACAACTGTGGACATGGACAGCCTGTTTGATACCAGTTAAAGTTTAGAATTACTTGTATCTTCTCATATTCTCACTGCAAGAGCTGTGTTTCATTCAGTCCTGTTTGAGAAATAAGACTTCCAACCATGCTGGCTATGTTTCCTGTCTTAGACAGTTGTAATGTAGAGAACTGGCCTTTGTGTTGGTGGGGAAGAGGCTGGAATGATCAACAATAGTAAGTACTATTGTGCCTGGAGTCTTGTAATTAGAACTCATTTGGATGACCATCAAATCTATTATAATGGGGCCTCAGGGGGTTCCCCTTGATAGTATGGACTGTTGCTACTGGGGGACCTGCTAAAGCTCACCTTGTTCCTCCTCCTCACTATAGGAGGAGGAAACACAGACTAGGGGACTGCTTTGGGCCATGCATCTCTTTAGTAGTAGAGCCAGAAAGGAAACCTGACTACATAGCTCGGTGCTTTGAACATTTGCCTTTGAACAGCAGATTTCTTTCACAGCATGGCCTTCTGCTTTGCAGCAGTGAGCCTCACAGTTTAACGGCTAGTTCTGCTTCCACTCTGTCCCTGTGGTCTTTCTTTCCCCAGGCATATGGCACATAAGAGGGAGGGGAAAAGATTAGACTTTAATAATTACTTGGTGTCTGCTCTTGCAGTGTTCTCCTTGTAAAAGGCTACGGTGCTTCTCAACACTAAATCGGTGTTCAGGTTGAGGCTTGTAACAATAAACTGGTATCACACACATGTGCATGAGTTACAGAAGTTTCCATTCTTTCAGTGTCAATCATAGAAAACATGGAGGTTTTTAATTCTGTCTTCTCGTATTCTCACTGCAAGAGTTGTGTATCATTCAGTGCTATTTGACAAATGGGACTTCCAAACAGGATGGACGTGTTTCCTTCTTTAGACATTTGTAATGCAGAGAACTGCCCTTTGTGTGTGGTTTAGACAGAGGAACTAGGATGGCTAGAACTTGTCTTTTGAAACACATGTTAGTGTGTCTCTCACCTTTGTGTACATTGTGAATACGCTCAGCCAATATGTGTGAAGACTGCAATCAGCATTTGTCTACTTAGTTTGAACATTAGGTTTAAAGATTAGAGGTTAGTGGAACAGGGCTTACATCTTTTTTAGTTTTAGATTGTCTGTGTTGATCAACTAATTGGCAATGTCTTACCTCTTTCTGTATGAGAGTTTTCGAGTTATAAACTGTAATGCAGTGTTTTTATTGTATATGGCGCCTGTTCTTCTCAAATCTAAATCCGTATTCAGGATATAAACGGTTGAGGCTTGTGATAGTAAACAGGTATCACACTTATATGAATGAGTTACAGAAGTTTCCATTCTTTCAGTGTCAACCATAGAAAACATGTAGGTTTTGAATTACTACTATCTTCTCATGTTCTCACAGCAAGAGCTGTGTTTCATTCAGTCGTATTTGAGAAATGGGACTTGCAAACAGGCTGGCCTTGTTTTCTGCCTTAGACAGTTGTAATGCAGAGTACTAGCCTTTGCGTTCGGGTTAGATAGAGAAACTTCGCTTGCTAAGACATCTCCTCTGAAACAAATGTTAGTGTACATCTCGTTGTTGTGTACCTTGTGAATAGACACAGTAAATATGCATGAATACTGCCATCAGTGTTTTCTGTTTATTTGACTGTTAGTGTTATAGATTAAAAGTTAATGGAACAGGCCTTACATATTTCTTACTATTAGATTGTCTGTGATGACCAACTCATTGGCAATGTCTAATCTGTTTCTCTTTTGAGCGTTTTCGTATTCTACACTGCAATCTGGTGTTTTCATTGTTTTTGGCTCTCCTTTTCTTCTCAAGTCTAAATCCGTATTCAGGAGGTAATGGTTGAGACTTGTCACAGTAAAGAGTTAGCACAACTCATTTAGAGTTACAGAACTTTCCAGCCTTTCAGTGTCAATGGTAGAAAACACGTAGGTTTTGACTTACTTCAATCTTCTCGTATTCTCTCTGCACTAGCTTGGTTTCATTCAGTCCTATTTGAGAAATGGGACTTCCAAACAGGCTGGCCATGTTTCCTGCCTTAGACAGTTGTCATACAGAGAACTTGCCTCTGCGTGTGGGTTAGACAGAAGAACTAGGCTTGGTAAAAGGCCTGTTTTGAAACAAATGTTAAGGTGCAACTCATCTTTGTGGACTTTGTGAATACACATAGTAAATATGCGTGAATACTGCCATCAGAGATTTTTCTGCCTGGTTTTATCCTTAAGGTTAAAGGTTCGCTGTTAATGGAACAGGCCTTAGATCTTTGTTAGTATTAGATTATGATGATCAACTCATTGGCGATGTCTAATACCATTCTCTTGATGAGCATTTTTGGGTTCTAACCTACAATGCCATGATTTCATGGTTTTTGACTCCTGTTCTTTTCAACTCTAAATCAGTATTCAGGAGAGAAACGGATGCAGTTTGTAAAAGTACACAGGTATCAATAACAACGTGTGAATGAGTTATAGAACTTCCCAGTCTTTCAATGTCAATCAAAAAACATATAGGTTTTGAATTCCTTTCATCTTACCATATTCTCACTGCATGAGCTGTATTTCCTCATTCCTGTTTGAGAATGGGAACTGCAAACAGGCTGGCCGTGTTTATTGCCATAGGCAGTTGTAATGCAGAAAACTAGTATTTGTGTGTGGTTTAGACAGAGGAACTAGGCTTCCTAAGACTTGTTTTTTGAAACGATCTTTAGTGTACAGCTCATCTATGTGTACATTATGAATAGAGAGAGTAAATATTCGTGAATACAGCCATCAGCCTTTGTCTCCTTAGTGTGATGGTTAAGGTTAAAGTTTAGAAGTTAATGAAGCAGGCCTTACATCTTTGTTAGTATTAGATTGTCTGTGATGGGGTTAGACAGAGGGACTAGGACTGGTAAGACTTGTCCTTTGAAAGAAACATTAGTGTACCTTTCATCTTTGTGTACATTGTGAATAGGCACTGTAAATATGCAGTGTCAGCATTTGTCTGCTTAGTTTGATGGTTAGGGCTAAAGTTTAGAGGTTAATGAAGCAGACTTTGCATCTTTGTTAGTATTAGATTGTCTGTGATGGTCAACTCATTGACAATGTCTAATCTTGTTCTCAATATGAGCATTTTTGCATTCTTACCTACAATGCCATGATTTCCCTTTTTTTTCTTTTCTTTTTGCAACTCCTGTTCTTCTCACCTCTAAATTGGTATTCAGGAGAGAAATGGTTGAGGTTTGTAAAAATACACAGGTGTCACACATGTGAATGAGTTGCAGAAATTCCCAGGCTTTCAATGTCAATCATAGTAAACATGTAGCTTTTGAATACCTTGACTCTACTCATATTCTTCCTGCAAGAGCTGTATTTCATTCAGACCTATTTGAGAAACGGGACTTGCAAAAGAGGGGCAGTGTTTCCTCCCTTAGACAGATCTAATGTAAAGAACTAGCCTTTGCGTGTGCACTACACAAATCAGCTGGGCTTGCTAAAACTTGTCTTTAGAAACAAATGTTAGGGTGCATCTCATCTTTGTGTACATTATGAATGAATACACATAATGAATGTCCCTGAATACTGCCATCAGCGCTTTTCTGATTACTTTGATCATTAGCCTTAGACTAGATGTTAAAGGAGCAGGGCTTGAATGTTTTTGGTATCAGATTCTCTGTGTGGATAAACTCAATGGGAAGGTCGAATCTCTTTCATTTTATGAGAGTTTCTGGTTCTAACCTGCAATGCAGAGTCTTCATTGTTTGGTTCTCATGTACTCCTGAATTCTAAATCGGTGTTCAGTAGCTAAATGGCTGAGGGTTTTAACAGTAAGCAGGTAAAAAACACATGTGAATGAGATCAGAACTGTCCAGCCTTCTGGTGTCAATCATAAAATACATGTAGGTTTGAATGCTTTCCGTCTTCTACTATTCTCATTGCCAGAGCTGTGTTTCATCCTGTCCTATTGGAGAAATGGGAAAGCCAAACAGGCTGGCCGTGTTTGCTGCCTTAGATACCTATAATGCATAGAACTTGCCTTTCCGTGTGTGATAGACAGAGGATCAAGACTGACATAAACGTGCCTTTAGAAATAAATGTAAGAGTGCATCTCATCTTTGTGTACATTGTGAATACACATACTAAATGTTCATGAATACTGCCATCAGTGCTTTCCTGATTACTTTAATCAATAGCGTTAGACGAGACTTTAAAGGGGGAGGCCTTACGTATTTGGGTATCAGATTGTCTGTGTGAATAAACTCATTGAGAAGGGAGAATCTCTTTCTCTTTCTCAGAGTTTCCATGTTCTAACCTGCAACGCAGAGTTTTTATTGTTTGGATTTCATGTACTTCTGAGTTCTAAATCGGTGATCAGTAGCTAAACGGTTGAGGTTTTTAACAGTAAGCAGGTATCAAACAAATGTGAATGAGTTACAGAACTTTCCAGTCTTTCCGCGTCCATCATACAATTTATGGAGGGTTGGAATTTCTTCAGTCTTCTACTATTCTCACTGCCAGAGCTGTATTTCATCCTGTCCTCCTTGAGAAATGGGGAAGTCAAATAGGCTTGCCGTGTTTCCTGCTTTACATACCTCTCATGCATACAACTTACCTTTGCATGTGTGTTAGACATAGGAACTAGGCTTACTGAAACTTGTTTTTTGAAACAAGTGAATACACAGAGATAATGTTCATGAATACTGCCATCAGCACTTTCCTGATTACTTTAATGGATAGCGTTATACTAGAGTTTAAAAGAGCAGGCCTTACATATTTTTGGTATCAGATTGTCTGTGTGGATAAACTCATTGGGAAGGTCGAATCTCTTTCTCTTTCTGAGCGTTTCCTGGTTCTAACCTGCAACGCAGAGTTTTCATTGTTTGGTTCTCATGTATTTTTGAATTCTAAATTGGTGTTCAGTACCTAAATGGTTGAGGCTTTTAACAGTAAGCAGGTACCAAATCATGTGAATGAGTTACAGAACTTTCCAGTCTTTCGGTGTCCATCATAGAATACATATAGGGTTGATATTTCTTTAGTCTTGTACTATTCTCATGGCCAGAGTTGTGTTTCATCCTGTCTTCTTTGAGAAAGGGGACAGCCAAATAGGCTTGCCGAGTTTCCTGCTTTAGATACCATCATGCACAGAATTTGCTTTTCTGTTTGTGTTAGACAGAGGAAGCAGGCTTACTAAAACTTGTCTTTAGAAACAAATGTTACAGTGCCTCACATCTTTGTATACATTGTGAATACAAATAGTATGTTGTCAATACTGCCTTCAGTGCTTTCCTGATTACTTTATCGTTAGCGTTAGACTAGACTTTAAAGAGCAACCCTACATATTTCTGGTATCAGACTTTCTGTGTGGATGAACTCTTTAGGAAGGCCGAATGTATTTCTCTTTTTGAGAGTTTTCACATTCTGCCCTGCAATGCCGAGTCTTAATTGTTTGGTTCTCATGTCGTTTTGAATTCTAAATCGGTGTTCAGTAGCTAAACAGTTGAGTCTTTTAACAGTAAGCAAATATCAAAAACATTTGAATGAGTTACAGAATTTTCCAGTCTTTCAGTGTCCATCATACAATACATACAGGGTTGAAATTTCTTCAGTCTTTTAATATTTTCACTGCCAGAGCTGTGTTTCACACTGTCCTCTTTAAGAAATGGGATATCCAAATAGGCTTGCAGTGTTTCCTGCTTCAGATACCTGCCATTGATAGAACTTGCTTTTGCGTGTGTCTTAGACACAGGAACTAGGCTTATTAAATCTTGTCTTCAGAAACAAATGTTAGACTCCATCACATCTTTGTGTAGTTTGTGAATACACACAGTAAATGTTCGTGAATATTGCCCCCAGTGCTTTCCTGGTTAGTTTAATCATTAGCGTTAGACTAGACTTTAAAGAGCAACCCTATATATTTTTGGTATCAGACTGCCTGTTTAGATAAACTCTTTGGTAAGGTCGAATCTTTTTCTTTCTCAGAGTTTCCTCATTCTAAGGTGCAACACAGAGTTTTCATTGTTTGGTTCTCTCATGTACTTTTGAATGCTAAATCGGTTTTCAGCAGCTAAACGGGTGACACTTTTAATAGTAAGAAGGTATCAAAAACATTTGAATGAGCTACAGAACTTTCCAGTCTTTCACTGTCCATAATAGAATACATGTAGGGTAGGAATTTCTTCAATCATCTACTATTCTCACAACCAGAGCTGTGTTTGACCCTGTCTTCTTTGAGAAATGGGACAGCGAAATAGGTTGGCCGTGTTTCCTGCTTTAGATACCTGTCATGCATAGAACTTGCCTTTGCATGTATGTTAGACAGAGTAACCAGCCTTACTAAAACTTGTCTTTAGAAACAAATGTTAGAGTGTATCTCATCTTTGTTTATATTTTGAATACACACAGTAAATATTCTTGAATCCTGCCATTACGGCTTTTCTTATTACTGTAATCCTTAGCATTTGACAAAACTTAAATTAAGCAGGTCTTACATATTTTTGGTATCAGATCGTCCATGTGGAAAAACTCATTGGGAAGGTCGAATCACTTTCTCTTTCTGAGAGTTTCCTGGTTCTGAACTGCAACGCAAAGTTTTCATTGTTTGGTTCTCATGTACTTCGGAATTCTTTATCGGTGTTCAGAAGCTAAACAGTTGAGGCTTCTAGGAATAAGCAGGTATCAAACACATCAATGCGTTACAGAACTTTCCAGTCTGTCAGTGTCCATCGTAGAATCCATGTAGTGATGGAATTTTTTCAATCATTTATTATTCTCGATACCAGAGCTGTGTTTAATCCTGTCCTCTTTAAGAAATGGGACGGGCAAATAGGCTGTCTGTGTTTCCTGCTTTAGACACCTGTGCGGCATAGAACTCCTTTGTGAAAGTGTTAGACAGAGGAACTACGCTTACTAACACTTGTCTTTAGAAACAAATGTTAGAGTGCATCACAGCTTTGTGTACATTGTGAATACATACAATATGTTGTCAATATTGGATCAGTGCTTTCCTGATTATTTTACCGTTAGGGTTAGACTAGACGTTAAAGGAGCAGTCCTTACATATTTTTGTTATCAGACACTCTGTGTGGATAAACTCATTAGCAAGGTCAAATCTCTTTCTGAGTTTCCTGGTTCTGACCAGCAACCCAGAGTTTTCATTGTTTTGTTATCATATACTTCTGAATTCTAAATCAGTGTTCCATAGCTAAGTGGTTGAAGCTTTTAATGGTAAGCAGGTATCAAACACATGTGAACAAGTTACAGAACTTTCCAGTCTTCGGTGTCCATCATAGAATACATGTAGGGTTGGAATTTCTTCAATCTTCTACCATTCTCGCTTTCAGAGCTGTGGTTCCCCTGTCCTCTTTGAGAAATGGGACAGTGAAATAGGCTTGCCGCATTTCCTGCTTTAGATACATGCATAGAGTGTGCCTTTGGGTCTGTGCTGGACAGAGAAACTAGGCTTACTAAAACTTGTCTTTACAAACAAATGTTAGAGTGAATCACATATTTGTGTACTTTGTAAATCCACACAATAAATGTTCGTGAATACTGCCGCATGTGCTTTCCTGATTACTTTAATCAACAGCCTTAGACTAGACTTTAAAGGAGCAGGCCTTACATATTTGTGGTATCAGACTGTCTGTGTGGATAAACTCATTAGCGAGGTCGAATCTCTTTCTCTTTCTGAGAGTTTCCTGGTTCTAACCTGCAACTCAGTGTTTTCATTGTCTGGTTCTCATGGATTTCTGAATTGTAAATCGGTGTTCAGTAGCTGAAAGGTTCAGGCTGTTAACAGTAAGCACGGATCGAGCACATATGAATGAGTTACAGAACTTGAAAATCTTTCGGAGTCCATCATAGATTACATGTAGTGTTGGAATTTCTTCAATCTTCTACCATTCTCACTTTCAGAGCTGTGTTCACCCTGTCCTCTTTGGGGAATGGGACAGCCGAAAAGGCATGCCGCGTTTCCTGATTTACATACCTGTCATGCATAGAACATGCCTTTGCGTGTGTGTTAGACAGAGGAACCAGGCTTACTGAAAGTTGCCTTTAGAAACAAATGTTAGAGTGCTTCACATCTTTGTATATACTGTGAATACATACAGTAAATGTTCGTGAATACTGCCAGCAGTGCTTTCCTGATTCCTTTAATACCTATTGATAGACTATAGTTTAAAGGAAAAGGCCTTACGTACTTTTGGTATCAGATTGTCTGTGTAGATAAACTCATTGGAAGGTCAAATGGCTTTCTCTTTCTGAGAGTTTATGAGTTCTAACCTGCAATGCAGTTTTCATTGTTTGGTTCTCATGTGCCCGGACCAGCGGGGCAGTAACTGAAGCACAAACTCAAGTGCTTGGAAAACAATAGGGGCAGCATGTGCAAGAAGAAAGAGGGCAGCAAGTCAAGAATTCTGATCAAGCCCAGCCATCTTTATTGATCAGTAGCAATCCTTTTATACAGAAGCATTTTGATACATTGAACCACAGTGGAATTTTTGCAGGGGAAGTTGGGGAGGGGAATCATAGTCACAAGATGTTTTTCTTCAACCTTATCTCTTACAACATATCCTCTTGGCAGTTTTACATTGCATGACTGCTTTTACTCAATACTAATGGTCAGTATGTTTCCTCTGGTTAATGTCCAAAGATTAGCCTCTCCGGGAGTTACTTCCTCTTAGCTTACTCAAGCTATCTCCACACGATATTCTGCAAGTTACAAAGATATCTCAAGCTGTTGTTTGGTTCCTGGCATCTCCCCCTTTAATTTTATATTTTTTCAAACAGATTTTTATGCATCGGTGGAAGATAAGTCTCAGTCGAGAGGGTTAGAGGCCTGAACCCCAAAGCATTGGTAGTTGCCTCTTTTTTTCTGAGGGGAGGATTTTGTAAGAAGCTTTAACCTCCATGCAATCAGGTATGCCTCCAAGGGAGCCCTCATCTCTTTGCTATACTTTGTTAGTCACTCTCTGTTGAGGTGTGAAGAGTGAGAAGCAGGTTCAGGATCAATATCATCATAAATCCCAAGTATTTGATAGGGTTCCCACTCTTCCTGATTGAGCATAGCTAGTCGATGATAGTGGACTTGAATGGGTTTTGATTCCAGAGAATCAATTTGTTTTTTGATTAAGTTAGTTAGCTTTTTAAGAGCCAATGGGCCAAAGCTAATTACTAGGAGGAATCCAACAAGAGGTCCTAATATATTAGGGAGAAGGTTGGTAAGCCAAGAGAAATTTATTCCCCAGTTTTGAGCTTACTCGCACTCTTTTTTCCTTTGTTCTAGTCCTTCCCTAATTTTAGTCATACTATTATGTGTGATACCAGTATGATCAGTGTAAAAACAACATTCCTTCCCTAGAGCTGCACATATACCTCCCTTTTGGAGAAACAAAATATCAAGCCCTTGGCGGTTTTGAAGCACAACTTCAGACACTAAGATAATAGATTTTTCCAACCCTGTAATCCCTTTTTCTATTTCCCTAATATCCTCATCAATAAGGGCTCATAAATTATTAAACTGCTGTTCAGATTCAATAAGGAAAGCAATTCCAGTTGCAGCCCCAGTGGCACCAGCTCCCATCAATAGAGATATTGTCAGAGCAGTTCCTGAAATGGGCTCTCTGCGAACTCTTTTTACTGGAACAGAGTCCACTTCCCAAAACTTCATAAACTCTTCTGCAGAATAATATTGAATACGAGGTACTAACAAGGCAAGAACACAATATATTTGCCGCTTATCAAAATGTCTGCAGATATGCAAGCCGTTATACCATCTTGACAAATCCACCAAGTATTATTTTCAGGTAAAATGTATTGAGTAGATGAAGTAAATACAAAGGTTTGGTTGCACAATTCTGCAGGCCCAGTAACTGAATTATTTGCTGTAGTGCATATACCTGAACCATTGACTGTGGTCAACATTACTTTGTGAAGTGGCTGCTGATTCCATCGACATTGTGAGGCTTCTCCAAGTTGTATGTTAGATTCATTAAAATGCCCCTAACCCTCATATAATGGAGGGGACCCCTTAAAACATAGCCAACAGGAATCAGTAAGCTCGGGTTTAGTAGCATTGAGTAGGTGAAAGAACTCATTAAGCACTTTATACAAAACAACTTGGGAGGGTGTAAGTAACAAGGGGGTGGAATTTGAATTATAAGAAAGGGGAATCTTGCAATCTAAGTTGGTAGGTTTTAAGATGGACGTTGAAAGGATAGTGACCATTGACATGGTTAGTAAGGGTCCAGCTATGATGGGCCAAAGCGAGGACTTCATTGTGGGTTTAGGTTTGATAGGCTTTACGGGGATAGGCTTTGCTGGAGTTATATCTATGGAGGGAAAAGAAAGGGGGGTTTTTCGAAGCTTGATGCTAAAAACTAAGCCATAACCAGTGGGATAAAGCCTTAGCCCCCAAGTTTTAGTTTTAAACCATTCATTTTTTGTAATCTTTTTACCTGGTTCCATGAACGAAATTTTGAGGGGACTACACCAACACCTTGTTTTAGTATTTTGTTTGAACAATCGGGTATCAGGTCATGCACTTGATGCCAGTGGATTGTATAACCTGCTTTTACAGTTATATAATCCCAAGATGAACTGGGGTTCCAACAAGCATCTCCGGTGGTTTCACATCCCTAACAGTTATTTTGTCCCCCACAGTTATTTTTAATAGTCTTGTCCTTTAGGTACCTGTGTGAACCTGGACATACATAGATATCCACATTCCTCAAATATGAGCGTTTTCTTTGATTCAGACAGCCTCCTACCCAGTCCCTTTTACCCGGTTTCTCAGGAGCAGTTTTAAGATCAGTCTCATACTCCACTTCAAAAGAACCAAAGTCAGCAGCTAGGCCCATTGCGAGATGACATAATTCTGGTGTTAAAGTGGGCCATGGGGTGGTGGATGCAATTTGACTAGTGCTTCATATGACTTCACCTTGTTGACTAAGTACCATCCAGGTGTAATTATGAGGGGCATGGCTTGAAGAGGTTAACGCAGTCAGGAATAATGGAAGCATCAGGGCAGACAGCAACATCATTTTTCTGAAAAGGAAGAAAAAGAGGCTTCTCTTAAGGCTCTGAGCCAGCTTTTATTACTGACTCTTCCTTGGAGGAATCAATCATTTTTACCAGTCTTTCTGGTAACCAGCAAGCATTGTTTTCTTTTTTATCATATATGCAAGCTGAACCTCATCCCCAGATGAGGACAGGGTCAGTCCCCTTCCAGATAGACAAAAGGGGGTCTTTCCACTTGACCAAGGCATATCCTTTTTTTGTTTCTTTGGAAAAGAACCTATCAGCAGCAGACTGCTGATTATTATCTAATGTAAGGAAATTGATTACAAATAAGGCATGATGTAAAATATTTCGAGGCGTTCCTTTGATATCATAAAATGATTTTAATTTTAACTTGGAAAAGGCATTTTTTAAAGTCTGATGGAATCACTCGACTATTCCTTGTCCCTGTGGGTTGTATGGTATCCCTTTAACATGTTTTATTTGTAAAGTTTTGCAAAACTCTTGAAATTTTTGTCCAGTATACCGGGGGCCATTATCTATTTTTATTTGCCTAGGGTGACCCATATTTGCCATACATTGTAACACATGTGAAATAACATTTTTTGAAGCTTCTCCTGATTGAAGGGATGCAAAAGATACATGTAGCCACTATATGTATCTACAGTCACATGTATGTATTTTAACTTTCTGAACTCAGGATAATGGGTAACATCCATTTTCCAGATATCATTAGACATTAGGCCTCGAGGATTAACTCCAAGATGGGGAACAGGTAATAAAACAACACAGCCAGGGCAGTTCTTAACAATCTGTCGAGCCTGCTCTCTAGTAATTTTATATCTTAGTTGGAGGGTCTGGGAATTAAGGTGGTGTAATTCATGAGCTCTCATTGCCTGTATAAGAGGATCATCTTGAATAACAAGGTTTTGATAATGGCTTGTGGCTTTATCAGCCAAATCATTTCCTTTTGCTAAGGGACCGGGCAGGTTAGTGTGAGCCCTTAAGTGCCCAATAAAGAAAGGCTTTTGTCTTGCATAAATTAAATCTTGTAATTGTTTAAAAAGAAGAAAGGCATGGGAAGTATCTTTTATATAAGAGACGGTTTCTAATAAATGTACAAAATAAGCTACATAAGCACTATCCATACACAAATTAAAAGGGCAGCCAGAGAATTTTTAAAGACTTGGACTACTGCACTCAGTTCTACAAGTTGTGCAGAGGTATAAGGCATATAAAAGGTAGTAATTTTTTCATTAACTACATAGGCTCCTTTACCGTTGGACGACCCATCAGTGAAGATAATATAAGCTTTTTTCAAAGGAGTAAAAACAGTAACTTTGGGAAATATAAAGGGATGTATATCGAGAAAATGTATTAAAGAGTGGGCAGGAAAATGGTTATCTATCTTGCCCATGAAGGAGACAAGTGCTACAGACTAAGAGTCATTATTTTGCATGAGCCATGATAGTTGATCAGGCCCATATGGGACAATAATTTTATCAGGATCTTGACCAAAATATTGTTGCCCTAATTTTCTGGCTTTTATAATTAATTGAGCTACCAAGATTGGGTGTGGGCTTAAAACTTTAGCTGGGGAAAAAGGCAAGTGGACCCAAAGTAGTAAGGATCGTATTTTATTTTTGTGTGATTCTTGCCAAAAAACACCAGTAGGGGAACGTGCAGTTTTGCATATTATAAATTCAATGAGTTTTTGATAGTCCACTTGCATTGCTGTTTGAGATTGAATTGCATGATTTACTTTATCTAGAGCTTTAATAGCTTGTGGTGTAAGTTTTCGAGGGGAGGTGGGGTCAGGATCACCATTAAGAATGCTTAAAAGGGGCAACAAATCATGAGTGGATAATTTTAAAAAGGGGCAAAGCCATTGAATATCCCCCCACAATTTCTGAAAATCATTAAGGGTGGAAAGGTTATCAATTCTAAGTCTTAAGTGAGGGGTGAAAACTTGTTGGTCTCGGAGCTCATAGCCAAAATAAAAATAAGGTTGGGATATTTGTATTTTATCTGGAGCCAACAAAAGATTATGAAGAGTGAGACAGTTTTTTAAGTCTTGGAAACATGTGAGAGCAATATCTTCCGAGGGGGCTGCTATAAGTATATCATCCATACAATGTAAAATATATATGTGAGGCCATTTCCTTCACGCGGGGTCTACTGTGTGAGCCACATATTTTTGACATAAGGTGGGACTATTGGTTGTTCCTTGAGGTAAGACTTTCCATTGATATCTCCGCATAGGTCGTTGAAAATTTATTTGGGGAACACTAAAGGCAAATCACAGTTTATCTATCTCATGCAAAGGTATGGTAAAAAAGCAATTTTTAAAGGTCTATAATAATTTTAAAATATTGCTTAGGAATAGCAGTGAGAAGAGGTAAGCCAGGCTGTAAGGCTCCCATGGGAATCATAGTTTTATTAACTGCTCTAAGATCTTGTAATAAGTGCCATTTTCCTGATTTTTTCTTTATAACAAATATGGGTGTATTCCAAGGAGAACTGGATGGCTCTATATGGCCGGCAGCCAATTGCTCCTGTATTAGCTGCTGCGTGGCAAGAGCTTTCTCATAAGAAAGTGGCCATTGATCAACCCATACGGGTTCTGAAGAACACCAATCAATTTTTTCAATTACAATTGATTGCTGGGATACAGGAATGTCCATGGCCGCTAGGGAAAATTTGTTAATCGAACTTGATCATAAGGGGATCCTTTTGGAGAAAGGTGGCCTATTCCCAGTTTATTTTGTTTGGGCTTGAGTTCAATGGGTTAAGGAATTCCTTGATTATTCTTCCCCAATCCTTTCCCAGGGATATAACCTTGGTTGATCATTTGGGTTACAATTTTATCATTGGAGCTACTTAAAACAAGGTTTATCTGGAAAAGAATATCCCTTCCCCATAGATTCACAGGTAAATTAGGAATGACAAAAGGAACAACTGTGCCTTTGTTTCCCTCTGAGTCTTCCCTTATAATTGATTGAGCACTGACCATTGGAGTAGTGGATTGCCCAATGCCCATAAGACATGTGGCAGAGGGGTTTAACAGCCAATGAGATGGCCAAAAATTTTGAGAAATAACTGTGGAATCAGCTCCTGTATCTATAATTCCTTGAAAAGATTTTCCATTCAGTAAAAGTTGCAAGGTAGGTCGATTTTTGGTGACCTTTTGTGCCCAATATGTATTGATCATGGTCTCAGGCTCAAAAGATGATCTATTGGAAGGTTTCATGCAAGGCAACAATATTAATTGTGCAAGCCTGTCATCTTTATTTATTATAGCAACATCTAAATAGGTCATAATCAAAACTTTAATATTTTTAATATAATCATCATTAATAATAGTAGGTATAATTTGAATGCCTTTCAATAAAGGATTAGTTATTCCTATAATTAAACCAATGCTGTTTTTAGGTAATGGACCAGAAAACTGAGTATCTGTCAATTGAGGCCCTTCCTGAAACGTTAATATTGTATTGGTGGTGGCACAGAAGTCCAATCTGGATTCTCTTGGTTGAGTGGTGATGGGGATTTTTGATCACTCCAGAAGTTTGTTTGGCTAAGCGGGCCTGGAGCTGGCCCCATGCAAAGTTTCCCTGGTCTTTTGGTGGCAGAGGTTGGCCCTGAATATCTGTTTTTGAATAACAATCCGAGGCTCAATGTTTTCCCTTTTTACAATGAGGACATACTGTTCTGGGTGCAGGAATAGGAGGACTGGCAGCAGATTTTGAAGAAAGGCAATCTTTAGCCAGGTGTCCAGGTTGCTTACAACTAAAACAAAGTCTATTCTTAGGGTCGTTATTAATGAAGAAACCCTTAAGGGCTGCTTCTATAGCAATTCCCATATTATGGGCTGAACCTATCCCAGAACAAAGCTTGACATAAGTTGTTAGGTCCTTATCCTTATGGGATAAGGATTAACATTCTCGAAAGCCAATTGTTTTATAAAAGGGCTGTCTACTTCCTGGGGACCAAGCAGCCGCTCTGCAGTTTCGGTGAGTCTGCTAATGAAATCGCTGTATGATTCATCAGCTCCTTGTCTCACTTTAGTTAGTGATGCAGTGATAGGTCCCTTTGGAGGAAGCCTTTTCCAGGCTGCCAAACATGTCTCCTGAATTTTATTTAACAAATTGAAAGAATATTGGGCCTGAATTTCAGTGGTATGGTAAGGTGGATCTCCCATCAACTTTTTCACAGAAAAGGCACCAGAAAGGGGTACTTAGCAGCCAATTTTTTCATGCTTCTGAGAGCTCTGTTTTCCATAATACATAATCTCCCCCTGAGAGGGTCGCTTGAGCTAGAAGGCTCCAATCATTGGGGGCAAAGAGTTTTTCAGATTGATTTTCTAGCAGTACAATGGTAAAAGGAGCAGTAGGGCCATAGGCAGCTACAGCGGCTTTAAATTTTTCCAGGAATTTCATACTGATTGGTTTATAATTAACTGCTCTGGGGGCTTCCTTGTCTGTATCTGAATCTGTACCCTCCTCTAATGGTAAGGGCTTAAAGTGAAGCTGCCCAGTAGAGGTAACTACTTGAGGTGTTGATGTTACCAGACAATCCTCTTCCTCGCTATCTGAGTCTAGTGGTGCCTCCTCTATATCTTCCTGAATTTGAGCCTTTCTCTGTTTAGCCTGTCCTCTAGTAAGGACAGGATATGCTCCGACTAGGGCTCCAATGCCTGGATACTTAGAGAGCCGGACAGGATTTTTAAGTTTTGCTTTTGAATCCTTAGAGAAGAAAGCAAGAACTTTTGTAACTTCTCGCAGTTCTGTCATAAGTTCTAATTGAGTTTTCTTTTCAGCCAATGCTTGTTGGAGTTGGTTAATAGACTGAAACGCTTTGGGGACAATAGTATCTACAAGCGGAGTGGTGGTGATCAGAGGTACATCGTCTGTGCCCTCATAAGGAGGTGGAAAGGAGGGAAATTGACAAATGGCTTCAGGGCCAGTGTTTAAAACTGGGGCTAAGTCTTCAAGAGCAGGATAAACCTGAGGCATTTTTCTTTCCTCTAATGGTTTAGCCTTTATAATTGGTTCAAGCATGCTAATAGAGACAGAAGGGCAACGTGAAGGGGTTGGACTAGGAGCGGTGGGCAAAAGAAGGGCGTTCTCTGCCTCAGGGGAATCTATGTTCTCAAGCAAACAATTAAGTGCCAAACCTTTAGAAGTGGCTTTCTTTAAGGCAACCTCCCAACTTTCAGCAAGTTCCTGAATATCAGAATGCAGTGATTTGGTCTTTAAAATATCATTAATCAGGTTCCAATAAGAAAAGGCAGAAACAGGAATTTTTTTCTGGACCAAAAGCCTGATAGTAATCTTTCAAACAGTCACCAACCCGTCCCCAGTGCTTTTCGTCAATGGTTCCTTCTTGTGGGAACCATGGGCAGATGTCAGTAAGAAACTGAAAGAAGTAAAGAAGATCTTTTTTCTTAAGTTTGACTTCTCACACTTCAAGAGATTCTTGTAAGCCTTTAATAAACAAATCCTGTTTGCTTATCTCCTGTCCCATGTTCTTACCTTGGGGGTTCACTGCTCAATTTCTTCTTTCTCAAAAGTGAAACTAACCGTTCTTTCGGGGATCCGCAACGGTTTTTACTGCAAGATCGGTGCATTCCTTTAACTGGCCGCAGTGATCTTAGTGTGTGGAGGGGTCCTCCTCTGGGTGAGTGAGTGGCGTTTTCAGGTCTCTCTGAGGGTCTTTTCGAGCCCCACGTTGGGCTCCAGTTGCCCTGGCCAGCAGGGCAGCAACGGAAGCACAAACTTCGGTACCTGGAAAACAATAGGGGCAGGATGAGTGAGAAGAAAGAGGGCAGCAAGTCAAGAAGTGTGATCAAGCCCAGCCCTCTTTATTGAGCAGTAGCAATCCTTTTATACAGAAGCATTTTCATACATTGAAACACAGTGGAATTTTTGCAGGGGAAGTTGGGGAGGGGAATCATAGTCACAAGATGTTTTTCTTCAACCTTATCTCTTACAACATATCCTCTTGGCAGTTTTACATTGCATGACTGCTTTTACTCAATACTAATGGTCAGTATGTTTCCTCTGGTCAATGTCCAAAGATTAGTCTCTCTGGGAGTTATTTCCTCTTAGCTTACTCAAGCCATCTCCACAGGATGTTCTGCAAGTCACAAAGATATCTTAAGCTGTTGCTTGGTTCCTGGCAAATCAGTGTTCAGGAGATAAATCATTGAGGCTTGTAAAAATAAACTGGTATCACGTACATGTGAATGAGTTACAGAAATTACCATTCTTCCATTGTCAATCACAGAAAACATGTAGGTTTGAATGGCTACTATCTTCTCGTATTCTCACTGCAAGAGCTGTGTTTCATTCAGCCGTATTTGAGAAATGAGACTTCTAAACAGGCTGGTTGTTTCCTTCCTTAGACAGATGTAATGCAGAGAAGTGGTCTTTCCGTATCAGGTACACAGAGGGACTAGGTTAGCTAGAACTTTTCTTTTGAAACACATGTTAGTGTGCTCTCACCTTTCTGTACATTGCGAATACCAACATGCAATAAGCGTGAAGACTGCAGTCAGCGTTTGCCTGCCTAGTTTCAACATTAGGGTTCAAGACTAGGTTAATGGAGCAGGCCTTACAAGTTTGCTAGTAGTAGATTGTCTGTGTTGATCAAATAATTGGTAATGTGTAATCTCTTTCTTGATGAGAGTTTTCAGGTTCTAACCCACATGCAGCGTTTTCATTGGATACAGCTCCTGTTCTTCTCAACTTTAAATAGGTATTCAGGAGATAAAAGGTTGAGGCTTGTAACAGAAAACAGGTATCACACCCGTATGGATGAGTTACAGATGACTGCAGTCTTTCAGGGTCAATCATAGAAAACACGTAGATTTTGAATAACTTCTATCTTCTCGTGTTCTCACTGCAAGAACTGTGTTTCATTCAGTACTATTTGAGAAATGAAACTTCCAAACAGGCTGGCCATTTTAGCTGTCTTAGACAGTTGTAATGCAGAGAACTGGCCTTTGCTGTGGGTTAGACTAAGGAACCAGATTTGTTAGAACTTGCCTTTTGAAACAAATGTTAGTGGGCATGTCATCTTTGCATACATTGTGAATACACAGAGTTAATATACTGCCATCAGCATTTTTCTGCTTCATTCAAATATTAGGGTTAAAGATCAGAGGTTCATGGAACAGGACTTACATCTTTGTTAATATTTGATTGTCTGTGTTGATCAACTAATAGGCCATGTCTATTCTCTTTCTGTACAAGGGTTTTCAGGTTCTAACTTGCAATGCAGTTTTTTTGTTTCAGAGTCCTACTGCTCTTCTCAACTCTAAATTGGTGATCAGGAGATAAATTGTTGAGGATTGTCACAGTAAACTTTTATCACACACATGGGAATGACTTACATAAATTTCCATTCTTTCAGTCTCAATCATATGAAATTTTTAGGTTTAGAATAACTTCTATCTTCTCATATTCTCAGTGCAAGAGCTGTGTTTCATTCAGTCCTATTTGAGAAATGTGACTTCTAAAGAGGCTGGCCATGTTTCCTGCCTTAGATAGATAGAATGCAGAAAAGTTGCAATTGCATGTGGGTTTGAAAGGGGAACTAGTTTTCTGAGACTTTTCTTTTGAAATAAATGTTAGTGTGCCTCTCACCTTTCTGTACGTTGTGAATACCAACATCCAATAGGTGTGAAGACTGCAGTCAGCATTTGGCTGCCTAGTTTCAACGTTAGGGTTCAAGATTGTAGGTTAATGAAGCAGGCCTTACATCTTTGCTAGTAGTAGATTGTCTGTGTTGATCAAATAATTGGTAATGTGTAATCTCTTTCTCGATGAGAGTTTTCAGGTTCTAACCTGCATGCAGTGTTTTCCTTTCCTGTTCTTCTCAACTTTAAATAAGTATTCAGGAGATAAAAGATTGAGGCTTGTAACAGAAAACAGGCATCACATCCATACAAATGAGTTACAGAAATCTGCATCCTTTCAGTGTCAATCATAGAAAGCATGTAGGTTTTGAATCACTACTATTCTCCTATTCTCACTGCAAGAGCTGTGTTTCATTCAGTTGTATTTGAGAAATTGGACTTCCAAAAGGTTGGCATGTTTCCTTAATGGACAGTTGTAATTCAGAGAAGTGGTCTTTCCATATCGGGTACACAGAGGGACTAGGTTGGCTAGAACTTTTCTTTTGAAACACATGTTAGTGTGCTCTCACCTTTCTGTACGTTGCAAATACCAACATCCAATAAGTGTGAAGACTGCAATCAGCGTTTGGCTGCCTAGTTTCAATGTTAGGGTTCAAGATTGTAGGTTAATGGAGCAGGCCTTACAATTTTGCTAGTAGTAGATTGTCTGTGTTGATCAACTAACTGGTAATGTGTAATCTCTTTCTCGATTTGTTTTCGGGTTCTAACCTGCATGCAGTTTTCATTGGATATGGCTCCTGTTCTTTTCAACTTTAAATAGGTATTCAGGAGATAAAAGGTTGAGGCTTGTAACAGAAAACAGGTATCACACCCATATGGGTGAGTTACAGATGATTGCAGTCTTTCAGGGTCAATCATAGAAAACATGTAGGTTTTGAATAACTTATCTTCTCGTGTTCTTACTGCGAGAGGTGTGTTTCATTCAGTACTATTTGAGAAACAAAACTTCCAAACAAGCTGGCCATTTTACCTGCCTTAGACAGTGGTAATGTAGAGAACCAGCCAATGCATGTGGGTTAGACATAGGAACTAGTTTCCTAGAACTGGTCTTTTGAAAGAAATGTTAGTTTACATCTCACCTTTGTGCACATTGTGAGTCCACACAGTAAATATGCCTCAATACTGATATCAGTGTTTCTCTGCTTAGTTTGATTGTTAGGGTTTGACTAGAGGTTAATGAAGCAGGACTTATTCCATTGTTAGCATGTGATTGCCTCTGTTGATCAATTAATTGCCAAAGTCTAATCAATTTCTCTTTAAGGAAAGTTTTTGCGTACTAACCTGCAATGAAGTTTTTTCATTGCAGATGGCTACGGTTCTTCTCAACTGTAAATTGGTGTATAATAGAAGATAAATCGTTGAGGCTTGTAACAGTTAACTGGTATCAAACACATAAGAATAAGTTACAGAAATTTCCATTCTTTCAATCTCAATCATAGAAAATTTTTAGGTTTTGAATAACTTCTATCTTCTTGTATTCTCACTGCAAGAGCTGTGTTTCATTGAGTCCTAGTTGAGAAATGGGACTTCTAAAGAGGCTGGTGGTGTTTCCCGCCTTAGATGGTTGTAATGCAGAGAACTGGTCTTTGCATGTGGCTTACAGAAGAACTAGGCTTGGTAAAACACGTGTTTTGAATCAAATGTTAGGGTGCATCTCCTCTTTGTGTACATTGTGAATACACACAGTAAATATGCGTGAATACTGCCAACAGGGAATTTCTGCTTGGTTTTATCGTTTGGGTTAAAGATTAGCTGTTAATTGAGCAGGCTTTTCATCTTTGTTAGTATTAGATTGTCTGTAATGATCAACTCATTGGCACTAACTAATCCCTTTCTCTTGATGAGCATTTTTGGGTTCTAACCTACAATGCCATGATTTATTTTTACGGCTCCTGTTCTTCTCAACTCTAAATCGGTGTTCAGACAGAAACGGTTGAGGCTTGTAAAAGTACACAGGTATCACAACATGTGAATGAGTTATAGAACTTCTCAGTCTTTCAATGTCAATCATAGACAACACGTAGGTTTTGAATTCCTTTAGTCTTCTCATACTCTCACTGCAAGAGCGGTATTTCCTTCGGTCGTATTTGAGAATTGGGACTTGCAAACAGGCTGGCCATGTTTCTTGCCATAAACAGTTGTAATGCAGAAAACTAGCATTTGTGTGTGTTTTAGACAGAGGAACTAGGCTTTCTAAGACTTGTTTTTTGAAACGATCTTTAGTGTGCATCTCGTCTATGTGAACATTATGAATAGACAGAGTAAATATGCATGAATACAGCCATCAGCGTTTGTCTGCTTAGTGTGATGGTTAGGGTTAAAGTTTAGAGGTTAATGAAGCAGGCCTTACATCTTTGTTAGTATTAGATTGTGATGAACAACTCATTGACATTGTGTAATCTCTTTCTCTTTATTAGCATTTTCGCATTCTAAACTACAATGCCATGATTTCCTTTTTTTTTTTTTTTTCAGATCCTGTTCTTCTCAACTCTAAATCGGTATTCAGGAGAGAAACGGTTGAGGTTTGTAAAAGTATACAGGTATCACACAAGTGTCAATGAGTTGCAGAACTTCCCAAGGCTTTCAATGTCAATCATAGAAAACATGTAGGTTTTGAATTCCTTGACCCCTCTCATATTCTTAATGCAAAAGCTGTATTTCATTCAGGCATATTTGAGAAATGGGACTTGCAAACAGGCTGGCCTTTTTTTCTGCCTTAGACAGTTGTAATGCAGAGAACTAGCCTTTGAGTTTGGGTTAGACAGAGGAACTAGGCTTGCTAAGACTTCTCCTTTGAAACAAATGTTAGTGTACATCTGCTCATTGTGTACATTGTGAATAGACACAATAAATATGCATGAATACTGCCATCACCGTTTGTCTTTTTGTTTGATTGTTACAGAACTTTCCAGTCTTTCAATGTCAATCATAGAAAAACCGTTAAGTTTTGATTTACTTCAATGTTCTCATATTCTAACTGCAAGAGCTGTATTTCCTTCAGTCCTATTTGAGAACTGGAACTTGCAAACAGGCTGGCCGTGTTTCTTACCATAGACAGTTGTAATGCAGAAAACTAGCCTTTGTGTGTGGGTTAGACTGAGAAACTAAGCTTGCTAAAACGTGTTTGAAATAACCTTTAGTGTACATCTCATCTTTGTGTATGTTGTGAATACACACAGTAAATATGCATGAATACTGCCATCATCGTTTGTCTGTTTGTTTGATTGTTAGTGTTACAGATTAAAAGTTAATGGAATACACTTTCCATCTTTGTTGGTGTCAGACTGTCTGTGATGATCAACTCACTGACAAAGTCTAATCTCTTTCTCTTTTTAGCGTTTTTGGGTTCTACCCTGCAATTCCGTGTTTTCTTTGCTTACTGCTCCTTTTCTTCTCAAATCTAAATCCAGATTCAGGAGATAAATGGCTTAGATTTGTAACAGTAAAGAGCACACACATGTAAATGAGTTACAGAACTTTCCAGTCTTTCAGTGTCATGTAGGTTTTGATTTACTTCAGTCTTCTCGTATTCTCACTGCAGTAGCTGGGTTTCATTCCGTGCTATTTGAGAAATGGGACTTCCAAACAGGCTGCCCGTGTTTCCTGCCTTAGACAGTTGTAATACACGGAACTGGCCTTTGCGTGTGGGTTAGACAGAAGGACTAGGCTTGATAAAACACGTGTTTTGAATCAAATGTTAGGGTGCATCTCATCTTTATGTACATTGTGAATACACACAGTAAATATACGTGAATGCTGCCAACAGGGAATTTCTGCTTGGTTTAATCGTTTGGGCTAAAATTTAGAGGTTAATGAAGCAGGCCTTAGATCTTTGTTAGTATTAGATTGTGTCTGATGATCAACTCATTGGCAATGCCTAATCCCTTTCTCTTGATAAGCATTTTTGGGTTCTAACCTACAATGCTGTGATTTCATTTTTCCTGGCTCCTGTTCTTCTCAACTCTAAATTGGTGTTCAGGAGATACATGGTTAATGTGTATTAGCAAACTGGTATCACACACATGGGAATGAGTTGCAGAAGTTTCAACTCTTTCAGTGTCAATCATACACATACACGTTTTGAGTTACCTCTACCTTCTTGTATTCTCACTGCAAGAGCTGTGTTTCATTCAGTCCTATTTGAGAAATGGGACTTCCAAATTGGCTGGCCGTGTTTCCTACCTTAGACAGTTGTAATGCAGAGAACTGGCAATTGCCTGTGGGCTACAAAGGGGAACTACTTTTCCTAGAACTTGTCTTTTGAAAGAAATGTTAGTGTGCCTCTCACCTTTGTGTACATTGTGAACACCAACATCCAGTATGTGTCAATACTGCCATCAGCTTTTGTCTACTTAGTTTGAACGTTTGGGTTAGATTAGAGATTAATGGAGCAGGACTTACATCTTTGTTAGTATTAGATTGTCTGTGTTGATCAACTATTTGGCAATGTCTAATCTCTTTCTCTGTGAAAGTTTTCAGGTTCTGACCTGCAATGTAGCTTTTTTGATGCAGGCGGCTACTGTTCTTCTCAACTCTAAATCGGTGTTCATGAGATAAATTTTTGAGGATTGTAACAGTAAATTGGTATCACACACATGGAAATGAGTTACATAAATTTCCATTTTTTCAGCCTCAATCATAGAAAATTTCTAGGTTTTGAATAATTTCTATCTTTTTGTATTCTCACTGCAAGAGCTGTGTGTCATTCAGTCCTATTTGAGAAATGGGACTTCCAAAGTTGCTGGCCATGTTTCCTGCCTTAGACAGGTGTAAAGCCCAGAACTGGCCTTTGCGTGTGGGTTAGACTGAGGAACTAGGCTTGCTAAAATTTGTCTTTTGAAACAAATTTAGCGTCCATCTCATCTTTGTGTACATTGTAAATACACACATTAAATATGCGTGAATACTGCCATCAGCGTTTGTCTGCTTGGTTTTAGCATTAGGGTTAAAGATTAGAGGTCAATGGAGCAGGCCATACGTTTTGTTAGTATTAGATTGTCTGTGATGATCAACTCATTGGCAATGTCTAATCTCTTTCTCTTTTGAGCGTTTTTGGGTTCTAACCTTCAATGCTGTGTTTTTGTTGTTTACAGCTCCTGTTCTTCTCAACTCTAAATCGGTATTCAGAAGAGAAACGGTTGAGGCTTGTAACAGTAAACAGGTATCACACACTTGCGAATGATTTACAGAAGTTTGCAGTCTTTCATTGTCAATCATAGAAAACATATAGGTTTTGAATAACTTCTAACTTCTCATGTTCTGAATGCAAGAGCTGTATTTCATTCGGTCCTATTTGAGAAATGGGATTTCCAAACAAGCTGGCTGTGTTTCCTGCCTCAGACAATAGTAATGCAGAGAAATGGCGATTGCCTGTGGGATAGACAGAGGAACTCGGTTTGCTAGAATTTGTGTTTGTAAAGAATGTTAGTGGGCATGTCATCGTTGTGTACATTATAAATACACAAAGTAAATGTGCATCAAAACTGCCATCAGCGTTTGTGTGCTTAGTTTCAACGTTAGGGTTAAAGATTAGAGGTTAATGTAGCAGGTCTTACATCTTTGTTAGTGTTGTATTGTTTGTGTTGATCAACTCATTGGCAATGTCTAATCTCTTTGTCCTTATGAGAGTTTTCGGGTTCTAACTATCAATGCTGCGTTTTCATTTTAAACGGCTACTGTTCTTCTCAACTCTAAATCGGTGTTCAGGAGATAAACCAAAGAGGCTTGTAACAATAAACTGATATCACACACATATGAATGAGATACAGAAGGTTTCAGTCTTTCAGTGTCCTTCACTGAAAACATGTAGGTTTTGAGTTACTTCTATCTTCTCATGTTTTGACTGCAAGAGCTATGTTTCATTCAGTCCTTTTTGAGAAATGGGACTTCCAAACAGGCTGGCCATGTTTTCTTCCTTAGACAGTTGTAGCACAGAGAAGTGGACTTTTTATGTGCATTTGACAGAGGGACTAGGTTGGCTAGAACTTTCCTTTAGAAACAAACATTAGTGTGCTTCTCACCTTTGTGTACATAGTGAATATCAACATCCAATAGGCATTAGGACTGCAATCAGTGTTTGACTGCTTGCTTTCAATGTTAGGGTTAAAGATTAGGGGTTAATGGAGGAGGGCTTCCATCTTTGTTAGTATTAGATTGTCTGTGTGGATCAACTAATTGGCAATGTCTAATCTCTTTCTCTTTATGCCAGTTTTCAGGTTCTAACCTGCATGCAGTGTTTTCATTGGATACAGCTTCTGTTCTTCTCAACTCTAAAATGGTATTCAGGAGATAAATGGTTGAGGCTTGTAACAGTAAAAAGGTATCACACTCAAGCAAATGAGTTACAGAAGTTTCCACTCTTTCAGTGTCAATCATAGAAAACATGTAGGTTTTGAATTACTTCTATTATGCAGTTCTGACTGCAAGAGTTGTGTTTCATTCTGTCGTATTTAAGAAATGGGACATCCAAACTGGCTGGCCATTTTTCCTGCCTTGGACAGTTATAATGTAGAGAATTGTCCTATGCATGTGGGTTAGACAAAGGAACTAGTTTTCCTAGAATTTGTATTTGAAAGAAATGTTAGTGTGCCTCTCACCTTATGTACATTGTGAATACACACAGTAAATATGCATGAATACTGCCATCACCATTTGTCTGCTTAGTTTGATCGTTAGCGTTAGACTAGAGGTTAATGGAACAGGGATTATATCATTCTTAGTATTATATTGTCTGTGTTGACCAACTAATTGGCAATGTCTAATCTCTTTTTATTTATGAGAGTTTTCGGGTTCAAACCTGCAATGCAGTGTTTTCATTGTAAACGGCTACTATTCTTCTCAACTCTAAATCAGTGTTCAGGAGATAATTCGTTGAGTCTTCTAACAATAAACTGGTATCACACACATGAGAATGAGTTACAGAAGTTTCCATTCTTAATTGTCAATCATAGAAAACATGTTGGTTTTGAATTACTTCTGTCTTCTGGTGTTCTCACTGCAAGAGGTATTTTTCATTCATTCGTATTTGAGAAATGGGACTTCCAAACTGGCTGGCCGTGTTTCCAGCCTTAGACAGTTGTAATGCAGAGAACTAGCCTTTGCTTTTGGGTTAGACAGAGGAACTAGTTTGTCTAGAACTTGTCTTTTAAATCAAATGTTAGTGTGCCTCTCACCTTTGTGTACATTTTGAATAGGCTCAGCCAATTTGGGTGAAGACTACAATCAGCATTTGTCTGCTTAGTTTCAATATTAGGGTTAAAGAGTAGAGGTTACTAGAGCAGGGCTTATATCTTTGTTAGTATTAGATTGTCTGTGTTGATCAAGTAATTGGCAATGTCCTATCTTTTTCTCTTTATGAGATTTTTCTGGTTCTAACCTGCAATGCAGTGTTTTCATTGTATACAGCTCCTGTTCTTCTCAAATCTAAATCGGTATTCAGGTGATAAAGCATTGAGGCTTGCAACAGTAAACAGATATCACATGCATGTGAAAGAGTTACTGGTTTCCAGTCTTTCATTGTCAATCATAGAAAACATGTAGGTTTTGAATTACTTTTATCTTCTCGTATTCTCACTGCAAAAGCTGTGTTTCATTCAGTCGTGTTTGAGAAATGAGACTTCTAAACAAGCTGGTTGTGTTTCCTTCATTAGACAGTTGTAATGCAGAGAACTGGCCTTTGCGTTTGGCTTAGACAGAGGAACTTGGTTCACTAGAACTTGTCTTTTGAAACAAATGTTAGTGTACCTCTCACCATTGTGTTCATTGTGAATACTCTCAGGCAATATGGGTGAAGACTGCAATCAGTTTTTTTCTACTTAGTTTGAACGTTAGGGTTAAGGAGTAGAGGTTAATCTATTTTAGTATTAGATTGTTTTGTGTTGATCAACTATTTGGCAATGTCTAATCTCTTTCTCTTTATGAGAATTTTCGGGTTCTAACCTGCAATGCAGTGTTTTCATTGTATGCGGCTTGTAGGGAGCAATTTGCCTGCCTTAATCTATGCCCTAGTTTAGGGCTAAGCAGAAGTCAGTCACAGGAATGCTGTGGGAGCAGAATGCTTTGCTCTGCACATATTTTATGGCTCCTGAATGGAATGGAATTGTGCCTTGGGCCCAAGGCTGAGGACCATTGTAAGAAGACTGCAGGTGGCTTGAATGGTTCTGCCTATGTATGTTTGGTTTTGCTTGGAGCGCTTGACTTGTTTTGCTCCTCATGCAGCTGTAAAGGTATAAATACACAGTAAAATAAAGTCTGGGCCCCAGTATTGACTGACAGTCCTCCAAAATCTATCTTCTCTCTCTCTCTCTCTCTCTCTCTCTCTTTCTCTCTCTCTCTCTTATTTCTCAATCCTCACTTCCCCCTTCAGGTACGGTTCGATTTCAGCTGGCTGTCTCCGCCATATGGCACCTGAACAAAGGACCTGAAGATTGGGGATACAGTGAAGGACGCCGCAGAAATATTGAGCTCAAGTTTAAGGAAAGGGGTGCAGTGAGTAACTTCAGGAATAAAAATATGTCAGGGTAGTAGTTGTCTGCTTTTTGTACATATGGTGGAAAATATGCTTTATGTTCAAGGATTTGGGATAGGATAGGAGCAGCTTTGTAATTTTTTGGACTTCGTAGAAAAGGACTGTCCTTGATTCCCTTAAAATGGTACTGTAGATTTCAAAACATGGAAGAAAGTAGAAAAAAAAATTTCAGGATTATTATGATGTTCATGGACCGAGCAAGGTCCCAGTGCATACTTTTAGTTTATGGACTTGGATTAGAGATAGCTTATATCCTAGACATGAGATAGAAAAGGTTTGCAAAAGAAAAGAAAAAAAAGAAGCAAATGCAAATGGGATTGGGATCGAACCTCAAGCAGAGGAGGAAAGTAAAGCTAACCCTTCCGCTCCACTGGAGAAGCCAGCTTTTTGGAACCTAAAATCGAGCAACTATTCTAGAGTCATTAGATCCCAAAGAAAAAAAGGAGAGAGAGGAGGAAGCTGTTAGATATCTGAGAGAGGAGGATTTTCCACCATTTATTGCCTGGCAAATCCCAAGGATGAGCTGAAGGAAGAATATTTAGAAGAAATGTGGCATTTACAGGGTGTGGTTGATTCTCTGTCTTTACAAATGCATCCTCCTACAATAGCTCATGGTCATGCAGGCTAAAATCTCCAACATCAAAGGACCATGGTTGCAGGCTTTTTTGTTAATTATTCTGGGTTTTCAGTTATTTAATTATTTGGTGAATCATGTAAATTTCACCAGCTCCTGGCCTCACCTAGGGTGCTTTGTTTTCCAAAACAATTATACTAAATAGGTTTTCAGCCTTTTTGCAGTTTGAAGTTTGCTAAACTGAGGAAATGGCTCAGTGGTAAAATGTTTGCCTAGCATACTTAAGGCTATGAGTGCGATTCTCACCTACATTTCTCATGCATATTATTTAAACAATGTAAGCACAACTGATCTTTTCCCAATCAAACAGTTGTGTCCTCTCCTAATAGCACTTAGTATCAGCTGTACTATTGTGTTTTGCTACTCAGCAGAGGTGATAGCAATGGAAATTGCTGCAAGGACAGGTGTTTTCATTCCTGAGTAGTTGCTGAACTCAACAGCTCTTCTGTCCCATGTAAACCACTGACTTAAAAAGAAATAAATTTTTGTGTGTAAATCATATTGATAACACTGAGAGGTTGACTCTGGAGCTAGATTGGCCATCTCGCTTCAGACTCAATCCTGTTGTCTCAGGAAGTTTTCCAAGACTTGTGCAAATTCAGGCCTGGCCAACTGAACCTGTGACAAGCAAAAAGGAGAACAAAAGAGCCTCAGTGTAAGGACATTATGCTGTTGAGAGTAACTAAGGAATAAACTAATTTCAACAGAGGTTATTATTCATGTTATGGTGTAAAATGTCTATAAAAAAGGTAGCTCATGGAATCATCTATTTTCTCATAGCAATAAATAAGTAACTAATACAACGAACAGTTCTTGAGGAAAATAGATAGCAACCTCTGCCTAAAATTCTTCAGTATACTAAATGATACAGGCAGCAAGTAGGCTACTGGGAGATTCAGAATCAGGACTTTTGCTGGTAAAACAAAATGTGGATTCCTGGGCCATAGCTTTCACTCATTATTCTGGCATTATAGATGACCATTATCCAAAAGACAAGTTATTACAATTTGCAAATAGTCATGCTTTTATTTTTCCAAAAATTATGAGACAGGAACCTATTAAGAAAGCTTCAGTAAGATTTACAGATGGGTCTTCTAATAGCAGGACTAGTTATGTAATACAGGGGCAATCCTATGTTTTTCAAACTTCTCCAGCTTCAGGTCAAGTAGCTGTAGCCGCTGTATTTCAGCTTATGGCCTCTGCTCCTTTTAATCTGTATACTGATAGTCATTATATTGCTAGAGCCTTACAGGTGCTTGAAACTGTGCCTTATATCAAGACAACTAACACCCCAGTTCAAGAACTATTTGGTCAGATACAAAAGTGTTTACATGCCCATTCTCAGCCCTGTTTTGTAGGGCATATTAGAGCCCATACGAGACTTCCAGGTCCTTTGGCTTTAGGGAATGATTTAGCAGATAAAGCCACACGTCTCATAGGTTTATCTCAATTGGAATCAGCACAAAAATCTCATGCTCTTCATCACTAAAATAGTCAAAGTTTATGGAAGCAGTTTCACCTTACTAGGGAGGTTGCTAGACAAATTATTAAACAATGTCACTCCTGCCCTGAACATTATCCAGTGCCTCATTATGGAGTAAACCCTAGGGGATTAAAGCCTAATCAATTATGGCAAATGGATGTAACTCACACCCCTGAGTTTGGAATGCTAAAATATATTCATGTGTCCATTGATACATATTCAGGATTTCTTATGGCTGTGGCTCAAACTGGAGGAGATACTAAACATGTTATAGCACACTTCATTAAATGTTTTGCTGTAGCAGGTTTACCATCTATCATAAAAACAGACAATGGCACAGGACACACTAATCAAACTTTCCAATGTTTCTGTGCTCAGTTAGCCATTGTACATGAAAGAGGCATACCATACAATCCCCAGGGGCAAGGGATTGTTGAACATGCCCATGGAGCTTTAAAAAATCAATTACAAAAAATAAAAAAGGGGGAGTTATACCCAGATCTCCACAGAACTCTTTGAATCATGCTCTTTTTATTTGAAATTTTTTTAATGTGGATGCTCTTGGTCTTCTGCTGCAGATAGGTTGTGGTATCCCAAGACATTAGATACCTATGCATAAGTGAGATGGAAGGATCCGATTGATGAGAAATGGCATGGCCCAGACCCGGTATTAATATCGGGAAGAGGGCATGTTTGTGTTTTTCCACAGGATGCTGAGAATGCGCGGTGGCTGCCAGAAAGGTCTGTCTGGTTTGAGGGGACTTAACAAAGGAAGAGTGACTCTGTTGTTGCTGTTGATGTGGAATCAGTTCCTGATGATACATGGAACGCTGGATTGGACTCATGTACCAAATCCACCCATGCTGCATTCAGCCATATGGGAAGAATGATACTCGCCTGTCAGGACATCCTCACATGGGAAGAATAACAGTACAGTGAAACCTGACTTTAATTACTCAGATATATTGTGGATTGGTCAGAAATCAGGACTCTACTGCAAGGAATACCAATGTATGGAAAAAAGAACTAAGTGTAGGACTTTTGCGATCTGATGATGGTGTATTCAGTGTAACCTGACTAATTTGTATTTCAGTCATTCCCATAAGAATGCAAGTTATGGTATTTCAGCAGTCTCCATTTATTATGATTCCTCGCTTAGTATGTACATACAGACTATGAGTGGATTTGTGTTACTTCTAAGGTACACAATCAGAGTCAACATGTTTGAGAGAAAAGAGTGCATTTACAAGGGGTTTGGCATAATGAAAATTTATCCTTAGATTTGGTCCATTTACACTAAAAAATAGTAAAAATAAAAAATACAGAGCCACCTAACATTGATGTAGCAAAAACTGCTCCCGAGTTGTTAGAAAAACTGAAAGCCTCTTGCTTTTCAGGGTCTTCTTTAACCTCATGGTTAGAAAGTATTATAGCCTTGCCCCTATGTGTTCTCTTTAGAATTTGCATGCTCCCTCCATTGGTGATATCCTCAGCACATCCTGGGATATTTAGGCTGACTTGCACAATGCTCAGCTCTGAACTCTACCTTGAGTAGAATTTCCCCTTGCAGAGGCTGGTAGCCAGAGACGGGTAAGATATTCTCGAACTAAGCTAACCTAAGACAGGGTGTGAATGGTGGGCATTCAAGTGCCAACATGTAAGGCTTATGCTTCAGAGAGAATGACCTAAGACAGGCACAATCTTTCTGCCCATAGCAGGGAAGGCTATGGTTCTTTAAAAAATAAAAAATGGGGAGACGTCAGGAGCCATTGCCTGCCTTGATCTATGTCCTAGTTTAGGGCTAAGCAGAATTCTGTGGGAGCAGAATGCTTTGCTATGCAAATACTTTATGGCTCCTGAATAGAAGTGTGCCTTGGGCCCAAGGCTGAAGACCATTGTAAGAAGACTGCAGGTGGCTTGAATGGTTCTGCCTATGAAACTGCATGTTTGTTTTTGCTTGGAGGGATTGACTTGTTTTGCTCCTCATGCAGCTGTAAAGGTATAAATACACTCAGTAAAATAAAGTCTGGGCCTCAGTATTAACTGACAGCCCTCCTGAATCTATCTTTTCTCTATCTCTCTCTTTATTTCTCAATCCTCACTCCCCCCTTCAGGTATGGGTCAATTTCCGCTGGCTGGCCCTGGCAACAGCTCCTGTTCTTCTCAAATCTAAATTGGTATTCAGGAAATAAACGGTTGAGGCTTGTAACAATAAACTGGTATCACACACATGTGAATGAGTTACAGAAGTTTCCGATATTTCAGTGTCAATCATAGAAAACATGTAGGTTTTGAAATACTTCTATCTTTTTGTATTCTCACTTCAAGAGCTAAGATTCATTGAGTCATTTTTCAGAAATGGGACTTCCAAACAGGCTGGTGGTGTTTCCTGCCATAGACAGTTGTAATGAAGAGAACTGGCTTTTCCGTGTTGGTTAGAGAGGAACTAGGTTTCCTAGAACTTGTCTTTTGAAACAAATGTTAGTGTGCCTCTCACTTTTGTGTACATTGTGAATACGGTCCACCAATATGGGTGAAGGCTGCAATCAGCGTTTGTCTACTTAATTAGAACTTTAGGGTTATAGATTAGAGAGCAGGCCTTACATCTTTGTTACTATTAGATTGTCTGTGTTGATCAACTAATTGGCAATGTCTAATCTCTTTCTCTTTACAAGAGTTTTCGGGTTATAACCTACAATACAGTGTTTCATTGTATAGGACTCCTGTTCTTCTCGACTCTAAATTGGAATTCAGTTGAGGCTTGTAACAGTAAACAGGTGTCACACACACAAGAATGAATTACAGAAATTTCCAGTCTTTTACTGTTAATCATAGAAAACATGCACATTTTGAATTACTTCTATCTTCTCATATTCTCACTGGAAGGGATGTGTTTCATCAGTCTTATTTGAGAAATGGGACTTCCAAACAGGATGGCCCTGTTTCCTGCCTGAGACAGTTGTAATGTAGAGAACTGGCTTATGCCTGTGGGGTAGACAGAAGAACTAGTTTTCCTAGAACTTGTCTTTTGAAAGAAATGTTAGTGTGCCTCTCACCTTTGTGTACATTGTGAATACACACAGTAAATATGAATGAACACTGACATCAGCTTTTTCTGCTTAGGTTGATCATAAGGGTTAAACTAGAGTTTAATGGAGTAGGGCTTACATCTTTGCTAGTATTGGATTGTCTGTGTTGATCAACTAATTGGCAATTATTCAAATGTCTTTCTCCTTAGGAGTGTTTTCGAGTTCTAACCTACAATGCAGTGATTTCATTGTATACGGCTCCTGTTCTTCTCAACTCAAAATCAGTATTCAGCAGATAAACGGTTGAAGCTTGTAACAGTAAACAGGTATCACACATGCGAATGAGTTAGAGAAGTTTCCAGTCTTTCAGTGTCAGTCATAGAAAACATATAGGTTATGAATTACTTCTATCTTCTCGTATTCTCACTGCAAGAACTGTGTTTCATTCAGTCCTATTTGCGAAAGGGGACATCCAAACAGGCTCACCGTGTTCCCTGCCTTAGACAGTTGTAATGTAGAGAATGGGCCTATGAATGTGGGTTAGACAGAGGAACTAGTTTTCCTAGAACTTGTCTTTTGAAAAAAATGTTAGTGTGCCTCTCACTTTTGTGAACATTGTGAATACACAGAGTAAAAATGCGTGAATGCTGCCATCAGCATTTGTAATGCTTAGTTTGATCGTCAGGGTTAGACTAGAGGTCAATGGAGCAGGGCTTACATCTTTCTTAATATTAGATTTTGTGTGTTGATGAAATAATTGGAAATGTATAATATTTTTCTCCTTAGGAGAGTTTCGGGGTCTTCACTTCAATGCAGTGTTTTCATTGTACATGGCTCCTTTTTTTCTCAATTCTAAATCCGTATTCAGGAGATAAACGGTTGAGGCTTGTAACAGTAAATAGGTATCACATACATGCGAATGAGTTACAGAAGTTTCCAGTCTTTCAGTGTCAATGATAGAAAACATATAGGTTTTTAATTCCTTTAGTCTTCTCATAATCTCACAGCAAGAGCTGTGTTTCATTCAGTCTTATTTGATACATGGGACTTCAAATCAGGCTGGCCATGTTTCCTGCCTTAGACAGTTGTAATGTAGAGAACTGGCCTATGCATGTGGGTTAGACAGAGAAACTAGTTTTCCTAGAACTTGTCTTTTGAAAGAAATATTAATGTATCTCTCACCTTTGTGTACATTGTGAATACATATAGTAAATATGTGTGAATACTTCCATCAGCGTTTGTCTGTTCTTTTGATCATTAGACTATTGGTTAATGGAGCAGGGCTTATATCTTTGTTAATATTAGATAATCTGTGTTGATCAACTAATTGGCAGTCTAATATCTTTTTCCTTCGGAGAGTTTTTGCAGTCCTCACTGCAATGCAGTATTTTCACTGTATACGGCTCCTGTTCTTCTCAACTCTACATGGGTAATCAGGAGATGAACGCTTGAGACTTGTAAGAGTAAACAGGTATCACACACATGCAAATGAGTTAATTATAGTGTCAATCATAGAATACATGTAGTTTTGAATTACTTTGATCTTCTTGCATTCTCACTGAAAGAGCATGGTTCATTCAGTCCTATTTGAGAAATGGGACTTCCAGTCCGGCTGACCGTGTTTACTGCCTTTGCCTGTGAGTTAGACGAGGAACTAGGTTTGCTAGAACTTGTTTTGAAACAAATGTTAGTGTGCCTCTCACCTTTGTGTACATTGTGAATATGCTCATCCAATACGCATGAAGACTGCAATCAGTCAGTAAAGTGCCTGCTGTGTAAGCAAGAGAATCTGCGTTTAGATTCCTATCACCCACCTAAAAAAGCCAGACACAGTTGCTAGATTCTGTATCCCCAACACCTGGTGGGGTACAGATAAGCAGACAGATTCTCTAGAGCTCATTAACTAGCCAGCTTAGCTGAATCAGTGAGCTTCAGGTTCAGTCAGAGACCCTATCTCAAAAAAATAATGTAAAGGGGCTATGAGATGGCTCAGCACCTAAGAGCAGTGGCTACTGTTTCAGAGGACCTGGGTTCAATTCCCAGTACCCACTTGGCAGCTAACAGCCATCTATATCTCCAGTTCCAATGAATCCAATGTCCTCTTCTGGCCTCCACTGGCATTGTATGACACAGATACACATGTAGGCAAACACTCATACACATAAATTTAAAAAAAAATAAATATTTTACCTTCTTTTTACTTTATGTGTATGAGTGTATTGCCTGCACTTGGCAAGTGCACCCGTGTTATGTATGCCCACAGAGGTCAGAAGAGAGCATTAGATCCCCTGGAACTTGAGTTAGGACAGTTGTTAGCACCATGTGGTACTGGAATTGAACCCCAGTCCTCTGCAAAAACAGTCAGTTCTTTTAACTGCTGAGCCATCTTTCCGATCCTATAAATAAAATATTTTTAAAAATAAAGTGGGAAGTCATTTAACAAGATGCCTGACAGCAGCCTCTGGCCTCCACACATGCACACACATGTGCACATGTACCTGAATGCACATGTGTACATACATCAACACATACACACAACACACACACAAAGTCAAAGTCTTGCACAAGAAGATCAATGCCTCTATGAGCCAGGGAAACATATCACTGTAGATAGAAATGATGCTGAAGGCTGAATGCTCCAGGTCAGAGGTGGTTAGGGGCTTTTCTCCTAAGTGAGATCTAGAAGCTGTCACATGGAGAGAACTCTCCCACCCCACCCTTAAAAGGAGGGATTGATGTGCCATGTAGCCTGCTGGAATGCCAGTACCAAGGGACAGGGTTTGCTACATCAACTGATGAGTGATGGAAGCCCTGTGATCCAGTCTTGCCATCTTAGGACCTTCCTCCTGTCTCATCTGAGTCCCCACTCCACCTCAGCTAGGTTCATCTGTGCTCCAATCACTCCTACAGGAAAACTTGGTTTACCAAGTCCAGTCTCTCTTTCCATTATTTTTGTTTCAGTGGCCTCCATATGCTGGTCCCTTCTTTTGTCTTTTCAAGGGTGAGCTCATACTGCCATGTAAGGCCCCTTCCTAGCTGGTGGGAGGATGACCTGACCTTACACTAGAGGTGAAACCATTGGAGGGTGCAGAAGGGGCAGCTGTTTGGCTACGGAAGCCCAGAAGACTTTGTCTCACAGTTCGGCCACAGGAAAGCTGAAGGAGGTGCCCTCGCTCCCAGTACCCCACCTGACCTCCCTTCATGTCCTTCATGTTCATGGCGTTCTTCAGGCCTTTGCCCTTCCCCTTCTTGCTTTTCTTCTTGCAGCAGCACTTCTTGCAGATGCAGAAACAGCAGGTGAGCAGTAAGAGGCCAGCAACCACAGCAATGGTGACCAGAGTCCAAGTGTGGCACTACCCACGCTGAGAAGAGCCCGGTGTCCGTACACTGGGCCTCAGAGGCCCTGAACTCACAGCATGGGCAAACATGGGTCAGGACTGTAACTTCCCACACACCCCTGGCCATATTTTAAAATGTGTTTATGTGTTTGAGTGTTTTGTCTGCATGTATATATGTGCCCCCGTCTTTCAATGCCCACGGAGGTCAGAAGAGGATGTCAGATCCCTTGGGACTGGAGTTACAGACAGTTGTTAGCTGTCATGTGTGTGCTGGGAACTGAACCCAGGTCCTCTTCAAGAGCAGTCCAGCTGAGTCATCTATCCAGACCCCTGTCCACATTTTTATCCACATATCCATATTAATACTTCACACATATTAATACTTCACTCTCCTTATCTATTGTCCTTGTGGAAAGAGTCTATCGGAATAGTAACCAGGAGTTTACATGGAAGAATATATTCATAGAATTTCAGTTATTTTGATCTTTGTATAACTGACTCATCTTCATCACAGTGTGTAGATTCCTAGTGCATGGAGCAAGGGAAACTTCTGGGCCTAAGAAAGGCCTTGTAAGAGAGTGGTTGGCTAGGGAGTGGGACAGAGAGAAAAACTAAAGGCAAGGAACATTTTCTGACCCATCCAAACCTTCTACACTTGCAAATGAGAATCAGAGGACATATAGAAGGGAAATGACTGGCCCAAGGTAACACTCCTCCCACTTCATTCCCCTTAAACAGCCCATATAGTCAGTAAGGATGCATGTTAAGTGCTGGAGAGATGGCTCAGCCATTAAGAGCACTGATTGGCTTCAGTTTGTAACACCCACATGGTGTCTAACATTCATCCATAATTCCAGTTCCAGGGGATCCAACACATTCTTCCACGGGCACTGCACACACAGGTGTGCACTTACATACATGCAGGGAAAATACTCACACCATAAAATAAAAGTAAATAAATGAATTTTTAAAAAGATATATGTCCATTCAAAATAAAATAGTAAACAAGAAAGTCTGACAAGAAGCAACACTGTGTCCCTCAATGTGATGGTCTTAGGAGGTTACACATTTGGGAGTTGAATGGCTTTAGGTGAGGTTATGAGCTTGGAGCTTCCATGATGAGACTAGTACTTCTCAAGAAAAGAGACACCAGAGCTTTCTCTCTCTGTCATTTGAAGATACAGGCAAAAAGCAACTGTCTGCAAGTCAGAAAGTGAGCCCTCTCCAGAGCCCAACCATGCCAGCATCCTGAATTAAACCTCCAGAAAACAGAGCCTGTTGCTGAAGTCATCCCATTGTACCATATACTAGTACAGCAGTAAAAGCTTGAGGCAACAAAGCAAGGAGAAGTGCAGAAACTTTTCCTAAGCTAGGGCGCAGGAACAGGGCCTGAGGCAAGGATCTACAGCTTTCTGGCAGGGAGGATGTGGGCAGCATTGCAACACAGAAATGTTTCACGATGTTGATGACCTTTTCCCTACTCTCCTGTAGAGTCATAGACACTGTCTCTCTGCAGTTTTTGTTTCCTATTGGTTCATTCTATGGCAAGTCCCGCCCTCTGACCAATAAGGGAGGAGGGAGGCGGGAGTAGGTGAAATCATCATGGCCACGAGCTGGAGAGAGAAACGGAGGTTGCTGAGATCCACGTGGGAAGAGAAAATGCCCCTTCCCAGGCCCACACAGACAGCCAGGAACCCAGGAAGCAGCGTGCCACGCCCCCACCATCCGAGAATCTCATGAGTGAAATAAACTGAGATCCCTGCTTCCGGAGCACAGCGGTTGCAATCTATGGAGCCAGCCATTGGGCAAGCAGGGCGCGCGTCCCTGGACACTTTATAACTTTGTAGATAAATAAATCATTCTAAATGGAAGATCACTTTTCCATTTATCCAGCTGGATTAACCAGATCTCCACACCCCCGCCCCCGCTAAGGCGTGGAGAGTGGATTTATGGAACATCTCCTTTCCCTGAAGCCTAGGCTGTCCTTGCCTCATATTCTTTTATTTACTGTCTTTATTTTATATGTATGAATGTACTGCATGTGTATGTGACCGTGTTGTGCAAAGCCTGCAGAGGTCAGAAGAAGGCATCAGATCCCCTGAAACTGGAGTTACAGATGATTGTGAGTCACCATGTAGGCGGTGGGAACTGAACTCAAGGCCTCTATAAGAGCAGCCAACGCTATTAACCACTGAGCCATCTCTCCAGCCCCATCTTGCTCATTTTAAATACATCAAGATCACTGGCCCATTTATAAATAGAGACATCTACAGGAACCAGGTCCTTGCAAAGCCTGGCTGCACTGGCTCCCTGGCTCCAGGGAGCTTTCAAACAAGCTCCCTCCCTCAGTGTCATGTCCAATTGATCTTGGCTGGTACCCGGGCAGGAGAATGATTTATAACTCCCTGGATGATACTTTTTAAATCACAGATGAGAACTACTGGCCTAGAATTTGGTGTGACTAAGGAGAGCCTTTTTCTCTGCCCTAATAGGCTGGATCTTGAGATGAAGACTTATGCGCCCCTGTAGCTAGCCAGGCATGGACCTTGATGAACCTCAGAGGCCACTATTCTGACAGCTGCGGGAACCACTTCCCCTTTCCTTGGAGGAAGCATTTAGCTCTTCTCTGAAATCAGAAAAGAGGAAGCATAGGGTACTTGTCACTAGAACTAGCAATCCTTCAGATGGGAGGAAGGGAGCTTTCTCTTCTCTTGACATTGATGAAATGAGAAGACAGCAGACTGACAGAGTATGAGAACCTTGGGCAAACGAGGAAATGACCTAGACAAACTGTGTTTGTCATTACATCTTGTCTCAGAGCTAGAAATCACTCTCCCAGCTGCTCTCTCCATCCTCAATGTACCCTAATTCCCGGTTCTCTTCCCAACATTCAGCTTCCATCATTACCAGAGCTCCTGCCTCTTCTCTCCGCATCACTGCCACGATCCATCCTTGTGCTTCAGCCTTCCCAGCCCTGCCAGTTCAGGGTCTTAGCTGTGCATTTTCCTCAGCCACTACCCAGGCTAACACCTGAGTTTGCACCCTCCCCCCTATAGATTCCTTACAGAAGATGGAATTGCTTCCCTGAGCCAACATGTGTTGGCTGAATCATCTTCCTGTGTTTGTGACTCCCCTCCCCATTGCTTATTACATAAAGCCCAGCCTCCTCAGCAGCTTCGGAGCTCCTCAAAGCCTTATCTCACCCTTTCCCTTCCCATCTCTGTGGTCCAGAGCTGGACTCTACACCACACGGCCTTGACCTCACAAGTGTGCCCTCCCTGAAGTGATCACTAGCTTCCAACTTGAAGTTCTGACCCCAACCTACTTCCTAATATCCTCCTCTGCACCCCACTCCTGTGTTTGCACTGTACATTCTCTCCAATAGCACCACCACTCACACTCCCCATTCTATATCCTCAAGGCTCTCAGAGGGTGTGGAAAATTTCCACTGTCTGTCTTCTTTGCTCTTTCTGGTTCAGTCTATCTTGGGTTCCTAATAAGAAGTAGAAACTAAAAGAACTTTGAAGTGATTGTGCTGTTTGTCACTAGACTCATTCACTGTGTCCAATATGTAGCAAGTACCCAGAAGACATTGCTTTCTGGGCAACCCAGAGAGAAAGCTGGCCATAAGGGACATAGAGGTCCAGGGCCCTGCTTGTTGATTACCATTGCTCAGATATTCTCCTTCAGCCACATGATACTGAGCAGCAAAGATCTAGAAAGTTCTCTTCTTCATCATTAGAGTGTCTGCTAAAACCAGGGCCTGTACTGAGCACAGAGGAACAAAGATGAGAAGGACAAGGTGGCCTCTCCAGGGTCCTTAGGGCAACAGAGTGGACAGCAAAGGTGAACAGCTGTGACTGCATGGACAGAAGAAAACTGTCATAGATGGAGCAGTGTCCAGAAGAAAGGTGACTTCTGCTGGGCACCAGGCAGCTCAGCCTCACTCTTCAGCAGGCACAGGCCCCATCTTCCCACACACTAGTTCTCACAAACAATTCTTCATGGGTGGGGCCGTACCTGTGTTTGAGCTGACTTGGCAGCAAGCATGGAGCTGCAGAGATGGCCTTGCCACAGGGTCTTGAGAAAACAAGACTGCTGCTGTGAGAAAACACCCTGACAAGAGTAACTTAAGGAAGGACGTGTTTATTTTATCTCACACTTGAGGCACAACCCATTATTGCTGGGAAAGCAAGGCGGCAGGAATTTGCAGCAGCTAGCCACACTAAGTCTGGAGTCAGAAAGGAGAGCATCTGTGTGCAGCTCACTTGGGATCCCAGGAACCTAGGCCAAGGAATGGTGCCCCTGGCAGTGGGTAGGTCTTCCCACCTAAATTAACCTAATTAAGATAGGCATGCCCATCTCCTAGGTCATTCTAGATCTCATCAAGTCAACCACTAAGATTAGCCATCACACATATAGGTCCATGCTGACTATACTCAGCAGGTGAGCCTAATCTTTTGGGAAAAGTGGCTTTCAGGAGACCTGGAGTCATTCCCTAGTATAAAGAGCGCTGGCCAGTGAGCCACTGGGACACAGGAAAGTGAAGCCTGGGGGTTCCCCTCCTTCTCCCATAGGGTTATGCTCAGAGAGCAGTGTGAGCATCTTGAGTATCCACCAGAAAAGAGAAAGAATAGTGTCCTGGCTTCCCAGGTCACACACAAATTGGCATGAAGTCCTCGAAAGACTGTGCCTTCCCTTTCAGAGGATTGTCCTGAGCCCAGTGCTCTCAATCAGTGCCAGTCCCACCCACTCCTGCCTCAATGTCCTCAGGAGCTGCTCCCTGTAGGCCTGGCCTCCCTCCACTCCTCTGTAGCAAAAGGTCTGGAGATTCCAGCTCAGAGCCCTAAGTGACAGCATAACATCCACTGGCAAATGGTTTCTGAGGGGATGACAGCTGTGGTCTGTGTCCCTGTGTGCTGGCTGCTGGCACTCCCTGAGTTGTGTGTTTCTGTGGGTGCTTCAGTTACAGAATCAGTCCAGTTATGCAGTCAAATGTTTGCTTGCTGCAGGTTCCTGGTTTTTGTGGCTGGTGTGGTTGAGAGGTGGGTGGGGTGGCAAGCATTTTGACTCTTTCATCACAACCCTTACACCTGACACCAGCTCATCACATAGTGGCGCCAGGTTGTGCCCAGGCAAACAAAGAAAGGGAAGGGCAGGAAAAGGAGACTGTCTCTGCTAAACATGTGGGGGAGGGAAGCACAGAGGTTTCTGGGCCCCACTGCCCACTCTCTGGGACTATGGGGACAGCACACCATGCAGGCTGCTTGGCAGGAGCCAAAACCAAGTCTCTAAAGGTCTCCTCCACACTGCGCTGCCTCTGCTCCAAGGAAACGCTGTCCCAGGCAGAAACACACTTTCTGCACCACTCAAAACAGACCCAACCCCAGCTACAGTTTCAAGGGGTATAAAGCATGCTCAGGCACTGGTGCTGATAGTCTTGCCTGGGGGGCACAGTGGGGAGACATGAGATACCTCTTGCCTCAGCAAAGTCTGACTAACACAATATTCATGCAAACTATCTGTGGGGGCCTCCAGGCAATGAGTGAGAGAAGCTGTTTCATTGTAGTCCTTTGTACATTTTTTACATTGTGCATATTCTGTACATTTTAACTATTAGACCATGCTTTAATACAATTAAAGTAATACATTTGTGATTAACCACAGGGTCCAGAAAATGAGGCTGTATTTCAGAGAACCCAGGTTCACTGAGGCAATTGTAAAAGTCCAGTCTCTGAGCCAAGAGTGGTGATGTAGGTCTGTAATCCAGTATTTTGGAGGCTGAGGTGGAAGGACAAAGCCAGGTTCCGCTACCAAGTGAAAGTTTAAAACCAGTCTCACAAAAACAAACAAAATTCTAGCCTGAGTCCCAAGGACTGAGTGAGCCACATCATTTCCTAGGTACCCTGAGCCACTCACAGGCTCCTTTAAGTGTGGTAGGAAGAGGTGCAGAAGATGCCAAGCTCTTACCTGTTGGAGGGTTACACAGCCTATCCAGCCTCATCCTGTCTCACCCACCAACATGCTGAATTACAGGCCTCCACCACCGCTTCCGGCCTCCAGGCTAGAATTCCACAGTGCTGGCTCAGGGAACCTGCAACGTCTGTAACATCCCCATCCCCTGGATCCTGCTTCCAATCACAAATATATTACTTTCATCTTATTGAAATATGGGCCAATAGTGAAAATGTATAAAGGGAAATATAGTGACATATCCCCTCCCATTCGTTTCCCTGAGACCCCCATAGAGAGTTTATAAATATCATGCTATCCAGACTTTTCTTTACTGTTACAGATTGAGCAGAACAAAGGGAAGAAGAATTTATTTTGGTTGATGGTCTCATAGCAATCATGGTAGTGGGTTGAAGGACAAAGCTTCTCACCTCATAGCATCCAGGAAGCAGAGAGAAAGATGTTACACCCACAGGCTTGTTTTATTCTATCAGGGCTCCCAGCCTATGGAATGGTGCTGCTCCTTCTAAGGGCATATTTCCACCTCCCCTTTGTTAATCCTTCCTGGAAACACCATCGTAGATACACCCACTTCTCAGTCCAATCAAACTGACCATCAAGATTAAGCTTTACAAATATATAGACAAATATACAAGTATGTGCATACAAAAACACACAGAATGGTGATGAATGTACTGTCTCTGGAACAGGCTGTCTGAGTTCCAGATCTATCTCTGCCCCTTGCCAGCAAGTATGTGACAGACAACATCCCTGAGCCTATCCCTAGATCTGGAGAACAGGAGAGAATGTCAGTACCCACCTCACAGGACAATCAGAAGGTGCAACAGTACACACGAGCTCTCACTGTTCCGTCTCACAGAAACAGTGCAGTTTAGTCAGAGTTCTGATCCTTGTCTTTTTCACTTGGAAACGTATCCAGAGCTTATTCCCGTGTCAGCACATCAAACCGTCTCTTCCAGGCTGCTCCGTATTCCATTGTCACAGAGTACCACAATTTACTTAGCCAGGCTTATTATCTTATCATGATCGTTGTTATTGTTTCCATTATATGTATATTTCTGTCTGTCTGTCTGTGCCAGCTTGAATGCACATGCACACGTGCATGCCAGAGCACAGGTTGTCAGAAGACAACCCTCAGGTATCTCTTCTTCCACCTTGCTGAGACCCATCTCTCTTGTTTGCCCGGCTACAGTTCCCACTCAAGCTAGCTGGCCTGAACTTCCTAATGCTTCTCCTGTCTCTGCCTCCCATCTCAACCATCGGGGTGCTGGGCTAGATGCACAAATTTAATGCTCCATCAGCAACATAAGGGCTTCTGGTCCTTCAACAGAATAATGTAAATAAAAAAATCATTTTATTTTACCAATCCTCTTATTATGAGTCATATGAACAGTTTTTTATATTTTGGAACTTTTTCTGTGAGCTCTCTGTTCATGTATTTTGCTCATTTTCTTTTTTAATATTTTATTTATTATTTTTATTTTAATGTTTGCATGTATGTAGGTGCACACGTGTCATGCAATGCCCTTGGAGGTGAGGTCGGATTCCCTGGAACTGGAGTTACAGACAGCTGGAGTTGTTAGCTTCCAAATGGATGCTGGGACTTGAACCCAGGTTCTCTGCAAGAAAGCCAGTGCTCTTAGCCATTAAGCCATCTCTCCAACCCCCATTGCCCATTTTCTTATCATAGATCATTTTTCTTACTCATTAGTGACAGGTCTTTATTATCAAGAATATTAACATATTTTTCCTGGCTTGGCATTATTCTTTTAAGTTTTCTTTTGTTAGTTTCTTCCTATATAATGTGTGGTGTGATAGAAGTGTTCACTTCTTTATGCCTTCTCTATTTAGTCATGCTTTGCAAGTTCCTCCCTATCCCAATGTGTTCATTAGATCATTTTTAAGTCTCATGGTTTCTTCCAGCATTTTTAAATATTTAAATCACTGGATCCTCCTGGTATACATCCTGATAAAAGAAGTCAAGTACGGATTCAACTTAATGTTTTTCCAGATGGCCACCCACTCATCTCAACACCATTTATTGAAAAATGCATCTTTTCTCCCATTGATTTGAAATGCCATTATTATCATAAGCTAGATTCCCAATAAGTGATGATCTATTTCTGGACTTCCTGCTTTGTTCCAACTCTACAATGTCCTATACTGTTTTAATTATTAGAGCCTTATAATCTGCATCATGAACTATAGAATTTCTCTCTCCTTTTTCTTTTTCTCTTTGTCCTTCTTTTTTTCAATATGAACTGTTCATTTTCTGAAGATCTTTCCTACATTACAGGTTAACTAACTAAAGACTGATATTGAATAGGACATAGGATGAGTCAGTTTGGGTTAATTGTATCTTCCAGGCAACACTCAGTATACCAGGTTTTGCACAGTTAGGATATTCTCGGTACTATCAGGCTGGATCATTCATAGAATTTGCTGAAAGCTATTGTAGTTGTGATTATGGATTATTAAAATAAAAGAATACAGACTAAAATCAGTAGACTAAAAGAGTAGAGGCAGATGGGGCAGGGTCCAGGTAACTTCCAAGTATGGAGCTTACATTGTTCTCTCCCAGAGAAGCCCAGGACAATGCTGATTTCCCCACAGCAGTGCTGACCAGAGTACTAATAGTCAAGGAAGCTCACCTGGGCCTGGGTTCTAGAGTTTTCATTGGGTTTCAAGCACAGAGACATGACTATGCATCCATGCTCCTGGCCTCTAGTCCTCAAAACACCACACATACACTGGAGATAGAGTAGATACTGTGTGATTGTTATTTTATAATTATGTTATCTTGAATGTGCCTTGTGGGTTATTTTATGTCTTGAGACAAGGTCTCATGTAATCCAAGCTGGCTTCCAACTTCCTATATAGCCAAGGATGAATTTCTGAACCTCCTGTCTCCTATGCTGAGATTACAGGCATGTGACATCATTCTCAGTGTAGAGTCTTTTTTTCTTTTCTCTTTGTTTGGTGGTGGTGGTGGTGGTACTAAATATTGAACTTAAGGCCACATTCTTGGCAGGCAAACACTCTACCACTGAGCTATATCTCTAGCCCACTAGGAATATTTTGCTACTAAATTTTGACCAAGCAACAAGCACAATGACAACTTTCATATAAGGTTTATCTGTTTCTCATGAAGCCACACAGACTAGAAACTTCTCAAAGCCCAGACATTACTTTAAAACACCAATAGAAACAGATACATATTTGCCTAGATAGATTTTGTGGAAGTTTTGTTTTTTATCAACCAAGATGAAAAATTCTACTGACTCTTGGGTCTGGAAAAATGACTTAGCATATAAGAACACTGGCTGCTTTTGCAGAGGCTTAGGTTTGGTTTCCAGCATCCACATGATGGCTAACAACTGTACATAACTTCAGATCCAGAGGATCCATCACCCTCTTCTGGCCTCTGCAGGTACTACATAAATGGATACACATACACATGCAGGCAAAACACTCATACACATAAAATACAAAAGAAATTTAAAAATGTAAATGGGAAAAAAATTACTGAATCTTGGTCTAAGAAGAAATATATAAGCCACTACCTCTCTCCCATCCAAATGGCTACAAGTAGTATTACAAATAATAACTATGCTAGCTATGTCATATCATATAACATATGCTTCTAGCACTTATGTATGTCCTCTCAATTTTTGCATCAGTCTTAAGATAGAAACACCACATTTCTGTTTTAAAGATGAGAAAACTAAGCCTCAAAAGGCTTACATAACTTGCTTAAGATCACACTTCCTCTTCAGCAGAAGCTAGGATTTCATGCTGGCTCCTGGTTTGATTTAAAACCTATACCTTTTCTCTGGATGCTCCCCTGGCTCTCCTGTGTCTCCTCTGCCCCAGGTTGCAGCACTAAGATAATTCTGGCTTCCCTGGTTAAAAAAAAAAACAAAACTCATGCAGACAAAGTAAACACATCTGCTCTGGTCTACTCTCAGTGAATCAAAGTCCAGCCCAGGACCCAGGACTCTGGAACTGAGATGCAGTAGGCCACCAACTATAATGACTTTGCCTGTAGAATATGGGTGCTAAGGACCTTGAATCAAATGCTAATGAAGAAGGGGGCAAGGGAAATTGGGGGAGTGGCAAAAGAGCAGGGGGTTGGCACAGCTGTTCAGAAAGGGGATAGCATGAATTGTGACAGTCCATCAGTACTGACCACAGAGCCTGAATGTGCTGGACACACTTGTTACCAGTGCCAAGCCCATTAAGTTCATCTCAGCCACCTGGCACCTGTCCTCTAATGAAACAAGCAAACAATTTCCTATATTTGAGGTTTCAGTGAGTGGTGTGGGCCAAATTTCACTGGGAACCAGAGCAGATGACCACATGAGGGCTGGAGGCTCTGTTAGGGGTAGCCAGAGTAGATCTCAGCGTGCTTGCCATGAGGCAGACTATCAGAGTTTTGCTTCAAAAAGATAAGGAACATTCTGATCCAGCCCTGAGAAGATCAAGCTTTATATAGCAACCAGAGTAGGCTGCAAGAGAATGTCCTGGCTCAAGGCCTCTCTCTAGCCAAGCAGAGAGGGGAGTGGGTGGGAGGAAGAAGAGAACTTTATAAATAACCCTGTGTGCACTGATCTGCTCAGTGGCCTTGTCTCTGCAAACCCTGAGACTTGGAGGAGGACAGGGACATTTATCGATGCTCATTTCTCCTTATACTTCTGTATATCTTCTGAGTTTTCTACAGTGAACTTGAACTCTTTGCAGACATGAATAGAATTTAAAGAAAATTTAAAAGGGAAGCAAAAAGGAATTCCTCTGAGGATTTTAGTGGCCATCTTCACCCTGCTCATGGACTCTCCAGACACTCTGTCCTCCTTTTGGTTTCTGTACATGCCTATACTACAAGGTCTGATCTATCTCCTCAGATCCCTCTGGGTTTTCTGTATCCCCACATATTCCCTTCCCCATCAATTCAAATGTCACTGTTCTAGGACGTATGATCTTTAAATAGGACACCTGTGCCCTTCTAGGATGCAGAAGATCATACAGATGAGTATATCCTGATCTCCTGACATAGCTTAGCAAGGAAAAAATAATAATGGCATCTATGTACAAAGAATGTGCTTTGTACTTTACCTCAGATTCCTTATCTGTCAAATAGGAATAATAATAGAGCCTACTTCCAAAGAAACAAGATTAAAACTAAAATAGTGGGGGCTGTGGAAATGACTCCTTGGTTAAGAGCACTGCCTGCTCTTGTAGAGGAACCAGGTTTGGTTCCCAGCACCCACCTGGCATCTAACAACCATCCTTCACTCCAATTTCAAGGGATCCAAAGCTCTCTTCTGGCTTTGTAGGGCATTGCATGCACATGGCGCACTTACAAGCATGCAGGCAAAACACTCACATAAAATATAAATAAATAAATAATTTTTAAGGCTAAGACTAAGGACTAAATGTAAAGTGTCTGGCACACTAGAAACGTCCAACTGAATATTAACTAATGATCAATGCACTGACATCCCTCTCACACTCAGCTAACCCCCAGGTGGCCACACCCACCCCACTTGGCCAAAATGACTTCCCCTGCTTCCAAAACTACTGCCTCCCAAGAGGCATGAAATTTTACCAGTCCAACTCTAACACTGATGTAAATCAGAGTTCCAAAAATGCTTTGAGAGGTGACTATTCCCTGAAATTAGTGCCCTCCAGTGCTTCCTTATAAGGCAGCAGTCCTCATTCAGAGGTGTGAGTCATGGTGGGGCTGCTAGATAAACATATAAATGGATAAACACACTGTTACAATGAAGTAGTAACAGCCTCATGTAAGCACTGTTCTGCTCATGACTACAGGGTAATTTTTAGGAGGTAAAAGTAGATAAATAGCTATCGATTTGGGAGGAGGGGTTAAGTGCTATTTGCAAAAAGGCACTGTGCTAAGATTCAAAAATGGAAAATTGAAAAAAGCAAAAATGAACATCTTTGCTCTGAAAGAGAATATAGTTTAGTTGAGCAAGTAAAATGCAGATATGGGAATAGCAAATTCACATAACAAAATAAGATGAGTTCCATGCAGGGGAGATGGTTCAGAGTGTGGACGAGAGGCCTTCTGGGATGTGGAGCAAGCTCAGAGAGGGAGTTGACATTAGTAAGTGGGCATCATGCCTCAAAACATCCAATGTAACTAGTACAGTTTGAGAGATCATCTCTTTTGATCCTGATATCAATATTATGTGATCTGACTACTCCCCCCACCCTCCCACACACACTTTTTTAAAAAAAGAGTATCTCATGTAACCCAGGCTGGCCTCAAACTTGCTATGTATCCAAGGATGACCCTGAATTCCTGAACTTCCTTGGCTCTATACCACATTGGACTTGGCCATTTTCTAGATAAGAAAATAATGGTCTGTTGAAACTCAGAGACATAAAGTTTTATGTCCAAGGTCACACAGAATAGAAAGGAATCAAGTCAAGTTCTGCCTTGCTGAGCTCAGATTTTGGCTTCTACCACTGGCATTGCTAAGGCCTCCCTTAAATTCAACTTCTAGAACAAACTAAGGCTAATGCCCCGGCCGGCGGGGTTTTCAACAAGAGCAAGGACTCCGAGGCACCTAGAATGAATTGAGACAAACAAACACATGGACCAGGTGGCAAGAGAAGTTCTCATCAAGCCGTCCAAACTTTATTTTTTATGCTGGGTTTTTATACACAAGTTTTGGGGAGATGGGGGTGGACATGCACTTACACAGGAATGTGGCAATTAACAGAGCAAGAACCGTTACTTAGGAGACACTATCTGTAACCTTCAAAGCCCACCATAAACAGTTATATGTTTGTCAGAAAGATGGCACTAAGAAGAGAAACAGGGGCTTTGAACTGGGCAAGGATGATAAAGATGGCGCCTCTCAGGCCTTTCTAGCTTGGCTCGCGTAAGATAAGGAGGAGGGTGCAGGACATTCCAGTGCAGCTTAGTTCCTGTTACCAAGGTTGAGCGTGCTTATCATACATGCAGGTGGTTGCAAGGAGGATTTTTCCCAGGGCTGGTTTCTCTGAGATGGAGTCAGGCTGTAAGCTGGCTGTTCTCTAGCTTATGGCTTCCAACATGCTAATAACATTGGGTCTCAGGAGGATGTAAAGTTACCCTCCAAGGGGTGGGCGCAGGTGAACCACCACTAGCTTCTTATCTCACAGCAGAGCTACTGCACCGAACTGAGCCCACGGCTGGCAGCCCATGAAAACATGTACACTCTGCAGGCAGGCAGATCCTAACAGTGTGTGGGGAAGGAACCTAAGCAGGTATTCTCAGTTCATCTTCCCAAGATCACCCAAACAATTCTACTCCTGGAGAAGAGATAGTAAGTGAGAGAGAGACCAAGAATGTCACCTTACTTAAACTCCCTGAATGTGGAAACATGAAGAGAAAGGAAACAGAGGTCTCCCTCTACTTGTTAGCTTTCTTTCTTTAACTTGAAAAAATGCTTGAAATAATCAACTTAAGGGAGGAAGAGTTTATGTTGGCTCAAGACATTTCAGTTATTCCAGTCTGTATTTGGCTGGCCCAGTTGTTTTCAGGCCTATGGCAAAGCAGAAACATATTGACAGAGGAGGCTGGCAAAGAAAATTTGTTGTTCAGCTTCTGTGTATTAATGGCTAGCAAATGGCTAGCAATGCTGGCCCAATGGGTCAATCCATTGAAGCTGTAATCATCTCTCAGTGGCATGACCAGCTGGGGATTAAATTTTTTTTGGTGGGATGCTTCATGTCCAAGCCAAGCACCACTTTGATTTTAAGCACATACAAACCCCCTTTCAAGTCCTTCCAATAAAGAATTGTATTGTTAGTTTTTAAGTGAACAGTAAAATTCATAGCTTTCATAGAATCTCCCCTGACTACACATACACATGAATATTCATTTTGTTTTGTCTTGTTTTTGTTTTCTGAAACAGGGTCTCCCTGTAGCGCTAGCTGGCCTGGAACTCACTATACAGACAGGGCTAACCTCAATCTCACAGAGATTCACCTGCCTCTGCCTCCCTAGTGCTGGAATTAAAGGTATGTACCACTACACCAGGCTTGACATACTTATTCTTAACTGATGCTGGGAATTTACCCCCACGTAGAAAGTGAAACTGTCCAGTTTCTGAAAATGGGTGAGCTTATTGTGGCCATGCTGTAGAAGTAGACAATAGACATTTTCTGAGCCTGAGTGACTTTCCTGCAGGAGTTTAGGTCCAGTCACTGCCTCTTTTGCTAGATGATAAGAACATTCACTCATTTCTCATCCAACAGATATTTGCTGAATGTTTACTGCATTTTGCTAGGAGGATAGTTCAGGAAACTGAGAAGACAGAGGTCTTTTCATGTAAGTAACATCAGAAGCCATATAAATTGTCAAACCAGTGTGTACTAAGGAATTTGGGCTCACCTAAAGAGAGGTCTGACCTTTGTGGGCCTCCTGGAGAAAATCTCTAAGCCCCAGATTACTGGTCGGTTTTCTCATTGCTTCAACAATATCGCTGATGAAAGCAACTTAAGGAAGAGTTTATTTTGGCTCACAGTTCAAGGGTAGAGTCCATCAGGTCAAAGAAGCTATGGCAGCAGGAACATGAAGCGCCTGGTTACTTGCATCCACAGTCAGGAAGGAGAGAGAGATGAGTGCTCATCTTGCTTTTTCCTTTTCATTCAGTCAGGGACCCCAACCCATGGAATCATGCCACCCACCTCAATTAACCTAATGTGAAAAACCCTTCACAGATATGCCGAGAGGTTTGTTTCCTTGGTGATTTTAAATCTCATCAAATTGATAAGATTAACCATGCTTAGCAATTTTCTTGAATGATGACCTTTGTCATTTGTTGTCAACCAGTCAGGTACAGTGAGATGACTAGAGAGTCTGGATCAGACTTGCCACTTATGTATGACTAGAGGGCTGGAGGTTCGGACCAAGCCAGACTCCTGGGAAGGGAAGGGCACCCAGAAATTGAGTTTAACCAGATGGACAAAAATTCGTTCAACTATGCCTAGATAATAAAGCCTCAATAAACACTGTGGCCTCTGAAGCCTAAGTGAATTTCCCTAGACAGTACTGTCACACAACACTGGTAGACCAATACATGCTGAGGAAACCTCTCAAATTCTGCCCTATGTATTTTTGCATTTAACTGTTTCCAGTTTATATATATTTCTATTATAATAAAACTAATTATAAGTAGTCACTTTCCTTAGTTCTATGACTTGTTCTTGTGAGTTATCAAAACTAAAGGTAGTTTTGGGAACTACCAAATCTGTAACTAGCTTTCCTGAATAGAAGGTTCCATCCTCCCTCCCCTGAAAGAAATGGTACAGATGTCTGAAGTGAGTGCAGTCTTATAAGAATTCCATGCTCTTAACTTTGAGTTTTAATAACCTGCTATACATAGTCATGGAGGTTTTCTAAAATGGGATCATGATCACATTACACATCTGTCTAACACACTTGGAACTATCTCACCCTCCCAAGGATGAAGTCCAAATGTCTAAATATGGCTTCGAAGACCTCTTAAGAGCCAGGCTTGGCTTTGCTTTCTAGTATCATGCCCCCATTCCCTCAAACTTGACAACCAGCTGTTGGGCATAATGTAAGGTGAGCCTAGCCTAAGGCCACCCACTAGGAGGAATGGAGGAATGGCTCCTGTGGGTGTGGGTTCTGCTCTGGCTAATTGTGAGACCAGCACCTGGAAAGCCTACCTGGAGACAAACTTACTATTGGCTGTATTTGAGACCCCACCCCTTAAGATCATTGGCTATCCAGACCTATAAGAGCTTGTGTACCTATTCAACAAACGAGTTTGCAGTACCAAGCACTTGGGCTGCTTCCCGTCCAACTCCCAAAGCCTGTGGCTTGACTCTGCGTCTACTCACCCCCAACCCCTTGAGCCGACCCCGAGTGGTGAAGTGGGGTAACGAACGCCGCAACAACTGGCCACTGGAACAGGGTCCCTGATCCCCTTGGTGAGTAGACCCCGGTTCGGTTCGGTTTTGTGTGCGATTAGATCCTTGTGGATGGGCAAGGATCCCCTCCTTTTGTTTCCCTTCTTGTATCTGTCTCCCTAACCCGAAGGAAGCACACGCCACCTCATGGTCCCTGAGATCCGTGTTGGCCCCTCCTTTTTTGGTTCATCCCGCTGGAATCAAGTGAGGGTTTAATCCCCTCTAGATTTTGGGAACCGAAGTGAAGCTATTAGCTAAGCCCTTCCGGAGGAGACATCGTGTGGGTAATCAGCTTGGGGAATGCTGGTTTTCCCATCTTTGATTTTAAACTGCCCCAGCTCACTCCTGCAGAGGGGCTACCACACAAGCCAAGCAGGGCTGAGTCTGTCTTCCAGGCTCAGCCGGTTTAAAACCCCTGTCCCTCCCAGAGAGGAGAGGCAGCTTTCGAGCAAGGACCTTTCATATGTTAATTGACCCTGCTTGGCTTTTGAAACTGGCTAGAACCTTCTGGACAGTTTTTTTGTGGATTCAGCCCAGGGAACTCCAGAGGCTGGAGATGAAATCCACAGAAGTCTCCCAGTGGGTCGTGGGGCAGCTGGGCTCCCAACACTCTGGCTACATATCTCTTTGGGCTCTGGTATTGGCCATTTTGGCTTGTGTTCTGATTATAGCGGCCTTGAGTTTTTACTTCATTAGCCATCATTTGGCCATAATGAATAGTTTCTCCTCCCACCAGGAAATGCCACAGCTGCAAGCAATTAGAGCCCTGCTTTTACAGCACGGCTTGAAAGTAAAACAAAAAGATTTTAACACCTTTTGGAATGAAACCTTTGTTCTGGCCCCATGGATTAGCCCTGAAAATATTTGGGATGCCTCTATTTAGTCCCACATTCTCTTTCTCACGAGGAAGAGTGAAGTTTATGAGGGACACACTCCTCCCATCTCATTTTTCCCTATTCTCTTTGCTATAATTGCCAGTCTTAAAGGTTCACCAGTTGAGGAAGTTATTAATACCTATAATGAAGGTTATAAAGAGGGACAAAAATTGACCTTGCAAGTCTCGTCCTTGTCACATAAGGAAGAAAAATTCCCAACTGCTAAGGATGAAGCAACACCCACCCCTTCCTCAATTACCGCCCCCGCCCAGCCACATTCCCCAACCAGGCCTTCCCAGACGTCCCGTAGCTGGTTGCCATGGTGTGCTGCTGCTGATGGAAATGCGCCCCACCCACCCTGCCCTGGGCAGGTCTTACCAACCACACTGCTCCACACTGGGTAAGTCCTACCACCCCACCACCTCTTTCAACTTTCCCTGTTAATGCAGGACCAGATGAAGCAGTTAGGCCCTGGTATCTCACTTTCCTCACTGACCTGGCTCTCATTCAAAAAGCAGCTCAGGAGTCTGTCTTTTACAGTGGGCCACCCACCCTCAGACTTATTATGATTGGTACTCACTCCTTAAAGCAGTTCTTTCCCCATCAGAGTTCCTTCAATGGAAAGCAGCCTATACTGATCTGACTGAAACACAGGCATGCAAAATCTCCAGTTGGGTATACAGGTTTCCCTGGACGTGTTCCTTGGCACAGGCTTCTATACAGACCCCCTGACCCAAGCCAAGGTGGGCATTTATGCCTACTTTAAAGTAAAATCTTTATCAAGTTAAATCTTTGTCACGTCAAGGACTTAAGACCTGCCTCCCACAAAAACCAGATACATTTTTCCATAATTTAGTCCAAGGTCCATCTAAAGGTTTCACGGATTTCCTTTCACGAGTGACAGAATCTGTGGACTGCTGCACCTCACCTGGCCCTGCCAGGGATGCATTAGTCAAACAACTGGCCTGGGAGGGGGCCACCACGGCTGCTCATAGCTGTGCACAACGAGGAATTCCATAAGTGGATTGTGGCCACCAAGTATATTAATCCCGTAACTGCCCCCTTTGAAGTCCTAGCAGCCTCCAACCAGACCTTAGCACTTGGCTGGAAATCTACCTTTCAACCACCTATTTGTTGGGGTTGTAACCAACCAGGGCACTTTCAACGGACCTGCCCTAAGCTTAAAAGGTCCAATTTAAAGCCCAAGACCCCTTGCCCTAAATGTCATAGAGGCTATCATTGGGCCATAGATTGCAAAATTAAATCTGCCAATTATACACCTTTAAAATTCCCCCAGGAGCAACCCTCGGCCCCATCCATAAGAGAGCACTCTCCTAAAATAAGATGGGCTCTCCCAATTTATGATCATACTCCACATATTTCGGTTTCTTTGGATGTCGTCGAATTTAAGGGCTTTGTGGACACAGGTGCGGATGCTACTATTATCTCTGCTAATGATGCACTCTGTATGACCAACTGGGTATATAAGCCTGTACCTAACATTCAGGGTGTTGGTGGACAACAGCCACTAGACAAGTTAGGAGACCAGTCACCTGGGAGGATTATGATGGCAACACAGGAGAATTTTACCCTCTGGTGGCTAATATCCCTAATACCCTATGGGGAAGAGACATCCTTACAACTATGGGTGTAGTTATCACTACAGACGATAAGGCCTTTTATGATGACACCATCAGCCTCTCAGGGCAATTGAACCCCAATAAGCCATCTGACACTCCATTGCACCCCCAATTCTAGAGGCCACTGTTCGACCTTCTGTTGCTCCCATAAGCCTCGAGTGGGATACTTCAGACCCTATATGGGTCGAACAGTGGCCTATTTTAGAACCTAAACTGACCATCCTCAAATCCCTTGTGCAGGAACAGCTTGATTTTGGCCATATTGAGCCCTCTATCAGTCCCCATAATTCTCCCATCTTTATCATCTCAAAGAAAAGTAAGTACAGATTACTTCAGGACCTTCACCAGGTCAACAAACATATGATAAAGATAGGTTCTTTTCAAACTGGCCTCCCCCACCCTGGAGCCATTCCTATCAAACATCATATAGTCTTATTAGACATTAAAGACTGCTTTTTCTCTATCCCCCTGGCAGCCAAGGACAGGCCTTTCTTTGCCTTTACTGTCTGGGAACCTAATCACAATGTCCCAGCTAAGAGATATCAATGGAAAATCCTTCCTCGGGGCATGAAAAATAGCCCATCCATCTGTCAATTATTTGTGTCAGCTGCCACAGAGTGAATCAGATCAAAATGCTTCATAATATATTACATGGATGGCCTTTTAATCATTCACCCCTCACAAGCTGTTCTCCTGGATCTCCTCAAAATACTTCTTGAGGACCTTAAAAAACTAGGTTTAACTATAGCCAAGGAAAAAATTCAAACTGTTCCCTCTTTTGGGTTTTTAGGATTTAAAATTTCCACTGATATCCAACCCCTCACTCCAAACCTACTAATAAAGGATAAGTATTTTCTCAGTGATCTCCAAAAACTCTGTGGCCAAATTAATTGGCTTAAACCCTTTCTGCCCATTCCTCCAGCCAAATTCCTTCCCCTTTTTGACCTTAAAACCTCAGATAGCCCTTCCCAGAAAATCCCTTTGACAAAACAAGCAAAAGAACTCTTAACAAGAAATTTCTCACCACTCTTTTCTATTACCCTAGCAAGATACGACCCAACTCTTCCAGTCCAGAACTTAATCCTTTGGATGGAGAAATCTCCCCTAGGAGTAATCTGGCAAAACAACCCCTCCTTTATTGGGTCCACCCCTCTTGGTCACAGACCCACAAACTCACCACCAAACTGGGAGCAATACTCCTCCTGGCTACCAAAACCTGTAATTACACAAACAAAATTTACAACATAGAGCCCTCCAAAATAATTCTACCACTATCCATGACTGAACTCCAATCCCTTTTCGGGGATGACCACCTCTTTCATATCCTGGTGGCAGGTTTCCCTAACGATATAGACAACCACTTCCTTGCTCACAAATTACTTCAATCAATCACTGTCCTACCCTTAAGGACCAATCTCTATTCTACACCCTCCAGTCAACCTATACCCATGGCAGTCTCAGCTTTTACAGATGATAATAAACATTTTTATGGATTGATTATTAAAAAAGCCAAGCAGCCAGACAAGGCTCTTAAGTTTGCCAACCCTCATTCAGTCCAATTAGGTGAACTTCACGCTATTCTCAGAGTCCTAAAACTCTGTCAACAGGAACCTGTCAATATTTTCTCCGACAGCAGTTATGCTGTCCAAATGGCAAGGACACTCCCCTTGGCTAACCCCAGGCCCTCTCATAAGCCGATAGATATTGCTATAAATGCCTTAAAAATGTTGATGGAAAATAGACAGCATCCCTGGTTCATTGAGCATGTACGCTCACACACAGGTCTGCCTGGCTTCAACCCTGATGGGAATGCACAGGTAGACAAATTTATTGCTGTAGCTTCCTTGCCACTTCTAGAACAAGCTAGATGCTTACACCAAAGATTTCATCTTTCCCCCTCTAATCTGCAGGTCCTCTACCCAGAGCTTTCTCTTAGCCAGTATAAACACCTAACCTGTACATGTAAGGCCTGTGCTCCCTTGGCCTCTTTAGGCCCACTGCAACCACAGGGAATTAATTCTTGAGGCCTTATGCCAAATGCAATCTGGCAAATGGATGTCACCCATATATCCTCTTTTGGCAATCTTAAATATGTCCAGGTTATAGTGGATACTTACTCCAAATTTGTCTTTGCTATTGCCCTTTCAGGTGAGAAGGCATCCCATGCCATTAAGGCAACAAAAACTACTATGCTGGCCATGGGTGTACCCTGGGCGATTAAGACAGATAATGGCCCAGCATATACATCTGCCAAATTCAAGTTTTTCATAAAATCCTGGGGGATTAAACATTCCACTGTCATCCCCTATAACCCTCAGGGCCAAGCCATAGTGGAGAGGACAAATAGAACCCTCAAAGAACTCATTATGAAGCAGAAAACTGCAATGACACCCAGGGATCCCCATCTGACCTTGGTAGAAGCTCTCTTCACCCTTAATTTTCTTACCTTTGATGAAGCAGGACTCTCTCCAGCCTGTAAACATTGGCAATCTCAGCCAGCCATTACCCCCCGCCCCTTGTTTGCTGGAGAGACCCTCTCACAAATGAATGGAAGGGACCTCACCCACTCTTAACACAGGGTCGAGGGTATGCAGATATGCTTGTATCTTTCCAGAAACTTTGTCCTCCCCTATCTGGGTACCTGCCAGAAATGTCAAACCTGCTACGGATGCACCTGCAAATGCAGCAGATGACCCCACCACTGTGGAACCACTGGATCCATAACCACACCCCCTTGCTCTTAATGTTCATGCTTCCACTCCCAATCCTGACTAGGGCTGATACTCAGCCATTTTTTCACTCCTTAATTTGGTAACTTGGAGCATTTTGCTGTGGCCTTCTTGATTACGAACTGACCACTTAATAACAATGCCTTCTTCATAATACTTAACTATTCTCTATTCTTTCTGAGTGTGCTACAGGTCACAAAGACAAGAATCCTCGTACATGCCACAGGAGCCTTCCTGCAAACCTCCCATGCCATCCTAATTACCCTCCTGAGCGACAAGTATCACCCATTGGGTTATTTCACCAGAACGGCAGGTAGCCAATGACGGGTAGGACTCTGATGCCTACCGAGGCAACCTAAGACATGTACTGCTGGCAAAGGTGAACCCCTCGGGTTGTTTCACCAGAACGGTGGATAGCCAATGACAGGTAAGACCTCAGAGGCCAGGGCAACCTAAGACAGCAAAGGTGAAACCCTTAGGTTAATTCAACAGGATGGTGGGTAGCCAATGATGGGTAAGACCCTGGTGGCCAGGGCAACCTAAGACAGGTACCATCACCTAAGGTGATCCCTAAGGGCCTGGGGCCAACAATGGCATGGCAAAGAATCATGCCTCCCAGGGTCGCTCAATTAATAAAAACAAAATGGAGGATATGTTGGGCATAATGCAAAGTGGGCCTAGACAGGCCACCTGCTAGGAGGAATAGAGGAATGGTTCCTGTGGGTGTGGCGTTCTGCTCTGGCTAGTTGTGAGACCAGCATCTGGAAAGTACCTGCCTACCTGGGGACAACCTTACTATTGGCTGTATTTGAGACCCCACCCCATAAGATCATTGGCTATCCAGACCTATAAGAGCTTGTGCACCTATTCAATAAAGGAGTTGGCAGTGCCACGCGCTTGGGCTGCTTCCCGTCCAACTCCCGGAGCCTGTGGCTTGACTCTGCGTCTACTTACCCCCAACCCCTCGGGCCAGCCTGGAGTGGTGAGACACGATGGAAACGAACACAACTATAACCAGCCACGCTGAGCCACTGCCACCCTGAGTGCTGCTTGGTCCCCCACCTGGTTGAGCTTTGGAACATGTGATGCCACATGCTATTATATTCCCTCCACGCCTTCCTCTTAGTTCACTTCCACTATCCTCAGGTCTCAGCTTAGACATCACCTCTTCTGGTACATCTTCCATATACCCTCCACCAAGGCAAAGTCAGGTACTCACCCCTCTCAGTACATATAACCTGGGTATCAAAATGTCCTGGTGTCTGCTCCATCTCCTTCCTAGGCGATGAACTTCTGATTCTGAGTGGTTTCTTCCTTGTAATATCCTCTGGTGCTTAGAGGACTGACAGACAACCAACCCGGAAGAGAGAGATAATAACAATACAAGGAAAACGTAGCAGACATCAACATGAGTCGTGTCAAAAGAGTGAAAGGCTGCAGGGAAGGACTTTGGGAAGCACTCAGTTTGTAGCCAGCAGCCAGTTACAAGTCATCTTTCATGATGGTCCTACCTATAAGTAGTTAATTTCATTCACTTGAGGCTGGTTCTTGTTGGTTTCAACATCAGAGGATAAACTGCTTTTTCATGGTTTTGGTTCTACCCTGGCTGGCCTGGAACTCACTATGTAGTCTAGACTGGCCTTGAACTCACAGAGATCCACCTGCCTCTGGCTCCCAAGGGCTGAGATTAAAGGCATGTGCCACCACACCCAGCAGATGGTCTGCTTTTACTTTGTTCTGGTATGTTAAGACATGTTCTGTCATAAGGCTGATTTTAGCTTTGAATTATCCTTTAGAACTTTACATTGTCCTTGGGTCATCCCTTTGACTCCACCACTCCCAACTCACACACCTACAAGGTTTTATGGTATTTGTGAATAATGGCATCCGCTATATTTTAAATATAAATAGATAATTTGTTAAATCAATATCCGTTACCAATTCATCCATGCGTGTGCATCATTTATTCTCTCTTATTAAGTGTTACCTAACAAAACACTTGTTGGTATAGGCAAAATGGCATCTCCTTATTCAGTTTGGCTTCCAGTAAAAAGAAGTCTTCCTTCCTTTTCCCTCCTATTCCCTTTCCTCCTGGCATAGAAGAGTCAACAGTGGACCCCCTGTACCCTGATGGGAAAAGGGATGTCACATGGAGGTACATTGATGGTGGAGAGGGCCCAGAAGAAACAGTATCTTGGTCATAATGAATAAATTAAGAGCCCAGATCTTGGTTTCTAAACACCACTCTCTACTGAAAGGAAGGGAGGCTACTTGGAAATCCCAGCCCAGAGAAAGAGAGCCTGGGCTATATCACAGTGTCCAAAAGAAACTGCTAAGAAGAACAAGGAAGTGTCAGGATTCAGAAGTCACCTAAAGGGATGTGATCCTCCATTTCTGTAACAATTTGAACATCAAATAAAGATGGATGGCAGATAGAATTCAATCTGTAGAATACAATGGGATTTCTTGCAGAAGTAAACATATAAACAAATACAAAAAATGGGAAACCCCTTATTTTGTTTGCTTGCCAACTAATAAGAAGAGAAGGAACAGTGGAACTAGAAAAGTCATCATTTGGCAACTGTCCATACTGGTGGTTGATTTCAGCAGTACAGACATCAATGGAGACCAAGACTGGTAGGTTGAAGTTTGATAAAAACATGATTATCACCCCATAAATGCCAATCCATTTAAAAATGGGGAAATGGCAAATCTGATGATCGAGATAATTACCACCAGTCATTTGACTCATATATTTCCCCCATCACACCCCTATGTTGTTTGTTAAGATAAGCATAAAATGATGTCTGAGACATTCTGGTGAAGCATGGTTCATGGCTGGTCATAAGAAGATATCAAACAGATCCAAGAGCACCTAACAGAATGCAAGGCCTATAAAAGTGGAATGTGGTGGCACATGTGTATAATCCTAGAATTTAGGAAGCTGAAGCAAGAGCATCAGGAGTTCAAGACCAGCCTGGACTGCATAAGGAATTCCAGGCCAGTCTGAAATACATAGCAAGACTACCTAGCAAATAGTCCAGACTGGAGAACACCAAAAAGGCATGAGAACTATGCAACATGTATTTCTGAATATGCTCTTGGTTCAGAAAGCAAAAGAAACATTGTTGGCACAGCCTGAAAATTTACATGGAGTGTGTAGATTGGACAGTAATGATGCACCCAGTTCATTCCTTGAGTTGGGGGATTGTATGGTAGGCATGCATATTATATAATTCTAGTTATGTAGAAAGTAAACAAACACTTCGACAAGGTCCAAGGACTCAGGTTCATCACTTTACACAACAAACTGTATAATTATATGCAGATGCTCCTTAATTTATGATGGAGAAACAGTGCAATAAACTCATCACAAACTGAAAATATCGTGAGTTGAAAATGCACTTCACACAGATAAACTGCCAAATACCATAGCTTAGCAGCACAGTACTAGAGTGGCAGTTGTTTCCCCCCATGATCAAGAGGCTCTCTGGGAGTCAGAGCTCACTTCTGTAGCCCAGAATCATGAGACAGTATTGTACCATATACAGCTAGCTCAGGAAAAGATCAAAAGACAAAACATGGCTTCTAACTGAATGCAAATTCACAAAGTTGAAGAATTGTAAGCCAAACCATCACAAGTTGAGGGCTGTGTCTATATAAAACAACCTCTCTTTGAAACAGTCTCAAACATCATGTCAGGTATCTAGCCAGATACCTTACTCTCCTTTTGTCTTTGGATCTATCACTAAGAATTTATGTTCTTCCTGACACACTACTTCCTGTTTTCAAACTTCAGGGGCCTTTTGTATACTGGGGATATAAAGTTCTACTCCGCCTTGAAACACTCTTCCCATTAAGTAGGAGATTTTTTGACAAGAAAGGTATATACGAGCCCATTTTCTGTAAAATCTGTCAGAGCCTAAGTGGTACCCTGCTGCTTGACTCCCCATTTGTCTCCATGGCAATGTTCAGAAACTGCTACTTGTATAAGTTCAAGACCCACCATATTATTTCTTAGCAAAGCCAGCATATCCCACTGTGCACATATATAAACATTCTATGCAAAGCAACAATTGAAAATGCAGCCACAGTTTGGTTTGTATGCATTTCAAAAGCAGCACATCCTTTGAACTGAAGAAGCCATCCATCAGCTGACTTTGTTTACTCATTCATTCACACATTCAATAGAGTCTCCAGGTTTAGAATGGACACCAAGAAATAAAAACTTATCTCAGCTTTGGGGGCTGCAGGTAGAAATCAAGGATGGCTTCACTGAGGAAGGGTCAACTGTCCACTTTGTTTCTTAACAAAAACAAAGTAGGGGGATGTGAAGAAACATACTAGGTAACAAAGAAAATGTGTTGTGTGATAAAAGTGAGAAGTCTGGCAAAGGATGACGGAGGAAGGTCGAGGGCAGAGGCTAGAGAGAATTGGTGCTAGAGAGAGGGATAGAAATAAAACTTGAGATTAAAATAATAAAGAATCCTCATTTTTCTTTAAAGCAAGATCCAGGAGAAATTTAGAAGGAAGAACACATTATCAGATTTGCAATTAAAATGCTGTGTTTGCTGCTGCCCTCAGGTTTGCCTAAGCAGTGAAGATCCAGAACCAAGAGCAAGCCGAAGAAGACCCAATGAGATCAGGTGAGGCAGGTGTACAGGAATACTCAGACATCACATCAGAAGAAGGTTGGGCTGGTCCTCGTGGCCAGTTAGATGGCCAAAAGTGATCTTTGAGATAGATTAAAAGAGGTAGATTAAGATGTAAAGATTTAACATCAGGTTCCCTGACTTAGGAACTACATTTCCATTCATGAAAGTCACTTAGCCAATCTTTCTAAGAACGACTCCCTGACCATGAAACCTCAGGCCAACATGATGAGCAGATTGGGAAGCTCTTACCAGCATCCCTCAAATCAAAACACAGAAGCCACAGCTAAAAACTCTAAGTACAGAGAATTTCTTGTTCATTCCAAAGCACTCAGTTCACAGTATGCATAAAGGGACCACCCTTCTTCAAGGGGTCCTGATTTCTGCTGTGGTTAGTCTTAACTGTCAATTTGACACAGTCTAGAATCTTGTGAGAAGAGAGTCTCAAGGAGGGATTGTCTGGATCAGGCTGGCCAGTGGGTGTGTCTATGAGGAATTGTCTTGATTGTGTTAATTGACACGGGTAGACCCAGTTCATTGTGGGTGGTACCATTCCCTGGGTTTAGGTCCTCCACTGTGCAAGAGTTGAGGAAGTGAGCTGAGTAAGAAGCACATGCACACTCATTTCTCTCTGCTCTTGACTGTGGATATCATGTGACCAGCTGTTTTAAGCTCCTGTTGCCTTGACTTCCCTGCTATGATGGACTGTAACTGGAAACTGGGAACTGAAATAAACCCTTTTACTCCTAAGTTGTTTTTTGTCAGAGTATTTTAACACAGTAACAGAAACGAAACTAGGACAATCTCTTAGCAAGGAGCCACTGAGACACCAAATGTCAAGCGTTTTGGAGTCATAGAGTTCACATCCCGTTCCATCATCTGCGGGCAGAGGTTACCTTTATAAGAATCTGGTCCATCATCCACGGAACAGGAGCGCCCACCAGCTGTCTCATGAGTTGTCCCGAACCTTGATTTAATGAGATGGTCATTGTAAACTTTGGTTTCTCCTTGGCATATCCCTGCTTCCTCAAATTGAGATTTGAACGTACATAGATCATTCTCACTGCCTGTGTTATTTATCTCAAGGTCCCAGTTCACTTAGAAAAGCCTAATTTTCTTCCTATCCATGCATTATTAACTGCATTGACAACTGCATTGATGAAGAGCCACCATTTGAGCGCTGGGGTTGCGGAAGGCTCCGAGACCTGGTCCGCGGTGCAAGCATATCACCTGCAGGGGGCAGCAACGGGCAGCACAAGGGAATGTCAGGATCCCTGTACCCTCCAGGCTGGTCTGGAGGATCGCAGAGGCAGTAAATTGAGACTCCAGATGACAAAGGACCCATTTTACTCCACGTGAATCTGACACGAGGCCTGCAGGCAGTCGGGTCTTTGGTGCACAAGGGAGCAAAGGGTGTTTTTTGTTTTTTGTTTTGGAAGGCGTTCTTGGCCAGCTGGGTTTTTCCCAAAGCCCTACACCAGGACCGGTGTTCATTACATTGTTGATACCTGAGAAGGGAAAGTCATGTCCCCATTCACCTACCCACCTGCCCTTGCTTCAGATGCAGTCCCAACGATGAAGTAATGAAAGAGAGCTCTTGACAAGGGCAAGAATAAGGGGTTTAAAACTCCCCTCAGCCTCGTAAGACACAGACCCTGACATTAAGAAGAGATAAATATTATTGAAAAAAATGCAGATGTACAAACAGAAAACTAAAGAAACAAGGATACAGGCTATTGCATACTGTTTTTAATAGAACACAATAGCTCTGTGTCCCCAGAGCCCCCAGCACATGATCAGACATGAGATGATATTCTACGATTTGTGTATTTGTTCATTGGAAGAACAAAGGGACAGAATGTTTAAAGTCATCAAGGTGGGCTAGGATGTAGCTCTATTTGCACAGTCCTTGCCTAGTTTGCATGAACCCTGGATTTTTATCCCCAGTAGGATATGATAGGGCATGCCTGTAATCTCGGCACTTGTGAGATAAAGGCAGGAGAATCAGAAGTTCAGGGTAATCCTTGGCTACACAGCAAGTCCACACCAACTTGAGATACATGAGACCCTGCCTCAAAATATAAAAATAAAATAAAATATTACCAAGACTCCCCTTAAAGTCCAGAATATAGGATCACCATAGAGACAGAGAATGACAATTGTGGAAACTTAAGGAAGGAAACTGTTAACAAATCTGACATTAAGTGGCCTAGACACACAGTGGACACAGACTCTCCTGAGAGAGCTTCAGGTCTCTATACCTATGAGAGATTTTTGTCACTCTCCTTTTGAGTTTAGCTGAGGAGAGGAACAGCTCAACATCATGACATCACCATCTTCCAGGAATCACTGAGTCAGCTGCAGAGGCCCCAGGCTGGACCCACTCACTTCCTGCAGCCAGAAGGCAAGGGAGGGGTGCAGGGACAGGGCTGCTGGCCTGTTCTCAGCCGGGCTGCCATACTCCACTTCAGGGCCTGAGGCAGTAAGGGGGTCAGCTTCATACCTAAAGACATAGCAGTGTGGGGCTGGCTGTGCTCATTGTCACCCACACACTCCCTGGCTCAAGAAGAGGTGGCACGTTTACCTTTGCAAGTCTTTCTTATGTCCTTGTAGACAAGGAGCTGTTTCTAATGGGAAATGGTTATGAGAGATGAATTAGGAAGGGATTAAGCCAGAAGAAGCGGAGGTTCAAAGTTATGTGCAGGAAGCTAAGGCAAAGAAGACAAAATGAAACCTTTGCCCACAATCAAAAGCTGGTTCAGATGGGTGTCACTTACAACCACAGGAGATGATGGGCATCTCCACAGAGATCGTGGGCATCTCCACAGCTAGCTCATCCCATGATTAGAGGCCCATGGACATGTTCAGAGGAAATCTTCTGTGGCCCTCTTGCCTCTCCTCCCAGCATGGCCATGTCTCCTCCCCATCTCATACTATTCCCTTCTCTGTTAAGATGATTCAAGGTAGAATCTATCCATGTCACATCAGCATCTGTCTCAACTTTTCAGTAAACTGTGTTCTCTCACACTGTAAGCTAGTCTGACAAAGAAAAGTAACCAGTAGGCAGTAATGTAATTTTATAGCATGATGAAGGCCCTCTCCTACTCCTCTCACACACATCATCTTCCACGTCTTTACCTTTTATTATATTGATTTACTGAATGTCAGCCTAACCCTAGGTAAATAGAAATATCTCCATCCTACAGGCAATAACACCATGGTTCGAGAAGTGAAGGAAGTTGCCCAGGGTGCACAGCTGGTGAGTGGTAGAGCCAGTTTCAAAGCCAGCTCCAAGGAGCTGGGTCTTTCCACTTGGGCACTCTGACTTAAAGTAGGAGCCTCCTCTGCCTCTGAGTCAGCAATGACAAAATTAGAATTTCACTCAGCAAGTCACAAAGCCTTAAGGTAAGGATAAGTGGGTTAGGGACTTGAAAGTTGTCCAGGTCTGTGACCAGAACAGATGTCTAAGTCTCCTACACAGTGTCCTGACTTCTGCTTGGAAGCACTGAAGTCAGGAGGTATGCTGGTTCAGCATGTGCCTCCTTCGAATGAGTAGCTCACTGGGGCTAGAGATGAAACATCTATCATCCACGCCATCTTTGGGTCATATAGAACTTGAACAGTGTGTCACCCTGAAATCTTTCTCCAGACCACAGTCTTGATTCCTTCCATTTACCCCCCTATGGACTTTTCTCCCTGCTCTGTTCTGTATGGGGTCTGGTTTGTCTACTTAATCTTGAGGTAAGACTTCAGTGAGGTATAATCTGATACAAGAGTACAATCCTCTAGAAGTGAGTTAACCAGATCAGGGGAGATTGGGATCAGATCACACTAAGACTATAATCATCCATTCATTCATGAAATTTAATATGCTGTGGGTTCATTTGACCTTATCATGAATGAAAACTCTTAAATGCCTTTCCCATGTGCTGTTCCTGAGCCACATCCTCTCCTGTGGCTTGTCCAGCTGGTTTTGGGATACACATGACTTTTCTCAGCATGCAGGCAAAGCCTAACAAATACTCCTGGCAAGTTCACTGCTGCCCAAGCTCCCCAGTGCTCCCTGTCACCACTGATCCAGTACAGTTCAACCATGTCCTCCCTCTGGCCCCAGCCTCAGATGTCCACTCTGAGACTCTACCAAGGTGATTCCCAGGTGATTCCCCTTGGCTGGGTCATATGCAAGTTGAATTCTGGCTCCTCATTGCCAGCCTCTTTCTATATTCCCAGAGGATACCTAGGAAGTTCACCCTCAAACAGATTACACAGAAGCAAGGGCCACTGTCACAGGCCCTTTCTCTGCTGAAATAGTTTGCCACTGTTTCTACCATGTGAGGCTGCCATGAATAGACACCTGCCAGGGCATCACAGAGACCCAAATGTGAAGTGGAGCATAACCCTCTCAATCTCCTACTTCCTGTCTACCTAGGCAGCTAGTTTCTACTCCTTTACCATTCCATTTCAAGACTTCAGGTACAGGGTGGGGCACATAGCGCTTTCCTCTGCCTCTTCATTCTTCTGAGCCTCCTGCCAGGCTGCACTCAGCATCAGGCAGACTTCTCCATCCTCATTTCTCCTTGAATCTTCTGCTCTCTGCACTGCAGCTAAACATTGCTTTGTGTTCATAGGCCTGGTCTCCGCTTCTGGATAGAGACAAAAGATCTCCTTGAAACATGGAAAGCCTTCTCTCTCTCTCAGCGACCAGGCTCTGAGAGTATCAAGCATTCATGTGATATGGGTGGGGGGACAGGAGGGTGGGTGATGATCCACTTTGAAATACAAGACTTCTTTGTTCTTAGCCTTTTGGGGCTCTCCTGAAACCACAAACTCATTGATTCAATAAACTGGGAGCATCTTGATTTCTCACAGTGAAAGTCCATTGTTTTCCTATCTCAGAAGTCATTTCACTTCTTTCACATGGCCCAAGACAGACATCTACAAGTGCTTGCTGGGTTTGCCTCCCACTCATTCTTCAACTCTCTCTCCCAAATCTCTACTTGTCTCTTCAGGAATGTACTCCTAAGTTGTCTTTGAGGGTTCTGTTTCACTCGTTAGTCATCTCATCTTGTGGCACCAAGGTTTCACTGTGCAAAGGTGTGTTGGTATCTGCTCATGTCACTGGCTTTCTACCCCAGGCATTAGTATATGTAAAGCCAATGAAATTATAGATCTTTTCATTCTAGTTACTTTGCTCTCTATCCACTTAATTCGGGTACTAAAACAGGGTGTCTGTGGCAGACTCTAGCCCAGACTGGCCTGAAATTCGAAATCTCCCTGCCTTGGCCTCTAAGTGCTAGGATTACAGGTGTGTGCCACCACACCTGACTTTTAAATGGGGTTTATTGATTGGATTTAGCCCAGTTTGTTATATGCATAGATGCACCACAGCCTACATCAGTGACTACACCTCCCCCAGGACACTCCTGGAAGCATTAGCAACTCCCCCCCACCCATCCTGCACACTGACTCCAGTCTATGCTTCCAAATTTTACCCTCACCCAACCCAGTAGTGCCCTCCAACCACTGAGACTTGCCCTTCATTTTGAGGTGGCCCCCACTTTGAGGATTTCATGGGATAATGTACAAAGGTACAGTCCATTCAGAAAATCCTTTTGCACTTTGCACTGTCAGGTCCCCATCAAGTAAACACACTTTCATTTAATTTGATGTGCTTCAGATTCATCAAAAAAAAAAAAAAAAAAAAAAACAATAACACACATTCACTGTCCGGTACAGTTCTAGGCTAGAACAATTACTGACAATTACTGGGCAGGACAAATTAGCCTTCCCAGGCCTCCTTCTGGTCGAAGAAATGCATAATACACAACGCATGCCTAAAACACAAGAACACTGTCAGACTATAGCTAGTAGGCTGGAGAGATGGCTCAGCAGTTAAAAGCACTGGCTGCTCTTTCAGAGGACCTGGGTTTCAGTTTCCAGCACTCACATGGTGGCTGGAATAACTCCAGTTCCAGGGGATCTGATGCTCTCTTCTGGCCTCCACAGGCACTGCATGTACAAGTGCACTTACATGCATGTAGGCAAACACTCATACACATAAAAATAAATAAATCAAAAAAAGTTTAAAGACAACCAAACTAAATCATTTCAAGAAAATAAACAGACTTGTGTAAGAAAGGAAGACTAAGCAGGACTTTTCTGCATTGAGCCTTGTATTTAAACAGACACCCACCAGATGAGAAGAGGCGGAACAGGAAAAGCTTCCATACCCAGAGAAAGGCCAGAGTAGGAGCCCAGAGCCAGAGTCTAGTGGGGTGTCTTCAGGAAACCAGGGCCATGTGGCTGAGAAGAGAGAAAGAGGGTGGAGAGGAGGATGGGAAGCCAAGGTGAAGACAGGAGCTGGATCCCACTCTCTTGGTGGTAGGTGGCAGAAACTGAGGAGCATTTCCAAAGCTCAATCTGGCTACCGTTGGGAGACAAAACTGGGTAGGAATGGGCACTAAAGACCAGTCAGGCTGATGGCTTTATCTGAATGAGCATTGGTGGTAGCAGAAGATGATAGAAGGCAATGGAAAGGCGTAGATACAATCTGGAGAGAGGAATATTGTGATTGAAGGACTAAGCAATGTCATCACACATTGGCATCAGACTTGAGGGAAATGCATGCAGTGTTTCACACTGGGAGTCAGAAACTGATCTTGGTAAGAAGGGGAGCCAGGTGTCCACAGAGGTCCAGGAACTGCGATACTAGTTTGTCTTGCTATATGTCTGTGTGAATGTATGACTCTATGTGTATGTGTATGTGTATGTGTGTATGGCTGTGTTGTTGTGTGTGGCTGTGTAAACGTTTCTTCATATACACATGCATAGGATTTGGAGGAAAGCTTGAATGCGTCCAGAAAAATCCAGTAGGGGTGGGAATGGAAAGAGGCAGAGGCCTTACCAAATACTAACAACCTGGAAATTAAAAGAAGCTATGCTTCTGGCCATGACTTCATCATTCCCTGCCTAAAGTATCCAGCAGCGCACTTCCAGGTCATAACAAAGGAATAGTGATTAGCCACACATCACAGCAGAATGGATTTCTCCTGTTGTTTGCTCATAATCCTGAGGGCTTTGAGCTACAGATTAGTATTTCTGGGTAACTTCAGAACATTGCCTATATTTGTAATAGGAGTTAGGCAAAGAAAGGGGTTCTGGCTTCTACTAAATTACCTAAATAAACATTTGGACACAATGCACACATCACTCCCCTCTGCCTAGCTGGGGAGGGGGCCAGTTCCCTTTTTGCATGTCACACTGTCACAGATCGGCCTTTTCTTATAAATCAGTGGCTCCAGTACTAACCAGGTTCTGCTGTAGTCAACTAAGACACTTCATGGTTTATTTTATCCCATGGTTTGGGTTTTGTGCCAATTGTAGAAGAATCTCCAGGAGAAGCCAACAATGTGGCAATTTAGAGGAGTATTTCAGAGACAGCCATTCCTATTCGTGGGCAAAGGCTAAAGAAATAATGTCTTGGAGCAGAGGCTGCAGACAATTTCAGTTTTTAAGGACTTATGAGTGTAACCGGAGACTTCCCAGACCCTGCCAGTATAAGAGCAAGAACAACGAGAACCCATATTTGGCTGGTTCTGAGTCACCCCCTGCCAGGCCCCACCCAGTGTTTCTGGAGGTCCCCAAAGAGGGCAACAGTCAGAAGCTCAGACAGAAAAGGCCTCAGCTAGTGGCATGATCTTTGCTGTCCTTGTCTATAAAAATACAGAATCTCAAAGGTAAGAACGAATCTCACCTTCTGATATTGACTTAGAAAAAAATGGCCTGATATACATAAAAAACAAAACCTTGAACTGGGTTCCAGACAGTGCTGCCTACCACTGCTGCCACACTGCCATGGTGGTCAGTACCTCTCAGTTTCCCTCCCTGACTCAGATCTTCTGTCCAGGCCCAGTTCGCTTTGTCATAGAAGCCAGGCATCCCTCCCGAGCATCAGCTTGGTCTTCAAGCATGTATGCTTCTGGCCAGCTTACCCCACCAGACATGCCCAGGCATGTCTTCCTCATTCTTGATCTACACGGAGCTGCTGCCACACCGTGGGAACATGCAGAATCACATAGGCAGAAACACACCACCAGCAAGTTAGACCGCTTCTGTCCCTGGCTGACCCCTCTTGCAAGACTGACCCACCCCAACCCAGAAGACTGAAGCCCAGAAGACTGGCCCTCACAGGAAGAGCCATTTAATACTTGAGACTTCCAGAGGCTCTGAAACTGTCAGGGGTCCCAGGAGAATTCAACATGAAAACCAAAGATATAGCACCTGGGATAAAACAAGGCAAAATGGAAAAGATGGTGGGGGAAGACCTGAGATGGCAGCCACACCTGTAGTCCCAGTACTCCAGAGGCAGAGGCAGTAGGATAACTGCAAGTTCCAGACCAGCTTGGCCTGCATAGCAAGGTTCCAGGTCAGCAAAGCCTATATAGTGAGACTTGTCTCAAAAAAAAAAAAAAATTAGTAAGGGGGCATACACAAGGATTTGGAGTAAAAGACAAAGGAAAGAGGCTTAACACACCCCATGCAAGTTCCACAGTGTCAAAGCCAAAAGTAAACTTGAGGCAGCCCTCTTAAACCTGTAGTTTAAACTGTGGCCATCATTTGAGAGAATACCTTGAAAAGTGTCTCATCTGGAAGACCAAAATTTCCTCATTTAGAAAAAAGGAAAGTAGCCCAAACCCCATGTTAACATGTACTGAAGTCCCTTCACCTCAGCTATGCTCCTGAGCTCAACATTGGTTGCCTTCTCATAGAAGGTACTCAGGTGCCTACTATGGGCTAAGGTCATTTGGGCTTGGGCTTAGCCAAGGCATGGGGTTGGGTAGTCTTCCCTCATCACTCCCACACATATTTGTCGGCACACAGGGCAGGGTACACAGGAAATGCTGGGAGCCAAGGGCCCTCAACTCAGGTAATAGACTCCTGTGAATGTGATCCTGACCCTCATGGAGGATCACAGTGAGTTCAGATAGAAGAGATGGTATTAAGGTTTATCTTCACTGTCAACTTCCCAGGACCTGGAAGCCCCTAGAAGACACACCTCTGAGAATGAGTGTTTCCAGACAGTTTTAACAGAGTAGGGAAGACCCACCCTAAAGGGAGGTGGTACCATCCTACGGGCTGTACCTGTGTTGAATACAAAGGGAGAAGGGAGGAAGCTGGGTAAGCAGCAACATTCATCTCTCTCTGACTTCTGACTGTAGACACAACAGGAGCAGCCTCTTCACCACCCCACCACTACACCTTCCCCACCATAGTGGACTGTACCCTCTGGAGCCATGAGCCGAATTAAACCCTTCCTCCCTTAGGTGGCTTTCATCAGGCATTTTGTTACAGCAACAAGAAAAGTAACCAATACAAGTGGGAAAGACATTCCAAGAATGGAAACAAAGGTGAGAAGGCATCTTCAGTGTGGGGTTTCATGACACAGAAACTAGTGAAGGGGGTGGTGAGCGGTGAGGAGGAGGGAGGAAAGCACCAAGTAAAGGAGCCTGCCTAAGTCCGGAGTGGGATGGGAGCCCACCTGTGTCCTAGAGGAGAGGTCCATTGCTTCCTCTGCAGGATAGGGTTGAGGATGAGCCTGGCAGCAGGGAGAGACACAGAGTCCAGTTCAAACTGGTGGCCAGAAATGGAAAGGATGGAAAATGGAGGGCAGTGCCTCCAGAGGGAAGGTCATGGGATCAGACCCAGTGAGACTAACCTTAAAGAAACACTGCTCCACCGCCGCCACTTGACAGCACGCTGAGCATGGGTCCCTGCTCCCTTGAAGACTACCCGCCAATAAGCTCATGGAACTGCAAAGACAGCAGAGGTGAGTTATGATGTCCTGCCTGGCTGTACACTGGCATCCTCAGGGAAACTTTATAAACTGCTGATGCTCAGCTCTGTCTCTAAACCCAGCAAATGTGAATGTCAAAGGCTACATTGTTTTTAGTTTGGGGTGGGATTTTGCTTTTCATTTTAAGTTCTCGGGTGACTTAAGGCACATCCCCAGTGAACTCCATGAGGCAGGCATTTTAGAATGCCTGTTTCCCTTAAGAACTGTGGCCTTCTGGTATCTGGCACCCTCTTCTTCAGGCCTTTGCTCCTGGCGTTCCCATGATCCACAACAGAGTCCTTCCCCACCATCTTGGACAGTTTGCAATTTACCTCTTGCCTTAGTTGAGATGAGACAATGCTTCCTCTGGAAAGATGCCTCAAGTTCCCCAAATCTGGGACATGGACCGTCCTCTGACATCTCTGTTTACTACCGCCCCCCCAGCACTCTGTCCCAGGCCTTAGTCTGCCAGGGCTGGGAGGATTTCTGCCTGGCTATCATACTCATTGGATGTGTGTGATAAAATTGAGTAAGTGGATATTATTTCCATTATGATATGTTTCTTCGTAGAGTTCTCTCTTCTCAGCTAAAAATGGGAATTTATCCAAATCTAAACTTTATATTAATGATAAATGAATTAATATTCATGATATTTGTCCATGCACAAGTGCAATGATTAAGAAGGGGTCCAATTAGGCACAGTAGCCTGTACCTTTAATCCTAGCACTTGGGAGACAGAGGCAGGTAAATCTCTATGAGTTTTAGGGCCAGGCAGATCTCTATGAGTTCAAAGCCAGCCTGGTCTACATACCAAGGCTACATAGTGAAACCCTATCTCAAAAATTAAGAAAAAGAAGGGAGGAAGGAGGAAGAGTTAGGGTCCAGAACTGGTGAATGGAGAGACCAGGAGTCATCAGTAGCCAGATACCTTCCTTCCCTGGAGACAGATGGGTCTCTTCCTTCTCTCACAACATGGGTACACTTATATACAGGCAGACAACACACTCATACAGGGTTTTGTCAAGGCCTTGTGAACAAAAATATCTTCCCTCACCCTGCAGCTGGGCTCTGGGCCATGAGGGATGAGGGAATCTTCCTCAGAAATGAAGGAGGTAGGTCTTGCTGGGTCTGAGTGAAGGAATCATCCTGGTTAATCATACACTCTCTAAGGAAATGCTCTATCTGTAGATTCCCTGGAGGTCTGAGGGACCGACAGAGGGGGCCCTGGTTGGCAGAGATGATGTAGTTATTGCTGTCCCTAAGCAACAGTTGATGATGACTCCACAACTGCCAACGCACCCAAGGTTCTGGGACCACCATGAGGCACAAATGGAAAGCCAAGCATCCCTGTGAGCCCAGCATTCTGGGGACAGTAAACACATCAAACACCATCATGATGAGGACTTAGGACTGATGCTACTCACCATTGCCACCTGGGTGTCGAGCCACCAACTGGCCCTCCCAAACCAAATCATCTCCCCTTCTCCTTCCTAGCCCCTCCCCTGCCTGAAAGCACCTCCAGTCGATGACTTCCTCATTTCTATAAATAACCCAACATCCTCCCAGCCGACCTCACTTTTCATTCCTCCCACTCTCACCCACTCAGCCCCAGCCTACCAATGTGTCTGTGAATGTGTCCTCTCATGTCCTGTTCCATTATCACCATAGCAGGCTTCTCTTCGGTCCAGATGCTCTCTCTTTGTTTTAGTGGTCCCTCTCATACCCACCCTCAGCTAATAACAGGACAGCTATGAACATGTGCCTCCTTTTGCCCATACTTCCATTGTATCTCACTCTTACTGAAGAAAGTAGAGGGGCTGGAGAGATGGCTCAGCAATTAAGAGCACTGGCTGCTCTTGTAGAGGACCTGGGTTCAGTTCCCAGCACCCACATGGTAGCTAACAACTGTCTATAACTCTAGTTCCAGGGAATCCAACACCTTTTTCTGGCCTTCACAGACATTGCATGACACAGGTATACTTTACATATGTTTAGGCAAAACATTCATATACAAAAAAATAAACATAACAAATAAAATCTCTTTTTAAAATAGAACCACAAAATGGCCTGAACTTGTCTCACTGAACTGATCTTCTATGCCTCCATAAATTCTGAAATAGGTCTCTCTCTCTCTCTCTCTCTCTCTCTCTCTCTCTCTCTCTCTCTCTCTGTGTGTGTGTGTGTGTGTGTGTGTGTGTCTCTCTCGTGAGAGTACACCTGTATGGGCTCACTGAGGCCAGAAGAGAACGTTAGATGTCCTATTCTATCACTCACTGCCTTATTCCTTTGAGAGAGTCTTTCACTAAACCTTGAGCTAGGCTAGCAGCCAACAAGCCCAAGTGATCCTCCTGTTTCTGCCTCCCACAGTGCTGGGGCTATTACAGGTGCAAGTACAGCTATATCCAGCTTAGAGCTAGAATCCAAATTCAGGTCCTCTTATCCATTGAGCCGTCTCCTCAGCTCTGCCCTGTACTTTTCTGCCTGTTATTTTCTCCATTTAGAAGAAATGTATGTCAGCTTTCCAAATATCAAAATCCTGCTCATTTTTTTCAGATATTCCCCCCCACCCCCGACTCATTCCCTTGAGGCAGGCTCACGTCTATCTCAGTTTAACTTTGAACTCATTTTGAGCTGAGGATGATCTTGAACTTTTGATTCTCCTGCCTCCACATACCCAGTTTATACAGTGCTAGGGATCGAACCAAGGGTTTCGTGCATGCTAGGCAAACACTCTACCAACTGAGTTACATCTCCAGCCCTGAGACCTTCCTTCTCGTGCAACCATCTCTGAGCGCTCTCCAGCAGCATCCTAGCACGCATGCCCCTCCATCTATTATGTTCTCATTAGTCCTGGCTAGAATACAGCTCACTGGAAAGCACCCAGCTTTTGTCCTCCCTTGGTCACAGCACCTTGAACAGCAGCTCTGCCCTTTACTAGTTGTATGATGGTGAAACAGTGCCTTAGCTCCTCTGGGCCACACTTTCCTCAAATGTGCCTTTCAAGGTGGTTGATAGGACTAATTTGACCATCTATAGTATGATGCCCAAGTCAGGAGTGCTCAGTAAATAGTTGATTAAAGTCACCTCTAAACCTTCACAGGGTGGCTCAGCCAAGCCGCGGGAGATCCACATGAGAGTGGGCACCTCTCAAGCTCTGTTTGTTTTTAGCTGTCCAGTTGGCTGCATCTGGTGACCTTAAAGATTTTCTGAACCACAACCTGACCTTCCTCAAGGTGAGCATGCCTCTGGCAGTGTTCCACCCCTCCCCCTACTGTCCCCTCCAGAGCTCAGAAGTGCTAGAACCACAACATATTGGCTCGTTTGGGAAACAGGTTGGAGTACCCCCACCAGCACCAGCAGAGCTGTAAAATGCTTCCTAGAGATCCCAATCCATGCTCCTCCAGTGACTATAATGGTGGGAGGGAAAACAGAACTTGATTGATGCTAAATGACCTACACAGGCTAAATCAATCACACTTAGCTTTATCACAGCCTAATGTGCTCTCCGGTCCCTCAGTCATGAATTAGTTTAGTGGAGGTTTCCCGCCTCAAGGGTAGCAAGGATGATTAGTCCCACTTTCCAGATGGGACTGGAAGACAGCTGCTAATGCCAACAGTAGGACAAATTCACAGACATGAAGAGAGCCCACTATACTTCACACGGGTACAGCTAAAAGTGGATCACTGCCTATAAAACCCAGCAGAGGGGTGGAGGGTAATTCTAAGTGGGCTCTAGAAATGGCATCTTCAAGGAGGAGATGCCTCTAACCCAGGGTCAGTTTGTATGGTCCACAAGAAGAAAAGATTTTACTGACTGTGGAACAGGAACCCGGTTGAAGAGTACCTGAGAAACATAGAGCAGCCGCCTTGTTATTACAGTTTCTGTGTCACAGTTACTCATGCCATGCAGCTGTGAAAGCTCAAAGGTGAGGCTCCTTCAAGCCCCTCCCACCCCCACCAAGGCCCCGGGAACCACACAAAGGGAACGGATGTTTATCGAGGTGACTTTCTCTCTCCAGCTCCAGAGACTGCAGCTTTCTTAAAGGTTCTTGGTGGGATGGAACTCCTTCTGTAGTTGGTAGCAGTTGTGACTGGAACCCAAGCTGGAACCGTGGACAAGGTCACTGAGACCCTAGGCTGCTGTGATGGGAACCACCCACAGGTCTGAGCACCTCCCTTCCCCTTTTCCTGCATGGGGAAGGACCCCAACCACACTCTCTCACTTCCTCTTTCCTTGAGCAGAAAGAAGGTAGCCATATACATTTCCCTTAGAGACTTGACAACACCTTTCCTACTCCTCCACTTCATATGTCTCTCTCTCTCTCTGCATGTGTGTGTATATGTGTCTGTATATACTTACATGCATGTATACACTTGCATGTAGAGGCCAGAGGTTGATGTTGGGTGCATTCCTCAATCACTCTCAACCTTATTTTTTGAGACCAGGTCTCTGACTGAACCTGGAGCCCATCAATTCAGCTGGTCAGGGAGCCCCAGGAATTCTCCTGCCTCTACCTTCTCAGCACCGAGAATACAGGTACACTGGATACCCAGATTTTCACATGGGTGCTGGAGATCTAAACTCAGGTTCACATACTTCCATAGCACATACTTTACTAACGGAGCCATCTCCCCAGGCCCCACTTCATGATTTTCTGAGCACTTTTAGTATTGTCCTGTGCTACACTTTCTCCGCCATGCAGAGCTTTCCTTTGAGCTTTCTTTCTTCCTCCTATTATGTCTTCCCCTTACAGCATCTACCCAAGCCTCTAAAGACACACACACACGCACACACACACACACACACACACACACACACACGCTTGCCCAGTCTTTCCACCCTTTCCAAGTCCTATGTCTGCAGAGGCCTCCTCTTTCCTTGGCTTCCTTTAACTTGTCCCTCCTCTGGGAAGAAAGCTGGCTGCAGTATCCGGTCCCCATTCTGCTTTTGCCTCCCTGTCTCCACCACTCGACCCCAGCCACACAAAGGGGGACAGAGGCACCAGATGGCCCAGTGCTAACAGAGGGCTCAGGAAGACTGCAGTTCACAGAGGCCCCTGCTGGGCCTTCAAGCTTGTCCAAGCTGCTGCGGCCCAGCCACCCAGCTGGCAGAAGCACGGGGCACAGGGTCAGCCATCAGCACAAGGCCAGCCCAGGAAGGGGGCCATGCCCGTCAGCTGAAAAGCAGAGGCTGTTACCACGTGTCTGAGCCTCAAGTGCCATGGGCAAGGGCCCAATAGCCTGTAGGGACATGGCTTTCCCAGGGGGCTGGAGAGGAGTGACTGGCACTGTGTAATTTCTGTGGAATAAAGGAGCCTCAACAGGAGAGGCCACAGTACCCAACAAACCCCACAGAAAAATGGTTTAATGATACGGTATATAATGTCATTGGATATCATTTATTCAGTTTACTGCAATATTTCTAATCCTTCAGTAATCCCACAGTAAGGCAAGGATTTTGAAATCCATTTTACAGACAAAGAAACTAAGGCTCAAAGAGCTTAAAAATGACTTGCCCCATGTATTATAGCTAGGTCAGTTAATACAACTTCAAGTTTGTTTTCCATTTAAGAGTCCATTAGTCCAGTAATGGTTATATTCCATGGGTGGGCAAATATCCCACCAAGAACCTTCAGGAAAGCTACAGAGTGCAGGGGGAAAAACTCCAACCCAACACGTGGCACATATCTGTGAGGTCTGTTTTGTATTATATTCCCAGACCTGCTGTTGGAGTGCTCCAGGGTCATCTATGGGAGAGCTGGGCAGACTCAGGTCCTTATGACAGAAGAAAAAGATGCTGGCACCCCTCAGAGCCTCAGTTTCCTAGTATAAGAAAAAAGAGAGAGGGGGTGGATTCTATAACTATAATCCCAATACTCTGGAGGGTGACACAGAGGAATCATAAGTTCAAGGCCAGCCTGGGCTACATAGCAAACTCTGTCTCAAAAAAAATAAATAAATTGGAAAAAAGAGAGAGAGACTATGTTAACTTCCAGCAATGTGTTGTATGCAGGTGCTTGGCATGCTGCCAGCACATTGTCACAGGCTCTGTTGACGTCAGTTCCTCTCTCTTCCCCCTGGATCTGGAGTTCCAGAGTCCACATTCAGAGAGCATAAGAGAATCTTGCTCTCCTGCTCCACTGACCTTTGAATCATGTCCTAATAAAAATCTGTGCACCCTGTCCCTAGGGCAACCAGCTCCTACAGGGCGACAGCAAAACTAGGCAGCAAGCCATCAGAGGATGGGGATTTCCAGGGCTGGGTGCGACCTCAGCTTAGAACTTTCACAGAAAGAGCTGGAAATTGACTGGCTCCACCCACGGAAGGTCAATAATCCAGCCAGACCCAGAGTTTCTGTAAACCTATGTTTTCTTCAGACTTCCTCTTCTTCCTTCCCTGATCCACCAAAGCACCTAATCCAGAGCCACCCAGACCAGCTGCCCCTAGGACAATGACCGGTTCAGCCCCAAGCTGGGGCCCTCCTGCCCTGCCTGGCTGCCATCACCTCTTAGGCCACTCCCACAAGCAGTAGGTACCAACCGCCCCTGCCCACCACCTACTTACTGGCTTTGAAAGGCAATGAGAGGTCTCTAGCTACAATCTTCACTGTTGACAGTTACTTTGAGGGTGGGGCTCTTTCCTTTTCAACCATCTAATGAAGGAGAGGGTCCAGGAAATACCTGCCATGTTGAACTTCTTGCCCAGGGTAGACTCAAACCTGCCTGCATTCTTCCAAGCAGCATTCACTACGAGCATCATGCTGAGTACTGTCATCTTTTTTACCCCACCCCCACCCCAATGAAAAGATGGAGCCAGGGCCATTACCTTCATCTTACTTATGTTCATCTTTTCCATGAGTTGTCTGAATGTGAGGCCACTTACTGCCACTGACAAGTGATGAGCTCAGGACTCAACCCTAGGATCCCAAACTGGACTGTTTTCTACTCTCTAGGCCGATTCTAAGACCAAATCTATTTCTCTCCCACTTCATTGTCCTCATTCAAAGGGGCACCATCTGACCACTAGTGCCATTCACCTGTAGCACTCTAATCGCCTTTTAACTGTTCTTCTCATTCCTTTTCATGGTCCTCAGCACTTGTTTACATCACACCAGCCAATGTGGCCTTTTCACCACACTCCCTTGTGGCACAGAGAAGAAAATCAGCCTCCTTAGTGCATATGGTAGGTACACTGTGATCTGGTCCAGTTCCTACCCCATCTCACCTATGCCTCCTGTCCCTTCAGCCCCACTCTCTGGTCACACCAGCCTTCTCTCCCTCCAGTTTTCTCTTATGCTGGAATCTTGTCACTTGTTTCTTCTCTCTTCCTGCCACTCCGTATATTATCCTATTTTATTTTCTTCATCATGCTTACATCCTTTCAGTCAACTCGAGTGTTTTTTGCTTATTTCATCTATCTTCACTGATCACAGGATACTTTGGCCCTATTCCTGAGGGTATTCCCTTCCCCTACAACTTCCTGGAATAGACTGGCCAATAGTAGGTGCTCACTAATGATCCAGTGGGTAAATAAAGGAACAATACTAAGGAGACTCAGAGTGAAGAGCTGAAAGCATCAGGAGAGGGAAGCTGGGTGGTCTGACTTGCAGCGTGGAAGCGCCCTGCTGAACTTCACAGGCAGCTGTGGGAGAGGGCATCTAAGGTCTGGAGCATAAAAGAGACAGCCAAGTCTTGTCCAAGGACAGGAATCTCTGGAAATTTGAAGGGTAAAGAAAGAAATGTTGGGGACTGGGCTTCAGTTCAGCTGGTAGAATGTTTGCTTGGGTTCAGTCGCTAGCACTACATAAACTGGTTATGATGGTACAGGCCTGTAATCCAAGAACTGGAGGCAGGAGGATCAGATGTTCTAGATCATCATCAGGTGTCACCTAGTGAAGTTGAAGCCAGTCTAGAATACATGAGACTCTGTATGGAAAAAGAAAAGTTGTTTTTGTGGTAGTGGAGGGGTTTTTTTTGTTGTTGTTTTTTTTTCCACTACTCAAGGGGGTTTCAGCAGTGGCTCAACATGAGCACACACCATAACAACCATAACATCTAGAAAATAGAGAAACTGAACAGCAGAGGGAACTGCCAGCTCCCATGGAAGAGGCTCCTCAGAGTTTGATCTCAGTACATGGGCTCAGAGCAGCCTCAAGGAGGCCTCCTTCAGAAGAAAACAAGAGGAGGGAAAGGGGTGGGAGGGAGGAGCAGCAGCTGTGAACTAGAGAGCCCAGTGACCAGGGAGAGGGAGCGACCACTGGCAGAAGACTCTCAGGTGAAAGTCACAAAGGGAAACTCCACCAGAGTGCACCCTGACTTCAGCGAGGCCAAAATACACAGGCAGGGAGAGGGTGGAGGGCAAAGACGACCTCCACCAGCTTTAAAGCCTAAACCTGGCTGAGCTTCTCTCTCTCCAGTTCCAGACTCTGAAGATATTCAGTACCTCAAGTAACTGCCACCTCATCTATCTCTCTGGAGCATCCTTTCCACTTGGTTCTTTTGTGGGGGACAATGTTTTTATAAAACATAGAGATTTTGTTTTGCAATACATACAAAATGTACATGGATTTTTTAAAGATGAAATGTGAGTCTTTCATGAGTTTTACACCTACCATAGTTGCTATAAATACCCCAGAAGGTGTTTACGCTCCCTTTGGATCAGAGCTGTCTCTAACAAGAGCAGCATGGTGGTTAGATGCATGGGCCATGGTGCTGCTACTCAGCTACTCTGTACCTCAGTTTCCTCATCTATAATATTGGGGAGATATAATAGTATCTACTTCATAAAATTGACTGAACTCATATGAATAAAGGGCTCGGAACAATGCCTGGCCCTGGGTACCGACTTTGTTTTGCTCTGGTGGGCAAGTTGAGAAGTGCCACGACAGACCTCAGAAGCCAGGATTCTCAGCTTCGTGCCACTTTGCCTTGTCTCCTAACAAGTGCCCTGGTGACATTGAAGAATGAGTACAGTGATCTCCTGACTCTCTAGAGGTGGTGATGGGGGGTTCTTGGGCTCCAGCTCCACCTTCTGCCATGGACTGTTTGCCTTGCCTTGAATGCTCTTCCTGGCTATTCATCGTTACTGTTCCCTATGCACCATACTGAGAAGCAGGATGAGGTAAATTTAGCAAGGTAGATGCCTTGGGCATGAAAGTTAGGAAGGTACTTGACTCCAGTGGTGCTTACAAGCATTCAGCATTCAGTTCAGCTGTTACTCCATGAGTCTCATCCATCCAAGTCTTACTGGATGACCCTCATCACCCACCATCAAACACCATTGTAGTTGCCTGTTGCCTGTCTGATTGCCCCACTGCCCATAAGCTTCTAGATGTAGGGCACATATCCGCATCTCTTTGCTACCCTCAAAGCCTCCCATCAGATAAATTCATGTCTGATTATCAGAGACCCATGTTCTGTTGCTGGGAGAGGTGGCATTTGGGAAGGCAATACCTCCACCCAGGGGATCTGGAAATGCTAACTAAAAGGAAGGGGCCTGGGTTAGGTCAGGAGGCCTAAAGAGGAGTTGAGAGGTGACAGCAAGAGCAGTCCAGGAAGAGTGAAAACTCTGAGCAAACTATAGGTAAGGGAACATGTGACATACTTAGGAGCCACTGCAGGCCATGTGCTGGGGAATAAGAGTGTGTCTGAAAATTTACTAAGAGGGGTGACGCTACAAATAAATTTGGGCCAGCTTCAAAGGGCCTTTCATTGAGAATACTGGATTTGTTTTTATGTTGAAGATCATGAGAGGCACTGTCTGGCAGCAGTGGGTGGAGAAAGCTCCATACAAGGAGACCAGTCTGGAGGCCACTGAGATGACCAAATGAATGGTGGATGACAGCCTAGATCACGTTTATGACCCAGGAGTGGAAAGGGCAAGTAGAATCAAGAGCTGTTTGGTTGGCATGAAAAGCAGAAGCAGCAAGCAGGACTGGGAGAACTCAAGCTATCCAGGAAGCAGGCAGCTATGGCTGACAGCTGAGATAGCGTCAGAACAGTGAAGATGATTTTGAAGTATTTGAAGGACATCTGGGCCATGAGTGTGTTGAATCTGAAGGTGACCATGATCACTGACATGTCTTTAAGTACATGGACCATGTGTGGTTGAGCAACTTCTATCACCTACTGCCTCAGGACAGTAGGTGGAGGACTGTGGTCAGGATTGCCAGGCCACCAGCCACCCCATGGAGAACTCTTCCCATCTACCGCCTCAGCTCCCATCCCTGGGACACACCTTGCCTCTTCCAGCTCCCCTACAGCCGCCTGCCCCATCAGGATTTCAGGGCTCCCCAGCCTGACTCAGGCAATCTCAGCACCCTGATTCTGCCAAGCAGAGGCCCTGAGGCAAGTCTTGCTGGGAAGATAAACCGGTTTTTATTACCTCCACCTTAGGCAAAGCCTCAACCTCTGACTCCTGTGAGAAGCTCATTCCCAGGAAGAGAAATGACCTGCAGTTGCAGGAGAGCATGTGACACCTCCCTGGCTAAGGCATGAACTCCCAGAAAGCAGAAACTGGGTCACATGGTTCCTCATTTCTATCCTGCTCCCTAGTAGTGCTAGGAAGGTTAGACAGACTTCAATGCTTCCGTCTTTGGTTTCTCTTCTCAGCTAAGAACTTCTATCATGTACACAGCATGTTCTTCAAAATACAATAGCAGTGTTTGGGGAAATGGCTCTATTGGTAAAGGGCTTGCTGTGCAAGTGTGAGGACCTGAGTTCAAATCCCCAGCACCACAAGAAAAGTCAGGAACCACTGTGTGCATCTGTAACCTCAGTAGAAAAAGGAAGATCATTGCAGCTCACTGCCCAGTTAGTTAAGCCAAATTGGTAAGCTCCAGGTTCAGTGAGAGACCTTGTCTTGAAAAAAATAAGATAAAAAGTAATTAAGAAAGACATCCAGTATCGACCTCTGGCCTCCATACATAATCCTGGTACACACATGCAATTACATGTGTACAATGATGTCTAATAGGATCCAAGGCAAAATGATCACTGTGAGTTTGAGGCCAGCCTGGGCTTTATAGATTCAGGCCAGCCAGGGATACAAAGCAAGACACTGCCTCTAAAAACAAAACAAAATATTTTTTTAAGTAGGAAAGGACATGCTAGGTCAAGGTTAACAGCATCCAGAACCAATATTTCTTGGTCTCTCTTTTTCTTCCCAATTCTGCACCTGCCCCAGCATATGGTGCAGAAACTGAGTGTCTCAGGAATAGATTCCCAAGTCATGCCTAAGATAATGCAGCTGGCCTGTGAATATGTTAGGGGGTGGGTAGAGAGTGATGAGCAGACCCAAATTACATCACCTTCAACAAGAAATCAAGGCAGCTCCAAGTCTTCTCCTCCCCCATGGTCTCACACTCTACACTGGGGAGCTTGTAAGTGGAGCAAGAGACCAGGACCTGTCCCTTAACACACAGGGGCTTGCCACCAAAACAGCCAACAAACACCGGCCCAACTTCTTCTCCGTTCATCTTCCCTTCTCCTGGATCTCCCTGAAAGTCTCTCTGGCCAAGACAAAGCAGACACCACAAGCTGCTTCTCATCTCAAACATAGGGATGCAATAAGAACTATTGGTTCTAGATTTTATTAACCTTGACCCAGTGTGGCATTTTCAAACCCATCCCCTAAATAAGAGTTATGGAATATCAGCTTCCCAAGTGGCCTCCCCTGCTCTGTTTCCTACAGGGGCTGGGTCTCTCACTTAGACCAGCCTAGCCTTTCATTTGGACCAGGCTTTGACCTTCCCAGGGGAGTTAGTCAGTCATACAAGACCCTCACTTGGGGAATAATCATTTAGACTTCAGTGATTTGGGAGACCTGGGGAGATTTTCCTAAATGAGATTCCCACTTCCAGCACACACTCTCTTTTGCGTAGCAACTGGAGGAAGCTATCTGGAAGTTTGGAGCTTACACCACAGCCCCCTGTGTCGTGATGAGTTCCGTGTGGTCCACCTAGGGGGAAAGGCATTGCAGCTGTTAATTATCGGGGTGACAACCATAATCCCAGACCTGCTATTATTGTGTTTACCAGAGGAGCAATTGCTACAGAAGCTCACACCACTGGCTGTTCCCAGGCCCTCACCCTTCCCGCCCAGTGCTGACTAAGGGAGTAAAACAGCCTCAAGCTGTTCCCAAGAGTAGAGGCTACCACCTCCTAGAGCCCTGGGGTGCTCCAATACTGGTTTGGCCACTTAAACTGCTTCCCAGAGTGGCCCACAATAAGGAAGAACAAGAAGAATGTATGTGAGGCAAACACCCTTGGACTGAGTGGGAGCACAGTTGGAGAGGCCAGCACCAGAGATGATGCTTGGGATGCGGGAGAGTTGGTCTTGTTAAAGGGACACTGAGCTTTCTTCTTTTTTTCTTCCTGAAGCCAGTGGTCTGCCCACCTTCCTTTCTGAGTAGGCTGCCTAAGACAAAACTAAAGAAGAGGGAGAGAAGTGGAACTGAGAATTTAAGCAACCTCCCCTTCTTCTCCCTATCTCTAGGTGCCACCTGTGGTGGGGAAAAGAAAATAGGGAATTCAGTTCTCATGAAGCCAGTGAGGCAGGAGGACCAAAGTCTATAAAGCTAGTCACCTGCTTCTCTTTCTTGGGAACTCCCCTGTTTATGAGTTACCAACCTAAGCTTCATAAGTTTTTTTAAAAAAAATTCTCCCAGGATCTCAGCAAATTGTCTCTGAGAATACATCACCCTTTCAACAGCCTTCCAGTTCTGCCTTCTACCTCCATCCTCCATACCTTGAGTTTGAATCGTGGATTTAGCAACAATATCCTCCTATGTCCCCACCTCCTCCCCTTGGTTTCTCTCCAAAGGTCACATCATCACAGAGCCCATCCAGAAGTCAAAACCATGAGGACTAACTACGCAAAGTCATAGATTCACAGAGACTGCTAAATCTTAACATGCTATTAAACATGATCTAATTGTGTATTCTCATTGTACTGATGAAGAAACTGTGACCCAGAGAAGAAGGTGGCTGGCCCATGGTCACAATGCTGGTTAGAGGAAAAACTGAAATCAGATTTCATGGTTTCTTGTTAATTGGTCTTTCTAACATACCAACCTGCCCCTTGATTCTGCTTTTCTGCTTGCACTCTGGATTCAAACTACAGAAACACACACACACACACACACACACACACACACACACACACACACATACACACACACACTGGCATTCTTAGATAACCAAGCACTTTAAATTTTCCAAGGATTTTTCTACTAAGGATCTCATCCTATCCTCAAGCATAGTCTTCAGATAAATGAAGTTGGTAAGTTGTGTAGTTTGAGAAACAGGCCACAAAGATTTGTCTCAAGCCACAAGAATGTAAAAGCAGTTCATCTTTCATGACTTCTTTCTTTTCCTCTTCTTTCCCTCACCTGTTCTTCCTCTTCCTCCTCCATCATTCTCTTTTTCCTCCTCCTATTGTTCCTCCTCTTCCTCTTCCTCCTCCTCTTCCTCTGCCTCTTCCTTCTATTCCCTGAGATAGGATCTTACTTTAGCTTAGGCTGCTGGTCTGAAACTTGGGGTCCTTCTGCCTCAGCTTCCCAAATACTGGGACTACAGGCCTGTACCATCATACTCAGATGTTCCTGATTGCTTATCCAGCAGTCCTTCTACTTCTCTGTATGTCTCTGTAAGTTAGCACTATTATTCAGAAACATCAAGAAGATGAAATGGCATTAGTCTAGGTTCCCCCTCAGAAAAGAGGTCTGCTAACTCACCACTGCCTTTTACCACTGAGCTAAGACCCTGGTCCTCAAACAAGACCCTGGTTAAGATGCCATTTGCCCCTGGTTCTTTCTTGTCTTTCTCTTTTCACTGTCTTTCTTCCCCACTTGACCACACCCTAGAAAGAACATTTCTATCTCTATTCCTCCCTGTCAGCATAAAGAATAGTGTCGGTGGGAAAGGTGAGCACCGCATTCCTGGATGCTCTTTTTGCCTGTGGCTGGCAATGGAACCTCCAGTGACTTTTGTCAGTTTCTGGAGGTGTTGTTCACCAGGAACCTGGCTTGGTAGAGCAGTTACCTGAACCTGCCTTGGCCTCTCTGTTCTGGACAAGATTTCCTTTCCTCAAACTCTTAGGGACATGGTGACAAAGCAGTGATTGACAGCTCAAATTGATAAGCTTGGTGGCTGGCCTGCATCCTGACAATGTCATACTCCCTACTTCTGAGCTGAGCTTGTGGATTTGCATGTCAAGTACCCAACCGAGGCAAATGTTGTTGGTTTAGGCATCACCCTCAGACCCACGATGACAGAGGGCACATCTCATTCTCTCTGCTGACCATGGGAATGGAGTATGGCCCTCACCATACTCCTCTTTCCAGACAGTTGGAAAGAGGGAGAGGGATACTACAAAGGAGTTTGACTGAGTTCAATCAGCAACTATGATGACTTCCTCATGTGTAAGCAGTGTGGGCAAGTGTGACTATTACTATGCTCATGTGGAGGGGTCAATATGAGTGTAGCAATACAGTGAACTGAAGCCTAGAGATGATAGCCCTTGGCAACTTAGCTTTCAATTTTCTCACTGTCTCCTCCCCAGTTTTTCATTCTCTCTCCCCTCCCCTTTCAGTGACTCCCCTGGAGAGAAAGTCTCCCTCCACTAGCACCTCCTCAGTCACCAGCTGCAAGAAGGTCAGGAAAGGAGGCTCCTGTGGACAACATGAGCTACAAACAGATCAAGGGTCTCTTTAGCAGCTGACCAGAAAGCTCCCCAGGGCGGGATGGGGAAGGAGCTAAGGAGCATGACTGGTGACTCACTGGCCAGGTGGGAGAAGACCTCAGACCTCCTGCCTCCAGCTGCAGCCAAAATAGAAGGCACAAGTTGGGGTCAAGGTAAGAGGACAGCAGATACAAAAGATAGGCCGGGATGTCAACTAACTAAAGACTGCCCCTTTCCCTGGGATCCCCTGAAGAGAGCCCAGCCAGAGGCAGGTGTTTATCAGCTTTCCAGGAGGCCAGGCATCAAATCCTTTGGGATGGAAGGAGGGTGGGTCTGGGTGAAGGGACTACCTATGTGAAGGAGGAGATCTGTTCACCTTGGCCCCTAATCTCTACTCTCTGTGCTTGTCTTGGGGTAGAAGAAGATGCTGAGGAAAGAGAGGAAACCCCTGGGGATCAGGGAGCAGGGCTGTTCCCAGTTCGCTGATAAGCCTGCTGGGCAGGGGAAGACACAGGGACCTTATAGCTCATAGGACTAAATGCCAAGAAAGCTGATCCTCCCTCCTGAATCATTTCCCAAAGAGCTTCCCAGGAGCTTGTGAGAAAAATGCACCCAGAACCTACTGAACCTGCAGACTGAGGAAGCATACAGCAAGGGGGAGGGAAGGAGGAGCTGGGAGCCTCTTCCCTGACAAATCCTTTTCCCACCTCCTAGACTAAAGCCAGAAATTATATTTAGTTTTCTTTGCATCTTAAACTGTTTTGAGGAGAGAACCATGAAGAACTCTGGGACTGTTCTCTGCCACAAAAGAATGCTGTAAGTTTATAAGGGAAAAAGTGGAGACAGAAAGAGACCGTGAGAACCTCCCATCAGCCCAGTCTGCTTGTGTACATGCCTCCTACCAATGTGCTGGAGGAGCATCTCAGACATGTCACCCTTGGCCTCTGTGAGCAATGTGTTTGGCTTCCTCCCTGCCTCCACATCCTCCACACCCTTGCTTCTTCTCGCCTCCCACCTGCCAGGCATGTCGCAAGACTTTATTGACCAATGTTTACAGAATGCTCCAAAGAATGATCCAGTTACCAAATCTCTGAGTCATCTGGCCTAGTCACCCTTTGCTCCTCGTCTGGCTTATCCCACCAGAGTGGAGCTCATGGTCAAAACATTGTTTGGTAGGCCTCACCAGCCAAGAAGCCAAGGCCTTTCACAAAAGCAGCCAGGAAGAAAAGAAAGAAAACATTTAGTGAGCACCTGATGATACATGCAAGCACCGAATCCAACGCTCTCACATGAGTTATATTATCAAGTATTATAGGGCCCAATGTAATAAGCACACACTCCCTTTTGAGCTGAGGAAAGAGAAGCAGAGAGATTAAAGGGCTTGACCCAAAGTTAAAATTAGTAAGTGGCAAAGCCAAAAATGGAACTGGTTATCTTCAGCTGAGTTCCTCCCAAAGCAGAGCCTGGAACAGAGTCTGGTATACAAGGAATACTTTTGGGTATCACAATGACAGGAGGCAAAAACTTCACGGCAGGGATTTCCTGCTGAGGGTCAACTGGCTAGCCAGTCTACAGGCCATCTGAAAAAACCTTTTTTAAGGTTTGTTATTTATGTATATGTATGTGTCTGTATTTCTATCTCTCTTTCTCTGTGTGTGTGTGTGTGTGCGTGTGTGTTTGTGTGTGTGTGCCTGTAGAGGCCAGAAATGTCAAATCCCTTCAGCTGGAGTTACAGGCATTTATGGGACACCCAGCTTGCTGCATGGGTACTTGGATTAGAACTCTGGTTCTCATGGCTGCACAACAAGTTTTCCTAACCACTGAGCCATCTCTCCAGCCCCATCTGAGAAAAATATAGCTAAGGATGATGATCTGCCAAGGGAGAAAAAGATCAATTATGATGCCCCAAGAGTTGCCACCAAGGCCTAACTCCTTTGTATTTCATAGTTCAGGCACGAATTTGGGAATTCTCCACAGACCTGGCTACAGGAGCACAGGCTAGAAAAGAATCCCAGCACTCCAGAGGCAGAGGCAGGTCTCTATGAGTTCAAGGTTAGCCTAGTCTACATAGAGAGTTCCAGGCCAGCCAGGGTTATATAATGAGATTCTGCCCCCGCCAAAAAAGAGTCCAGTAGAGACGATCAAAAGAGTTGGGTAAAGGTTGGACACTGGACACACATCCCATCACACCATCTACATATGCAAGGGCCTCACATGAAGTCATTGGGACACCCAGTGGGAAGGAAAATGTGAATCATATAGCCCATAACTTGCATGCATTCATTCAACAAGTATTTATGCAGGCTGTGCTAAATACTAGGTTTTAGAGAGAATGAAGAAGAAAAGTTCTTGATCCCATGGAGGATGAATTCTAGAGGAGATGAGGGAACATGGACAATTAGCAACTAAGCAAATAAACAGGTGCCAGTTCCATATCAGCAAAGTACTGAGAAAGCCGAGAAGAACGTTTTTACTTGTTAGAGAGATAAAGGAGCAAAGTACCACCATCAAATGAAAAATGGGAACAGCTGTGACTAAAGCACAGGCATGCTCCTCTGAGAAGACACAGAAGGGACATATTCCTCCAGACTGAGGAAGCTGGGGGCATCAGGAAAGGATCTCTGGGAAACATGAGACACAAGCTCCTTGAAAGGCTTCATCTGATAAGCCAGGCATCTCTGAACTGGGAGAAGGGAAAAGCATATTCCAAGAAGAGGGACCAACACAGGTAAGAGACACAGGCATGAGAACACAGCACACTCTGGAAAACAACAAATGCAGTGCTTCAGGGTGACTACAAAGTGCTACAAATGCTGGATGGGGTCAAAAGATGAGCTGGAAGCTGGGCATGGTGGTACATACCTATAATCCCTGCACTTGAGAAGTAGAAGCAGGAAGATCAGCAATTGAAGGTTATTCTTGAGTAGTTTCTGGAAACCAACCTGAACTGCATGAGCGGATGGAGAACAGACATGAAGGCCTGAATGTCTGTTACTAAGGAATCTGAATGCAGTTCTGAGTGTCAAGGTGAGTCTTGTGTCGGCCTTTGACTCCAACTAGCTCTTGACTATCTCAGCCACAGATGAAGATAAAACTGAACTGTCCAAGACAAAGGCTGACAAGTAAGGATGGGAACTTCAGAGACTTCCACAGTGAAGGCCCAAAAGTCTTTGGATAGTCAAGAATTGATGGACCAGAGCTTCCTGGGTTATATGTCAATAGCTCAGCTCTCAAGGCTTGCTGAGGTGCATGGGGCACAAGGCATCATTGTCGGTCACTCTGCTCATGCACCAGGCATCAGATCAGTTTCTCTGATGCTAACTGGTCCATCTAACCGATCTCTTCAGCTTCTAACTCAGCCCTCCCCTCCACAACTTTGTCTGTGTTGTCAGAACTCCAAGGGCTCCTTCCCAGGTGAGAGGGTCGTTGGGGCCCGTGGGGTTCAGGTGAGGTGCTTCTGGCCCTCCTTTACCTCACATACAATACCTGCCAGGGCTTTCCAACTGAACCCCACCAGCAAGAGCTAACACCAGAAAAACAACCAGCAGCTGGCTGCCTCTTTCACAGAAGCCTGTCACATCCATCATCCAGGCAGGAGAAGAGCTTCCTGTGGCTCACAACTGCATCTCACAATTCCCCTGCAGAGCCCTTGTCAAACTGAGCCCCTGGCTTCTGCTCATCCTTCAAAGTAAAGACCCCTGAGATGAGCTGAATGTAGACAAGAGCAAAACCCCCAGCAGCTTTCTTATCCTCAAATTCAAAGTACAATAAAATCCTATTTCAGTATCCCTATACCTCAGATGACCCAGGCCACAGCACAGGCCCACAGGTTCTTTCACTCAGAGGTGGCTGGGCATCTGCAGTGTAGAGCCAGGACCCACGCTAACCCTGATGTTTGAATTTCTCCTTTGATTTATTCCCACCTCATCAAAATTTCCTGGTCCTAGATTTCAGGGAATTTTAGTGTATACTGGGTAGCCCTTTACTGTGCCTGTTTTCTGCTCCTTACAGCAGACTGTGGTGAGAGGGCTAGCATCCCACAGGGTTATCCTACAATCATGCCTCAAAACTAGATGAGAGAACCAAAGGAAACTGTAGGCTAAGAGCAGACATCATTCAGAGACTCTGACTCACTCCTCACCCAAGCTCTTCAAATCATACCCAGGTCCTGCAGGTGTGAGAAAGACCCCCTGAAGAACATTCTGGGGCCTAAGAATCTAACAGTGTCCCCAGCTGTGGTGGAGAGCAGGTATTTCAGAACACCAGAGAGATATGATCAACAAAGCAGAGCTTTCCATCTCCAACAATGCTATGGACTCTAATGAAACTGTCTCCTGAGCAGATAAGCCAATCCAATCCTTAACAGGGACTTCTGTTTCCCCAGATGTTCGCCACTCTGCAGCAGTCACCTCTACCCTCACCCTACCAATCCTTCTGGCTCACAAGTCCAGAGAATCCCTATAAGATACCTGAGCTAAGGGAGACACTGAGTACAGGCCAGGGAAATAATTCTTAGGGCTCTTCGGGATTCCTTTCATCAAAAATGGTTCAAGAGCAAAGGGCTCTGCAGCTGAGTTCAAGGGGCTCAAATGCTTGCAAACTCATCATTTCTCACAGCAGGCAAGGTAAACCCCCACCCACCCTATCCCTTGGCTTCTGCTAGAAGCCAACGAAACACATCTGTCTTCATAAGCCCAGGCCCTCCAACTAGCTCATCTCATTTTTTAAAAGACCCAAAACAGGTTAATCCTCCCCAGCTCTTCTTGAAACTCAGTGACAGATTTGTCCGATTCACTTCATTACCTCCTCCTACAGGAGCCTGTTCATTTCCACCTCATTTTCCTCCTGGTACTTCTGCTTTTCTGTTTTTGTTTTTTTAAGACATAGTGGCATATAGCCCAGGCTGGCCTCCAAATTGCCTCATAGCTAAGGACAACTTTGAACTCCTGACCTACCTACCTTCACCTCCCAAGTGCTAGGATTTCAGGCTTACACCACCACGCCCAGCACTTCTTGGTTTTCCTTTCTGTTTCCATTCCAGTATATGCTGGCAGGGTGGGCTCTATCTTGAGTTCATCCTGGCAGACAGGATCCCTCTCACTCTGCCCTTATCTCTCAATTAATAGTTTCTCTCTTTGACCCTCCCCTAGAGGTCAAACCAGCCAGATAGCTGCTAAAGCAGCCAGATAGCTGCTCATGATCTTCGATTCCACCATGTCAAGAAGAAACATAGAGCAGTGGAAAGAGAGGATGCCAGCCCTCTGGGCTTTGACTGAGTAGTGTTCCTCCTGCCCTGAACCCTTCCTGCCTCACTCTATTCCATGTGCTAGTGGCCTCTACAAAGATCTTAAAACCCATTATTCATCTCTCTGAATCATTGGTGGTGTCTAGCACTGCAGCAGTACAAAGTACACAAGCAATAAATATTTGATGAATGGAATCCTTGGTAAAGCTGGAGTCGTTCAGTGCATGCTGCCTAGAATCATCAGCATATTTCAAAGTTGTAGAATCTTAAGGAAGAAGGGGCCATCATCAGTTCATGATGGACTGAACTCAGTCCTGGGCTATGCCTTGCAGAATTGACAGGGGGCCTTCTAGCCTAAGCTTCTTGACTAAGTCCAACCCTCCCGACATCTGTGTAACTGAGATCTGTTTTACAAGAAAACCCTTTCATTTGTTTACCAGACATCCGCCCTGCCCACCTCTACATCCCACACAGTGGCCACAAAACTGCTCGACTTATGGTTTCCAGGAGGATTTAAGTGCCCAGAGACACTCAACTCCATGCTCTAAGTAACTGCCCAGGCAACCTGACTTGCAGGTTTGTCTACTGATTACAGGTGGTAGTGAATTCCCAATGGAGCACTATCATTCACTGGAGAAGTCCTAAGTCCATACAGATCATTGGCCACTCCATCACTCCTTCATGGCTTCTCCAGCCATGAGGAAACAATCTAAAACAAAAACAAGACAAAGGGGCTCTGGATTTAGCTCAATGATAGAGCACTTATCCAGCATGCCCAATATTCTGGGTTCAGTTCCTGTACCACATACACAACCCAAAATTCCTCAAGCTCCAAAATTCCTCCAAAACTTTACCCCCCATTCCCACCCTATGGAAATGTTACTAACACCCGCTCTTCAAACAGCATATGGGAAGAGCACAGGGATAAGCTTTTGTCACTTTAGCTGAGTATTCAGGTCAGAATCAAGAAAACAGGAAGGCAAGCATCAAACTAAACTCGGACTAGATTTCCAGAAAGGTCTTTTAAAACAGGCAAATTTTTATCGCTTTAGGGGCTTTCAAGAATTATGAGGTGAATGGAGCCAGAAATTTGACTGATAATTCCCTCCCCGTTTGTGTATTAAGTAAATGGAGAAGCAAGGATACACTACGCTACGCAAAAGCATCATCACTGAGCAAATCTCTTTTAGTCTGAAAGTGAGCACTTTCAGTACTGGGCCATTCCACTGATCTGGAATGGCCATAGCATTTCTGTGTTTTCTGAGTCCTACAAATATTAAGGAATATTTATGTCCTGAAAGCCTTAATTTTCTACTAAGTGAAAGCTGAGGGTGCAACGAAGTGGTAGCTCGGGTCTAGTGTGTCCTGGGCCCTGGATCCCCAACACCAAAAATAAAATTAAAATAATAAAATAAGTGAGTGAAAAGGACCAAAAATAGGCACGATAATAATGGTTTGAAATGAAGTAGTGTATGAGCACTTTGTAAACTACAAAGTTCTATGTAAAGTAATACAGAGTTTCCAAAGAACAGATTCATAGTGAAAGTTCTCCTTACCTGAGACATAGCTCTGGAGTTGATGGGTTTTGTTTATGCTTTATCTCGTTTTAGAAAAAAAGAAAAGTGCTTTGTTGGGCCGGAAAGAAAATCCACACATGTAAAATGTGAGGCCATGAGATGACTCAGTGGTTGTGTGTCTGTCACCAAATCTGGAGACCTAAGTTTAATTCCTAGAGTCCACATGGTGGAAGGAGACAACTGACTCGTAAGAGTTGTCCTCTGATCTCCACATTTGCCATGGCACACATATACACATATGTACACACACCTAAATAAATAAACGTAACAACAACTTTTTTATGTTGAGTGCTTTTACAATTTGCAAGATACGGTGAATTCTGGCCACCCAAACCTCTGCCCACTCCAGGCCCAGCAGGAAGTCCTCACTGGGGGTCCTGGGAAATGGCAGAACCTGTTTCTGGGACGGCCTTGGGCTTGCCTTTCCATAACTAAAAAGGAAATACATTAAAACAATGAAAAGCCCTCCCAACAGATCCCACCTTCTTTGGTGGCCACTTCCTTCCTTCCCTCCTTTTCCCTTCCCTTCCTGCTGAGCTACTCTGCCCCACCTTCCTTCCTGGAGAGGGGGACCTGCCCTTTCCTCTCGCTGAGCTGGTGCCAGAGGATGAACAATGTGGCCGCTGTGCTTGAATGCTTGAGTGTGCGTGTGCGTGTGTATGTGAGAGAGAGAGAGGGAGAGAATATGAATGTGTGTGTGAGAGAATGAGTGAGTGTGTATGAGACAAAGCAAAAAGTGAGAGGCAGGGATGGAGTGCCAGATGTTTAGGCCTCAAGGTGTTATTTGAAGTCTTTAGCCAGTTCCCAGTCGTTTCCTTTGCTTGGATTTCCAAGCAGAAACTGATGACAGCAAGAGCAGCAGAATTCCACAGCGCCACTCACAGTGCCCAAATAATGTGATTTCAGGGTGGTAGTAAAAAGTGTGGCAACAAGGACACACAAAGGAGATTCGACTTAGGTGGCCGTCCGCAATCTTTCTTCGGTCCCACAGACCCTATGAGAAAAACTGAGCAAAGGAAACCTGGAAAGAAGCAGAGGCAGAGATGTCAAAGGACGTCATCGAGAGTTTCTGTAAGCGTTTTTGCAGGGCTGAGGATAGAAAGCAGGTTCTGATAAAAGGGGACAGGACCACCAAAAAGGAAACGTGGGGCTGAGACATAAGGGAAGCAGTCATGGACAAAGCAACCAAAGGAGACAGGGTCGGGGAGGGGCCAAACGGAGTCCCGGTTAAGACAGCTTTGGAGAGAAGGCCAAATTTGAGGTGGGAAGCACAAAAGACGGCTCTCTGGGAAGCAGCTGAGAGGGGTGGGAAGAAGGGAGAGAGGAAGACGGCAGGAGGCACAGGAATCAAAGGCTTCGCGAGGGAAGGGGGGTGTGTGTGTGTCCCAAGAAAGGTGCCCAGGAAGTCCCCCTTTGTCTGGTGAGGACGGCAGCGGGGCCAGCACGTGCAGCTGGGAGCGCCCCGGGCCGCCAGCTCCTCGACGCGCGGGGGCGGCCCTGCCGATCAACGCGAGCCCCTCGCCCGCGCTCCAAAAGGGGCGCATTGTTACGTTCCGGGCCGCAGCAGATTGCCACTGTCCTGCAATACCCTCGCACCCTGGCACCGCGCCACTGGCACGGCCGGGGGGGGAGCGGTTGGTGGAAATAACTGCGCCGTTCCCATAGCAGCGACTCCCGCCCCCGCCCCCGCCCCCGCCCCCGCCCCCGCCCCGCCCGTCGGCCCCTTGCCTCGGCTGCCTACCCCTCAGCTCCGGGGTAACCCTGGCAACGGCGGCTGCAGAGCAGACTCCGACCGCGGCCGGCCCCGGCCCTGGCCCCGCCTCCCGCCCGGGGCTCCGGGCCGGCCTCGGCCTGCTAGGCGGCGGGGCAGCACCAGGGCCTTGCTGTGGGCGCCAGCTCAGGAAGCCTCCCCTCCCCCTCCACGCGACCGGCCTGGAAAGCGGGGAGCAGGGCGGAAGCCCCTTGCAGGGCTGCTCTCTGTACAGCCTCCAGACCTCCAGGTCCCTTTAGATCCTCCGGGTCACCCCGCCCTTCCTCGTGGGATGGGAGGAGACCTTGGCTAGGGATCCTGGTCCTACAGGGCCAGATGACAGGGACCAGGTGAAATGTGGCGCATGGTTGGAGCCCCGGGCCAAAGCGGGAATCATCATCGGGATCCCAGAGTCGTTTGCGTTCCAGGGAAAGCCAGTCTCTGTCCCCTGTCCGTGCACTAGGTGGGTGATCGCAAGTCCCTGTTTGTCTCTGCTAGGATGCTCCCCATCCAGAAAGTTTTGACCATTTATTGTATTGATTATTGTGAGTTTTGTAGATCTCAAAATGTCTCCAGCTTCCCAGGGTATGGGTCAGAATTGAGAGGGCAAGGTTGAAGATAGACCTTTCCTCTCTAGGAGCAGAATCTACTGACATTTGGAATGCGAGCTCCCGAAAGTCCGAGTCCCCAACACCTGGGCGCTTCTAATTTAAGTTAATGTTTAGCTTAGAGAATAGGTACAACTGAATCTATACAATGCCTCATTCATTTGTTCTCGGTGCAGAAAATCTCAAATACACTAAGAAAGTGTTCAGGGTGCTTTGGAATTGGACTCAAATCAAATGAACATAATAAAATATTACTACCTTGCATTTGGAAATTATTTATTCAAAAAAATGTTACCTGGAGCTGGGCATAGTGGTACATTCCTTTAATCCCAGTATTTGGGAGGCAGAGGTAAGTGGATCTCTGTTAGCTGGAGGCCAGCCTTGTCTGCATAGTCAGATCCAGGCCAGGGAAGGCTACATAGTAGCCCTATCGCAAAAAAAAAAAAAGTTACCTCATTCCATGTCTATTTTTTTTTTCTTCAGACTCAATGAAATACCAGAGGAGAAAGCAAGGACCCAGAAGGAGACAAAGACAAGTGAAACATTTCTACTATGGTTATAGGAAGAACTTGAGTTTAGTCTTTTCAAGTTCTTTGAGGCCTGTCTCCTGTGAAGTGGGTATAGTAGATCTTGGTGTGGTAGCTTGATTAGGCTATTTAGACCTCATTTTCTTCATCTATGATGTTGTAGTTTAAAGATGAGATGAAGCAATGTATGAACTATTCTTCAAAGGTGCAGGTAGAATATCCAGTACTTTAGTTATTAAAACATATGCAAATTGGCTTCAAGTCATGATTCTTGTACTGTAGTTGCAAAATGTACAGTGGGAAGGGTTTCAGATCTGTGTGTGATGGGGGCAGGTCTGAGGGGTTCTGTGTCCTAATGAATTGTCTCCCTCCCCCCTTCATATATTGAAGCTCTAATGCTTCCTGTGACTATACCTGGACTTGGAGTCTGTAGAATATAACTAAGATTAAATGAGGTCATAAGGGTGGGGCCCTAATCTAATAGTACTGTGGCCTTATAAAATAAAGAGAGTTCTGCCAAGAGAGAAAAGAGGCTATGAAGGGAACTCTTACTAGAGTGTCCAGGCTGACACCCTGATCTCAGACTTTCAGTATCCAGAACTGAGAACTAACTTTCTGTTGCCTAAGGATACCCCGTCTCCCCAGTATATGCTGCTCCATTATGGCAGCCAGAGCAGACTAAGACAAATATGTCTTCCCTTGGAGCTAAGTGCTCCCTCCCTACCACCTCCACCACCTGGCGTTTTGTTCAGCACTTCCACAGTTGTCTCATTTTTAATTCATAACCGTGAGAGTTGGAATTGGCAAGATTTATTTTAAAAAGGAGAAGCTAAGACTAAGAAAGATTACATGCTGAAAGTCAGGCAGACTGAGTGACCAAACTAGGACTTGAGTCTCCCCAGACAAGGGCGAGTCCTTAACCAGAACCAGATTCTGAAGATAAAAAGATGAATATGATTTAGAAGTAGGGAGGGCAGGGTCAGGTCAGGAAAAGAAACAGGTGAACAAATAATTACAGACGTGTCTTCTGGGATTAATTGGCTCAGCAGGTATGTGGGAAGAATGGTCCAGGTGGAGGAAGCATGAAAAACATGACTTTAGAGGCAGCTACAAGTGCTGCTGAAGTTAGGAGACAAGAGAGCGGAGATACCTCAGATGCCATTGGAAAGAAGGCTCCTCCTTTCCCTACCAGAGATTAGGATGGCCTCCCTTGGGTCCTGGCCAAAGGGGAGAATCAAACTTAGGCAGAGTCCTAAAGGAGCTAATATCCCTAAGGAAACAACAGAAAACTCTTCGGTTAGTTTCATATCCACACTTCTCTAGCAAACTGCCTTTGTTTGTTTGACCTAGGGTCTCCTATGGGTAAGTTTATTACAGCCCTAACCTTTTGTAAGTAAGTGCTAATGTGCTTTAATGAGAAGATAGGCATTGTATCCCTTTGGCTGGGTCTAGCAAGGTCCTCTCCCTTTGTCAATGTTTTCACAGAATTCCTGGTCTCCAGAGGCAGAGTCTTTCTGAAATGAATACATGATCATCTCTAACAATAGGAATGCAGATAAGGACCTTCATTAGTGAAGGAGCAAACATCTGTCCCCTTTCATGAGCAACAGTACAAGCTAGTTAGTCTACTAGGAAGATTCACTTGTCTTCTGTTTTCTTTGTGGGATCAATTTGTTTGTCACTTTTTTTGTTGGTTTTTTTGTTTTGTTTTGGTCTTTTGAGACAGTGTCTCCCTGTAACCGCAGCTGGCCTGGAACTTGCTATGTAGACCACACTGGCCTTGAACTCACAGAGATCCACCTACCTCTGCCTCCCAAATGCTGGGATTAAAGGCATGTCCCTCCACGCTGGGCTATGTTTGTCACATCTTTAATCCACTCTGATTTTCAGGGATTTATCACTTTGTAGCACTCAGACACCCTCTCTAGGGAAGACACTGTAGGGTAGGGAAGAAATGGGCCCAGCAGGAGTGTTTGTACTTAGAGCTCCTCTCCCAGAAACCTGGTTCCCTAGGCCTACCCACCTCCCTGGGGCACTCATTCTGAGTTCCCGGCCAACAGCTAATTTTAAAGGCTGGCTCAGGGATTTCAGCTTCTCTCTGCCTGGCACTGTATGAACACTATCACCTCTGCCTCACTGGAGACCTCATTAGGACTTGAACTCTGGTCTTTGTTCCTTCCCAGCGGGTTCTTTACACGGGGAGGAGAGGTGAAAAGAGGAGGGGGTCAGGTAAGCCCACAACTCCCTGAGCAGCAGGAGTCCAACAGCTTCTGAGAACCGAAAAGTGAGTAAACAAGCAATTACTGCAGAGAGAGCCTGGAGCAGCAACCAGAGAAGCAGCTTAACTAATTTGATTCGACTCCCTGCCTGTGAGGACAGCGCCTACCTCAAGCCCTCCTCCCATCCAGCTTCTTGGGGCTAATTCCACCAGCTCCCCTGCTTTCCAAGTGAAATTCCATCCCCAGTACAAGCAGGATCCCAGGGGTGAGAGGCAGACAGTTATATCCTGACTGAATTCTTGGCTTAGCAATTGTCACTACTGCTCTTTGTTGTAAAGAGAAAGAATACAGTGTGCTGTGATTCTCTCTCTTCCCTATGTCCTTCGGATCCCTCTGCATAGAGGAGCAGAGAAAGAGAAATAAGGAGGTAACTCAGAACTTGAGTCTCAGAGCCTGGAGTGGGAACCCAGCTGAGCTGCAGGAAGTGAAAAAACTCTCTCGCATGCCACCCTTGGCTTGTGAGCAGCCTCTCGCTCACTGCTTCTAAAGCCAGTTTTTTTCACTTCCTCCGCTTGTGCTGACATCAGTGCAGATCTTGTCACAGAAAGGTCTCGTCATAGCATCTACCTTCAAAGACTTTTAAAAATTATCCGGGCTAAGGAGAGATAAGAGATTTAGGATGTTAAAACATACATCCAAGACAGCATACAGTAGATTCCACTGCTGGTATTGGCCCCCATAATTTCTCACCTGGATTTTCCTTTACAAAAAAAAAAAGAAAAAAGCTGGTCTTTCAGCCAGAGCCCGATAACTTGAGTTCTATCCCTAGCACCCACATGGTGGAAGAAGAGAATTGACTCTCAGAAGTTGTTCATCCCCATGTGTGTTGTAGCATGTATGTACCCATACAATAACATGTAATAAAATGTTTAAATATAAACTGGTCTAGCTATGTAGTCCAGGCTGGCTCCAAACTCCTGGTCCTCCTGTCTCTGCCTCCCAAGTGTTAGGGGTTGCAAACCACCCCACTTCTCACCTGGATTATTGAACAGCCCTGTAACTGGCCCTTTTCCTGGTATCTGGTCTTTCTTCTTTTCTTACTCCCAGTCCTCACTCCCTGTTTTAACTAGTGGTAGCTCTAAATGCATAAGTAATTGTGATGAGAGCTGGAGGTAGAAACTGGCTGGGCAGCTTATGGCAAAGACCCCAAAGAAAAATGACCAGTTTCTTTCTCAGCTGAGAGCTGGAAATTCCCTTAGCTAGAGATGCCAGAACTATCTACTCCAAAGATGCTTCTGGTTCCGCCATACCTAGAGGCTAGGGATGCCAATAAGAGGGTCTGTTTTTGTTTTTTTTTTCCTTAACAGTAGTCCTCTGTTCCTGAAAGACATGCTGAGGATGTTAACAGAACCTCAAGGGACCTGGACACTTGGAATGAAAAAACTGACCAGCTCATCTTCCTCCTCCTCTCCTCCCTCCACTAAACCCTTATAACTCCTGAGTAATGAGACTCTTAATGTCTTAATGGTATCCCACTCCTGGGAACACGTGTTCCTCTCCTCCTGCTGTGGTCTCTATCCCTCTGTGGTCTATGAATTTCATTCTTCAAATTCACAAGACAAAAACCCAAAAGCCTCTGGCTTGAGATAGTTATAGTGACCTTGACTTTCTGGAACCCTAGCCTCTTAAGCTAAGCACAACAGAGCTGAGAAAGGCTCTATTGCTCTCAAAGACACCCTGAGATTCCTGTATCAATAGGGCTATACTCCATCCTAAAAGCCATCCTTGGCTCCTGGGGCTTCCTCAGTGCTAGGCAAGTGTTCTACCACTGAGCTAACCATATTTTTAAAGATGAAACCAAACTCCCCTAGCCTTTTGTAGTCTGGCCCCTCTTAATCCTTGAGGCTGTGCCCCATTTCTCACTCATACCCTGACCAGGATGAAGCATTTGAGGTATCCAGCTAATGCTCTTCTGGCCTGAGGGCCTTTGCATATGCACCTCTATCTACTGGAAATGATTTTCCTCTTATTCCAAACAGCTGATTCCAACTGGAACTCAGGATAAAAATAATCTCTTTCCAGTAACCTTTCCCTAGAACTTTCTGGGTTAAGCCTCCCTCATCAATATTCCTGTATCATCATAGTATCGAACATGAATTATAATGATCAGTTTTCCATCTCTCTGTCTAGACATCAAGTTCCTGATTCATCTTTGTATCCAGTGTCTGGCAGGAGTAGGCAGTAAGTAATAGTTGAATGAAAGGCTGACCAGCAGGCAGAAGGGTTCATAGAGGATATGGGGCATCAGAGACTGATAACATCACCTAAATTACACTGTAGGATGAGTAACCTGTAAGTGATAAGTTAGGGCTTGCAGAGCAGAGGGTCTAGGCAAAGGGGAGAACAGAGAACCATGTTTGAAGTCAAACACTGAAGACAAAGACAGCAGAAACTGGAAAGCAGGCTTGGGGAGGAGCGACAGTGAAAAGGGAATGCTGTAAGCTCACCAAGCATTCAGCAGTGTTCACCAGAGGAATAGGGCAGGGAGAAGGGAGGCCACGCTTGTAGTCCTAGCGCTGAAAGGCCATGTGAGTAGAACAAGACAGTAGAACAGAGAAGGCCCTGGATGCAGAGAACAGAATCCAGGAGAGGAGAAGATCTGTTTGTTTTTAGAAAGAGCTTCAGCTAATTAGAACAGAAAGCAAACAGACTGGAGGAATTTGAAATCTAGGTTAAGTTCTGTCTCTGGGTGGTCTAGGTATACAAAGACTAATAAGTTAAAACTTCGCCTAGCTTTTTAGAAAACTGTGACAGAAGCCCAGCCCCGAATGTTGGTCTGTAAAACGTTGTCATCATTTTAACAGGAAATAACCCCACTGCCAAGAGGAGCTATTCGTTTTTCTGCAGTTTTCTCCCGTTGCTATTTCTTCGTTCATCCAACTGTTCTCTCCACAGTCTGCAGTTCTCAGTCCGTTACCTTTATCCTACTTCTCACATTCTTCCTGTTTTCTGACTCTGAGTTTATTTTAGTCTTGTTTCCCTTTAAATCATTACAGACATCTGTCTCTCTTCTTTCCCCATCCTTCCACCCCCTCTCTCTTACTCCTCCTTTCTTCTCCTTACCCTCTTTCCAGTTGCCTTAACAGACCTAAAACTGCTCAGCTTTCTTCACTCTTCCCTCAACATCCAGAGCCTATTTGTTGGACATGTCCTAACCTGTTTTCAGCCTCAGACTAATCCTCTATAATACTGAAAAAGACAGATGAAGTCAGACTTGGTGGGGAGGGAGGGGAGAGAAAAATTCATATCCAGGAAACCCTGTTCATTCATAACTGGCTTTCCAAATGGGAACATGCTTGTAGTATGTGAGCATCCTCATGTGTGCATGTGTGTGTATATGTGTATGTGTGTTCTGCTGGCAAGAAAACGAAATCCTGCTGTCATCATGGTACATATGTATGTTCCAGTATGTCTTAAACTCCTAATTTATAAAGGAGATGAAGCACAGAAATCTCTATCTTTAGGATTAGTAGCTGGTAGCACTAGGGCTTCGGGGAGTGATCCTTTCATTCTCCAGCAACCTCTAGCAGTTTGTTACCTTGCCAACTGGTATGTTGGAGCTTAAGCTGCAAGGGTCTTTGTTGACTGGGATCGACGAGACTGTAGGTTGCCGAAACTAACAAGGTCCCTGGAGTAATTTATTAATGTCTCTGGTCTCTTCTTATTTGACAGAAGAAGGAAAAGAAGATGTTTACTCCTTCTGCAAAAAGACACATATTTAGGAATTTATATCTATTCAAACCTTATCACCCTCCTTTTAGGTGTTTCTGGCCTCTATTGGTCCTTGTCTTAAGACATTGACAGGCCCTTTCAGTTGAACCAACCTTCTTTCTGTTGTCTTGATTCTCTATTTCATTTTATGCCAATTTTGGAGGGAAAGGAAGTTATAATCAGAGCCTCCACAGCCTTCCTTCCATACCCTTTCCCTCCTTTTTTAAAAAATACTTTATTATTTTCATTTTATTTGTATGAATGTTTTGTGTGCATGTCTATAATATACCCATGTTGTGCAGTGCCCATAGAAGCCAGAAAAAAGCGATGCATCTCCTAAAACTGGAGTTACAATTGTTAGCTACCATGTGGGTGCTGGGAACTGAACTCAGGTCCTCTGCAGGAGCCCCCAGTGCTCTTATACTACTGAACCATCTTGCCAGCCCTTCAATTCCCTTTATAATCTAGGTTTTCACTTCCATCTTCCCCAGGAACATCCATGACAATACTTAGTTCAAGGACACTTTGTTGCTGTCTTCCTTGACTTTTCTGTTGCTCATCCCATTTGGTAGGAAGTACCTTGGCTCTACATCCACCTCTCCATGTACCACTGCTCCGTTTGACCACAGCATCTTCCAGCTCCAGCCACTGCCTCTGGGCTCTCTCCATCAGTAGGTCTTAGCTTTCTGCCTTTCTTTCTTCGCTGCAGCTTCTTTACTCCTGCAGTTCTACATCTGACCATATCTCCCCCTCGAGAAGCAACATGTATGGAAAGGTCCAGAAACCTGCAGGAATCTTGCTCAAACTGTAAATCATTCCATATGGCTGGAGGCAACATATGAGGGAAGGAATGACAAAAGGGAGCTAGGCCTCCCCTGACCTAAAGCTGAGAGATTCACACTTGATCATGAGATCAGTAGAAATATCTACTTCTTAAATTTTTATTTGCAATTCAGTCACCCAGGGATCTCATTAAACTGAAGCTTCCATAGGTTTGGATGAGGCCTCAGACTCCACATTTCTGATATATTCCCAGATAGTTAAAGCACCACACTTTGAGGAACCAGGAAGTCAACCATACCTCTGTGCTATTGATTTGTTGTTGTTCTGTGTTGTTTTGGGGTCTTCTCTGGAATGTACTCACCTTGAGGGCTAGGGGTCTGTTGTTGACACCTTTGTATTCTCCACTGATGAGTTTCTTCTGGGTATTCTTAAAAATAATGGAACCCGGGACTGAACTGTTCCTAAGTATATTTTTTAGCTTTGTTTCACAAAGTTTATCTTTTGATCACAATTATAAAGCATGTAGACATTTTAAATCAAGTAGACATTTAAAAAAAAAAAACCCTAAATAGAAATCAAGAAAAAATGAGTGACTTTCCAAGTTGAGTCACATTTTCAATTTCAGACTCATATTCCCTTGCTCAGAAAGGTCTCACAGAACCAAGCAAAGATGACTTCGAGCACTGCCTCTGCTTGGGTCACTAGACTATTCAAAAGGATACACAACTTGCTTGCTGGCCACCTCAGTTATTCTCTCCTGTCTGATAAGCAACTATCTCATTTCCTCTCATGTGGGCATTCGGGATCCTTAAGGAATGGCAAGGTCCAGAGAGGCCAGATGCCTGATACTGAGGTAACTGGAAGCAGACAGCTGGGCCAGCCCACAGCCAGAGTCACCCACATGCCACATTAGTGAAGCTAAGAGAGCGCCCTTTAAAAGAGCTTGTAGATAGAGCTAGGAGGCACCCACAGAAATGACAGGACAGTAACTACCCCAGAGAGTGTCCCAGGCATCTAACTTCAGCTTCTGAAACTAAAGCATTGCTTTTAGTCATTTCTCCCATGACCATAAAAATAAAAGTCACTCTAGTCTCTAAAATAGGTCACATTGTGGGGGAGGGGAGCTGATGAATGCAGATGTCAAGGAATTTTCACCCTTTTCCAAACCAAAAATAAAACTTGGAAACTGTCTGAAGAAAATGAGAGTTACAGCTTAAGAGCAGCTGGGGGAGGGGAGGGGTCCTGCCCTCAATTCACTTGGCCCACAGCAGACCTTGGGCAGTGAACTGGACTCAGTGACAGTTCTTCCCGATGACTGCCCACTCCCGACAACCCTGGATTCACAAACCTCAAGCTCACTTCCGGCCATCATCTCTGATGCATGATGCAAATAACTGCTCTCCTCTCTTACTCACTGTAAAAAGCCTCTATTGATTAATCAAAGACTATAGTGGGAGACAAGGCAAAGGGGCCTTTTGGATTTCTCCATCCAAGTGGTTCTGCGATTCATTATCTGTTCTATAAAGCAGCACATGCAATTCCAGCAAAGGCTGGGGGAGCAGTAACTGTGGAGCCCACGTGTGGGCTCCCCGGGCTTTGCCTCTCCTTCTTGCATCTGGCCACCAGCCAAGCTGGCTTCCAGCTGCTGCTCCTGTTTCAAGCATGTAGACTCCCCTTTCCACCCCTGCTGTTATGAAGGGATTGAGGGCTCTGGTGAGGCACAGGGAGGGAATGACAACTTCTAGCCAGCACAGCTGTGGCCTAGTCTTGGGAGACTGTAAGTCTCAGGGTCAGGAAATCCAAATCTTTACTCTTTTTTACTGGGTATTCACATTCTTAATCATGACTCTTCTTTTCTAAGCAGACTTTGCCCCAGGCAAACCATGAATAAGAATAACCTCAGAAGGCAGAGAGATGACTTAGCAAGACCTAGACAGACTGGTGCAACTACCTATGCCATGAGGGTCCAGACGATACAGCAGATAGGTGGGAGTAGCCAAATGGGTATATCCAAATGGGAGCAGCTTGGAGAAACCCTAATGGCTGGTATCCAGGATGCAAGAAGGAGATCATACATAGAAAGCAGCCATGGGAAATTCTCTACCTTAGAGATGACTTAAGTGTTTTGAATAGAGGGAACATGGATTTTGAAGAGGAGAATGGTTTGGTTTTTACTTTTGCTTTTGTTTTCGCTTTGTTACTTCAGAACAAACAAGTTCCCAGGGGTGCTAGGGATAAGGGGATGGGGGGACAGAGAGATGGAAGAATAAGCAGGTGGGAACACGAATTTCACTCATCTGAGTACTAGAAAAACTGAAAAGAGCCTTGCCTTAGGGGCTGGGGAATCCTGGCAGATGTCCAATTCGTAGGAAGAAAACAGAGAGCTGGGGGCAGAACTAACATGGCTAAGTGAGTTGGGAAAGGGACAACTAATTCTCACCTTCATCCTGTAAGTCAGGGATGTAGCTTATCACACAGACCTAGGGACCAGGTCTCAAAACACATCATAGAAAATGCTTAGTAAGTCTGGATTTACCAACAAACATCACAGGCCTCCCCTGTGCCAGTTCCCTGAATCGCCTGCTACAGATGCTCAGTGGCAATGCTAGTGAAAGCTAGTGCTTCTTACAGCTTCCAAAAGCTGACAAGTACTCTCATATCTGCCCATAAGTGGGCAGCATCCAGTGGTGGAGACTGCTGTTGGTCCACAGAGAAGGGCAGAGGGAGAAGGAAGGCCCCTTTCAGGAATGCAGTCCCTGGAGATTTTCCCCTTCCCTGTTTGTAGGATTCCAGAGGCCTGAGACAAACCCCAGGATGAAGTCCAGCAAAGATGCTTTGGGCTATATCCCTCTGGACAGAGAACTTACTGGAGAGGCCTCTTATTTTTAAAATCTTCATTCCCACTCGGGGAGGGGATGGTGGTACACATTGGGAAAAATCTGTTTGGATAAGGAAGGAGGCATCAACTAGATGTGTGTATTTTACACTTTTCTGCTTTTGTATTCTCTATTGTAACCTTAAGAGATGTTACTGAAAAAGTTCAAGGGCATGTGTTAAGATTGCAGCAGTTCCTAAAATCAACTTTGCTTCTACTGCTTTTCCTCCCAAAGCTTTCCACTGGATAGAATTTTAAATTCAAACAATGGTTCAAAGTCTGAGAGACAAACTGCTCATTACTGGAAAGAGCGCCAGGAATCCTGGGACTCCGACCTCTCTCCCCACTGGAGCACTGCACCTCACTGTAAGGGCTTCTTTTATAGTCACAGGAAGGTTGTATCACCATTTCCTTTCATCCTATCTTCTTCTAGGAACTGCTGGGATAAAAGGGAGCCTCCAAGAATGAAAAATTCACAAACAGGACAAGAATAAAATATTTAGGGCAAAAGACCAGAAGTCCTTTGGTTAGTGAACTGAACTAACTATTCAAAAAAAAGGGGAAAAAAAAATGTTTTTAAGTGTAAAGAAATAAGCATCCATCAAACTCCACGTCACAGTATTAGCCTTTAGACTGTATCATACTGGCTCTAAGCTATATTGTCATGCCCTGTAGAGACTCTGATTAACCCAATGACACAATGAAGCAGTTCTGTCATTAATTTCATTCCCAATATTAACATTTGTATTATGAGAAGCAATCCACCAAAGCAGTTAAAAGGTCCATGCCTTTTAACAATTCCCCATCCCCCAAAATCTAATCTATGAGGAATGGACCGGCTATTATTAGATGCCACAGAGCAAACTCAGGCATTTTGGAAGGGCAGTTCAAGCTTTCTATCATTGGTTCTTTCTGGTATGTACAACTGATGGTTTCTGAAAGCAAAGAAAAGTTTGAATGGACATGGTTGGGAGATGCTGAACTAAACTCTATCACCTTTATTCTCTATTAATGATCTTGGAGTACTTGTCCAAAAGAACTTGAAGAATCTTGTTGTTACACAGCAGTTAAAAGTTTTCAGGTGTGTGTGGTATCTAGCTCAATGGTAGAACATTTGTCTAATATGCTGGGGCCCTCCCAAAGTGGTTAAAAAGTCTACTAAACTAAAACTCCTATTTCTAGTCACACTGCATCTCATTCAGCTATGATAACCCTACTTGGACATCAGGAAGCCTCTCTCTTGTTCAGGACCTATCAAATGAGCATGGCTTAAGAAATATTCTGTGCCAAGCAATTCAGGATAAAAATAACTCCCATGATTTATTTTTGTTTTGGTTTGGTTTTTTGCCTTGGCTCATCACAGAAAGCATTTGTATATCAACAAGAACTTTGTTCCTTGCAAGTTTCCACTCCTGTTTACTCCTTTCTTAAAAGAGAGTCGTTTGATAAAATCCAAGAAAGTCACAGGATTAGTGTTAGACAGAAACTGTAACAAACTATGCTGGTAGAACAAACTTTCATGTCTACCAAGTGTCCAGAGAAAAAGAGAAAGAACCCATACTCACTGACAGCATAAATTAAGAATAGAAATACCCTTTCCCTCATTTTCTACAAATGCACATAATTCTTTTACCACAGCATCTGCTTTATACCCAGAATTCACTTCTGTATCAACAGTAATTAATAGTGTGTGCTTACCAAGTATGAGGTACTTGTTTCTTTTTTGGGGAGTGGGGGGTATCTTTCTGAGACAGGTTCTCACTCTGTAGCCCAGGCTGGCCTCAAACTGGAGATCCCCATCTCAGTTTCCCAAGTGCTGGGTATTGCCAGTGTTTTTTTGCCAGTGTGGAGCACTTTGCCCCACAGTTACAAAGTACTTTGTAAGACCATTAACTCATCAATTTTCACAGTCCTATGAGGTAATTACAATTATCCTAATTTTACATTTGAAAAAACAGAGTTGAAGTAACTCGTACAAAGGTCTCAGGTGAGGGGCAGAGCTGAGATATAAGCATTCTAGCTTCCAGAGCCCATGCTGTTATACTGTGTGGCTTCTGCAAAAAAATATGATTAAAAAAAGTTTCCTACACAGCTATATACCTATCAAATATAATAGTTTACATTCTCTAAATTAAGCAGACACATGTTTCCATGGTTCATCTCTGTGTGAAACCAAAGATCAAGAAAAATCTTAGTCTCATTGAAAGGTACAGTTCTCTTTACCACACCAAATGTTACCTTTCAAATATAAAAGCACACTCAAACATAACTGCATTCTAGAAACAGGAAATGTCTGCAGAATTAAGGTTCTGAACACCTTCAGTTTAAGCAGTTGGCACTTAATGGCTCTTTAGTGGTTATAATAGAGCTTATGTAGCTAATCTCTAAAAGAAAAACAAAGCAACTTAATAACACCCTGATAAGAGAATGTTTTATTCTCTGTATATGTTATTATGATGATAGAGTATAATGCAAAAAGCTCCCCAAGCTTAAGGAACCAGTAATAGTTTTGCAGAAATAGCAAAACAATGGCTATGACAGAAGTTTGTGTAACTAGAACTTAAAGGCCAAAGCATTATTTCATATGCTCCTTTTGTTTAAAGCTATAACCTTTATTTAAAGCTCTTTCCTCAGTTTCTCCCATCTCAGCATTCTATTTAGTTATAAACTGGAACTATCTTTTATTTAAATTGGCCTGGCTGTTATCTGTTTATCATGATCAAAATATATATCATCATCCAGGTGACAAAGGCCAATCAGTCAGTTTTGCTAAATGAGAATTAAATGGGCCTAACCCACCTTCCTTATCTGATTATTAAAGTACACGATTTCACTTTCACCAATGCATGTACTTTCTACAGCTATACTAGAAAAGTAAAAAGGTCTGACATATTGTGGATACAGAGATGGGCCTGACATTTTGAACAAGCCAGTCTCACTGATTTCTTCAAACTTGATCCTGCTAGGCTCCTAAGGTGAACTGCTGGCTAACACAACCCTGGCCCCAACCAATTCAAATCAAAAGATGATGATCCAGGGTATATAAATTAGCAGAAGGCTAAAGCAAAGTTTTGATGAAAATTAATTTGTGGAAATGATAGCCTTCAAAACTTATTTATTTCATCTTAGACACCAGATTAGGCTGTAGAAAATCAAACTGACCTCAGCTAACTGTAGAAAAGGCAGTAGTAGTGGCAGGTTTCAAGAAACTGCCAGTCATCCATACCAGTACCTAAAAGCAGTATGATATGGGGGTAGGGAGAAAACCCTTGAATGTACCCTTGATACTTGGTGAAGCCAACCAACAATATCCCCAGTCTATGAATGACTAATACTAAGAACCACACCTTCCATTTTCTAGTCAGCCCGTTCTTCCCCTCCTCCCACTTCACTAGAAACCCAGACAAGCAGGCAGTTAAGTTGCTTCAAAATATTTAATACGTGTTAGACACGTAAAGTTACATTTTTATACAAAAAAATCAATACAGAGGAGAAAATACTGTACAAAAACCTTATCAGCTCCCCAACCTTTATACAACAAAGACTGGAGTCACCATATCTACAAAACCGTAAGAGTCTTTCCACTTAGGGCTTGTCTGTAAACTTTGTTTCATTAACCACTTTTTAAAAGCACTGTGTAGTAGTTTTGAGCTAGAGCTTTTAAAAATATATCTTTTCTCTATAAACTCCGTATTTCCAAGCTTGAACTCCTCCGTAAAGTTCAGCAAGCTTTTTTCCCCTGTGGGGAATTGCAAGTCCCTTATTGTTCCCCTTTCCCAGAGTAATCACAGGGTAGAAGCGCTTCTTCTGCGCCAGAGAAAGGTGGGGAGGGAGAAAAATAATACAAGTCTCACTCCAGACTAACTCCCTCTAAGGAAATCCTGGGAGGAAACGACACTCCGGTGCAGTTCTAGCTTTGAGAGGTGTATGTAAAGTCCCTCTCCCCCAAGATCGACGGGGAACTCCCCTGCTTCGGGCCTTTCAAGCCGCTTCCTTCTCTGTGCCGCCGCCAGAGGAAAGTCCCTGTCTGGGCCCCCAAAATCTTGAGCCCCGGGACCCGGTGGTGCATTCCAGAAGCAGAACAAGACAAACTTACAACACATATACACACCGAGACACAAAAGTTAACGATCGGTCAATCGTTCTCTTCCAATGAGCCTCCAACTCCAGGTCTCAGGATGAGACTCGAGAGCCACGGCCCAGCCGTGTGGCCCCGCCGGGGGCAAAGTGCTGCCCGGCAGCACCCAGTCTCCCCAACGCGCTCAGCGTCTGCGGTCTCCGGGCGTCCTCGCGGCCGGGAGAGGCCCGGACCCTCACTTCGGGGACGCCCGCTGCTCAAGCTCAGCCCGCTCGGGGGACCCTGGGGAGGCTCAGAAGGCCACGATGGCTGTGCTCCAGGGGTTCATATCTCTCAGCACAGGCTTATCGCAGCAGATCTGCCCCGGCTCGGCGGCTTCCGGGCCGCCCTCGTCGACCTCCTCTTTCTCCCGGCCGCCCCCGGGGCTTTTCCGCAAAAGTCCGGAGAAGCTGGAGCCGAAGATGCTGATGAGGTTAGCCACGTTCCCGGTCTCCATCTCCTCCTCGCCGTCCTCCTCGCCCCCGCCCGGCTGCTCCTCCAAGTTCCGGCGCGGCTTCTTGAGCGGGGTCGAGCCGGGCAGGGCGCAGCCCGCGCGGCCTCCGCCCACGCCCGCAGCCCCGCGCTTCCTGGGGCCCAGGGCGGGCGGCGAGGCCGGCGGGTCCTCCCCGGCCCGGGGCCCTTCGGGGGTCACGTCCGAGCCTGCTACAGCCGTCGCTCCGCGCGGTCGCTCCACGCGGCCCCAGGCAGCCGCCGCGGAGGCCGCCTCTGCGCCAGGGAAAGCGTCCTCCGCTCCGGCCACCGCGGGCTCCGCGTTCCCTGCTCCCGGCGCGTAGGTCCCGGCGGGGCGCTCCGGTTCCGGCAGCGGCTGCGGCTGGGTCTCGGACTCCGGCTCCCGCCAGGCGGCGCGGGCGGTCGGCGGGGGCGGCTCTCCCCAGCCCGCCGGTAGTCCGGCTACCGGCTCTCCGGGCTGCTGAGGCGGCACCACCGCCGGGGTCCCCGCGGGACCGGTCAGGTAGAGGCCAGGACACGGGTCACTCAAGTAGACCTGGCGGGCACTGCGCAGCACCAGCGACACCAGGAGGTTCTTGTGCAGCTTGATGCCCCCGCGCTGGACGCGCGAGTTGTAGATTTTGCCCAGGGAGATGCTGACGATGCGGTGAGCCTCCAGCTTGAACTCCATTCTGCCTCCGCTTCTCTGGGTGGGCGCTAAGGTGTCAGGGGTGAGCACCGGCTCGTGTTCCAAAGCTGAGAGAGGCGTGAACAGATCCGCCCCTGCTGTGCACCCTTGGTGCCTGAAAGGTCGGTAGAGGAACAGCCCAGTGATGCACAGAACGCTTCGCCTCTTCTCAGCAGACTAACAGATCAGTCCTGAGGTCGCTCTCTAAACGGGAGCCAGGCCACTCCGCGCCTTATATAGACTCCTCGAACGCCAATCACAAAGCGTTGCCAACCGTTCTGGGCGGGCTTATGTGCCTCGTGCGCGCCTGCGACCAATCGGAGGCGGAGGAGGGGCGCCGGGGCCGGTTCGAACGTTAGTCCCGCGGAGCCTACTCTTAAAGGGGACGTTAGCCGGCTACCCAATGATCAGTACCTTGTGGTCTGGACTCCAGGGAGGTGCCAGGGAGTTCGGCTCACAGAATTGTTTTATAGTCAGGGACTCCGCTTTGTGAGCCGGGTTGCCTGAACCAAAGAGAACAAAACTTGTGGAGCTTTCATTCCAGCCCCATGCGGGAATCTACTCCACAATAAAGTTCTGCTCCTTTCTTGGTCAATTTTGACCTGTTCACATCTGTAACCTGTGGTCATTCTTGGCAGAAATGAAGATGATAGCAAAACAAGGCAGTTGGGGGCACTCAGTGACATAATACTATAAGGTATTGAGACATTATTTTGGAGTGAGCCCCTTTCCCAGTACAGTCACACTCAGCTTTTGGCAAGTCTAACCACAAAGAAAAGGGGATGTTCCAGAAGTTCCTAAACGTCTAGCTTCCAATCAAAAAACTGTGTTCAGGTACAAAGGTTTTGGGTCTCACCAAAAGCTGGCATCTAACACTTTGTTCCCTAGATTCTAGAACATAAACAGTTTCCATAGAGATTAAATGGAAAATTGTTATGTATTTCTCCGCAATGATTTCTTTTTAAATACAATAACTGACTGATCTACTCTTGAGAAAATCGAGTAAGTACTAAAAATACAAATGGGGAAGTCCTGGGTTCCCATAACAATGTCATAATTTTTTTGTATATCAAGTTAAAATGTGAGGAATTGTGTTCTAGAACTTTTCTAGTTAGTCAGTAATGTAGTCCATTCAAGGAGTCATAAGTACCTGGCCATAAGATCCACAAGACTGTCCAGGGTCCTAAACTGTGCAAGTAAGAGAGCTGGTTCTAGTGTCACCAACACCTCACCACATACCAGCCTGATAGATCTGCCAATTACCTCATAATCTTTTAGTTCCAATTCTAAAAAGGGAGAAATCACCTATACATCTATTATTATTCAGAAGATAACTCACTGCTCTCAGATACAGTATGAATAATAAAACTACCCACAGTTTCCATGGAGTTCATGTGAAACAATTGGCTTGGCCTTATACCAAAGTTTGGCCAAGCAGTGTATTTATTTTGGTGGCCGCTTCCCAATCACAATCCGGATGCCCTCAGATGTGATGGCTCAGATCACTTCCTGCTGGTACCTGAAGCCTACAGTTCCTCCCCTCTAGGAATTTTCAGCCCACATAGAGGAGAGAAAATTATTATAAAACCTGACAATATGCTGAGTGATGAGATTTTTTTTCTTCCACCTTCTTTCTTTGAGAACTTTTCAAACCCATTTTAACAAATATTTATTGAAAATTGGACTCTAACTCAGCATCCAGATGCTGATCACCAAATCCTTATGACAACAGAGACTTTGCTCCTCATTCTTCAGGTATCTAAGGTTCTGATGACACCTACTTCATTACCATTACAAAGAACCTATTCAGGGGAACATATAGAGTGGTATGCACAGGCAGTGGGGCATCTCACATGTACACTTAGTGACTTGCCAAAAGGTACTTAGGCAAGTGTACAGCAGTGTTCCATGTTCCTGTCTGTAGTCGTTACTTTTCTGTTGCTGCGATAAAACATCACAGCCAAAGCAACTTATAGAAGGGGGAGTTTATTTGGTTGATGGTTCCAGAGGATAAGAGTCCATCATGGTGGAGGAGGCAGCCCGAGCAGAAAGCTGAGCACTGACATCTTCAAGCACACACAGGAAACGGACGGAAAAAACTGGAAGTAGGGCAAGGCTATGAACTCTCAAAGCCAGCCCATAGCAACAAGGCCTGCACCACCTAAAGAGTCCATGACCCTCCAAGACAATGCAACCAACTGACCAAGTGTTCAAATACTTGGGTTTATGGGGGACACCTTTCATCTGAACCACCACACTGTCCAACACAGGTTGCTTAAATTTATATGCCAACTGACAGTTCCTCTGGAGTGTACTCAGGGAGCCAGATAATGATGATCATGAATAAGGGCAGCACTCGAAACTTCACTTCTTTTATCAGCACTACTGATTTTATAAACAACAGAGGTCATCAACCCCATTCCTACCCAAATTTCCTCATAAACCTGAAAACAGTAGGGTTTTGTGGGAATCCAAATATTCTTTATTTTTATTTTAGGTGTATTTATGTTTTGCCTGGATAAGCGCACCATGTGCATTCAATGTCCCTGGAGGTCAGAAAGGAGCATCTGATCACCTGCAACTGGATTTACGATATTGTTATTAGCCTCCATGTGGGTGCTGGGAACCAAACCTGGATCCTCTGGAAGAGCAGTCAGTGCTCTTAATCACTGAATCAACTCTCCAGCCTTGTGGATCTGGACATTCCTAATAAGGCTTTCAAGCATCCTGGCAGGACCAAGGCCTCAGGTTTCACCAGACCTCTACAATCAACTGGAAAAAGTCTGAATGTTCTTTAAGGCACTATAAAACTATGGTTAAGAGAATAGCCTGTGCAAGGGCATGGTGGCACACGTCTTTAATCCCAGCACTCAGGAGGCAGAGGCAGGAGGATTTCTGTGAGATCAAGCCAGCCTGATGTATACAGTGAGTTCTAGGCCAACTGTGGCAACAGGGAGACCCTGTCTCGAAAAACAACCACAGACTGCTGGGTTGGAATCCCAGCTCCATTTCTTGCAAGCTTGTGTGCACTTTGAAAGTTTTTTCATCTCCTTTTGCTTGTCTTTTTCATTTGATTACAGAGGCAATAATAGTATCTATCTCTTGGAGTCTTTGTGAGGCCAGAACAAGATAATATATATAAAATTTTAGCATAGCTCTGGAGATCTCACATGTTAGTTATTAGAACACATTACCCCACACTTGATCTTGGAGTAGCAGGAGAGGCTGGATATGTAAGGAACATGGATAAGAGAAAGTGTGAGCAAAGAAGGTATATTTAAAGAGGTGCTTAAAGTCCTACGGAAGATCCACAGACTCTAAGCAGTGAAGTAAGAGTAGGGAACAGAGAACACCCCATTTGTCAGGTTGTCAGGGTGATAGTAGGTTATGGATGCCTCAGTAAAAGAGATAGGGACACAGAAACCTACTAAAAATTCCCCTTAATAATCCATCACAGGATGGATTCTAGAACAGTTGGTGCACAGACCACCATTCAAATCTAAAGTTTTTGTGAATATTTAAGCAAAGAGTCATGAAAGCCTCACCTAGATAGAGATAGCAAGAGTGAAATAACTAAGAGAAAGGGCTGGGGAGATGGCTTCAAGAGAAAAGTGCTTGCTGCTAAAGCATCAGGACCTGAGTTCTGATCCCCAGCACCCACATAAAAAAAAAAAAAAAAAAACCAAACCCAATAATAAGTTCTTATAAACCCCAGTGCTGGGGAGTACAGGCAATCAGATTTGAGGGGCTCATTGGCCAGCCAGTCTACCTGAAACAGTAAGTTCCAGGTTTGCTGAGAAACCTTGTTTCAACAATAAGGTAGGAGTACAGCATGTACAGGGGAGGGGCTAGTGATGCTTGACCCCTAACTGAGGAGATTTGGGCAGGTTATGGTTGCTGAGGGAAGGACAGTTTTCATCCGTGTGACCCATGGATAACCAGAGGATAACCTTATACCCATGTGCATTCTGGGATCATTAATTCGACCCAGTGGGTTATAAAAGGAGGAAGAGAAGGAAACAAAGTTAGAAGGAGGATGGGGGGGCGTCATCCAGAGGAGTTCAGGGGGATAGTAGGGTGTGGATATATGCTTTAAATACATTGCATTCATGAGTGAAATTACCAAAGAAAGAAAATAAAGTGCAAAGTGATTGAGGGAGAAATTTGAAGTGGACTTTTGACCCCCATATGCATGCATAGGCAAGCAAAGAGAGAGAGAGAGAAAGAGAGAGAGGGAGAGATCCAGCGATGGAGATGCTGTCCAATATCACGTTACTGAAAGCATTGGAAAAGGCTTTCTGGCCCATCTGAGCTGAGCTGCTCTAGGGCTAACCTCTGTATACTTTCCACTTCTTCATCCCTGCCCTCGTCACTTTCTCCTTTTATTGTCACTCCCAGCTTGTGCTCTCATCAATACAGGGGACTATCTTTATTTGTAGCCAAGGGGTCATGAAAATATGTAATGACTGATGGGACATGGGTACTTGTAGGGTCTGGCCCCCCTGCAGCCCTTCTCTCTTACTGCTAGGCTCTTGGCCAAGAGCTGGCAGGATCTTGTCAGTTGCAGTTCCGAAGTAAACAACTTGACCTTTACAGACTTCCTCAGTTTTACATCAGGTGTGTGTCATGTGGCTAGATGTCTCCTGAGAACCTGAACTTTTAACCTCCTGTAAAGCCCCGCCCTCAGGGTATATAAGGCTTGCTGCCTCTGAATAAAGTCAGTCATTCTCCTTTCCTCCTACCTAGTGTGTGTGTCATTCAATCCGCAGCCCTCCGCTTGGCCGATGAACGTAGACAGGACTCTACAGGTACTAACCAACAGAATAGGACACCTAAGTCCTTTCAATATTAGATTATGGAAGGCTCCTGTAGGACAGGCTGGACAACAGAAGGGGACCCTCAAGGGGCTAGAGAAATCGAGCCTATCAGCTGGCAGAGAGTATTCCACACTTTTAAGTGCATCTAGAGTGGTTATGGATTTAGAATCGCTAATAACATCTGCCAAGCACCACAATAGTCAGTTTATATGCGTTATTTAGCACTCCTGTAAGGCTGGGAAAGTTGATTTGCTTCTTTATTTTCAGAGGAGGAAAATGGTATTCTGAGAAGTAAATTTCCCAAAGTTAAGTACATTTTCTCAAATTTCCTACAGGAAATTTGTAGGTTGGGAGGGTGGGATTCAACTTGGAACCTATTTAAAGCTTGAGGGTGAGACCCTGGCCTATGGCCTGGATCTACATCTTATTCACTGTTTATAAGCACTGGAAAGTTATTTCACCTTTAGTGAAATGGGAAACTGTACCCTAGTTTTGTACCTCAGTCTACTGTGCAAAATGGGACTAATAAAGATATTTGAATTGTTTAGTACAAGCCATAGCACATTGAAGCACTTATTAAATCTTGTTGCTATGGTTATTGGTTTTATTACACTGGGGCCCAGCACATCATAGTGTCATAAATGTCAGCTAACTTCCAATTGTGCTTTATACTTACTATTGTCAGGACTTCCTCTAATCCCGAGCCAACAAAAAGAATTCTTTAGAATTCATCTCTCAGGGGACAAAGCACTTATGATCAGGAACTTCTACTGCCCCAAACTGTAGGGAGCTAGCATATTCCTCTACTCTGTAGAAAGCAGGTAACTGAGTTACAATATGGTATCATCAACCTTTGAGATTTTTCTCCCTTAAAAAAATAAAACACAGTTGGCATCAGGATCAGAAATACTAGGGGGCATCAGAAGGAAAAAGGAAGCAGCAATTCTAGCAGATCTGCCTGTCTTTTGATCCCCTCTCCTGTGCTGAGCATGGGCTGAGTGGTACATAGAATGCTATCCTGCTGTGTAAAACCCAAGACCCATGCTGCTCAATTCAGTGGCCTCTAGTCCTATGTGGCTATTGAGCACATGAAATGTGGCTGGTACAACTAAAGGTACTAAACATTTCATGTTACTCACTTTAATCAATTTGAATTTAAAAAATCAAACTAGGATAAGTGTATCCCTGCCCCCTCCTCTGACCATGAATCCATTTATTGTGTCTTGTTCTCAAAGTTTTTCTGAAAATCTAGCATTCACTCAATATGTCTATAAACATAAAATATATAGCAGGTTTCAAGAACTTAGTCTCAAAGAGAACATTAAATACTTATTTTATGATGGCAGGGCGTGGGGGGGACGTACCTGTAACTTCAGCACAAATGCTGAGGTAGGTTAAGGCAAGAGGATCAGTGAAAGTTGAAGGCCACCCCAAGCTATATAGAGAGACCCTATCTATAAATCCCCAACCAGACAAAAAGCCTCCCTCCAAATCACAATGGAAATTATAATTAAAAAGTTTATCATAGTTGTGCATGGAAATGATAGAATTTTGGATATAGTGGGTTAAAACTATTAACAGCCAATTTTAAAGTATATATGGCTCTGATTATATTTCTATTGAGTAACACTGCCCTAAAGACAATAAAGAGATAGGGAAGTGCAAACACAGAGCTATGCATGAGCACACTGTGGGCAGTTAACGAATGTCTTCAAACTGGAGAAGAGGGAAAGGGCAGGAACAATAAAGTAGAAAGTGTCTTGGGGTTAAAGACAAAATCTAAGCAAAATATAAAAACAGCTAATTAGGCAGAAAAAGGTTCTTTCTAGAACTGAGAAACCACAAAACTAGAAAAGCACAACTCTACTTAACCTGGATACAGCAAGGCAGAAATTATCACAATATCATACTTTAATCCAAAGTACAAACATGCCATCTGAGCATGGTAATACATCCCTGTGATCCCAGGACTCTAGAGGTGGAGGCAGAATGATAAAAACTTTAAAATCATCCTTGGTTACATTGGGAACTCAGTATGAGGCCAGCTTGAGCTAGGAATTCCTGCTTAAAACAAAACAAAACAAAACAGCAACAAACACTACAAAACAAAATGAAAAACAAATGTACAAATAAATCTCAGAGAGGATACTCACTTAGGCAACATCACTCTTCTGGGGTTTTGTTTGGTTTTAATTCTATTTATTTTTTTACATGTCTGAGTGTTTCATCTGCATGTATGTAAGTACACTTCTGCCTGTGGAGGGCAGAAGAGGATGTCGGATTCACTGGAACTGGAGATACAGGCAGTTGTTAGCCACCATGTAGGTCCTAGGAACCAAACCTGAGTCCTTTGCAGAGCAGCCAGTGCATGCCCTTAACCACTGAGCCATCTCTCCAGGCCCCTCTCCTGGATTGCTAGGGTGCATTTGTTCTTTTCAATCTTGGTGGTCACCTGGAAATTGAAGGCCTATTTATTTTTAATGTGCCATTTTCCTGCCAAAACAAACAACAACAAGAATATAGCCACCTTCAATGGCTTTCCAATTATCTTTGTGGCAAGAATCCAGCTTTCTGAATTGTTCCAAAATCCTAGGCAATGCAATGTCAAAGACAAGCTGCCTGGAACTGTGACTAGAGCTGAACTCAACTGGATGTCCTGGAAGTTCTCACTTACATCAGAGGCTCTGTGGTAGACCTGGCTGTCACAATATTTCAAAGCTTCCTACATGATTATATCATCCTGTCACTGAAAACTGGTAGCCAGGCTGATTGTTTCAGGATTAGATCTAACAATTTAGAATTCTTCAAATTTAGTTAAACCTTTCCAACGTCTTTACTACCCTGACAAACCTCTATCCAGCTAAATATGTCTACTAAAAACTGTATCCCTCAGCTGAAGCAGAAAAATTGCTGAGAGTTCAGGGTCAGTCTGGGCAATGCTAGTGAGTTCCAGACCAACATGGACTACACTGTGAGACTCTTTCTCAAAAAAGTTTATCCAGCCAGGTGAGATGTTGTACATCTTTAATTCCAGCACTTTAGAGACAGAGGCAGACAGCTCTGTGAGTTCAAGGCCCACCTGATCTACATATGGAGTCCCAGGCCAATTGAGGCTACAAGGGGACCTTGTCTAAAAATACACACACACACACACACACACACACACACACACACACAAACACACATATACATCCTTGGTCTGGAGAGATGGCTCAGTGGATAAAGTGCTTGCTACACAAGCATAAGTATCTGAGTTTGAATCCTCAGCACTCACATAACATCTGGGCATGGCAGCATACATCTGTAATCCCAGATCTGGGGTGCAGAGACAGGTAGATTCTGGGGAATTCAATAACCAATCTAGTGAAAACAGTGATTTCCAGATTCATTGAGAGACTCTGTCTCAAAAAACTGGGTAGAGATCAATAGAGGAAGACATCAGACATGGTGCTTTGGCTTGCACATGCACCCACAAATAAATTTGTACATATGCGTAGCCCCCACCCAAAAGTATATCTGTTTTGATGTGGCATGTAGCTCAGTGGTAAAGTGCACACTTAGCATACATAAGTCCCTCATATGGTCCCTGACCCCAAAGTAAAAGTATAGGTCTCATTTAATCATCTAACTAGCCTCTCACCTGCTACTTCAATTCTACATATTGTTTCTTCCAGGGAAGCCTTCTGTGCCAACTGTTGTTTGTAGTCTCTCTCTCTCTCCTCTCTCTCTCTCTCTCTCTCTCTCTCTCTTCTCTTTCTCTCTCCCTTTCTTCATCGCTCCCTCCCTCCTTTCTTCCTCTCTCCCTCTATCTTTCTCAACCTTACAATCATTTGTTACTTAAAACCACAGTACCCTGACCATCTTGTGATAATCTTGTATTTCTGATTTGCATTTTATATACTTATTTATCATCCACCCAACATTTTATAGGTGTATTTCTTTCTCAGTGACATTATGAAATGCTGGGAGATGCTACAGTGCACTTGTCTACAGTCCACCTTCCCTTATACTCCATACTCCTGAATATAACTCTGTGTGTATTGGAATGAACAGTTATTTGACAAAGAACTTTGTAGATTTTACAAATTTGAAACTAAAATTTTCAAACAGCCAACTAGAGTATAGAATAGAGTGTGGGTCACACAAATTCTAGTAACCAAACTATTGCTATAAATATACTTTATCTTACTCTTGTCTCATAATTATTCCTAACCTTATGCTGTACTATTTCTCTATAAAAGTTATTTCCTATATAAAATAAGTTGATTTTAGAAAGATATCTTTTTCTACCACATTGTTTACAAATATGTGATTTTATTACTGAGAAAGTTCTATTCTACCTTAATTATGTGATCTGCTGAAAACTGTACTGAAGATCAATACCTTTCACCAAGTAAGAAAATCTGGCCTTTCTTCCTCTCTCCCCAAAAAATGGATGCTAATTCACCAGTCAGATCCATTTTAGATCAACATAAGCTACCTCAATTCGAACATCAGTGCTCATTAAAAAATAACACAAACACACGTCACCAATCATCTTGTGCTCATTTTGACTAAGAGAATTCTAAGTAAGTATTTATATAGACACTTCCTCCAGTATTAAAGGAAGTTTCAGATCTGCTGTCTAACCCAGAGCAAGTGTGTGGATTAGCAAACCTATGTTTATAAGGCAGTCTTTAATGATTGCCACATAGGCAAAGCTATCATATCCTTTCTGTTACCATGTCATTTTATAAAAGTTCCCTATATCTACCTTTCTTTATTCATGATAGAGAATTCCTTTCAGTGTCCCCTGAAAAGATTTTTCTAAGTTTTTTTTTAAAGTTTCCATGTAGGATCCAGTTGTGATAGCACCCCAGGGTGATGAGGAGTTGGAGGCCAACGTGAAATACATAGACTCAGAGAGAGAGAGAGAGAGAAAGAGAGAGAGAGAGAGAGAAAGAGAACCTTCTGTAGGAGAATTGGTCAAGGAAAAAGAGAACTAAGTAGTTGTGACTGGTAGCACGTCTCTTTTAAGAAAAGTAAGATTGTGTTCTAGTCCCTGCCCCCTTCACTAGCTGACCTAATGCTTAGAAAGTTTCAAAGTCCCAAGGGGCTTCTGAGGTCAGAGTTCTGAGTAGCTCTTACTCAGTCTAGGTCACTTTCTGTTTGTTTTTGGTCTGTCCTGTCCTGATGGAGTGAGTGTGTGTTACATGAGTGTTCTTATGAGTGGGCCTGGGTGGGATCATTGTCAAGTGTATCATTGGAGTGGTGGTGGATCCCAGACTTAGTTTGGCCACAGTGGGTTGAACAAATGCTATTATCACAAAGGATGGCAGAGTCTGTGGTGTCCCTTTCCCGCTAACATGGGTATTTTATTTGGCTGGTTTTGCTTTGCTCTGTTTTTTAATATTATACATCATTTTAAAAGATTTGGTGTTTAAAAAACAAATATGTGTGGGCTGGAGAGATGGTTTAGCAGTTAAGAGTACCCGCTGCTCTTGCAGAGGACCTGGGTTCAATTCCCAGCCTGATGGTTAACAACCTTCTGTAACTTCGGAGTCTATGGGCATTGAATGACATGGGTGTGCTTTCAGATATGCAGGCATTAGACTGTGTGTGTGTGGCCGGGTGGGGGGCGGGTTGTGCCTGTACACATAAGTGCAGGTGCCTATGGACTCCAGAAGAGGGTGTTGGATCCCCTGGGTCTGGAATTACAGGAGTTATAAGCTGCCTGCTGTGGGTGCTGGAAGCCAAACTCAGGTCCTCTGTAAGAACAGCATATGCTATTTTTTACAATATTTTATTTATTGTTTTTTATGTATATGTTATCTGCCCATGTCATGCAGTGCCCAAGGAGGTCAGGAGATTGTGGTGGGTCCCCTGGAACTGGAGTTATGGATGGTTGTCAGCCACCATGTGGGTGCTGGGAACCAAACCCAGGTCCTCTGCCAGAGTAGCCAGTGCCCTTAACCACAGTACCAGCTCTCCAGCTCTGTATGTGTTCTAACTACTGAACCAGCTCTCCAGCTCTGTATGTGTTCTAACTACTGAACCATCTCTCCAGCCCTGCATGTGTTCTAACTACTGAACCATCTCTCCAGCCCTGCATGTGTTCTAACTACTGAACCATCTCTCCAGCCCTGTATGTGTTCTAACTACTGAACCATCTCTCCAGCTCTGTATGTGTTCTAACTACTGAACCATCTCTCCAGCCCTGTATGTGTTCTAACTACTGAACCAGCTCTCCAGCTCTGTATGTGTTCTAACTACTGAACCAGCTCTCCAGCCCTGTATGTGTTCTAACTACTGAACCAGCTCTCCAGCTCTGTGTGTGTTCTAACTACTGAACCATCTCTCCAGCCCCATAAGTGATTTTTAAACTATTTTAATTGGTCCCTGAACCAATATTGTGTTTGTGGATGTATTTCTATCAATAATTGATTAATTTTTCTAAAGGAGTATAAGTGTCTGTGCCTGAGGAAGCCAAGGAGCACTTTTCCCCTTCCCTCTCACAGATGGGAGAGGAAAATAGAATGAAGGAACGGCTATGGCTTTGCTCTTTTTTTCCATGAGATCTAACTAGAGTGGAAGGATTTGACAAACAATTAACAACCTCCCTACTCAGCTGCTGTTTCCCAAAATAGCATCTCCTCTACTGCCAGGGTAGATGGGTGCCTTCAGTGGAGGAAGATACAAAGGTGCCTTCTTTATGAAGCCTGAATGTCTGTGAGATCTTGAAGGCAGAGGGGAAACCCAGGGGATTAAATTAGCAGGCAGCCCAGGCTCCACCTGGAAGGGAACTAGATAATAGGCTTTAAAGACAGGAAACAGCTTGTGCTCCAAAATAATAATTTTCAAAAGCAACACATGATGGATGCTGGGTTTTCTACACCACTGCCTCCTACCCCCACTACCTAATTCACCACTTCCAAAGGAAATCGGCCTTTAAGACTTGGCTGTGTTATGAGCCAGGTCCTCTGGTATTTTTGCAATTCTGCTCCACCTTGCCCCCATATTTGGAAGGACTGTCACAGCCAGCCCTTTTAGAAACCCAATTACAGAAATTTCCAGCACCAGGAATGTAAGAGAGTGGATTAAGAGTGGAGTTCTTCTGCTGTCTCTGCCTCATCCTTTTCTCTCTCTTCTCTTCCTGCTCTCCACACCTGCCATTTTTACCACTTATTCTTCATCTTCTCTGAAAGACTGCTCTTCACACTCCCACACATCAATGTGTTCTGCCAGCCCAGGCTCTCTGGGGTCCTGAAATGTCTCCTGTCATGAGCAGGGAAGTGGATGGTAAGGGAAAACACATGTTGAGCTAAACAAAGGAAGCAAACAAACAGCTCACCTTTGAGAAGGTCAGGAACCAGAAGATAACAGAGGAGAGTGGAGAAAGGCAAGGACCAAATTATTCCCCAAATGGATTAAAAGATTAAATGTATCTCATTGGATTCAAGGCTTTGCTGTTTTTAAATTTCCTTCAAAATATACCCAAGAGAAGTTAAAGCAATTCCATAAATTAAAGTCTGTTCCATAAATTAACTTGCCATCAGCTTTAGTTGCTGGAAACGTGAGCTTGACCCTATGTATTTTTCCATGCTACATTTCATTTCAAGGTCTGATCACAGGACTGTGGCCCTCTAGACTGGGACTTCTCTGAGGCCAGAAGACAGGTCTTATCCTTAGTGTGTGTCTTCAGTGCTTAATACAGACCTTGGTTCACAGGAACCACTCAAGTGCTGAAGTTTGTTGGGAGAGTGGATAGATGGAAGGATGGATAAAGAAATGGATGGATGGACAGATGGATGAAAAAATGATAGAGGAAGGAAGGCATTGGGATATCTATAAAGCATCTCCTTTTCTCCTAATAGTCTTGGATAAGGAATGTATTGTACAATTTGAAATTTTTCCCTTGACAGATAGACAAAATAGAGAAATTATTATCTTTGACCTTCCAACAAGACGTGTCCTCACCTGTTCTGTTCCACAGCTAATGCTGCTATAGATGCTACTCACAGAATTATAATCAGCACATGCTGGCTAAATTACTGATTCAGAAGACAAAAAGAATGCCATTCTCTTTTGAGGAAATATCTCTAGGAAAGAATGGAAGAACAGTGTACACTGATACAAGTATAAAATATTTGACATTGTCTTTTCCTGCCTTGTTCTTTGATGCATCTTAAAGGACAGAAAACTTCAGGAAGAGGAGAGATATTTTGGAGACCTTGGAAGCACTCTCAATGTAAGGAGAGAGGACGGAAGTATTTGTGTAAGGTTAAAGTTCCAAAGGCCTTCCTTCACAGGCATCTCACAACTGTGAGATGTTCAGATCCAGAGGGGCTTATATTCTTTTCACTTTAGCAAGGACTCACTCTGCATGATTGGCAGATGTTAATTAGAGATGAAGATCAGCTCCAGAACCGTACGCAAAATAGAATACTTACAGTACAAAGGGCATGGCTTCTGCTCTCACCCCAGTGGGTTGTGAATGTGTGAAGGACAGAGGCAGTGCTAACTACACATGATTATGTAGATGCATAGTCAGCATCTAGGCTAATAGTAGGATAGCCCAACCTGAGATTCGTTGCACAGATGGCTTTAAGGCCATTCTTTTATTTCACACCTCTCTGCTCATCAGTTCTTGGGAAAAAAGAAAATAACTTGAAGCATCAGACAGCTAAGATTTACATAGACCAGCAGCTTTACCAAGTTCTGGACACAGAAAATACCTGGGAGGTATTAGGAAGGGTAGTTAATTGGTTGGCTCTTGGATGTGTTAATCCTGAGCAAAGCTGTGTTAGTACCTCATTAGCACGTTAATTCTACTGATTACTTTCTACAGTCCTGTATTATTTAATATCCTGAGCATTTCTGGGGTTGTTTTAAGAAATCAAATTGTATTGACAAGAATTAGAAACCCAAATCCTTGTCTCAAAAGTCTGTATTTAGGAACAGTTTTGATTAAGGAAAGCTAATGTTATAAATGTCATGTGAAATACTGAGTTTGCTTCTTTGCTCAAAAACCTTACTTTTGGCTTGAGTGTCATCATGGTTCAGGCCAGTATCACTAAAGGAGAGGAGAACAGCCAACATTCCAATCCAACTTCCAGCTGTGCTAGAAATGGTCTGTGTGACCAGTAAAGGATGCAATCCCTATCTCCACATGTCCACCACCATGCTCTGGGAAGAGAAGATGGAGGCTCACTGTTAAGATACAGCTTTTGACTAAGGTTATGCCTCAGTGGGTAAAGTACTTGCTGTATAAGCTTGAAGATCTGAGTTGAAATCCCTAGAAGCCTTGTAAAAGGCAGACTTGAAGGCAGACTTGATGGCATATGCCTGTAACACTATCGCTGAGAGGGCAGAGACAGGTAGATTCCAGTGGGGTACAGCTGGGAGCTTGCACACACACACTGTACTGCCTTCACTCTAAAGTCATCTGCTAATCCTTTACATTGGAGTTCATTATCTCATGAACTTGTTTTTTTTTAAATATATCTCTACCATTATCTGTAAGTATATCTTTACCCCCTTACTATATTATTGTTACATTTTGAGTACGGAATGTCTCCCACAGGCTCATACTGGAAGTTTGATTGCCAGCTGATAACCTGACTGAATCCTGATGGCTCTAACCTGATCAATGGATTAGCCCCTTGATGGATTCATAATATGATGACATTATTTGGGAGGTGGTTACAAAAATAGGAGATGGGTCTACTTGGAGGAATCAAGTCACTGGAGTATGTTCTAGAATAATGTATCTTGTCCTCTGTCCCTTCACTTTTTCTAGATTGCATCTGTCATGGGGTAAGTAGGCTCTGCCATTAGAAACAGGGGGATGGATCTCTGTGAGTTGAAGGCCAGCCTGGTCTACATAGTGAGTTCCAAGTCAACAAGAGCTATGTGGTAAGATTCTCTCTCTCTCTCTCCCCCGTCTCTGTATGTGTGTGTGCATGTATCTATGTGTCTGTGTGTGTATTATAGCCACAAACAATTGATTAATACAATTATACAATTGTTCAAGATAGGAACCCCTCTAGCCATCTGTTCGCCAATAGAATCCCACGTACTCCATAAATATGTGCTGCTGCTAATGCCTGAGAGCTGTCAAAGGGGAAAGTGGAAAGATCACAAGATTCTCATGTGAGTTCTGCTACTGGCCAGGAGTGTGACCCTGTGGAAGCCATGGTACTACATGGTTGCCAGAGTCCTACTGTATGGAGTACAGAGGTTCATTTAAGGTCTTTTCTTATCCAGCATGCTAGAAAAGGAGGAATAAAAAGGACATTGAGTTGCCCAATTTTATTTGCCAAATTAGAGGCAGTGGGAGAATATTTAAAGGAAAAAGGAAGCAAGATGCTTCCTAAATATTTCTGGCACTTATTTTAATCTCTGCAGTTCAGATCCTAAACCAAAAAAAAAAAAAAAAAAAAAAAAAGATAGAAACAGCCATCACAATGGTCTACTTGATTAAATTTAAAAAATAACTCATTTGATTTTATCTAATAAGACTCTTTGATTGTTTACCAGACTCTGTGAATACCACGAAGAATATGGTCCCATCCACTGGTACCTTCACACAGGAAGACACACAGGAGAAAGTAACAGAACTGTATTGTGACTAGTCTTACAATGGGACTCTCTCAATAAATAAGGTGGAAAATGATTGAGGAAAATATTCGTCATTGATCTCTGCCTTTCACATACATGCACTCATGTGCACACACCCACTTGAACATGTATATACACCACACATACACACACACACACACTCACTCATGAATGAATGAACACCTCTCAATGAAGATCACACAGATAGTAGATAGTGACTCAAACCCTTGACTTCTTGTCTGTGAAATCTTGCCTTTTCTACACATGTCCACTTCAGTCTGTGAGGTTGAAGTTGTAAGCAGAGAGGGGAGATAATGGGTACAGAGAGATCTTGAAGGTAACAGGAAAGACAGGATCTGGGCCTTAAGCGGAGGACTTCATATGCTGCTGAGACTGAAGGGAAAAGATAAAGACAGAATGCAGATCCGTGTGTGGCAGGGAGAGTCAAAGTACTTCTGAGAGCCTCCATTGCCTTTGTGAACTTGAAAGCAAGTGAGAATGGAGGGAATCAAACAGGGAGAGAAGAGCACTTGGGATAAACTGACAAAGATTAAGTTTATAAATATATGTCCAACAGAGTTCAAGTTCTAGCCATCATGCCTAACCAAATATGTGAATAAATTCCACAAAGAACTTCCCCTAAGGGCATCTGCAGTTAGCTGAAATTTGGTCACTGATTTGACCAGCATTGTCCCCTTAGACATACGACGTCAGTAAGCCCCAGAAATGAGAAATTTACCTGGAGACTCAAGGTATAACCATGAGTAGCTACAAAAGAGGTGCTGCAAAGAAGACCTCTAAGAACCTGACAGGCAGAATAGTTAGTTGGAAGTGTAATCGGGATTCAGTGAAAGCCCTTCTGCCTGGGAAAGCAAGGCCTAAGGTTCAAATCATCTTGAGCTTCTCATCACCCAATGATGAGAGTTTTCATTTACATGGGTAGATGATGGTTACCTTAGGTGGTAGGAATCTTCAGATTGTGAAAAGTAGTAGCGAGAACCAGACACTAATACCTTGGGACTTTTTTACCTGTAAGATTTTAAACCGGTGGAAACAGTTCCAAATATTCCCCAAACAAGTGGTGTTTTTCTTTCTTCTCACTGTTTTGGAAAAAGGTCTCAGGTAGCCCAGACTGGCCTGTAATTCACTACGTTGCCCAGGAGCACTATGAATTCCTGATCCTCCTGCCTCTGTATCCTGAGTGCTGCAATGACAGGCATGCGCCACCACACTTGGGGTAAGTAACATTTAACTAAGTTGAAATAATATGGCCTTTTCATATTATTCTATTCTTGATGAGTCCTCTTATACATCTTAATTTATGATCTACTAGCTGCAAACTAAATGGAAAATTTTTAAAGAATTTTTGAGTACTTGTAATAACAAAGAGAGGCCACTTTAATCAACTAGACCTGTCAGTCACTTCTGTTATTTGGCCAGTCTTTACATGCACCACTCCCTAGCAACTAGTTTGGGTAAGTCAGATAATTATAAGTATCATAAAAGAAATGAGTTGTTACAATGCCCATTAATTTTTTAAATATTTTATTTTGAAATAATTATCGATTCACCTGAAAGTACAAAGATGGTACAGCTAGGTCACATGTACCCTTTACCAGTTTCTTTCATGGTTATGCCTTATGTAATTATGCTCCAATATCAAAATTAAGAAAATGATGCAGAGGAATGGGGGGAGACTGGAGAGATAGCTCAGTGGTTTAAGAGCAATTGCTGCTCTTGCAGAGGACCCGAGTACAGATTCCAGTACCTATATCACTCACCTTGTTACTGCCTGTAACTCTGGCTCCAGGGAATCTAAGACCCTCTTTTGACCTCCAAGGGTACTTGCACACAGACATGTACTCATAAATGAAAATGAAATAAATCTTTTTTTTAAAAAAAGGAAGAAAATAATGCTGATATAATGCATGTGTATAGTTCTATGTGCGACTTTTTGAGACTGGCTTTTTACACTCAGCATAATAACGTTGGGCTTCATCCAAATTGCTATGTGTATCAACAGTTCATTCCTTTTTTATTGCTGAATAATGTTACATGGCATGGATGTACCATTGTTCATAGGAGTTCAGTCACCTATCAAGGGATATTGTCACCATTTGGATTATTACAAATAAAGCTATTAAGAACATTCACATACAGATTCTTTCTTACGTGGACATAAATTTTCACTTCTCAACATGGGACCATAGTATCTGCTGACAAAATTGGCGTGAAGGAAAGGGACCATATATAGAAAGCAGTCTATTCAGAATAGGTGTTCAGTCACTGGTACCTTTCACACACATATGCTCTTTCAGTTTCATGTTGAGAGACATAGTCCTGTGTTTTATAAAACTGACACTCAGAGAAGTTACATAACTTAAGAGCACCCTGATACTAAGAGAAAGAAATGGAACTCAGACTGCATACTTAAGGGATTCCTAGTCTAGCCAGATTAATATGCTGTGTGGAAAATGATAAATACCAGCAAAGAGTAGCTAAGAGTCAGTTAGACAACAAAGTCATAAAGCATTTAGCTCAGCAACAGAGTTACAGTTGAGGGAGGAAAGAGGAAAAGAGAGGATTAGAGATCACTGTCTCCAGAGCATCTCTGAGTTTCTCGCTGTCACCATCACAGCTACCTGTGGTCCTGGAAGCCCAGCCCATCTGCTGCAGGGAGAGAACAGCACTTAGCTCTCCAACCCCCCTTTCCTCATTAGATCTCAGCAGATTTAGATGCAAGCCCTTCCATTCCACTTTAAAATCTATCAACCTATGCTTTTCAGCATTATCACAAAAGCTCAATCTAGAGATGTATTTCTTCTATTAATGAAAAATCCAGGGACTATTTTTTAATCAGAAATACATTATTGAGTGCCTTCTCTAAAATTATTTTCTATTATGTGTTTTCAGTCTACTTATCAGTTTGTCACTGTTGGACCTGCTTTCAAAACAGTTGTATAATTATAAGAACTTCATGTAATCACCTCCAGGGTAAAGCATAGCCACCCGTATCTGTCTTCCTGGGCTATGGTTACTCATATTTGGCTTAGAATAAACTCTGTTATTCCCTTGGAAGTAACAGCTGTGTTTTAAACTGACACCATATTGTCCAGCTCCCAGTAGGTATTACAAGGATTCATTTAGTCATTATGCATGTATAGAGAGTACCTTTCATGACCCAGACACTGGAGTCTCAGGCTTCATGGAACCTACATTTTATGAATTGCTGATAATTAATGAAGGCCTTCAGAACTTAAGAATTTCAATAACTGTGGCACATTAAGACACTGGAATAAATAAACTTTGTAGCTTTAATATAAATATATTATAGTACATAGAGTGCCTGAGAGAAACTAAAAATTCCTTATGGTAGGAACCAGTCTTCAAAAACGTCATCATTATTGCCTATAAACAGACTGGTTTCAAGTCTGTGAACCTGGGCTAGTTTACAGATCTTTAAAATTCAGTCTCAGTTTCACTTGCAAAGGCCAGAATTGAAGAAGAGCAGTTTGCCTTCCCTTCAGGGATCCTCAGGAATCAATGACTTCTTTTTTTTTTTTTTTTTTTTTTTTTTTAAAGGAGTGTGGAAGGCGGCCCATGTACTCAGCCCCAGGGCTCTGTCTGGTTTGACAACTTCCTGTTATGCATGTGTGAGTTGCACAGATTACATATTTTGATAGTTATTTTGTGAGAAATAAGCAGAGTAAATGGTTAGGTATTTTTAAAGTGTATGAAAGGGTTGTGTTTCAGCAGCGGATGACGCTCCAAATGATTGCTTTTTTATTTCAGCCCCTTAATAGTTCTCAGAATTGTCACCTCTAAGAACAAGTTTCTTCTCAATGTTCCTGGAATTCTCTGTTTATGCAACTGTCGTGCTGCTCTGGGGGAAAAAAAAAAAAAAGAAAGAAAAACAAAGAAACCATAGAGATTTACTTTGTTCAGGTAACCATAGACTCCGCCTTGATAGCCAAAAAAGAAAAAGGAGACAAATACCACTTCTACTGGGAGTGGTGTATCTCATTTTCCTCTGCATATCACTTCCTTTCCCATTTTTGTGGCTTGGGGTTTCATCCTGTAAACTCTGCCCCTTGACTGTATTTTCCAGAAGCAAGGTTGTTCTTAGAAACCTCTTCTCCATTGCTTTCTCTCACTTGTTTTGCTTTTCAGAGGTCAGGCTGCTGCTACCACACTTGCCTCAGACCCAGACTCTCATTGCCAGGGGCTCCATGCCAACACAGTCTTCCAGCTGCCACTCTGCCACTCAGCCCCTCAGTGCCAAGACTCAGAACCTTCTGGCCCCAAACATTCTCTCACACCCAACCCCCTCAGGGGACAAAGGCTGAGGCCTCTGCTGGCTTCATTTAACTATGAATGAGAAGAAAGGGAGGCTGAAAGGGCATCTAGGACCAAGTCTCCCTAGAAGGAGCACTGTCCTGTATTTCCTAGTCTAAGGGTATTGATGAGAATTGAAAGTTTTGCCTGGGAATACAGCTCGGTGTAGAGCCCCTGCCTAGCATGGGCTTGAGGTCCTGATTTCAATCCCTAGCAACACATGCACACACACACACGCACACATACACACACACACACACACACACACACACACACACACACACACACAGAATTGATGAAATTTTCTGTCCAGGGATATAGCTCAATGATAGAGTCCTTGCCTAGCATACTCGAGGCTCTAAGTTCCATCACCAAGTAACACACACACACATGAAAATGGAAGAAATTAGTATTTTAAGAACTTCCATTAACTACTCAAATGGATGACTTAAAACTCATTTCTCGAGCTCTTCCTCCTCTTTCTCATCTTCTGTCTTTTCAAAATAACTTTTTAGTTAGCATAAAATAACGGGTACACGTATACAATTGCGCTTTCTTCTTATTTGCCACCTATTTTCCCCTTCCTTCTTGTTGGTTCCCTTCTTCCCCCAAATAGTCACCTTTCTTCTTTTATGGCACACACACACACACACACACACACACACACACACACACACATCTAGATTCTACTTAGGAGAACAAAGATGCAGTAGTTTGTCTTTAATACTCCCATTGATATAGGGTTCCGGGGGTGTCTTTGAGAGCGACGGAGGCTTTCGCGGCTCTGTTTGACTTAGCTTGAGAGGCTAGGGTCCCAGAAACTCAACGGCCACCAAAGCCACCTCAAGCCAGAGGCTTTCGGGTTCTTGTCTCATAAATTCGAAGAATGAAATTCACTGACCACAGAGAGTGAGTTTTAGAAAGGAGAGTTTTATTAGAGAGGTAAAGCAAAAGCTCCTGTACAGCAGGAGGGGCCCCGGGAATGGGACACCGCTGAGTCTCATTCCCTGGGGTTAATAAAGATTTAGAGAAGGGGGAGGGGAAAGGAAGATGAGCTGGTTCGTCCAATTCACATTCCAGGTGTTCAGGACTCCTCAAGGCTTTGATCAGGTGGTCCGGGTCGGATGATCCGAGTCAAGAGCCTAGTCAGGGTCATGTCCAAGGACAGTGTAAATAAAGAGATAGGAAGTAGCAGACCCTCCTACTGACCTCCCCAGCCTCTGGCTATGACAGAGCCAGAGACATCTTTAGATTAGATAGTTCTGGTATCTCTAGCCTCAGGTGGGAAGAAATTTACTGGCGTATCCAAGGAATTTCTAGTTCCCAGCAGAAAGAGAAACTGGCCATGTTCTTTTGGGGTCTTTACCCTAAACGGCCTGGCCGTCTTCTCCCTCCTGCTCTTATCACCATCACTTTCTGTTGTCCCCACTTCCCCTCCCCACCCCCACGTCCCTCTCTTTGCATATCTTTCATGTCCATGTCTTTTTATTTATGTTTCTATATAGATTCTGTGTATGAAGAGAAAACACACAATATTTGCCTCTCTGGGCCTGATCAAGGACCTCTTCTTATAGCTTTCAAGAAAAACACTGTAAGGGCTGGAGAAATGGCTCAGCAGTTAACAACATTTGCTACTCTTATAGAGATCTGAGTGCAGTTCCCAGCCCTCATAACTACCTATAACTCCAGTTCCAGGGGATCCAATGCCCTCTTCTGGCCTCTGCAGGCACCTGCACTCATGTGCACATACCCACACAGTTAAAAATAAAATAAATCTCTTTTTTTTTTAAAAAAAAAAAAAAAGGAAAGAAAAACAGTGCCTTAAGATGATCAGCAGTTCGAGTTCATACTCCACTACATATTGAGTTTAAAGCCAGCCTAGGCTACATGAGACCCTGTGTCAAAAAAAAAAAAAAAAAAAAAAGATAAATAGGTAGATGGATGGATAGATAGATAGATGACTGATTGATAACCTTATTGGACAGGGTGACACATATCTGCAATCCTAGCACTTTGGGGGCTGAATAGGGAGATATTCCAAGTCTGAAGCAGCCTGGACTACATAGCAAAACCCTGTCTCAGAAAGAAAAAGAAAAAAACAGTGTGCCTCGTGTAAGAAGTTCTGAACTCTGTCCTTAATATGTTTACAGTCCGGAAGGGTAGGAGTTGTTGGAATCTTTGAGCTCTTTAATTTCACAGATAAGGCAATGACAAGATAAAGTTTATGTTGATCATGGTGATGCACACCTGTAAGTTGGTTGTGGTGATGCACACCTATAAACCCAGCACAGAGCCTGAAGAAAAAGGAACATGGGTTTGAGGAGCTTGAAGCCAGCCTGGGCTATAATGCAAGACCCTGTTCAGAGAGAAAGAGGGAGAGAGTGAAGAAAATGGAGAGGGAGAGAGAAGGGAAGGAGGGAGGGAGAGGAGAGAGAGAGAGAGAGAGAGAGAGAGAGAGAGATTAAAGTTTATTAAATAAAAAATATTGGAAGGGCAAGAAGGCTCACCAGATAAAGGTACTTGCCTCCAAGTCTAACAATCCTAGTTCCCTGGAACCATGGCACACACACGCCCCCCCACAAATAATAATAAATTAATGTAATTTTTTAAAAAAGAATGTTAATGCTGCCGAAGCCTTTCAAGAATTCAGATCATGTTAGGGGCCATTCACTCTGGGCACCTGGATATTTCTCCTCTATGACTTCAGCTGTAAAATGAAACTGTTCCTTTGCACCAGTATAGGAGACTAGCTAATTAAAATACTGTACTGTCTTATTCAAGAAGTATTTAGTGAGCTTCTACTACATACAAGGCATCATGCAAGCAGACTGGGTAATGTTACATAAAGATTTTAAAAACAGATTGTCACAAATAAACACCATGATTATGTAAAATGCGATAATTTTAACTGGATGAACTAAGCAGCGACTCTGGTTCTATCATGTGCAGTGAACTGACCGTTTTGTTCCTGCCATCACTCCTCCCTTCCACATTAATCCACTAATCTTCATGTTCAGTCCTTCTTAAATTTTTTTTTATTATTTTTAATTATGTGTGTATATATTTGTGGACATATGCATGACATGGACATGACATGGACAATTACATGCTGTTGTGAGGTGCCTGATGTAGGTACTGGGAACTGAATCTGGATCCTCTGCAAGAGCAGCAAGTGCTCCACTGAGGCATCTCTCTTACCTGCTCCCCTCATTTTATTGTCTAATGGAAAAGCCAGAGTTGCCATGTAAGGTACAGCCTGCACAGATCTCCCACCAAAAAGGCAACTGGGATCAAATCCACTCTGTGTTTGCTGGCCAAGTCATATGACCTGGCCTGGGCAACATCTAGCTACAATTGTCCTTTAAGCTGTGGTTCTTTTGTCCTCAGATGGTTCACAAACCAGAAACCAAATAAATGGGCAAAGTTTTGTATTTTAATCAAAGAAGAGCTACAGCAAAGACATATTAAGTTGCACATATGGATGGTTCCCCTTTCTACATGATAAGCTGCTCATACAAGTGGCTGTATTTTTCTTCAGTCCTGCCAACTGTGGGGAAGCGTGAAGGGGACTTGATGAAAGAGACCACAGTGAAAGCCTCAGAATATTCCCTTGGAACCACTGTTTGTGCTTCTTTAGGACAGGGTGCCTACAGTCTTTCTAGAAATCTTACATCCAGGACACCTAAAACCCCCAGCATCCCAGTTTGTTTTCCCTCTGAAAATCAAAGATGGAGACATGAGAAGTCCCAGGCTTAAAATATTATACTAACTTACCCCAAGCAGCCAAATGAGCAAATTGGGTAAATAAGGGCTCCCATCTACCTATGATTTTCACAGTGTAACTTTAACATCCTACTGGGGGTTGGGGTCCCTGCCACCTCTCCTTGAAACTGAGCAGGAATTTTTACTTTCTTGACCAACTAAGAGAATGGCAAAAGTGATACCACATGAGGGGACCTGGCTGTCACCTACACAATCTGACTGCTCTAAAGCTGCCATGTTGTGAGGAAGCCCAAACTAACTGACAAAAAGAATCAGCCCAGAGAACCCCTGAGACCATGGAGAGGGGAGAGAGAGAGAGAGAGGTTTGACTTAGAGTCAGGTAACTTATGTTCTTCCCACAGCTACTCTAGTCCTGTGCTGTTTTACTTCCCGCCACTGTTTGCCTGCCATTGTATGAGAGACTGCAAGCCAGCATTGCTGACTCAAATTCTGCCCAAATTCCTGATCCAGAGAAACTACGGAAGATAATGAAATCATTGTTGTTTTAAACAACTAGGTTTGGGAATTTGTTACATGGCCTGGGTGGGGGTGGGGGTCGGGCTTCGGACAATTAGAAGCTAGAAAGACATTAGAGAAAAGGAGCCCAGAGTGTTAGGAAAACACAGAGCTGTTACAGAAAGCTAAAGGCTAAATGATGGCAAACACTGGAAGTGGAGAACATCAGCTAAGGATGGACCTGGGTCGTTGACGGCAACCTGTGCTCCTTTCCCCCCCTCTGCCTGCTGCTTGTGGTTTGAGACAATCCCCTTCTCTCTAGAGAGCGTTCTGTGAGCTAATAAACTATGAAAATAATGCAACCTTCATTCAGGAATGTGGAAGTAAGAGAATGTGTCCCAGTGCCCTAAGTCTGGGGTCAGCAAGCCTACTTTGCCTGTGGCTCACAAGTTGTCACGTGGACTCTCCCACTGGAAGATGTGCTCCAGCTGAGACAAGTACCTGACTTGGCAATTCTGCTCCTGACAGTAAATGCATACCTTGGCACCTCTCTATGTATCTATCTGATTCCTCTCTGGGGACATCTGACCTGTACATATGAGGTCAAAGCACCCCAATCTGGGGTGATCAAAATAAGATATGACTACACTGTGGGACCCTGCGAGAAAATGTCCAACTTGTGGACTGACCTCATGACCAAACACGCAAAAAGGCAAAAACACTTTTCTCTTGGGCCAAAAATAGAGAGAAGAGGAAAAATCAGTAATTTCTCAGAAAAATGGAAAGAATCAAAACATGGAAATTGTAGGAGTAAGAACAGACAAAGGAAAGTAGGCCTCTGATGGGAAAGTTCAAAAAACCTGTGCTGCAAGTGTGGCAGGGACTACACACACCTACTCTCTCTTTTTCCAAACAGAATTTCACGAATCCCAGGCTGGCCTCAAACTCATTATGTAGCTAAGGATGACCTTGAACTCCCAATACTCCTGCTTCCGCCTCTCAGGTATTGGGATTACAGACATGTGCCACTGCTCCCAGTTTTATGCAGTGCTAGATACTGAACCCAGGTCTTTGCGCAAGTAAAGGGGGCAGTCTACCAATCAAGCGTCATGCCCAGACTCAACACTGCTCTTCAAATCACTTCCCTCCTAGCCTGCCACATTCACCATTTTAAGGACAATTCATATGTGCTAAAAAGAGAACAGATTATAAAATAATCAAGTTTTTAAAAAACACAGGATCTAACAGGTTCCTCATCTAATATTCTTGATCCAAAATATTCAGAAAAGACAATTCAAAGCCCATACATAATTGGAGTGGTAGCACAGTTCTTTGTTTTTGGTGTTTAGATCATGGTATCAGATAGCTCATAGATTCTGATTATTAAGCAGCAGAATCAACAGACGTAAATTCATGAAGTGACAACCGGTCTAAAATCATTACGAAACAACGTAATTTTGAACTTCTTCCAGCAAAATGAAGATACAGATTTCTAGGGTTCTTTGTTTCTTTCTGTTTTACAGTGGTAAGGATTGAACCCAGGGCCTCACACATACTAAGTAAGGGCTCTACCACCAAGATACACCTTTAGCTTCAAAATATTCAATTCTAATTTCTGTCTTTCCTATACTAGTTCAGTCCCCAACACTAAAAAAAAATTTTTGAACCTTCTTTTGAAACATAAGCATACTATCATCTTAAAATAACTTTTTAATTTATTTTTTATTTTATGTGTGTGAGTATATTGCCTGCATGCATTTAAGTGCACCTGTGTTATGCAGTGCCTGAGGTCAGAAGAGGACATCACATTCCCTGGAATGTGGGTGCTGGGAATTGAACCTGGGTCCTCTGCAATAGCAGCCAGTACTCTTAACTGCTGATCCATCTCTCCAGCCCTAAAATAAATTTTTATACCTATTTATTTAGTATACTTCTGTGGTATAGCACATGTGTAGAGGTCAGAGGACAACTTGAAGAAATCTGTTCTCTCCTTTTGCCATGTGGGTGCTAGGGATTGAACTCAAGTTGTCAGGCTTGGTGGCAGATGCCTTCACCTACTGAGTCACCTTGCCAGCCAAATACTGTCATTTTACATATAAATTTTACAACTGGGTCTTGGTCTCTGCAGTTCCACTGGAAGTGATAATATGTCTGATGATTATTATTTATTTGTGTTTTGTTCTGGGTTTTTGTTTTTAGACAGTTCAAGCTAGCCTCAAATTTATAATCCTCCTGCTTCAGCTTCCTGAGTCCTAGGATTAGAGGAATGTGCCATCACATTAGCTTGATAATTATTATTTTAACTCCGCATAAAAACAGAAAGGGTAAAACCATCTCCATAGATCTAGCCAGGCACGTTGTCTACCTGGCAGAGCTGTCATGAACAGGGTATTTTTGTTTTCTCTCTGGCCATATATATAAAATGATCAGGCCATTCACAGGCTGTAGTAGAAATTTGCTGTTTTCATGGGCTGCTCTAACTCTTACTTAAATGTTCATAGTCATGATGCCCACAATAGTCAAAGATCTTCTCATGAAAGAAAATGAATAAGGAAGGCTGTTTTTATGATATATTGAGAATATCCCTCACACAGTGTCCAAGTAGAGATAAGATACTTGAGTGTATGGAATTATAGAAACCATCTCTGTTGAGAGCCATTTTGTTAATTACCAGCTCTTCTTCCTGCCTTCCTGTCTGAGAGCCATTCTGTTGTTTACGCACAAGATCTAAGAGGAGATATGCTCCATGACCTTTGAGAGAGGATGTAGGTTCTACAAGATAATGCTTATTTTGCCCAGGTGTCAGCATTGTCTCCAATTTGACTTCCTGCCTGAGATTCCTATGCTCTGGGTAGTGGTATAAATACTTGGAGCAAAATAAAGTCTGTGCCTCAGTATTGACTGACAGCCCTCTGGAGTCTGTCCTTTTCTCTCTCTCTCTCTCTCTCTCTGTGTGTATATATATATATATATATATATATATATATATATATATATACATTTCTCAATCCTCACTCCCCCCTCAGGCACGGTTCGATTTCTGCCAGTGGGCTCCGGCATATGGCACCTGAATTTGGGGCCTGAAGACCGGGGGTACAGTGAAGGACTCTGTAGAAAAATTGAGCTCAAATTTAAGGAAAGAGGTGCGGTGAGTAACTTTGGGAATAAAAATGGGTCAGGGTAATAGTTGTCTACTTTTTGTACATATGCTGGGAAATATGCTTCATGTTCGAGGGGTTAGGGTAGGACATCAACAGCTCTGTAATTTCTTGGATTTCATAGAAGAAGTCTGTTCTTGGTTCTCCGAAGAAGCGACTGTAGATCTAAAAACATGGAAGAGTAGGAAAAGAACTTCAGGATTATTATGATGTTCATGGAACAAGCAAGGTCCCAGTGGATACTTTAAGTTTATGGGCCTTAATTAAAGATAGTTTAGATCCTAGGCATGAGATAGAGAGGGTTGGATCGGAAGAGATAGTGAATGACATCACGTCACGAGTGCCTCAAACTGAGGAGGAAGATAAAATTGAACCTTCCATTCCTCCGCTAGAGGAGTCAGCTCTTATGAATCCTGAAATTGAGCAACTATCCAGGAGTGAGCCATTAAATCCCAAAGAAGAAGAGTGGGAGGAGAGAACTGTTAGGTATCAGAAAGAGGACAAATTTTCGCAGTTTGTTGCAGTGCCAAAAAAGAAAACTGATCAGAGGGAAACTTACTTAGGGGAAATCCAAAATTTACAGGAGAAGATAGAATTGTTGTCTGTACAAATACAGCAAATTAAGGAACAGCAGGCTCAGGAAAAACTACAAAACCATGCAGGATATAACCTCCACCCAAGAACAAATCCAGTGGGAAGACCTTGTTCTCTGTCCTTAGTGCAACCTTCTCTATCCCCATTACAAGCTGCCATGAATAAAGTGGCAGAAAGGGGAGAAAACACTCAAGGGTTTCAATTATTTCCTGTTATAGAGCAGGATGCTAGACAAGGAAATTGGGTGAAGGAACATGTTCCCATTCCTTTTAATTAATTGAAAGAGTTGAAGCTTGCTTGCGTGCAGTATGGTCCAACTGCTCCTTTTACACAGGCAATACTAGAGTCTATGTCCCTCGAGGCGCTTCCGCCAGGGGACTGGAAGCAAATGGCCAGAGCATGTTTGTCAGGAGGAGATTATTTGTTGTGGAAATCTGAATATACAGAACAATGTCAGTCCACAGCTGAAATAAATTGAGCCCAAGGAATACTGATTACTCTTGATGTTAGCAGGAGAAGGACAGTATCAAGATACAGGGGATCAGCTGGCATTTAATATTGCTGTGTATGCACAGGTCAATGCTGCAGCTAAGAAAACGTGGTATAAACTTCCATCCACAGGAAATAGGACTGAAGATTTGTCAAAAATTAGACAAGGGCCTGATGAATTGTATCAGGGTTTTGTGGCTAGACTAACACAGGCAGTGAATAGGCTACTGGGAGATTCAGAGTCAGGATTTTTGCTGGTAAAAAAACTAGCTTATGAGAATGCAAATTCTGCCTGTCAAACAGCCTTGAGACCGTTTTAAAAAAAGGGAATTTTATCGGACTATATCAGACTTTGCTCCGATATTGGGCCCTGGTATACTCAAGGTGTAGCGTTGGCTGCTGCTTTACTAGGAAAATCAGTTAAGGAAGTATACAGATTATAGCCAAGACTGGGCAGCATATATTTTGATTACTATTCATACTCCAACTGCAGTTTTATGGCAGAAAGGGCCTTTGCTATGGTTGCATTTACCTGTATCGCCTGCTAGAGTGTTGACTCATTATGAGGCTGGCATGTTTACTCCAAATGGCTCAAGTCAAATCTCGAAAATATTTTGGTAAAGAACCTAAGATAATGGGACTTCCATTTACAAAACAACAGCTAGATTGGTTATTTCAAAATGTGGATTCCTGGGCCATAGCTTTCGCCCATTATTCTGGCATTATAGGTAATCATTATCCAAAAGACAAGTTATTACAATTTGCAAATAGTCATGCTTTTATTTTTCCAAAAAATATGAAACAGGAACCTATTAAGGATACTTCAGTGATATTTACAGATGGGTCTTCTAATGGTAGGGCTGCTTATGTACTACAAGGGCAATCCTATGTTTTTCAAACTCCTCCAGCTTCAGCTCAAGTAATAGAACTTCCAGCTATAGCTGCTGTATTTCAGCTTATGACCTCTACTTTTAATTTGTATATTGATAGTCATTATATTTCTAGAGCCTTACAGGTGCTTGAAACTGTGCCCTATATCGAGACAAATAATACCCAAGTCCAGGAACTATTTGGTCAGTTACAAAAGTGTTTACATGCCCGTTCTCAGCCCTGCTTTGTAGGGCATATTAGAGCCCATACTGGGCTTCCAGGTCCTTTGGCTGTAGGGAATGACTTAGCAGACAAGGCCACACATCTCATAGGTTTATCTCAATTGAAATTAGCACAGAAATCTCACACTCTTCATCACCAAAACAGCCAAAGTTTGAGGAAGCAGTTTTGCCTTATTAGGGAGGCTGCTAGACAAATTATTAACCAGTATCATTCCTGTTCTAAATGTCATTTGATGTTTCATTATGGAGTGAATCCTAGGGGATTAAAACCTAATCAAGTATGGCAAATGGATGTAACTCACATCCCTGAATTTGTAAAGCTAAAATACGTCCATTGATACCTATTCAGGATTTCTTATGGCCACCATTCAAACTGGAGAAGCTACTAAACATGCGATAGCACACTGCATTAAATGTTTTGCTGTAGCTGGCTTACCATCTATCATAAAAACAGACAATGGCACAGGATATACTAGTCAAACTTTCCAATGTTTCTGTGCTCAGTTATCCATTGTACATAAAACAGGCATCCCATACAATCCCCAAGGGCAATGGATTATTGAATGTGCCCATGGAGTTATAAAAAATCAATTGCAAAAAATAAAAAAGGGGGAGTTATACCCCAGATCTCCACAGAACTCTTTGAATCATGCTCTTTTTATTTGAAATTTTTTTAATGTGGATGCTCTTGGTCTTTCTCCTGCAGATAGGTTGTGGCATCCCAAGACATTGGCTACCTATACACTGTTGAGTTCCGTGGGACTCGAACCCCCGTCACTTCAACCCGACGCCTTGCCCTGGGACTCGAACCCAATGGCACCCGGGCTTCGGGACTCGAACCCTCAATGGCCGCCTGCTCTGGGACTCAAACCCAAAGGCAGGGTCAAGAAGACCAATGCCAGATGCAAAAGCAAGAGGTTTTATTGAACACTTGTACAAGTGGGCGCCCTGCTCCGGGACACAGGAAAAAGAAAAAACGCACCCTTTGCAGTAGCCTGCCTCTTTTTATATCTCAAAAACATAGGCGGGGGCGGAGTTCCGTCAACCCGTCTCAGGAACTTGCCAGATCCTGTTACATTCCGAGAACTTTCAGGGTTATAAAGAAAAACAAGGAACAAATGGTAACCGTTTTACAATAACAAGGAACAGAGTGGTCATAAGGTTTTACAGAGACGAAAACAAGGAACAGGTGGTACCATTACAATAACAGGAAACAGGGTGGTCACAAGGTCTCGTAAACATGTTTTCGAACATTCTGTGGTTTGGGATGTACCTTGTGGATTTCACTGCTTGAGCAAAACAATTCCGGAGCAAAACATTTCCTGAGCTAGCTTTTTACCAGGGCAACTAATGGCCCTATTTTTACAGTTGGCCTTCCAGACTTTTATTTTACTCTTCATTCCCCCCTGTTTTTATCGTCCCAGTATTAATCTTAATACTCAGCAACCAGATTCTTCTTCTTGTTTGAGGGGTCTATAGCCTTGGGTTAGAACAAGGGTTTGGATAACTGAGAGCCTTTCTCTTAGGAACTGTAAGAGTCTGTTAATTATACAGGGTCCAAGTGTTACTAGTAGTAAAAATATAAGGAGGGATCCTATTAAGGTGGATATCAGGGTTGTGAGCAAGGAGACTTAGTGAACCACCCTTCAAACCAACCCTGTTGATTTTCAAATTCTTTTTGTCTTTTATTGAGGCGTTCCCTAAGTTTGGCCATGGAGTCCTTAATGACCCCAGAATGGTCTGTGTAAAAACAGCAATCTTCCCCTAAGGCAGCACAAAGCCCACCTTGCTTTAAAAGAATGAGGTCTAGTCCCCATCTATTCTGTAGGACAACCTCAGAGAGGGAAGTTAGAGATTGCTCAAGAAGAGAGATGGATTTTTCTAATACTTGTAAGTCTTCATTCATGGCCACCTGGAGCTGGTACATTCCCTGCGTTTGGACGTAACTGGAGGACCCGACGGCCAGCCCTGAGACCCCAATGCCGGTGGCCAGTAATAGCCCGACAGTTAGGGCAGTAATAGGCTCTCTCACCTCTCGGACCAGGGGACCCAGTTTGGCCATCATGTTACTGTCATCATATTATCTGATCTGGGGTACCAGCTGAATGAGGATGCAATAGTCCTTACTTTGATTAAAGGCGGTGCCATGTATGCATGAGGTTAGACCTGTGCTACACGCCCACCAAGTATTATTGGGGGGAAGTAGATAGTAATTTCCCGTAATGATGCCTTGAGTCCGATTACAAAGGAACTTATGGGTGGGGGGAATGTTTCCCATGCAGAGCCTCCTACCTGAGGGAGGGTTATCTTGTGGGGGGCGGTAGAGGCACAGGCCGGAGGGGGAGCAGTGGTATTAGAAAAATTACCTAAGAGAGCAATTGCCTCATAAAATGGAGGATGTGCGGTGAGGCAAAGCCAGCAAGACTGGGTTCTATTGGGCTGGGTTTCATTTAGAGCTAAGAAGGCCCCTTGCACTAATTGTAGAAGTCGGTCCTCCGTGGAGGAATTACTCTGGGGCTGGGCATATACAAGGTTAGGCCCTACGGCCTCGGAGGGCAGGGGTTGTATTTTTAACTTAATTTTAAAAATAAGGCCTATATCATAATTTTGTTTATATATTCTTAATCCCCACTGATATCCTCCCACCCAGTCAGTTTTAGCTTTTCCTTGTGTGGTAAAACTAATGTTGAGGGGGTTACACCAGGCCCCATGAGTTTCGTTTCCACATTCTGTCCGGGTATATCTCTGTCCTCCATCTGCTGTTATTTTAACTGCCCCCCAATCAGGCCTGGAGTAATTGGCCTTTACTGTGATGTAATCCCAACTGGAACTGGGATTCCAGTATGCTTTCCCCATGGTTTCACAACCCCAATCTGCGCAGTAAAAGTCCCCCATGCCCCCGCACTTAGGAGCTATGTGACGAGGCCGATGAAATCCTGGGCAAACATAGAAATCATAAAAAGCTAATTTGGACCTAGTGGAGCGCCCATGGCATCCCACGTTAGTTGTGCTGACAGGTCCTGTTTCGGCCTGAGGAACAGGGCTGTTCATTTCCAATCCCTGTACATCCCAGGTGGCTCCAACCGCCAGCCGACAGAGGTTGGGGTAGAGGCTAGGCCACCAGGTATTGAGCGTATGATTACCACTGATAGCCCAAGCAACCTCTCCCCGGGCAGTGAGCACTTGCCAGGTTAGGTTCATAACCTGGTGGGGGGAGGCCCCTGCAGCTGCTTGGCCAATAAAAAAGAAATTGAAGCATAAAAGGATTAGCATTTTAACAGTCTTATCTTGAGAGGATTTCGGGTGCGTTGCAGTCTCCATTCTTTTGCGGGTCCCAAAGTCTCTTCTTTGCTGGCCGGCTTCACGTGAGATGCGTGGATCCAGGTAGCGATTCCGTCAACCTTCACCGCCGTGGGAGTCGTGAGGAGCACCGTGTAGGGTCCCTTCCACCGAGGTTCCAGGGTCTCTGCTCGGTGTCTCCGCACCCACACTTGGTCCCCGGGTTGGTACTGGTGAGGAATCACGCTCAGGCTGGGAGTCTGGTAAGCATCAGCCAGTGGTTTCCAAATTTCCTGCTGGATAAGCTTAAGGACTTGTAAGTGCATCAATAAAGAAGGGGAAGCCTGCGGAGGGACCTCAATATTGGGGGGGCAATAAGAGGTGGAGGTCCCCCATATAAAATCTCAAATGGTGTTAATCCATGGGGCCCAGGAGTGTTACGGGCCCTATACAGGACTAGGGGAAGTAGGAGGACCCAGTCTCTAGAGCCAGTCTCCAATTTTAATTTGGTTAGGGTCTCTTTAATTGTTCTATTCATTCTTTCTACCTGGCCTGAACTTTGGGGGCGATAAGTACAATGTAATTTCCAATTAATCCCCAATGCCCTGGCCGCTACCTGACTTACCTGGGAGGCAAACGCAGGTCCATTGTCTGACCCAATTACCTGGGGTAGCCTGAAACGGGGAAGAATCTCTTCCAGGAGTTTCTTGGCGACTACCTGGGCCGTTTCCTTCTTGGTTGGGTATGCCTCAGTCCATCCTGAAAAGGTGTCTACAAACACTAGAAGATATTTGTAACCATAGAGGCCTGGCCTTACCTCCATGAAGTCCACTTCCCAGTGGACCCCTGGGCGATGTCCTCTAGCACGTACCCCGGTAAGGTCGGGGGGATGAGAGGCGTTTACTTGGGCGCAGGGGGCGCAATTGCTGGTGATCTTCCAAATAAGTTCTGATTTTTGGGGAATCACGTAGTCAAGTTTGTGGTTATCAAATAGTCGATGCATTTTTCGTGGGCCCAGGTGGGTCAGTCGGTGGACGGTCCTGAGTAACTCCTCTGCTTTTTCCAAGGGGAGTAAGGGCTTGCCTTCCAGTTCCCAGATGCCTTGGTTATATTTAGCCTCTAATTTCTTGGCTATTTCTTCATCCCTCTGGCTGTAGACATATTGGGGCTGGATCTGCTCCTGGACTACTAGTGTGGGGATGAGGCCTGCACCTCTTAGGGCCATTTCCCTGGCCATTTCATCCGCCCTCCTGTTTCCTCTAGCGACTGGGGAGTCTCCCCTCTGGTGCCCGGGGCAATGGATGATACTAAGTTTTTTTGGCAGGAAGAGGGCCTCCAGTAGCTGCAAGATCTCAGGTTTGTTTTTAATGTCCTTTCCTTCTGAAGTTAAAAGTCCTCTCCTTTTATAGATTTCACCATGAATGTGGGCTGTGGCAAAGGCATATCGGCTGTCAGTATATATGTTAGCCGTTTTTCCTGCCGCTAACTTGAGGGCCTGGATCATAGCTATCAGTTCTGCCTTCTGGGCAGAAGTTCCGGGAGCTAATGACTCGGCCCAAACAGTTTCTCCTTCTTGGTCCACCACAGCCGCCCCGGCTATCCGTTGGCCATTTGCCACCATACTACTACCATCAGTGAACCAATTTACCTCGGCCCCAGGGATGGGCCGGTCCTGCAGGTCTGGTCAGGTCCCCTGAGTCTCTACCAGAATCTGTTGACAGTCATGGTGACCATCCACCTTTGCTTCAGGAAGAAGAGTGGCTGGGTTAAGCTGATGAGGGGCCCCGAACCATACCTTCTTGGCATCCAGGAGGAGGGATTGATAGTGGGTGAGGCGCGCATTCCATATCCATCGATCTGGAGGCTGCCGGACTATGGTT